>JAEOAD010000001.1:113230833-114661666 GCA_036365145.1 Orientallactaga sibirica | reverse complement strand
TCCCTCTCTCTCTTTCCCTCTCTCTGTCTCAAATAAATAAATAAATAAATAAATAAATTTTTTAAAAAAGAAGGGTTAAGGACACTTACAGTTTATTCTTGGAGTCTTCTGCTTAGACTGAGGTACACCCTGCTAAGTGCCATGATATGCTGGGTCTTAGAGCTGGCATAGATATGAGTATGGGCATTGCTGGGACCTAGGGACGCAAGGTCTAGAGCAAGGGGTAAATTGAGTGAGAGGGTGGCATATCTCAGAGGTAAGTGAGACCCCAAGGTTAGACCCCAGGCAACTAATACGTCAATATAAATAATACACAAGTTCAGCATCATTTTGACAAGCTCCACCAATTTGTGTTACCCCAACCCTGGGAGATAACCATTGTTCATTGTTACATTTGGTTGTGATGTGTGAAGGCAAGCAGGCTTCTGCTCAGGCCGCTCTAAAAGCATGCACCTTAAACTCTCAAAGAGGGAAAGTGACCCTGGCAGGAGAAGCAAGTGGGGGTGGTGGATGCATGTGTCACCCCAATGCTGCACTTCCTGTACCCTTTCATTGCTCTTCTTCCTGCTTGTTAGCCAGAACCTCTGTTTGGATTCAAGCCCATGAAGCCGGCAGATTTCGTAGACAGGAGCAGAGTTGTGGGGGAAGGACAGATGCATTTTCGTCAGCCCCCTGCATGGATTCCCAGGTGTCCGAAACCCCGGCCATGGAGAAACAAGGTGTGTGGAGTCTGAGGGAAGGGTATAACATCCTTGGACATGTCAGGGAAGCAGCTCCCCACCGTGGTGCTTGCACTTAGAAACCTCCCCCGAAGTCTATTGGGTGCAAAAACTTTGTCCACAACTGGAATTGTAGCTAACAATGTTCTCACCTAATGACCTAGCACCTCCTCCGGGGTGTGAGAAAATGTCACGGAGACACTAATTTTCAAAGTGTTTAGACTATAGATCTGTAATCGCTGCTGTTATGACAAGTGCCAGCGGCCTCCACCAATCCATTCCTGTTGACTCTCCTGTCCTGGATGGTCTCAAGGTCCTCTTCTCACCAGAAACCACAGAAGACATTTTGCTGTTCACCCAGGCCCCACATGACCACAGCCTAGGGTGACGGGTGATATCAGCTGTTTCCTGGAGAATTCTAGGTGGTAGGTTACAGTGTTGGATACGAGACTCCCCCTCCTCCTCCTTCTTTTCTTCCTCCTCCTCCCCATCTTCTTCCTCCTCCCTCCTCCTCTCCCTCCTCCTTCTTATCTTCCTCCTCTTCCCTCTTTCTCCTCCTTCTCTTCTTCTTCCTCCCCCCTCCTCTCAATTCCCTCTCTTCTCCTCCTCCTCCTTTTCCTTTTTTCTCCTCCTCTTCTTGCTGGAAGTTAAAAACCATGTGGAATTTTGCAACTATGACTGAAGACTGTAGAATGTGGTGTGAAAAAAAAAAAAACGTGTCACTGTGCTTACAAAGAATTGTATTTCTGCTTTTTGTCTGGAGAGGAGATAGCTCAGGGGTCAGCACTTGCTGGGCTGTGTGTCTCACAGACAGCCTCATGAATCAGGCTCCCAACGTGTCAATTGTCTAGCCCTGAAAAGCCGAGCCGCAAACCATACGGAATTGTAACTGCAGAACTCGCAGGCTCTTTGTGAAGCACACACTTTCTATTGTACGCACTCGCCTTTGAGAGTCTCACGAGTGAAATTGTTGGCATTCTTGGAGACCCAGCTGGGAGTTAAACTGTGGGGCTGGGCGCTTCTTTCAATGGTTGCCTGTAGGATTTGTGGTGCAGCCACTTATAAGGTGGGCTCTGTAACGGTGGAGTATTGGTTTCCCTAGGATCGCTGCTGCCAATGTCCCCACTGGAACGTTATTTGCTCACAGTTCTGGAGGTCAGAAGTTTAAAGATGGAGGCAGCACTGTCTCCTTTGGAGGTTCCCTCCTCTCCCCATCTCTCAGCTTCTGGAGGACACAGGAGTTCTGAACTTGTGCTGTGGAAGCTCAGCTGTGATCTCTACCTGTGCTCAAACGGTTGTCAATATGATCTACTTGTGTCTTTATGTGACAAATCTCTTCTTCCTTTCTATTCAAAGACACCTGTCACTGGGCATAGGACTAGCCCTAAATCCGGATGATTTTACATGGAGATTTGTAATTATAGCTACAGAGACCGTGTTTCCAACCAAGGTTATTCCAAAGACACTGGCAGCTAGGACGTGAGCATTGTGTGTGTGTGTGTGTGTGCGCGCGCGTGCGCACGCATGCATGCGCGCATTCTGTGTGGTGTTTGGTGTTTTCCTTGCCTCTTCTTCACTGTGTTGGTTGAGGGTCTTTAACTTGAGTCTAGAGTTCACCAATTCACTAGTGTAGCTAGCCAGCTAGCCTCAGGGATGCCCTGCTTCCCTCTCCCCAGCACTGGGAGCCCAGGCAGGCTACCATACTCAGCTTTTCCATGGGTGCTGGGGATCCAAACTCAGGTCCTAAGTTGCATGACAACATTTTCCCCACCAAGCCATTGTCCTAGCCCCAGGACTTGGGCATCTTAAACTTTTTTAAAAATATTTTTGTTTTTATTTATTTATTTGAGAGAGAGATACAGAAATAGGCAGGGAGAGAGACACACACACACACACACACAGAATGGGCATGCCAGAGCCTCCAGCAACTGCAAATGAACTCCAGATGCATGTGCCTCCTTGTGCATCTGGCTTACTTGGGTCCTGGGGAATCGAGCCTCAAACCCAGGTTCCTTAGGCTTCACAGGAAAGCGGTTAACTGCTAAGCCATCTCTCCAGGCCTTGGGCATCCTTTTAGGGGGAAATTATTCAAGTTCCCCATGAAGCAAAGACATTACATGTCAGGGGAGGGACCTGATTGAAAATTAGGGCAACTGATCGATACCAGCTCTGTTACTGTGAGGCTCTGCAAATTATTCAGCCTTCCCAGCTATAAATTTTTTTCATTTGTGACATGAAGATAACAATGCGGAACTCACAGGTTTTTGTCTGATGAAGGGAGATGATTGAGGCTTCTGTACAGTGCCTGGGACTCCCGGTTTTAAGGCCAGACACCACAGGCTTTGTCTTTCTTCCTCACCCTCATGGGTGGCTACTGTATTCTGACTTGATGTGATAGCTACCTGGGCATTTCCACTGTGTCATGGGACACTCTAGTTTAGCTGGAGAGACGGCTCCGTGGTTGAAGGTACTTGTTGGGGACACTGTAGCATAGTATTACCTGGATTAAAAACTGGGAGTTAATCTGGGCAGATGGCTCAGTTGGTCAAATGTTTACCTGGTCAGCCTGAGGACCTGAGCACAATCCCTAGTACCCATGTCCCATGCCAGGCATGGTCACATGTGCTTTTCATCCGGGCGCAGGTGAGGATCCCAGGGGCTGGCTCACTGTTCAGTCAAGTTTAGCTTAGTTGAACTACAAGCCAATGTGAGGCCCCATCTCAAAGGAGGACCCAAGGATGACACTCAACATTTTCCTCTGGCTTACACACACTTACTCACCTGCATATATGAACACACATGCACACACATGTTCACCCACCTGCATGTACTAACATGCCCAAACACATATGTGTTCACTTGCATGTATGAACATGCACCTGCGCACATGTTCACCTACACACATGAACATGCACGCACGTATGGCCACCCGCATGTATGAACATATGTGTGCACACCTGTTCACATGAATGTATGAACATGTATGCTCACACATTATTGCTCTCCCTCTGGTGCCTCAGGGATGGGGGTTCACTTTTATCTTTCCCCAACTTCAGCTGCAGCACCCAAGCCATAGTGCCTACATTTTGTGTCACACCTAGAGAGAGTAACTCACAGATGAACTAACAAAAACCACGTGGGAGTAAGACACAGGCGAGTGTCTGTGTGTCACAACTCACCTGCTCACTTGGGGCCAGCAGTCTATAGTGATCCAGTGGAATGTTAAAGTGTAGGGTGTTTTGTGGGGTGAAGGATTCTGAAGCCAATATCCTGAGAGGATCAATAGGGTTTTACCAGCATCACCAGCTGACAACTTGGCTCACTGACTTGACTGCCCTGTGCCTCAGTTTCTCCACTCACGGGAAAAGCAAGCATTTATAGGACCTTTCCTATTTGGTGTTGAGCTCCCGTGGTTAGTGCAGGCAGAGAACACTCGTTGCTAGCCAGGGCTTACCACGCATTGGTGGACCTTGGTACTGGTATTGTCAAAACCAGTGTCAGGAGTGCAGTTCTACATCTTTGGAGGAAGTATTTGCGATCCCTGGTTTTAAAAACGTCAACCCCCAAAGAGAAGCAGATGTTCTAAAAAATATTTTATTTATTTATTTGAGAGAAAGAAATAGGGAGAGAAAGAGAAAGAGAGAGAAGAGAGCAAGTGCAGGCCAGGGCCTCCAGCCACTGCAGATGCACCCCAGTTGCATGCACCACCTTGTGCAGCTGGCTTACGTGGGTGCTGGGGAATCGAGCCTGGGTCTTTAGACTTCGCAGTTAAGTGTCTTTACCACTAAGCCATATCTCCAGCCCTGAGAAGCAGATTTTGTATTTTCTCAAACTCCCTTCCTGAGACTCATCTGCTTCATAGCTAAGTGTCTTCCCAGTTGACAGTTGGGCCACCTGGAGAAATTTGGACTCAGAGGTGGAGGCTGGGAGAATCTGACACTTTGTGGAGTTGGGGCTTGAAGTGACCAGGGAAGCAGAAATTATAACCCCGAGGGATGTGCTCTCTGCTCTAGGATGGAAAACGTAGCAGTTAACTCTCAGAATGTGTCTCCAGGCTGAGCATGGTGGCTTTGTCTATAATCCCTGCACTTGGCAGGATTGCCATGAGTTTGAGGCCAGCCTGGACTACATAGCAAAATCTTACCTTGAAAAACCCAAACTGGGGGACTGAAAGAGCTCAGTGGTTAAAGTCACTTGACTGAAAAGCCTGCTGGCTTGGGTTCACTTTCCAGGACGCCCACATAAAGCTGAATACAAAAGTGGCACAAACTTCTGGTATTTGTTTTCAGCACCAAGAGGTCCTGGCATACACACAAAGAAATAAATAAAGTTTTTTTTTTTTTTTTTTTTAATCCTAAACTGGGGTTGAGGAGATTGTTCAGTGGTTAAAGGCACTTGATCTACAGGCCTTCTGACCCAAGTTTGATTCATAGCACCCAGGTAAAGGCAGGTGCCTTTAAAAAAAATTATTTGTAGTCAGGGAGAGACAGAGAGAAAGAGAGAGAGAAAGAGAATGGGTACACCAGGGCCTCCAGCCACTCAAATGAACTCCAGATGCAATTTCCACATTATGCGTCTAGCTTTTTGTGGGCGCTGGGGAATTGAACTTCGGTTGTTATACTTTGCAGGCAATTGCCTTAACTACTGAGCAATCTGTCCAGCCACCTCAACCCCACCATCTTGTCTTATATGTTTTAAACCATGTGTGTGTGTGTCCATAAGCCATAAATGACCATGTGCCATGAACGTTGAAATGATGTAGATTTTGCAGTCTGCTTATTGTATTTGTGAAATGAAATTTTGTCAGATGAATGATGCATAGTTAGCCACCCATATCCCACCCAATGGACAATTGCTTCTATTTGTACAGAGTTAAAAATGAGCATCTTTGTCCACTTCATGTGCTGGTTCCCATGGGTGAGACTACAGAAGTGGGATTCTTGGAGTGTAGAATGTTTAAGGAAACACATCTCCGACTTTATTAGACTTTGACAAATTGCTCACCAATTTCCCCGTAGTTAAATTGAGAGTTTAGTGCTATTCTAAAGCTACCTTAAAGGCTGGGTATGGTGGTATATGCCTTTAATCCCAGTACTCAGGAGGCCAAGGTAGGAAGATTGCTGTGAGTTTGAGTCCAGCCTTAGACTACATAGCGAATACTACATAGGTCAGTCTGGGCTAGGGTGAGACTCTATTTCAAAAATAAAATAAAATAAATAAGAGAAAAAAATAAAGCCACCTTAAATCTTTTTTGTGAAATCAAGAATGAGGGCTTAGTGGTTAAGGCGTTTGCCTGCAAAGCCAAAGGACCCAGGTTCGATTCCCAGGACCCACGTTAGCCAGATGTACAAGGTGGCGCATGCGTCTGGAGTTTGTTTGCAGTGGCTGGAGGCCCTGGTGCTCCCATTCTCTCTCTTTCCCTTTTTCTCTCTGTCAAATAAGTAAATAAAAATAAAATATTTTAAAAAGCCAAAAAAAAAAAAAAAAACCCCTAGAATGAGTTGGTATAACATGAATTTAGTAAAATTTGGACAGAAACATTCTAAGTTTTGCATTCTGACACTCAAATAGCCTCTTAACATTGCCAAATGTACCAGGTACACATATCTTTTATAGCCTAACTTCAATTTTGGTTGGCTCATAATATAAATCTCCAGTTGGCATGAATTTTGAATATGTTTTTCATTTCTTGCTAAGATACTAAATGCCCCACATGGTTTACTAAATTCTTCCAGTGTTTGACTTCAAAGAGAGAAGGGCTTCATATTAATAAAACAAATCCTGACTATTTCAAGGAGTTTTAACCCTTTTACAGCAAAACCAATGGAAGAGAGACAGAAGGGGTACCCAAACTCAATGGAAATCTTTCAAAAGATGACTAGATATACTTTTAATAATCTACGTAGATATAGTATTACCATACATAGTATTACATATAGATATGATAATTTATAATCTAGTTATGGATTAGGATATTCCACATAAAATGACTTAGCTACAACTTCATTTCAACATAGTACCAAGTGCATGGAAGACACATTTTCTCTATTTTATGAAGGAGGAAACAAGGATTAAGAGAGGTAGAACAGAGCAAAATTAGCTTGGAAGGAACCCGTATAAAATTAATAGCCATAGACAGAAACTCAATAGCATAATAGAAAATGCTATTTTTAATCTTCACCTCTGTTGATTAATAGGTCCTAATGTTATTGAATGTTTCTAAATGTGTGTGTGTGTGTGTGTGTGTGTGTGTGTGTGTGTGTGTGTGAAGTGAAGGTCACAGCAGAACCTCAGGGTATCAGCCCTTGCCTTCCACCTTATTTGAAAGAGCGTCTCTCTTGTGGCTTTACCACTGCACTCACCAGGCTAGTTGGCCCAAGAGCTTCTGGATTCGCCCGACTCTGCCTCTCATTGCCCTCGGTGCTTTGGGATCAAGACATACGTATGTTACTTACATCTGGCTTTATGCGGGTTCTGAGGGTCTGAACTCCATTTGTCAGGCTTGTTGAGCAAGCACTTTGGAGCACTTTTCACCATTGAGCCATCTCCCTAGCCCTGCTTGGTGTTCCTAAAGAAAGGAAGTAGGGCATCACTGGTGTTCGGTGAAGCAGACACTTCAGAGGGACTCTTGCTGCCTTTTGTAATGTGGAGTCGGCAGGCTGGCCATGCTCAAAATTTTCTGCTTGCCTTTCTACCCTAGGGACAGCTTCCTGTTTGTGACTACTGCCCATCATTGGGACCCAGCCGTTGACATTGTCAACAGTCTTTAGCAATGCCTGTGGATCTCAAGTGTCACTTAGAATTGGGAAGTAGAGTCACGTTTGCCGAGATGGTCAATGGGACCATGAAATGTGCTGTGAAGTTTGAGCTTTGGTGGTGCCCCTCCTTGGGGATCGGGAGTGTGGCATGGTGATGTTGAAATGCTTTCCTCTGAGCGGGAACAAAGGGTTGCCAGTGAGTTCATGGGTAAGGGTGATGATTGAGGACTTCTCTGAGTATAACAGCCACATTATCTTTTTTAAAAAAAATTAACAAAAATTTTATTTATTTATTTGACAGAGAGAAAGAGGGGGAGAGAGAGAGAAGAAAATGGGCACGTCAGGGCCTCCAGCCACTGCAAATGAACTCCAGATACATGCATCACCTTGGGCAGCTGGCTAACGTGGGTCCTGAGGAATTGAACCTGGGTCCTTTGGCTTTGCAGGCAAATTTCTTAACCACTAAGACATCCCTCCAGCCCCAGACATCACTATCTTAGCCAGAGTGGCTGTGGTTACCCTCAACAAGGTCTGGCCTGTGGACATTCATTCCCTCATAGAAGGGGGGCACAGAAGGACACTCGTGCTTTTGAACGTGATCTTCTGGACATGACGTGATTGACTGTGGAATTCCTGACCTCACTGCACAACATTGGGCCCATCGACATTATGTCCTGAGTGAAGGAGGAAGGTATCTCCCGTGCCTCCCTGAGGAATGATTGGCAGTTAATGACAACGGGGGCGTGTCAGAGGCATTTTCTTCAGTGGTGTAGCTACTGGTTAGTTGCATGTACACTGGTAAAAAACACTCAATTCATGTTTGTGCAAGCAACCCTAATTGGGAAACACACACACACACATGCACACACACACACGGGCATCAAAGTAGAAGTGGGACTACTAAGGAAGAAGAAGGGGTTCAGTGGAAGAAGGATGGGAAGAGAGGGACAAGAGAAGATAATGAGGGTAGATTGTGCCCAGAATACATCATATATTAAAATTGTCAATAAAAATAAAATTTAAAAAAGCCTGCCTGTTGACATCCCTCATAGAAGGAGGGGTTGAGAAGGAACATTAGCCCCTCACCTAAATACTTGGTCCATTTTCTATCTCCGCACTGCCCCCTAACTGTAATTCTGCCCCTTCCCCCAACCCCCACGGCTGCAGGTGGTCAAGTGGTCTCGGAAGGTGCTAGAATACATAGAATGTGCAAGGCTGACTGAAGGGGAGACTCCATCTATGCCCCTATGGGGAAGTCATCAACTCTGCTTGGATGAGACTCTTTGGTGACACAGCTGTTTTGGGGTCACCCACTCCTGGAAATAACCCCTCTCCCATGTAAGCCCAGTAAACTCCTTGGCTCTCTAAGCTAGACTTGGGCAAAATGGTTCCTGTTGTTGGAGGCATATCTAGAACAAGGGTGTGTTTACATCTCCCCAGGAGAAGCCAAAATGATAGTGACCACAGGGGAGTCTCACTCCATACTTGCTTTCCAGTCCTTCCTTCCTTCTTTTCTTTTCTCTCTTTCTTTTCTCTCTTTTCTTTCTTTTCTCTCCTTCCTTCCCTCCTTCCCTCCCTCCCTCCCTCCCTCCCTCCTTTCTTTCTTTCTTTTTTCTTTCTTTCTTTCTTTCTTTCTTTCTTTCTTTCTTTCTTTCTTTCTTTCTTTCTTTCTTTCTTTCTTTCTTTCTTTCTTATCAGGTTGTTTGTCAGACTGTGTTTCTCCTGTTTCCCCAAACCATCTCCGTGGGGTCAAATGCCAGCTCTGTTGGCAGCGTAGGCCCAGTGACTTACTGTTGTGGGGCTGTCCAGAAGCTGCAGGATGTTTGCAGCCTCTCTGGTCTCTACCCACAGGATGCTAGTGGCATCACCCCATCCCGAACTTGATGACCCAAAATGATGCCACTACGAACTGCCGACTTCTAGCACTATCTAGACTCCTTTTGATGGGAACAAAGCCCCTTGCTTCCTTGCCTGACGTGCAGCTCTCATTCCATCTGCTGTTCTTGGAGCCAGGGCTTAAGGCAAACCCTGCTCCTGAGGGCTCTTTGCTCTGGCTCTGCCAGAATGGCTATCTCCTTTCTGTCCTTCCTACTCCAGCCACTTTTTCTTCCTTATGTATTCATTTTGCTCATCCCAAATGGAATAATCTAGTATATCCCCCTTTTTTTCCCTTTGGGTTTTGTTGTTGATTATCTCTCTCTTACTAGAGGAAGTCAATGATAAGTAATCTTCACGGAAGTAAGCTTCCAACAATAGAAATAATCTCCTTCCCCCCCATACATCTCAACCTCTAATACCTTGTTAGTGGTCAATATGTTTTTTATAAGCCCACTTCCAACAGGGAGCCCCCTCTTTTTTATTTGCACTTTTATTTTATTTATTTATTAGAGACGAGAGAGAGAGAGAGAGAGAGAGAGAGAGAGAGAGAGAGAGAGAGAGAGAGCGGGCGCACCAGGGCCTCTAGCCACTGCAAACCACCTCCAGATGTATTCAACTAAAACATATTGACGGGGGCTGGAGAGATGGCTCACTGGTTAAGGCGCTTGCCTGTAAAGCCTAATGACCCAAGTTCTACTCCCCAGTATCCACATAAAGCCAGATGCAAAAAGTGGAGTTCGTTTGCAGTGGCTGGAGGCCCTGATGTGCCCAATCTCTCTCTCTCTCTCTCTCTCCTCCAGGAGTGGTGGCCCATTCCTTTAATTCCAGCATTTGGGAGGCTGAGGTAGGATGATAACTATGACTACAAAGTGAATTCCAGGGTTAGAGTGAGACCCTACCTAGAAAAACCAAAAACACGCAGGTGTGTTTGGTGCCTGCGTGCTCCAGAAAGCAACGAGAATGGAGCACAACCAGAATCTATCAAAAAGGAGAGAGAGCTCACTCGCTGACAGGAGATGAACCGTCCCTAGCACAGTGGCCAGGGCCCAGGTGAAACCATAGAGGAACTGGCGAGATGAGCAAGAGTGCTGCTTCCATGGGGAGCCTGACAGCCTGTGCCGGGGTGATGGAGACAGACACTGAGGACACTCAAAATGCACCAAAGCAGAAATCCAGAAGCTGCTGAGAGCTCAACACTAAAGTAGACTTAAAACACACCCACCAAGGCTCAGGGAAGTTTGAGGAAGCGGGAGGAGAAAGATTGTAAGAGCCACAGGTGGGGAGGGAATATCTGGAGGCATTCCCCCACCACAATGACTGACTGCTGCTATCACAACTCATAACCCACAACTCCATGGTGAATATAGAAATCCCACTAAGAAAGGCCCTCAGCGGAGTAGGGGCAGGGAGGAGAGAAATGATGGTACCAACACATGATGTGTCCATACAAAGTTTCAACTTAATAAAAAAGAAGAAGAAAAGAAAAACTAAGTTGGCTCAACTAGATCAGAGAAGGCGGAACCCTCACAGGCAGATAGATACTTCCTAGGCAGATGGTGCTGAAGATAGGTATCTGGTAAGATTGGGCCACACCCACCCCAATCAGTTTTGGAAGGTGAACTTTTTTACAAACCTTTACAATCCCATCCTTCCCTTGTCCCCCTCTGGCTGGAAATCATCAGGGCTTTTTTTTTTTTTTTTTTTTTTTTTTTTTGTGGCCGCTCCAATGGCTCTCTAAAAGATTTTTGTCCTCAGGGTCAGAGGTTCTGACAAGGCCTAACTCAAACTTCACTGGTAAAAGATTCGGGGTGGATGCCAGTCCCATGCCAGCCTAGGCTCACCTCTCTTCTCTTTTTTCTAAGTTCTAAGGGGCCCACAGTCCATCTGCTGGGACTGAGCAGCAGGGTTGGTTGTGGCTGGCTTTGAACACTGGGCAGCTTCAACACAGTCAGCCCTTAGAAGCTGCTGGGTGTTGGCAGAATGCTCACCAGGCTGGGGTGAAGATGCAGAAGCAAGGCTGGGGAGAGAAAGCCCCGTTCATAAGAACAGAGGAAACGAAATGCTAGTGTGGGGCAGTGAAAAGAGTTCAATTTTGTTTTCACACATTAGGTTCTGCTTATGGCGGACAAGTACCAGTGCTGAGGCTCTCAAAAGAGGCTTTGTGTACGAGCTGGATGCCGCGCCATCAGATTTGTCGTTTCAGGAATGTCGCCAGATGTATTGACTTACAGTGGTGGCTCTGCCGCCATCTGGCCTCGAGGAGGCTGCATTCGGGATGGAAAAAGCTGAGCAGAAGAAATGAAATTTGTTCATCATGCCATTACCCTGGCTGCTTATTTAAAGAAGGGGAAAAAATGTAACTTCTTGGAGGGGAAAGGGGGGGTGCCATTTGAAAATAAAATATAAGGTTTTCAGGAGAAAGAGTTCCCCAACTCCAAAGTCAGCCCCAGTGTTTACACAGACTTGAAAGCCAGCCCGCCTAGCTGTCAGGTTGTATATAGACATTTTGTTCAATGTAAAATCTCTCTGAGACCCTACTGTTAGGCATGGGGAAAAGTTAACCCCTTACGTGCTCCTGTTAGAATGGGCTTCCTTTTATGATTTCTTGGAATGTCACCAAGTAGCTATCCCCGTCCCCATGGCTTGCATTCCATGACAGGCCTTTCGGCTTTATCCTGGCTTATACCAAATAGCCCAGTTGTCACCTGGTACGAAGTGTTTTTCTGCAGAAAAGCCCGTCTCCAGGCAAAGCAGATTCCCATTGCTCTGAATTGTTTCTTGTCCTCTCTGCTCCCATGGCTTCGCTCCTAAACATTGCTTCAATCCTGTTACTCAGGCGGGGCGGGGGAGGGGTGACAAGACTGTGTAAATACGTCAAACATTTGAATTAATAGATGTTTTTTCTAGAGAGGAAAGGCAACCTTGTAGATTTGAAACCTTTTCTATTAACTGTAGGGCTCAGTATGAAATGAAAACGAGCGCTCTCTTACTCCAAAGAAGTAAGAACTTGAAGGTAGCAGCTGCAGACGGCGAAGCCACGCATGAGACCTTTTGAGCCTTGTGCAAGGACCACATGGTCAGGAAACCTGCCCCAGGTGTGTTTCTCCTCTCACCCTGTGTCCATGTGAAGATGCTTCCAGGTCCCACCCTCCATCGCATCCCTCTCATACCCCCCCGCCCGTGTTGGCTCCGATCTTCTCTTCAGTTCTTAATCCACCAACACGTTTGTAATGATGATTATATTTCAAATAATACATTCTCATTATTGAGTACTTCCTTCATGCCGGGCATTAGGGGGAACACGGATGTTTTTAACTCATTTATTTCCTTGCTCATTTATTTTCATTAACTTTTTTCCTCTTCTTCCTCCTTTCCCCTTTCATCTTCCTCCTCTTTCCTCTCCTCTTCCTCTCTTCTTTTTTGTCTTCTTCCTCCTGCTCTTCTTCCTCCTCCCCATACTCTTCCTCCTCTCCTCCCTCCCCCTCCTCTCCTCCTCTTCCTTTTCCTTTTCCTTCTCTCTTCTTCCTTGTCTTCCTCCTCCTCATCTTCCTCTTCCTCCTACTCCTTCTCCTTGTTCTTTCTCTTTTCTTCTTGACAGTGTCTCATGTAGCCTAGGCTGGCTGTAAACTTAAAAAAATATATTTATTTATTTATTTATTTGAGAGAGAGAGAGAGAAAAAGAAGCAGACAGAAAGAGAGACAGATAGAGAGAGAATGGGTGTGCCAGGGCCTCCAGCCACTGCAAACGAACTCCAGACACATGTGCCACCTTGTGCATCTTGGTCCTGGGGAATCGAACCTGGGTCCTTTGGCTTTGCAGGCAAGTGCCTTAACTGCTAAGCCATTTCTCCAGTGCTGGCTGTAAACTTTTGGTCCCTTTGCCTGCACCTCCCCAGTGCTGGCATTACAGGTATGTGCCAGCATACCTTCATTGACACTTCTCTCATTTTACTTCTACCAGCCCCTTATCTTTCCTGGGTTAGCTAGCTTTCTAGGAGAGAGAAAATCTGATGGGGGGCCTGAATCCAACTTTCAAATAAGTAGCTGTGAAAATAAAGGCAGCTGCCAACACGAACATGGTATGTTAACTAATAAAGAACAATTTTAATTGAAGGCAATTATGATGTGGTCTTAGCATATTCTAGATTTGATAGTTTATTTTAAAAATTTAGTAAATTCGTTTATTGCTTTTTATTCTTGAGATGGTGTCTTACATTTGTAAGCCTGGAACTCACTATATAGCCAAGACTGGCCTTGGATCGGTGGCAATCCTGCCTCAGCTGAGTTTTTTTTTTTTATTTTATCTATTTATCTATTTATTTCTTTGAGGTGAGGAGAATGAGAATGGGTATGTCATGGCCTCTAGCCACTGTGAATGAACTCCAGATGCATGTGCCACCTTATGCATCTGGCTTACGTGGGCCCTAGAGAATAGAACCTGAGCCCTTAGGCTTCACAAGAAAAGGCCTTGACCACTGAGCCATCTCTCCAGGAAGGCTGGGCTCATAGTTGTAAGCCACCCGGTTTAGAGATGAAGAAACCAAGTTCTCAGAGGAGAATTTGCTGCCGGTCACATGACCTCTCAAATGTGATGTGAACCCAGAGCGAATGACCCCCAAGCTTTATTGATAGCATTTGATCCGAATCCTCCAGCCTGCATGGGTGGCGTGGACAGGGGAGAGGAGAGCACTCCGGGTATGAGAGACTGCAAGCACGGCAAGGCGGGTGTGGGTGATGCTTCTCAGTTTGCTCGTGTCACATGTAATTCTCATCTCTTGTGCTTACGTCCTCCCTTCGAGGTAATGCAGGAAGGCATCCTTTCTTTTCTTTTTAAATTTTTTCTGTTTATTTATTTATTTGAGAGAGACAGACAGACAGAGAGAAAGAGGCAAATAGAGAGAGAATGGATGCGCCTGGGCCTCCAGCCACTGCAAATGAACTTTAGATGCATGTGCCCCCTTGTGCATCTGGCTTGCGCAGGTCTTGGGGAATTGAGCCTTGAACTGGGGTCCTCAGGCTTCACAACCGCTAAGCCATCTCTCCAGCCCCATTCTTTATTTTCTTATCCCGAGTGCAAATCCACATTTGATCTGTTTGGAAGAAGGCCAGTTTCAAAGGGTTCCATTACCTCCCCAAGCTCACTCTGGCTCCTAGGCAAGAGATTTGGCGTTTACGCCTCAGTCTCTCCTCCCTATCCATTGGGCTCTGTGACCTCTCGGGTGAGGTTGGACCTTGTAATCTCCTGAAGCATAAGAAGTGGATGGGCTGAAGCAGTCCTTAATCAGTTAGATATGGGAGAAGATAAGGCTTTATCAAATCTTTTGGTGTCCTGGTTTCTACCAGGTGATCTGTGGTAGGTAAGTGAGTGGGTTTCCTTCCTCCATAGTTTCTTTGTAAAACTGCCTTTGATATCTGCTCTGACCCACAGTTGTCTTCCACACCCAGCTGGGCAGTCTCTATCATGGCAGGCAGGGCTCAAGCCCCACGTCTTCATTCACTGCAAAGGGTGGCAGCTACTTGGAGACCAGTTCCCACTCAGGAAGGATGGAATGGCCCCGAGGGCCAGCCTCTGGTGGAAGAAGTCACCTGTGGTGCTCGAGTGAAAGCCAGTGTTCATTTAGCTCTGTCTCTGTGTGTGTGTGTGTGTGTGTGTGTTGAACATTAGAGATATTTTTAAGGACTTCAGGAGCTTTGGGATTGGGGAAGGCAGTTTGGAAAAAAAACTACAGAAATGGGAAGCCTAACAATTTTCACCTGTATAAAAGCTCCCAGCAGGCTGGAGAGATGGCTTAGCGGTTAAAGCACATGCCTGCGAAGCCTAAGGACCCCGGTTCGATTATCCAGGTCCCACATAAGCCAGATACACAAGGGGGCATGCGCATCTGGAGTTTGTTTGCAGTGGCTAGAAGCCCTGACATACCCATTATTCCTGTCTTTCTCTCTCTTTCTCTCTGTCTAATAAATAAATAAAAATAAAATATTTAAAAGCTCCCAGATATTTCAGGCAAATGCTTTAACTGCTGAGCCATCTCTCCACTCACCTCCCAAATATTCCATACTCTGATAGCCAAAGAGTCTTCTATAATACCTCAGTCACATAAACACCAACAATAAAAAGAAAACGAAAAGAGCCAAGCGGGAAGGGTTGGATGGACTGGCAAACCCCTTACTGTCTAAGCACTACTCTGTGTGTATGATTCCTCACATCAGCCCATTCTGTCTTTGCCATCACTACCAAGGGGGAGCACTTTGGATGATATCTCTTCCCCCCATCACTTCCCACTCAGCATTCTTGTCACCTAGGACTCAAGGTCTGTTTTAGGATTATATCAGGAATGATGCTCCTGCTAGCTATGTAGGCTCAGGGTGGCCTTGAACTCACAGCGATCCTCCTACCTCTGCCTCTCTCTGCTGGGATTAAAGGTGTGTGCTACCACGCCTGGCCTAACCCCAAGTAGTTCTTAAAGCAAAAGGGCAGTGCACCCTTGAAAAATTATTTGGTAATTATATCTCAGGCTGGGATGTAGCTCAGTGGGCAGAGTGCTCACCTAGTATGAGGAAGCCCTGGATTGATTCCCAGCACCCTTAGTAAGTGGAATCTCAGGGAGGATTAGAAATTCAGTGTCATTCCTGAAGTATATAGGGAGGTGAAGGTCAGGCTGGGCTACATGAGACCCTATCTCAAAACAACAACAAATAAATAATAATAATAAATAATAATAATAAACAGCCTCGTCGCTTTCCTAGTGACACAGAATGATGACGGTCATGGACTACTAAGCAGTTGTGTCCCTGGTGACCACACGGACTCTTATTCTTGACGTCATTTAACGTAGACGGGCGCTCAGTGTGTGGTGTGGGCCAAGCCAATCTGGGTGTTGCTTCTTTAAGCAAAGCCCTGTGCGTCTGCAGTCTGGAGCTTGGTGGGTAGTGCCTGGAGAAACGGACTGAGTCCTGGCTCTTCCACCTGCCAACTGTATGTCTTTGGCCAGTTATCTGTTACCCTTTCAGCTTCACGAGTCCTTGTTTGAAAAATGGGATAATGAAACTACTGGCCTCAAAAGATGGTGGTGGGGATTATGTCAGGAGCCTTGTACAGGGCTTCAGTGTTTTTTCTCCTCCTTCCTTCCTTCCTTCCTTCCTTCCTTCCTTCCTTCCTTCCTTCCTTCCTTCCTTCCTTCCCTCCCTCCCTCCCTCCCTCCCTCCCTCCCTCCCTCTCTCTCTCTCTCTTTCTTTCTTTCTTTCTTTCTTTCTTTCTTTCTTTCTTTCTTTCTTTCTTTCTTTCTTTTTAAGGTAAGGTTTCACTCTAGCTCAGGCTAACCTGGCATTCACAATGTAATCTCAGGTGGCCTTGAACCCACAGCGATCCTCCTACCTCTGCCTCCCAAGTGCTGGGATTAAAGGTGTGTGTCATCACAGCTCCTGGCTGGGGCTCAGGTTTTTTTTTTTTTTTTTTTTTCAAGGTAGGGTCTCACTCTGGCCCAGGCTGACCTGAAATTAACTATGTAGTCTCAGGGTGGCCTTGAACTCACGGTGATCCTCCTACCTCTGCCTCCCGAGTGCTGGGATTAAAGGCATGTGCCATTACGCCCATGCCTGGAGCCTGACTAAAGCCACTGGGGTACTGATGGAGGAGGAGAAAGGAGGGAGCTTAAGGTGGGTCCCAAAGACATGGTGCCCTCCTCCCAACCTCAGGCGATGGAAACCTCCTTCTGCAGTGCCTTTATCTGACCCTCTCAGGGCTGCAAGGGGAGCTCCGGTTTCACAAGACGCTCCTGGAGCTTCCGTGAGAACAGGCCTCCTGTGTATCTTGGCAGGATTTGGCCGGAACAGGGAAAGGGTGAACACAGACCTGAGGAGTCACATGGAAAGAACCGAGTGACACTTTCTCAGTCTCAAAGTTGTTTGGGATCCTATCGAATGCTGGGTGAAGCACTGGGGTGGCTGTCTTGTACAAAGGGGGGGCAGTGCTTCTTACACCTGTGCGGTTGAGTCAAGACCCTCTCCTGCAGGTGTCGAGTGCGCTCTTCCTGCAACGGGTGCTTAAACACGTGCTCGCTCGAGCATCGTTCTCCAGCCACCAGGCCCTCAGTAAAATCTCAAGAACCACTTGTAGTAACTCGTGTTTCCCGGTCCTCTCACGGCTTCCATTGAGTGTTTTCAGGGAAACTACACAGAACACATCTGGCCCCCGGGAGGGGCTGACCCGTCATTGCATACTTTGTCTTTGTAGAGAATTTGATGACACAAGTCAGGGACAAGAGCTGACCTTCACAACTGATAGATTTCTAATTCCATGAGTTATTAATTTTTCTTAATAATTTTTATTATAAAATCAGTTATTTCAGAGTGAAGTAATAAGCTGCTTTGTCATTTGACTCCTTTTAAAAAATATTATTATTTGCAAGAGAGAGAGAGAGAGAGAGGGGAGAGAAAAAAATGGGGACATCAGGGCCTCTTGCAGTGTAAACAAACTCCAGACATGTGCACCATATTGTGCATATGGCTTTATGAGGGAACTGGGGAGTCAAACCTATGCCAGAAATCTTTTCAAGCAAGCACCTTTAACAACTGTGCCATTTCCTCAGACCCTTTGATTCAGAATGGTCTATTAGTCTTGCTATGATAGCTTCACCTCAGTACCTTTAACAATTTTTATTTGAATTAATTTATTGCAATTATGTTGTCGTTTAAGGCAGTTTCTCACTATAGCCCAGACTGGCCTGGAACTCATCGGACTTGAACTTTTAGTATTTTCATATTTCAGCCATGGTGTGTGTGTGTGTGTGTTTAATCCTATTTTCCAATTCTAATTAAGTATATCTAGGGCTGGAGAGATAGCTTAGCAGTTACAGTGTTTGGCCTTTGGCCTATAAAGCCAAAGGACCCAGGTTTGATTCCCCAGGACCCACATTAGCCAGATGCACAAGGGGGCGCAGGCATCTGGAGTTTGTCTGCAGTGGCTGAAGGCCTTGGTGTGCCCATTCTCTCTTTCTCTCTCTCCCTCTTTCTCTGTCAAATAAATAAATAAATAAATAAATAAATAAAAATATTTAAGTATATCTAAAAGAAATACCTTATTGGAAATGTGAAGGCATTGTGATTGATACTGGTGCTCATCTGACAGCTGTGAAGTGTTCTGACTTACCTCTGGTCATTCTTATTCAGTTCAGATACTGGAGGCTGCAAGAATGAAGGGGCGTCTCGCTGGTTTCCGGTCCTGCGGTGTCGCACTTTCAAACACTTGGCCGAGAGAGACTTTAAATGGCTCATAGTCTCTCAGGTACTGATTGGTCATCCTTGGCCAACGTTCTGGATCTTCTCACACTGGAGCACCGGCTGTCTCCCCAGTGATGTGCTCCGACAGCACCCACACTGCACTGGGAGGAATGCTTACTCTATGCTGCTCTCTGGAATGTTCTCCCTTAACTTCTCCCTTGACAGAGTTTCTTCCTGTCCCCAAGGCCAGGTGATCAGACATCCCTTCTTGGAGATAGCATCACACATCCCTTACCCGACTGTGTGTCCGTGAAGACCTTGGTGCCTCACGTTCTCACGCTGGAAGGGACATGGACTCTGGGGTGGAGGCTGATCTTTTTGTCAGAGACAAAGGCTTAAACCTGGTGGGCCAAGTCCTTCCACCGCCTCTGAGTCTGCCTTCATTCCCAGCTGACTTCTTACTGTGGAAATCCTCACATAACTTATTGGGGTGTAAGCCCTCACTATACCGCACAACACATCTTCTCTTACAGTGCAGGAACCTCGCCCCACTGCATTACTCCGTATGTCTCTTGTGTCCACATGTCTGTCCCACAGGGCAACCCCCAGACATTTCCTCTTGCAGTATCAACCTCCTAGTGTGGGACCCCTCCCTTCCACATAACCTTTTATGGTAACCCTCGCCCCCCCCCCGCCCCCCGTATCTCCTCTTAGAGTGAACACTCCAGTTTTGAACCCTCATACATTTCATGCAGTACAAACCTCCCACGGTGTCCTACTCCATCAGTGAAGTGCCCTACCATGGGACTCCCACTCATATCTCTTACAGTGCAAACCGTCCACGGTGGGACACACACATCGCCTCCTGCGTTCACCTCTGTTGTCTGTGCGCGCAGCACTCCTTGCGTAGGGTGGTCTGCCTGCCTGCTCCCTTTGCTTTTGTTTCCTTTGGCCCTGTGCTAGAAGAATTAGCAGTTAACTTTATTTTCATATTGGGTGGTCTGCAACACGGGTCACCACAATCCATAAAGCCCCACCAGTGAAACCAACAAGAGTCACCTGCAGCAGTGTGAGGCGCACACCGAGAAGTCATTCCAGCATTTGCATCGTCCTTTTCTGGGCACGAGTCTCCTGCTGAATTCAGGCAGCTTAATCTGTACCATCTTAGATTCTCTCTAAGCAAGAGAGAACATGATGCTTTTAAAAAGGGGGAAATCTTAGATCCTTTTCCTTTAAAAAAATTTAACTTATTTTTTATTTTTATTTTTATTTTTTGAGGTGGCATCTTGCTCTAGGTCAGGCTGACCTGAAATTCACTATGTAGTTTCAGGCTGGCCTTGAACTCTTGGTGATCCTCCTACCTCTGCCTCTGCTGGGGTTTAAAGGCGTGCACTACCACGCCCGGCTTTTAACTTAAAATTTAACTTGCATTTTTCTCTGTTTGCATCACATCTATGCAGAAAAAAGGAACGTAGAGCTTCCTCAAGTGCTTTCAGTTCTGGGAGTCAAGTCCTGACTCCCACCTCCAAACCTGTTTTTTCTAAGCCTCATGGCAAATTCCTCAGATACTTTCTATCATCGCTGCTTGAACCCAGAGACTATCCGGTCTGTCACTGAGTGACTGTCCCACTCTAGGCTCCTCTTGGATGCCTGCTGTGGCCAGCTGTGAACCAAAAGATGGATTTTTAAGAAATGGAGACTCTCCTCACTCTGTGCCACACTCACTCACAGCCTTCCAGGGCACAGCCACAGCCTTCTAGTTGATGTGGTGGGACCCCAGAGACAGCCAGATCCTAGTCCAGAGAACGTTTACCATGGCCCACGCGCCACCTTCTGCCTGCTAGGCTGCGTCCTCGTCCTCAGCACTTGAAGTCTTGGCTATGCGCCTCAGCCCAGAGGCTGCCCTGAAGAGCTGCTGTTATCGGAGGCCATTTGCTTTCAATGGCCAAGGTGACACAGTTGTTCAGATTGTAAGGTACATGCATTTAACAATTGGGAAGTTTACTGTTGTATGTTTATTTGGAAAGACACACATATATCTAAAGTATATATATGGTTTCTGTGTAAGATTGATTTATTTATTTATGAGAGAGAGAGGGAGGGAGGGAGGCAGATAGATAGAGAGAATGGGCATGCCAGGGACTCCAGCCACTGTAAACAAACTCCAGACACGTGTGCCTTATGTGGGTACTGGGGACTCGAACCTGGGTACTTATGCTTCACACCTCTCCATCCCTCTGTGTAAGATTTATTTATTTATTTATGAGAGAGAGAGAGAGAGAAGGAGGGAGGGAGGCAGATAGATAGAGAGAATGGGCAGGCCAGGGCCTCCAGCCACTGTAAACAAATTCCAGACACGTGTGCCTTATGTGGGTACTGGGGAATCGAACCTGGGTACTTACGCTTCACACCTCTCCAGCCCTCTGTGTCAGATTTTGTTTCGAGGCTGAAGCAGGAGGAATGATAGTTGTGGGTTAGGCCAGCTTGGGGCTACAGAGTGAGACCTTGTCTCCCACACATACAAAACTCAACGAAGAGAAAGAACAAAACAAGAGGGGAACCTTCAACTTTAACAAGGAAAACCCCAAAATTCCTGTTCAAAGGATTATTTACTTATTTTTTCATTCAGCATCCCGTGGAGGACTTCCCAGGTGCTGGGCTCTATTCTAAGGGAATCACAAACTCCTTGAGTTCTTATTTTGCAAACAAGGGTGTGCTACCAGAGGCAGGTTTGCTTTGTGACCTGCAAGGTCTCCTTCAGAACTGACGCCTGCATAGAAAGTTTAGTTTTGTTTTGTTTTGCTTTGTTTTTTGAGGTAGGGTCTCGCTCTAGCCCAGGCTGACCTGGAATGCACTGTGTAGTCTCAGGATGTCCTTGAACTCACAGGGATCCTCCTAGCTCCGCCTTGGGAATGCTGGGATTAAAGGCGTGCACCACCACATCCCGCAGAACTGACATCTGTAACTCTAAGTCACATACTGGCCACTCGACTTCCTGTGCCCTTGACACTGTGTCAGGCAGCATGGCGGTCACAAGGGCAGGGACCCAGACTCTCAGAGACCCGCAACAGATGTGGGTGTCAGGCTGCAGGCTTAACTCAAGACAGCCTTGACAGAGGCCAAGCAGTTATTAGATGGTAATGAACGTGGGCCGCTGTGGACCATCAGCAACCTGAACCAGATGTGACAGGACCCTTAGAAGTCTGCATTCCACTGTTGATGGGCTGGGACCGGAAAGGCAGCAACAGTTCTACTTTGTGTCAACTTCAGCTTACACAGCTACACTCCCATTTAACTTTGAGTGGTCCACAGAAATAAGAAATGATTTACCAACTGCTAAGTAGTCAGTCGTGGTTGTAAGTTGTCTGAGATTTATTAAAAATTAAAACAGATTTTATGAACATCATGAAATAAGGAATAAGTAGAGAATCAATAAACGTTTCAGCCATCTCTCCCACACAGCATAAGAGGTCTCTTGTGCTTGTGCAGCCTGCTACCTTCCTGGGGCTCGGAGGGAGATTATCCTTTCAAGAGGGGGCAAAAAGCTTTTAAGTGATTGTATTTCTGAAGACTGTTATGAACAAAAGTGTCTTAAAGTTACTTCTATGCATTAATGCAAGCTTTATGATATTGTTAAAGTACAGAGTGATTCAGAGGAAGGTTTTTCTGATTCAGACAAGCATAGGGCTATGTTCCCGGGACTCCCAGGAAGTTCCAAGTTGTGCTCAGGTGTTCAAGGGGAATATGGGACCAGGGAGAGGAGAATTTGAGTACGAGAGGACATGAGCATTTTCTTTCTAGCTTGAAATCTCCTTCAGGCCATTGGGTTGGGGTGGGCTTGTTTCTACAGGAATTTCTCAAAAGCTTGAGGACCTTGGCTTCTGGAAAGCCTGTATCAAAGATGGGCAATGGGGAAGAAAGGTGCCCTAGGGGGCTGGGCTTGCACAAGAGTGGAGGCTGGGGATGCTGTGTGGCAGAGGTGCCCATGTGCAAGATACTTAATAGTGAGAGCAGGACTTGCGATGACATCATCCTGTTGGCAGGGGCTCCATTGTTCTTCAGGAGCTAAGCCTTGGTGCTGGACATTCAACGAAGAATGAAAAATAAAAACCGATGAATAAAATAAGTAGAATATGAAAGGGCCACAAAGGGGCACAGTACTTACAGAGACAGTGACAAACTGGAATGTTTATGAACAGTCCTGGGATGGTGGGGGTGGAGTGCAGGGATGTGGGGAGAATGCTAAGGAGGAGACAGGATAAGTGTTCCACCTCCAGGTCCAAGTTCTATTTTTTTCTTTTTTCTTCTTCTTTTTTTTTCTTCATTTTTCGGTTTTTCAAGGTAGGGTCTCACTCTAGCCCAGGTTGACCTGGAATTCACTATGTAATCTCAGGGTGGCCTCAAACTCACGGCAATCCTCCTACCTCTGCCTCCAATGCTGGGATTAAAGGCGTGCGCCACCACGCCCGGCCAGGTCCAAGTTCTAAACACTGATCTCTTGCAGTAGGTGGAGGGAAGAGCCACGTGGTTCTTCAGAAACTTTAGAGCTTGGGAAGCAAGAGTTAGAACAAGAACAACCCAATTCCCAAATTGTCTTTATTCTTTTCTTAGTCCCCTCTCCCTTGCTTCCTTTTTTTTTTTGTGATTTCATATTTCTTTATTATTTCTAAGAGCTTTTGTGGAAATTTTACTGTTTTCTGTATGGAAGTCCTTATCATCAGGAAACAGCAATAATTGTCTTTCTTCTTGCCTTTCATTTCTTTCTCTTCCCTGATTGCACTGGGAGTCACTTCCAGTGCTGCAGTTAATAAAGCAGCAGAATTGGCACCCTTGTCTTCTTGCTTCTCGAAGCATTTCCAGTTCCCATAATTAAATATGTTAGTTGTGTTCTATCTACATGGCTTTTGTTGTGTTACAAGCTATTCCTTCTGTATCTAACTTGTTGAACATTTTTATCAGAAAAATTGAATTTTTTTTGTTGTTTAAATTAAAATTTTATTTATTTATTTTTCTTTTTTTAATAATTTTTTTTATTGACAACTTCTATACTTACATACAAAAAGTGCATAGTATTTCCCTCCCCTCCCCCCATTCCCCATTAGAACTCCAATCTCCATCATATCCCCTCCCTCTCTCCATTAGTCTCTCTTTTAATTTGATGTCTTCATCTTTTTCTTCTATTATGAGGATCTTGCGAAGGTATTGCTAGGCACTGCAAGGTCATGGATATCGAGGCCAATTTCTGTCTGGGCAGTTGCATTGTAAGGAGTCGTACCCTTCCTTTGGCTCTTCCATTCTATCCTTTTTTTAAAAAAATATTTTATTTATTTGTTTGAGAGAGAGAGAGAGAGAGGTAGATAGAGAGAGAAAGAGAATGGGCATGCCAGAGCCTTTAGCAAATGACCTCCAGATACATGTGCCACTTTATGCATCTGGCTTTACGTGGGTCCCGAGGAATTGAACCTGGGTCCTTAGGCTTTGCAAGCAAACACCTTAACTGGCAAGCCATCTCTCCTGTCCCCTCCCCCCTTTTTTTGAAGTAGGGTCTTGCTCTAGCCCAGGCTGACCTGGAATTCACTATGTAGCGTAAGGATGGCCTCAAACTCACAGAGATCCTCCTGCCTCTGCCTCCTGAATGCTGGGATTAAAGGCATGCACCACCATGCCCGGCTCCCTTACCTTCTTACCAGTGTAGTTATTGAGACCTTCTCTAGGTCAAAGTAAGTTTGTTCCAAGCTCGCTTCACGTGAGTAGAATATACAATTTGTTACCATGATATATAACTCTTAAATGTGCAGACTTACAGGGCTGGCAGTTTGCTTAGCGGTAGAGCACGTGAGAGGTGTTGTGTTTGATTCCCAGCACTGCAAAATGTTTAGGCTCATGGCACAAGAACCTGTAGTTTACTCCCGTCATAGGCCTTGTGCATGCTACTTAGTCATGGCTCTTTGATCTCAAATGAGATTTGCAGAGAAGTTCTTTTTAAGATCAGAACTAGTCTCCCTGTAAGGAAGTAGAACCATGCCACCTCCGCTTCACACTCCACACACCTGTGTCGTCTCTTCTACCTCTGTACCAAGGTGGTTGCGACCAACAGCATAGGGCGGAAGTGACACAATATTACTTCCAAATGTTGGCCATAAAACATAAAATGTTGGTTGGGGCAGGCGTGGTGGTGCACGCCTTTCATCCCAGCACTTGGGAGGCAGAGGTAGGAGAATCCCTGTGAGTTGGAGGCTAGTCTGGTACTACAGAGTGAGTTCCAGGTCAGCCTGGGCTACAGTGAGAACTTACTTCTAAAAAAGAAAACCAAACGGGACAAAAAAGACTTGGTTAGCTCCCGAGTGGGCTTCTACTCTCCGAGATCAGTTTCCGGAGTCGGGGCAGGAGGTTGAGGGTTGGGCAGCTGCCGCATCATGAGAGCATTCAGAGAAGTAGGGGAGAATTCTAAACTCAAGCCTACACCAGCAATGCCAAAAGATTTAAATAAAAATAAATTTAATTCTGGTCCTCTATTCTTTGAGGAGGTCCATGTGGTGAGGAATGGAGGGTTCCAGCTAAAATCTTATGAGGGATCAGGGTCTGCCAACAACCACATGGGTGAGCCTGGGGCTGAATTCTTCCTTTCTTCCTTCAATGGGTCTTTAGATGAGGTGACAGGCTGAGCCAATAGCTTGCCTCCATGAGAGAGTTTGACCTGAGCCACTCTGTGAACTGATTACAGATTCCTGGCCCAGGGAAATCTGATATAAAAAATGTTTACTGTTTCAACCTGCCAACATGTGGGATAGTTTGCTGTGTAGCAATAGATAATTTATATGAAAGTTATCTTCTCTCTTTGGTCACATTCCTGTCCCTCTAAATGCCCACGCTGGCTAATCAGGAATATATGTCTGTTGTACATCTTGGCCTTAGATTTGGGCAAGAGATGCTTTGTCCCAGGCCTGTGTTTTAGTGAGCCCAGTCTGTCCTCTGTGTGGCCAAGACTCTTTCCTTGGACTAAGAGGACCGTGGCCTCCACTTCCTGACATCCTCCACACGGCAACCACCCAGCTCTCCCTGATCTCTGCCCACAGATACTAAAGTTCCTTCCAGGACCTGGTGACATCAGCTCTAACTTTGACCTCCTGAGGGTGAGCTATGGTTTTGCAGGACAACCTAGGTCTGTTGTGTGGCTTGGGCAGATGTGAGCTGCTCAGACTAGAGTCTCCACACGTGTGCTCACAGGGACCATTCCTGGCATGCTTATGATAGGGTGAGCAGAGGGACGAGTCAGGCTACAGAGTCCCCAATTTCCCCAAAGAAAGTCTGAGAATCTGAAATTCAACCCTGGTCTTCCCAGGCATGCTAGGGAAGAAAGAGCAGAATTTTACTTAACAACTTGTTACTGCAACTATCTTAAATATTTAGACTTATGGTGTGGGTCCCTGTGTTACTCTTGTTCCAAGCTCCACAAGGAATGGACTTGAGCATGGCCACTTGATCTCCAAAGGGCTTTAAAGGAAAGGGAGTTCTTTGGAACACAGAGCTAGTCTACCTACAGGGAAGCAATGCTTTTCTAAATCTCAGAATATGGCATAAAATGGAAGTGAATCAAACTTACCTTTTTGTCTTTGGCTATTTTTTTTTCTGTTGAAATCAGTAGATAGGTTCTCCCCTAATAGCCACCTTCCTGCCTCCCACCCAGCCACCGGTTCACCTATCTCTACTAACTCAGGGATAGGTTATCCCCTAGAATTCATCTACCTACCATCCATCCGCCCACTCATTATTTACCCATCTATCTATTCTACATCTATTCTTCCTTCTTTCTATATCATCTATCTATCTATCTATCTATCTATCTATCTATCTATCTATCTATCTATCTATTTATTTATCATCTTCCATCTATCTATCATCTAAGCCTGCCCTGCTCTTTTAGGGCATTTCTTTTCCCTCTAGGCAATTTATTCTGCCATATAAATACTCTCCCATAGAGCCTTACACGCACTTCATCCGATTTTCTTCGAGATTCCTTTTTAACCTTGGCTCAGGTGGTTAGACACCCTGGCGAGTTTGTGGGATCATTGGATTTCTGACTTCAGTATGTATGCCATTCCCATTTTAGAGGAAAGCTTCTTGACTTCATCATTTCTTTTTTTTTTTATGTTGGAAACACCCTTCCTTCCTTGTTGCTATGCTGTCCTACTAAGTGTAGCCTGTGTGTTCCAGTCCGGGGGGGGGGCACATTCTAGTGGTGAAAGAAGGGACGGGGGAAGGGCTCTATGTTTCTGACTCACAAAGCTCAGTGTCTAAATCATGAGTATGTATGTGGTGCTGTGGCCACCAGGGAAAAGATAAAGAGAATCATTTTCTGTTCCAACTGGAACTGGGACCTTAAACATAAACCACATTGCATTTGAAAACCATCCTCTAGGCTGAGCATGCTCTCAGGAATCTTATCGCATACTTATGTTCTAATGAAATCCACAAGATGATGGGCTGCCATTAGTAAGATCTGTGACCATTAAACAATGCTCACGTTACGACCCCTGTCTTTCTTTGCCTCAAGCATGCTATAGTCCCATTTTAGTGAATATGATACGGGAAAGCAATTTTCAAGTTATTTCCTGATATCTAAAAGCATTTAATAATCTTACAGTTCAAGATTATTATGGAGTTGTTTTCTCAACGTGCGTGTGTGTGTGTGCACGTGTGCTCCCATGCAAGAATTCACGGATTATTTCTTTGATTTTTTTTTTTTTTTTTTTAATTGTCCAACATGTCTCCCTGTCAGGTCCAAAGAGGCTTGTCTGCGAGCAACGTTGGCTTCTTAGCAGTTGCAAGGGTGGGAGAGTGGTCCAAGTTATCTGTATAACTCTAAAAGACACGTTTATTTAATCCTGACTGGTAGAATTCAGGCCATCAAGACCCTCCTTCTCCTTTGCCAGCAAAGTAATTGCTACCACATTTAACTCGACGGACGTGGTGCCATTTCCCTGCAATTGTGGTTAACTAAGGAGAAATCCTGAGACACATAAACCTTGGTTTCTGTGAGACATATACGTACGTCCCTGTAATATGAGCGCTCGCCTTTACAATGGTGTCCTTTTAGAGAGCCAGGGTTGTCCGAGGCTCCTTGGAATGGCTCTTGAAAGACCTTGGCAGTGCTGCAAACTTTTTCTTTTTCCTGTAGGGGTGGGAGTATAGATTAGGGAGGGAGAGAGGCAAACAGGTGGGGGTAGGTTCTTGCTATTATTATTTTTTTTTGTCAGAAATCTGGCATTATTCGATGGAAGCCATTTAGGCCCATTTTTAGGCAGGGGCCTTAGAGTCTGACCACATTTGAAACACTAGACCTGTAACTGTTCCAGTTTGTTGGATGGGCTTCCAAGAGGAATGTCTCCAAAATGTGGGCAACTGACAACAATCAGAACCCTAGATCAGAGCGTCCATGCTTTCTCTGTGGACACCTGAGAATACCATCAGAGGGAATAGTGAACTGTCAGCAGCAGAGGCGAAGGAGTTATTTACCGGAGATGCAGGGGAAACAACAAAGCGAAATCCCATTTTAAATCTGGCTTCCAAAAGCTCCAGTCTGGCCCTTCCTGCGGCAGCCATCTTGGACGTAGAGTGACAATCAGGGCATTGATTCATCTTGCGTTTCCTGTGGTGGGACCCAGTGGAGCAGCCATTTCCGCCTTCAGTTTCCTGCTCATTTGAGTTTCCAAAAGAACCATAAAATTCAGGAAATAAACAGACACCATGGAGAGTATTTCTGCTCCAACACACACATGTGTACGACACCACTCTGCATGATCATATTTTTCTTTTGGAAATTCGGAAAGCACATTAATAGCACCTTAGCTCTCCCGCATGTTTCAGAATTTCCCCGTAAACAGGCACGAGTCCCTGTGGTGGCCACCTAAGGCAGGCCAAGTTTGTCTTTGTTTGAAATGTGCTGGTTAGGAAATTGAAATGGTCAGAAATGACCAATTGGAGAATGTGAGAGAGTGGATCAGAGCTCAGAGCTCAGAGCTCAGAGCAGGGGCCAAGTTCAGGTTAGGGAGATGGTCACTGGTTCTTCCAGCCCTATAATATTTACTAGGCATTTCTTCTAAGTGACCACCTGGGATGAGCTAAATTGTCAGACTCCTAGAGTTTTCAGGCTTCATGTCCTATAGGTAAACAACAACACCAGCATTTAATTTCAAGCAGTGGTAACAGCTATGAGAATTGAGGACAAGATGCTATATGGGCAGAACTAAAGGAATTTACTTAGTCAGATGGGGCATATTGGGGACCTCTGCCCCTGGAAGTCATGTTTAAATTGAGACCTGAAGATGAAATGGATCAGGACAAAGAGAGGGACGAACTCTGTAGGGTGAGGGGAGGACGTGTGTGCAGTCTATGGTAGGGAGGAGCTGGGCCTGCCGAAGGACTTGGCTTGATTCAGAGCAGAGATGGAAACAGAGAAGGGGGGTGAGCCAGAGAGGGCTGGGCAGGGAGAACAGGAGCTTTGTTGTGAGATGCTAGTCTGTCTCTCTAAAGAAGAGAGATTTTTCTAAAAGAGAGACTAACGGAGAGAGGGAGGGGATATGGTGGCGACTGGAGTTGTGGAGGGGAAAGTGGGGGAGGGGAGGGAATTATCATGGTTTATTGTCTGTAAGCATAGAAGTTGCCAAAAAAAAAAAAAAAAAAAGAAGGGGGCTGGATAAATGGCTTAATGGTTAAGGTGCTTGCCTATGAAGCCAAAGGACCCAGGTTCAATTCCCCAGTACCCACATAAGCCAGATAAACAAGAGGGCACATGCGTTCAGAGTTCGTTTGCAGTGGCTGGAGGTGCTGGCATGCCCATTATCTGTCTGTCTCCTCTCTATTTCTTTTTCTCTGTTTGCAAATAAATAAATAAAATAAAAAAAAAAGAAGAGATATTTTCTACCCTTCATGAGGAAAAGGATGGAACCTGTTTTCTGTTCCCTTGAGGGCTTTGATTCTACTTTGGAAAATCAAATATCCTTCAGGCAATTTAATTTAAAAAAAATTCTCTTTTTACAGAACCCAAACAGGAATTCTAAGCCTATTACTGATATAAAACACGTTGCACAGTGTGTAGGTGGGGTGTCCATCTGACTGCTTCAAAAACCCTGTGTCTACTATTGATTATACTGGAAACACTCCAAAGAACAAGGCACGTTGGAAGTGGTTTTTCTGGGACGGGTGACAACAGATCTATTTCAAGTTGCTCTTGCTATATTTCCTAATGTCAGTAAAATCTCTGCCACACCAACATATCACTATGGATAGTCCTTGAATTGTTTTGCAATACACAGAATTAAGAGAACTAGGATTTCTTCTTGCTCTGATTCTACAATGAAACGTTCCTTGGACCTTTTTTTTGGTTTTGTTTTGTTTTTTTGTTTTTTGAGGTAGGGTCTCACTCTGGCCCAGGCTGACCTGGAATTAACTATGTAGTCTCAGGGTGGCCTCGAACTCTCGGCGATCCTCCTACCTCTGCCTCCCCAGTGCTGGGATTAAAGGCGTGTGCCACCACACCCGGCCTCCTTGGACTTTTTAGTGATGGCTTTCATTAAGACCTTTACCCAAAGGTTCCAAGTGAGAAACCAAGAAATAAATATGACTCCACAAACATCACCTCCACTGTTTTGGCCTGGTCCACCTAGAACTTGGCCAGATCACCTTGAGAGGAGAAACCACTGAAAAGTGGAGTGAAGCAAAGACTTGGCTGTGATTCCCTGCATCGCCTGAGAAGTGATGAGAAAAAAGAAAGTTTTACTCTGCTCAACTGCCTATCAAAATGATTTTTAGAAGCACATAACACTGGCTGTGAAGAACTTTTTTCAATATGTCCATTTGACAAGTATGTAGCCAAATTTATTTTGTTTATACCATGTACTGGATTGGATTTTCCAAGAGACCCTCTTCCTCAGAAAAATAGATCCCATCCTGTCTTTTAAAAAAATTTTTATTTATCCATTTATTTGCATGCACAGAGGGGCAGAGAGAAAGAATGGGCACACCAGGTCCTCCTGCCACTGCAAACAAACTCCATATACATGTGCTGCTTTGTGCATCTGGCTTTACTTGGGTACTGGGGAATTGAACCTGAGTTCTTAGTCTTTGCAGGCAAGCACCTTAACTGTTGAGCCATCTCTCCAGCCTCACCCTGTCTTTATAGAGCTTATGATCAAACGAGGATGCAGTGTCCAAGCTCTTCTATCCAAAAGGTAGTGTTCGTGAAACACATTTTTGTTCAGCAGGTAAAAGATTCAGGGTTCAATGGTTGAAGAGACACCAGGACAGGGGGCAGAGAGGAGGAAGGGTTGGCAGGAAAGTCAGGTGAGAGGTCACAGGCACGCATGGAGAAAGGAGGCATTATAGTGGGAGGAGGAGGGTGCTTGGGAAGAGGCAACCTTCTCTCATGAGGAAGGTTGGAGTCCATTTTCATTTGGAAAATGACTTCTTGAGAATAAAGGAATGACGGCCACATATGTAACCAACAGGTTGTTGGGATTGAGAAACACAGCTTTGGGCTCTGAAGAGTGGAGGGAAGAATGGACTCAGTAGCTATGTCTTTGCTGTTTTACACATATCCACTGACCTTTGTCTACTCCGAAAAGCCACACATGCAGAAATACAGAAATTTGTAAAAACTGAGACTATCCCATAACTGTGCTTTTCTGTGATGCTTCGTGTGAGCAGAGCATTTCCACTTCTTTTTAAAGAAAGAAATAGGTTCAGGATTGGCGACATGGCTTAATGGTTAAGGCATTGCTTGCAAAGACAACAGACCCAGGTTCGATTCCCCAGTACCCATGAAAAGCCAGATGCAAAAGGTGGTGCATGTGTCTGGAGTTCCTTTGCAGTGGCTGAAGGGCCTGATGCATCCATTCTCTCATTTATCTGTATCTACCTCTCTCTCTCTCTCTCTCTCACACACACACACAAATAAATAAATAAAATTAAATTAAAAATATTTTTTTAAAACATAGGTTCATAATATCAAATGTTAATGCTGAGTTGTGGTGGTTTGATTCAGGTGTCCCCCACAAACTTAGATGTTCTGAATGCTAGGTTCCCAGGTGATGGAGATTTGGGAATTAACACCTCTTGGAGGGAGTGTATTGTTGGGGACAGACTTATGGGTATTATAGCCAGTGTCCCCTTGCCAGTGTTTGGCACACTCTCCTGTTCTTGTTGTCCACCTGATGTTGGCCAGGGGGTGATGTCCACACTCTGCTCATGCCATCGTTTTCCCTGCCATCATGGAGCTCTTGGTTGGGTGATTTCTTCCAGCAATGTGAACCTGACTGCAACAGTAATATTGGTACTGAGGAGTGGGGTCATTTGCTCCGGGACACCTTACTGTGTGGCTTTGGCCTTTTGGAACTGATTTTCAAGAAGAATGTGGAAGGATTCAAAACCTTGGACTAAGAGATGCCTTGCAGTGCTGTAAGTACAGCTTGATGGACTATTCTGGTCAGAGTTGAAAGGCCTGAATGCAGTGAGAACTATGGACTGTGAGGTTTGGCTTATGAGGGTGAGAAAGAGCTTTGCTTGGACTGGGCTAGTAGCAGTTTGTGTGAGAATTTGTGCAGGGTTGCTTTGTATAGAAATGGACTGGTGTGAGCAGAGGGATATGGCACAGAAAGAAATGTTTAGGCTGAAACTGCTGCACTTTAGAGATTACAACCTTTGAGATTGGGCCAGCTGACCTGCACTGGGGCAACAGGAAGAATGTAGACTCTTTTGAAGGGGCCTAAATGTCGAAGGAGTGTCCTGTTCTTCAAAGTCTGCTTTATTTCCCCCTGGCACCCCACCTGGTATTATGGAGTATAGAAATGCAGGAAAGAGAGGGTCATTGAATTTGCAGCATGGTATTGTGTTTTGGAAATGGCCATGGGTAGTGTGAAGCAGGTTTGCTGGATGCCTGCATGGAGACCCGATGGAGCAGTGAGTATGAACTGTGGCTTGCAGTAGAGACCCAGGGGAGATGCTGGGACCATGAGATGGCTGCCAAGGAGAGCTGCCGGCCCCGATGAAGTTTTCCAGGACTGTGAGTTGCCTAGCTGGAGGGGCAGAATTGGAACTCCAGAGACTTGTTGCTGGTTAGAATTATCAGACTTGGAGATTTGTCACTGACTAGAGTTGTTGGACTTGAAGCTACAGAGTTTGATGTTTGGTTGTTTTAAATCTTGTATTGGATGAATATTTCTTTGTGATGCCCAATGCCTTCTTTTGCAGTGTGAATGTTTATTCTGTGCCATTATGTGTTTCTTAGGGATTTTTTTATATATATATTATGGCTCAGTTAAAAGATCTTGGACTATGGGGATGTATGAACATCATTGGAATTGATAAAAACTATAGGGACTGTTAAAGTTGGATGAATGCATTGCATTTTACATCATGTATGGTTATCAGTTTATGGGCGCCAGGGGCGGAATGTGGTGGTTTGATTCAGGTGTCCCCATACACGTAGGTGTTCTGAATGTTAGGTTCCCCAGCTGATGGAGATTTGGGAATTAACACCTCCTGGAGACAGTGTATTGTTGGGGGCAGGCTTATGGGTATTATAGCCAGTTTCCCCTTGCCAGTTTTTGGCACACTCTTCTGTTGCTGTTGTCCATCTGATGTTGGCCAGGGGATGATGTCCACCTTCTGCTCGTGCCATCGTTTTCCCTGCCATCATGGAGCTTCCCCCTCAAGCCTATAAGGCAAAATAAACCTGTTTTTTTCCCCCACAAGCTGCTCTTGGTTGGCTGATTTCTGCCAGCAACGCGAACCTGACTGCAACATGAGTCATATTGATATGTGTTGTGCGTACTGTTTAATGGCCTGCAGTGCCCTCTGGGAATACTAATTTAATGGTTGTTGCGTGTTTACCCAGGAAGACAATGGCACAGTCTCTGTGGCCATTTTCCTTTTTTTTTTTTTTTTTTTTGGTTTTTCAAGGTAGGGTCTCACTCTGGCCCAGGCTGACCTGGAATTCACTATGTAGTCTCAGGGTGGCCTCGAACTCTCAGCGATCCTCCTACCCCTGCCTCCCGAGTGCTGGGATTAAAGGCGTGCGCCACCACGCCCGGCCCATTTTCCTTTTAAGACATTTCATTTTTTTTAGCATAAACTGTCATGAATTAAAGACCTCAGAATGTAAGATTCACTTTCATCTGTCATTTCACACCTGTGTAAACTCATTTGTGCACGATTGCTAGCATTATACACATGCTACAGCCTTCAAAGCACCCACCGAATCTCCAGGGCCCACTGCTGTCTTCCTGGTTCTTACGAAGTTACTTAAGGAGTTGCTTTTCCCATAAAGACACTATTATTTTAAAAAAATTTTAAATTATTTTATTTATTTTTGGAGAGAGACACAGAGAGAGACAGAGAGAGAGGGAGAGGGAGACAGATAGAGATGGGCACGCCAGCAGTCTCTCAGCTGCTGTGAACGAAATCCAGATGCGTTCGCCCCCTTGTGGTCAAGTGTGGAATTGCGCCCTTGCGTCACTGCATCTGGCTAAACGTGGGACCTGGAGATTGGAACCGGGTTCTTAGGCTTAGCAGGCAGGCGCCTTAACCGCTAAGCCATCTCTCCAGCCCAACATTATTATTTTTATGCCCTTCTCACAATTTTCTTAACTGGTAATGGATTTCAATGCCCACCCCCCGCCCCCTGCAAATGTGGATGCCTTTGCACTCACTGTTAATGGATTACACCCATACAGATAAATGTTGGTATATGCGCATGATGGAATTCTTGCCCAGTCATAACAGGATGGAAGTCCTGATACATACTTCAATGTGCTTGAACTTGAACACATGCTGAGAGAAACAAACCATTTATAACGAGCCGTATGGAGGATCCCATTTATTTACACCATCCAAAACAGGTAACTCTATGGAGACAGAAAGTAGATGAATGGTTGGTGGGGGTAGGGTAGTAGAGATATAGTAAAAGCCATGGAGTTCTGTGCTTTCAGGTGGCTAAGATGGTACATTTTATGGTTTGTAAATTTTACTTCAATGAAGAAGAAACAAATACAAATTGTTATATGCAGTTGCTCAGGGAACCAGGACAGAGACTGGCTGGGGCTCATCGGGTCCTCTTCCTCCACCCCACGTCTCTGACCCAGGCACAGGCACATGCCTTTTGGCAAGAAGATACTAGGCGGCCAGTTTGGTTCTAGCAGCTGATAATCAGTTACCTAGTCAACATTCAGGTAAATGTAGAGGTAACACACTTCTCTTGGAATTTCATTTGTCTCCAAAGAGACTTTCTAATAGAACAAGATTTAATTTTCCTCAAAATAATTTGAAAAACCAGCTGGATGTAGCACTGTCTCAACATGGTGAAGAGGTAGTGTTTAATGATATGATTGCTCCCGGGGACCGTGGACTGGGTGTACTGGTAGCAGTTCATCTTTATAAAACCTTCTCCCTGGCTCTTTAATTTCCGATCTCACGAAAAAAATCAGTTATAGACTATAAAATTGGCTTGAAAGGGTCTCTGGACATTAAAATGTGCATGTCAATTAATAATTTGCTCACATGGCCTCAGGTTTCAGGAGCCAAATCTATCCACACATCTCCATGAGAGTTGCCAAAGAGCTTATTCACTGGAAAGCTCCTAATTCTAGGAATATGGCACTAAACCATTTTCACTTACTATCTCCAAGATTTAATATTTTTTAAAATGACATTTTTGGCTTAGGTTATGCATTAAAATCAGTGTTTCTGAATGTTTAAGGTTATTGATATAAAATAAAAATAGTATTTTACCTGAAAAAAGGGAAGAAGAAAAGAAAAGCACCTCTAGAAAATTCCATTAGAAGGTAGCAATGGAGGAAATGAAGTTTCCATTAGCCTTATTAACAAACCCTAGGGGACTTTTGAAAGGTGTTTTAATAGAAAAATCTAGCTTGAGAGACTTAGAATTAACTCACAAAGATGAAAAAAAAATTAACTCCCTCATCTTTATAGTTATGATGGAAGAGAACTTGTGTTAAGGAGGAACCCTTGCCAAACAGTGAATTACTGATTTGTTCATTCATTCATTCATTCATTCATTCAGTAACATTATATACAGGGCCCACCTGCCTTGTATCATTCTATGTTCCATTACCACAAAGGCTAGATGAGATGTCTTAAAATATACATATTTGAGAGAGAGAAAGAGAGAGAGAACATAGGGGTGCACCAAGGCCTTTTGCCCTGCAAAGGAAGTCCAGGTGCATGCACCATTTTGTGCATCTGGCTTTCCATGAGTACTGGGGAGTCAGACCCAGGTTGTCAGGCATTGCAAGTAAGTGCCTTTAACCACTGAGCTATCTCTCCAGCCCCTAGAGGGGACTTTTTTTTGTTTGTTTGTTTTTCGAGGTAGGGTCTCACTCTGGCCCAGGCTGACCTGGAATTAACTATGTAGTCTCAGGGTGGCCTTGAACTCATGGTGATCCTCCTACCTCTGCCTCCCGAGTGCTGGGATTAAAGGCGTGTGCCACCACGCCCAGCTAGAGGGGACTTTTTAACATCAGGGTTTATAATTGTTCCCTTCATGTTGCTGAGACAAAACACCAGACCAAAAGCAGCTTTATGGGAAGAAAGGGTTTATTTCACCTTTTTAAAAAATTAAAAAAAATTTTATTTATTTATTTGCAAGCAGAGATAGAGAAGAGACAGACACAGAGAGAATGGGCACAACAGGGCTTCTAGTCACTGCAAACGAACTCCAGGTGCATGTGCCCCTTGTGCATCTGGCCTATGTGGGTCCTGGGGAATTGAACCTGGGTCCTTTGGCTTCGCAGACAAATGCCTTAACTGCTAAGCCATCTCTCTAGCCCTTGTTTCAGCTTCATTTCAAGGAAAAATTTCATCGTTGTGGAGGATGCATAATAGGCCTGAGCAAGAAGCCTAGGTCACATCACTACATTAGCAGAAAGGAAGTAGTCTTAGTGAGTTAGCTAGCCATTACCCAGTGGGATTCAAAAACCTCAAGACCTGCCCACAGTGATAGGCCTTCCCCAGCAAGGCTGCACCTCCTGCAGGCTCTACCAGCTGGGGATTGAGTATTCAAACCGCATGAGCCTATGGGGACATTTGACCTAAACTACCACAGTGTTATTACTGAGGACTCAAGACATGTAGGCTAATAGTATTGACACAAAGCAGATTCAAGTGTCCTATCATTAGCACAGCAAGTTCTACATGAAAGGCTATGGTTGCCTACTAGGGAGATTTGAGAAGATTTCATAGGAGAAAAATGACTGTGGACTTGGCATCACAACGTACGTGGCCCACCAGCATTTGGCAGAGATGAGGGACACTATTTTTTTTTTTTTTTTTTTGGCAGGGGAATATGCCAGAAGTGTGGTGAGTGAGCACACGGACTGTGATCTGCAGGAGGCATGCCGGCAGCTCTCATGCGGCTACAGCCTGGTTCCTGAGAGAGTGGGATAGGATATGAGATCACAGAGGCAGCGCAAGATGGGGCGCGGAGCAAAAGGGCAGGGCAGAGCCGGGAGGCAGCGACTGAGCCAAGGCACTGTCGTGCAGGCACTCGCAGCTCTGCCCCTCTCCCAGGTCTGCTAAGGACACTCACTGGTCCCTTGTTCAAGCCACGTCTCTGTTCTTGCTCCTTTCCTTTAACAAAAACCCCTTATGTGGGGGGATGAACGTGACACACTCTAAGAACACTCAGACATCTTGGACCTAAAGGCACCTCATGTATTTAAAAATAAAACAAAGCCGGGTGTGGTGATGCACACCTTTAATCCCAGCACTCGGGAGGCAGAGGTAGGAGGATCGCCATGAGTTCGAGGCCACCCTGAGATTACATAGTGAATTCCAGGTCAGCCTGAGCTAGAGTGAGACCCTACCTCAAAAAACCAAAAAAAAAAAAAAATAAAAAATAAATAGAACAAAGCACTACTCATTCAACTCGGGGCTGTGATTCTGTGATGTGCTGAACGAATCTAGCTATTCTCTGGCAGCGAGTTCTCCTCCAGTGTCTGATGACCACGCCACACAATGGAGCGCTCTGTCATTGTCCACAAGGCCATGGTCTTTCAGGGGCTGGAGGTGATATTCAAACTTGACACGTCGGATCCTTGAGAGGATTCTAGGCGAAGAGCAGGAAAACAGGGGCATGCTGAAGGTCACTTTATCCTATTTTTAAAATACTATATTTTCATTTATTTATTTGAGAGAGAGCGAGAGAGAGAGAGAGAGAGAGAGAGAATGGGCATGCCAGAGTATTCAGCCACTGCAAATGAACTTCAGATGCATGTGCCACCTTGTGCATCTGGCTTACGTGGGTCCTGAGGAATCAAACCTCGGTCCTTTGGCTTTGCAGACAAGCACTTTAACCGCTCAGCCATCTCTTCAACCCTTTAAATCAAGGCAGGGAGTCAGTTGACCCCAAAGGTATCAACAGGAAGACCAACGAAGCAGGCAGCACTTGGCACTGGGCCCCTTCTCTGTTCCACAAAAGCTTCTGTAGGAACCTTGAATCTTCAAAGGCAACTGTGGAAAAAAGTCAGTACTTGCCTCAAATGGGATCCCTGGTGGACTTGTTTCTAACTTCATTCAAAAATTTCCATAGGGGGCTGGAGAGATGGCTTAGCAGTTAAGGCGTCTGCCTGCAAAGTCAAAGGATCCTGGTTCGATTCTCCAGGACCCACATAAGCTAGATGCATGTGTCTGGAGTTCGTTTGCTGTGGCTGGAGGCCCCAGAGTGTCCATTCTCTCTCTCTCCCTCCTTTTCTCTCTCAAATAAATAAATAAAATATTTTTAAAAAAATTCCCATTGGAGGCTGGGAATATAGCTCAGTGGGTAGAGCGCTTGGCTAGCAACACAAACCCTTGTATTTGATCCCCAGCACCTCATAAACCAGATGTGGGGGCACATGCCTGTAATCCCAGCATTTGGGAGGAGAAGACAAGAGGATAAGAAATTCAAGGTCATCCTTAGCTACATAGTTTGAGGCTAGTCTGGGACTCATGAGATTCTGTGTCAGAAAAAGAAAATTCTCATCTGCTATCCCATCTATTAACCCATCTACCTACCCATCCATCCATCTCTGAACACTGTATGTCATTATAAAAATAAAATAAAAGCACTGTGGTATGCTGGCTCATTTCTTGTTCTTGCTTATGGACACCGTGTTCCCTAGACTGTAACTTCACGCGAGTTCTTGTTCAGTCCTGTGTGCCCATAGTACGTGCCAGATAAATATTCATCAACTTGTTAACTCAGTAGCATTTTGCAACTCATTCATTGCAAACTGTCCTATATATTCTAGGCTTTCTGCTACATTCTGTGCACACCAACGTGACCCTGGCGTTTCCTTAAGAAAGTGACTGATCCTGAGGTATAGGTAAAAATAACATAGCAGAGCACACGCTGGGTGACTGGGGAGATGGCTCTGTGGGTGAGAGCGCTTGCTGCTAAAGCAGGAGGGCCAGAGAGGGGCGGAGTCTGGTCCGCAGCAACTATGTAAAAGGCTCGCATTCCTATAGCCCCGGTCCTGAGTGACAGACAGGAGAATTCCCGCAGCTCCGTGGTCAGCTACTCTGTCTGAAAACATGAAGCTCCACGTTCAATGGATGACTCTGTTCCAAGGACACAAACAGAAGCGCCATAGAGGAGGAGACACATGGTGTTTTCTTCTGGCCTCTGAGTACATGCTCACACACATGTGCTGTGTACACTATGTATGCACACATCATGCTACGCTCATGCCACCTTCCCCTGTGCGCGTGCACGCACACACACACACACACACACACACACACACAATCTGAGCTGGATATGGTGCCACATGCATGCCTGCAATCCTGGTACCTGAGAGGAAGAGGCAGGAGGATTATGAGTTCAAGGCCAGCTTAGGCTATGCAGTGACTTTCTTTCTTTTTTTTTTTTTTTAAATATTTTATTATTTATTTATTTGAGAGAGAGAGAGATACAGAAATAGGTAGAGAGAGAGAGGGAGAGAGAGAGAGAGAATGGGTGCCTCCTTCTGCAAACGAACTCCAGATGCATGCACCCTTGTGCATCTGGCCCCTGGAAACCAAGCCTCGAACCGGGGTCCTCAAACATATCTCTCCAGCCCCTGCAGTGACTTTCTTTCCCTCTCTTTCTCCCTCCCTAAACCACCGCTCAAACATATTCTATGACAGCGGTACAGACAGCAGAAGAGACGACAGTTGTTAAACCCCACCGGGCATTACGTTGCTCTCTACCATGCGGTACGTTTTTCTGGCATTGTTCTCATCAGGGAAGATCTCCATTCTACTGAAGCCCAGAGAGAGGAGAGAACCTTCCTTGGTCATCAAAAGTGCTGCATGTGTACAGAGGGTGTACTTCTCTATGTTGAGGGCAGAAATACAGAGCTAGTCTAAAAAGGTGCTCAATGACAAGGGGCCTTGAAACTTGCAGAAGTCACCCAGACCTCACCCCATGGAGAGGCAGAAGATGGAGGAGAGGCCGTAGCTGAGTCCTCTCTCTAGAAATCTACATAAGCGCAGGACCAGCTCCATTTGGAAAATCAGCCACATATGTAGATTAGTAAATATGGCTATAACTGGTATGCCTGGTAGTGGTGCCCAAGATGCCTGTGCCCCACATAATCCACATTTTAAAATTTTTGTTATTTTCTAAAATAGATTTAATTTATTTATTTGAGAAAGAGAGAGAGAAAGAGGCAGAGGGGGTGGTGGGAATGGGCATGCCAGGGCCTCCAGCCATTGCAAACAACTTCCAGATGCATGCGCCCCCTTGTGTATCTGTCTTACGTGGGTCCTGGAGAATCGAACCCTGATCCTTTGGCTTTGCAGGCAAACACCTTAACTGCTAAGCCAGCTCTCCAGCCCATAATTCACATTTTTGAAGGTGTGTTTGTGTGTGATGTGTGTTGTCTGCTCATGTATGCACATGTGTGTGGAGCCAAGAGGAGAATGTCAGTTGTCTGTCTTTTATTGAGGTGCAGTCTCTCCCTCCCCCAGAGCCACCATCCTTCAGTGAGTCCCAGTGGTTATCCAGCCACCCCCAATTCCACCTCCATGAAATGGAGTTATACATGTGCATGGCCAGGTCCTGCTTTTTTATTGGGTTCTGGGTAGTCTCTGGCCCAAGGGGTCCTTGTGCTTAAGCAGCAAGCTTTACTCTTAACTAACTGCTGAGCCTTCTCCCCAGCCCCATACCTCACATTTTGTCTCTAGGGTGAGTCTCCACGAAATTGAGAAATGACTGACTTTCCCTTGGGCTTCTTTTTAAGGACAACAGTGCTCCCAGTGAAGGGAGGACCTATTTGTCTTCCCAGAAATGGATTACAGCCTTAAAATTAGCAGGCTCAGTCAACATTCTCAAGTGCTGATGTCTACAATCAGCAGATGAGGGTTTCCTTAAAGACATCATTATCTTCCTGAATACAAGGGGATAACAAACAGTCTTAATGCATTAATTTGGGGCTGTTACATGTGGCCGTGCTCAGGAGGACTTGTTTAGTAGTTAGGCGTAAACTATATACCCAAGCCATCCAGCCCTCCCATCGCTAAATTATAAGGGTCATTGCCTTGCCCTTAACTCCAATTTGACAGCCCACTTTGGTGTGAGAAGAAACTCACAGTATCAGGTTCCTTTGGCCTAAACAGTTAATTCATCTCTCATGGCTCAGTGGACTCGTCCCCCGGAAGTGGCTGCCCAGGCTCCAAATAGGGTCAGCCCCAACTGTGACAGGGAGGGGAGGGCTCTGCTTTTCTACACATATGCCCTCCTCTGCCCATTCCTTTCTAGACAACACCAAAGAATCAGATAATTCGAAATCAAATAAACGTTTGTTTCATGGGCTCCACTTCCGTAATTCAAATACCCGCCTCACTGTGATGTTCTGGCATTGAAACCATGGAAATAGTGTGGACAAACTGGAACGACTTGATGTACTTATACTCTTTGGATAGGTCCCCAAATTTAAAAAAAAGCGATGGATCAACGTGGAGTTTTTCTTTTTCTTTTTTCCTTTTTCTAAAAAATATTTTCTTTTCTTTTTTCTTGTGAGATTTATTTTTTTAAAAAAATATTTTATTTTTATTCATTTATTTATTTGAGAGCATGAAAGGAGAGAGAGAAAGAAAGAGAGAGAGAGAGAGAGAGAGAGAGAGAGAGAATAGGCATGCCAGGGCTTCCAGCCACTGTAAAAGAACTCCAGATGCATTGTCCCCTTGTGCATCTGACTTAATGTGGGTCCTGGGGATTGAACCAAGGTCCTTTGGCTTTGCAGGCAAGTACCTTAAACACTAAGCCATCTCTCCAGCCCAAGATTTATTTTTTTATTTATTTATTAGAGACAAAGAGAGTGAGGATGGAGGTGCCAGGGCCTCTAGCCACTTCAAATGAACTCCAGTTGCATGTGCCACCTTGTGCATCTGGCTTACATGGGACGTGGAGAGTTGAACATGGGTCCTTAGGCTTTGCAAGCATGCACCAAACTACTAAGCCATCTCTCCAGCCCCGTATGGAGTTTTTCTAAAGAACGTTGTCATTGGCTGGCTGAGAACATCCTGCAAAGGAGCTGAGCCATCTTTGTGGTCTGTCCCTCAGGCTGGAGGTCTGTCATGGATGGCCCAGCCAACGGCCTTAGGGGACTTTCACAGGCTCAGAGTACTTTTATATCCCAGGAGACCCCCCCAGAATCTGTCTCAGGGACAGCTTTGTGGTCTTCCCCAAATAAAGGGAAAATAATTTGGTAATGCTTAGAGGAGCTCCTGGCAAGAGAGTTAGCCTGGCCTTTCAGGTTTCTGTATAACCACTTAGGTGATTGCCTTTTATGTGGTAGGGAATTTGCAGCCTGACATACAACCTTGACCTTGTGATGGGTTTATTAGGGTGACATTCAAATGGTGAGCATTGTAAACTGGGAATGCCATAGGCTGAGAATGTGCTTAATCCACCTACAGAGCGGAGAAGCTGCCCCTTGCCGTGGTGGGGACCACTGATAGGTACTGTTGTAAAGTTGAAAAGCTGTTGGTGAGCCATCCTAAATTGTGGGCTGTATGTGTGTGTGTGTGTGTGTGTGTGTGAGAGAGAGAGAGAGAGAGAGAGAGAGAGAGAGAGAGAGAAAGAGAGAGAGAAAAAAAGAGAGAGAAAGAGAGCGAGAGAGTCAGAGAAAAAGAGAAAGAGAGAGAGAGAAAGAGAGTCAGAGAAAGAGAGAGAGAGAAAGAGAGAAAGAAAAAGAGAGAAAGAGAGAGAAAGAGAGAGAGAGAGAGAGAGAGAGAGAGAGACCTTTCTTTGCCAGAAGATTACACTTGAGAATCAAGAATGCATTTGTACCTGGTTAGCAATGTGGGGGTTGACAGTGCTTTCAGAAATCAGTAACAATTTCCAGTCTTTTTGGCACGTGTACATGTGTGCAATGTACATGTGTGCATGCATGCTCATGTGTGTGTGTCCACATGTATATACAGGTGTGTGTAGAGGTCAAAGGTACAAAAAAGATATCTTCCTTAATCATTTTACTTTACTTTTATTTGAGACAGAGCCTCACTTGAACATGGAACTTGCTGATTCAGCTAGACTAGCCAGCAATTCCTGGGGGAACTCTCCTTTCTCCGCCTTCCTATTGTAGGGATGACAGATGTGGACAGCCACACCTGGCTTTGTTGTGGTTGTTGGGGTCTAAACTCGGGTCTTCCTGCTTGTGTGGCATGTACTTTACCCACGGAGTTATCTCCTCAAGCCTGTGTTACCAATCTTAGCATTTGTTAAGACTCAATCCAGCTTCCAACATCTGGCTAGGACTCAACCTTAGTGTGCAAAGAGCCCCTCCCAGGAAGACCCCTAAGCAGGTCCTCATTTTCTAGTCTGCACTTCCATAGCAACTTTTATGGCTTTACATTGGTTTGTCTTCCCTTTCTATTGGCTGGTTCATTCCATTCAAATCCCTCTCCCTGCCCCCTCCTATAAACCTCCCAGTGACAATGGGGACACCAGGCATCCTCCAGTTGTCTTTTTCTACCATCAGGAGGTAAAGTGAATTAGGAGGGGGGAGGTTGTGTCCCTTTCCTCCCCCCCCCCCCCGCCCCCAGGCTGCTGCCCAGGAGAGCATAAGGCAGTAATAAAGACACCACTAATGGTTAACCCATTTCACTAAAGCAGTGCAAAGGCCTGGGGACACCAGAGGACTTTATTTAATAGTCTGCTGCTGAGATGAGGGCTTTGGGATAGGCTGGCCCTTTTCTTGTCAGATGTCCAAGCCTGGAGAGAGGGGCGGTGAGCTGTTGGGACAATTGTCTCCAGGAACCTAAATATTCCTCCCACTGCATTATGTGGAGTGGATGCTAAGCCTTTCAGAGAGCAAGAGGCCTGGAGGGGGCCTGGGGGATTTGGCCACTTCAGAGGAGGACAAGGAGGGAGGGAGCCAGCTCAGGGAACAATGGGGCTCAGGCCTTTGTAACTCAGAGCCCTGTGCCCCTCTCAACTCTCCTCCTCTGACCTCCCTAAATTGGGCCAAACAATGAAATTGTGGGAATGCCAACATCTAAGCAGCTCTGCCAGGGTTTATCATTGTGACTTAAAGCCTTGTTTCCAGATGGAAGGAAGCTGCTGAAGAAAGTGGGGGGTCTCTGCATACAGTCATCTCATGAAATGGGTTGATGGCTTTGTCAGTGAGTGACAATTCTGATCCTAAGAGTTTCTGATTTTCTTTTAGACCTTGGCCACGGCAGGCCATGAAAGGCATTGCTTTGAAGGGGACTGAAGTCTGCAGATCAAAAATCCTTTCAGTCCTCACTCAGTGTTGGCGGCATTGACAGGGGGCTCTTGGTAGTCCCCGATCGTCCTCATTAAAGAGCCGACACTCAACCCTCTCCTCAAAAGAATTTGGGAGGATGGGACATCCTATGGGCTTGTCGGTATTTGCAGTTTCAGTGAGTTTTAACTTTTCTCTCTCCACATTCATTTCTGATTTAAGACATGCAGATAGCTGGAACTAACCCTTCATTCCATTAGAGTCGCAGTGGTTAGTGGGTGGAAGAGCCACCGAGGGTTAACAAACAGACCCCCAAGACTTTAAAGGTTTGTGCGTGCATTAAAAAACCCAAAACCCAACCACAGTGGAAACTGGAATGAAACATATAGCCCTGCTTCTGATGTGTTTCCATAGCTTTTTGGTTTTGACTGAAAAGAAAACCTTAGCAAATAGTCTATCTGAGGACATATACTTACACTTTTTATTTTATTTTATTTTATTTTATTTTCCAGGCTTGAGAGATGAACAAATTTTCCAACCTCAGAAGGATATTTAGGTTCAGATCTGCTCAAAATTTGAGGAATCTGCTTAAAGACAATGAATTTCTCATCTCTGAATTTCTTCCACTGATAGTTATCAAAAGCAGAACTAGGGGCTGGAGAGATGGCTTAGCGGTTCAGGCGTTTGCCTGCAAAGGCAAAGGATTCAGGTTCGATTCTCCACAAAGTGGCGAATGCATCTGAGTTCGTTTGCAGTGGTTGGAGGCCCTGGTACACCCATTCTCTCTCTCTCTCTCTCTCTCTGTGCCTGCCTCTTTCCCTCTCTTGCTCTTTTAAATAAATAAATAAATAAATAAATAAATAAATAAATAAATAAAAAGTAGCCAATTTGTTGCTTAACAAAATGTGGGCTGTTCTGCATTTAATAGACTCATCTGTGCTGGCCAGTGCTTGTATTTGTGTGTCTTGTGCTTGATGGAACCTTTCCAGTTTCTTCCTTTTGCTCTCACCTTAAAGGTCACCTTCCTCACTCCACTTTCCCTGATTCCCGCATTCACCTGGTGAATGTGGAAGTTTGTTTCCATGAGGATGGCACTGACGGGGGTGACCTACAGCAAGATGCGATGTCGCAGACTTGTGGGCCAAATGTTCGGATCCTAGGCAGCTCAGTGGAGCATGTTCCTGATAGCCTAACTAGAGAGCGATTCAGCACAAATCAAAACATGTTCTGTCCCTCCATCACGGATTTACTTTTGACGGAGTTGTAATTTTAGTGGAATTTTCCAAAAGGAGGTAGCTGCGTTTGGGGTCAGGTTTGACCCACCCTGTTCTTTGCTTGACTAAGTTTGCTAATGGATAGAGTGAGACGAAACAGGATCTCAGAACTCAGTGACAAGGAGGATGCTGGGTCCTGGGGAGAGGTGCCCATCCAGAACTTCTAGTCTGGGGCTGGCTCAGCAGGAGCTGCATGTGGGGGAAAGCGTCACCAAGCTGAAGCTAGGACAGTGGGTTTTAGCTGAGTACGCAGCGCAGGCTCACAGTTTGAATGTTTCCAGTGGAGCATGGACTAGGAATATCACACTCTTCCCTGGCCTTACACACAGTCATTGTCACGACCAGTGCCACCTATCTGGCTTCTGAAGACATCTGAAGTATTGCAATAGTCTAGTCATTGGTGATGTGTCATTGTGGGCAGGATTAGGCAAATGCCTTGCCTTCATGAAGGTTTCATGCTAGGAGGCAAGTCTGAAGCCAAATCTTACAGTTTCCAAGGTGGGTTCCTGAGAGAAACTATGAGGAGGTGACCCTATAGATGGTGATGGGGATGGGTGATGAGAGGCGGTCCCAGTGAGGGGTACATGGAGCTAAACCTGTGACCTCCAACCAAATACCCTCAGAGGCACACAGTCCAGTAACGAGGTGGCTGAGAGAGGATTTCAGGTGTCCAGTGAGGCTGCAGCAGGAGATGGGAGAATAGAAGAGATGACAGCAGAGCCATGGTCCTTGTGGGTTGGAAGCAGGTTGTGGAAGCCAGTGGAGGGATCTGGAGCTGGCTCTGGGGTGGGTTCCAAGGTTGGATTAGGTGCCTGCTGAAATCCCTTTCAAATCTGGCTCTGAGCCTCTGGCTGGTACCTACATAGCCAATGTTGAGACTGGCCACCAAACTTTCTGTCTCATGGGACCTTGAATCTTGCAGATGTCTTTAGAGAATGGAGAAGGACATTACTAACAATATTAATAAGGAGCTGGAGGATGTGGCAGGAGGTGGGAGACATATTTATAGCCCTGAGAGTATAATGATTTTACAGCGTATTAAAATTTTTTTTTATATTGACAACTTCTATACTTACAGACAATAAACCATGATATTTCCCTCCCCTCCCTTTATTCCCCTTTAGAACTCCACTCTCCATCTTATCCCCTCCCTCTCTCCATTAGTCTCTCTTTTAATTTGATGTCATCATCTTTTTCTCCTATTATGAGAGTCTTGTGAAGGTATTGCTATGCACTGAGAGGTCATGGATATTGAGGCCAATTTCTGTCTGGACAGTTGCATTTTAAGGAGTCGTATCCTTAATCTGGCTCTTACATTCTTTCTGCCCCCTCTTGCACAATGGACCCTGAGCCTTGGAGGGTGTGATAGAGATGTTTCAGTCCTGGACACTCCTTCGTCCCTTCTTCTCAGCACTATGTTGTCTTTTGGGTCATCCCAGTGGTCATCGCCATCTGAAAAGAGAAGCTTCTCTAACCAGAAGTGAGAGTAGCATTAATATATGAATATGAACATTAAGTGTAGTGCTTTCAGGGCAGTTTGGTGGGAATAATATAAACATTTAGTCAGACAAGAGGAGGCTTATACCCCTAAGGCTCATGACCTCCCCTGCCACAGACTTTTGATTAGGTTTTTCAGAACCAGGTATGTATTCCCTCCTGTAGAATGGGCCTTCAGTCCAATTAGAGAGCAGTTGGCTTCCCTAAGAGCAGACATGCCACTATTGTACCCGTTCGGTCATTTGGCCTGTCTGGCTAAACTTGAGGTTTCCAGTGTCCACTGTTTTCACCGCTAATGACTTCTGTCTCCCATAGGGCTGCATGCAGTGCAGTTTTTCCCAGCTTTCAGTTGGCTGGTCTACAGGGAGAAGGTTTTCTGCTCAGCACCAGCTTGCTTTCTCAGTGACCTTGCCTCTCAGGCAAAAGATGTCTTCAGCAATAGGGTCTTACCATCTGTTTCTCAAGGAAAACCAAGGGCCTTGGCAATAGCCTTTAATGTTTTGGAGGCTACAGAGACCTCCCTGGCCAACAACTCACTGGAAGGTATCTCATCCCAGGCACTGAAAATTTTCTAGTAACAACCTATAGCTTCTGGATGTGCCATTATTCAAAAAAGTAGTTTTACATAAGTCTTATTCAGAATATCTTGAATTTTTATTGACCCTCCCCCCGCCCTTCTTTTACACATTTTCTTCCCCTGGCCTTGCTTAGGCCTTTCCCCTCCCTGTAATCAGTTCTTCCACTTACATATATACAATACCATTTACAGTGTATTTTGTTATTTTTTCCCAGTTTTTATGTGTGTGTCTTTACATGGGTTCATTTGTGTATGTACATGTATGCTTTTGCATGTGGAGGCCAGAGAACAACCTCAGGTGCTGTTTCTTGGGGTACGCACCTCAGCTACTGCCTACTTCTTGTGAGACAGAGGCTCTCACTGGAGCCACTAAGAAGGCTAGTCTGACCAGCCAGAGGGCCCGGGGTTGCCTGCTTCTGCCCCCCCCGGCCCTGACACTCTGAGCATGTGCCACCAGGCCAGCTTTTGTTGTGTGAGTTCCGTGGATCAAACTCAGGTCCTCGTGCTTACAAGGAAATTCTTTACTGACAGAGCCATCTCCCCAGCCCTATTTGTATTTTTTAAATTAAATTTAATTAATTGATTTATTTATTTGAGTGATAGAGAGAGACAAAGAGAGAATGGGCACGCTAGGGCCTCCAGCCACTGCAAACGAACTCCAGATGCATGCGCCTCCTTGTGTATCTGGCTTACATGGGTCCTGGAGAGTTGAACCAGGATCCTTTGGCATTGCAAGCAAATTCCATTTCTTCAGCCTCCTATTTGTATTTTTTTTTGAAGACCAAGTTTTACTGTATAGTCAAGATTGGCCTTGAACTTGACAAGATCCTCCTGGCCCCAGCCTCCCTAATGCTGGGATTACAGATGTTCACTATGACATCTAATCATGGTGGATTTTACCCATGATCTCATTAACAAGCATGCATTATACATGTGCAGTTTTTCTGTCAGTCCATACTCAATGAAGTAATTCTTTTTTTTTCAAAGTTGTATGGCCTCCAGCAAGTGCTCCCACCCTATTGTGCAAACAGAGTGGAGGCCATCTCGAGGGTCTGTGAATTGGCTGTGGGTAGCACTGAATCTCAGCTCTGGGGTGCTGGCTCCACGTGCATAGTGGTGGTTCTCCCTGCACCCCCGTCTTGCCTTGTCCTTGCTCCCTCATGTGGGTGTGACCTGAAAGGGAGCATTGTTTCAGAATCAGTAAGGGGCTGAATGTGTGTAGTCCAGTGAGTGTCTGAGCTTCAAGTACCTTCTTATCACTGCGTGGTGGAGAACAGGTCCAAATAAAACACAATATCGGGCTTTGTTGACTTTGCAGGCCCAGCAGCTGCGGTAAGGGAGCTCTTTAGATCCCCTGCCTTTCTGAACCCGGCTTCCCACTCTCCTTCTCTGGGAACTTCTAAATAAAGCTCTTCCTCAGGGGTGACAAGGGTGTTGGAATAGGACTGTTGAACAGAAACCATTTGCTCAAGTACAGCTCATGCTTGCAAAATATGTGGGGGTGGGAGGGAGCAGAGGAAAAGACCACCCTCGTTCCAAGAAAGAATGGTGGGGCTAAATGATCGACTGTGTGGCGTTTCATATCGTGTTTAATTTTATGACGCTCTCTGGACACACTTAGTGATCTGCTTCATGAAGTTTTCTGTAAACATGCATGTCTACAATTAGAGACTTAAAACAAATTGACGTAGTTTTTGCTCTTATGGCTGTAGGACTGGGGCGATCGCTCAGCTGCTAAAGGCACCTACTTAGAAGCCTGTGGACCTAAGTTTCTTCCTCCCCAGCACCCACACAGACCAGATACAAAGAGGTGCACACTTCTGTAATCTCATAGCATCTAAGGTATTGGGAGGCAGAGCCAGGAGAATAGGGAAGTTTGGGGGGCAGCTAGTCTGGTGCACCCTGCCACTAAACAAGAGCGCCCCTGTCTCAAAGAAGGTTGGAGAAGAAGGAGAGACATCTTAAGGTTCTCCTCAGCCCTCCACACTTATGCCTTTACATTCAAGTGCCCATACATACACACATATAGCGATCCACACATACACACACTGGTAAATAGATCGAGACGTATTTAAAAAAGATAGTCCAGTAGTCATCAAGTAGGTTTTGTCTATGTGCAGAATTTATACTGTAACAATTCTTTTAAGAATTAGATGGCCAATATTGCATCCTTATTTAAACATTTGATGGGCAGTGTTTCAAAGTGAGCACGTGTAGACTTTCCTGTTGCTCTGGTTACTCCGTTGGATGGATCCATCCCACCTGTGTGCCATGCTTGTGCCACATACTGTGTCAATAGCTTAGGAAGCACCACAGTATAGAGATGTTAGTAAGCAACATTGGAATTTCTTTTTATTATTATTTTTTAAAGATTTATTTTTAATTATTTATTAGAGACAGAGAAAGAGAGAGAGAGAAAGAAAGAGAGAGAGTACAAATGGGCACGCCAGGGGCCTCTAGCCACTGCAAACATGTGCATCTGGCTTATGTACATGGGACCTGGAAGCATTGAACCTGGGTCCTTAGGCTTCACAGGCAAGTGACTTAACCGCTAAGCCAAGTCTCCAGCCCGACATTGGAATTTCTATCTCCTTGAAACACCAAGAGTTAGCAACCCTGGGTCTCCCCAGGGCCTGATCCTGTCTTCTGTCTACATGACCATCGTGACCTCTTGTCACCCAGCCTCTGGGGCCATCATTCTGCATTTTCTCATGACCATGCTGGGTGTTCTTCAGGGAGTAGGATCTAAGCACCCATGCATGGAATTGTAACTGGGATGTCACCCATATATGGCTGTGTGCTTGGCAAGACATGGGCTGTGCTGCCCTTACTGTGGTCATTACTGGAGGCCAGGGTTTGCTGGACTCAAGTTCAATTTCATTTGTCACTTTCGCAGTCGTGTTCCTGGTGCTTGAAATGACTTCCCTACCTCTTCACCACTCTTTCAGCCTGAGTGGCGCCCCTTCCTCCACCTTTCCCTGCTTGGATTAGCCAGCCGGCTCTGCCCTGGCTGGACAAGCCCCGACTGTGCTTGCTTTGTCAGTTCATAAATGAGGTGGCAACATGGCTGCCTTTGACCGTGACTCCAAGGTCTATGAGATCAGGAGCTGTCCTTTCCCTGCTGTGGCTTGCATTCCATGAAATAGGAAAGGTACCATCAGCATTTTAAAAACACTCTATGACCAGGGCTGGAGAGATGCCTCAGTGATTACGGCACTTGCTTACAAAACCTAACAACCTGAGTTCAATTCCCCAGGACCCACATAAAGCCAGCTGCACCAAAATGGCACATGCATCTAGCAATGGCTAGAGGCACCGGCACATTGATTCTCTCTCTCTTTCTCTCCTTCTGTCTCTTCTTGCAAATAAATAAATAAAATATTTTTAAAAGACATTAAAATACACTATATGTCCACCCTCATCTGGATTTTGTATAAAAATAAGATGCATTGCTCTTTTATTTGAGTTGTTATAATAGCAATTCAGGTCAATTCATCCTTTCTACTTTGAGAAGAGAGAGGAGGACCCTCATTCTTTTATTCCAGAGGAGAAATTGATCTGAATAAGCATCGAGTGGATAATGTTCTCCATGAAAGGATTAAATCAACACTGGGCAGTTCCCACGGCAGCAGATGCCTGGCCGAGAAGGAAACATGGACTCCAGTGGGGCAGGGGTTGCAGACAATAGCCTGCGAAGACAAATAAGATAAGTTCAGATGTTGATAAACACTGGCAAGAAGTTGGAACAGGTGAGTGGACTGGAGAATGAATGACTCAAGGGGGCAGGTGGAGATAAGAGGCACTGGGGCCAGGTTGTCAGGGAATGCTTTTGCCACACCCATCCCCTCCCACTGCTATTTGCACCGAGACTTAGAGTGATAAGAGAATGCTACCATTGGGCAGACCCAGGAAGAGTGTTCCAGACCCAGCAAAGAGCCATGGCCCTGGGTTTGCGCACCTAAGGGACAGAGGCAAGGCTCGAGTAGCTGGTACTTAAAGAGTGAGGAAGTTGGCATGAGGTGACCTGAGAGAAGGTGGCAGGGCTCACCCAGCACCAGCTCACTGGCCCTGTAGGAGCGTGAAGTCCTTATTCCTGGAGGTGCCACACCTGTCAGACGTGCAGCTTCCAGCTTCCTCTTGGCCCGTGAGTCCTCCATGTCCTGAGATGTGGCTTGGTTTAAATGCTCTTGGTGTCTTTCCAAGCCTGACCTAAAAGAAACCTTTCATTTCCCTACCCTCAGATTCTAGCTCTGAATCAGGATTAATGCTTCCAACAGGACAACAGGACCGAGCCATTTCTTTGTTCCTTAATCCCCAAATGCCAGATGCCTTTCTGTCCTGGACATATATCTGTAAATAGGGCATGTGGGGCTTTCCCTGCCTTGGTGGAATTTACAGTGATGGTCTTCTTGGAAGACAGCATCCATTTATCATAAGTAACGTCAATAAGGTAACTTCAAGGAGAGATAAGGTATAATGAAGGAAACACAGCAGTACATAGAATGACTTAAAGGGAACCACTTTACTGCACTTTTTTGCATATGTATAGTATGTGTAGCATGTGTGTGGGGTGTACTCATAGTGTATACAGATGCGCACACACACCATGTGCAGACGTCAGAGGAGAACACTGGATGTCCTCCTCCATCCCTCTTTTATATGTTTCCTTGAGATGGCGTCTCTCACTGCATCGGAGCTGCCAGTTTTGGTTGGACTGGCTACCAGTGAGCTCCACTGATTCTCTGTCCCCACAGAGCTGGGCTTACAGAGGTGGCTTAAAAAAATTATTTACTTATTTAAGAGAGAGATAAGCAGAGAGAGAGAGAGAGGGAGACCAAGATAGACAGAGAGTGAGTATGGATGTGCCAGAGCTTCCTGCCCCTGCAAATGAACTCCAGCTGCATGTGCCACTGTGCAGGGTACATGTACATGGGTACTGGGGAATCAAAGCATGCTGTCAGGCTTTGCAAGCAATCACCTTTAGCTGCTGAGCCATCTCTCCATCCTCCTTGCTCAGCTTTTTATGTGGGTGTTGGGGATCAAATTCAGACAGTCTCAGGCCCTCTCAGGCCTTCATACTTGTTCACTCAACTGAACCATTTTCCCAGCCCCAGTTGTCCTTATTTTACCTTCAAGAACATTAAGGATCAGAGAGATAGAGTGACTGACTCAAAGTCATACAGCACATCGGAGGCAGATGTAGAAATTAAGTCTGCTTTGACAGTTCCACAGTCCCTGACCATTCACAACATATTAGCTGTTGGCTTTATCCCCTTCCCCCAAAGTAGAATAATAAATGACTTAGCACATTTGGATCCCTCACATCAGACAAGTGAGAATGAATGCTGTGTAGTATCCAGGTCTCTGTTTACAGCTGCACTCCTTGGGTATGGGCGGGCACAGAGCTTCACTCTTTGGAAATATGACTTTAGCCGGATAGCCTGGGATGGGAAGTGAGGTTTCCACCAGTCAGCTGAGCCCAGCCTGTAGTTGGAGCAGTTTGCATCGCACTCAGGACCTTCCTTGTCTGTGGCAGCTGTCCTGGGCTTCTTTATGCAATGCTCATGCCAGAGCCCTTGGAGAGCAGGAGTGCACTCTTTCTGTGGATGGAGACTCTGTTCTCCTAAGGAGTCCCTAAGGACCTGCCCGAGCTGCACAGATTCCTGTACAGGACTTGAACCCATTCTTCGTGGTCTCGGGCACTGCCTCCCCCCACCCCCATCCTCCTCCTCCTCCACTCGTGCCTCTTCCTCAATGAACGTGTTTCATTAAGCCGGCGTCCATCTGTGGGGCAGGAGCTCATCTCAGTCCTTTATACCAGTACCCTGCCTTGGGGACCAGGAAGCAGAGACAGGAAGTGTGGCTGGTCTATAAACCCCGAGACCCACCTCCGAGGACCACTTACTCCAGTGAAGCCCCTTCTCAAAGACCCCACAACCTCTCCCCGCAGCACCACGAGCTGGAGACCGAGTGTTCAAACACACGAACCTGGGTCGGGGGACATTTTATACTCAAATCATAGCAGCCACGGGGCTCCAGGAGCTGCCTTCTCTGTGCTCCCATCACCGTGATCATGTGACTTCAGGGCCCCCAAACTCTCCAGGCCGTTCTTTTGTTTTCTGAACCAGGGTCTTGCTGCGTGGCCCAGGCCCATCTTGACGTCAGGACCCTTCCTCCTTCGGCCTCCTAGATGTCGGGATTTCTAAGTCTGTGTCACCACACCTGACTTGTAGGTGCTTTTCTGTTTTTGTTTTTTATTTTAAACACGACTACAATTTCTTGATTCAGCCTACAGTACCTTGTGTAGCAGGACCCTTGTTTCATCTGTGATCTCATTGTGACCATCCTCCCTCACCCTCTTTCCACGTGCGCCCAGCTGGTCTGCTTTCTGCTCCTCATGCCACTTCAGCACTCTGGTCCCTCATCTGAAACCTCGTGTCTCCATGTCTGTGGATGGATCATGCTCATCAAGCTTTTCCTGCTCGTCACTGCTCAGGCCTTTCCTGTCCAACCTGGGTCCCCTCGTCCAGACTCCTGACACTGTGCTTCCAGGCAGGAGTTCTTCTCCCAGTTGCAGTCTACCTGGTTAGTCACATGATCACTCACCTCTCTCCTTAGCTAGCCCATGACATCTGTGTACGGCAGAACCCTCCCCTGCTCTTACCACACCATCAGAGCAGGAGTTGGCATTTCAGATCAAGCAGAGGTCTTCTCGCCAAAGCAAACAGGACATCAACTTCTCATGCATATTTGGATGGTGCGGTGGTGTCGGACCCAGATACTGGTCCTAACTCTTGACAACATCACTACCACCTCCAGCGCCATCATCAGCACCTTCATCATCATCAGCATCATCATCACCACCACTATCATCATTACCAGCACCATCATCAGCACCCTCATCTTCATCATCAGCATCATCATCACCACCACTATCATCATTACCAGCGCCATCATCAGCACCCTTATCTTCATCATCAGCATCATCATCACCATCACTACTATCATCATTACCACCATCACCACCTAGCATCACGACTCTCATCACCATCACCATCACCACTTCCATTATCACTATCACCCCATAATCACCACTCCTGTCACCAACACCACCATCACGTGCAGCACCGTCATGATCACCATCATCATCACGATTAGCATATCCGCCTCACCACCACTTCCATCACCCCATCACCGTCAGCATCACACACTTCCATCATCATCACCACCTCCATCCCCCTCCACAACCATCACCTAGACATGCACAAAAATAATCTCAGTGGCTCGTGACAGCGAAGGCTGACTTGGGGCTCCTCATTTATCTGTGGGTTTCTTAGCCTCAGTGCAATGGGTGGCTATCTGGGCATGTGGAACATATTGTGGATCTCAACAGAGTGGAAACAGGTCATAAGGCTTGGAACTTCAGCTTAGATCTCGTCTCCTGCCACTGACACCCATGTGTCTCTGGCCAAAGTAAATCATACGACCAATGCCAGCAGAGGGAAGTTGCTCACAGTGAGAGGTGCTGCCAAGAAGGTACCTGGGCAGGGTGTAGATGTCTAATCCTGTTGCCAGGGAACAACACTAAGACCTATAATCCAGGCTACCCCAGAGAGCTTAGGGAACCTAAGGAGAGGTGGCATGTAGGTGGAGAGAAGGACAAAGGAAGGGAGTCACGCCCCCCCCGCTGATCTTCAAGAAGAATTAGTCAGTGCCAGCCAACAGACCTGGGGAGATGACACGGAGGAAAGCCCAAGCTTTCCTGCTGGAGCTCTGTGGGCAGGAAAGGAGACTCAGAGGGCCAGACAGGCACCTGCCTGGCTTTGTGGACCTGATAGGGTACCGTGACAAATTGTGGCTTTGAAGTGGGAAAAATGGAGGGGGCATATCTACTTACGTTCTTGTGCCTGATGTCTGTTGCTGGCAGGTGAGGCCAGCAGGGCAAATCACCTTTGAGAACTTCCAGGAAGGGCGACTTTAACCCTCAGAGGTTTGCCTTTCTCAAAGGGCTTCAAGGGTACCCTGTGGAGCTGGAGGACAGTACAGTTCAACCTCTGCTTCTTAGTTTTGTTGCACAGTCAGTAGCAAGCATCTCTTTCCTGGGGCTGTCCCTCCCCATGGAGTCACTTGTCCCAGAGAAGGAGAGAGCTCAGGGTGGGCCCCAGATACGGCCACCACGCTGACACAGCCTTCCCCTAATTCAGAGCAGAAGCCTCAATAAGGAATCACTTGAGAAGAAAGGCTGTGCTTTAATTTATTGTTTTTTCACAAAAGTTTAAACATTCTCTGCACTCAAGTGGCTGTTGCTTATGCATCTGACTTATTCAGGCCATTTGCTATTGTGCGTGTGTGGTCCAATGCGGCATGGTTCAGCAAAGTGTATTCTAGATGCTTGGAAATCCTCCAACAGGCGTGTGTGTGTGTGTGTGTGAGAGAGAGAGAGAGAGAGAGAGAGAGGATGGAGGGAGAAAAAAGAGGGAAAAGAAGAGATAGGGAAGAAAAAAGGATGAATGGAAGAAATGAAAAGGGAAGGTGGACAAGGAGAAAGGGAGAAGAAAAATGAGGAAGGGAGATAGAGGGAAAGGAAGAGAAAGGAGAGGAGGAAGTGGAAATGAAATGAGAGGAGACAGACAAGAAGAAAGAGCAGGAAGGAGAGGGGAGGGGAGGGAAAAGAAGGGACGGGGAAAGGAAAGAGAAAGAAAGACAGAGCTTGTATGAGCAACTCAAAGCATGAGGGAGGTTCACAGATGAAAAGTACACATTTAATTTGAAGAATGCATTTTTTTAAAAAATTTGGCTATTGTCAGTCATATTGCATGCACACTGACATGGTTTAAATTAGCATTGTGGAAGCAATAAAGTGCAGAGGAGTGTGTGACTAAATTATTAAGAGTGCTCCATGAGGATGAAGCATGAAAGCAGCCCGGCACATAGAAAAAACTCGATATGGTGCTTTTCCCAGCTGTGGCCCTGGTCATTGAGCACAACATGGAACAGTTTGCCCGTGGACTATTTTGGGAGAAAAGGGAGTCATTTCATCAAGGGTACGGCGTGGGTTTGGATCACTTGCCAAGAAGTTGGTGTCCAAAAATTAAATATGAAAAATGTTAAGAGAACTAGAAACAAAGACTGCGGGTTTTCATTTGTTAAAATTTAACTATTTCTAGCCTATTAGAAAATAGCAATTTCAAACAACTCTGTCTCACGAATAATATATAATTTGTTCCTATGCTGTAATTTCTTATGAGTAAATAAATGCATCCAAAGCCTATTTTTTTTTTTTTTTTGTTTTTCGATGTAGGGTCTCACCACTCTGGCCCAGGCTGACCTGGAATTAACTTTGTACTCTCAGGGTGGCCTCAAACTCATGGCGATCCTCCTATCTCTGCGTCCCAAGTGCTGAGATTAAAGGCATGCGCCACCACGCCCGGGTCCAAAGTCTTTTTTTTTTTAATTGACAAGTTTCTTAATTGTAGACAATATTCCATGGTACTTCCCTCCCTCCCTCCTCCCACTTTCCCCTTTGAAACTCCACTCTCCATCATATCCCCTCCCCCCTCAATCAGTCTTCTCTTTTCATTTTGTTTTTTTAAAGATATATTTTATTAATTATTTATTTATTTGAGAGAAAGAGGCAGAGAGAGAGAGAGAGAATGGGCATGCCAGGGCCTCCAGCCCCTGCAAATGAACTCCAGATGCATGTGCCTCCTTGTGCATCTGGCTTACGTGAGTCCTGGAGAGTCAAACCAGGATGCTTTGGCTTTGCAGGCAAATGCCTTAACCACTAAACCATGTCTCAGCCTCTCTCTTTTCATTTTGATGTCATGATCTTTTCCTCCTATTATGATGGTCTTGTGTAGGTAGTGTCAGGCACTGTGAGGTCATGGATATCCAGGCCATTTTGTGTCTGGAGGAGCATGTTGTAAGGAGTCCTACTCTTCCTTTGGCTCTTACATTCTTTATGACCCCTCTTCCACAATGGATCCCGAGCCTTGGAAGGTGTGTTAGATTTTTCAGTGCTGAGCACTCCTCTGTCCTTTCTTCTCAGTACCATGGTTGCTTAAAGTCTTAAAGATAAAGAAAGGCTGAGATGAAATCTCAGGTAGGGCATCTCATTTCTTTTTGTCTTTGTTCACATGTCTACATACTAAGAGTGGTCAGGGGCTTTTGAGTAGAATAAATAAAATAATATTTAAGAGAGGCCTTTTCATTATTCTTTTTGTGTATGTGTACATGAGTGTGCATGTGTGTGTGTGTGTGTGTGTCTGTGTGGAGACCAGCAGACAGCCCTGGGCATTGTCTTCATGAATGTTCCTCAGCTCCTTTATTCATTTATTTTATTAACAACCTATTTTTAAAAATATATTTTATGTCTGGATAGATGGCTTAGCAGTTAAGGCACCTGCCTGCTAAGCCCAAGAACGCTGGTTCCAATCTCCAGCAGTTCCAATCTCCAGCGGTTCCAATCTCCAGTGGTTCCAATCTCCAGGTCCCACGTTTGGCCAGATGCAAAGTGATGCAAGGGCGCAATGCCGCACTTGACCACAAGGGGGCGCACAAATCTGGATTTCGTTCGCAGCAGCTGAGAGACTGCTGGCGCGCCCATCTCTATCTCCCTCTCCCTCTCTGTCTTTCTCTCTGTGTGTCTCTCTCCAAAAATAAATAAAATAATAAAAAAATTAAAAAAATATTTTATTTATTTGAGAGAATGAAAGAGGGAGAGAGATAGAGAGAGAGAGAATGGGCACATCAGGGCCTCTGGCCACTGCAAACAAACTCCAGATGCATGTGCCCCCTTGTGCATCTGGCTTACGTGGGTCCTGGAAAATCGAACTGGGATCCTTTGGCTTTGCAGGCAAACACCTTAACTGCTTAGCCATCTCTCCAGCCCCAACAACATATTTTGCATGGTTACATCATGTGTTGGTTTCCTCTTTTCCCTCGACCCTACTCCTCTTCCACTGGGGACCCTCTTCAGTGGGGTTGCAGGTAATCCCCATGGGGTTACACCCACCTCCTCTGAGATCGGGTCTCTCATTGGCCTGGAGCTCACCAAGTAGGTAAGACTGGCTGGCTAGTGAGCCTCAAGGGTCCTCCTGTCTCTGCCTCCTCAGAGGGATGATAGCACCCAGCACTGCATATGGCATTTTTACAAGGGTACCGGGGCATTGGATCCATGTCCTCATTCTTGCAGGTCAAGTACTTTATCCACACATCTTTATCCCCAGCCATGAGAGGACGTTTTATTTGACAAGTATCTACAAGTGAAATGTCTAGTCACTTTTTTATTGAGGTTCATCAGCTGAGGTGCACCATTGAACATTATAGAGATTCCCAAGACATCATTGCAGCTACTTAAATTAAATAACCAAAGACACAGAAAAAGCCTGGGCCAATGTTTCAGTATGTGAGAACTGGAATCAGAGGATGTTAGAAAGCTGATAATAACCAAAGGCAAGGTAAGAGACCCAGAGGCCAGGTCTGCAGAAGGTGAACATCAGATGTTCTGAATCTCTTCAGCTAAGCCCCTCACCTTGTTCTCATTTCCACACAGAGGAGGCCCATCAACCTGGGGTGGCAAACGTTTCCCTCAAAAGAGTCAAGCCTCACCGAGGCAGGAGCAGCTCCAGGGTGGGGACCTGAGGTTGGTATGAGGTCTCTGGGACTGGCACCCCCATCTCCAACGCATGGGAGCCTTCCCCACCCCTAGCATGACACCTTAGCAACAGACTCTAATGTCTGATTATCGCATTCATAAACATAGAAACTGATGGAGATGTAACAGAGAGATGGAGTCTCATGAGCAAGCTCCACTCACTTTGTTTTCTTCAGATGTTTAAAACTTTTAATTGACAATCTCTATTCAGACACACAACGTACACTGATGAAAATCCCCTCCCACAATCCTCTTCTGTCTCTCCACATCCCTCTCCACTGAGCCTCTTCTTTCCAACTAGATTTTAGTTTTATTTTTATGTTTGTAAAATTATTTTTTCAAGTTAGCATACAAAGTAATATGTTGCCTTATAATACTTATATATGATACATATATATCTCATGATCATTTGTTCTTATTCATTCTCCCTTTCACTTTCAGAGTCCAGAGTCCTCATCATTACACAATGGGGCTGACTCCTATTCACTTTTAAAAAAATTTTTGTTGTTGTTTATTTTTATTTATTTATTTGAGAGCAACAGACAGATAAAGAGGCAGAGAGAGAGAGTGAGAGAATGGGCACACTAGGGCCCCCAGCCACTGCAAATGAACTCCAGATGCATGTGCCACCTCGTGCATCTGGCTTACGTGGGTACTGGGGAATCAAGCCTTGAACAGAGGTCCTCAGGCTTCACAGGCAAGCGCTTAACCACTAAGCCACCTCTCCAGCCCTTGTTCACTTTTAAATCCTGGGTGAGCCTGCTTCTGATGTGTTTCTTCTTCCAATCAGGACCTTTTCCATGTGATTCCTACAGGTATTTCCATAAGCAGGTAGGCCCCCTCAGCCCTTTCTTTATGCAAGTCCTGAAGCCATGTTTTCATTATGTGCTCTTTTTAAAGAAAAGGGGCTTTATCTTACCCCCATGGAGAGTCAGATATGTGCTTGGGGCTGTCTTTTACACTGAAGATCCAAGAAGAAGAAGGAAGGAGGAGGAGGAGAAGGAGGAAGAGGAGGAGAAGAAGGAGAAGAAGGAAGAAGAGCAGGAAGAGGAGGAAGAGGAGGAGAAGAAGGAAGAAGAGGAGGAGGAGAAGAGTTCTACACTGTCCTTGAGCTACAGATCAAGATTGCTTGAAAAATATTTTTTTCCAAAGAAGATACACACATGGCCAACATGCCTGTGCATGGGCATGCACATGAGTGCACACACACACACACACACACACACACACAAGTGAGCTCAACATCCTTAGTCATTAACGAAATGAATATCAGAACCACAATGAGAAACAACTTCATGCCCACTTGGAGAGTTATAATCACAATAATAATAACAACATTAAAAGTGGAAAATGACATATGTTGATCAGGATATGGAGAAATCCCAGCCCTTATGCAGTGCTCGTGAGAATATCAAATGGTGCAGCCACTGTGGAGAACAATCTGGAAGGTCCTTAACAAGTCAAACCTAGAATTAGCATATGACCCAGCAATCCCCTCTTTTGTATGGGCTGTAAAGGGTTGAGAATATGTGTTTACATAAAAATGTATACGTTCATAGCACTGTTATTAACAATAGCCATAAAATGCAAACTGCCCACATGTCCATCAACGGACAATGGGAACAGAACATGGTGCATCTGTACAATGGAACGTTATTTGGACATAAAAGAATGAATACTGATATATGACAGACACAACAGGCTGTGTGTGACATGGTTCCATTTACGTAGGCCGCCTCCTGCCATAGGGAGGGCAGGTCACTGGGGTGGATCTGAATTCCAGCCTAGGGTATGCAGAGTCCTTGAGCTCTGCCTGGGGTTCCTGCAGTGTGCTTGCTTGTGGAGCTAGTGGTGGTATTTCTCCATGGTCCTATGAAACGACACCAGCTTCTTCTGCCATTATGGAACTTCGCCTGGATCTGCATGCTTCAATAAATCCCGTTCCTTCCATAAACTGTGCCTGGTCTGGAAGTTCATCACAGCAACATGAAGCTGACTGTGACAGGGGGTGACTGCTTAGTGGGCACAGGGTTCTCTTTATGAGAGAGGAAAATTTCTAGAATTCACGGTGATAGACGGACAACATGGTGAATGTATTTAATGTCACCAATACATTTGAAAGGTTTTTTTTTTTTTTTTTTTGAGAGACACAGAGAGAGACAGAGAGGAAGACAGAGATGGGCGCACCAGCAGTCTCTCAGCTGCTGTGAACGAAATCCAGATGCATGCGCCCCCTTGTGGTCAAGTGTAGCATTGCGCCGTTGTGTCACTTTGCATCTGGTAAACGTGGGACCTGGAGATTGGAACCGCTGGAGATTGGAACCAGCATTCTTAGGCTTAGGAGGCAGGCGCCTTAACCACTAAGCCATCTCTCAAGCCCTTGAAAGGTTTTTTTTAAAAAATATTTTTATTTATTTTAGAGAGACAGAAAGAGAGAGAGAAATATAAAGAGAATGGGCACACCAAGGCTTCCAGCTGCTGCAAACAAACTCCAGTTGCATGTGCCACCTTGTGCATCTGGCTTATGTGGGTCCTGGGGAATCAAACCTGGGTCCTTTGGCTTTGCAGGCAAGTGCCTTAAGCACTAAACCATCTCTCCAGCCCCCATCTGAAAAGTTTTTAATATCCATTTTGCCTCAATATGTTAGTTAAAAATGTAAACTAGGGCTGGAGAGATGGCTTAGCAGTTAAGTGCTTGCCTGTGAAGCCTAAGGACCCTGGTTTGAGCCTCAATTCCTCAGGACCCAAGTAAGCCAGATGTACAAGGTGGCACATGCATCTGAATTTTGTTTGCAGTGGCTGGAGGCCCAGGCATGCCCATTCTCTCTCTCTCTATCTGCATCTTTCCCTCTCTGTTTCCTTGCAAGCAGAGAGAGGGAGAGAAAGAAAGAAAATGAGAGACAGACAGTGAGCATGGGTGGGCCAAGGCCTTCTGCCACTGCAATCAAACTCCAGATGCATGCATCACTTTGTGCATCAGACTTTATGTAGGTCCTGGGGAATTGAACCCTGGCTGTCAGGCTTTTTGCAAGCAAGTGCCTTTAATTGCTAAGCCATTTCTCCAGCCCTTCTTCTTTCCTTCTTCCCTTCCTTCCTTCCTTTCTCTCTCTTTCTTTCTTTCCGTGTGAGTGTGCGTGTGTTATGCGCACACCAGGGTCTCTTGCCATTGCAACTGAATGACTGTTTGGCTATTGAACCCTGGGCTGTCAGGATTTACAAGCAAGTGCCTTTAAACAGTGAGCCATCTTAGCGTTACAAAAAATGTTGCTGAAATCAGTAAACTTTTTCTCTACCCCGTGTCCAGTTTCCTGTTATTACTGTCTTACATGAGTGTTGGACCTTTGTCACAAGGGATGGGACTGTTACTGGAGTGTTCGTGTTGAGCAAGTCTATCCTTTATTCAGATTTCTTTAACTGTCACTTACTGTCCTGTTTTTCAAATCCTGTCCAGGAGCCATGTCATATTTAGCTGGCACATCTCCTTAGACTCTCCTGGGTCGTGACAGTCCCCTTACTCTTGGATGACCTTGGCAGTGTCAGGGGCACTATCCAGGTGTTTTGTAGATTATCTCTCCATCGGAGTTTCTTCATAATTCTTTTTTATGATTAGACTGAGTTTACAGTTTTGGGGGAGGTAAGTGCCATTCACATCACATCACATCAAGGACACATTCTGCTGACATGACTTGTCACTCTTTACGTTGACCAGGACCATCTGGCCAGGCGGCTCTTGCCAGACTTCTCCACTGTGAAGCTGCTGGCTCTTTCCCCCCTTTGTTCTGTGCTGTGGGAAGGAAAGTCGCAAAGCCCCAGTCTACTTTTCTGGAGTGGAAAGCTGTGCCCTGCCTCCTTGAGTTTAGACCACGGACCTCTCCTGTTAGACAGCACCGTCTACCTGAGGGCTGCTGCTCGTTTTCCTCCAGACAGGGCTTCCCCACAGCGACATGACTGATGTGAACAGGGTCACTCATGGTATGGGGTCACCTGGGCTTTGTAAGGTACTCACTAGAGTCAGCTCCACACTGCTGGGATGAACATCCAAACCGGACAGTTTATGTGAGGCTTGCACATCCAGGGAGTGCTCTACAGTAGAGGAAAAACTGGCTTCCATCCATAAATCCAAACACAGAGAGACGCCACCAAGAGGCCAGCATCGCAAGCAAGAACAAATGGACAACACAAAAGGGCAGGTTCCTCAGTCAGAGCTCAAGCATTCAGAATACCTTTAAGCTGGAAAATCAGATTAGCCTCAGTGACACCTCCTCCAGCCAGGTGGTTGGTGACCAGCTTTTTATAAAAACACCTGAGCCTGGGCTGGAGAGATGGCTTAGCGGCTAAGGTGCCTGCCTGCTGAGCCTAAGAATGCTGGTTCCAATCTCCAGGTCCCACGTTTAGCCAGATGCAAAGTGACGCAAGGGCGCAATGCTGCACTTGGCCACAAGGGGGCGCACACATCTGGATTTCGTTCACAGCAGCTGAGAGACTGCTGGCGCACCCATTTCTGTCTCCCTCTCCCTCTCTCTCTCTCTCTCCAAAAATAAATAAAAAAATAAATAAATAAAAAAAAATAAAAAAAAAAACACCTGAGCCTATAGGGGGCTAAATATTGCTTAGAGTAAGTGGATGTGAGCGAGCTGATGTATGTTTGCATGTGTAAGTGTATATTCCCACGTGTATAAACACACTAGTTATCATCAACATCTCTCTGTATCACAGCATACATGTGTGAAATCGCACACTACAGGCCTGTCTTGGCTTATGTACATTTGCTTAAAGGACATCTTCCCTTCCGACCCTATGTGCAGACCTCAGAAAGGCACAGCTTGGGACTTGGGATATCGACACCCTTGGTCATGCACCTGTCATCAAGCTACCTGGTGGGATGGCGTGTCTCCTGAGAACGGTGCAATGGTCCCTTCTCACCCAGGCGCTTTGCAAGGTGAGAGTTGTTTGTGATGGTTTGATGTCCATTCATGTGGTAAAGTTTAGGTCTGTTAATTGCCTATGAGTCAACAACTCTGCCAGGCTGCACAAGGAGAAAGCAGTTTGTTCTCTAACAAGCATGCTTTCAACTTTCTTTGAGTCAAGAAGGAATAGCCTCTCCAGGGTCTCAAAGTCACCCACCTCCAGAAGGGAAACTGACGCCCAGTCCCCCTCATTGTCATAATTAACAAGTGAGATCTAAACTTCTAGGCATAATGACCCTAGTGATGAAGGGCTGGAGGTAGAGCACAGAGGCAGGTGAGGGCATGCCAAGGTGCTTGTTCAATGCCAAGATGTAAATGCTGGTAAGTCTAAGAAATGCATGGGGCGAGAAATGTAATTATGGATCTGAATAACTTCGGAAGAAAACAAAAATAGAATGAATGTACAAGTTTCAAGTTGGAAATGAATAGAATCAATCGAACGTTGGAATGTTGCAGTTTGAATGGACAATCCCCCCACCCGTAAGCTCATGTGTTTTAACACCTGTTTCCCAGCTGGTGGCTCTGTTTGGGAAGGTTGTGGACACTTTAAGAGGTGGAGTCTTCCTGGAGGAAGTGGTTCTCTGCCTGTGGGTCTGGGGACTTGAAGCTTAAGGTTACATAGTCCTGCCACTTCCTATGACTGAGCAGGTCATGTGACCAGAGGCTCCTAGTCCAGCTGTTGTGTCTCTCCCATGACTGGTTGTGTCCCCTAGAACTGTAAGCCAAATTAAGATGGAAATGAGAACATGTTAAAAGGATACAGAGGGCTGGAGGAAGGGCTTAGCGGTTAAGACATTTGCCTGCAAAGCCAAAGGATCCAGGTTCGATTCCGTAGGACCCATGTTAGCCAGATGCACAAGGGGGCACACACATATGGAGTTCGTTTGCAATGGCTGGAGGCCCTGACACACCCATTCTCTCTTTCTCTCTCTCTCTCTCTCCCTCTTTCTCTGTCAAATAAATAAATAACTGACAATAAAATATTTAAAAAAAGAATACAGAGACCAAGCTGGTTCCTAGACTTCCCTGCTGACCTGCCAGAGAGAAGCCTCCTGCCTCTGTTTCCCCAGTCACTTCCAGGACCCCCAGGTATGTTTCACCTATCTCCCACTCCAGTGTCTCTCCTGGAGCCTGCTGCCCACTGTGCCACATACCTCCTCCTTTCTAGCCAGGACCATGTCCCATACCCCCAACAGAACCTGCTGTGAGTGCACCCCTACTTGCTTCTTGTCAGAAATGTGGTTACAGCAACAAGTAAAGTAACTAACACAGAAGCATGGGAGAGGAGAAGAAAGTCCCAAGAGTGTGATAAGTGTCAAACTAAAATAAGATGGCAAAAATAAATCCCAGTATACTTTAATTAGAAGATACGCAAATGTATCAGTCAAAAGACAGAAGTTCTCAGGCTGGGTAGAGAACATGGAGTAATATAGAAAAGAACCCATTATGCTAATGACAAAAAGATGAAAAAATATGATGGTAGATGGGCTGGAGAGATGGCTTAGTAGTTAAGGCACTTGCCTGCACAGTCCAACAACCCAGGTTTGATTCCCCAGTATCCACGTAAGCCAGATGCACAAGTTACGCATGCATCTGGAGTTCCTTTGCAGTGGCTGGAGATCCTGGCATGCCCATACTCTCTCTCTCTCCTTGCAAATAAATATGAAAAAATAAAAATATTATGCTAGGCAAATTTGAATGAAGGAAAGTTGGAATAACAATAATTCTGTCTGATGAATTCAGAGACAAAACATTGAGGGCCACAGAGAAATGTCACGTGCTTGTAAGTGTAACAATTGAGAAATGTCTAATGATGATGAATACAAATGCAGATCACCTCGAAGTTTGTGATATGTAGCAAACCTGTGGAAAGCGATAGATAAGAGTCGACAATTGTGGACAGGGAGCTTAAACCAGTTCTTTCAAAGTGATGGGGTTAAGCAGACCAAATGAACAGACATATGACATCCCTGAAAAATAATAGCAGCTGAGAAATTTATATGCATAAAATTTTATATACAACAAATAGGAAATACCTTTTCTTTTGAGAACAATTACCAGGGACCACCACTTAGTAGGCCTCCAAGGAATCTTCTGTTTTTCTAGGTATCTTATTTAGTGAAGAATATATTCTCTAATAATGTGATAAAATGAGAAATCTATGTCAAAAGAAAGATTAAAAAGAAAACAGCCCAAATATCTGGAACCCAACTAACCCAGGTCGAAACAGGAATCGCAAAGGAAATTGTGAAACACTTCTAACAAAGCAAAGTTTCAAAAATTTGTTGTACAGCTAAAATCGTATTTACAAGACAGAACAGACAGAATCCCTGTAGACACATTTGTTTGAAAACAGAAAAGATGGAAGACAAATGAAGAGTTCCAGTGGAGAAGCTGGCAAAGGAATCCACCCAGAGGAATAGGAGAGATACGATAAATTCAAAGAATACTGCACTAGAGAGAAGAAGAATCACACCTGGTATTTAGAAACCACCAATGAGGGCTTGAGAGATGGCTTAGTGGTTAAGGCACTTGCCTGCAAAGCCTAAGGACCCAGGTTCAATTCCCCAGTTCCCACATAAGCCAGATGTACAAGGTGGGGTATGTGTCTGAAGTTTGTTTACAGTGGCTGGAGGCCCTGGTGTGCCCGTTACCTCTGTCTTTCTACTTCCCTCTCTCTCTCATAAATAAGATAAAAATTAAAAAAAATTAATTTCAAAAAATTAAAAAACCAAACAAACAGCAATGAAAGAGCCTCTATTTTTCTGGGAGGACTAATAAGAAAAATCATGAGTACAGAATGAAAAGGAAATAAAAGAGACATGGCTGAGAGAAATGATATAAAAATTATCCATCCATAGATTTTAAAAACTGTAGGAAATGGAAACTTTCATGGAAAACTTCCCATGAAAGCTACATTTCTAGAAAGTTATAAAATGCCAGAATCGATAAATGAGAAACTGGAAAACTTAAGTAGGCTGACAAGCAGTAATGACATGGAAATTATAGTGAAGGTTTTTGCGCCCTCAGACTTCCAGATACGGTGGTTTTGTAGGTGAGGTCGACTGAAGTTTTCACAAACAGACAACTCTGGGAAGTAGAAAAACGGTGAAAACATTAGCAATCGCTTTATGAGATAAACTTAGTCTGGATTCCAAATTCTGCCAAGGGTAGTTTTTAGAAGGCCCCGTTGGCTTTTGAATTTAGTCGTAAAATTGCAAAATAAAATACTAAATAGATATAGAAAGGTTAAAAAAAAAATAGGTGATCAAGAAGTCCTTAGCCTTGAAAAGGGAAGATGGTTCAATTTCAGGAAATGTATTATGACATCAACCCAAAGGAGAAAAATCATTTGAATTTAATGCAAATTTATAATAAAATCTCATAGAAAACAGCAATAGAGAGATTGCTCAGTGGTTAAAGGCACTTGCTTGCAAAGCCTGAGTGCTTGGTTCAGTTCCCCAGTATCGACGTGAAGCCAGAGGCACAAAGTTCTGCATGTGTCTGGAGTTCGTTTGTAGCTGCACTAGGTCCTGGCATGCCTATTCTCATTCCCTCTCTCCCCACTGCTTGCAAATAAATAAATAAAAATATTCTTAGGGAAAAAAATCTACGTTGCCCTTAATGGGGTAAAGATGTATGTCTCTAATTTATAGCAGACTTTAGACTTTGGACTTAACTTCTTTAGGGTTGAGAACATTTAGTGCCACTTAACATATGTAGAAGGACTTTCTGAATTCCATAGGATGCAAATTGAAAAAAAAAAATGACAGTGTAATGTTTGCGAGGAGAGTATTTAATGGGCATTCTCTGATTTTATGACCTAAAGAAACAGATACCTATCAGAATCAACAAAAGATTAGAAAAAGGAAGCTTGGGAAATTTACAGAATATAGATCGTTGCAGAAAAAAAAAAAGCAATTGCTTATCTCCATTTCACCAGAGCCATCAGAAAGTTCGAGGCATGATGCTTTCCTCGTGGCAACACAACAGACCTTACCTGGGGTTCACGGGGTTATATGACATGGACAGCGTTTTAAGAATGCACAGTGGAGAATGCCTCTATGCTTATTGAAGGGATGATCTAACATTTCAAAGACCCCGGTCTCTCCACGTGAATGTATAATTTCATTTTTGTTTGTTTAGAGGTAGGGTTCCACTGGAGCTCAGACTGACTTGGAGCTCACAGCGCTCCTCCTACCTCTGTGTCCTAGTGCCAGGATTAAAGGCATGCACCATCATGCCCACAATTTCATTTTTGAAGAGGCTGGCAAAGTTAATCCACATAAATAGGCTGCAAATAGCTAAATTATTTTGGAAAGGGCAACCTTTCTCTACCAGATAATAAGACATTGTATAAAACTATAGGAAGATGGGGCTGGAGAGATGGCTCAGTGGTTAAGACACTTGCCTGCAAGGCCTAAGGATCCAAGTTTGATTCCCCAATATCCACATAATGTCAGATGTACAAGGTAGTGCATGCATCTGGAGTTCATATACAGTGGCTAGAGACCCTGGTGTGCCTCTCTCTTTATATCTGCTATTTTTCTTTCTCAACTAACTAAATAATTTAAAAAAATAAACTATAGGAAGAAAGCTGGGTGCTACTATTACAGAAACAGAGAAACAGACTTCCTGAACAGCAATAACTGTAGGACTGATTCCTTTGGATAAGATAACTTGCTATGATAAAAGCCAGTGGGGGGCTGGAGGGATGGCTTAGCAGTTAAGGCATTTGACTGCAAAGCCAAAGGACCCAGGTTCGAGTCCCCAGGACCCACATTAGCCAGATGCACAAGGGGGCGCGCATGTCTGCAGTTTGTCTGCAGTGGCTGGAGGCCCTGAAGTGCCCATTCTCTCTCTTTCTTTCTCTCTGTCTTCCTCTTTCTCTGTCAAATAAATAAATAAAAGTTAAAAAAATTAAAACAAAAAGCCAGTGGGCAACAGAAAGAAACTACTTACTAGAAGGTGTTGAGAAGATGAGCTCAGCATACCGGAAAAAACAAAGCCAGGACCTTATTTCACACTGTATATGAAATTCAGCCTGGAGGGATGGAAGCTAAGTGTCACAAGGAAATCTAGAAAAGGCTGGCTGCCTCACCGTGACCTCAGCTTGACAAATCACTGGTGAGTCCCATAGCTGTGTTTGGAAAATCAGCAGCATAAGCCAGGAGACAGGTGAGAGAGGCGGAAAGCTACCTCGTGATGTTCTAGACCAGTGAAAACGCTGTGGCCCAGACCTACGATCCCAGCACTTGGGAGGCTGAGACAGGAGGATTGAGGTTTGAAGGTCAGTCTGGGCTAGAAGAGCACTAAATCTAAAATGAGAAAAAAAAATGTGATCCTACATTAAAATGTAGATACACATAGAACACAATTACACATTTTATAGAGACACCAACAGATTCCAAGACATGTCTCACATGTATTAAAACAGTTGAAGGCCTGGAGAGGGCAAAGGAAATAGGATAGGGAAAAAGAAAGGCCAGGCTGGAGACATGGCTTAGCGGTTAAGCGCTTGCCTGTGAGGGCTAAGGACCCAGATTCGAGGCTCGATTCCCCAGGACCCATGTAAGCCAGATGCACAAGGGGGCACATGCATCTGGAGTATGTTTGCAGTGACTGGAGTCCCTGACACACCCATTCTTTCTCTCTCTGCCTCTTTCTCTCTCTGTCTGTTGCTAATAAATAAATAAAAGTAAAACAAACAAATTTTTTTAAACTTAAAAAAGAAAAGGAAAGGCCACGTGGAAGCAAAGTGTAACAAGAGGAGAGCTGTCTGGCCTGATGATGAAATGAAGTCCAGGCATCGAGACAGACTCAGCCATCTGCCTTTGAAATCCAGGAGGTGGGCGAGGAGACGGCTGAATGTTAAAGGTGCTTTCTTGCTTTGTTCAAGGTAAGGCAAAATAATGCCATGTTTCCACATTTTTGTCCATGGACATTTCCTTTGTTTTATTGTCTGCCACCAAACATGAACAACTTAAAAACAGCAGTTCCCAAACTTTGAAATTACCATTGAAATAAAGAACTGAATTTCCAGGTGTTCCTGTGTGGTGGAAGCAAGCTGCCATATCCTTGATTTAAAGGAGTCCAGGCCAGAACTCATCACCTGTTATTAGTACCTGGTTTGACCTGGCTCCCCCACCGTAGCCTGCAGGAAAATTCCATTGAGCTCTTCTGTTTCTAGAATCAAGGCTTCTGAGGGGGTGCGCCCCTCCCCACTCCACCTCCCGTTCCTTGCGCAGACTTTTAACTCTAACTGAGGCTGCCTTCTCCCCGCAGCTGATCAGTTACAGTAGCAACATTACGGACAGAGATCTGACCCGCTGACAATCCCACCAGGCCAGCGGACGTTGTCATAGGCAACCAGGTCCTCAGACAATGTCCAGGATTCCCAGATAATGACTTCTGAAGATTTATTCTTCCTCATGAAGAGTCTGTTAGAGCCCTTAAATTTTATTTTAACAGGGTACAAAGCAGATTATGCGACTGCCAGTGACTTTCTCTTTTGAACTTGCCTTTATCTTCTCTTCAAGTAAAAAAGGAATCTTGCTGGGGGCTGTGATGAGCTAGCTCATTTAACTTCTGCATTCAGCTTGGGTTATAGTATCCTGGTGTACTGGGTATATTTTCTGGAAAACTCTTGGATGTACACCCCCCCACCATCTGGCCCCTCACGAGGGACTTGTTACTTTATAACCATCATATGCTCTCCACGCTGCAGGTCCCAGCTCCGGGTATTGTTTGGTTCTGTGAAGACATGGTATCTGGAAAATGTCCTTTGTTCAATAAATGTTCGTGGACCTAAAGCCTATCAACAGGTCCCCAAGCAGTCCTTACTTCTGCCCGTAATAGATTTTCATTATATCAACACGTCTGGCTATAATACACTACCGTGGAAGGCTATCGTCCTGGGAACAGGGCAGATTTCCTAGTAACTGCGTTCACGGGTGTGGGTGCGCACGCAACATGCTGCCATCAGACGCAGTGCATGTGGGCTGGGGAGGTGGCTCAGTCAGTCAAGTGCTTGCCAGGCAAGGGTGCAGATCTGAGTTTGGCCTCCTCCGCACCAGTGGAAAAGCTGGGTGTGGTCCTGAGTACCCCATTCCTAGCCCTGGGGATGTGGAGAGGGGAGCATCCTTAGGGCTTACCGGTGGCTGGTCTAGCTGAATCTGTGAGCTCTGGGTTCGGTGAGATACCCTGTCTTAAAAATTAGGTGGAAGCCGGGCGTGGTGGCGCATGCCTTTAATCCCAGCACTCGGGAGGCAGAGGTAGGAGGATCGCCATGAGTTCAAGGCCACCCTGAGACTACATAGTTAATTCCAGGTCAGCCTGGACCAGAGTGACACCCTACCTCGAGAAACCAAAAAAAAAAAAAAAAAATGAGGTGGAGAGTGACTGGGAAAGACTCTTTTTTAAAAAAAAAAATAATTTAATTTATTAGAGAGAAGGAGGGAGGAAGGAAGGGAGAGAATGGGCATGCCAGGACCTTCTATCACTGCAAACAAACTCAGATGCATATGCCACCCTGAGCACCTGGCTTATATGGGCTCTGGGGAGTTGAACCTAGGTCCTTAGGCTTTGCAAGCAAGTGCCTTAACTGCTAAGCCACCCCTCCAGCCCAATAAAGGCTCTTTAAAAATTATTTTATTTATTTTTGGAGAGAGACACAGAGAGAGACAGACAGAGAGGGAGAGGGAGACAGAGATGGGTATGCCAGCAGTCTCTCAACTGCTGTGAACGAACTCCAGATGTGTGCGCCCCCTTGTGGGCAAGTGTGGCATTGCGCCCTTGCATCACTGCATCTGGCTAAACGTGGGACCTGGAGATTGGAACTGCTGGAGATTGGAACCAGCATTCTTAGGCTTAGCAGGCAGGCACCTTAACCGCTAAGCCATTTCTCCAGCCCAAGAAAGACTCTTGATGTCAGCCTCTAGCCTCTACACACAGGTGCACAAAAGTGCACATGCCTCTATACACACATGTGCCCACACATGCGAACATACAGGGACACCACACACACACATATGCAACAAACAGTGATGATGGTTTATCTGAAGAGCCCAATGTTTTCCCTGTGGGCTTTGTGTTGGGTTTGTAAGTAAGTTTAATAGTAGCGCTGTTTCTAAGCATGTTAGCAATCTCTCCAGTAGAAAAATAGGTCATTACTCTAAGATGCTCCCTCTACAACAAGCATTTATCTTTGCTGTTTCTCACCATAGCACGTTCCAGTACCAGGGAAGTTGGAACCCTTAGGAGGCACACTTGTGTTCTGTGGGCATTGGATAGAATGGCAGGGGATCTCGACAGTTTCTGGTACTCTTATGCTAAGCACACCTTTGTACGTAAGTGTACTGATAAAATATGTGTCTGTTTGAAAGAAAAAAATTTTCTTCTGATTAGTTGAATGGCCTTGAATGAATTAATTCACTTCCCAGCAACCAAGTTTCCTCACCTGTGACATGAGGATTTTCGTTCGCTTAACGAGTGCTTGGTAAGTTTGTTCTCTTTGCGTGTGAGATGTCAGTAGAGGTGTTGGGGGTAGAACTGTTCACAAGAGAGGCAAAGACAGCTGGGCGTGGTGGCGCACGCCTTTAACCCCAGCACTCGGGAGGCAGAGGAAGGAGGATCACCGTGAGTTCGAAGCCACCCTGAGAACACATAGTGAATTCCAGGTCAGCCTGAGTTAGAGTGAGACCCTACCTCAAAAAAAAAAAAGAGAGAGAGAGAGGGCAAGCAAGGACACCTCTATTGAGGAACTTATATTCTGTAGGACATTTATAGTAAAATGTAGTTCGATTGCTACAGTGTTTGCCTAGCATGCAGGAAGCTTTGGGTTTGTTCTCTTGCATCCCATAAAACCGGGCATGATGGTACACACCTGTAATCCCAGCACTTGGGAGGTAGAACCAAGATGGTCAGAAGTTCAACACTGTTCTTGGCTCACAGCATGTTTGGGCCCAGCTTGGGCTTCATGAGACCCAGTTTCAAAAAAAGCGGCAGGGGTAGGAGGGAGGGTATGGGGAGATATCTCCATGGTAAAGTGCTTGCCTCATAAGCATGATGTCTTGAGTAAGATTCCCAGATCCCAAGTCGAAAGCTAGAGGTGTGGTGGTGTGTGCCTATAACCCCAGCTCTGAGAAGTGGAATCAGACAGAGTTCTGGGGCTCGCTGGCCAGCTAGCCTAGCCGACCTGGTGAATTATAGGCCAGTGAAAGACTGCCTCCAAAAAGACAGACTAAAGCATGGCATGGTGGCGCACACCTGTAATCCTAGCACTCAGGAGGGTGAGATAGGAGGATCGCTGTGAGTTTGAGACCAGCCTGAGCTACAGAATGAGTTACAGGTCAGCTTGGGCTAGAGAGAGACTCTGCTTCAAAACAGCAACAAAAGGTGAAGCACAACCGAAGAAGGACATTGGATGTTGTCCCCTGACCTCCACATACACTCACACACATGTGCACATTCATCTACCCATATATATGCACCTATCTGTACACACGCACACACACACACACACACACACACACACACACACACACACACACACAAAGCTGGATATAATAGTGACACCTTGAAGTATAATAACGTTGAGAACAGTTACAAGATTGATAGGTGTTCAACGATCAGACAAGCAAAAGATACCCCTTGCCTGGTGTGGTAGTTTGAATAGATGGCCCCCACTATATTCAGTGTCTTATTAGTTTATTGTTTGCATCTGCAGCCACCTGGCTGGAGGCAGTGTCACTGGGCTGATCTTAAGGTGTGGTGGTGGGTTTGAGATTTCAATTTAAAGATATGCAAAGTGTGCCTAGCTGGAGTTCCTGAGGTGTGCTGTGCTGTGTGGCTTTTGGCTTGTGGCTTTTCTCTCTCTGCTTGGCCCTGTGAAGGCAGACCAGCTTCTTCTGCCATTATGGAACTTCCCCTGGATCTATAAGCTTCAATAAATCCCTTCCTCCATCACTGTGATGGTCTGGAAGTTCATCTCAGTGAACCTGAAGCTGTCTGCTACACCTGGTAAACAGTCTGAGCTCCAAACAGTGGTGACAGAGTGACTAGGAAGAAGCGCTGTGGTAAAGAGTGTGCTGTTCTCAATGAGGGCTCAGTGGGCATAGTGGCAAGGGTGCTGATCTCCAAGCAAAACATTAGGAGGCCAGTATGTGTGCCCAGTGGCTGACCGAGGAAGACAGTGTGGCAGGGGATGTGAAGGCAGGCATAAATAATCCACCTGGCGCTGTCTCCCATCTCTCTGCGTAAAGAAGGTATCGGGGATATTGGCCCCCAGGGGTCTGAGCGGTACCTGCCTCTCTGTCCTTTTTGCTCACCGGATTCAATTGGATGCATGATGCATTCACACATGCATGCAGCTGTGTGGTTGAGGGGAAGAGCGGGGCTAGAGAGCATCCCTGGGCCAGGGCCCATGCTCTTGCGTTCTGTCGACTTGCTGAGTCTTGGGTAGTCCATTTTCCTTAGCGTAGACTCTGACTGCTGGGGTCTAGCATAGGGAATCTCTTAAGGTCTCTCCAGTGGAGACCCCCTGCAATTTTAAGTTGAAGGTAGTTTTCGCCTTCTTCATCAGTGTAGAACCTACGCCCTGGACACGGAAGAAGCTGCTCCGAGGGTGGGGACTTAACGGGGCCTGGCTGTTCTCTGTGGTTTTGGACCTGTCTTTCTAGGGTTTAGCTTTCTCTGGGCACTGTACAGAAGCTTGGCCTAGCTCCCCTCTGCCTTAGAAGCCCCATAGTGTGCAGACACTTGAGAGACTATCTCTGGTGCGAGGCTTTGTGGTCCTTCTTGGAAGAGACTGTTAGCTATGATTGAAAGGCACATAGCAGGAAAGGAAAAGAAAAGTGGTATGCCCAACCAGTCAGCAGAAATCAAGTTTGAATTTGTGAACTACTTCGTGGAGCGAAAGCCAACTGATTGGAAATAAATCAAAATGACTGAACACATTTTTACATTATCCTTGTTTAAATATTTGTTACATCCATTGCGGCACAGAGGATTGTTGACCTTTTCCTGGGGACGTTGATTCTTGGACTGCTGGCTTTTGTTCCCTAAATGCAAAGTAACTGCTTGAAGTCCCTGGCATAGCTCTTGGCCATGAGTTTACAGGGTAGCGAGGTGGGGGAGAGACTAATGCCTTCCCCGGCTGCCGATAGCGCCTGAGCTGGCCAGATCTGTGAGGCTTGAAAGCTGGGCAGGCCAACACAAACATGCTGATTCCCCTGAACTCATTAAAAGGGGTTTGGTTGGGTTAGAGTGAATTCCAGTTATTGCTTCTGAAAACCCAGCTAGGACTCACAGTTCAGTTCAGTCACAATTTACTGGGAGCGAGTGTGCCTTTTCAAGAGAAACCAAATCAGCTCTGACTTCCTGTAGGAATTTGATAGGATATTAATTTGAGAATATTTAATGCAACAAATTTTGATGTGGGGTATGCTGACCAGTCCCTGGGATGTGAAGAGGGTAAATTCATTAGTCAGGTTGTATTTTGAGCCAGAAAAATGTCCCCCCAAATCTGATTTAACAGCTCCATTGCCTTAAGCCACGTGGACTTCTTGAAGAAGCTGTGTGAGACATCCAAGGCAAGTCAGGGCATGAGTGACCTCTTTGTATCTAATGGAGAGTTTGCTCCTTGTAAGTTTATCCTTCAGTTTTGTGTGTGTGTGTGTGTTTTTAAAGAACAGTGTTTGCTGACACACAACCTTCATTAAGCTGCCACAGACTCCGATAATAGCAGGAAGCTCTGCCCAGATAAACCCAATATGGGGGGAATGGGACTCAGTCAATTAAATCATTAACAGATATTTGAAATGCCTTTATAATGGGGCTCCCCTGAGGCCTGCACATGAAAATAAAAGAGAATGCATCTTATCTTGTTCCAGCCTTCATGTTGGGGCCAAAAGACTCTCTCTTGAACTCTCTGTGTTTATAGATGGCGAAGACGAGGTTTATTTGAGCTGGTTTTGTTTTGAGTTTGTGTGGGTTTCCTCTTTCCACTGCAGAATGTATCCTTCGACTTTCTGCATCTCTGAGCCCGGCTGTTCCTTTTGTAGCAGTACCAGAGTTTATCACCACTCATTTCTGGACAGTGTTAATGCCGCGGTCACTTCCTGTTGGAGAAACAATTTGAACATTCACCAGAATCCTTGGGGTTACAGGCCACATTGGGGGGTTGTTACCTGAAATGACTAAAGAAGGAAGAAGAGAAAAAAAACCAAAAAGAAAAAAAAAAGACACTGAAGCACAAGATGTCTGCTTGGAGAGGAATATTTTCTAAGTTAAACACATGCCCGTTAAACACATAGGAAGAATGGAGCAGAGCTGTGGAGGGATCAAAGTGATAGAGCTACTAGCACATACGGGTACTGGAGAGCAGGGCGTGGAGGCATCCTTTCCTTTGTCTGGCTGCAGTGAGAATCAGCCTGGAGCAAGTGTGCTGAGATCCCGCTGCAAGGAGTTAGCAAAAGCACTGCTCCTCACAGTTCTGGCAAACATTCAAATGATTAAGCTGGAGAGTATTTCTGACAGTGCACACCATGGCCCTTTCTTGAGGGTTTCTGATTGAGTCGGAGGTAGGTAGAGGGAATCCTGAGACTTTACACTTCAACTGTTTCCAAGGTGGATTCTGACGCTGCCAGTCCAAGGCACACAGCTTGGGCAAGAGTAAAATGTCAAAGCGAAGGTAGCCCAAATTTCACACTGGACATAGTTTGTTTCTTTCATCCTATTTACAGGGGAAAAAAAATCTTATGAAAGATTCAGTACTCTCTCCTTATCCACAGTTTTCTTTTCCATAGTTTCCATTACCTAAGGGACTAAAAATGGTCAAGTGGAATATTCCAGAAATAAACATGTCACAAGTTTTAAATTGGATGTCATTCTGAGTTGCATGATGAAATCTCACAGCATCCCTGTCTGGTCTGTCCAAAATATAATTCATCCTGTTGTCCAGTGTATCCATGCTGTATATACTGCCTGCCCGTTAGTCACCCAAAAGCTGTTGGGTTATCAGATCAACTATCGCAGCATCACAGGGCTTGCATTCAAGTCACTTTTATTTGTAACAACCCCAAAGCGAAAGAATAGATGCTAGCAACTGGGATATGCCAAAAGAGAAGCCGTAAAGTGCTTCCTGTCATGAAATGGTGATAGTTCTTAAGGAAAGAAAACACGCTGTGTGGGGAGGTTGCTAAGATCTATCGTACACTGAGATACACATACAGAGAGAGAGAGCAAGTAACACATTCAAGTAACCTTTACTGTGTTATGTTACAATCATTCTCTTTCATTATTCGTTCATCTTTTAGTGTACCTAATACATATATTGAAGTACACATATATAGGAAAATTATAGCAGAGGCGGGATTTGTCACTATCTGTAGCTTTAGGCTTTATGGGTCATTTTATAATGTTTTGCCCTTGGAATAAGTGGGGACTAATGTAATTTTTTTTTTTTTTGGTCATTTCAAATGTGAATACAGACCTTCCTGCATTTACAGAACAGAAAAGAGTGGCTTCATACAGATAACCCTCTTGGCTTGCCTGCTTTCCTGTAGTTATGGCTGGGGAGTATTTCCATAGAGTAGAATCCTCTGGGAGAGTGATTTAAGAGGAGTTAGGTAAGGAAGAGTCTGATGTCACAATTGCTCCTAGCATCCTGGCCTTTATTTATTTATTTATTTATTTATTTATTTATTTTTTAAAATATTTAGTTTAATTTATTTATTTGACAGAGAAAGAGGGTGAGAGAGAGAAAATGGGCATGCCAGTGCCTTCAGCCACTGCAAACGAACTCCATGTGCATCTGGCTTATGTGGGTCCTGGAGAATCGAACTGGGATCCTTTGGCTTTACAGACAAACACCTTAACCGCTAAGCCATCCCTCCAGCCCTACCTTATTTTCCTGATTCTGTGATCTCCCCTCACCCACAACCTCTTCATACCTTGTAATCCTGCCTCAACACTTGACGCTACCCCCATCAGAACAGAAATTGTTCCTGTTCTCGTGGGTTGACTGTCTTTTATTTGTTTAATTTTATTTGTTGAGCCACCTGGGTGTTGGGGCCAAAAGTATGAGCCACCCCTCCTGGCTGATTCTGTGTGATGCATTCTTAGAATTTGGCTCTTCCTTTGTCATTTGAGGTATTTTTTATTTGAGTTTTTTAATGTCTCACATTAACAGACGTCTAATGTCCTACTTCGTTTGTAGAAATTGACACCTGAATCTTTTGCCAGGTCCCAAGGATGCTTTAAATATAAAGTCCTCAGTTCATGTAAATCAAACCAGTACCTTTGGTTATCATCACCACCGCCCTCTCCCGTCCCCAGTTTAAAATCGCCCCCCAGAATGTATGGATAAAAAAAAAAGGTGAAAACCTGTGGGGTCTTTTAAGTTGGGAGAAGAAAGTCATATCATAGTGAACGCAACAGAGCGTTTTTCTGCCTGGTCATCTTTCTACATCTGAGCTGGGGAATTGCTGAGGACAATTAGAAACAGAAGCCTTCAATGTTTCCCAAACTAGGGTCTGTACCCATGAATTATTCCTTCGGAGAAGTTTTTAAAGGAATTCATAGAATGTAAATGATTCATTATCTTAATGACCCAAAACATGTCAGCAAGTGTCAGGAAAATAGATCATATTCTGAAGTTGTGGTTAAATATTGGATCCAGCTATAGATAAAATTGCACGTGTCACTGCCTGAGGCTTAGAAGTGGGAAAGGAAGGGAAGAGTCAGATGTACGGGGTGGGCGGGGTGGGGGGGAACTTTTCCTCTTCAAGGAAAAAGAACAAGAACCAGGCTTTCTCATCACGTTAGTAACCTCTTGGCCTCAAAGCCTACTAGGGTCGGCATGTGTAAAGAAGTTAGCGATGTCTTTTGCTTCTTTCTATTTTCCTCCCTTATACCTACCTCCCTGCCTTCCCTCTGCTCTGTCCCTTTTATAATGGGGCTGCCACAGAGCTGGCCGTCTGGCCTCCCTTCCCAGTCTCTGCAGGGAATCGCATGTGACTATCCTCGCCCATGGCCCCATCCACCTGTTCTAAATGGTCTCACCCATAACGCCACAGGCTCCCTGTGTTTCCTCATAAACGTGCTCAAAAGGATAATTGTGGTTTCTCAGTTACAAGCTCGATGTGAGGTGACAGTTTAGTGGTCAGCCCAGCTGTACTGGGAGTTAAAATTATCCACGCTTGTCTGCACGCGCGCTTACCGAACTGTGCGGCTCCACCTTTTTCCGGCTGATTTAGCCTTCTGTCCCCTGTGGAGGGTACAGCCTGATCCCATGGCCTGCTGGGACACTGGCCTCCCTTGCCTTCAGGAGTTTGTCAGGCAATGGTAATAATAATAAGAGATCCGGTTTTTATCTGGGGTGACTTGCAAGAAAGTGGTGTTTGTAAAGTGACAGAAGTCTTTCTCCTGGGAGGAGGACAAGTATTTCTAAACTATATTATTTTCTCTCTGCTGGTTCCTTGGCTATTTTACCTCTGAATGTTGCTCCAGGTCAGTGTTCTGTCTTTGAGCAGACTTGTTGTGTAAACATTCACTGATGAGGAAGACTGGAAGACACGAGGCGCTAGGATGAAGGGTGTGTGTTGGGGGGGGGGCTGTGGATCTGGGAGCTGTTAGGAACACTGGTTTCCAGCATCGCCCTTCCGATTCCAAGCGAGGTCGTGATTGGGAGCAAAGCAACATTCTGTCTCAGAGACTCCACAAGTTAGCGGAGTGCAGACTTCAAGAGCGTTCACTGTTTGCCATCCACAGGGTTTCCCTTCTTCTTCCTCCTTCATTGGTCTCACAGAGCTTTTGTTTTTGGACCCAGCATGCATTGTAATCAGGAAAGCAGAGGAGCACACAGGCTGGCTGGGGAGCGGCCTGCTTTGACACGGGCTCTCTGAGCAGGGAATGCCTCTGGATATTTGGAGAGTGTTTTCGCTCATCAGGGCTTGGGGTACAATATTCTTGAGTCTTAGGTGAATATAGCTCTGAATCCTTGCAAATGTTGCATAAGGCAGCCATCCTCCATTTTAAAAGATATTTTATTTTCATTTATTAATTTGTGAGAATGGGACAGAGAGGGAGAGAGAGCGAGAGAGCGAAAGAGCGAGAGAGAGAGAGAGAGAGAGAGAGAGAGCAAGAACGGGCACACCACAGCCTCTAGCCACCGCAAACAACTTCCAGATGCAAGTGCCATCATGTGTATCTGGCTTATGTGGGTACTGGGGAAACGAACCTGGGTCCTTAGACTTCACAGGCAAGCGCCTTAACCACTAAGCCATTTCTCTAGCCCATCTCCATTTTATTTTAAAACTTTCTCCAGTAAAGAAATCAAACTGGAGGCTGGGGAGATTGCTCTGTGGGTAAAGTGCTTTGAGACCACTTGGTGTGTGCAGAGAAAGGGGAAGACCTGAGTTCAGATCCCCAGACCCCATGTAAAATGCTGGGCATGGTGGCACGAGCCTGGGATCCTAGAGCCTGGAGGGCAGAGACAGGGAATCCCGGAGGCTCAGTGGTGAGCTAGTCTGGCTAAATTTGTGAGCCCCAGGTTCAGCGGGAGATCTTGTTTCAAAGGATAAGATGGAGAGGAACTTAGGAAGACACCTTGGGCTGGAGAGGTAGCTTAGCAGATAAGATACTTGCCTGTGAAGACTGAGGACCCAGATTTGATTTCCCAGTACACAAGTAAGCCAGATGGACAAGGTGGGAGACACCTGACATCAACCTCTTGTTTCCACATGTACACACACACACACATACACACACACACGCAACCCCCATATGTACCCACACATATATGAACACATAGATCCACATGCATAACACACACACACACACACACACACACACACACGGAAGAACAAGAAATTGTTCTTATAGAAATGATCTTGACAATGGGCTGAAGAGATGGCTTAGTGGTTAAGGCACTTACTTGCAAAGCCAAAGGACCTCGGTTCGATTCCCCAGGACCCACGTAAGCCAGATGCACAAGGTGGTGCATGCATCTGGAGCTCATATGCAGTGGCTGGAGGCCCTGTTGCGCCCATTCTTTCTCTCTTCTTCTGTCTCGTTCTCTCTCTCAAATAAATAAATATTTAAAAATTATCTTGACAAAACTTCTATTCCCAAGGAGCTTGGGTTCTGGTATTCTGATGGGTAAGGTGGGAGGGTTTGCTAGGCACAGCTGGGAATACTAAAGAAGAAAGAGTCAATTAGGCCTTAGAGTGGCAGAGCTCAAGTAGTGAACGGCCATGAGCAGCTGGCCTGTGAGCTCGGCCATGAACAAGGAGGAGATGAGGATCCAGGGACAAGTGTCTCAGGGTCCAAATGCTTGGAGCCATGAGACCACGGGATTTGTTCAGGGAATGGCAAGGAAGTGGACCAGTCTACTTGGTGAAGGAGGCCGTGGAGACCCTGAGGGGCAGAGTGCAGATTGCATTTTTCACTGTGGACATCAGAGTGGCTAGCGCCGGGAACAACTTCGTACTTGCTGGCAGATGTATGCACTCTTCTGTTGTGATAAAACCCAGAGTCTCTATAAACTAGAGAAAACAGAACCGAAGCTGAGCCGTGGTTCAGCCCCTCCTCCACACACACCGGAATTCTGAAATATAGATAGTTTTCTGTAAGCTGTCTGTCTTCTGACACTGCTCGCGTCTGGGGCCAAAAGCCTGTGGAACTGAAAGCTGCAGTTGCAATTAGGACAGACACTGATGAATTCTGCCTGGCCTTGACCCTGGCGTGCCTTCGTGGAGCCCAAGCCTGGCTCCCTCCACATGGAGCCAGAGGCTGGCTCTACTATGGTGGAGTTGATAGCTTCGCGTTTACTTTCCCAGTTTTCATGCCCATGCGACTAGGTGCTTGTCTTCACATTCTATTACTGTTTTCTGAACCTTCCCTGTAGAGGAAAACCAACACATCAATTCTCCGTTCTCCTGAATGTTGGCAGAAACCTTACAAAGGGTTACAAAACATACATTAAGCAATTCAGCTGGAAACCCGTTGTAGCAAGCCTTTTGGCTTTAATGAAGTCTGACTATGGGTTTTGTCATATTTACACTCTTTCAGAAATTCCTGTGTGTGTGCATGTCCAAGCATGTGTGTGTGTGTACGTGTGTGTGTGTGTGCATGTATGTGTGTGGGTGCATGTGTGTAAGCATGTATGTTGGAGGTCAGAAGTATATTGGGTATAGTCCTTAATCATTTTCCACCTTATTTTTTTTGAGAGTCTGTCACTGAGCTCAGAGCTCATTGTTTTGCCTACACCAGTTAGCCAGCAAGCCCTAGGCATCCTTTTGTCTCTGTCTCCCCAGTTCTGTGATTACAGGTGCCCACTACCCTGTGCAGCTTTTTACATGGATTCTGGGGGATCCCAACCCAGGTCCTCATGTTTGTGAGGCAAGCACCTTCCTGACCGTGCCATCTCCCTAGCCTATGACTTGCTTATTAGCGCCATCAAAAGATGTAAGAAAGGGAAGAAGAAGGAAGAAAGGCAAGGCTGAAGACAAGGAAGGGAGAAGGGAAGAAAAGAAGAAAGGAGGGCTGAAGAGATTGCTCAGTGGTTAAGGTGCTTGCCTGCAAAGCCTATGGACCTGGACTTGATTCCCCAGTACCCACGTACAGCCAGATGCACAAGATGGCATGTGCATCTGGAGTTCATTTGCAGTAGTTAAAGGCCCTGGCACACACATTCTCTCTCTCTCTCCATCTATTTATCTGCCCCTTTCTCTCTCTCTGAAATAAATCTGTACATTTTTTTTTCTATTTTTTTCTTTTGGTTGTTTGAGGTAGGATCTCAGTCCAGCTCAGGCTGACCTGGAATACACTCTGCAGTCTCAGGGTGACCTTGAACTCATGGCAATCCTCCTACCTCTGCCTCCTGAGTGCTAGGATTAAAGGTGTGTGCCACCATGCATGGCTAATTTTTTTTTTAAAGTAAAAGAAAGCCGGGCATGGTGGTGTATATCTTTAATCCCAGCACTTGGGAGACAGAGGTAAGAAGAGCACAGTGAGTTCCAGGCCACCTTGAGACTACATAGTGAATTTCAGGTCAGCCTGGGCTAGAGTGAGACCCTACCTCAAAAAAACCAATAATAATAATAATAATAATAATAATAATAATAATAATAAATAAATAAATAAATAAAGAAAAGAAAAGAAGGAAGGACAGAAAGGATGGAAGGCAGGAAGGAAGAAGAGAAATGAGAAAAGAAGCAGAGAAGGAAGAAAAGAGGGAAGGAAGGAAGAAAGAAGGAAAGAAAAGAATGAGGGAAAGACAGAAGGAAAGCAGGGAGATGCTTCTTAGGAGAAAGACAAATACAAGGTTTCAATCCCCCTGAATGCCGTGGGTTCCGTGCCGTAGCCGTATGCACAGTGGATGGACACAGGGAATGTGAGCTGCGAGCCTAGACTCTCCGCGGTCTGCCAAGAGGATTCAGGTATTGAGGATCATCCAGCCCACCGAGCCCAAGAGCTGCCGGGGAAACAGGGAGGCCTGCACACGTGCTTGCACACATGTAGTCCTGTTCTTTCAATATTGCTTTCATACGTCACCATACTTCTCTGAGCATAGAGAAGTAGCCATTCAAAAATTGCTCTGGGGGCTGGAGAGATGGCCTAACAGTTAAGGCATTTGCCTGCAAAGCCAAAGGATCCCAGTTCAATTCCCCAAGACCCACGTACACCAGATGCACAAGGGGGCACATGCATCTGGAGTTCATTTGCAGTGGCTAGAGGCCTTGGTGTGCCCATTCTCTCCTTCTCTCTCTGCCTCTTTCTCTCTCAAACAAACAAATAAATAAATAAAATATATATTTTTAAAAAATTGCTCTGACAAGTTTTGAGTTTGGTTTGTTTGTTTTTTTATAAGATAGGTGCTCTCCTGGCATGACCATAGTGACCTGATCCTTCTGGAACCACACAGCCCACATATGGGTTCTAGAGTGGGTGTGAGGTCATGATTCATGTCCCATTTCCCATCAAGGCGGGTATCTTCACCAGAGCTGACTCTTTCAGCAGGAGGCCATCGTTTATACAAAGAACAGCATCCAGGCAAGCAGCCAGTGGACCAGGGATCTGTGTTATGCAAGGTTTCGGCACCTGATGGAGCATCTGTGATTGCAAATGTGTGTGTCTGTGATGCAGTTATTCACAAAGCTTTCTTAGCTTTCATTCAGCCCAGTTGAAGACAAAGGTTTGGGTACAACTTGCTGGCAGATGTGTTTGTGAGGAGTGAGGGATGGAAGGAGCAACCTAAGGAAGAGCAGCGAGGGACTAAAGGGATGTGTCTCTGAGTTGATCACCTGGGAGGTGACTGGTACCCCCCAGGGACTTTCTGAGGAAACTAAGTATGGGGGCCTCAGATGTGTGTGTGTGCTTAGTGGGTGATGGATAGGGTTGTGTAGTCCCACTAGCTCCCTCCTCCAGCGACCAAGGTAACCTCCAGGGATCCTAGTTCACATGCAAATTTTGGATACATATGCATTGAGCATATCCCACCGCAGAGCCTCAGAGAAGCTTTAGGGCAGAAGGTGAGAGGGTTAGGGGAAGTCAGGCTATCCTCAAGCGAGCTGGAATAGGAGATGGAGAAGATCTGCATGGGCTGACACACTGGAGTGTCTGGTGCTGCCTCAGTCTAAAGAACACCATCAAAGATGCACAATCCCTGTGACTTAGGGTTGCCTGGTGTCACCACCATGTCCTGCCAAACACATTGCCACCTCCCCTGGTAGGCAAGAGGCCTTTGTGCTCTGGTTGGTGTCTGAGTTTTTAGAGTGCTCCCATGGCTCTCTCCTTAATCCTGTAGTAGTGTGGAAAATATCTTTTTTAAATGTCCTTTAAATATTGAAGTATAATTTACTTATAGTGAAATATACAGACTTTCAATGTCTCATTTGATTTGTTTTGACAAATTAATATGTCTGCATAACCCCACCCTAGCAAGACAGAGGATGCGTCCTCCATTCCAGTAAATATTTCTGTCCCCTTTACAGTTTCCCAGTTTACCCTCCTCTCCACTCTGCAAATAATAACTAGTTTCATTTCATTTTTCCTTCTTTCTTCCTTTTTTCTCTATATATCTACAGATACCATTATTTTTGTGGTGATGGGGCTACTCATTTGATTTCTGTCACTATATATTAACTTCCTCATGTTAAAAATTACATAACTATCTGAATGAAATCATGTAAACAGAACTATTTGGTCTGCACTATTTTGTATCTGGCTACACAGTCATGATGTTTTCTCTCAACACTGAACGTTATGTCTTGGAAATTCATCCATACTATTTCATGTCTCTGCAATTTGAACCCTTTTGTTGCTCTTGCCGTATTCTATTGTATGCTTCTCCCACCAGTTACTGGTTCATTTTACTATGGACTGGCACTTGGATGGTTTCCAGCTTGTAGCATTTCTGAATAAAGCCACTCTGAACGAGTCTTTCTGTGGAGATAAACTCCTATTTCCTGAGCCGAGGACACTGCTGGTTCATAGGGTAAAAGTGCGCTAACCATTGAGTTTAGTGTCCCTTATCTGAAATGCCCGGGCCTGGAAGTAGTTCTGATTTTGGATTTTGAAGCATTTGGAAAGAGTTGTCTTAAGTGTCTCTAATCAGAAAGTCTTAAATCTAATATCCAAAGGTTAAGGTTGGAGAAGTTCAACTTGTACAATAACAAAAGAGGTTCTAGATGTCTGTCGCTCTCTCTCCAGGAATGGATGAGAGTTCACAGCCCCACCCCCTTGCCATATCTGGTGTCACCAATCTATTTCCCATCAGCCATTCCTTGCCATTTTAGTTTGCATCTCCCCAAGGACTAATGACCTTGAGTACTCTTTTGTGTGCTTTCTTAGCCGTTTGACTATTTTCTTTGGTAAAAACGTCTGCTGGAGTCCTTGGCTGGTTTTCTATTGGGTCGGCCGTGCTGTGACAAGTGAGATGTAGGGATTTTTTATGTATCACAGAATCAAGTCCTTCGTCCAATACTTGAGTGGTGTGAGTGGTCTCTTCCACACTCTGGCTTCCTTACTCGTGTGCTTCACACTGTGTATAGAAAACCAAACAGGGAAAAATTTGACTTTTCCTAATAATTGTTTCTTTTGTCCTTGTTTATTGCCTTCTGAGTCCTCTGGCAATAGTCTTTGCCTCCTCCAAGGTCGTGAAGATGTATTCCGAAGTCTCTGGTCAGCTCTGTACTTTCTATGAGGCACTCAACGGATAGTTCTGGGTAGCCAGTGCCCATTGATATTTGTTACCAAGAAAAGCTGGTAGCCAGTACATTGCTGCCTGCACACACAGGTGGGCACATTGCCTCTCCGAATGATGCATTGTGGAGAACTGTGAAAGGCCCATGAAGCCCCTTTATATTAACAACTGTCCCCTCCTGGGCGGTGGGTGGAAGATGGGCTCAGGATGGGAGGAAGAAAACTTCTACACTTTACTCGCATTTATTTTTGCATGATGGGATTTGGTTAATTCCACCTCACATGTGCCTGTCACCATACCCAGACTCACTCTGCCATGGAAACCTGACTTATGTTAAATGCCCGTGTTGACACTTCTCTTCCTAAATGAATGGGCTTTTTATTTCACTGGTGGCTGCTGACTCTGTGGGGGCTGCCAGGTCATTAAAATGATGTTTGTTTGAATTTGGCAGATTGAAAAATTGGACTTATATTTACATTATTCTGGTTCCCAAATCTGTTCTCACTACTCAGCCCTCTAACAATACTCTTTTGATTGTATGAAGAAGCCTTTATAAGAAGGAATGACATACAGCAGAGGTTCATGGTGGGTTCTGGGCCTTGCTGGTGCCTGGCCTCCGATGCCAGCACGTGGAGAAAGCAAAGAGGCCCAGATTAAACAAACAAATCAGTGACGAGGGTCTCTCCTGGCATTCAGGAAGCCTCTAGGCTCTTGGATCCAAGGGGAAGGACCACTGGAGTCTGAAGGCTTGAGCCAAGCCACCTACTCTCTGATTTTCAGCCTCTCTGTGTATTTCGGCCTCCATTTTCTTATTTGTAAGACAAAACCAGTAACTAACAGACAGCGTGTTATGAGAACAGGCTGAGATATGCTGCCATAGTCAGTCCAACCCGCAAATCTTTGTGGCTTGACCCCCGGGCCTAACTTCCCCCTGGAGCATCGCACCGTTTGTACAATGCTTGTGCCATCTCCGGCTGGCGTTGCTCGCCCGAGTCTCTCCTCCATCTGGTGACTCTGAGATCTCAGCTCCCTTCCTCCTAGTCCTGACATCTTACCCCGAGGTTCGCAGTCACCAGGACAGGGAAAAAGGGGGAGACGGAGGAAGCAAACTGCCCGTTATCTCCCTTGCCTAGAAGTGTCATTTATGGTTTCTGCTCACGGTGCGTGTCTTGCAGGGGAGGCTGGGAAGTGCCAGGGGGCACACGGACTATTTGTTGGGTGTGTCTTCTCTTTGTCCTGTGGGTCTCATGTGTATTCCGTGGTGCTCAGATGAGGTTACACATTAAAGATCATGGTAATTTATGGTATTTACAACAGGATCATGTTACTTTGTAGTCCATCCAAGCCATGTGCTTATTTAGATATGTCTGCTGTGTTTGTACACATCCATCCAGTTTTAGTGTTGCCTCACTTTGAAGTAAAAGCAGCTGTCATGACTCTCTTAGAAAGCTAACGGACAAACGCTATTTTTCTGCACTAAACGGCATGGACCAATGACACTTTTTTTTTTTTTTTTTTTTTTTTTTTTCGAGGCAGGGTCTCACTCTGGTCCAGGCTGACCTGGAATTAACTATGTAGTCTCAGGGTGGCCTCGAACTCTCAGCAATCCTCCTAGCTCTGCCTCCCGAGTGCTGGGATTAAACAGGGACCCTCTATGTCACTTAGGCTAGCCTTGAACTTGATATGTAGCCCAGGCCTCCATCCTCCATCCTCATCCTTACAAGTGCACAGCAGCATGTACCACCGTGCCTGGCTCAAACAACTTTTGAGTAGATGAACAGAGTTAAAACGCACTGTGATACCTGGAAGGCGTGTGTTATGGCAGCATTTTAAAAGAAGTTCAGGGGCCCGTCTGTAGCGACCAGCCTAGCTGCTATCAGCTGTGTCTGGTGTCTTTAATGCTGATTAAGACACATCCTCAAGGGGCAGTGGCCCTTGTAGTAGGCTATGGGCTGATCCTCCCTGGAGCAGCTCAACCAGAACTCCCAGAAATCTTGTTTGTGTTATTCATTTGTTTAGTGAAACCACGACACAGAAAGAGCACAAAGGCAAGCTTCATCTTAGAGTCAGCCAAATTATTACAATTCTGGAATGAGTGGAATCTGCAATAATGAGGTTTTATTTTACTTTGCCCTGGAGGTTTTCTATGTAGTATTAGGAAAGGAAAAAAAAATGTTTGTTTTATTTCAAAAACACACAACTTTCATTGTGTTTCAAAGTGGAGCTAGAAAACAAGTCAATAAAACAGCCTCTTGGTACAATGGAACTTCTGTTGTTAATTTGACTGTTCAAGGCATTTTACTCAAAAGAATTGTACCCCCACACACAAAACACATCACTATTTGGCTTAGTTTGGTTTAAGCAGAGCTGCAAGGTCACTGTCTTTGTTATTAGCATCTTGGTTTATTAAAATATTTTTTTATTTTATTTATTTGAGAGGAAGAAAGAAGGAGGAGAGAGAGAATGTGCATGCCAGGGCTTCCAGCCATTGCAAATGAACTCCAGACACATGCACCACCCTGTAAATCTGGCTTATGTGGGTCCTGGGTCCTGGGAAATCGAACTGAGGTCCTTTGGCTTTGCAGGCAAATACCTTAACCACTAAACTATTTCTCCAGCCCATCGTTTTTTTTAAGCTCTGAACTTATGGGTATTCTGTGCAGCATGCACGTCCATCTTTCACAGGCAGGGATCCTGCATGCAGCCGTAAACTAGAGCAGTTCCCATAGCGTCTTCCTTCTATACCGCAGGTACACAGAACCCGGTACACAGAACACAGGTCCCTGGGCTGGGCAGGTAGGGGACTATTACTCACCTTCCTGCTGTCCATCCTTCCCTTTGTCTAGAGGTCGTCTTGCTGCCTTTGTGAAATCTTGGTGGGACTGTCATTTGGGATGTCTGGCCCTCTCTTGGTCAAGCTATCCACGCATGACCATGCAAAGCCAATCTGAATGATCTGACATGGGAATCTGTATATTGACAGTGAAGATGGAAGCTGTCTGAGTTGATTTTTGTGTGTGTGTGTGAAACTTGCCCCTAGATGAGTTGATTTTATTTCCTACTACTTGGGCTCATTGTGTGTGTGTGTGTGTGTGTGTGTGTGTGTGTGTGTGTGTTTGTGTGTGTGTGTGTTTTCAGTTGAGTGTGTCCTGTGAATACAGTGCAGACACCAGGTAAAATGTTCTCTTCTACCCAACCCTCTTCTGCCTTATTTCCCTGAGACAGCGTCTCACTGAACCTGGAACTCCCTGTTCTTCAGTTATTTGTACTGCTGACCAGTGAGCCCCAGGGAGGCGTCCATCTCCACCCTCCTCAGTGCTGGACACACAGGCGTACACAGCCAAGCTTGCATTTTCACATGAGTGTCTCCAGATCCTGCCTGGGCCCTTGACCACCACATTTCTTCCTCCTCTGATCTCTTTGCACCCTGACGCCTGTCCCGTCATCCATGTCTTCAGCTCTGTGCGCTCCTTCCCTCCCCACCCCCATGCTTCCTTTTTTATTTATATTCTAGTACAGCAAATAAAAACCTCATTCAATATATTGTTTGTATTTGCAGATTTTCAGTTGGATGAAATTTTAAGGTTTTTTTAAAATTTTGGTTACACAAAATGCATTTAAATGAAGATCTGATTGGTTGGCCAAGTTGGCTTATGGTGTTAGAGTTTTATGTGTTTAAAGTGGTCAAAAGAACCAGGCTGTAAAGCTTGAAAGTATTTTTTAAATATTTAATAAATTAATTTAATTGATTTATTTATTGAGAAGGGGGGCATGGATGTGGTGGTTAGGTTCCGGTGTCCTCCATCACTTTAGGTGTTCTGAATGCTAGGTTGCCATCTGATGGAGATTTGGGAACTAAAGTCTCACGGAGGCAGTGTATTGTTGGAGGTGGGCTTATAGGTATTATAGCCAGTTTCCCCTTGCCAGTGTTTGGCACACTCTCCTGTTGCTGTTGACCACCTGATGTTGGCCAGGAGGTGATGTCCACCCTCTGCTCATGCCATCATTTCCCCCTGCCATCATGGAGCTTCCCCTCAAGTATGTAAGCCCAAATAAACCTTTTTCCCCCCATAAGCTGCTTTTAGTTGGGTGATTCTGCTAGCAATGTGAACCTGACTACAACAATGGGTGTGCCAGGGCCTTCAGCCACTGTAAACAAACCCCAGACACATGCATCATCTTGTATATCTCGCTTACGTGGGTACTGGGGAATCAAACCTGGGTCATTAGGCTTTGCAAGCACATGTGCCTTAACTGCTAAGCCACCTCTCCAGCTCCTTGAAAGTATTTTTGACCCTGTATAGTCTCCTGATCATATTTAATATAGCACAGAGAAGGATTCTTGGGGCTGGGGAGATGGCTCAATGGTTAAAGGTGCTTACTCCATATGCCTACCAATGGGAGCAGAATCCTCAGTACTCGGGTAAATTCCAGATGCGAAGTGATGCATGCAGCTATAATTCCAATGCACCTATGGAAATGGAGGGGGAGTCAGAAGAATCCAGAAGCTCGCAGGCCAGCTAGTCTGACCTTCTCAGTGGCAAACAACAAGAAGAGATACGTCCCAGTCTCAAACAAAGTGAAGGGAGGGGACAACATCTGAAGGTTGTTCTTTGACCTCTGTGTGTATGCGGAGAAACGGGTGCTCTCAGACGTGCACACACACACACAAATTTTAAAGAATGGAACAAGAATCTTCTTTGCTACATATTTGTTCAGTCGAACTTCTTTAATTGGCATTGCCACCTGGAAACTTCACAAGTACCTCGGACCCAAAACAGAAATCAGTTAAGGGGCTTGCCTGCAAAGCCTGATGACCCAGGTTTGATTCTCATCACTTAAGGGGCTTGCCTGCAAAGCCTGATGACCCAGGTTTGATTCTCAATCAGTTAAGAGGCTTGCCTGCAAAGCCTGACGACCCAGGTTTGATCCCCCTGTACCCGTGTAAAAGGCAGATGCACAAGGTGGCGCATGTGTCTGGAGTTCATTTGCATTGGCTGAAGGCCCTGATGTGCCCATTCTCTCTGTCTCTCTCCTCTTTCTACTTCTCTCTGCTTGAAAATAAATATATAACAATATAAAGAAAAAGGTCTTTGTTTTCATTCTGTTGCAATTACCCATCTGGTATTCTGACAAGAAAGGTGACATCCACTAGAACATATTTCTTCTAGAAACTTTTGAAAGTTTCTGTCATTAATCTGTTCATCACTTTCCTTCATTAAAGTTACATTTCTAAAAAAAATATTATTTATTCACTTATGAGAGGGAGAGATAGAGAGAGAGAGAGATGGGCGTACCATGGCCTCTAGCCACTGCAAATGAAATCCAGATACATGCACCACCTTGTGTATCTGGCTTTATTTACATGGGTATTGGGGAATTGAACCTGGGTCCTTAGGCTTTAGAGGCCTTAAAGTTGCATTTTTAAATTTGAGAAATAGTGAGAAAATCATCCTGATCCTAGTACTGATGTTATGGTGGGGTTTTTCTTTCTTATGCATCTTCATGTGGCTTTACTAAGACTACACATGTATTCTTTTTTAAAATTTTTATTTATTTATTTATTTATTTATTTATTTATTTATTTATTTATTTATTTATTTATGACAGAGAAGGGGAAAGAGAGAATGAGCATGCCAGGACCTCCAGCCACTGCAAATGAACTCCGGATGCATGTGCCACCATGTGCATCTAGCTTACATGGGACCTGGAGAATCAAACCCGGGTTCTTAGGTTTTGCACGCATGTGCCTTAACCGCTAAGCCATCTCTCCAGCCTACATGTATTCTTCTTTAAATTTATTGTTTCTTTTGCACGTGTGTGTATGTGTGTATGGGCATGACAGGGGCTCGTGACACTGCAAATGAACACCAGATGCTTGCACCACTATATGTACCTGGCTTTACATGAGTGTTGGGGAATAGATCCTTGATTGGAAGACTTTGCAAGAAAGTGCCTTTAAACACCAAGCCATTCCCCCAGGCCATTTAAAGAAAACATTTAAAAAGGGCTGGAGAGAAGGCTTAGTGGTTAAAGTTCTTGCCTGAGAAGCCTAAGGACTCATGTTTGACTCTCTAGATCCCACGTAAGCCAGATGCACAAAGGTGAGGCAAGCACAAGGTTACACATGCCCGCTAGGTGACACAGCATCTGGAGTTTAATTGCAGTGGCTGAGGCCCTGGTGTGCCAGTTCTCTCTCTTAAAAGAAAAAAAATATTAAAAAATTATTCATTTATTTGTGTGTGTTTCCACATGCATACACTGCTATAGTGCACATGTGGAGGCCAGAAGACACCTCTAAAGTGTTCGTGCCTCACCTTCTTCTCTTGCCCCTACCAAAAAAAAAAAAAAAAATCCTACCAGACTGCAGATGGGCTCCGACTACCTGGCCCATAAGCTTTGAATTCTCCTGGTTCTGCCTCCCGTTGTAGGTATGTTGGGATCACAGATGCTTGAACCACTTTGCATCCCCTTTGCATCTGGCTTTCTATGGGTTCTGGGGAATTGAACCCTGACCAGCAGGCTTTGTAAGAAAGCACTTTTTAATTTTTTTAATTTGTTTTTATTTTTGGAGAGAGACAGACAGAGAGAGGGAGAGACAGATAGAGAATGGGCGTGCCAGCAGTCTCTCAGCTACTGTGAACGAAATCCAGATGCGTGCGCCCCCTTGTGGGCAAGTGTGGCATTGCGCCCTTGCATCACTTTGTATCTGGCTAAACATGGAACCTGGAGATTGGAACCGGGTTCTTAGGCTTGGCAGGCAGGTGCCTTAAACGCTAAGCCATCTCTCCAGCCCAAGAAAGCACTTTTAACTGCTATGTAACATCCTCAGCTCTGCATATGTATTTTAAACCTCACCTTTCATTAATAAGCATTGATTGATCAATAAGCAGTGTGTTTGGCAACACAACTTCTGTAGGCTGCATACTATTCTCCTAATGGCTATTCAGCATTAATCCAGCATTCGCCTGGATATTTAGACAGGTGGGGTTAATGTAAAAGTCCATGCCTTTATGCCCACATTTGCCCTAGAAGGCAAAGAATTGAGGCAGCTGTAAGAATTAGCCTGGTGGGCAGTTTACAAAGCATTTGTAGCCCATGTGGTTCCTTTGCTGTGAGAGGCAACATTGCAAAAAGACATGGTTATCACAACATGAACATCTAAATTCCCAAACCAATGAGAAGCCTTTCAAATCCAGATTTGATGCCTGGCCACGAAACCTGAAAGGACAATAGACTTCATTGTGCATGTACTCCCAGCCTAGAGTTGGTAGGATTTTAATAATTTGTACATAATTTCTACCACTGAGTTTATTGGGTTTCACTTTTGGATCTCAAGCCCTTTGGATTTATTTCTGCCATTGCTTCTATATTTCGGCAAAAAAAAAAAAAAAAATAGTGATTGTGTTTGGGTTTCCACTCTTGGAGGGTAATGCTTGGCCTGAAATGTTTTCATTTATTTTATTTTAGAATTGCAAAGACATTTCTAGTTATATTTGGTTTTGCAGTTCATCCCTCCCTCTGTTTCACAAAAACCATAAAACCCACATTGTCTAAAAATGCTGTGTTGAGCAAAATGGATTCAGTCCTCCTTGGAGAGCAGGGAAGGACAGAGCCAGGATGTGTTATAAACACTTCCAGGGAGATCGTCTCTTTCCCAGAAATGCGTTCAGTCAGAGTCCACTGACCAGTTGTGCGATTTCAGTGGGGTCGCTGACTCTGGGCCCTACTTGAACTTGCCTCTGCAGGTCTTGTGGGCATCTGCCCACATCATGGCCACATCCTCTCTGCTCTCAGCTTGGCATCCTCTCCTCCTGCTGCTCTGGGCCCCTGCTGGTATTTTTGAAGGACCCGAGCCATCAAAAACCAAGACTTTGGATTTCTGAATGAACAGTTCTAATGTTCAACTTGGTGGTTTCCTGTCACGAAAGCGCAGACTCGGTGATTCGGATTTTTCTGCAATGTGGCTCTTTCTTCTTGGGTTAGATTAAACATCCTCGTTCCTTTCGATTGCAGCATTTGATCTTCCCTGCCGACGGCCCACACATCCTCCCCCAAAGTTCTTTTCAGCTGATTGTAGCGAGCCTTTCAGTTTACAATCTGACAAAAACCAAGTGGAAAGAGTGGGTTTCCACCCGTTTTCTTTTTATTTATTTATGTATTTATTTGACAGAGAGAAGGGGGAGAGAGAGAGAATGGGCGCACCAGGGCCTCCAGCCACTGCAAACGAACTCCAGACGCATGCACCCCCTTATGCATCTGTCTAATGTGGGTCCTGGGGAATCGAACCTGGGTCCTTTGGCTTTGCAGGCAAATGCCTTAACCACTAAGCAATCCCTCCAGCCCTCTACCCTTTTTCTTTGTTGGCTGCAGCTGAGAGGGGAGGGAGATGGTTTCTGATGGACTCCTGCTTTAGTGGACATGTAGGCTCCAACTGCTGCTGGACCAAATCCACCTTTCCTGTGTGTGACCACCGGTGCTACCATCTGCAGAGAGTTGGAGCCTTCTCCCTTCCCTGAGACCCATTCATGGTCCCTCCTACCACCCCCTCCTTCCCTGCCCAGAGTGAGGCGGGAAGCAATCCACGGGAGACACACTGTTCACAGCACTGGTTAGAGCTGCCATCCCAGCGGACCCAAGGTCACACGTGAAATACTCCTCTTTCTGGTGGCACCTTTGGAGATTGGTCCCCCACAGCCATCTCCTGTCCCTTTGGTCTCCCGTTAGTACATTTCAAAGTGCCTTTGTTTATTTCCCCAAATCTGCCTTTCTCTGCCAACTACAGACTGGTGGAGAGTCATCAGCAAATGCTTGCGGAGCAAACAAGTTAATTGTTCGGCGTTGAGTTGTATTGTTAAGCGTCCTCTAAGAAAGGGAATGGGGCCTTGCGACCCCAGGAGGGGTACAGGTGTTCCACAGGCCTTCTTTCCCAGCAGCCCCTGTGCATCCATTTCCTAGGGCTATGTAACAAATGACCACACGCTGGGTGGCTTAAGGCAGCAAAAGTTTATCCTCTCAGTTGTATCAGCTAACGTGCCAAACCATGGAGAGCAGTGGAGCCCGTCTGTCACCTTCAGCAGGCCCTGCAGACCACGCCCCCCAGCCACCTTCAGCTTCTGCAGCTCCTCAGCATCCAGCTGTGTCACTCCATCTCTGCTGCCTCCCCAGGGACTTCTCCCCTCCCTCTCAGCTTCTGTAAGGGAGTCTGTGGTAGCGTTGAGGGACACCATGCAATCCAGAACCATCTAGATCCTTAACTAACTTCTATCCGCAAAGATCCCTTTTCTAGCAGGTTCTTATAGGTTCTTGAATTAGGATGTGGACATACTTTTGGGGGGATCATTATTCGGCCCTTTCCCCTCTTGAGTCTTGCAGAGGTTAACACAGTCCATCTGCCAAGTACACATTCAAGGGCAGGCCTGCTGTCCGCTTCCACCCACTTTTCCTCACTCAGGAAGCAGACAGGCATGCTTCTCCCCCAGGGCCCTCCACCGCAAGTCCTTTGTCCCTTGTGTCACATGGAGCCTCTTCAATTACCGTGGATATCCATGTTAGTTGCTAACTACTTACCAATATGCAACTGGGGCCGGGCATCTTTAATCCCAGCACTCAGGAGGCAGAGGTAGGAGGAACATGGTGAGTTCCAGGCCACCCTGAGACTACATAGTGAGATCCAACCAGCCTGGGCTACAGTGAGACCCTACTTTGAAAAAACAAAACAAAAAGAAAAGAAAAGAAATCTCAATATGCAATTGAAAAAAAAAAAGCCTTCTTACTTAACAATTCATTGCTTAATAGCACGCTAATTACTTCTAAAGAGACAGTGTGGAAAATATCTGCTTTCTTTCAGCCTGTGTTTGAACTGGCCTCAGCCTTGATGGAAGAGAGGCGGCCTTTGCCTTCCCAAAGATGGTGCTTTCTAGCTCTGTGTCCTGTCAAGGCACTTTCAGCAGTGAGATTCCGGGTACCCCCCATGCAAGGTGGATGCCTTTTCTGGAGAATTGTTGGTTTATATCCCAATAATAGCAAATCCACCATCAGATGATTTTTCAGAGGCATGGTTCATGAAGGTTCCACCGCAGCTACCTGGGGCCTGCCCTAGATATTAATAGACCTGAGTGTACCAGCTCACTTGTACTTGAACTTCTGGGCTTGAGTTCTGTATAAAGGGAGAGAGTAGAACTGATCAGACTTGAGACATGGCGGTCCCGGTTCCACTGCTAACTGGCTAATGATCCCAGATTTGCCTCTGTCCTCATCTTATATTAGTTTGAAACTACCAACCTTCCTCTAGGTCTGAAAAATTAAATGTTTCCTGTGACTGTAAGGCTCATTTCTACCTCTAAATTAAGTTTGTTTTATTTATTTTAACTTATTTGAAAGAGAGAGGGAGAAAGAGAGAGAGAGTTTGAATACACTGCCACTGAAAACAAACTCCAGACACATGCACCACTTTGTGCATCTTGCTTTACGTGGGTACTGGGGAATTGAACCCAGATTGTAAAGTTTTGCAAGTGAATGCCCTTTAAACCAGTAAGCTGGTAAAAGGCTATAAGGGAAGGAGGAAAGGGAAGGACTTAAGTGTATGGTATTGCACATAGGTAAGTAGAAGAACAGATTACAGGGAGGGGAATGGCCTAAGCGAGGCCATGGGAAGAGAATGCGTAAAAGAAGGGTGGGGGGGAGGGTCAATCTAAATTCAAGATATTGTGAATAAGACTTATGTAAACCTACTTTTTTTTTTTTTTAATAATGGCACATCTAGAAGCTGTAGACTGTTACTAGAAAATTTTCAGTGCCTGGGATGGGATACCTTCCAGTGAGTTGTTGGACAAGGAGGTCATGGTAGCCTCCAAAACATTAAAGGCTATTGCCAAAGCCCTTGGTTTCCCTTGAGAAATAGATAGTAAGACCCTATTGCTAAAGACATCTCTTGCCTGAGAGGCAAGGTCACTGAGAAAGCAAGCTGGTGCTGAGCAGAAAACCTTCTCCCTATAGACCAGCCAACTGAAAGCTGGAAAAAGCTGCACTGCATGCAGCCGTATGGGAGACAGAAGTCATCAGCAGTGAAAACAGTGGACACTGAATATTCAAATTTGGCCATACAGGCCCAATGACTGAATGGGTGCAATAGTGGCATGTCTACTCTTGGGGTAACCAACTGCTCCATAATTGGTCTGAAGGCCCTCTCTACGGGGGGGAATAGATGCCTGGTACTGAAAAACCTAAGCAAAAGTCTATGGCAGGTGAGGGCATGAGCCTTAGGGGTATAAAGCCTGCTCTTGTCTGACTAAATGTGTATATTATTCCCACCAAGTTGCCCTGGGGGCACTACACTTAATGTTCATGTTCACATATTAACGCTACTCTCACTTCTGGTTAGAGAAGCTTCTCTTTTCAGATGGCGATGACCTTTGGGATCACCCAAAAGGCAACATAGTGCTGAGAAGAAGGGATGGAGGAGTGCCCAGCACTGAAACACCTCTGTCACACCCTCCAAGGCTCAGGGACCATTGCAGAAGAGGGGGGATAGAATGGAAGAGCCAAAGGAAGGGTATGACTTCTTACAATGCAACTGCCCAGACAGAAATTGGCCTCGATATCCATGACCTTGCAGTGCCTAGCAATACCTTTGCAAGACCCTCAAAATGGAAGAAAAAGATGATGACATCAAATTAAAAAAGAAATGACTAATGGAGGCAGAGGGAGGAGGATTCATCCTGATGGGTCAGCCTGGGCCAGGTGAGACCCTAAAGAGGAGGGAATATGGGGAGGTCTAAAGTGGAATAGGGGGAGGGGAGAGAAACATCATATGTTTTTTGTATGTAAGTATAGAAGGTGTCAATAAAAATAATAATTTAAAAAAAGTATTTAATTTAATTTATTTATTTGAGAGACAGAAAGAAACAGAGAGAGGGAGAGAGGGAGAGAATGGGCATGCCAAGTCCTCCAGCCACTGCAAATGAATTCAGACACATGCGCCCCCTTGTGCATCTATCTGGCTTATGTGGGTCCTGGGGAATCGAACCTGGGTCCTTTGGCTTTACAGGCAAGGGCCTTAACTGCTAAGCCATCTCTCTAACTTCCAATTTTGTGTGTGTGCGTATGTGTGTGTGTATGAGTGTGTGTGTGTAAGAGTGTGCGTTGAGTGTGTGTGTATGTGTATGTGTGTGTGTGTGTGTGTGTGTGTGTTAAGTTGCTATGATGAGCAGCTTGGTCCCAAGTATTTATAAAATCTTTGGGGAGAAAGAAATAGATGATTCAACATCACTCATCATTGTGTATGCATTCGGCCTTTCCTCAAAACACAAACTGCATGCATGTATGTATGTTTATTTACAGCTCAGAACTCCAGGTTGCTTTGAGATGGGAAAAGAGTCTTCGGTGTCCTGACCTGGGTCTTAACTAATTCACAGTTACCTCTCAGCCTGTCCTCTCCAAGTGAGTCCGTTCTCTCTCAAACAGGAACTCTCCTGAAGCTTTTGTGGGGTGTTGAGTCAATGTCTCAGTGCACTTCATGTAGCCCCCGAAATCCCAGTGACAGCACAGTGACATTGCATGGCTCCCTTGCAGATGCACCTGGTTTGGCTGCTGGACATGGCAGGGTGGTGGGTGGGTGGGGACTCTTCATTGAATGTGGCTAGGTTTTCTTCATGATTGTGTGTGTGTGTGTGTGTGTGTGTGTGCGCGCGCATGGGTGTACGCATGGGCGTAGAAGCCATGGAACAACCTGGAGTATTGTTCCTCAGGTGTCCTCTGTCTTTTGCTGAGAGAAAGTCTTTCACTTGCTGGCGCCTGCCACAAGGCTAGACTGGCTGGCTAGAGGATCCTCCTGTCTCCACCTCCCTTTGCTGGGATGACAAACCATGTGCCTCCACACCTGTTTTTATTTTAATGCGTGTGTGCATAGCACATGTATGTAGAATGTATGCATGGTGTGCAAAGGTGTACACCCCATGTGCATGAGTGCAGAGGCTAGAGGAGAATGGCAGGAGTCCTATGTCAGAGTTCCACCTGCTTCCTTGAGACAGAGTCTCTCACGGAACCCAGAGCTGTTGTTTTCTGTCACACTTGCTGGCCAGTGAGCGCCACCCATTCTCCAGGCTCTGCTCGCCGCAAGACCTGTTACAGGCATGTGTACTTGTGCCTAACTATTTACGTGGGAGCTGGGGAATTGAACTCCAAGTAGATCAGGTCCTCTCTGGTCCTCACGCTTGTTCTTTTAGCTGCTGAACCAACACTCCAGCCCCGCGCTTTTTGATGTGGGCTATGGGGATCAAACTTAGGTCTTGATACACGTAAGGCAAGTGCTTGATCAATGGACTTGTCTTTCCAGCCCGACTCTACCCCTGGATTTCATGTCAAAGTCTAGGCTGTGTCTTGGAAGCAGCAGAGCAAGAAAAGAGAGTGAAGGTGATGGCACCAGGAATGGCGTGAGGTGAACCAAACTGCAAAGGATGCTGGGAATGCAGTCTTCCTGTATGGCTTTCTGAACACGTAGAAATATATCTGCTGTAGTAACTCTGCCTCCTGCTTCAGAGGCATAAAGAGGCGGAGGCCAAATGGTTACCCAGAGTCCTCACGGCAGAACTGGGTAGAATTCAATTAACAATTTCCATCTTGCTCCTAAAGACATTGATCCTAGCTTGCCTTGTCATCATCCTATACCAGCAGCATTATTTAACCAGGATTGTGGTTTTCTTGCTTAATTTGCAATCATGTGCTCCCAGTGTCTCATGGGATGGGAGGTAGCCGAGGTGGCAGACAGCCTCTACTCACAATTTGTGTGTCCTTATAGAAGAGCCTCTACTACGTCTTGAGAGGTTGGGAGGGGACAAGAGATACCAACTTGATGTCTATTACATGACTGCTGTACATTTCGCACCATGGTAGCTGTTCTTCAGGGTGACCTCATTCATTTCTACCACTTAATCTCCAAGATTCCCTGTCACCAAGTGGCTTGGAACCCAACTCTACAGACGGTATGTCCAAGTGATTGTGAAGAAAAGAGCAATTATACTGCCTTTTAAGGTGATCTCTTTGAGAACAGCCTTCATTTGGATGGCTCAGTTCTGACGTGTTCGTGAAAACGTCAGTCACATGACCATAGAGTCCCATCTCAAGTGACTTGGTGGGGGCCGGAGCCGGCCTGTCATCACTTCTGCTACAGATGGGGATGCCCATCTGCTCTTCATTTTCATTACTGCCTGCTCAGCTGGCAAGCTCGCCAGCACGGTTTCAGGGGATCTCCCTGCCCACCTCAGTGGATAGAACTATCAGTCAAAAACGGAGATGCTCAGAGTTCTCTTGAGGTCCCTCATTTTGGGGTGCTGTGCTTTGGGGGCAGAAGAGAGGCTGCGATGTCTGGGAAAGGTGATGTTATGTGGATAGTCACTTCCATAGATGACATCAAGATTTTTAAATATCTTTTACTTTTCCCAGCAGTAATGAGTGCGTCTGTTTTTTCTCCAGCTTATATGTGACTCAATATTCATTTCACTCAGATTTATCTTACATAAAGGTATGTACTTGGGGGAATGTCTGAATTCCACCCCCACCCACTGCTCGAGAGATGGCCCTCAAGATAAATTTGCCAGGACTTTTGTGGACTGCAGTTGGAGGTCATTAAAGTTGTTAAAATGGAAAACTGGTCTTTGGACAGTGGGTACTTGTAGCCCAGAGAATGACCTTATTTGGATTCAAAAGTCAAAAAAAAAAAAAAAAAATTGGAATAGATCTTCATGGAATCTTGAAGTTACCAAGACAAGGGAAAAGGTTTGTGTGTGTGTGTACGTGTGTGTGCGCGCGTGTGTGCGTGCGTGCGTGCGTGTGTGTGGCAGAAGAGCCTTGTCTAGTGAATACAAAGGTCTCATAGCTTTATTATAACCTCTGTTTCAGTAAATAGTTAGGGTTTCAGATGAAAATAAGAGAAAGCAAGAAGTATTTTAGATATACAATAGCCTTTAGTCCATGAAAGTATAGTACATGAGACTTAAAATGCTTATGTTCATTCAGTTGTCCAAAGGAAGGAGGGAAAAAGCATTATGGTAAATGGCTTTGAAGACTGTATTAGCAGATTTCCTGATACTATAATGAAATAGACGAGGCTGGGTAACTCGATAAAGAAAAGGCTTATTAGGGGCTGGAGATGGCTTAGTGGTTAAGGTGTTTTCCTACAAAGCCAAAGGACCCAGGTTCCATTCCCCAGGACCCACATAAGCCAGATACACAAGGTGGTGCGTGTGTTTAGAGTTCATTTGCAGTGTCTGAATGCCCTGTCATGCCTAGTCTATCTCCCTCTCTCTGCTGTTTTTTTTTCTCTCTCTCTCAAATAATAAAAACAAATTCAAAAAGGCTGATTAAATTCACAGCTCTGAAGGTTCAAGTCCACAGCACCAGAATCACTTTGTCTGTGATGAGAACCCCAAGGTAGGTGGGGTAACGTGGTAGGAGTACAGGAGAGAAGCGGGCAGAGACAGAGAGGAAGAGAGTGAGAACTACAGACACGCGCGGCTATGAGCGATCCACACAGGCTGGGCACTGGCTAGGCTTGCTCTCAAGAGAAGCAGCCCAGGAGCCCACAAGAACTACTTCAGTACTGGGCATGGCAGTCCATACATGGCTGTGATCCCAGTGCTTTGGAGCTAGAGGCAAGAGCATCAGGAGTTCAAGGCCAGCCTTGGCTACATAGGGATTTTGAGGCCTGTGGTGGTTTGAATGAAATGTCCACCATAGGCTCATGTCTTTTGAATACTTGGTCCTCAGCTGGTGCCAAGTTGGGAGAGTTTATGGGTCCTTTGCTGTTTCTGGGGTTGTTGGCCACCGACGTCCCAGGCGCAGGAAGAGCTGAGGAGAAGCAGGATCTTGGCAGGTGAGTGTGACGGGCAGTGAACCACCCGGGAGGCCATCTGATGGATAGTGCACTCTTGTTATTCAAAAGGGGAGTGGGTTTATAAACACTTGGGAAAGGTTGAGAAGGCACATACAGACTATAAGGTGATTGGATACATAGGTTTATGGGTTGCTATCTAATTGGTTGGAAGGCAGAAGTCGTGAGGGAGGAGCTGCAAGGGAGATAAGAGAAGTGGCAGGAAAAGCTAAGTGACTTCAGCCACATATTGGATGGCTAAAGCTGCAGGGAGACTGTTTATAAGGGTTTATAAGGGGAGCTAGACACAAGATCAGGAACTGTGGCGGGGGCAAAGCCTGACTATGGAATGATCAGGTGCCTTTGGGATAGGGGGGAGGACCCACCAGTTCTGCCCACCTTGGGAGAAGATGGGGCACACTACAACCTGGGGTTCCCAACGCTAAGACCAGCTGCAACCCCCATAGCCCAAGGTCCCTGGCCATGTCCAACAGCCCAGGCCAGCTTCCTCACAGTCCCAGCCTGTGTTTAGCAATGCCCAACAAGAGTTGTTGAGCCTCTTAGGAGGTGGAGCCTTGCTGGAAGAGGTGTGTCACTGGGGCGGACCTTGAGGTTCATCAGTCTGGCCCACCGGGTATTCAGGCCTGGTTCCCTCTTACTGTTTCTGCCCTGCTCTGCTGCCGATATGTGAAGATATGAGTGCATTGCTGGTTCTGCCATCCTTTCCCCACTATGATGAGGTTCAGAATGTCAGCTTAAGTAAAGTCTTTCCTCTCATAAGCTGCTTCGGGTTGGGTGTTTTGTCCCAGCAACAAGAAGGTTGCTGTTCCCAGGCCAGCCTGGGGTACATGAGATTCTGTCTCCAAAAAGGAAAACAAATCCTCTAAAAACAAAAGCAAAATAAAGCACATTGACTTTAATCTCTCCCAAGGGCATACCCACAATGACCTAACTGCCTCTGACCTCTTAGAGACCCACCTCTTTGAATGTCCACTGCCTCTCAACCCGGGCCCACCGGAGACCAACTTCTAACACGATGTGCCCTTGGGGGACAAACCACAGCAAAGCCCTTTTAGGAGGACACACCAGCTCTGAGCAGATGTATTTGGACATCTACACGCCTCTCCTCCCAGGACTAGTCTGTCAGCTCCATGGAGTTTACCGCAGGGACTTTCTGGTGCAGCTTCAGGAACAGTCACCAAAGTATACGAGCTCCATCTGTCACCACGCACTAGTCACTGAGCACACGTGACCATCCATTCGGTCCCCAGCAAGACGAGGTGAGATTCAGAAAAACAAAAAACAGATCAATCGGTATTCACTCTTTCTTAAAGAAGGGAGCTGGGGTGGACTTTGGTTTTTAGGTCACCATCTCAGAACGTGTCAGGAAACATCACCTCTGTGGTCTTCCCAACATCCAGGCAGTGCTTCATGTTCTTCTCCTGGAAAGCAGCAGGGCTGACTTCCCCGTCCTTCCACGTAGACCCTGGGCCTGGTGTTTGCAGAGTCATCAAGGAGTGCTTCTAACAGCAATGCTGCAAGTCCACGAGGCTGTCCCATTCGATAGTCTTTAGCTCAGTGGTCATAGACTGCTAGAAACAGCAAACTACGATCATAACATTTCTTCCTGAAAACATCTATTATCTCCCTAAGCCTCTCTTATCATGATCGTGCTGTTTGCATTTCCATAGTTAAAGTTTTATTATGGCCTGTGTTTTTCTCAGGGTAACTTATCTCACCCAGAGCTGGAAGCTGTCAGCTGTGTGCTCCTCCTGGGAATCTGATTTCATGAATACTTTATGGTTAGCGGCTTTTAATTAATGTTAAATAAAAATGGGATTCTAAAAGTATTACAGAGGACTTTCCACTTGGGTGTCAAAATAATTTATAGTGACTAATAAGCTTTAACTCATCATCATGAAAGATCATTTGAATTCCATTTGGATCCTACGGCATTGGCTAGAATGTATTTGTACTTTTTTTTTTTTAAGAGTGTGTTCATAGAAGAAATTTTTCTATCTGATCGTCCTTAGTACGAAGCAAAATGTTTCTGAGAAACTGGTATGTCCTGAGCCTACAGCCACAGTGAGGGTGCCTGTTAGAACAGCTTGCTCAGGCTGGGTTCATGGCTGGTTGTGGGTTAGTCATCACAACGTGCCAGAATCATTTTATTTATTCCTTCTTTTCTTTCCTACTCATCCTGGTCAGTGTGAGTGTGCACACACACGTATGCACATGTACGCATACACATTTCTGTTCTATTAAAAGGTGGCACATGAACAAATCAATCAAAGCTAACATTACAGAGTTCATGCTGGACTATTTATAGACGCTGTCTCAACTAGTCCACACAGCATCTTCACAATATAGTGCTTATTCTTGTCCTCATTGCAAAGATGAAGAAACTGAGGCTTGGGTTGATGTGAAACTTGCCAAGTATTCATACAGCAACTTTCTGAGTGGAATTTAGTCAGGGGTTTGTTAGAAGCCAGGGTCGGTGTATTACACCATTTTTATCATGAGTAGAAAGATGTGGGTTTTTTTTTTTTTTTTTTTTTTGAAATCTTGTCCTGCCAGCAAGGAACACAAGACTTGAATTCAGGGCAAGACTTCACCCTTATGAGACACCAGGAGCAGGTGAAGAGGTCAGGGAAGGGGGATGGAGACATGGCTCAGTAGTTAAAGGTGCTGCTTGCAAAACCTGTATGCCCAGGTTCGATTCCCTAGCACCCACGTTAAGCCAGATGCAATAATCGACACATGCATCTGGCATTCATTTGCAAGAGACCTTAGTACACACACACACACATGCACACACACACACACACACACGAGTGCGCATGCTAATAAATAAATAAAGAAATTTCCAAAAAAAATAGGTCAGGGCAGATATCCCATCAAACTTATTAACCAAGTTCTGCAGAGTGACCACGTACTCCATGGTGGTCATCAGAGCTCCATGCCTTGCCCTTGCCTGTCCCTTTCTAGGACTCATGGGCTTCAGTGTTCCTGGGAGGAAATGCTACCTGTTGACCATTAACCTTGTTTAGAAAAGGCAGCAGACGAAATCCCACCACATACCACAAACCTTCTTCAATGCGCATCTGACAATGTCCTGCTTTCCATGGTTTGGCAGAGCGACACATGTAAGAAGAGGACAGTTAGTCACTTTGGGCTTATCCTATGTTGCACTGAGTGAGAGATTTAAACCCGGCCTGCTTGGCTCCCATCCCTGCGCCCTGTCTCTGGGGCATTGGCTTTCTCTTTCCTCCAAAGCCTTTTTGCGGGAGACCTAGAGCCAGGACACTAGCTAACACGAAAGCACCACAGACCACTGTCAATATTAAGCAACTTCCAGTCGCCGGGACACTGCAGCCTCCCTCATCTGCTGTCTTTTGTGCGCATGCCTGGTTTGCTGAGTAGAAAGGGCTGGAAGAGTGCACGGTTTGATGGTCTTGGTGGCTCTGCCTGGCAGGGTGAGTAGCTTGCAGACCCTTCTGAACATGATGGTATAAAGATGAGCAGATGCCATCTCATTTTCCTTGATGTCTAAAAATAAAACAAACAAATAGCAGCCTTTTAATGGATAAATATGGGGTACTGGGGTGCTTCCTGGAACCTCAAGCCCTGAGCTCATATCTACAAATTAATCAAAGAATTGGCAATTCCAGACTACAGAAAACGGTTTTTAAAACATTGCATTTTATTCAGATACACACCACAGGGAGGTAAGGGAGGAAAAGGGTGGAGAAAGGAAAGGTGCAGTGGGGAGAAGGGGAATGTAACTTGTGGTCCAGGAGCACATGGCAACGAACATGGATCTTGGATAAAAAAAAAAAAAACCATGCCAGGCGTGGTGGCACAAGCCTTTAATCCCAGCACTCGGGAGGCAGAGGTAGGAGGATCGCCGAGAGTTCAAGGCCACCCTGAGACTATGTAGTGAATTCCAGGTCAGCCTGAGCCAGAGTGAGACCCTACCTCGAAAAACCAAAAAAAAAAAAAAAACAAACAAAAAACAACCCAACAAAACAAAACATGTAAAGGGATTTTTAAAAAGCACATGCTTCCAGGAAGATTAAAGACTGTAAAAAGAAGTGTCTCTTCCCATCCCAGCAGCCATGCCAGGTGGGAGCGGGAGATCGAACCCGCGCAAAACTCAAACGTATGGCTGTAACAGTTCTGGGGGGTGGGGGTGTGGATCTCTCTGTGAGAAGATACACTTTGGACACACCTGTACCAGGTGTCCCAGCCCATCAGCCTGGGCTCAAAGGAGGAATCCACCCACACCCGGTCAGGGTGCAAGCGCAGGAGAGATCTGATTGGGTGAGACCGGCAAATGCTGCATTCCACAACTGAAGCAGGAGGGTGAGCTGAGCCTCTGTTATCCGCAGACACCCAGAGACATGAGGTTTCTTCAGTAGTCACCACTGACCACAGCTTGCACGGTCGTGCCACTGCACAGCAGAGCTGAGAAAATCAACTCTCAGTCAACCATGGAGACAGGCAGCTTCACTGGCTACATGTTGCCATGGGCCCTCCAGGGATTAGACGTTTACCTGGGGCTTTGGGATCAGAAATCGCTTTCTTTCAAATCCTCTGGGCTGGGGGTCAGGGGGATAGCTCAACTGGTGGCATTCCTGTGCTACCTGCTGGGCAGTGACATATACCCCTTTGCCTGTGTGTGTGTGTGTGTGTGTACATGTGTGAGTGTGCACATCAGTATGAACTCAGGTGTGTCTGCATGTGTGTCTCTATCTGCAGGTGTGTGACTGGTTGTCTACGTGTAGTTGAGTGTGACCGTATGTTTGAGGATATGCATATCTGTGTATGCACATGTGAATGTGAACATGTGAGTGTATGTGTTGGGTATGAATATGTGTGTCTATCTGAGGGTGTCTGTGTGTACATGAATGGATGTTTGCTTAAGTACATATATGACTATGTGTGAATATGACTGTTTCTGTGGACCTAACATGTACTAGTGTCTGTGTGCATATGTGGAGGTGAGTCTCTGTGTCTAGGGGCTGGTGAGATGACTCAGTCTGTCAGTACTTGGTGCACAAACACGAGGCCCTGAATTCAGAGCCCTAGCACCCATGTCAAGAACTGGGCATGGGCTGGAGAGATGACTTAGTGGTTAAGGTGTTTACCTGTGAAGCGTAAGGATCCCAGTTCAATTCTCCAGGTCCCACGTAAGCCAGATACACAAGGGGCATGCATCTGGAGTTTGTTTGCAGTGGCTAGAGGCCCTGGTGTGCCCATTCTCCCTCTCCCTCTCTATCTTTCCCTCTCTGTGTCTCTAATAAATAAATAAATAAAAATAAAATCTTAAAAAAAAAAAAAAAAAAAAGAACTGGGCATGCCAATGTGCTGGGGAGGCAGACACAAGAAGATCCTGGATGGGGCTTGCTGGGTAGCTCATCTAGCTGAATCAGTGAGCTTCAGTAAGAGCTCCTGCCTCAAAAACCAAATAGAATGCTGTAGAGATAGCTTAGTGGTTAAGGCATATGCCTGCGAAGCCCAAGGACTCCGGTTTGATTCTCCAGGTCCCACTTAAGCCAGATGCACATGGTGGCTCATGTGTCTGGAGATCGTTTGCAGTGGCTAGAGGCCCTGGCACACCCATTCTCACTCTCTCTTTCTCTCTCTCTCCCCTTCTCTCTGTCTCTAATAAAATAAAATAAAATCTTTAAAAACTGAGTAGAAAGTACTTGAGGAAGACAGCAGTGTCAACCTCTGGCCTCGTATTCATGTACCTCCCCATATGAACGTGCATACACACATATAAGGCTCTATCCCCTCTTGGAATAGGGTCATCACAAGTGATAAAGGGCTTGCCTTGCATGCAACAAGGACCTGAGCTCAGTTCTCAGTCTCTTGAAAAAAGAATATCTATGAGTCCTTATACAGTATACATGTGTGTGTGTGTGTGTGTGTGTGTATTCTTGAGGGAGTGCATCTCTGTGTCATGTGTGTCCATGTGTGCTTGTCACCCCCACTCCCACCCTGCCTGGGATGAAGATGATGGCGGGTGGGCTCTCCATCTCTCCACATGTTGATATTATCACTTCGGCTTCCCAAGTCTGGCAGGAGATGCTGAATTAAACACAGACGCTCTGGTGCCAAAACAAAATCGTGTAAAGATTTGAAGCCCCCGTTCCCTAAACGTGCAGCCTATCAGACTGGGAACAAGCTCGGCTTTGTTTCATTTCCTGCACTGCATGGGGGTAGGAGAGTCTGAAGCCATGTTGGTTCTGATAGAAGAACTGACTCTGAGCCAGGGAATGGGAAATTGCTGAAACTCAAAGCAGAAAGGAGACAGATAGCAAGATGGGATGCGGAGGGGAAGAGTGCATGTGAGAGGGAGACAGACCTTCTGACCCCACCTTGAACCAGAGGAGGCTTTGTGCAATACATGAGCTCAAAGAGGAAGAGACAGGGGCTCAGCTTCTCCTGGACCTGGGCCCATTGGGGGTTGGGGGCTGGTGATTCCAGAGAACAAGGGAATAGAGGAACGGGCAACAGAGGACAGGTTTGTAGGAAGGAGCATGCCAGCTGTAGATTACAGAGATGGAGGACTGACAAGAATTAGTGGGTGTCTTCTCCAACTGTGATCTGAAGTCAGGCTGAACTTGAAAGGCTTGTAGAGTGCCGTGCAAACACCTGCCGCAGTGTCCTTGAGATCACGTGGGACCTGGAGCCTGGTTTTGCTCCTGGACTTGAGCACTCTCCTCTGAAACCCGCTAGAGGGTATGCTGAGCCTCCCACCTTGGTTCCAGCCTGTCTTCAGATGTGCAGTGATGCCTGCAAAGGCTACATCTGGTTGCCAAGGACACAGGGACACTTTCTGGATCTGGGGAGTTGTGAGCCACAGTTGTGTCTCAGCCACTGATTTCATCTTGGTAGACTGGTCCAGAGCAGTGCAAGCCAAATCTGTCATTTTCTCAGCTCTAAACGATAACTTCTTTCCTTACCTTTGGTCAGGAAATCATTAAGTGAATCTTCTGTACTGGGGATCGTGAAATGCTTTGGGGTACACTTGCCCAATGGGAGAGAATGTGGCAGACCTATATAAAGAAAGATATTGTCGATATCATCCCGCAATTTATTTTGTTAAGTGAACAAAGTTAGCTGTAGCCGAGCCGGATCATTGTGTGCCATTTGTACATACTGAGTGTCATGTGTGAAAAGCCATATGACATGTCCTTCCTATAGTCCCCGTGTGGGAGTGGAGCATGGAAGCTTAAGTAATACTTCATGTATTTCTGTCCTTTTCTTCTTCCCTCATCAATATGAATAATTTGCTAATTAAGACAAACTTGTCAGGCTGGAGAGATGGCTTAGCAGTTAAGGCACTTGCCTGCAAAGCCAAAGGACCTCAGTTCAATTCCCTAGGACCCACATAAGCCAGATGCACAGGATGGTGCATGTGTCTGGAGTTTGTTTGCAGTGGCTGGGGCCCTGGTGCACCCATTCTCTCTCTCTCTCTCTCTCTCTCCCTCTTTCTCAATAAATAAATAAAAGTGAAATATTAAAAAGAATAAACCTTGTCAGTATGGAGATAAGGGCAGGGTCGATGCCATTCTGGTTTGTGGGACAAGCATAAGCCTAAGAGCTACGACTTGGCCTGCTCTGAATCCCGAATACTGTCGTGACATGCCCTGGTCATGCTGAGTCACAGGAGGAGTGCACATGAAGACAGAGTTTCCCATTCAATATCACAGAGCCCCGTTTGCGTTTCCCCTAAGAAAGGGTGCCACCCACTAGCATTGACTACCACTGATCCTAGTCTCACCATTCCAGTCACCCATGGTCAAAGGAAGGGTTCAGGGGTGGCTCGTGCGTGTTATCCTCCACATCAGCTATGGACCACGGGTACGTGACCTGGTTGAGCCTTTGGACACATTTCAGGCTCACTTCTGAGCCCAGGTGCAAAGGATGCTATGAATGATTGGTGATGTAGATGGGACAGAGGAGAGAGGTTTGAGACACATCTCCTCTCCTGAACTAGAGGAGTCTGCTGGTAGCATTGTTGTTGTAATGAGTGTAAAATTAATTCCTCTCTTCTGACTGGAAGCAACATCCCTTGTCCAGAAACAATACCAATAGCACAAGGTTTGTCAGCCTTTTCCAAGGTGTGTGTGTTGGGGGGCGGGGGATTGATGTTGCTGACGTGGCACCCAGGTGGACCGTGTCTTCCTTCGGGATGGAAGTTTCAATCAATGGACTTGGAAGCATTACCTCCACAGTTTCTAATGATAAAATGGTTACTGGGAACAGATTGTCTAGAAAGAAAACAAGAATTAGTAAACACAGTCTTGCAAATGAGCCATCTGGAGATTTATTTACATAAGGAGAGAGAAAAGCTTTGGTATTTTCATGCTGGGGTTTGTTTCTCTTGTAAGAAGCCACAGGGGTGTATTTGTCCGGAGCACACATTGAGCTTTTTAGTGGAGATCTCTGAAAGCATGAAAAATAAAAATGAAAATAAAAACAACCTCCTCACAGCAGGTTGGTTATTTGGGGAATGGCAAAGAGAAGAAGGGAGAGAGTGAGTCAGTCAGTCATACGACTGAAAAATGATTTCTAGTTTAGTAATATTTTAACCATTTCCAAATAGTTATGATGTTTTCAAGCTCTGGTTTTGAAATTGTTTATTATCCCTCCAGTGACAAATGAGAACTATTTTCCTTCAACAAGGTCACAGTTGGAGGCATGAAGCCCTTGTGCAATTGCAGAAGGACAGAAGAATGCCCAAGGACCACAGCCCCCAGACTATTGGCCTAGCAGATGGAACAGTGAGCCTGGGACCCCAGAGGGGCACCTCCTTGGGTCATCAAACCAGCTCTGCAGAACCACTTCGCCCTCTCTAGCTTGTTTCCCCTCCTTTCTCCCACCTTCCCACAGGAAGTACACATTCTAATAGTCTTTTCATTGGGAATCCTGGCCTTGTAATCTCTCCTGCTGGGGTCTGTTGCCAACCCTCCAGGAGAGTTCACCCAGGTGGTATGCAGAGCACCGTGTAAGACGGGCAGTGGCAGTTCCATAGGTATCTGAGCTCATCCGGGCACACCTGAGTTTTGCCCCATTCTGTGTTGGATAATGCCAGTGAGGTCCTGGCCACACCTGCACAATGACAGCCTAGGTAAAAATAACCTTAGCATGTCTAGGCAAGCATTGTTTGGCTGCTAAAATACCAATTAAAAAGACAGCCGTTGGACTGACTTTACAGAAAGATAGCTTTCTGCCCCTGGATTCGGCTGGCCTGTAAAGCATCTTACATGTTTGTTCTGGAAATTGTATCACTCAGAGCAGCACATCTTTATAGGGGCAAGAAGAGGCAGGACTGAAAGCTTGCGCTGGTCTGCTGCCCTGGGGCTGCTGGAGTCAGGAGCAGCTGCGTGGAGGACATTGAGGGAAGTCTGAAGAGGGAAGCTAGCTGGAAGGCACCCAGCAGTTCAGAGCCATCAGCAGGGAAGATAATTACCTGAAGACAGGTCTCTGATGTGTACCTGGCTGGGGTGTGTTTTTGTGTGTGTGTGTGTGTGTGTGTGTGTGTGTTCATGCATATGTAGGGCAGGGTCAGGTTAGCTGCAGCTTTGCAGGCAACTTGAACATAGGCCAGACCTACCAAGCTGGGGAAAGAGCTCTTAAGTAAAGATTGGGATCCTCAAGCTATGTATTATGAACAAATCTGCAAATAAGTTTGAACATGTAGAGAATATAAAGAAAAAAAAGAAGAAGAATACAGAAGGTTTGGGAAGCTGTGCCTGGCTTGTTTACGAAATGATCAGTTAAGGAAAGACAAATTGAAATTATAACAGTCAGGGTGGATGTCAGGCCCTGGGGCTAAGGACCTGTGATGGTCCATCTACTGTGAGGTAGAAACTCACTGGGGACCCATTTTTCTTATGAGAGAGGGTAAGTTGATAAAAACTATACATTTGAGAGAGAGAGAGAGAAAGAGAGAGAGAGAGAGAATTTTAGTACAGCCCAACCACAAAACTTGCCTTGTGCTTGATGGTAAACAAGAGGAAGCTTGATGCTATTGCAATGCTCACCAGGAGGCCCTGAGCGGGTTTGGGAGTGTGCTGTCCCTGATGCCATCATAGTTACTGTCACGATGTACAGTTCCCAACGTGTGGAACGGGGAACTCCAGTTACAGATCTTCAGAGTCTTGTCTCTCAAACTTTCCAAGGCATATTGGGGATATCTGAAAGTGACCTTGAATAATAATGAAATCTGATGGTCTCATGGTGATTGCAAGCATACAGATTCACAGGGCCCAACGGTTCTGCAGGTAAGCTGCCAACAATTACATAATTAGCATCAAGTGTTGATGCCGAAAAGCTACTGAAGTTGAGAAGCGCTTTCTCATGAATTAGTTTGTCACTGCTAGGCTCTGTCTTCCCAGATTTTTAAAATAGTCATATCCATAAGGTGGACATGATATGAATATTTTTTATTTTTAGTTTTTGGTTTTTCGAGATAGGGTCTCACTCTAGCTCAGGCTGACCTGGAATTCACCCTGTAGTCTCAGGGTGGCTTTGAACTCACTGGATCCTCCTACCTCTGCCTCCCGAGTGTTGCGATTAAAGGCGTGCGCCTCCACGCCCGGCCCAATGTGAATATTTAAGATCATGCTTCCTGACCGAGTGGTCTCACGGGTTTCTGGTATGTTGCAATCCTAAAATAAGAAAGGAATGGAGAAAGCCGGGCGTGGTGGCGCACGCCTTTAATCCCAGCACTCGGGAGGCAGAGCTAGGAGGATCCAGTGAGTTCGAGGCCACCCTGAGACTACGTAGTTAATTCCAGGTCAGCCTGGACCAGAGTGAGACCCTACCTCGCAAAACCAAAAAAAAAAAAAAAAAAAGAAAGGAATGGAGAATGTTGAAATAGCACCACGATTCATCTCCACTTAGCCAGCGAGCCCTTTTTGTGTTATCTAACATGGGAGTGCACATTCAGAATGGAAGGATCAAGTACAAAGTCAAGCCCAGGGAAATGGCAGTCTAACTTGATGACTATGGACGTCAGGCCCAGAGGGTGACTCTGCGGGAAGTCATGGGTACTGGTCAGTCAAAGCCCTTACAGAAGACTGAGCTCCGAGTTAGGCAAAAGAGGGTGAGGCCTGTGCTGAGCCGAAGCCAGGTAGTTGGGTTCCGTTCCACCCTTCAGCTCCCCAGGCACATTGGCTCTGCTCTGCTCCCTGTTGCCCTTCCAGTCCTGATGCCTGGAGCAACAAATTCCACAGGCACTTGGTAGAGATTTATCTGATTGTTCCTCCTAGGGACTGACATAGCCTAACTCGGTTTGCTGATGGAAATGGAAGGTAATGTAATACGGATATGCTACTTTCCATGGGGGCCCATAAGAAAAAAAAACAAAAAAAAAAACAGGCTTAATATCCATTCATCTTTTCCTCTTTCCAAAGTTTGCAGAATTTAACCAGCCAGAACAAATTTGTGTGCCCTGTCATCATTTGGGAATTGGCTCTGGAATTTTCTAACATTCCTGGTGTTTTCAACTTGAGTGCCAAGTAGATTTCTGTTTTCTTAGAAATGATTTAGTGTTTCAGTGTGTACATGGCACGGAGCAAGACTGTGCCTTCTTAGGTCCCGACACACAGAACCTGCTACCCACAGAAGGTTCTGGTGTTGCTGGTTTCATCTGACTTCTGCCGCTCCGTGAACTTGAATGAGATTATACTGAGCGGCAATTCTGTCTTCCACAGTAGGGGTGATATTGCATATTTGCTCAGCTTTCAGACCCAGTCCACGAGGCAACATCTGAACAATACTTGTGAGTAAATTCTAGTAGCCTTACAGTTCCAACTTGTTTTGGGGCTCGGCTTTTGGAAGACAGCCTATAAAAATAGCAATTTACTGTGAAAAAAAAAAAAAAAGTGGGTCCTGAGGCATTTGGTCGGGGCAGACATTAGTTCCATTTAGGGCTCAAAGCAGCCCACAGGTAATTGCAGGTCTCTGCATTAGCTTGTGGAACAGTGAAAGCATGTAATTCGAGCTAATCTGATGGGCACATGAACTAGGGACTCAGTGCCAAGTGAGACCATGAAACAAAGGGACACACGTGTTTTCTGAGAAAAAAAAAAATCCCTAAATCCCAACACAACATAGACTCAACTGTTGGACACATGAATCTCTAGGGATTTTTTTTTCAGAAGACCTGCCGTTTTAGAAAAGTAAGTCTTCATTGGACAAGCTCGGGGACCCAGTGTTTCTCAGTTACCTAAGGCATGCAGTCGGGAGGAATTTGAGGGGCAACTTTCCGAGCAGTTTATCATGTAGCGATTTCTCAAGACTTTCTTTAGACATCCCATCTGCCTTGTGGCTCTTAGCACTCGTTCTGTGGGGTTCCTTAGAGTCAGCATAGGTTCCCACCGCTTCAATTGTGCTTTATCTGGTCTGAAGGTGGGGGGGGGGGTTAGGAGTCATGTGATGTGAAAAAAAAAAACCCAGACATTTGCAGCTGGGTGACTGGATTTAGGATTATGAATCCTAAACCTGGTGTTTTGCATGTTTGTAATCCCAGCTATTTGGGAGGCTGAGGCAGGAGGATTGCTGGTTCTAGGCTGGCCTGGGCAATTTAGTGAGACCCTGTCTCAAAATAAAATTTAAATAGGGCAGAATTTGCTGTTCTCAGAGGGAAATCTAAGGGCTTTGTGATTTACATACATGAATGGGAAAGAAAAATGCACCTATAATATACATGAAAAAGAATGAGTCGAGGGTGGGGTGTTGGGACTCAGTGTAGAGTGCTTGCAATGAGTTTGGACCCTAGCATTGAGAGGAATACTGATTTCCTTGGATGTATAAAGCTATGCAAACCTCAAAAAATGGCGGTAAACATTTCTTAAACTAGTTGAAAAAATAAATAAACAAGCAAACAGGTCTGGGGATGTAGCTCAGTGATAGAGTACTTGCCTAGCAGGCTCAGGTACCACAAAACAAAACAAAATAATTCTAGTAGTAGGTACGACTTAAGAAAGGTGAAGTAGGCTGGAGAGATGGCTTAGTGGTTAAGGCGCATGCCTGCAATGTCTAAGGACCCCGGTTCGATTCTCCAGGTCCCATGTAAGCCAGATGCACATGGTGGCACATGCATCTGGAGTTCATTTGCAGTGGCTAGAGGACCTGGCGTGCCCATTCTCCCTCTCTTCCTCTCCCTCTCTGTCTCTCTAGTAAATAAATAAATAAAAGGGCCAAAGGAAGGGTATGACTTCTTACAATGCAACTGCCCAGACAGAAATTGGCCTAGCAATACCTTCGCAAGACCCTCAAAATAGAAGAAAAAGATGATGACATCAAATTAAAAGAGAGACTAATGGAGAGAGGGAGGGGATATGATGGAGATTGGAGTTCTAAAGTGGAATGGTGGGAGGGGAGGGAAATATCATGTGTTTTTTTGTATGTAAGTATAGAAGTTGTCAAGACAAAAAAAATAAAGTAAAAAAAAAAACAACCAAACAAACAAACAAAAAGAAAAAAAAAAAGAAAGGTGAAGTGATGGTTGTCATGGGCTTAGTTCAGGCTACTTAAGAGGAAGAAATGGCAGACTGTCTGTGGAGATGGGGGTGATATTTGGTACTTTGCAATGATGCCATTGTGTGACTAGCAAGTCGATGCACTGGTGTTTGTTCACTGGCTGTTGGTCCACAGGCTGACTTCCCCAGAGTGCAAAAGCAACGTGTCCTTAAGTAAGACTGGCTCTCCTTGGCTCTGTGATATCCTCTGGGACACCTGCTCTTGACCCTGTTTCTTGAGATTGAACCTCAGGATAGTTTATGCTGAAGGGAAAATGAATGCAGTGGGAAACTCGAAGACTTTGGTTTTCTGCCTGTGAAGGCATTCACATCAGGAACCTCTAGTGAAGCCTTCGGGACCTTTTTCTCAATGTGTCTGCTTGCATGGGGACCAAGGTTCACGTGCCTGTCACTAAGCTGGTTGGCATTGGGACACGAAAGCAACCAAGCTGTTTAATCTCCTAAGGAAGAGCTTATCCATTTCAAGAACAGTGGATCAGTACACTTCCACAGGTTCCACTAACTTAAAACAGTTGTGTGAAAGGTAGTTTTAAAGTCAGACCTTTTGTGACCATTATTAAAAGAAAAACTTTCCAAGGGCAATTTTCAAAACTATCATTCTGACAGAATTAAGGATTAAAATCCTTAAAAACATAGGGACACAAAAATTAAATAGTAACTCAAACATGGGCTGACACATACCTGTGTGTGTATGTGTGTGTGTACATGTGTGCATGACATACGCATGTGGTATATGTGCATGTATATGCATGTTTGTATGTTTGGGGACACATGTGCATATGTATGGAGACCAGAGCTCAACATCACGTGTCTTTATTTGCTCTCCATCTTATTTTTTAAAATTATACTCTGAAGTAACTAACAAAGAAGTACTTACTCTTATGACTTTTTTTCACAATAGTTTTATTTTCTTATTTGCAACCAGAGAGGGGAGGGGGCACACCAGGGCCTCTTGTTGCTGCAAATGAACTCCAGATACATGTACCACTTTGTGTATCTGGCTTTATGTAGGTACTGGGGAATTAAATCTGGGCCAGCAGGCTTTGCGAATAAGTGCCTTTGACCACTGAACCATCCCTCCACTCTCCACCTTATTTCTTGAGACAGGGTCTTACAATGAACCTCAAATCCACAGGTGCAGTTAGAGGAGCTACTCAGCAAATCCAGTGAGTATCCCATCTCTGCCTCCCCGGCACTGGGATTACAGGCATACTCCATCATGCCTCACATTTTCCCGGAGCCCAACTCAGGCCTTCACACCTGCACAGCAAGCACTTTATGGATCGAGCCATCTCCCCAGCCTGCCATGTTTGGCTGTTGAGATAAAATCTTGCTATAGAGCACAGACTGGCCTTGAACTTGAAGTCATCCTCTTGCCTACACCTCCCAAATGCTACAATTACAGGCACGCTCTACCAACCCTGGCTCAATACTCGTCTTCAATGTGAGAATTCTTTAACATTTCTCTGGCAGGGAAGGATGTTCTTAATCTGTGGCACTTGCTGGGTTGTTAATCCCAGAGAATGGAAAACTAGGCCCATGGCTTTTCTTCTACAGTTGTTCATAGGGAAGGTGGAGTTGGGAACAGGATTGGGTTTGGTGATTGCAGTAGCTTTCAGCTGATCCCTTCCCTGTCCTTTCCTTTCCTTTCCTTTCCTTTCCTTTCCTTTCCTTTCCTTTCCTTTCCTTTCCTTCCCTTCCCTTCCCTTCCCTTCCCTTTCTTTCCCTTCCCTTTAATTTCCTTTCCTTTATCACCTCTCCTCTCTTTTCCTTTCTTTTTCTTTTTTTTTTTTTTTTAAGACAGGGTCTTGTTCTATAGCCCAAGTTGGCATGGAACTCACTACAAAGCCAAGGCTGATCTCAAACTCACAGAAATTCTCCTGCCTCAGCCTCCTGAATGCCACATGTTTCGTCTTTGCTCATACTTGTGACTAAACATTGAAAATATCAATGGAGCATGCACGGTGTGTGGGCACTCAGTTACAGGAGCTCTGTGAGTTAGTCATATGGAGAATTTTGCAGGTGTATAATTTCCATGGATTTTCCAGAGAAGTGGGAGCATCTTGCTTGGCAGGGCTCCATTCCAGGACCCAGGAGCGGCTCGCTCCCCCTTCCTTATTGGGAAGATACCCTGTGACAATGCTTGCTTTGTAATAGTACTTTCAACCTCACTGGATGTAGGATTTTGTCCTGGCCAGACCAACAGGAGGTGTGTGTGTGTTTGTAGTATCAAGTGTATTCAAATGTGTACATGTGCCATGTATACATGGGTACTGTATGTGACATCACACACAGAGAATGATTGGTTGATTGATTTTAATGCTTAAGAAATTGGTTCATGAAATTGGAGGACCAGCGTCTGGTGACCAGGAAAGAGCTGATGCATAGGTTCAAGTTCAAGTTCTAGGTCAAATGCTGGCAGAATTCTCTCTTTTTCTGGGAATAGGTCAACCTTTTCCTACTAAGGCACATACCTCTGTGGGTGAGATTCACCAAGTCTGTTGCTGAAAGCATTAATCTCATGTGAAAAATACCTTCATAGAAGCATCTAGAATAATGTTGGATCAAATGAGTGGTTAGTATGGCCCAGTCAGGCTAACAGTGAAGTGAACCACAGCAGACTATGGCCCTGAGTGGTGGGATCTCTGATCTACCTTGCCAGTCCAGGTGCATGCACTCCCTCTCGGTCATTCCTCTGATGCAGCTGCTAGAGGACCAGCTGGCTTTGAGGGTGGGGGTTTCTCAGGAGAGCCTCAGTGGACCATGGAAAGGACTTTGACGTAGCTGTAATTTCATCCCAAGAGGCAGGATGTAACGTTAATAGGAAAATCTAGGAGTGTGGTAGGTGCATGGAATTCAGGAGTCACAAGCGCCTTTGCATCACTCCTGTTGTACAAAAATCACTCTCATGGGAGCCAGGCGTGGTGGCACACGCCTTTAATCCCAGCACTCAGGAGGCAGAAGTAGGAGGATCACTATGAGTTCGAGGCCCCCTGAGACTACAGAGTGAATCCCAGGTCAGCCTGGGCTAGAGCGAGACCCTACCTTGAAAAAACCAAAACAAAACAAACAAACAAAAATCACTCTCATGGCTAAGTTTATAGATAATCATAGTTTGACTCCCAGCTAAAGGCTGGAGTTTCCTTTCTTTGCCTCTTGACAAGGGGTCTCTGATGACCAAGATTTTGCCGTCAACAGCACAAGTGAAAGTGTATGTGGAAGTCACAAAACAACTGAAGAAAGCGGGGAAAGGAGGAAGCAAGCTGAGTACCAGCATTCAGCTCTCTGCCTCCTAATTGTGGTCATGATGTGATGAGCTGCCTCATGCTCCCACACTATACCCTCTTGTCATGATGGGCTGTGCCTGCACGCTACAATCTCAAACTACCCCCTCCTTCTTCCCTTAAGTTGCTTTTGATCAGGCATTTTGTCATAGTAATGGGAAAAGTAATTCAGAAAAGGCCACCATGCTAGCGCAATGATTTACACTTTCTTTTTAAATTTTTTTTATATTTATTTTTATTTTGGAGAGAGACATAGAGAGAGACAGACAGAGAGGGAGAGGGAGACAGATAGAGAATGGGTGCGCTAGCAGCCTTTCAGCCATTGCGAATGAAATCCAGATGTGTGCGCCCCCTTGTGGGCAAGTGAGGCATCGCGCCCTTGCATCACTTTGCATCTGGCTAAACGTGGGACCTGGAGATTGGAACCGTGCGTTCTTAGGCTTAGGAGGCAGGCGCCTTAACCACTAAGCCATCTCTCCAGCCCTGATTTACACTTTCATGTAGTCCCTTCTTGTCCTTTGCCTTACAGATACATTTGCTTGCCTGTTATAGACTGCACACACTTTATTATCTCCCCCTGATACCACAAGTTATAATACATATTGTATCATAAGTACCTTCTATGTCTTTTATTGTTAATCTTTAACAACCCATCAAAATGATATACTGTAATTAACCAACTCCTGTTCTTGCACATTGAAATATTTTTCTGTTTTAAATCATATTGTTGCAATTAAAAAAATATATTTTATTTATTTATTTATTTGAGAAAGATAAAGCGGGAGAGAGAGAGGGGAGAGAGAGAATGGGCGTGCCAGGGCATCCAGCCACTGCAAATGAACTCCAGATGCGTGCACCATCTTGTGCATCTGGTTTCTGTGGGTCCTGGGGAATCAAACCGAGGCTGGCAAATGCCTTAACTGCTAAGCCATTTCTCCAGCCCCATACTGCTGTAATCTTGTTCTCTTTAGGATAAATGTCTAAAAACAGGGTCACTGAGCCAAAGGACACGAACATTGTTATGGCTCTTGATGCTGTTTTTGTTGTATTTGATTAGACTGAGTGAATTTTTCTATGCTGTTGTTATTTCTTTCATCTTTTGTTTCTTTGGTGACAACCTTGTTTTTCTATTTCTGGCTTCCAAAAGGTCCTCTGCAGCTAGCTTTGCACATAGATGGCTGTCCTGACTCCATGATTCCTTCAATCATATCTTTCTGACAAAAATATTCTTTGAGGCTAAAAATGTCCTTGCCTAGTCCTTGCTTAAGAGAGATTTATAGCTTGGAAAATGTGAGTACAATCTCTCTAGCCATTTTTCAACTGAGAATGGAAAAAAAAAAAAAAACCCACGTTTCACACTTAAAAAGCAATTGGGGATTTGTTTTTGGTTCTGTGATAGCTCTGGAAGACTTTGAGATGCTGAGAGTCCCATTGCTTTGCGGCAGCAGCAGCAGCAGCAGCAGCAGCAGAGACTCAAGGCGAGACATTTACGGTATAGTGGTTACAATTTGGAGCAAACATTTCAGGAGACAGGAGTTAATGGTGCTGCTGTTGCTTTAAAAAGACCTGTTTTTTTGTTGCAGTATTTTGACATTAAAGTGGCATAGTTAGTTCTGTTTTGTTGAGTGGATTCTGGCAAGTGCTTTTGCTATTCTCAGAATGATATAAAGAAGTAGTGTGTTGTGAGAAGTAAATTAAAAAAAAAAAAAACAATGGTGTTAGGGGCTATGCTCAGAAGCTAAAGGTACTTGGTTGCAAAGCCTGACCACCTGGGTTCAATTCCCAAGTAACCATGTCAAGCCAGAAGCACAAAGGGGTACATGCATCTGGAGTTTGTTTGCAGTAGCTACAGAGGCACTGGCATGCCCATACTCTCTCTCTCTCTCTCTCTCGTCTCTCTCTTTCTGCTCACAAATAAATAAAAAAATTAAAAATTGGGAGCAGACATAGTGCTAAACATAACAAGGAGAAGGTAGAGGAATGAATTATATTTTGAGGAAATTACTAATTTCTGGAGTATAGTTTTTAAAATTTTTTGTTTATTTTTATTTATTTATTTGAGAGCAACAGACAGAGAGAGAAAGAGACAGAGAGAGAGAGAGAGAGAGAGAGAGAGAGAGCACACCAGGGCCTCCGGCCACTGAAAATGAACTCCAGATGCATGTGCCACCTTGTGCATTTAGCTTACATGGGTACTGGGGAACTGAGACTCGAGCTGGTGTCCTTAGGCTTCATATGCAAGCACTTAATTGCTAAGCCATCTCTCCAGCCCTGGAGTATAGATTTTTAAGTTATAAAAATTAACTCAGAACAAACCAGCAGGGGGTCAGCTGTGGGCAGGGTTGTGTAACATTGCGCTATGGGGCTAGGCTCAGGGGTTACGCACCAAAGCTAGAGGCCATATCAGTGTAACTACCTAGGAGGGGACAAATCAGCAGGAAGTCAGCTGCTAGTAGGACCATGTACGATTTTGAGATGGGACTGAGCTCTGGGGCTATGTGGCAGGGCTGGAGGGCATTTCAGGATGGCTCCCTGTAAGGGAACAAACCAGTGAAAGGTCAGCTGCTGGCAGGACCACGTGCCATTGTGAGATGGGCTGAGCACCAAGGTTGAGTGTCAGGGATAGACCTCATTCTACAGTGGCTGCCTTGGGGGGAACAATCAAGGGAAGGGCAACAATGAGCAGCCAACAAAATTTGATTTTATTTCTCACACTCAGCCCCCAACCTCCCAAAAATTATCTGAAGAAGGGCTGAAGCAGAAGTTAACCATGTACCGGCCCCAGCCCCCAGGAGAAACTTGGAGCTTATTTTACTCCAGAAAAGCTAGATAGCAAATAAGACTAAAAGAAAAGCATCCAGCTTGGACACCAGGGAAGGCCTCCCAAGGTCTTCCTCAGACTTGCTGGGAGGTGGCACTCACAAAGTAGATCTTGCTCAGGATCAAGTGCACCCACCCACCCCAACCCAGTGCATAGTCTTCAATCCCACCCCCACCGTGATCAATTTATACCATGCTACCCAACAGGGACTATACAAGAGCTGCTATTGCTGCATCCTCTGTGAGACAGCTAATCTCAAGATGGGCAGACTCCAGTGCAAATCAGCAAAGGGGTCCCCACCAAGGTTACCTAATCCCACAATGGAAATCTCTAGTGAAAGCTTAGAGGAAACCCAAGAGCTAGAAGCCCCCAAATTAAATCTCAGCAAACATTTTAAACGAACTTAGTGGGACAATGAACAAATGGCTGGTTGAATGGGACGAAAATGGACAAAGAGTGAACAAACCAGAACCCCAAGAATGGCTGAAGGAACTGGGAGCCCGTCGGCAAAAATCAAATTGCAAACCAAAGGTTGCCTCAGTGACATGGGATAAAGGTAACAAAAAGAACTCAAAGGATGGATGAAGGAAATGGAAGATAACGAAGAAAAACTAACTCCATCAATGACCGAAGAAAACCAAAGAGAATCAGGAAACTGTACTCCGTAAACAACTTAATGAAACTGAAGACCGTCAAAATGAGATCAACAGAAAGCTAAAGGAATTTGAGGAGAATCAGCACATATGTGAGTCCACAGGCCAGTGGATCAAGCTGCACAAGGACACACCCAAATGCAGGAATGAACCCCGAGAGACAATGAAAAGGTCAAATCAAGAAATAAAAGTAGAACTCAAGCAAGAGATGGAAATGCTAAAGAAAAACACAACAGAAAATAGAAATGTAGTAGCTCTGTTTGAAGGCTCCTAAGAAAGCCTCCCCAACAGAACAGACCTCATGGAAGACAAAATTTTGGAACTGGAGGACACTGGAGGACAAGACAGAAGAATTAGACCAGGACTTTAGAAAATATTTTCGGGTCAAAATAATGTTCACACAGAACAATGAGGAAACTTTGAGATTCCTTAAAAAGATCAAATATTTGGACCATAAGCATACAGAAGAGAGAAATAAAGGCCAAGGGCATAGAGAATATCTTTGACAATACTGAAAGAAAATTGAAGAAAATTTTTCCAATCTTAATGAAAGAGAGACCAATCCAGGTAAAGGAGGTGCACAGAACACTAAATAGAAGAGACAAACATAAATGCCACATAAATAACCACAACACTAAACACAGAAAACAAGGAGCAATTACTAAAAGCTGTAAGAGGAAAACCAGTTTGTTACATACAGAGGTAAGCCTATCTGAATTACCTCCAATTTTTTAATGGGAACTTTTAAATCCAGAAGTGTTTGGAACAAAGTATTTCAAAAGCTAAATGACCATGGCTACCAACCCACAGTAAGCAAAACTATGCCTCATAATAGAAAGCGAAAGAACAACCCTTTCATGATATAAACCAGCTATATGATTACAGGAGCACCTAGCCAGCCCTACAGAGAATTCTGCAAGGAACACTCCACACTCGGGAGATGAACCAACATGTACCTGAGGAAAGAAAAAGAAACAATCAAAACTAGACTGGGCATAAAAGCATGCAAAGACCAAGACAACACCAAACTCCATAAAGCTTTCAACATGACGGGGAGTTAGCTCACACCTCACTACTATAACATGACGGGGAGTTAGCTCACACCTCACTACTATAACATGACGGGGAGTTAGCTCACACCTCACTACTATAACATGACGGGGGATTAGCTCACATCTCACTACTATAACATGACGGGGAGTTAGCTCACACCTCACTACTATAACGTGATGGGGAGTTAGCTCACACCTCACTACTATAACGTGATGGGAAGTTAGCTCACACCTCACTACTATAACATGACGGGGAGTTAGCTCACACCTCACTACTATAACGTGACGGGAGATTAGCTCACACCTCACTACTATAACTCCAATGGACTCAACTGCCCAACAAAAGACACAGGTTAACAGGCTGGATCAGAAAACTGGACCCATTCACTTGCTGTCTATAAGAAACTCACCTTACAGTTAAAGATAAACACCACCTTAGGGTGAAAGGATAGAAAAAGATCTTCCAAGTGAATGGAAACAAGAAACAAGCAGGAGTGGCTGTACTGATTTCTGACAAAGTAGACTTGAAACCAAAAGTAATCAAAAGAAATAAAGAAGGCCACCACTTCATACTCATGAAAGGAACAATTCAACAAGAAGACATATCAAGCATAAACTTATATGCATCCAACACAGGGGCACCTAATTTTATAATGCAAAATTTACTGGACAGTAACACAGATATAAATCTCAATGCAATCATAATAGAAGAATAGAATAATAATAGAAGAATATAATATAATAGAAGACTTTACTACCCTACTATCATCCATATAGAGATCCTCCAAACAGAAAATTAACAGAGAAACAATGGAGCTAAACAACATCATAGATCAAATGGACTTCACAGACATCTACAGAGACCATTTCACTCTAATTCTATGAAACAGACATCCTTTTCAGCAGCTCATGAAACTTTCTCCAAAATAGACCATATATTATGGCATAAAGCATGTCTCCACAAATTCAAAAAAATTTGATAAAATTCCCTGCATTATATCTGAGCACAATGAATTTAAACTAGAAATCAACAACAGCAGTGATAACAGAAAACACACCAATTTGTGGATACTGAAAACTAATTATTCAACAATGAATGGGTTGTTGAAGAAATAAGAAAGGAAATCTCTAAGTTTACCAGACTGAATGATAATGGAAACACAATATACCAAAACTTATGGGACACAATAAAGGCAGTTCTAAGAGGGAAGTTTACAGCACTAAATGCCTACATTACAAAAACAGAGAGGTCTCAACTAAATAACTTAAATGTTCATTTACAGGTGCTAGAAAGACAAGAACAGTCCTAGCCCAAATGTCCCAGACAGAACAAAGTTGTCAAGATCAAAGCAGATATCAATGACATGGAAATAAAGCAAACAACTTAAAATATTGATGAAATGAGCTGTTCTTTGAAAAAATAAACAAGGTTGATAAACCTCTGGCCAAATTGATCAAAAAGAAAAAAAAAAAAACCTACTTTTCTGGACAATGGAACATTCAGAAGCCATAGATTGTTACTAGAAAATTTTCAGTGCCAGGGGTGGGATACCCCCAAAACATTATAGGCCATTAACGAGGTCTTTGGTTTCCCTCCAGGAATAGATGGTAAGACCCTATTGCTGAAGACTCCACATACTTGGGCTGCAAGGTCACTGAGAAATCCTGCTGCAGCTGAGCTGAAAGCCTCCTCCATGTGGAACAGCTGAAAGCCTCCTCCATGTGGAACAGCTGACAGAAAGCTGGAAAAAGCTACGCTGCATGCAGTTCAATGGGAGAGAGAAAATACCAGTGAAGATACTCAACAGTGCACACTGCAAGCTTTAAATTTGGCCAGCCAGGCCAAATGAGCCAACAGGTGTGATAGTGGCATGTCTGTTATGGGGAAAACAACCACTCTAATTGGACTGGAGGCCCGCTCCATGGGAGGGAATACATCCCTGATACTCAAAACCTACCTAGGAGTGTAATGTCTGCTGGTGTCTGGCTAAATGTATATACTATGCTCACCAAACAGCCTAGTAAGCACTTCTCTTAATGTCCACACCCATATATTAATGCTACTCTCACTTTTGGTTAGAAAAGTTTCTATTTTCAGATGGTGGCTACCTTGGGATGACTCAGAAGGCACCATGGTGCTGAGAAAAAGAGACAGAGAAGTGCTCAGGATTGAAACATCTCTAAAACACTTTCCAAGGCTCAGGGTCCATTGCAGAAGAGGGGGTGGAAAAAATGTAAGAGCCAAAGGAAGGGTAGGACTCCTTAAAACATCCTCCTCCAGACACAAAATGGCCTGGATATCCATGACCTCACAGTGCCTGACACTACCTACACAAGACCATCCTAATAGGAGGAAAAGATCATGACATCAAACTGAAAAGAGAGACTGATTGAGAGGGGGAAGGGATATGATGGAGAGTGAAGTTTCAAAGGGGAATGTTGGGGGAGGGAGGGAAATACCATGGGATATTATCTAAAATTAAGGAAGTTGTCAATAAAAAATAAATAAAGAAAAGAAAAGACAAGAAAAGGAAAAAAGAGAGGAGACTCAAACCAACAATATTAGATGTGAAAATGGATCTGTCTGTCACAACTGATACCGATGAAATGGGAAGAGTCATCAGAGCTGAGTTCCATAACCTGGATTCCACAAAAGTAGAAACCTGGAAGAAATGGATTAATTCCTTGACTCATATTACCTTCCAAAACTACATCCAGGACAGATAGATTTCCTAAACAAACCTATTACTTCTATTGAAGTTGAAAAAGTAATCAAAACTATCCCAACAATAAAAGGTCCAGGCCCAGATGTTGAGTTCTATCAAACTTTCATGCAAGAAGTAAAACCATTTCTTCTCAAATTATTTCACACAATAAAAAAGGAGAGAATGCTCCCAAACTCTTTTTGTGCAGCCACCATCACTCTAATAACTAAACCAGACAGAGTCCTAACAAAAATAGAAAGTTATAGACCAATATCCCTAATGAACTTAGATGCAAAAATTCTCAATAAAATGCCCACAAACCAAATTCAAGAACACTTCAAAGCATCAATACTTCCAAACAAGTAGGTTTCATCCCAGGAATGCAGGGATGGTTCAACATATGGAAATCAATAAATGTACTTCACCACATAAATAAGCTTAAACACAAGAATCACATAATTATCTCTAGATGCAAAAGAGGTCTTTGATAAAAGACCCTTAATTCATGCTTAAAACATTGGAGAGACTAAGGATGGAGGGACCATATCTCAACATAATGAAGGATATTTATAATGCAACTAAGGCCCACTAAATGGGGAAAAATCTTGATGCATTCCCACTAAGGTCTAGGACAAGACAGGGGTATCCACTCTCACCATTGCTTTTCAACTTAGTACTGGAAGTTTTAGTTCAAGCAATAATGCAAGAGAAACAAATAAACACAATAAAAAATTGGCAAGGAAGAACTCAAACCAGCCATATTTGCAGATGACATAATTTTATGTATAACTGACCCAAAAGTCTCCACTAAAAACTTCTAAAGGTGATGAATTCTTCCAGTAAAGTGGAAGAATACAAAATCAATACACCAAACTCAGTAGACTTCCTATATGCCAAAGAGAAACATATGGAGAAATAGGTAAGTGATGCTATCCCATTTTCAATAGCCACAAAAAATAATTAAATACCTTGGAATGTCACTAACCAAGGAAATGAAAGAAAGACCTATGCAGAGAAAACATAAAAACACTGAAGAGAGAAATTGAAGAGGTTATGAATAGATGGAAAGACCTCCCATGGTCATAGATTGGAAGAATTATTATTGTGAAAATGCCATGCCACCAAGAGCATTATACAGATTTCATTCAATTCCAATAAAAATTCCAGAAATATTATTCACAGAGATAGAAAAAAAGTAGTCTCAAAATCTATATGGAAGAACAAAAGGCATCAGATAAACCCAAATTATTGTCATCAACTAAAGAAATATATCTGGGGGTATCACCATACCTGATTTCAAGATATGCTACAAAGCCATAATGACTAAAACAGCATGGTACTGGCACAAAAACAGACATACCGATCAACAGAATATAGAACAGAAGATCCATCTCTAAATCCAAGCAACTACAGCTACCTTATCTTTGACAAAGGAGCCAAAAACACACTGGAGAAAAGACAATATCTTCAACAAATGATGCTGGAGAAATTCAATAGCCACATATAGAAGAATGAAATTAGACCTACTTCTCTCATTCTGCACAGAAGTCAGATCTGAAACTCTAAAAAACTCTAGAAAAAAAAGAAGGGAGAACACTCTGCAATATATGTATAGGTGTAGGAAAAGATTTCTTGAATTAGACCCTGCTAGTACAGGAATTTAGATCAACACTCAGCCACTGGGACCTCATGAAACTAAAAAGCTACTGTGCAGAGAAGCAGACCATCAACAGAGTCAGTGGACATCCCACAGAATGGGAGAAAATCTTCACCAGCTACCCTTCTGACAGAGGTCTAATATCTAGAATCTATAAAGAACACAGAAACTAAACAACAGGGCTGAAGAGATGGCTTAGTGGTTAAGGCACTTGCCTGCAAAGCATAAGGACCCAGGGTAGACTCTCTAGAACCTACGTAAGCCAGATGCACAAAGTGACTCATATGCGTAGGTTGTGCAGATGCACAAGCGTCTGGAGTTTGTTAGCATTGGCTAATGCCCTGGCATGCCAATTCTCTCTCTCATAAATAAAAAATATAAAAAGAATAAAAATAAAAATAAACAAACAAATTCAACCCCCCCCCAAAAAAAAGGTGGGGTAGAGATTTCAACAGAAAATTCTCAAAGGAAGAAATACAAATGGCCATTACACACTTAAGGAGATGTTCAACATCTTTAGTCATTAGAGAAATGCAAATGAAAACAACTCTGAGATTCCATCTCACTTCACTCAGGATGGCATTCATCAAAAAAAATCAAATGACAGCAAATGGTGGTGAGGATTGTGGAGAAAGAGGAACCCTTACCCACTGCTGCTGGGAGTGCAAACTTGTACAACCACTATGGAAATCAGTATGGAGACTCCTGAGAAAGATAAAAACAGATCTACCATTTGATCCAGCTATACACCTCCTGGGCATATACCCTAAGGACTCTACTCTTCACCACAGAGATACTTGCTCAACCACGTTTGTTGCTCTTCTATTCATAATAGCTAGGAACTGGAATCAACCCAAATGCCAATTAACTGATGAATGGATACAGGAGATGTGGTCCATGTACACAATAGCATTCTACTCAGCAGTAAGGAAAAATGAAATCATGAAAATTTCAGGAAAATGGATGGAGTTGAAATAAAATCACTCTAAGAGAAGTCTCATAGGCACACAAAGACAGATGCCACGTGTGCTCTCTCATCTGTGGTTCCTAACTGGGGTCTGTTGGGGGTGAGTGCAAATGGCAGTCAGCACCAGGAATACATAATGCATGGACACAAAACTGGAATGAGACCAAGAGAGAGAAGAGGAGGCGTTACCTGACAGGTTAGGGGAGGGACAGAATACCAGTGTGGGAGGGACTTGGCAGGATTTGGGGTACATAGGGTGGGGAGGGAATTACACAAAAGTTATGACAACATTAATCAGTTCCATAGAAATCCTCATTATGACTAAAATTCTACAAGATACAACCACTGATGAAGGAGGAGGGGCACAGCCTGGAAAGAAGGTAGAAAAAGCTTAGCCTTGAAACCATGGATTTGCACTAATAAATCCCAGGCACAGATTTGGTTTCATTCCAAATTTGGGCTGTTGGACAGGGAGACCTATGAAGCCCCTAAAATAAAGTAGGCCACTGCCAAAACACTTGATTACCTGCCAGAGCTAAAAGGTAAGACTCTATTGTGAAGGCACCACAGGCTATGGTGACAGAATATCAGAATACCATACTGGAACCAGAAGGGAAACTAGCTCCTTCCTGTTTGGCCCTCATAGTGCTGGAAAGCCCTAAGGGAGCTGCTGGAGGAGAATGGTCACTAACAGAGTGAGTAAGCAGGGAACACTGCAGACTAGGAAATCAGCCAGCCGGACAGGAAGTATAAATTGCATTGTACAATAGTGGCACACAGCCTCTGCATGTAACCAGTTGTTCTCTGATTGGACACGAGGCCCGTTTAGTACTCATATCTGGTACTGGAGATCAAGTAAGAATTCCATGATGTGGGAACTCAGACTTCAGTGAGAAGCCCCCACTGCTCTCTGGAGAACAGTGGGCTTGCACACACACACACACACACACACACACACACACACACACACACACACAAAATCTCTCCAATAACATTGCATGCCTTTTTTAACTCAAATTGCTCTCACACTTGGTTGGAGACTTTGTTTTATTTTACATTTAGCAAGAGGAGAATCAAGATCAATCGGTAAGACAAGAATATAGCTGATGGAGCTGGGCGTGGTGGCGCATGCCTTTAATCCCAGCGCTCGGGAGGCAGAGGTAAGAGGATTGCCATGAGTTCAAGGCCACCCTGAGACTAATTCCAGGTCAGCCTGAGCTAGAGTGAGACCCTACCTCAAAAAACAAAGCAAAACAAAACAAACGAATATAGCTGATGGGCAGGAGAGATGGCTTAGTTAAGGCTTTTGCCTGCAAAGCCAAAGGACCCCCATAAGCCAAATACACAAGGTGGTGCATGTGTCTGGAGTTCATTTGCAGTGGCTGGAGGCTCTGGCACACCCATTCTCTCTCTCTCTCTTTCTCAAATAAATAAATAAATAAAAATAAAATATTAACAAAAAAGAAGATCTCTGACTTCCCACCATGAGACTGACCACCTCTGCCATATCTGCCAGGGCCTGGAAGAAGTGGCAGAAGTGACGGCATTCACACTGCTCTCACTGCTGGCCTGACAATCAGCTCCAGGGCGATGGTGACAGACACGGTGATCAATCAAAAGCTATTAAAGCAGAAATCCAGAGGCTACAAAGAACTGAACACTAAATCAGACTGTCAACAGGTCTTTCATGGCACAGGGAACATTGCAGAAGAAGGAGACGGAAAGCTCAAAAGAGCCACAGAATAGGTGGGAATACCCTGAGACACGATTCCCCTTGCTCTCCCACAGGGACTGACTGAGGGCTTCATGACACCACAGTGAATACCATAACCCCACTGAGGAGGGCACCCAGGGTAGCAGGAGCTGGGGCGAGGGGATAAAAAAGCATAACCTATTATAATATAGATAAAATAATTTTTTTGAAAAGCAAAAGAATTAACACACATTATTCATACACATGAGTATGTTCACTGTGATATTTCCATGCATGCACATAATATCAATGCTTTGATCCTATTTACCTCCTTCTACCCTCTCCTCCCTTCCCCTACCTTGTCACCTTCCCTTTCCCTAATAGTCCCTCTTAGAAAAATTATTAGTAGTTGAGCCTATCTTCTATAGGGTAGATAGCCTTTTGCAACTACCTTCTTGTGCTTGTCCTGTGAAATCTTTTTTTTTTTTTTTTTTTTTTTTTTTTTTTGAGAGAGACATAGAGAAAAACAGAGAGAGAGGGGGAGAGGAAGACAAATAGAGATGGGTGCAACAGCAATGTCTCAGCTGCTGCGAACTAAATCCAGATGCATGCGCCCCCTTGTGGTCAAGTGCGGCATTGTACCCTTGTGTTACTGCATCTAGCTAAACGTGGGACCTGGAGATTGGAACCACTGGAGATTGGAACCAGCGTTCTTAGGCTTAGGAGGCAGGCGCCTTAACCGCTAAGCCATCTCTCCAGCCCCTGTGAAATCTTTTAACATGTGAATTTCTGTGCCTGCCTTCGCTTGAAGACACTAATGTTGGTCCCTTGAGTCCCCGTGTTCACAAATGTTTGACCAATCTGTGTATGCGATGGTGACCACACAGTGGCTTTATCAAAATCCTTCTAATATGATGCGAGGCTGTGTTTTCTCTTAACTTTTAATTTTATTTATGTATAATAACAGGTTATACTCTTTATTCCCTCACCCCTTCTCCTGTTTCCCTGAGGACCCTCCTCAGCGGGGTCATGTATTTACTGTGGGGTTATTCAGGCCTTAGTCAATCTCTGTAGGGTACAGGGTGGTGGGATTGGGTCTCAGGGTATTCCTACTCGCTCTGTGGCTCTTACAAGCTTTCTGTCCCCTCTTTCACAATGTCCCTTGAGGGGCTGTGTTTTGAGGACACGTCTGAAGTGAACACGCGGGGTTGGAGCTTTCTGTTATAAGCATTTGAATGCTACAGCCAGATGCCCCACCTTCTTCACCCTCAAAACTCTGAGTATGAATATCTTAGGCATTTGATCTTAACCTAAAATGGTTAATTTATATAAATGGTTGGCCACGAGCACTCGTTTTCCTCCTTCGGAGTAGAAAGATGATATTAGCTGCTGTAATTATATCCCTCGGTGGCATTAACCACAGAATTGAAGGTTTGGCTTCCTTCTGGCAAACAGACCTCGGGTTTTGACTTGACGCTCGCACGGCTTGGTGGTATAATCACGCTACATGGCAGGGGTGGAAATGAGAGTGTAGGGAAGCTGACTGCTATTCCATGAGATGAGTTTTCCTGTGCCAGCCCAGAAAAATCTTAACCATTGCTGAAGCGTTCAGTTTTCCTGTGGCTTCTGTAGACCCTGAAAGTAATCCTGAAGGCAGATTCCGGTACATTTCAGCACAAGGCCTCATTAGGGATGGAATGATTGTTGAACATTTCAAGCAAAGGCCCACATATTCAGCCAGACCTTTCTTGTTTTTAAATGAAAAGGTCAACAACCCCAATGTCAACAGTTTTAGGCTGCTTGGGTTATATCTCTAAGAAATAATCAAAGCCAGCAAGAAAAAACAAACCCAGACCCTTCCATGGCTTCTAAGTGGCAAAATGCAGTTGTCTTACGTGTTGTAACAGACAGGATTTGACATGCTCTTTTTTTTTTTTTTTTTTTTTTTTTTTCTGTTTTTTTTTCAGTCTCTGGGTTTTGAATAATTGCTTCTTGCGGAAAGCCTGTATTTTCTGTACTCTGTGGTTACCAAGCTATACTTGACTTTCAAAAGAGATTCAAAGGAATGAACCCTTGTGAGAAATTGCTGCTTTGTGGAGTACAAATGAGAGGTTTCGTGATCTTCGAAGCCAGGAAGGCCAAAGCTGGCTTAGACACTCCACCACCAGGCCGTGTTTTATATTCTTCATTACTTTGCTAAATTGAACTGTCTTTTACTTGGAACTGATAGCGAAGAGCTAGAGGAGTGAGGCTTTGGATAACAAATTTTTCCCGTTGGGTTCAGAAGGTAGAGAAATCTCAGTGGCTGTGGTTCAGCCAGAAATAAGAATGACCAATGCCTCTGCCCTCCCTAGACCAAAGGTTCTCAACCAGGGAGCTATAGACTGTGCTCCCCAGGGGACACTTAGAGGTGCCCGGAGAGATTTTGGGTTGTCACAAGTGGAGGAAGTGCCAGTGGAGTCCAGGGATGTTGGGGAACACCCCTGGGAGCACGGGCTCACCACAAAGGTCAGGGCAGGGTCGGGAGTTGGGGAGGGGACTCTGACCTGGAGGGTTGTACCATGTTTTTTTTTTTAAGATCTTTTCTTTTCTTTTCTTTTCTTTTCTTTTCTTTTCTTTTCTTTTCTTTTCTTTTCTTTCCTTTCCCTTTCTCTCTCTCTTTCTTTCTTTCCTTCTTCCTTCCTTCCTTCCTTCCTTCCTTCCTTCCTTCCTTCCTTCTTTCTTTCTTTCTTTCTTTCTTTCTTTCTTTCTTTCTTTCTTTCTTTCTTACAGAGAGAGGGAGAGAGAGAGAGAGAGAGAGAGAGAGAGTGAGAATGGACACACCAGGGCCTCCAGCCATTGCAAACGACCTCCAGACGCATGTGCGACCATGTGCATCTGGCTTACGTGGAACCTGGAGAATCAAACCAGGGTCCTTAGGCTTCACAGGCATGCACCTTAACCACTAAGCCATCTCTCCAGCTCCAGGTTGTACCATCTTAATAGAGATGAAGTTTCCTGCTGCCTGCTGTGTTGGCCACAGGGGGACAGAGAGCAGGGAAGAGACCGAGTGTCTCTCATTCTGCAGCCCTGTCTCTTGTCATATTGGAACACGAAACACAAGGTGATTTTCCCTGTGGGATAGGTGTGGACACAAACGGGTGCCATGCAACTGCAGCTGCTACCCACTGTGCACAGCCCATCCCTGGCGGGCAAGATCCTGCAGGCCGGGGCTGAGCTTCTTCCTGTGTCTTTGTCAAATATTCCATCACATTTGCCCCAGGTTAACTTTCTTCTTGGTGTTATTTTTTTTTTTTTTTTTTTTTTTTTTTTTTTTAAGCGTGTCTTGGGTGAGGAATTATTCTTTAAGCCTTTCCTTTTCTTGGAAGGGAAACACTCTGACAAGCAGATTAGGGTGTTGTCCAAAGTCACCGTAACATCAATACTGTTTGGAACCCTGCTGACATGACAGTGCTTGAGACCGCCCTTGGCGATGTCTGCAGGAATACATAGTCACCCTCCCAAATTTTCTCAATGTCCCAGTATTCCAGGGGCCGACTACTGTTCATGAAGGAATGAGTGTAGATGCAGCCAGGTGGGCAGTGCCCTCTTCTCCAGCCTCCACCACTGTGTGAGCCTACTGCTTCCTGGAGCCACTTATGGCCAGGGAGAAGTGAGAGAGCGCTTCCATGCTAACATGCTCATTCTCCAGCTGACATCCCTCTTTCCACTCTTTTTTTTTTTAAAAAATATTTTATTTTTACTTACTTATTTATGTATTTATTTATTTTTTGGTTTTTTGAGGTAGGGACTCACTCTAGTCCAGGCTGGCCTGGAGTTCACTATGTAGTCTCAGGCTGGCCTTGAACTCACGGTGATCCTTCTACCTCTGCCTCCCAAGTGCTGGGATTAAAGGTGTGCACCACCACGCCTGGCTATTTTTACTTATTTATTTATTTGACAGAGAAAGAGGGAGAGAGAGAGAGAGAAGGGGAGAGAGAGAGAATGGGTGCACCAGGGCCTCCAGCCACCGTAAAGGAACTCCAGGTGCATGCGCCCCCTTGGGCATCTGGCTTACATGGGTCCTGGAGAGTCGAACCAGGATCCTTTGGCTTTGCAGGCAAACACCTTAACTGCTAAGCCATCTCTCCAAACCTCCACTCTTTCTTTGAGACTGGGCCTCCTCACAGTGTAGCACTGGCTGGCCTTCAACTTGCAGCAATTCTCCTGCCTCAGCCTCTGAGTGCTGGGATAGCAGGCATGAGCCCCTTCTACTTTTTTCTCTTTTGTTTTATGTTGTTGCTGCTGCTGTTGTTGTCTTCAAAAATATTTCTTTGTTTATTTGATAAAGGATATAACAAAGAGAGAGAGAGAGAATGAATGAATGTGGACATGTCAGGGCCTCTTGCAGCTGCAAATAAACTCCAGATGCATGTGCCATTTTGCGTGTCTGGCTTTACATGGGTCCTGTGGAATTGAACTCAGGCTTTGCAAGTAAGTGCCTTTAATCACTGAGCCATCTCCTCAGCCCCTCTTCTGCTTTTACATTGTAGGACTAGAGGAAGGGTGATGTCTACCGTAGTCATTTCAGAAGTTGATGGGGGAGGTGGGGTAGGGTGGGCCAAGAGGAAGTTTTACACCCGTCTTCTTCATTTCCTTAATATACCCACATTGAGTCAATCCCGTTCAACACTTTCCTTCACAGAATGTCACTACCAATGATCATTTCTATGAAGAACAGGACAGTGGATAAGTATTTTCGGAGCAAGCCTATGATTGGGAACTAGCCACTGACAGAAGGGGAAACTAGTCAAATAACTTGTCAAAGGTTATGAAGCCCTATTGCCTTTGTAATTTCTAGATTCTTCTATCAAAGACTAACTCAACAAATGTTCTGAGAACTGGAACATCTCACCTACACAAAGCAAAAGCATATGATAATACACATTAAACTTTCATTGTTCTGAGACACATTCTGAGCTTACTGCCTATTAAATCTCGGGGATCCTGAGCATGTGTGATGGCTGAGGATGCTCTGACAGCTCTAGGTATGTCCCACGGTGTTTCTGAAAACCAACCAAACCTTGCTCAGTGGACTATTCTGACACTTAAAGATCATTTGCCATCATGGGCCTCTGTGCAAACCACCTATTTCCCTGTGGTGTTCAACTGAAGACACAGGGAGCTGCTTCGATGCTGGAGGAAAACAGCAGACACGATTGACTTTATGGAGACCTAACCGCCCCAGTGGACGTGGGAATGGTCTAGAACAATACCACCCAGCTGCCCCCACAGGCCTGTAGGCACTCAAAATGTGGGTGGAGCAATTTGAAATGCTCAGTCAGTATGAATTGTACTTCACATTTGGAAGACTTACTATAATTAAACCATTTACATGAACACAGAACTTAAGTGCTCATTATAGCTTTGAGTCACACAGCACATTAAGAGAGTAGCTTCAAGGTTCTCCCATTGGAAGGATGTTGTTTCCAACACCAGTGAAAATTGCTTGTCTGAGCCACAAGCCACCTGTCTCTTTACTTTCCAAACCTTGACATTCCAGGCAGAAGACCGGCCACCTGAGAAGCAGCCCATAGCACTAAAACAATGGCTTCATGACATACTGTGGGTCCCACATCTGCCATGCATAAGTAAACCCCTCCTTGCATCAGGAGGTGGGAATTTTGGGGGTTTTTTGGTTGGTTGGTTTTGGTTTTGGTTTTTCGAGGTAGGGTCTCACTCTAGTTCAGGCTGACCTCGAGTTCACTATATAGTCTCAGGTTGGCAATCCTCCTACCTCTGCCTCCCAGGTGCTGGAATTAAAGGCATGTGCCACCACGCCCAGCTGAGCATTTCTGTTTTTTTTTTTTTTTTTTTTTTTTTTTTTTTTGAGGTAGGGTCTCACTCTGGCCCAGGCTGACCTAGAATTAACTATGTAGTCTCTGGGTGGCCTCGAACTCACAGCGATCTCCCTGCCTCTGCCTCCCGAGTGCTGGGATTAAAGACGTGCGCCACCACGCCCGGCTGAGCATTTCTGCTTTTTAACAAGTGTCCTGGGTGTCCTAATGGTCAGCCATTTTTCACATGCTCTTTTACTCAAAGGCCTTTGCCTCCTGGCCAGGGCAAATTTTCCAATGACATTGTAGCTCACCATTGTACCTGCTATTCCAGCCCTTCTCAATGGAGCATCTAAGGGAACATAGAGGGAAAGCTGTCAACAGTACACATTGTTCAGCCTACAAGCAAGACCTCATCAAGAAACAAGTGACATTTGGGAGCTTTCTGGGACCCAAGTCCATATGTGCCGGGCACAGCCTGTTCTCAAGTGGTGTTTAGACATTGTTTTCTGGTGATCGTCTGCATTGTTTCTTCTCAGGCTCCAATGCTCTCAGTGGGAGAAAGAGTTTGTTTTAAATTCCATTACCACAAAACGAAGTGCGGCCGCAGTCACATCCTTGCAATCTCCAGGGACAGATGTTCTAAGTCTTGCTTCATAACCTTCCTGTCCTGGGCTTGTCTCTGCCCGGGACATTTGCTGCCACTGGTGACCTCTCTGCCCTCAGGGGACACTGGTGAAGCTCTGGTTTTGTGACACCTCTCACAGTCCGTTTTTCTGCCTCTGTTGCCATCTGTTGAGATGTGGAATCCATGGCCCAGCACTGCCACACCCTGTGCGGACTGAGCCCAGTTCTCCTGTGGATGCCCTATGCAGTTTATGAAGGCTGTGTCCAGCTTGTCAGAGGGGAAACCACTCTCTTGTCCCCTGAGTATAAGTTTTGCTCTCAGAGGCAAACTTTGAGATGGAACTCATCTCCTTACATGCCCCTTTCAACTTAGAACACCAATCAGAACACTGTGCACACCTCAGTCACTTAACCCATCACTGATTGGTTCATTCATTCATTCACTCAATGAGTATGAAATGCCCATGTTTTTCTCCAACAATGACTTGATTTCTATTCATTCCTAAGCAAGCATAATAATTCCTTTGCCTTTTTAACCCCAGGACTCCTTTTCAAGGTAAAAATCTCAATAAAAGGGCTGGAGAGATGGCTTAGCAGTTAAGGAAGGCACTTGTCTGCAAAGCCTAAGGACCCATGTTCAACTACCCAGGTCCCACGTAAGCCAGACGCACAAGGTGATGCGAGTGCATGCTTGCTCATGAGGTGGCAAATGGGTCTGGAGTTTGACTGTAGTAACTGGAGGCCCTGATGTACCAATTCTCTATCTCTCTCATTCTCTCTTGCTCTCTCTCTCATAATAAAATAAAATAAAACAACACAATAAAAAACAAACGTAAGTATTATGACTAAAAACAGATCCATGATAATTTTATATCATATTCCCAGTTTATTATTGGTAGCTTTCTGCCTGCCACATACTGGCCCAAATGGGGAAAGCTTCAGAGTAAGACAATTTGGATTTCTTTCCTCTGCTCCAAGGCATCTAGAACCAGCTAGGAAAGGTCATGGCCAAGATGGTCACACATGCCCAGCACATGACAGGGATAGAGTCAACACACTCATTTTCTAGTTTATCTTTTTGAATGCCTGCCTCTTGTCTTCCTAGGATCTGTGGGCCCTTGCTAAACGCTCTTCATTTTAAACTGCTTTTATGTGATTGCCTCATCTTGTAAGTAGAAGGGACATCCCTGTGGCTATGTCGTTCTCACTCTCTCTATCTCTCTCTGTCTGTCTCTCTCTGTATGTGTGTCTGTCTGTCTCTCTCTCTCCGTGTCTGTCTGTCTGTCTCTCTCGCTGTGTATGTGTGTATCTGATTCTGTCTCTTTCTGTGTGTGTCTGTCTGTCTCTGTCTCTCTCTGTGTGTGTCTGTCTCTGACTCACTTTCTCTCGCTGTGTGTGTGTCTGTCTCTGTCTCTTTCTGTGTGTGTCTGTCTGTCTCTGTCTCTTGTCTCTCTCTCTGTCTCTCTCTCTCTCTCTCTCTCATTCTCTTGCTCTGTGCGTGTGTCTCTCTCTAATCCTAGGACCAGCTGCTACACATTTTCGACACCCAATGTGTTTAGGAGGGTTAGGAAAATAAAAAATAAATGAATTGGCATCAGAATGCCTCAAGTTCCTGCCCAATAGGATTTTGGCTTCCTCTCTTTAAAACAACAACACTAGTGTGTGTGCTATTAGTGTAGTATAGTGTGTGTGTGTGTGTGTGTGTGTGTGTGTGATTTCTTTGATCAGTAAGGGATTCATTGTGTCTCTGGTTAGGTAACATGGCCCTGGGGTGGCCATGGGCACTGGCTCTCTTGCTATTGCAGTTCCAATTTGGGAGCCCAGGCTGGCTCCTGGCACATGGGTGTCTGGCTGCCTGGAACCTGTCCTGCTTCTTCAGCTATGGGCTCCTCTAGTGTCCCTGGAGAAGAGCTCTGGGGATGGCTGAGGGAGGAGGCAAGATTGACCTCACCTTCTTGGGCTGTGCTCAGCACATCTCCGTGGAGAGGCCAGCTGTGGCCTTGATCATGACACCTAGAAGCCAGGCTACACCTGCTCTTTCCATGGCCTGTGCAAGTCCAGGGTTGCTCCCCAGGACTGAGGGAGGGAAACAGCCAATTCAGCAAGAACGCCAGCATCTAATGCCAAGTCTGTCCAGCAGCTGCCCACGGCCCGGCCTTTGGATGAAGGAATATCCCTTCTGGTCCATCTCATTTTTCTTTTTCTTTTGTTTTTCTGGAAAACCTCTCCAGCACCCAGGGAGTAAAGTGAAGCTGCTTATCTTAGTGCAGGACATGGGGCAGTGTTTATGCAACCAGGCAATTTAATTTTAATAATTCATCTTTGTGTATGTGTATATGAGCGTCATGTGTGTGTGTGCGTGTGTGTATACATACTCTGTATGCATGTGTGGGCATACGTGTGGAGGCAAGAGATTGACATTGGATCTATTCTTCAATCACTCCCAACTTTATTTACTGACACAGGAGATTCAGAGATTACTTGAGTCTGGAACTGACCAGTTCAGCTAGACTAGCCAGCCACCTTGCTCCAGCGATCCCCCATCTTTTCTCGCCATCAAAGCACTGGAATTACGGGTGGCCCACCATGTCTGCCCAGCATTTCCACGGGTGCTGGGGATCTGAACTCAGGTCCTCAAGCTTGTATGCAAAGCACTTTATTCGCTGAACCACATCCCTAATTTTAACAATTCTTTGAGGCAGATACCATCATGCCCATGTCACCATGCAATAAAACGTGACCCGAGAATCAAGCCATTCTCTGGAGTCCTATTGCTGCTGATTAGCCAAGCTAGGATTGAACCCTTGTCAGCTTTCTGACTCCTGACTAGAAAGCAAATGAGCCTTGTAAATAACCTTGTGAAGAGAATGTTTAATCCACCAAGAATCCAAAATGCTCCAGTAGCACAGAGGCAAAATTTATTGCTAGCCAATTGATATATTAGATACAAATCAAATTACATTTTCCATAAAGCATTTCCTAAAGGGCCTCTGTGTAGCAGCGATGTTGGCAAAGTATGAGTGATTTTAGTCCTTGAGAGATATTAAAGTACTTGCGGAAAACCATCACTTATTCAGACTTTCTTCAACTCCACACTGGCAGCTTCCTGGAGGTACCCAGCTCAGCACTCAATATCATTTGCTCATTCACAAAACAATCCACTTGGCTTGCCAGTAGGCCAACTTCATCTTGGCTCCGTGTGTCAAAAAATCCTGATAGCTCTGGTTCTCTCCATCAGAATTAATCTTGGTCCTTTCTAGCTGGAACTCCTCCACAATTTACTGAGTTTTTGTCTAGGACATGCCCCCTCCACCCCACAGAGCGTGTGCTCAGGCAAGATCACTTGACTAAATGCGACAATATTTTCCTGGGTGGGTGTTAATCAAACATGGTGAATGGGGCAGGGCTGCGACCACACACCTCAGCGTGTCCCCTGGCTTCACTCTTATGCAGACACTTGCTGTGCTCAGGGACCAAGGACCCCTGTGTTTAGTGCCCTTGTTCAGCCTTCTTGTGGCCCTTTACCTGCAGATTTTTTTCTTGGTTATTTTTCAGAACAAAACCATCACCTGTCTTATATTTTTAGCCATCTTGTCTTGTCTGTCTCAGCCCCTTTTGCTCTGATCCTTCTCTGGTCATCCCAGGCATTCTGGGGTTTTCCCTGGTTTTTCTCTTGGCCTCATCTCTCCTCTCTCTACATTGTCTCCCATCACTCACACTCACACTCACAACATCTGGGGCCAAGACTCCTCCATCCATCTCGCTTCCAAGTTTTGGAAACACACGTCCAGCTTCTTGCAGAATAGTTTCTGATTGAGAAGCCCTATAAAAGAAATGAAATAATATGTGGTGCATATTGAATGTTGAGTGTTTGTGTGTGTTAGAGACAGAGAGAAAGAGAAGGGGGGGGGAGCTCTAATGAGAAACCTCATAATGAGAAAAATCCAGCCCACATGGGGCCTGGGAGAGAGAGACTAAGTTAAAATAGGAGCAGGATTTAATCTATTAATAAAACCCAGGAGATCACATGTGTGCTGTTCATTAGGAATCACTGAAAAGAGTCACTCCTTCACAGAGGGGCCTTGACTCTCACCTGCTTGTCTCTGGGTTTGGGTCTGACTCTTTCCCTCAAGGTCAAAGCCGTGGCTCCTTCTCAGTCGGCTTGTGGCCCCCTCAACCCCCACAGCCACACCTGGGCTCTCGGGATGCTGTCTCATGCATTCCTTGCTTCTTGTCCTTCAAACACTTTATTTTCTTTTCCCACCAGGTTTCCACCCTCCCCTTGCCCAGCTCAAGGACAGTCTTGCTGGAAATTGCTCTAGGTTCCTAGTCAGAGCATATGTAGGATGCACAGTTGATCTGAAATTTGGACAAACAAAAGCTACTTCTTTTCCATATACGTACACAATACCTTATTCACTGTCTGTCTGAAGGAAACAGTTAATGGGGTGGCTGCAGGCTTTCTTTGCTCTACCTGGCACCACACCCCTGATCCTCCTCTTGCCTCCATATTCGCAGAGCACACGGAACACAGGTCTGTTTCATTGAGCTGATCTGCTGTTTTGCAAATACATATCTCTGAGGCAAGAACTGTGTGCCCTCCCTCACCATTTCTCAATCAGGCAACATTTGCCAAGCACTGTGCGAGAGACAGAGTCCGGGCAAAGAACCAGATCCCTGCTCCAGGTCAGAGGTTACAAACTATGACCTTTGGCCAGACTCAGTCCCTGCCTGTTTTATATTGGCCGTGGCCATCCACATGTTCATATGTTTGTGTACGCACACGGTGGGGCTCATGCTATAATGGCAGAGTATGGGTTGCCTGGCCCACAAAGCCCAGTATATTTACTCTCTGGCTCTTTATAGAAGAAATTCAGCGACCCCTAGTCTTACCTTCTAGAGAAGGAAGAAAGACATAAACAAATAAAAGTACTTCAGCTTTCTCTCGGAAGCCTCGTGTATACATCCATGTGAGGTCTGGGAGATTCCTGTGTGGGAACCACCTGGAGCCTCCCCCACTCAATGTTGATTGCTGAGCCTTGAGAATCTGCTTTATTTATTTATTCATTTATTCATTCATTCATTCATTCATTCATTTATTTTTGAGACAAGGTCTCATGTAGCCCAGTCTGGCCTCAAATTTGTTATGGATTAGAGGGTCTGGTCTTAAAACTCTTCACCCTCCTGCCCCTGCCTCCCAAGTGCTGGGCTTACAGCTTTGTTCGACCACACAAAGACTTCCAGGTGGAAGGGTAAATACTGCCCACCTTGGGGGCTTGTTGCTCTTTTGTTAAGTGGTCAGCTTGAAAGAACCCATGGGCTTTCAGGGAAGATCTGTTTTGTTGATTGTGTCTTATTTCTTTTAATTTTAATTTTTCAAAAGTTACTGGCATTAAAAGTCACACGCACTTACAGTCTGCAGCTTTAGAAGTGGCTTTTGCAAAACTGACCACCAACTAAGGCCCAGTGCTGCCGGGATTCCTCCAGAGAAAAGACACATACACACACACACACGCGCACACACACGCACACACACATGATTATCCTCTACCATCCTCCAAGGTCTTCCTCATCCCGTGGAAGAAGGTGTGTGCTTTCTACCCAGCAGCAGCCACAGAGCAAAGCCGTCCCTTGCTAAGAATGTTGACGCCTACCTCCACCCCCTTCTTCGCCTACAGCCTTTCTGGACTGCATCACTACCAGTCACATAATCAAAATAAGCGAACTGGTTCCTTCATGTCCCCAAGCTCAGAAAATGTTCTGTCTTCTTGTGGTGTGACATGATGGGCCGACAGAAAATAAATAAAAACGAATTCAGCCCATTAGCGTTTGGAAGGTAAATGTTTCCTAGTGAAAATAAGGCCTGTGACTGCGTGTTGAGACAGATGTTCACACTCGCTACTCTTGTTAGCGTCCTTAGGAAAATAAATTCAAGATAAAGAGAAGCCTGGGCACCGCTGGGGCCGTGCACTGCCTGCTCTCTGGGACTCAAAGGGGGTGAAAATATTGAAACACGTTCCTCAAAAAATTTCACCTAACCTTTCTGGGGAGCGTCAAAGAATTGGGAGAAAAATGGGATTTTTAAAACCATCTTGGATTGTCTGTATAATTCATTGCGTTAATAGCCTTCTGTGTCCCACAGACACACAGATTTCATGTTCTCTTGGCAAGCATGAAGCACTTGAGCCACACCTCAGGTGGATGGCAGTGAGCTCAGCCAGCGTGAACCTGTTTCTCCTGTTTGGGAAGCAGCTACCTCCGGGGTTCACTCATCCTACGATAGCGTCTGCGCTTCAGCCGGTCACTTAGGTTGTCCCGTGAGCTTTAATTTCGTCTATTAAATGGAAAGAATGGGACATATTTTAAATTAAATGTACTGGCAGAATGGAAGATTCAGATAGGATGTTTCTGTAAATGGGAATTGTTTTCTCCGTGATCAGTTTTGGAGAAAAAAAAACCCTAGTGTCATTATACTTATCTTTAAATATTTTTAAAAATTCCAACCACCTAGTTAAATCTGTGTTTTATAGTTCTCTGATTCATATATTCTGCTTGTTTAAACATATGCTATTCCTGGCTGGGCCTGGTGGTGCAGATCTGTTACCCTAGCTACTTGGGAGGCTGAGGAAGGAAGATCACAAATTCAAGGTTAGCCTGGGCTACAGAATGCATTCAAGGCCAACCTGGGGTATCCTAGTGAGATCCTGTCTCAAATTTCAAGGGGGTGAGGATATAGCCCAGTGGTAAAATGCTTGTCTGCCAAATGCAAGGCCCCAGGTTCAAATCTCAGTACATGGGGGGAGCTGGGAGCTAGGGAGGTGGCACATGGGGACTAGAGTTTGGGTCCCTAGCATCTATGTACATGCTAGACAGGCATAGCAGCTTGGCTGTAATTTCAGCCTGGAAGGTGGAGATAGGCTTTCCTATGCAAGCTGGCTAACTAGACTAGACAAATTAGCAAGCCCTGGGTTCAAGAAAGACACTGGGCATCAACTTCTGGCCTCCACACGCACACACGATTGGCCACACACGCGGACATGCATATACACATGTACACTACACACACAGATCCACACACCCAAAAATTTAAGCTATTCTGGGCAATTTATGCTCCATTTTCCCATGCATGATTTTATTTGAGATGAAAACTCTTCCATGCTTAGTTAGTATTTTTTCATATTCAAGCACTCAACACATTTAACTATATTTTAATGAATTAATACTGCTATTTTTGTGCTTCTGTCACTTATAGAAACACACCAGGGAGGGAACTCTGAATTAATAATTGTCTTCTCGCATCTTTTTTTTAGAAGGAGTTGTCGAATCAATTACTAATTGTACCAGCATGGGACTTATTAGCAGGTTAAAAGCTTCATGTAGGCAAATTGTTAAGGAGGCCAAATGAATTTCATGTGCAAATCTGAGGTTTACCAGGCAAAAAAAATTGCTTATATAATCACGCCAGGAAGGGCTTGGATGCCTTCTACATCTAGGACACAGAATAAACATGAAAGCGGTCCCCTTCCCACTCAGCTGTTTTGTGTTAATAAACTTCCATCCATCATAAGTTGTGGGGGAAGCTGGCCAGATGCTTGCAAGCCACCCGCCTAGTGGTCCAGGTCATTCCTGCTGGAGTTGCAGCCTAGCTAATTTCACTTCCACAGTAGCTTGATATAATTAAAGACTCAGTAGGGCGTGTTTTTTAACGCTATTAAGTCATTAAGGGTTTTTTTTTGGGGGGGGGGGGAGTGTTCCTTTGGTGCAATAAAGAGGGAACACTCATTCTCTCCACACAAAGAAGGCAAGGAGCTGCTGTTTCCAAAGTTCAAGTGCCCAGCGATGAAACGCGACTCTCTGACATCAATTACGGAAGTCTGTAAAGAATGCCGCGCTCGCTCACTTTGCCACCCGCCTGCCGCCCGCCTAGTGGAAGCGAAGCCCCATCATGGCAGAGTCAGCAATGCTACACTTGCTCACCACAGTCATAAATTCACTGTGTCAGAGTTGCACTTTTAAAGCTGGTCTAAAGTATTTTTTCTTTTTCTTTCTTTCTTTTTTTTTTTTTTTTTGGTGCTGAAGTCTGTTTCTGAACCCAATTTACCTCATTCCTGAGAACAATAAAGGCTCAATAAAGGACATGACCAGTCTTCCTTGTTTAAAATAAAATATCTACTGCTGCACAGTAGCACAGTAGCACACAGCTCAGTCCTGTGAGGAAAGTAGGCTGAGTCTATAAGTAACCAAATCTATGGAAAACCAAAGATTATGATAGCACCAGGATGCATTTCCATGCATTGGATGCACCAGAATGTTCTGGAAGGACCCATTTTCCTGACACTGGGTCCATTTTGGTTCAAAAATACCCTGTGATGAGGATGTTTCTATTTTTCAGAGCTGACCTTGAGCCACCCTGGAATGCCCCCAGCCCCTCGAGTGGGCGGGCTCTCCTTGAACCTTTCCCCCGCTACACGGAAGTGTTGGGTGATGCTCTTCCCGGCTCAGAGGTAGTTTATTTAAATTTGGTTTTACTATTTAAGTGCTATAGCAGTTAACAGTCAGATTCAGAGACAAGCCTCATAAATCAATGGCCTTTAAACTTTTCCCTCCTTCTGTCCCGGTAACAAGGAGAGAATGGGGCACCAAGAAAAAGGTGTTGAGTGACTCTCGGGAGCCCTTCAGGGCAACCCCATAATCCAGCACTGGACACTTTACTGTGAGATGATAACGGGAGGTGACAAGGGGGATGGTGGCCAGAAGGAGTCAGGGCCATGTTGGGTGGAGGTGGGGAGGTCACATTATGCCTAATGCTGGGAACCTTAAAGGACTTGTTGGTCCAGATCTGGAATGTTTCAGACACTTTTAAGGAGGTGGGGGGGGGGACAAACAAAAAGGGTTGATTGATAAGAGACTTAGTTGCATGATTGAAGCCTTCAGGAGCAAGAAGGGCCTGAGAGTTCAAGGTCAAGGATGAGTGATACGATGGGGTCACTGTCAGCAGAAAATTATGAGATTGGCCCAGGCCTCCAGGTAGTCAAGTCTTGGTCTGTGTGAGCCTGGGAGGTTCTGTGTATAATGAATGACCTCCACTAGGCCACAGGGGCTGCGTAGCAATCCAGGCCCAAGTGGGAATGAAATGCAGCTCGGACTTGTACAAGCTTTGGAAAAACGAGGAAACTGCATCCCAGGAGTGTTTGACCTACAGCTAAGTACATGCTGAGTATATCACCCCAAACGGGCTGTCACAAAGAGGCATGGCCTGATTTAACTGAGACCTTCATTTCTGACTTGATCCAATTAGCTTATTGAAGTCCTTTGGGGACTCCAAGGTTCTAGTGACCAGAGGCAATGGAAAGTTCTCATTCGGAGGTGGAAGTAAACCAGATGTGGAGTGTGTGACTGGCTGTCAGTGTTGGTTCTGGCTCACATGAGGATGGCTCCGTGAAGATGTGTGGGCTAATCAGAGCCAAATGGTTGTCTGTTCTCAAGAGACTGGATCCTCTTTGCCTAATGCTCACCCCATGAAAAGTGATTCAGTCTTTAACCCAGTCTAAGAATTTGTCTTTGAGGGCCTATGATGTGTTGGGTACCCTTCTGGATATTGGTAGACATGTGACAGTCTTTTTAACAAGGTCTTGAGGGCCACATGAAGATTTGGCTTTGCCGCTAGGCTAAATGTGCCAACTGGTGCAATGGTGGCATGTCTGTTATGGGGGAAACCAACTGCTCTCTGATTGGATTTGAGGCCCATGCCACAGGAAGAAATTCCTTCATGGTATAAAAGCCTAATAAAAAGCCTATGGCTGGGCTGGAGAGATGGCTTAGGGGTTAAGGCGCTTGCCTCCTAAGCCTAAGAACGCTGGTTCCAATCTCCAGCGGTTCCAATCTCCAGGTCCCACGTTTAGCCAGATGCAGTGACGCAAGGGCGCAATGCCACACTTGACCACAAGGAGGCGCACACATCTGGATTTCGTTAGCAGCAGCTGAGACACTGCTGGCGTGCCCATCTCTCTCTTCCTCTCCCTCTCTCTCTGTCTCTCTCTGTATCTCTCTCCAAAAAGCCACTACTACTGTTGTCTGGCTGAAACAGATATATGGTGAAGCACAAAACTACCCTCTAAAAACTGCTGTTTATACCCATATATTAATTCTACTCTCACTTTTGCTTAGAGAAGCTTATCTTTTCAGATGGCAGTGACCACCTGGGGTGACTCAAAACTCATCAAAGTGCCAAGAAGAAGTGACAGTGGACTATATCGCACTAAAGGAGACATCTCTGTCACACCCTCCAAGTCTCTGGGACCATTGCAGAACAGGTGGTGAAAATAATGTAAGGAAGGGGAGGGGTGCTTGCAATCCTGTCTTCCAGACACAAAGTGGCCATGGCATTTGTGAACTCACAGTGGCTGATGCTATCTACAGCAGACCTGCATCATAGGAGGGGGAAATGATGTCATTGAAATAGAAGAGAGGGGCTGGAGAGATGGCTTAGCAGTTAAACGCTTGCCTATGAAGCCTAAGGACCCCGGTTCGAGGCTCGATTCTCCAGGACCCACATAAGCCAGATGCACAAGGGGGTGCATGCATCTGGAGTTCGTTTGCAGTGGCTGGAGGCCCTGGCTCACCCATTCTCTCACTCTCTCTCTCTCTTTCTCTCTCTCTACCTGCCTATTTCTGTATCTCTCTCTCTCTCAAATAAATAAATGAAAAATAAAATATAAAAAAAAACTTATAAAAAATAGAAGAGAGACTAGTTGGAAAGAAGGGATTCACTGGAGGGAGGGATTCAGGGAGAGGAGAAAGAGAGGGGTGAGAGAAGATTATGATCATGGTATATTGTGTTTTGTATGGAGGTTGTTCAAAAACATTTGGCCTTGGCCTGCCCTCCAAGCAGCTCTGGGGCCACACCATGCCCTGCGTGCTGCTGTCCCACTGGACTGGGGCCTTTGCTCTTGCTCTTCTGTTGGAGAGCTTCTTGCCTGGCTCTTTCCAGAATGGCACCAGTGCCATCCTCGAGCAGAACATTTGAACAATGCCATTGATGACTTCCTTTTCTAGAGCGTTCCCTGACCCATGACATAGTAATGTAAACGCTTTCATCCTAACCTTATTCACCCAGATTTCTTCTTTATAGCCCTCATTACAATGTCTAATCATTTTACATTGAGTTGCCCCATACAGTAAATTGATTTAGAGAGTAAACTCTAGGGTTGGACCTTTTAGATTCAGTTCTCTACTCCTCCACTACTTGCCTCTGTCTTCACCTCAGCGCCTCAGTTTCTTAATCTGCAAAGTGGACTTGATAACAATAGTTCTCTTTTCATGTCAGTGTAATTAAAGGGATAAGGTTCTTTTAGTCTGGATCATCTGTTTACCAAAACATTAACATATAGATGAAGAGGGTAGGGCACATAAATACTCAAGAACTATGACAAAAACTTGAATTCTTTCTTTTCTTGTGTGTGTAAGCATGTCCATATGTGTATGCTTGCATGTGTTTGTAGGTATGTATGTATGTATGTGCATGTAGAGGTTAGGGGTTGATGTTGAGGGTCTCCTCCATTCTCTCCATTCCATTTACTGAGGCAATCTCTCACCTGAACCCAGAGCTCACCAATCTGCTAGTCTAGCTAGATAGCGTTGCCCTGGGGATCCCTGTCTTCACCTCCCAACTGGTGGGCTGCCACTTGCAATTGGCACTCGTGTGGGTGCTGGGGATCCAAACTCAGTCCTCAAGCTCGCATGGCAAACTATCCATGGAGCCATCTCTCTAGCCTCCAAAACTTGAGCTCTTAAACTAGGATGATGGGGGCTGGAGAGATGGCTTAGTGGTTAAGGCCCTTGCCTGCAAAGCCTAAGGACCCAGGTTCAATTCCCCCGAACTAACGTAAGCCAAATGCACATGGTGGCTGTGGTAGTTTGAATATATGGCCCCTGATATATTCAGTGTTTTATTTGTTTGTAGTTTGCATCTGCAGCCACCTGGCTGGAGGCAGCGTCACTGGGTGGATCTTAAGGTGTGGTGGTGGGTTTGAGATTTTAATGTAAAGATATGCAAAGTGTGCTTAGCTGGAGGTCCTGAAGTGTGCTGTGCTGTGTGGCTTTTGGTTTGTGGCTTTGCTGTCTGTGTTTGGTCCTATAAGAGCAGGCCAGCTTCTTCTGCCATTATGGAACTTCCCCTGGATCTATAAGCTTCAATAAATCCCTTCCTCCATAACTGTGCCTGGTCTGGAAGTTCATCTCAGCGAACTTGAAGCTGTCTGCTACAGTGGCACATGTGTCTGGAGTGCCTAGAGACTCTGGCATGCCCATTCTCTCTCTCTTTCTCTCTCTGATAAATAAAAAAAACAAGAATGATTAAAGTAACTTCAAGTTTTAATACCTTTCACTTAAAACATATAACTTAATAGTGGAGTAAGCTATAACTGAACGTCTGAGATTATTTTGCCTGCCTGCAAAATGTACAAACACAGTTCAAGAATTTGCAATAGACAGTTACCTTTCAAGCCCACTAAACACCATGAGCTTTACATGATCCATGGGTCCATATGTGAAAAATACTTGAATTCAGGTGATTTTACTTAATCCTTTGAAAAACTGGCCATTTCTGGAATTTCATAATTGACTAGTTGAAGATAATGAGAGGAGACAGGTTAGTTAAGGCGTCTAAACCGCAGCAGGTGTTCACGATACTAATGAACCATATCTTATCTCACCCAATATTGAAAACTTATAATGAGTAGCTGAAAATAGAAGTCAGTAATTTTTTTAAAGGAAACCCTTGAGTTCCTTTCTTCTTAACCCACATGCTTCAAATCTATATTGGAATCTCTTAAAAAACGCCAATTCTGCTTCAAAAAATTAAGAAGTTATTGCCAATAGATAATTATGAACACAAGATGGTCTAGTCATCGTCTCATGCAGAATCCAGAGGCCTAGCTTGCAGAGGACAGGAGGGCAGTGGTGGTCACTAGTGGCTGGGGAGGGCAGTGGAGGGAAGGGATGGATGGAGAGCTCAGAGTTCGGGTCATGTGAGCAGTTTGCTCTGGTGCTCTGGTGCTCTGGTGCTCTGGTGCATAGTAGGAGAATGTCATTAACATTATCGTAGTCAATGTTTTAAAAATGCTTGAAGGCAAGAGCTTTTAACGTTCTCATTACAAAGAAATGATAAATTCATGGGGTGATGGATATGCTAAATCCTCTGATGAGATTATTATACGACGTATCTATGTACTGAAAGATCAAACTGTACCCCATAAATATGTCCCATTGTTATGTGTCAAGACTGAAACTAGAAAAATACAAAAGACATATGTTTAGAGTATTTTTTTGAAAGGCAAATCTTGTGGTGAAAAGAGGTCATCTAGTCAAGACTGAGCATTAACTGATGTGGTTAGCGCTGGGTCTTGCCATGGCTGTGGCTCTAGGAATGACATGATGTACTTCTGGTGCTTTCGCAAGGAATCTAAGACTTCCTTTGTTCTTTAATGTGTGCATTAAATAATCCATGTTGTGAGTCCCGAGTGATGTATTTATTGTCATAGTATCAGATAATGTGGAGTGTCTAGCATGCTGTTATTAACTCTCTGACGGCCAGTGCCATGGCACTTGGTGTTCTGTTGAAGCAGAGCATGGTTAGTTGAGCTACCATATGCCTCCAATATTCAGGGCTCACATCCAGTACATGGGGACATTGAAGTCCTGATGAATGGAAAGTCATACTTAACTCACAAGTTGTTTTTTTAAGCATGTATGCATATATATTCGTTTGTATATCTGTGAGTACACTTGTGTACAGGTGTGTATGCACATGTGTGTGCATGCATGAGCAAACCAGAGGTCAATGTCATTAGATGTCTTACTCAGTCTCCACCTTATTTATTTATTTTTTTGTTTTGGTTTTTCAAGGTAGGGTCTCACTCTGGTCCAGGCTGACCTGGAATTCACTCTGTAGTCTTAGGGTGGCCTCGAACTCATGGTGATCCTCCTACCTCTGCTTCCCGAGTGCTGGGATTAAAGGCGTGTGCCACCACTCCCGGCTTTATTTTTTTTAATATATTTATTTATTTATTAGCAATAGAGAGAGAGAGAGAGAAAGAAGCAGAGAGAGAGAACAGACCCACCAGGGCCTCCAGCCACTGCAAACGAACTCCAGATAGCTATCTCTCCAGGCCTGACTTTCACTTTCTTAAGTAGATGAGATTTTCTTACCTTCTGGCTAGAAATTCCCTTTTTTTTTTTTTTTTTTTTTTTTTTTTTCGAGGTAGGGTTTCACTCTAGTCCAGGCTGACCTGGAATTAACTATGTAGTCTCAGGGTGGCCTTGAACTCTCGGTGATCCTCCTACCTCTGCCTCCCGAGTGCTGGGATTAAAGGCGTGCGCCACCACGCCAGGCCTCCCAATTACTTATTAAGAGCTGGGTTAAATCTTACTTTCCTCTTGATTTAATTATTGTGGTGGTTTGAATGTACCTTGTCCATAGACTCAGGTGTTTTACTAAAGCTTGTAATGTGGGTCTCCAGCCACCTGGTTGGAGGAGGCGTCACTGTGGGGCAGATTCTGGGATCCTGCCCCAAGGTGTTACTGGGGGCTGATCTGAATTCCAACCCAAAGGTGCTAGAGAATCATCTGAGTTTTGGGGTTCCTGCTTGCTGTAGTTCCCTGCTGTTTGCTGCCAGTTTGCACTTATTGCTTTTGGTTTTTATGGGCTGTTTGGTTGTTTCTCTCTGCCTGCCTGTATGGAAGCAGCTTCTTCCACCATTATAGAACTTCCCCCTGGATCTGTAAGCTTGAAATAAACCCCTTCCTCCCATAAACTGTGCCTGGTTTGGATGTTCATCCTAGAAACATGGAACTGACCACAGCAGTTATTTATGATTTTTTTCATTGCCATTTTTTTTGAGACAGTGTTTCATGTAGCGCAGGCTGACATTGAACTTGCTAAATAGCTGAGGATGACCTTGAACCTCCATTCATCCTCTTTCTATCTGTTTTGTGCTTGAGTTACAGGTGTGCACTACCTACTCAGCTCCTAATTTAATTTTTCAGATACAAATATTTTTAAATCAGAACCAATATGTGAATTAAAAGTTCACATACCCCAAGATAATTAGTTTTCAAATCTGTTTGTGCAAAACTCCTTAAACCACAGATATATTAGGATACTCAAGACAAATATTTCTAAACTCATTAAATCGAATCTAATTGTAACCTTTAAGCCTTTAACTTAAAAGTTAAAGCAGGTATACGTTATTAATTTGTGTTATGCACTATAAACGTATACAATTAAAAAAACCCAAGAGTTCAGCTTGAGGGCTGGGGAGATTACTCAGTGGTTAAAGGCACTTGCTTGCAAAGCCTAATGACCCAGGTTCAATTCCCAGTACCCACATAAAGCCATATGCACAAAGTGGCACATGCATCTGGAGTTTGTTTGTAGTGACAAGAGACCTTACAAATAAATAAAATACTAAGAAAGAGTTCATCTTTGGTTAAAGGTTGGTATTTATAAAAATAGAGAAATTATAATTTGTACATTCTTTAGTCTCCTTAGGGCTAATATGTGCACATATATATATGTATATTATGACAGGAATATTTGACTGTTTATTATTATAAATCACATTTATTTAATATGTCTAAAAGTATTATTACTATACACAAAGTCAACCTGTTCGTTATTCATGAGATATTTAACTTAGGTCAAATATTAATCTACCCACTATACTTTCATTGCAAACACATGTTCCAATATTTAGATTTCATCTAATATGTAATTTCATGTATAGATTCACATTCTTCAATCATTCATAAGATGCTTTAAACCAGAATTCCAATATTAAACCCAATGTACTTTAAATTAATTAAAAATTGAGTAATACAGTTTAGATTTTTCTTCCCCAAAACACTGTGACCAAGAGATTTGAATTCCTTTTCAGTTTTTTGTTTTCTCTCTTTAGCTAGCATTTTGCTATCTATCACATGCTGGGCTTGAACTTTCACTAATTTCCTGCCTCGCTTTCCCAAGTGCTGGGATTACAGCTATGTGTCCCCACTCTTGGCACAGTTTTTTATTTTTATAATACATAGCAAGATATCCCTGACTTGCTAGAATCCAATTGAAATGAGTACTTGTTCTCTTCCAGACAATTCTGGATATTTGGATGGTTTGTCTTCTACCATCTCCTGTTTTTTTATGGCTGGCATGCATCTTGACTCTGCATATATACTAATTCCCAAGAAAATTATCATTATAGCTAGTCGGGTTTACCCACATAGTGAGGCGACCCTTTCCATTTCTCTTCATTTCTGGATTTCTATTTGGAATTGCTGTTCATCTGCCTGAGAACAGAATAAACGCAGCAGGGGCTGGAGAGATGGCTTAGTGGTTATGGCATTTGCCTGCAAAGCCAAAGGATCCCTGTTCTACTCTCCAGGACTCATGTAAGCCAGATGCACAAGAAGGCACATGCATCTGGAGTTCATTTATACTGGCTGGAGGCCCTGGCACGCCCATTCTCTCTGTCTCTCTTTCTCTCTCTCTCTGTCTCTCTCTCTCTGCTTCTTTCTCTCAAATAAATAAATAAAACATATTTTTTAAAAAAGGAATAAGCACAGCACATCAAAACACAAATGGTTTCTTAGATACTTTCCTTCAGTGCAGGCATATGATTAATTCCCTTAATTTTTGTGATTCTAGAAATGCCTTTGTTTTGCCTTCAGTTTTGTTTTCTCGTTTTAATATGTCTTTTTTATTGGGGTATAAATTACATACAATAAAGTGCACAATCTTAAGTTTATAACTTGATTCATTTTTATAAATGTACACACCTGTTTAATCACAACCAAGATGAAGATAGAGAACGTTTGCAGCACTGAAGCAGGCTGCTTTTTCTCTATCTCCCTCCAAGTCAACCAGCTTCCTCAGAGGTAACCAAGCAACCTGACCTCTGAGTTGTTAGGACACACTCGTGTCACTTATCTAAAGCAATTAATATAAAGGGAGTTCTGCATTAGGACCTGTTTCATTTCTCCCACTTATTGCTTAACCTTAGGTCTGTGATCTGCATCTATATTGTTGGTAGTTTGTTTTGATTGCTGGGTGGTATTTCATGATATGATGTTACCATAGCATATTCTGTTCTCATGCTGAGAGTCATTGGGTTGGTTTATCATTTGGAGCTTTTCTAAATCGTTCTTCTGTCATATTCTTGTGGAGACATTGTGCAATCCTCATTGGGTATTGATATCTTTAACTTTAGTCAATATTGTAGAACAGTTCCCCTATGGTGTATGCCAGCTAATTCTCTTCCCATGGGACCCCACACCTTCGCCAGTGCTTAAAGCGTTAGTCTCAGATTTTAGCCAAATTGGTGCATGTGTATCACGTCTCGTTATGGTTCAACTCTGTGTTTCTCAGATGGCCAGTCATGCTAAGCAACATCGCACACACTTATTTTCCCTTGGTGAGTGTCTGCCCAAGAGACCCTTATGTGGCTGAAGTCACGTTGCTTTTTCTACCATTCCTGTTACCTCACAGCTCCTTCCTTACAGCTCTGAAGTCACAGTAGCTTTTCTGCCATCTCTCTCACAGCTCCTCCCTCACAGCATTGAAATCACATAGCTCTTCCACCACTATCTCCCTTACAACCAATTAGACAGCAACCCATAAACTATGTATCCAATCACCATATAGTCTGTATGTGCCGTCTCAGCCTTCCTCAAGTGTTTATAAACCCACTCCCCTGTTGAATAAATGAGTGCTGTCCATCAGACGGTCTCCCGGGTGTTCATTCCCCGTCATCGCACTCACCCACTGCTCTAGGACCCTGCTTCCCCCCCAACTCCTCCTGCACCCCAGATGTTGGTGGCAACGACCCTGGTGAACAGGAACGGCGAGAACCCACACTAAGCAATATCACACATGCTTATGTGTCTGGCATGCTTGTTGCCCATTAGGAAAATTGAGATATTGAGATGTCATTCTGTTTCTTTGGAGTTTTACATATATATATATTCTGAATCTAAGTCCTTTGATAGATGTCAATATTGTGAATATTTTCATTGCTAATTTAAAATAGAATGTAATGGTGCAAGGACAGATAGCCACCAATGGAGCAAAACATGGTGTAATTTCAGACACACACACACACACACACCCACACACACACACAGTCACTTGGTTTAAGACAGAAGTGTTACCAAAGTACAATGGAAAAGGAAGCTGTTTTCAATATACTAAAAATTGAACAGGTAGGTAGAAGAAAGTGTTGCACATGTGGCATAAAATTCTTTCAGGTGGGCCTCATATTGAATGAGAAGGATGAAACAGCAAAAATTCTACACAAACACATCATAGGTCTACTGGAATTTGTGTGTGTGTGTGTGTTGTGTGTGTGCATGTGTGTGCACGTGTGTGCACGTGTTAACAGTATGTGTGTGGAGGTCAGAGGACAACTCTCAGCACCTCATTGGTAGCAGGGTTTCTTTCAGTCTCTTCATGCTGTTCTTTTTGCCGTACTTGCTGAGCACTTCCAGGAACTTCTCCTGTCTTCCCCAACCCTCCTCTAGCCACCTGAGTGCTGGGATTACAGAAACCCACCACGGTTTCTGGCTTTTTGTTGTTGTTGTTTTATAATTTTTACTTTTTATTGACACCTTCTGTACTTACAGACAGTAAACCATGATATTTCCCTCCCCTCCCCCCCTTCAGAACTCCACCCTCCATCATATCCCTCTCTCTCTCCATTAGTCTCCCTTTTAAATTGATGTCATCATCTTTTTCTCCTATTATGAGGGTCTTGTGAAGATATTGCTATGCACTGTGAGGTCATGGATATAGAGGCCAATTTCTGTCTGAACAGTCGCATTGGCAGTAGAGGTGACTATAGCATATCAATTTTCATTCTCTTTCACTCATTTAGGCATCTGCTGCTTTAAAGTGAAGCTCACATTGAATGCCTGCTTTGTAGAGGCACCACAGTATGCATGAGATGCAATAAATGATTGGTCAGGCGGAGTTCTTACTTTGCCTTATGGTTTTTAGTTTGTCCCTTTTCACACACTTTAAATTTGCGTTTTATACAAGGTCTGAGGACAATCATGTTTGAGCAGTGAACACTTTATCCAGTGAGCGAGCTCCCTGCCTGCTGCAGGTAATTTTGTACGCTTTTCACTGTAGAGTTTTAGCACACCATCTAATGGATCTATGTTGAAGTGTTTGCTGTATATAAATATTTAAATGTTTTGTTATTTTTATGTATTCATTAATTTATTTGAGAGAGAGAGAGTTAGAGAGTGAGAGACAGAATAGGCATGCCAGGGCCTCTGCAATTGAACTCCAGATGCATGTGCCACCTTGTGCATCTGGCTTACATGTGTGCTGGAGAATAGAACCTAGGTCTTTAGGCTTCACAGGCAAGTGCCTTAACTGCTAAGCCATCTCTCCAGTCCTGTTGTTTATTTAACCATCACTTTTGAAGGCTATTTCTACTGCACAAGAAGTTCCAGTTTGGCAATTTCTTTTGACACACTGAAGTTTCCATTGCATTTTTTTTTTTTTTTGGTTCCCTTGATATTGTAAGAAGTCAGCTACTTTTCTTGTTTTTTGCACCCTGCAAAATAATAATAATAATAATAATAATAATAATAATAATATAATGTGTCTTTTTTTCAACTTTGACAACAGCCATTTTACTGTCACTGGTTCTATAGATTTTTTTTTTTTCACATTCATGTATTAACCAGGAATGACCCAACTTAGCTTCCAAGATCAGAAACTGTTGGCTTTTCTTTGGGATATATATATGTATGTATATGTATGTATGTATATATATATATATATGGTCTTATTTTATTTATTTGCAAAGAGAGAGAGAGAGAGAATGGGTATTCCAGGGCCTCTAGTGACTGCAAATAAATTCCAGATACATGTGCCACTTTGTACATCTGGCTTTATGTGGATAGTGGGGAAACAAACCCAGGTTGTTAGGTTTTGCAGGCTAGTGTCTTAACTACTGAGGCATCTCTCCAGCTTGTATTTCATTTTTTAAAAACATTATTTTGCTTTTGTTTTCAAGGTAGGGTCTCACTTTAGCTTAGGCTGACCTAGTCCCAGGCTGGCCTCTAATTCAGTAATTCTATTATCCCAGCCTCCTAAGTATGTAGATTAAAGGCAGGTGTCACCATGCCTAGATCATTTTGAATTAGTAAAGAAAGGTTTATAGTTTTGCTTATAGTCTTAAGGGGAAGCTTCATGATGGCAGGGAAAGCATGGTATGAGCAGAAGCTGGACATCACCTCTGCCTCAGCAGGTGAAAGGAGCAGCAGGAGAGTGAGCCAACTAACACTGACAAGCCAGGGCTAATAAACCATCATGACCCACTGCCAGCAGCACACCTCATCGAGCAAGGCTCCACCTCCCAACAACACACCTCCTCCAGCAAGACTCCACCTCCCAGCAACACACCTCCTCCAGCAAGACTCCACCTCCCAATGACACACCTCCTGCAGCAAGACTCCACCTCCCAGCAACACACCTCCTCCAGCAAGACTCCACCTCCCAACAACACACCTCCTCCAGCAAGACTCCACCTCCCAGCAACACACCTCCTCCAGCAAGACTCCACCTCCCAGCAACACACCTCCTCCAGCAAGACTCCACCTCCCAACAACACATCTCCTCCAGCAAGACTCCACCTCCCAGCAACACACCTCCTCCAGCAAGACTCCACCTCCCAACAACACACCTCCTGCAGCAAGACTCCACCTCCCAACAACACACCTCCTCCAGCAAGACTCCACCTCCCAGCAACACACCTCCTCCAGCAAGACTCCACCTCCCAACAACACACCTCCTCCAGCAAGACTCCACCTCCCAGCAACACACCTCCTCCAGCAAGACTCCACCTCCCAGCAACACACCTCCTCCAGCAAGACTCCACCTCCCAGCAACACACCTCCTCCAGCAAGGCTCCACCTCCCAATAACACACCTCCTCCAGCAAGACTCCACCTCCCAACAACACACCTCCTCCAGCAAGACTCCACCTCCCAACAACACACCTCCTCCAGCAAGACTCCACCTCCCAGCAACACACCTCCTCCAGCAAGACTCCACCTCCCAGCAACACACCTCCTCCAACAAGACTCCACCTCCCAACAACACACCTCCTCCAGCAAGACTCCACCTCCCAACAACACGCCTCCTCCACCAAGGCTCCACCTCCCAACAACACATCTCCTCCAGCAAGACTCCACCTCCCAACAACACACCTCCTCCAGCAAGACTCCACCTCCCAACAACACACCTCCTCCAGCAAGACTCCACCTCCCAACAACACACCTCCTCCACCAAGGCTCCACCTCCCAACAACACACCTCCTCCAGCAAGACCCCACCTCCCAACAACACACCTCCTCCAGCAAGGCTCCACCTCCCAGCAACACGCCTACTCCAGCAAGACTCCACCTCCCAATAACACACCTCCTCCAGCAAGACTCCACCTCCCAGTCATAACATTTCTTGAATACTATTTTTCAGATTTGGAGAATTCTTGAGTAATCAGCTCTTCAAATATTGCTTCTGACCCCTTTCCTTTCTCCTTCCCTCCTGGGGCACCAATATTTTATACAGAAAAGATCATGTCCTATTTGCATGCCATGTTGCTTTCTGTACCATACAAGCCCCATCTTCAGCATTCTTCCAGCTTATCCATCGTCTCTTGTGTCTCCCAGTATTTCTAATTGTCTTTCTAGCTGTGTCTGCTCTTCTGTTGAAGCTATCTATTGTGTTCATACCTTTCATTATTGATTTTATTTTTCTAGAATTTCTATTTAGAAAAGCATATACTGCAGTCCTCTTCTTTTTCATGAATATTTTAATTACAGTCATTTTAAAGTCAGTGTCTGATGATCCTAACATTGAAGATAGTAATCATTGTGCTTTTGTTGTGCATATTTTGCCTTTGTTCTGTTTCTTGGTGTGATTAAGATTACATTAATGTTGTTTCATTGCATGCCAGGGATATCTGGCTGGATTTGCATTGTGCTAACTTCCTTCAAGAGGGAGACATCTCATCACTTGGAAGTAGTAAAGGGTTCTCTTACTCTTGTCCCTCCCTCTCTGCTTGGCTTCTTCACTTCTTTTACTGGACCACCAGGAAGGGGCTCTAAAGGAACTTGCTGGGAGGTGAGCTCACACTTATGCACCTGGATGTCATTTTTTCAGATAGGGTCCCTCATACCCCAGGCTGGCTTTGAACCTTCAGTCCTTGTGTCTCAGCCTCTTGAGTTCTTGGATCATAGTAGGCATCACCACACCCAACTTCCTGGCTGTCTTATTAAACCCTGAACTTCAAGCTGTACCTCTTCAGCTGTGCGCATGCTGCCTTCCCATCTCTTAGCTAAGGTCTTGCCCCATGTCCCCAACTAGCAAATACTCGAAGGAGAGAAGCATTGGAGACATTTGGGCTCTCCTCATGGGATTTCCCTTTACTCCGGGATGTGTCTTCTCAGGTCCTGATTGCCATGATATTTTTATTTTTTAGATTTTTGTTTATTTATTTATTTATTAGAGACAGAGAGAATGGGCATGCCAGGGCCTCTAACCACTGCAAAGGCACTCCAGACGCATGTACATCTGGTATACGTGGGACCTGGAGAATCAAACCTGGGTCCCTAGGCTTCACAGGCATATGCCTTAACCGCTAAGCCCGGCATGGTATTTTTTAGAAGCCTTTCAACAGGTGGTTTCAGATTTTATTTAACTTTTCCAGCAAACACTCCTCATGACATCAACCCCAAACTATTCCATCCGATCTGGGAGCTCTAGCCATTCACCTTTAAGTTTTACTAAAACATGCTACATCCTCCAGACAACCCAAAGAAAGAGCTATAAAGTAACATCTAACAAAGTAGGACAATCTATGATTATGTCTGTACTTTTTCCTCTATGTGTTGTGATGTATAAAACCTCCTGCATGTCTTCATGTAAAACCACCTGCAGTGCAGGCTTTGATCTTGGTTTTGCTTACACTAAGAGTGAAAAGTGAAGATTAAGATGTGACTTAACTGTTTGTTTTGGTGAAGGACCCTCAGCGTCTGGGAATGCTGACATTGCTATGATGAGGTCACTTGCTGTTAGATGCGATGGCACTGTGGTTGAGGCATTGTCCCCATCTCACTTATGCCCAATGCAAGCATGCTGTGGCACGGGCCCTGGTGTCATGAACAGGCCGATGCTAAAGTAAACGCCCTCCTCCTGTCAACAGCTTGAACAGCTCAGTAGCCCAGGTGATTGACAGCTGTCAGTCACTTCTGCAGGCATGAGAAAGAGTGCTGCCTCCATTTTAAGCTGCTAGCACTTTAAAAGCTGTCAAAACGGGGCAGAAGCTTATGAGCTGTGTCCATCTTGCCTTGGGGAATGCCGCTTCAGATTTATGGAGAGAAGCCTGTGGCTTCTTTCTTTGGTTAACTGTGACTTACTAATCATGTGTGTTCAGGTGCTCGGAGGGATGGGTGAGGGATCCAGAATGTTATCAGAGCCAAGGGATCAGCCAAGACTGAGCTCACCCGTCGAGTCTGCTGCCAAGGGGAAAATTACTGTAGGAGGGAAGGGCCAGGGGTGGTCTGACATATCCTCTGAGATGTGGAGGGACCTAGGATGGCTTCCTGGAGGAAGGAGGCCCCACACCAATGCCAGCACGCTCAGCAGCTCCTAGCTTGCCTAGGCCTCAGCATTTCCACTGGGCCTTACTTCCAGCTTTGATTCTGCAAAAACTTCGTAGGCATTCTGGGTTTGTTCCTGGGTATTAAGTCCATCTTCACTGCAAAATGGGTGCCATGGAATGTCACTCAGGCTCTCTCTTTCCTTGGAGCAAACATCTTTGCCTTCCGTCATGAACACTCACCTGTAGGCACAACCCTGAAGTTCACCCCCAGCTGCTCCCTGAGTCTCAGCCGTGGTCAGAGGATGAATGGAAGGGCGGGCCGAATGGGAAGGGAGCCGGGACTCTGCCGCTCGGAGCTTTGAAGGGGTTTCAGTGAATTAGTGGCATTGGGAGAAAATTCTTTTTAATCATTTCCTCTCTTTTTCTTGTTGGCTCCGTGAATTTTTCCAGCAGGCAATGGCCAGAATTTTATGGAAACCAAATGATATGTTGCATGAGAGAAATGAAAGATAATTGATTCTGAATATTAATTCCTCTTCGCTCTGTAGTTTAGTAGAGAGCACTCCCCCGCTGTCATTGAAATCCAAGAGGGTTTTTTTTTTTTTATTATTAAAGGCTGATGGTAATTTGTCAAGTTGTTCAGTCTCAAAATAGTTCCTTTTTGTTTGTTTGGATTTGTATGTATGCATGTTTGTATGCCATGTCTCCATGCATGTGGGCATGCATACATGTATGTATACACCCAGGAACAAACCAGAGACTCCTGAGGAGGTCCTTGGGGTAACTACTGTTCAGTCCACAGAATCGAAGCAAGAATAAAGAGCCTGTCAAAATGGTGAGATAAGGCCTCCATGTTTGCATGCATGTAAGGTGCGTGTGCATGCACATGTGTTCATGTGTGTGGAGGGCAGAGGTCGACATTGGGTGTCTTCCACGGTTGTTCTCTACCTTTATTTTCCAACATGTTTTGTTTTTTTTTTTGAAATAAGAGTTCTCATAAAAACCTGGAGCGCATTCATTCAGCTAGCCAGCAAGCTTCTGAGATCCTCTTGTCTTTGCCTCTCCAACACTGGTATCACAGGCATGCATCGCCAGTTCTCACATGGGTCCTGGGGATCCAAACTCAGTTCCTCATGGAGTCACCCACCAAGCTCCTCAAATAGTTCCTATGAAAGGTTATGACTCCAGCAAAGAAGCACGCTGGTTACAAAGGGAGAGCGACAAGTAGGTTCTGGCAGAGACTGGCAGAACTCCAACTTACAGACATCCTTCCCCCAAGATCTACCACGTTACTACTGAGTTCAGTGAAGGAACGCACATCGTTCACTTGAATTGGCTATGGGAAATAAATGGTGTTCTTTTTGTGCTGGGCCCAGGCCTTTCTGCACCTCACCAGCCTGAGAGCGGCTGTCTTTGGCCCTAGAGAGCTGTTACAGTGAGTCTTGCGACACAAAGGAGATTCCCAAACCCACTATCTCCTTACCTTTGGGTTCAACAACTTCCCAGTGAGCTTTGGGGAGACGTTGGGGGAAAAAAAAAAAGCCCATGGTGACTGGGAGGAGTGTAGCCAAAGATTGGTGTTAGGGGGTGAATCCTGCTAGAGGAAGGTCTCCAGAGTGCACATGGTTCAAACTTCAGAGAACATGGATGGTGTCTGTAGACGTGGGATGCACAAAGCACTTATATGAACGGCTGCAATTCAAAGGGGCCACATGAAAGGCATGAATGAATGAGTGTGGCTGGGCCCAGTAAAGCTTCATTTTTTGGATCCTGATATTCACTTCATATCATATTCACTTAGTCTTTGAAGTATTACTCTGTGTCGAATTTTTTCAAGCACTTAAAAAATGTGAAAGTCACTCTTAGCTCAGATTTTACAAAAGAAGGTGATGAGCTGGGCTTGGCTAGCTGGTTAGCATTTGATTCCTCCCTAGCGTAGCCTGTGGATGGACACCCAGAGGGACTCTACTCCATTATCACAACAGACTCAATATTCCACAACTAAAATAACGGGTCAAATCTAATAAAATAATGAGTGTGATGGGTCAGCTTCATCAGGTGTACCAGTTACATTCTTGTTGCCAAAACAAAACACCTGACCAGAAGCAGTTATAGGAGCAAAGGGTTTCTTTTGGCTTCCTCTTTGGAGGGGATGTCTAGCATGGTGGGGAAGGCATGGCAGGAGCAGGCAGCTGGTGCCACAGTTTCACATCAGCAGGGTGGGAGGAAGTAGAATTCTAAAGAGCACAGAGAAGAACTGGACTCTTAACACCCCAAGGCTCCTCCATTAAAGGCTTAAAAACTTCCCAAACAGCATCAGTAATTGGGGACCAAGTGTTCAAACATTTTACATTCAAACCACCCCACTACATCCAGTAACTATCCATTGAACATCTGCTTCCTCCTATCACTGGACGGAGCAGAAAGTCCTGTAGCCAAAGCCCTGCCTTCAGCACCTTATGTTGTTATTATTATTATTATTTTTGAGATAGGGTCTCATTCTAGCTCAGGCTGACCTGGAATTCACTCTGTAGTGTCAGGGTGGCCTTGAACTCATGGCCATCCTCCTACCTCTGCCTCCTGAGTGCTGGGATTAAAGGCGTGCGCCACCACGCCCGGCTTAGCTTATGTTGTTTTGTGCTCTAAAAGCAGCTAGTTATCGCAGCATAATCTGGACCTAAAAGCTAAATCCCCACTGCCTTTGAAGACGGAGATAAAATTCCACTCTAGGGTTCACAAAACCAAACCCACATGGCCACATTGGGTTTGGAGGTCTCTATGGATTCTGTGGGGGCCTGTGATATGTTGCAGCTGAATTAAAGGTGACATTAAAAAAAAGGTAACATGCTTTTAAACTGTGTTAATAGAAATAAGTGTTTGAAGGCAGGGGTGTGATCTTCCATTTCTTCTCTGGGGTGGTCAAGCTCTATTTTAATAATGAGACAATTTTTTTTTTCTTTTTTTTACTTTGTGAGAAATCATGAGAGCCATGATTTATCAGATTCTGGAGCAGCTGAGGAGGTCTGTTGTAACTAAGTAGACACAGTACTTGCCTTGCAAGCATGAAGACATGCGTTTGATCCCCAGTATCCATGTAAGTGCTTAGCATGGTGACACATGTCCGTAATCCCAGCTTGAGAAGCAAGTTGATTCCTGGAGCTCAGGATCTAGCCAGGATCTAATTGGTGAGTTCTAGGTCAATGGGAGGCCTGGCGTCAAAAGTGGTGGATAATATTCCTGAAGATGACGCCCACACTTGTCCTCTGGCCCCACACGCATGCACGCACCTCCACAAACATGTGTTCCCCGCTAACATGAATACACACACAGCACACATGCACTTACACATGTTTAAACAAAAAGCAAAGCTAAGAAGTGAATTTGTGGGGATGTGGAAGAACATGTGGGTTCCAATATCACAAAAGGCCCTTGAGAGGATTCACAGCTTGGCTTGAGGGGGGAGGCTGGTCAGGGCTGTGTCCCCTTTCTAAAATCTTAGGGAGTTACTGGTAACAGGACATGGAGCTGGGTGGGTCCTGGGGCAATTATCATTTGGTGATGAGAACCTCTTAGACGTAGTGTGGCCTGTGTTGTCTGCTAATGAAATTAGTTCTTATTGGGAGTTTTTAAATTTCTATTGTGCAGAGAACAAGGACATGTCTGATTATGACTTCGAGGCATCCATGTGCCATGAAAGACTCCCTGTCAGCTTAGTAGTACGTGCGTGCTCCCATGTCTCAATTGTCTCAAATTAAAACCATTGGCATAAATGTGAATTTTCACTAAGCAGAATGTTTTATTACCAAGCACCCTTTGAGTCACCAGCCAACATAAGTAATAGTGTCATTCTCCTTTCTGCGCAGCTGTGGAATTTACCAGCAAATAAGTAAATTATGCAGCTCTTGTCCTGAAATATCAGATCCATTTCCCATCCCCATCATCCAAAGGGATGGGTCAAGTGAATGGACTGAAACTCACGCACACAAAAACTAGGCGTGTTTAATTAACCAAGTCGATGCACACGTCTTCATCTACTTCAACATGTGAAAATCGTGATTCCCTTTCAATGAGTGGTATTGTAACCGTTTGTTCTCACCTCCTTCATCCCCCCTTCTACCTTTGTATCTTTCCCACACAAACATGCATCATTTGTGTTGGGGAGATGGCTCAGTGATTAAAAGTACTTGCTTGCAAAGCCTGCTGGCCAACGTTCAATTCCCCAGTATAGACATAAAGCCAGATGTACAAAGTACTGCGTGCCTCTACAGTTTGTTTGCTGTGGCAAGATGCCCTGGCACACCCATACTCATTCTCTCTCAAATAAATAAATAGATAATTTTTTTAAATGCCCTTTTCAGCTATAAGCATTTCACGTATGATGAGTTTTAACAGTCACACACCACACAGCGATGTTTGGGTTGGTGATGGACCACACCTAGGCCTGTTGTCTCATAAGTTTAGAATTCAGCCCGAAAATTCTTCATTCCTAGTGACTTGTGGTCATTACACCATCACGGCCCAACACTACTCGTGGCAAACAGGCTTGTGGCAATGCTGATGTGACTAACCCCCACTCCTGGCAGTCCGACGGAGAGCTCATGTGTTCAATTATGTGTGGCACACACGATTTGACGATGACAGTCAAAGGGCTTGATACTGTTTGATGCATTTCCCAGACACATTCCTGCAATTTTATTTTAAAATATACTATTCTGCTTGGTTTTTATTTTATTTTATTTTTTTAATTTTTGGTGCTGAGGGTGGAACCCAGAACTTTGCACACAATAGGCAAGTACGAGATCAATAAGCTCCAGCACCTATCTTATGATGCTGCTCTAGTTTCTCGTGTGTGTGTGTGTGTGTGTGTGTGTGTGTGCACACGTGCATGCGCTGTGCATATGTAAATGCTTGGGTATGCACACGTGTGTGGGTGCATGTGCACATGTGTGTGCACGTGGAGGCCAGAGGTTATGTCAGGAATCTTCCTTGATCTTACTCCTATTTATCTTATGACTCTGAGTCTCTCATGGCTCCCCAGTTCAGCTAGACTAGCTAGCTGGCTTGCGCTGGGGATCCCGTCTGCAATTCCTGCTCCCTGGGATTACAGGTGGGACACTGTGTCTGCCTGGCATTTCTATGGGTGCTGGGGCTCTGACTTCCAGTCTTCATGCATGCACAGCAGGGCCCTCTCTCCAACCCCAATTCTGTTCTCAGTGGTGGAACATCAGGATCGTCTGGGATAGGGTGGTTAAAAGCTTGATGTAAAAATGACAGTATGCCTTATAATGAAATTGCATCCTTGACCTTGTAGGAAACATAAATAAGAGGTTTTTATTTTAATTTACTTATGACAGAAACGCTAATGAAACTCTCCCAGTATGTATGCTGTGCACATGCAACTTTGTAGAGAATTTCTGTTTCCTTTCAAGCCAGACTGCTGGCCCCACACATGTCCGCTGCTGGGAAATCAGCCGTGTCAGTCCAAAAGAGAGGCAATTTTACCTCAAGTGTACCTTTGCATTGTTTTATAATGAAATAGCCTCTGAGGCCCCTTTGCTTCATCAGCATACTTTTCACACTGCCAGGAAGAGACCTGATACAAGTATATTTTTATTTTAGATCAAGCTTATATTTTGGCAGTTACTAACTCATGGACTCACCGGAGATGAGTTCCCGACTAACGCTTCATCTTGATCAAGACCAGAAACTTCCTGTCTTGTTGCCGAGAGGATTATTCTGCCCTTGGTCTGGTGGAGAGGGGACCTGGTCCCAGAGGGAGCAGTGTGACTTGGAGGTTCAATGTCTTTGACACATCGTCCTTCTGGTTTTCATTGTGGCTCGTGCTTCGCAGAGTTCAAAGTCTCCATCTCCCAGAGCTGTGCAAGTCTGGTGATATATGACTGTCCCTTAGGCTGACCTACTTTATCCTTTCAGCAATAATCAAGTCCCATGCCTCGATTTAATTTGGCTAGCAGGCCTTGGAGTCTCACTTTATGGGATTTCTTGTGAAGTCCGGGAGACGTGACCCGGGTTTCTTTGCCTTCACAATAGGGGAGTAAAGAAAGTTGACGGGCTTGTAGAAAGCACATTGTTTCTTTCTCCTGCTCTGTTCTTTCCTTGGTATTCGAGGTTATTTTGTGCACTTGAATAACCATCGGCCTTCGTTTCGGCATCTCTGGTGGAAAATTCTGTGTAGACATAAATAGAGGGAAATGATATATGTCTGTGGAAAGATCTGCTTAACCGCACATCCTGGAGCCCTCAATGTGTAGTCTGGGAACAACAATGAAATCTATAATGTGAATGCTTCAGTCTGTCAGGTCTTCTAACCCAGCCCACTGTGAGGACAGCTTGACACAAGCAAACTAGCAAAACGAAGGGTGCAGGGGCTCAGATTGGCACACTCACACTGTTTTTCACATGCACAAATATGCCACACGGCACATGAGGTCAGTTACTACACTTGACAAGTTGGGGGTATAGGACTTTGTTTTCTAATATTGTGGAGGGACTGTTCTTCCTCACTGTCCCCAAGAGTATGTAATGTCAACCCAGTCTGAAAACACATTTAACCTGCGGAGCACCAGCTGTCAGCTCAGGGGCTTACAGACATCCTTAGTGACCCAGTACAAGTCCTTGCGAACCATCTCTCTGAAACTTTATGCAGGAAAACCTCTTGTGGCAACAAAAATGATCTCTTTATTCAACAGCACAGTGTGTCTCTCCTTTCCTCCCTCTTTGCTTCCCTTGTTCTTTCCCCCCTCCCTCCCTTGCTCTGCCCATTTCTCCCCTCCTTTGGAAACCAGGAATAGAGTAATAAAAAAAAATCATTTCAGGCCAGAGAGATGGTTTAGTTAAGGCACCTGCCTGTGAAGCCTAATAACACCCATTCAAATCTCCAGGTCCCACGTTTAGCCAGATGCAAAAGTGACGCAAGGGTGCAATGTCACACATGTGCACAAAGGGGGTGCACGCATCTGGAGTTCATTCACAGAGACTGAGAAGCCCTGGTGCACCCATTCTCTCTCTGCCTCTTCCTCTCTATCTCTCTCAAATTTAAAAAAAACAAACAAACCCATTTCGTCTTGAGAGCTATTCAATCCACCAGGATGTATAGTTTTATGAATTCCCTTTAAGAATTCTTATTCATAAAATGATCATTCTCATATCAAAAAAAGTCATATTTGTTTTAGAAACAGCTTAAAAACTCCAAAAGCATCATGAAGAAAATATCCAAGTTCTCATTTGCCAAATGCCAAGGTCTTGCTATACCATTTTCTTCTAGCATTTTTCATTTGTAAGGTCTTTTGCATGGCAATGTATTCTGAATCCTGCAATTTTTACTTAACAAAATATTGTCTTTCCATATATTATCAACATCATCATACACATAACCATTGATGGCTGTGCACTACTCCACTCTATGCTGGCCTTGTTGCCTCAGCCATTCCACTATGATTGGCTAGGTACCCAAATATCATTGCAATCTTTAAGTTAATATTTAAAAACTTACCTTGGGGACTAAGTCATTGTCAACATTTTATCCATGTCTTTTTCTAGGGCAGAAAGTGGCAAAGTTTTAGTAAGAATGCAGATAGTAAATATTTGAGGCTTTTCAGACCATGGGGTCATTTACAACTATCCAGTCTTTACCTTACAAATGGCCATAGACAATATAGAAACTGTGCACATAGCTGAGTTTCAATAAAACCCAATTTATTGCCTTGCATACATGATGCCCTGGGTTCAAAAAAATTAACCAAGAACTAAAACCCCCTTTATTTACTAAAGCAAGGCTTGAATGATGGCTCGGCGATCCCGTTTTAGTGTTTACAACTGTGTGCTTCATCAGCCTTGAACTTATTTTCGGAATCAGACAGGTAATAGATTATACATCAATGACTTTATTCTCCCACGGAATCCCTGACCATGAATAGGCCCACATGGACCCTGGCTAAGTCTTGGGTTGGGGAACTCTGTGGCTTTCCTGGCAGTGGGACAGGCCTCCACTAGGCTATAAAACCCCAGGGACACACTGATGCGATCTCAGGCAGCCAGCCTGCCTGCTTACCCACATAGCAGTTTCCAAAGAAGGACTTTAAAGAGGTAACCTGTGCTAGCACCTGGCTGTGCCAGACCATCACTAGTTTTAAGCCTCCTGCAGTGAGGTCAGAAGCCACAAGAGCAGACCAAAGGAACGAAGCAGGAGTACTTGTAAATGTCTTCCTGGAGCCAGTCCCTTCAGTTCTTAGAGGCCCAGCTTCTTTGAAAGCTTGAAACAAGGGGGGCTCCGAGAGCTACTAAGCTTCAAATTTTCCGATCATCTACAGTCCCCACCCCACCCCGTGTAGTGCACTTCAAAGGGAGAAGGTCTTTGCATGTTTCTCAACATTGTCAAAATGTGCGTGTGCACTTAATTAAGGGCAAATGCTCTCACTCTAGGAAGAATGAAAAGAAAGCGCAGGAGGCCCGGAGTGACGAGTCAGCACTTAAAGATGCTTGCTTGCAAAGCCTGATGACCCAGGTTGGATTCTCCAGTACCCACGTAAAGCCAGATGCACAAAGTGGTACATGCATCTGGAGTTCATTTACAGTGGCTAGAGGCCCTGGTGTGCTCAGATTCTCTCTCTCTTCCCCTCTCACTCAAATAAAGAAATAAAAATATTTTTAAAAACAAAGATCCATAATAACGGAGTTTATTTTATAATGGAATGCATTTTGCAAGAAGATATTATTAAATAATTGTTAAAATTTCCTCAATTGAGCCAGATATGGTGATGCATACTTGTAATCCCAGCACTTGGGAGGTCAAGGCAAAAGGATTAGGAGTCTAAAACCACCCTCAGTAACACAGCAAGTTCAAGGCCAGCTTGGACCATATGTGACCCTGTCTCAGAAAACAAGCAAACAACCCTTGCCCCCACCACAACGCAAATCCGACAGCTTTCTTTCAGGACAGGAGACCAGCCCTATGTGACCACACTCTCCACTAGGCCAGCATGAAATTCATTCCAATACAGAAGTGTCTCTGAACACGTGTTGCCATTCAACCAACGAGAATATGGAGCCAAGAGCCAAGCCAAGCTTTCAGAATGTAACCTGAGACGTCATATTTTCAGCCTGTATCAGGGTTGTGTCAAATTCTCTGGCTGTGAACTTCAACTTATTTATAATTTATTGCCCGTGAGGAGGAGTTAATTCAGGGGTTATTATATTTTGTCTTGAAGGTGATATTCAAGGGAGACGCCGACACCTGGCCCACCCACTAGAGGAGAGAGTTGCTTCTTAAACCGTCAAGTCCTGGAGGAATTTTGGAGGGGAGAAGACAAATGCTGGTAGAACAATGCTAACTTAATAAAAGGGATGAAGATCAGATTTCCCACTTTCTGGCTGCCTCCTGTCTGGAATCCTTTTGTGGACTTCTTGAAAGGTCCACTGATTTATAGCACTGCGCCCCTATAGACCCGAGGCCTTTGATTAAGAAGCCAACCACGGCTCCAAACCACACGGCCAGCTGCTGTTTGAACACTAGAACACTTTTGACTATGCTCCATGCCTCATTGTGCCAAGGCGTCATCTTAATGTGGAAAGTTGCCCCAATCCCAGGCAGGCACTCCATGCTCCCAGTTAGCCATCACACCCCCAGGTGTGCACATCTTGACATGTGGAGTTCGTTTTTTTAAATTATTTTATTTATTTTGGAGAGAGACACAGAGAGAGACAGAGAGAGAGGAGAGGAAGACAGATAGAGATGGGCATGCCAGCAGTCTCTCAGCTACTGTGAACGAAATCCAGATCTGTGTGCCCCCTTGTGGGCAAGTGCTGCATTGCGCCCTTGCGTCACTGCATCTGGCTAAACGTGGGACCTGGAGATTGGAACCGTTGGAGATTGGAACCGGGTTCTTAGGCTTAGGAGGCAGGCACCTTAACCGCTAAGCCATCTCTCCAGCCCGACATGTGGAGTTCTTAAAGATAGTCTTCAGGCTCTGGAGAAATGGCTCAGTGAGTAAGACCACTTGCCACAAAAAGGGCCTGAGAGTCCGTGGGAGTTCAGTTACAGCACCCACACAAAAAGCTGGGCATGAGCACACATGCCTGTAACCCCAGTCCTGTGGGGAGCATCGACAGGAGAATGATAGGGCTCATGGGTCAGCCAGTCTGATTAAAAATGGTCACTCCAGGTTCAGAGAGAGACTCCATCTCAAGGAAATGTGCATATGAGCAATTGAGAAGAACACCCAGTACATTTCCCTGGCTTCCACGTGTGCATGCGCACACACACATGCATGTATTCTACATATATACACTACACCCTACATAGTACGTGCATGCAAAAACAAAAGAAGATACATAGTCTGAGAACTTCTTCACTGGGTGAGTGGGTGGTGTTCTGTGTTTTTGGATTCTGCATTCCTTTCTATCCTAAGCTGAAATGATTGTTTGAGACTGTGAGTTCCCGCAGCCACACCCCCTGCTCCGAATTGTGACTGTAATACTAGGATGCCAGGGCATGGGACACTCGTACTTGGGGTGGTGATGATGGGAAATGGACTACGAGTGCCGTTTGAAACAAAGCTGTCATCCCTGCTGCTGGTCAGATGTCTGATGTAGTTTTCTTTCAAAGGACATTGAAAAAAGAACATAAGGGGGCTGGAGAGATGGCTTACTGGTTAAGGTGTTTGCCTGCAAAGCCAAAGGATCCTGGTTCAATCCTCCAGAACCCAAGTAAGTCAGATGCATAAGGGACACATGCATCTGGAGTTTGTTTGCAGTGGCTAAAGGCCCTGGCATGCCCACCTTCTCCCTCCCTCCCTCTCTCTCTCATTGCCTCTTTCTCTTTCTCAAAGAAATTAATAAATAAAGTATTTTTAAAATGTCTCAGGGAAGCAAGGCAGAGAAGTTACAGAGGAGGGCATCAGATGCCGTCTGGCTTCTGCATGTGTTGGCATGGGGCACATGCCTCTGTACAATATGTATATATCACACGCACACACACATGTACATACACACCATATACTGTACACATGCCAAAATAAAAAGAAATAATATAACACCTTCATTACTAAAGGGATAATGGAAACATGACCAGACCATGTCCTACATGGGGAAAAGCGAACTCAGATATGACTTGAGGGCTTCAGTCTCCGACTGCCTAGGATTGCCAGCATGGGAGCCCTTCTTTAGAAAGATTCCACAAGCAGAGGGGCTTAACAAATGGACCTATGGCACTTGGGAGGGGTAAACGTATTGCGGCACCATCACTCGGGAACGTAGGCTTAGAAAGCAGAGCACGCCAACCTGAGTCACGAGGCCCATGGGCTTGGCTAAAGAGGAAGGTGGCAATCTAAAGCAAGGGCTTGTACACAAGGCCCATGTGTGTATGTGGCCCGCTGTCAGCTCATGTCAATAAAGTTTTATTGGAACACCACTACCCATATTTGTTTATATCTTATCTGTGACTGCTGTGATTACAGTGACGGACTTGGACATGCAAAGACGATATGACCCTTAAAATGAGATAGATCTGCTCTGTGGTTCTTTGGACAAACTGTCCATTCCTACTGGAGAGCACGGGTCCCTATCAGAAGATATCCCCACTGGCCCTTGGGAGAAAAAAAAAGGAAACACATGCAGTGTGAACACATGGGTGCCTTGTGCTGGGGAAGGGGTCAGAGGACAGACGAGCGTTTTGTGCATCGGTTATTCTCATCCCTTTGACTTCTGCCATCTGGCTTCCATAGTCATACTTTGTCAGGGTTCAGGGACAAGGGGCACCTGACAGAGTGACTGGGGACAAATTCTTCCCTTACCTGTTTAGCTTCACATCCTCAGTCCAGCGGAGTTATGATCTCACCTGGAATTTGGGCAAAGCCCTGTTTTAAATGCCAGTGGTGACCCGTGGGTGATTCATGTGCTGAGGATGTTGTCTGTTCTGAGCTGGCCTCTTCTCCTCAGCTACTATCTATGAGGCCAAGCACCCCATCCCCTGCCCCCCAACACACACTCTCCTCACCTCAATGAGCCCCTCGGGAAGAATGCAGGGTCAGAACTGTGCACAGAGGCAGGTCACAGAGAGATCTGTTACTCTTTGGGACATCGCTCTGTTCCTGGCTAACACATGGCAGGATCCCCTCCCATGCAGAGACCACATGTGAAGTCCTTAGTGGCTCTGTCCAGCAATGCCCTCCAATTTGTCCCCAGCACGCTGAGCGTCGAGTAGGCCCGCTCTTCCATTTTGCTGTTTGCAGCCCCTGGAACACAGTCACACTTCATGAGGAATCACCATGACAACTAGTGTGGAGGTTCTCGGGACATCTGTGTTCACTGGGACAAGAATTTTGTCATGGTCTCTTCCTTCCAGACTGAAAGACTTGGACACCTAATGAGCGGCCAGCAGGGCATGGAACTTCAATTTTTTTACTGGCTCCATTTTAGAGTACATCAGGGTGAGGAGCCAGAAGTCACTTTTTTTTTTTTTTTTTTTTTTGTTTTTTGGTAGGGTCTCACTCTAGACCAGGCTGACCTGGAATTCACTCTGTCTTCTCAGGGTGGCCTCGAACTCATGGCGTTCCTCCTACCTCTGCCTCTCAAGTGCTGGGACTGAAGGCGTGCACCACCACGCCTGGCCTCAAAGGTCACTTTTTAATCTGACTTAGGACTGTGTGCAGAACTGCTGGACCTCACCCAGTCAACATGGGAAGGGAAGGTGAAGGAGTTGAGCTGTGCATTTAAAAATAACATTTTGGGACTGGAGAGATGGCTTAGATGTTATGGTGCTTGTCAGCAAAGCCTAACAACCTGAGTTTGATTCCACAGTACCCACATAAAACCAGACACTCAAAGTGATAGAAGCATCTGGAGTTCATGTGCAGTGGCTGGAGGTCCTGCCATGCCCATTCTCTCTGTCTTTCTTCTATCTCTCTCTGCTTGCCAATAAATAAATTAATTAATGAACAGTTTTGGGACCAGGGAGATGGCTCAGTGGTCAGGAGCATTTGCTCTGCAAGTATGAAGATCTGGGTTTGTTCCCCAGTGCCCATGTTAAAATATTTGGGACTGGAGAGATGAATTAGTGGTTAAGACACTTGCCTGTAAAGCCTAAGGACCCAGGTTCACTTCCCCAGTACCCACATAGAGCCAGATGCACCAGGTGGCACATGCATTTGGAGTTCATTTGCAGTGGCTGGAGGCCCTGGTGTGCCCATTCTCTCTATCTGCCTCTCTCTCAAATAAGTAAATAAATAAAATACTTTAAAAAATCTAGGCATGGCTATGCATGTCAGTCACCTCAGTGCCAAGGCAGAGCAGAGATAGGAAAAGTGCTAGGCTTGCTGGTGAGCCAGTCTAGCTGAAAAACTACAAGGTCCAGGTTTAGTGAGAGAGCCTGTCTCAAGGAAATAAGGTGGAAGAATGAGGAGGACCATGCAACCCCTTCCTTTGGCCTCTGCATGTATGCACACAGGACATACATATCTGTACATGTACATTCATACACCACACACACACATCCACATCCAGATGCACCAAAAAAAATTTAACATTTTTGGCAGTAGCCATCTCCTGAAATTCTAAAATGTATGTTTCTCCTTTCTTTAAAACAGAAGCTTGTGTGTCCACAGCCTCACTGCTCTGAACCATGGTGGAAGGTTTTGCAGCCTCAGATTCATCCTCACCTCCCACCTGCCTGCTTCCTGTCTTATTCAATCTCTTTGGCAGAGGCAGCATGGTAGTCCTGAGCCACTTTTTTCTTGTCTACATCTTTTTTTTTTCAAAAATTTTTTAAAAATTATTTTATTTATTTTTGGAGAGACACAGAGAGAGAGAGAGACAGAGAGGGAGAAGAGACAGAGAATGGGCGCGCCAGCAGTCTCTCAGCTGCTGTGAACGAAATCCAGATGTGTGCTCCCCCTTGTGGTCAAGTGCAGCATTGCGCCCTTGTGTCACTTTGCATCTGACTAAACATGGGACCTGGAGATTGGAACTGGGTTCTTAGGCTTAGAAAGCAGATGCCTTAACCGCTAAACCATCTCTCCAGCCCCTTGTCTACATCTTTTATGTCCCCTGGCTCCAGTATGACTTAGGAGTGCCCACATTCACCTGGACACAGTCTTCATCTTAGGTCCTCACAGATCAGGGTCCATGCAGATCCCAAGGAACCTGCCCATTTCTACTCTTCCTCAGGGCCTCTATGGTGACCATCCCGTTCAGAGTCCTCTGAGAAACAGAAGGGGAGTCCTCTGTCCTTTAGCCTTCAAGCCAGGCAGGAACCTCGCAGTCTGAACACAGGTTGCACAAGTACACAAATTTCTTGGCCTGAGGACTAATAATACTTCCTTGTCTCTGGGACTCAGGTCTTGACCTTTATAATTTAGACTGAGGTATGCTTTTCTTGTCTGCAAAGTAGAGATTAAAATTCCTATCTGGCTTATTCCACAAGACTTTCCATGCATTAACCTTGCTCTGAAAATGCCCTGGTGAATGAGTGACCTGCAGGAACTTCTAGAAAGATGCAGAACGTCTCATGGCCGTGATGAGGGAAGCTGGGAGCTACGGAACAGGCTCCATAGAGGGAGGTGTGAGCCAGGAGCCAGATGCTGCCGTATCTGGGAGAGATGATCACTTCTGGAAGTATATGGGCAATAGGGTTAAGTCTAGTTGGGCAGAACAGGTAACAGGTGCTCCTTGCTGCTTTTATTGTGTTGTTATGTGTGTAACAGTCTTCAGCCATCACAGAATAAATACACATCCTGGTTACTGAGTAACGAGGCAGAGGCCACATGCCAGTCAGGGTGAAAGGACCAACCAGACAGTCAATACTCTTCCCTGACAGGTGGCAGGTACCAAGAGGGGCGGGGTCCAGAGGGATTAAGGTGAGGGGCTGATGGGATTAAGGTGAGGGGTTGAGCTGCAATAAGGAACTCTCTGAAATTGAGGTTCGAAGCTGAGGGAGTTACTGCGTGTTGGAACTCCTCCCACCTCCCAAGTGGTGTTGGAGATGGGTGGGTATAAGGAAGGATTATCAAAGCAATAGCAGACCCAACTGTCCTGTGGACAGATGGCATCCATCGACCGGGTGGGGGAGGTCCAAATAGGAAAGAGACAGAGGCCCTTCCCAACCCAGGGATTAGGAGTTAGGAGACTGTGCCCTTAGCTGCAGGGAATTGGGGGTGAGTCCGGTGACCGTGGGTGGAGCCCTGAGAGAAGGCAGCTGAAACGAAATCTGCCTGTCACCTCCAGTCTCAGCTTTTTATGGGCCAGCTGGCCACGGAGCAAGGGTCACTGGGCAGGGTGTCACGGGCTGGGGTGGAGCCCCCTGGCTTTCAATCTAAGGGTTGGCAGTGGGCCTGATTAAAAGAAGCTGTTGTCTTGGTGCACTTTTTGTTTGTTTGTTTCAAGGTAGGGTCTCACTCTAGCCCAGGCTGGCCTTGAACACGTGGCGATTCTCCTACCTCTGCCTCCTGAGTGCTAGGGTTAAAGGTGTGCGCCACCACTCCCAGCTTTGGTGTACCCCCCCCAAATAGTTTGGTTAATTTATTTTTTGTTTTATTGTTTGGATGATTTTAAAGTTGTCTAGTTACACATCAAACTTGTCCTGGTAGAAAGTGGATGAGACCCCAACGACATGTCCTTCTGTGTACCCTCAATGACAGGGACTTGGCAGGGTGCTTTTCAGTCCACAGACGTGGCTCCTGTACTTTCTTAGCCTTTACCTGCCCTTCCCTCTCAGATCTCCTTAGAAATTAATACCCTCACTGTCTGAATGATTTTAGAATCACTGCGGTTTAGACATACAAGCTGCATTAGGAGTTTGTGCCGAAATTTCATCTTCAACATAGCCAGAAGCAAACTTCCACTGGGCAGAGGACAGATTCACAGAGAGAAAAGACAAGTTTCTCCTGGCAGTCAGCCCTCCTTCATATTGGTTCCACGTTCTGCACCTCCTTCAAGCATTCCCTTCCCTGTCTACCTCCCTCTTTGCAGGATGACTGCAACCTACGTGTAAATAAAAAACCGGGACTGGAGAGATTGCTCAGTGGTTAAAGTGCTGGCTTGCAAAACCTGACAGCCAGGGTTCGATTCCCTGAGTAGCCACACAAAGCTAGATGCGCAAAATGGCACAGGCATTTGGAGCTTGTTCTCAGGCAAAAGGTCTTGGTGTGTGCATTCTCTCTCTCTCTTCCCCTCTCTTTCTTTCTGCTTACAAGGAAAAAAATATATTTTGAAATAGAAAATGGTAGAATGAAGATCTGGGATGACTTCATTGTATGTAGCAACCTTCCAGATGCCAGGGCTCAGAGGAGACAGCCTGTGCACTGAGAACACAGGAAGCTGGGTATTTTATAGAGACCAGGGCTTTACTTAGCTCCCAGTTGGGGAGGCTGCAAGTCCACCATCAGGCACCTCATCTTTTGAGCATCTGGTGAGGGTGCTACAACATGGCAGATGGGATCACGTGGTGAGACTGTGTATGAGGGCGAGGTCACAAGAAAGGACGTGAGTGTCCAGAGAAGGGGCAGGATGCTCTTTTGTGACCAGTCACCCTGGTGAGAATTAATGCACTGCTTTGTGTGGGTAGCATCGGTCCTTTTGTGAGGGAGGTCATGACACAAACACCTGCTTCACACTCCCTCCTAAATGTCCCACACTTTTCAATACCTTACAATGGGGACCAAGTTTCCAGCACATGGACCTTTACGAACAAACCATATGCAAACCAAAGCAGAACCCAAACAGGCATTGACTTCAGGTCACAAAAGATGAGAAAGAAAGCCATTCAGGACCTCCGCGTGATTTTATTAATGACAAACAAAACCAGATCCAGCTGCTTGTCTTCCATCAGAGTACAGAATTCAGAGACCTTGTAATTATGGTTAGTTCGCCTCAAGTCTGGGCATAAAGTCAGGGTGAGATTAAGCAATCACTCAACTAAAAGTTAAAGTGGGCGCAGTTAGAATTAGCAAAGTAAAGCTAGGCATAGCTGGGCATGCTTTTAATCACAACACTTGAGAGGATGAAGCAGGGGGATTGCCGTGAGTTAAAGGCCAGCCTGGGATAATGGGTAGACCTTGTCTCAAAAATATGAAAGAGAGACAGACAGAGAGAGGGAGGGTGGGCAAAAAAATATATATGTTAACAACAAATTGTTTGGAAGAGTCAGTCTTTCTTCAAAGCTTCTTGTAGAAGTATTTGTTGTGCTTGCTAAGAATAGACTAAATCCTAGATTTCATCTCGGACCCAGAGAACTGAATACCCAAGAATTCTTATGTTTGCAAGACAGCACTTTGACCCCTCCAGGTGTTCTTGAGGTGTATACCCGCTCCTCAGTGTTGGCATGCCTGATTCTTTTGGATTGTCTTCAGGAACAGATACCCTCAGCCTTCCCACCACCCAGCTCTGCTTCTGAGCACCCTTGTGTGGCTGAGTGGATACAGACGCCTTCCCTCCCAGTGCATGAGGACAGCTGGGCTCAGCATCTCTACTGGCATCTAACCTCTCCATTAGCATCGTCCCACTTTTGTCTAGATGGTTGGTTAGAAGATAAGCTCTCAGGATGTTGTGTACAACGAAGCGGCCCCAGGTCCTCCTTCTACCATTTTCAGTTTACATGCAGGTTGCAGTCAGTCATCCATCAAAGAAGAAGGTGGATGAGGAAGGGAAGGCTTCAAGGAGAGGCAGGAAGTGGAACCAGTACAAAGGAGGGCTGACTGTGGTGGGAGACGTTAGGAGGGGAGATGGGAGGATGGGATGAGGACTGGTGAGGAAGGGGTGGATGAAGGCACGGGATGAGGAAGGCTGGAGGGAAGATAGCAAGGGAGTATGGGGACACTGAGGGAGCGTTGATGAACAGGGGTTTTGTGAAGAAGCCCAGTGGGGCCGTGGGAAGGCCTTTTGGGGAGGATGGCTGGACTAATCAGAATTCAAATGATGGGTGAATCATGGGGGAAGGGAACTGGCCAGGGAGGGTGGTGGAAGAGGGAACAAGCGAGGCCATGGTGGACAGCTTCTTGGACAGGCAGGATCTCCCCCTTCCCCTCTACCAGGGTGCTAAACAGGATAATGCCAAGTTTTGTCACAGCTTTTCCCTTACCCATGACATTATCTTTACATACAATGTGATGTGATAAGATACATTTCAGTCATGTCTGAGAAGGCCTGAGACACCCCACTGCCCTGTATATACCTACTGCGCTATACATACACATGGCTTGTTTACATGGCTGCACCATACCGTCCCCTGGTGGAGGAAGCTATAATTACAGGCAAAGAGACAAAGGAAATGCACTCTTGAAGACTGAAGAACTGAAACAGAAGACGACAACAGCTTTGATGACTGAAGTTTCAAAACCTGAAGTAGATGTGTTGGTTTGAGTCAGGCGTCCCTCGTAAGTTCATGTATTCTCCGAATGCTTAGTTTTCAGCTGATGACAACTCGGGAGGTGGAGCCTTGCTGGAGGAGGTGTGTTGCTGGCGGAGGACCTTGAGGTTAGGTAACGCTCACACTCACTTTGCCAGTGTTAGCTCACTCTCTTGCTGCAGTGTTCCACCTGCTGTGGGAGAGGTGACGCCCAGCCTCTGCTCATGCCATCCTTTCTCCTGCCATCATGGAGTTTTTCTTCCAGGCTTTAAGCCAAAATAAACCCATTCCTTCCCACAAGCTGCTTTTGGTTGGGGGCATTGTGCCAGAAATGTGACGGTAACTGCATCAGAAGATCATGATAATGTTGCAAAAAATCTGTGGGAAATGCATGGATTTTAAACACGATTGTGAGTAGAATATTTCCCATCTTCTCCAGGTATACATGTTCTCCATCTTTTTGTCTCTTTTTGAAGCATCTGTAAAGAATCATAAACAAATCCTAATATTTTCTGAAGCCATTTCCAGTTTCTACTTTTTAAATTTTTTTTTTTTTTTTTTTTTTTTTTTTTTTTTTTTTTTTTTTTGGTTTTTCGAGGTACGGTCTCACCACTCAGGCCCAGGCTGACCTGTAATTAACTTTGTAGTCTCAGGGTGGCCTTGAACTCATGGTGATCCTCCTACCTCTGCCTTCCAAGTGCTGGGATTAAAGGCGTGCACCATGATGCCCGACCCAGTTTCTACTTTTTAAAAATTTTATTTATTTGAGAGAGAGATAGAAGAGGCAGAGTGAGAGAGAGAAAGAGAGAGAGTGAGAGTGAAAGAGGGAGAGGAAGAGAATATGGGCACTCCAGGGCCTTCAGCCACTGTAAACGAACTCCAGATGCATGCAGCACCTTGTGCCTGGATTATGTGGGTCTTGGGGAATTGAACCTGGGTCTTTTGGCTTTGCATGCAAATGCCTTAACTACTAAGCTATCTCTCCAGCCTAATTTCGACATTTTGAAAGGAGATTTCTACCTGAAGTGTAACTTCTTCATGATCAAAGACATTGTCCATTGAATAAGTAAGGGGAACCAGTAGTAGTTTATTAAGAATGGCAAATTCTGGGCTGGAAACACGGCTTAGTGGTTAAGGTGTTTGCCTGCAGGGCCTAAGAACCCAGTTTTGATTCCCCAGTACCCACATAAGCCATATGCATGAGGGGGGTGCATGTATCTGGACTTTGTTTGCAGTGGCTAGAGGTACTGGTATGCCAATTCTCTCTCTCTCTCTCTTTGCCTTTCTCTCACCTTTCTTGATCAAAATCACAAATAACTAAATATCAAATATAATAAAATGGCGAGGTGTTGCTTCTCATTTAAGAATGATGACAATAAAATGTGGGTGCTCTCAATTGATTTCCCTTTACAGAAATACCTTCTAAAGTTAGCAAACAAATGTGACAAAATGCATTTTGTATTCTTGTACAGTTGGTGATGACAATTAGTGATAATGTTAGGCAATCATTTCAGAAGAGCTCATGTCCTGTCATGGAAAGGCACTGTGGCTTCTGTCCCCTGCGCGTTGGGGCTGGGAACTCTGGTCTTTGCAGTGAGAGTGGTAAGGGTGGACGCAAGCTCTTGCCAGGTCTTCCTGATGTGTGTAATGTCTACCCAGAGTCCACTTCTCTCCCCTAGCACTACTGCCCAACACTCACAGCTCTTCCACAGTGCCCTGGCTGCCCACTCAGTGTACAGAGCTCAGTGTCCTCACTACAAGCCCAACTCCCAGGCATGAGAGCGTCTCCCTTCTATGCCTTGCGTTGTCTTCCTACACGCTTGGCTGCCCTTCCAAACGTTTCTCCTTCTACCATTGTGGGTCCAGGTCCTGAAAACATTCCTGCCTTGAAACAATCCCAGTTGCCTCTTTGGCCCTACTGTGAATTTCACTTACATTAAAAAATTCCTAAGCCAGGTGTGGTGGTGCACACCTTTAATCCCAGCACTTAGGAGGCAAAGGTAGAAGGATCGCCATGAGTTCAAGACCACCCTAAGACTACCAAGTGAATTCCAGGTCAGCCCAGGCTAGAGCGAGACCCGACCTCAGAAAAAAAAAAATTCTTACTATTCCCAATCCATGGAATGGGCCTTTTTCTCCTTGTCCTTCTCTATTTGTCATGTAGGAACAGGAAGATTACTGCTTGGCCAGAGACTGTGTGTAATGGCGTGGAGTCTGAAACTGGCCCTTGGGAAGGCATTGCAGGGGAGGTGGCATTGAGCCGAGAACTGTCATCATGGGAGGGGTGACTTAAGGATTTAAAGGCCAATCCCGTGGGCTAATCCATGATCATCCTGAGCTTCTTGTCCTTCCAATGTTTCGCTGTTACTGGCCTTGATGTGTAGGGTCCTCCAAACTTGTAGCCATCAGAGCCCATCCTGGCCCTAAGTTTGTGTGAATGGCTGGGTCAGGAGGCAGGAGAGCTTTGTCCATGTTCCCAGATCTCAGCTCTTCAGGAAGATCCTTTCTGCATGATTTTCCTATCTGGCCCAATTCCCTTGGGGACGAACATCCTCTCTGTGGTCTGATATACTGTCACAAACAGTCCCCTGCCTGCGTCCACTCTTGCTGTAGTGACTGGCCCTGTGGATGGACCATGGGTGTGAAGCAACAGTGAACTTCTGTCTGAGAGCTTCAGGCCTTTTTTTTTTTTTTTTTTTTTTCTATAGGGTAAGTAAAGATCTGGTGAAGCAGTGCCCTTAAAGTTGCTCTGTACTTCAAGGGCAAAGAATGTACCAGGTTGAGTTAGAACCAAGTTACACAGCCATGTTTACCCTGGGTGGAACCTGTGGTGATGGAGGAACAATAGTTGACATTAGACTGAGGGCCAAGAGTGATGGCACTCAAATGATGCTTGAGGTTCCTGTTGAAATCAGGGTCTACGAACATGAACGTTAGAAAGGGGCATGAAGAGATGGCTTAGTGGTTAAGGTGCTTGCCTGTAAAACCTAAGGACCTGAGTTCAGTTCCCAAGTCCCCATGTATCAAATATAAAAGGTGCTCACAGTGGCGCATGCACCTGGAGTTCATTTGCAGTAGCTGGAGGCCCTGGTGCACCCATGCTCTCGGTCTGTCTCTCTTCTCTCTGTCTCCCTGTGCTTATAAATAAATAACTAAAAATACATACATATTTGTTTTAAAAAAGAAAAGTTAGAGAGGGTGGTGATACAAGGTGGAATGGCTTGGAAAGAGGGCTTCAGGTGTAGGATTACAGAATACATGTGTATTCACCTGATGGTGAAGGAAGGGCATTTTAAAGGCATAGGATAGAGTTGTCTGCTCTAACCAGGCAGTCATTTTCTCCTTGGTAAGGATAATCTTCACTGTCAATTTGACTAGATTTAAAACAACCTGCAAGACACACCTCGGTGCGTCTTGTGATGGTACTTCCATAAAGATGTAACTCAGATCAAAGCCCCATCCTAAATGTTGGTGGCATCATTCATTCAATGGGCTGGGCCCCTAGAATAAACAGAAAGGAGAAAGTGAGCTGAAAACCAGCCTTCATCAACCTCTATTTCCTGCATGTGTGTGCAGTGTGACCAGCTCCCTCAGGCTCCCGCTGCCAGGCCTTCCCCGCCATGGTGGATCATGGGTACTTCAACTGTGAGCCAAAGTTAACCCTTCCTTCCTTTTGCTTTTGTCAGGCTTTTGTCATACCAACTGAGAAAAATAACTATAACAGCCCTACAGATTTGGAATTTATAATTTGCGCTATATTTCAGTGCCATCTATTTTAGAACATGACAGATATCCTGCACTTAGTGCATTTCTACGGCTAAGGTATGAAGCCCCTGGGAGCTCACCACCACTACAGGAGGTTTAGTGTCATAATAGTAAACACCGTTCTTCCCAGTGGCCTTCAGCAGAAGAAAACCACCACTCAGAGAGTGGCTGTCTTTGTCACAATGATGCACGGGCCCCAGTGATGTTGACTGTGGTACTGGGGACTTGGGGGTATTGGATGACCCTGACACGGGGTGGTCTTTCAGAATGGAAACGTGACCCACAACCTTCTAAATATGCATGGTGTTAAAGGACTTAGAATAAAACTGCATTGGTCAGAATTTACATTGCTGTGGCGAAACGCCAGCAAAAGTAACTTAAAAGAGGAAAGACAGATTTTGGGCTCATGGTTTCAGAAGGTTCAGTACGTGGCTGATTGATGGGAGTAGGGAAAGAAGAGTCTGTTCATCACATGATATACAGGAAATGAAATGATAAAGGGACTGGGCATAATCTTCCAAGACACTGCCAGTGACTTCCTTTCTCTTGCAAGGCTCCATCTCCTAACATTTCTATACTGTCCCCCCAAAGAACTAGAAGTTTCGAGTGAAGCATTCAACCCATGAACTTTTGGGGAATATTTCATGTTGAAACTGTAACACTCAGCCCCTGGTTTCCAGATGCTTCTAGGCATCTCATAATCCAAAAAGCATTTAGTTCATGACCTCACAGTGGCTGATGCTACCTACCTAAGACCTGTATAAAAAAAGGGGGGGGGAATAAAACCATCAAAATAGAAGGTGGAAAGAAGAAGGGATTTGGTGAAGAGGGGATTTGGATAGGGGAAAGGGTAGTGAGTGGGAGCGGATTGTGATTATGTTATATATTGTTCATATTTATGCAAGTTGTCAATAAATTTTTTTCTTTTGGTTTTTCAAGGTAGGGTCTCACTCTAACCCAGACTGACCTAAAATTCACAATGTAGTCTCAGGTTGGCCTTGAACTCATGGTAATCCTCCGACCTCTGCCTCCCAAGTGCTGGAATTAAAGGCGAGCAGCCACCACGCCTGGCTAATAAAAATATTTTTTTGAAAAAGGCATTTAGGGGTTGGGGATTTAGCTCAGTGGATGAGCGCTTGCCTAGCAAGTGCAAAGGGCCTGGGTTCGGTCCTCAGCACCAGAAAAAAAAAAAAGACAAAATCACAAAAAGACCAAAAAAAAAAAGGGGGGGGGCGGGGGACTGAAAAGGCATTTAGCCAGTACTGAAGAGTCCCTAAGGTATTCAAACATTATTCAAAAGTTTAAGTCCAGAGCATCTCCTGGACCTACAGCAAACTTGGCCGTGAGTTCCTGTGAGCATCAGAACTTAGCTCACAGCTCTGTATCTGATATACAGTGGCCCAGAGCAGACATTTCCATTCCACATGAAAGGGCAAGGAGGACAGGGACAACTGCACAGAAGGGAGACTGAATCTCAGCACAGCAGACACTCAATCCCGAAGCTTCATGTCCAGAGTTCTAGGCACGTGGCATCCCAATATGAATTCCAGTGGGCTTGGGAAGCCCTGCCCTTATTTCCTTGCCATTTGCAGCCCACATGGCCTCTCTCTCAGGCTGGTGCCACTCATTGCTTGTGGCTTTCCTTGGCAGACATTTCATATTTCTGGGTCCCCACTGAAGCTTGGGCTTCACCTCACAGCGGGTGCAATAGTGGCATGTCTGTTATGGGGGAAACCAACTGCCCTCTAATTGGACTGGAGGCCCACTCCACAGGAGGGAATACATCCCTGATACTGAAAACCTATAACAGGGTAGTCATGAGCCCTAGGGTGTAACATCTGCTGGTGTCTGGCTCAATGTATATATTATGCTCACCAAACTGCCCAGTAAGCACTTCTCTTAATGTCCACGCATTGCCTTTCCAAGGGCTTCCTTCAGAGACTCTAACCCTGTCACACACCTGACCTCCTGGGCCTTCCTTTGAAATCTACAAGGACAGAAGCCCTTGTGATCTCACAACTCTTGCATTCTGTCTGCCTGCAAAACCAGCATCGTGTGGCTCATGCTAACTGGGTTCTCTTGGACTCACCTCTGCATGCCTGCATAGCTGAGCACAGTGAAAAGGAATTATGAGAAAACACTTGCCTAGGCTGGCTGTTGTGAGCAGGGTTCCCTGGAGGACTCTGTTCTGAAGGGAAAGTTTTTCAAATGAATGTACTCTATAATGTGTGGGGTCGTCCAATCCCCAGGTGACCTCTAGGGATTGTTCTCACTTTCTTGATCCAAAGTCGTTGGCTTCTTTCTAATGGTGCTTATATCTTCCATAGCTCCAACTTCACACAGGCCTTTTTGATTAAAGCACAACTTTTCCACATCTTTCTGCTTTTTTTTTTTTTTTTTTTTTTTTTTTTTTTTTTTTTTTTTTTTTTGCCTCTGATTCTCACTTCAAACCTGACCAAAAGCAGCCAGTAATAACCTAAACTGCATTCAGGCTAAGTGAGGGTTACTCTCATCACCTTTAAATTGAACCTCATTAAATTCTCGGGGCATGGACAAAACATAGACAAGTGATTTTCTAGAGTCTATCATAGATTGCCTCCAGTCCAGCTCCTATTACAGTCCTTATCTGAAACATCATGATGCCAGCCGGCTCTCACTGTCCCCATTCCTGTAGGGATTCTGGTCTCCTGAACTCTTGTCAGAATTGTTCACTGAGCTCTGATTTCAGCTTACACTTCCAAACATCCAAACTCAGCCCCCCTCCACAAACCAGTTCTGATGGTTAAAGAACCATATCATGAGGCTTAATCTTAGCAACAAAACCCCAGTTTTTTGTTACTGATTTCCTCTGTGACCAAATACCTATGAAAAACAACTTCAAGGCTCATGGTTTCTTAGAGTTCTGTCCAGGGTTGCTTGCAAGGCTCTTTGCACTTGGGCAGAGAATCATGGTGGTTAGAAGAGGAGGGTAGTTACCTAGGTGGTCAGGAAATAGTAAGGAAGGGACCAGGCACAATCAACTTCTTCTAGCTAGGCCCCCCACTTCCTCAAGTTTCCAGACCCTCCCAAAATAGCACTACCAAGCTGGGGGGCAGAGCAGCCAGCCCATGAGCCTGGGTGTGGGGGGGAACTTCATATTCAAACCATAAGTGGAACTCCAGTTCACATATACTTACAAAGTATTCTGTGTGGTTTTAATACATACTGACATTTCAAGGAATGCAACTAAGGAAATAGTACAATGTGGGAGGATAGTATTTTGCCTTGTTCAAAATTCTCACAAGTGCTGTTTACCATTTCTGAGATTCAGGTCATCCGCAGTTACACTGTCTATGGCATTTGAGTCTCCAAAATAACTTTCTACACGAGTCCCTATTTACAGTTGTGGCATTGAAGTGATTCAGCACATACTTACAAACACACGGACTCAGCTATACACACACACACACACACACACACACACACACACACACACACACACAATTATTTATTTGAGAGAAAAAGAGGCAGAGAGAGAGAGAATGGGCATGCCAGGGCCTCCAGCCACTGCAAACAAACTGCAAATGCATGCGCCCTCTTGTGCATCTGGTTTACCTGGGCCCTGGAGAGTCAAACCGGGATCCTTTGGCTTTGCAAGCAAATGCCTTAACCGCTAAGCCATCTCTCCAGCCCTGACTCAGCTTTTATTCTCAAATGTTAACTATGGAGCAAAGGTGTCCACAGTTATTTCTCTTATATCCCAAGATAGCCATAATCATTATGTATAAGCTTCTGGTTATTCATTCTGTCTTGAGAATATGGAATATGTACCCAGCACTTACAGACTGAAACATAGGTGATCTTAATATAAATTATATCACTTTCAATTTCTTTCTTCGTGTACTTAGGACATCTTATTGATTTAACTGAAATTGTGTGTATAGTCATATTTCTGAACTATGAAATTAATTCCATGTTAATAAAGAAGCTATCGGAAAGCGTTTTATGTTGAGAAGACAGTGTTGGGTGCAGCTGAGTCAGGAGACATCTGTTGTCTGAGCTGCATTGTGGCCTGGCTCTCTCACGTCTGGTCTGTCTGTCTTTCAGCTGAACAACCTGAACTCTGACTTGGTTACTCTCAAGATGATTAATACTTGAGCTAAGACCTTGTGGGGGGAACACTTTGATTTAAAATGTGTAATATTATTCTATGATTTAAAAATATACTTTTCTGCACATGCCATATTGATTTATTCTATGGTTAGAAATCGGTCTTTTTTTTTTTAATATACTTTTCTGCACATGCCGTGATTGACAGTCCTTTTCAGAGCTCCCTGAGGACTGCTGACACCACCGTCCTCCAGCGTTGGGAATGAGACACCATCTCCACCAGCCCGTGTTGTGGATGGACAGGAGCACTGACCACCGTGCTCCTTTCCGTGGCTTACAGGATGACAGATTTGCCCTCAAGGGGACACTGCTGAGGAGGTGCCACTGACAGACTGGTCCCCACGGGATCTGCACATCTGCACATGCTTCCAAAGTGCAGCACTGTGGGAACCAGGAGGGATTGCGGCTCTTCTGACACCAGCAAGGATAACGGAGCCCTTGATCATGAAAAGAAGTCTTCAGAGGCTGCCTTGCCAAGACCACCTCGAGACAAGCACCTCTGCCCGGAATGTGCTGCTCCTTTAAGCCCTCTTAACACTGCCCCTTGGACCTTTGCCTTCACAGTTCTGTGGCCGAGTGCCACCCCTTGTCCATTCCAGCCTTCACCCTGCTGCACTGTGTGGAATCATGGTCTCCTATCACAGGCAGGAAGACAGGGCTGAACACAGTAGTGTGGAGCACATGTCTAGGACACGTCCTCAAGACTCACGTCCTCTGGGTGGTGAACCTGTTTCTGACCTCTAACCGGCCTGCCTCTGCTTTTCTGCTACAGAACTGGAGCCTGATTCCACAGCTTTCACACTTCCGTGTCCTATCTGCTTCTGCTCCTGGTGGGTGGAGGAAGTCCTTCCTGGAGGTGTTGTGTCACGGATATATACATCCATTGTGCAGCCGGGACTTCTCTCTGTGTGTATTTGCGGGGTGGAGGAGGCAGGGGCATTCACTCAACAATTTTTGAGTGTTTGTCTTTTCCTATGCTGTAGGGATACAGTGTTGAGCAAACCCTTCATCTCTTCTCCTGCACCTTTCAAAAAGTAATGAGTAAATAAAGTCATGAAAGTGGTGGCAAATGATAGAAAAAAAAACCCAAGAAGTGATGAAAAAAGAAAGTCAGGGGCTGGAGAGATGGCTTAGTGGTTAAGGTGCCTGCCTGCCTGCCAAGCCTAAGAATGCCGGTTCCAATCTCTAGGTCCCATGTTTAGCCAGACACAAAGAGATGCAAGGGTGCAATGCCGCACTTGCCCATAAGGGGGCGCATGTGTCTGGAGTTCATTCACAGTGGCTGAGAGGCTGCTGGCATGCCCATTCTCTATCTGTCTCTCTCTCTCTCTCTCTCTCTCTCTGTGTGTGTGTGTGTGTCTCCACAAAAAAAAAAAGAAAAGAAAGGAAAAGAAAAGAAAAGAAAAGAAAGGAAAAGAAAAGAAAAGAAAGTCTGCCTTACAGTGGTTTGGATAGGCCTCTTGAAAGCAACACTTGAACTGATAGCTAGAGATTGAACATGATTCCAGACAGGCAAGGGATTGGCAAGGACATTACAAACAGAGGACAGCATGTGCCAAGGCTCAAGCCAGCAAGGCCTTGAGGTTCAAGGGATCCAGTGAGTCTGATCATCCAAGAGAAAAGAGGAGCAGGGGGCCCAGAAAGCTTGTCACAGGTCACATCATGGACAAGTTTTGATCTTGTACTCATCTCTTTGAAAGGTATAGCCTGGTTCCTTCCCTTTGAGGGTGCAGTCTGTTTCGTGTTAGGATACTGTGGAGGTGATGGTGTGTGATATTTGTAATGAGGACAAAAATTAGAATGCATGGTCACTCTTCCTTGCTCCTCCGGATCACCTGCTCTGCCAGGAGTTAGCTGTCATGTGGTGAAGATAAAGACAAGTAGCCTTGGAAGAGGGCAATATGGCATCATCCTTCTGCCACCATGTAAGAGGGCCATGTTGGAAGCAGAGCATCCATCCCCAATCAAGTCCCAGACAAGAAACTGACTTCAACTTCCTGAGCGACTTGGTGCTAGTTGGGGCTCTGCAGAAACAGAATGGATTGAATGGATACTTAGTAGGGTTGTTAGATGAAACATTTACTGTTTCCTCTTGGAAGAGGAAGGGGGCTATTGGGATCCTTAATTCAGCCCTAATATCTTGAGGAGCCCAGTGCTTTCTGCCTCTCTGTTGCCTGTCTTGAAGTGCTGACTTAACCCCCAGGCTAACTTTTTTTCTCACAGGGACCTGATGTCTGTCGTGATTCCAGTTGTCACAAAATGACAGAAATGACAAAGTCAAGACAGATCAAAGCCCATCTCTGCCGAGTCTCTTCTTGGGAGTGTGCAAGCCTTCCTCTGAAGTTTCTCGCACATCATGGACCCAAGTTGTATCACATGCTTGTGACTCATTCAGGCTGGGTGCCATGGTGGCTTGGTGTAGGACTGTGACAGTGAGGTGGAATGACAGAAGTAAACCTGAGGGCTGGAGAGCTGGCTCAGTGGTTAAAGGCCTGGGTTCGATTCCTCAGTACCCATGTAAAGCCAGATGCACAAAGTGACCCATGAGTCTTCAGTTCCTTTGCCATGGCTAGAGGCCCTGGTGTGTCCATTCTCTCTCTCTCTCTCTCTCTCTCAAATAAATAAGTAAAGTAGATCTTAGGTGTGGTGTTTAGAAACCAAGAGGAGGAGAATCAGCCCGTGTGACTTTTGGTTGCTGGCTTGAGCAAACAGGGCTTTGAGAGCACTATTTGCACAGGTGAAAAGCCCTGGGGGAGGCAGTTTTGTACAACAGGGGTAGTCAAGACTTTGTGAAGGCAAAGCACCCTCAGGTGGTCCGATTTGCCAATTCCCATCAACATACATACCCCTGAAAGTACAGCTTTGTGTCTTCACAGACGGATCAGCAGCGGTGGGTGTCCTGCATGACAGAGGCTGGCCGGAAGAGCACTTTCCTCGAGAAAGAATTATCTGATAACAGCCACAAGCTGGGCGACGTCCTATTCCAAGTGAGGCTTGCTTTAATGGTCATTGTTAGGCATTAATTAGTGCTGTGAACTGCAGCACCTTTTAGTAGCCATCCTTGGATAATTTTGCAGTGGACACTTGGAGGCCAGATACGTTGTCTTATGATGTCCACGAATAATAATGATATAAGACTTTGTCTCCACAATATCCTTTCTATTTTTAAAGCTCTGCCATATTCATGGATGGACCCATAAATGTATAAAAGCTACATAAAAGACACATCCCCATCACATTTTTATACCCTATATTATTTTAAGTGTGGTCCAGACCAGGGCTCTACTAATTTAGTTTGGCAAACATTACTGGGCATCAGGCACCATCCTAAGTGTTGATGGTTCAGTCATGAAGGCAGGATGGTAGGTGCCCCATCCACGCCGTTGGTGTTGAATGAAGGAATAGTTTAGATCTATTCACCAAGGAAGGCATCAAGGACTCTCATGGCCCATGAAAAATTCCTGGTTTTGCCCTTTGGTACAACTGAAATAACACTGGCCGGTGGGCCCTGAGATTTTTTTTTTTTTTTTTTTTGCAAGATAGGGTCTCACTCTGGTTCAGGCTGACCTGGAATTAACTATGTAATCTCAGGGTGGCCTCGAACTCTCGGCGATCCTCCTACCTCTGCCTCCCGAGTGCTGGGATTAAAGGCATGCACCACCACGCCCGGCTCGGCCCTGAGATTTTTATAGAGGAATGGGCAGGGTGGAAGTCTTGTTGCATCTTACTGGGTAAAGTCCTGTTCACGTGTACAGCTGAAACATGGCTTCTACGAAGATGCAAGACCTCTCAATATGTTTGCGATTTGAGGTCCTAAGAAGAGTTCTGCAAGCCTGAACTTAAATTACAGTGGTCTTGGACTTGCTTGGCTGGACAGGCCACCGCTAAGTTTGCAGAGCACTGAATACATCCTATCAACCTTAAACCTTTTCATTTTAATTTAATTTTTTCTAAAGTCCTTTCCTAATATCTGAAATAAATGTTTTTATTTTATTTTTATTTATTTGAGAGCAACAGACAGACACAGAAAGAAGCAGAGAGAGAGAGAGAAAGAGAGAGAGAGAAAGGGCGCACCAGGGCTTCCAGCCACTGCAAACGAATTCCAGATGCGTGCGCCACCTTGTGCATCTGGCTTATGTGGGTTCTGGGGAATTGAACCTCAATCCAAGGTCCTTAGGCTTCTCAGGCAAGCGCTTAACCACTAAGCCATCTCTCCAGCCCCCTGAAATAAATGTTTTTTTTGCTTATATTTATTACTTACAGTCTGAATATAGGGTATATGTGACATGTGTGTAGCATCTGTATGTGTGTGCGTCTGTGTGTGTGCGTGCATATGTGTGTGCCCTGCGCACATGCAAGCAGAGGCCAGAGGAGATAAATGTTGTGTACCTTCTTTTTTTCAGTCACCCACCTGTTTCCTTGAGACAGAGTCTCACTCAGTCCAAAGCTGCCATTGTCACCATTTGGTCTTCTTTTGATCAGCAATCCTCAGTGACGCTTTAGGCTCTGGATGCAAGACTGGGGTTACAGATGATGTGGCCACACCCAACTGTCTATGTGGGTACTGGGGGGCTTGAACTTACGTGTAGTCAGGTCCTAAAGGTTCATGCCTGCATAACAAGCACTCTGACCCTCAGAGCCATCTCCTCAGCCCCCCTCCCCCATTTAAGTTTTTTTGTTTGTTTTTAATATTTTATTTTTATTTATTTATTTACTTGAGAGAGGGGAAGAGGGATTGAGGGAGAGAAAGACAGAGAGGGAGAGAGGGAAGGAGAATAGGTGCACAAATGAACTCCAGATGCATGTGCATCTGGCTTACATGGGTCCTGGAGAATTGAACCTGGGTCCTTTGGCTTTGAAGGTAAGCACCTTGCCACTAAGCCATCTCTCCAGCCCCCTTTAAGTTTTTACTGAGCCAGGGCAGAGCTGGGCACAGAAAGTGAACTTGGTAATATATATTAGTTGACTGCATGGTTGAAATGCCCCACTCTTGCTCGCATTTCTTTTTTGATGATTCAGCTCTCCTTCCCTGCATTTGAGTAACCCTGAACATGTTATATACAAACTTCTTATTTAGAATTTAATAGACTAAAATGAGCAATTTAAATTGATAACAGACTACAAGATCTTTGAAACCAAGGACCAAATCTTAAACTCCTTGGAAAGCCAACTTCCCAAGCTCAAGATGAAGTAATCCATTAGATACCAATTGACCAAGCTAGAAGGCAGGTCCCAATTCAAGGACATCTTTCTTCTACCCCCCCACACACACACATCGAGTTCTCAGTAATGACAGAGGTCTGTGGTTCCTGAAGAAAAGCGGACGTCTTGGTTCCAGAGTGACACTCAGCAGCTGTGGGCGCTTGCTTCATTCCCAGGCAGTGGCACTCGGCGCCACAGCTCTGTGGCTTTGTGTGTGATTTAAGAAGTGTCATAAAATTGTCAGTTGTGTGTGTGGCTTGGAACCGAAGTTTGCTGCCAGTTTACACCCTCGGGAAATGCACAATGGAGTTAGATGTGTGTGTGTGTGTGTGTGTGTGTGTATTGGGGGGGACAAAAACCAACCAATGGCTCCCAAAGATGCAGGCAGCGTTAAGTAATGACACGTGCTTGTCTCCACCCACCAAGAATGAGAACAGATGGATGGCCCTGGAACTGCTTGCTGGACACAGTCGGAGGCAAGAACCGAGGACAGGATTGATGGCAGCCGTGTCCTCCTTGCTCGGCCCCGAAGCTGCGTGAAATGAATTGGGATAAATGTGATCAAAATTAAGGAGACGCTTTTGTGATGGAATATCTTGTGTGCTGTTTGGCTCACGGGTCCTGCATTCAGTGTAAGACTGTGCTCACATTGTCTCCAAGGAAGAGTTCAGTTCATGCAGTTGTTTTCTTTTCTTTTCTTTTCTTTTCTTTTCTTTTCTTTTCTTTTCTTTTTTCTTTTCTTTTTTCTTTTCTCTTCTCTTCTCTTCTCTTCCTTCCTTCCTTCCTTCCTTCCTTCCTTCCTTCCTTCCTTCCTTCCTTCCTTCCTCTCTCTCTCTCTTTCTTTCTTTCTTTCTTTCTTTCTTTCTTTCTTTCTTTTTTTTTGCAATTGATGGGCGAACCAGAATGCAGGGTGATTTCTAATAGCTGGATTGTCAGACAACTGGCAAGGTCAAAATGTGGTTTGGGAGGCCTCATGGATCTTACTCCCTGGAGAGATACCCTTTGCAGCAAGAGGCAGGATGAGGCGGTCTCTCGGGCAAGTTCACTTGAGTAAAAAAGTTCACTTGAGGAGCTGAGAAAGTTGTTGATGTGACTTTGGAAATGTTTAAAACTTAAAAAAATTATTTTTAGGCCGGGCATGGTGGCACACGCCTTTAATCCCAGCACTCGAGAGGCAGAGGTAGGAGGATTGCTGAGAGTTCAAGGCCACCCAGAGACTACATAGTGACTTCCAGGTCAGCCTGAGCTAGAGTGAGACCCTACCTCGAAAAATCAAAAAAAAAAAATAAAATAAAATAAAATAAAAATAAAAATAAAATTTTAGGCTTTTTTGAAATGTTGCTCATATAAGACAGGATTTCAATATAGTCTCATACACTTCTTCCCAAAGTTAGCATATTCTATAACTATAGTATGATGCTCTCAACAAGACAGCAAGCACTCATGTTAAATGATCAGCAAAACTAAAACCCTTAAGGGCTGGAGAGATGGCTTAGCAGTTAAGGTACATGCCTGTGAAGCCTAAGGACCCCGGTTTGATTCTCCACGTCCCACATAAGCCAGATGCACAAGGAGGTGGCACACGCGTCTGTAGTTCGTTTGCAGTGGCTAGAGGCCCTGGTGCACCCATTTTCACTCTCTCTCTCTTTCCCTCTCTCTGTCTCTAATAAACAAATAAATAAAAATATATATTAAAAAAAAAACCCTAAAACCCTTATCTCAGGGCCTTGGAAGATGGCTCAGCCAGAGAAGTGCATGAGAACCTGGATGCAGACCCCTCCACACCCATGTAAAAAACCATAACCTCAGCACTGGGGGTGGAGACAGGAGGATACCTGGGACTTGCTTGCCAACTGTCCACCCAAATTGGTGGGCATCGGATTCAGTGAGAGACCCTGTCTCAATAAATACAATGGAGAGCAACCGTGGAAGACCCTTGATGAGACCTCTGGCCTCCCCAATGCATGCATATGTGCGGGTCCCCACACGCCTGTGCACACAGATGTCATTTCACCTGTTTTCTCGTGGAGGCTCAGGATTGCTACTGGACTTAGTTTTCCCTCAGTCTGCCCAACTCTAATGGTTCCTCTGTTTTCATGAACTTGGCCCTTAATCCCCTCTTTCCCTACCTCTGTCTCCTTTCTCCCTTCCCTCCCTCCTTCCTTCCCTTTCTTCCAATCTCTCTATTCCTCTCTCCTTTCTTTCTCCCCTTCCTTCCTTCCTTCCTTCCTTCCTTCCTTCCTTCCTTCCTTCCTTCCTTCCTTTCTTCTTTCTCTCCTTCCTTCCTTCCTCATTCCTTCCTTCTTTCCTTTCTTCCTCTCTCCCCTTTCTTTCTTTCTTTCTTTCTTTCTTTCTTTCTTTCTTTCTTTCTTCACATTCAATTTCACAATCATCTTGTCTCTGTCTGCTGAAATTATTGATGTCGGCTGTCACACCTGGTGATCTTGACTCTTGAGAACACTGAGGAGCTACTTTGTAAATGACCCATCACCTAGAGTTTGTCTGAAGGTTTCTCATAACCGTGGTGAGGTGAGGTACATTTGATAGAAATGATGCTTTTCACTTCTTATGGGGTTCCTGATGACATATTCTTTTTCTAAAAAATCTTATTTATTTATTTATTTATTTATTTATTTATTTATTTATTTGAGAGAGAGAGAAAGAGAGAGAGAGGGTATGGGCATACCTGGGCCTTCAGCCAGTGCAAATGAACTCCAGATGCATGCACCCCCTTGTGCATCTGGCTTACGTGGGTCCTGGAGAATCAAACTGGGATCCTTTGGCTTTGCAGGCAAACGTCTTAACCTCTAAGCCATCTCTCCAGCCCTGATGAAATATTCTGTTAGGCAGAATGTTGACCTTGATTGCATGGTTAATGTGGAGTCTACCAATTTTCTCTGCTGTAAAGTCAGTATCATTTCCTTTTAGTTAATATTAGGAGAGATAGGGGCTGGAGAGATGGCCTAGTGGTTAAGGCATTTGCTGGCAAAACCAAAGGACCCAGGTTTGATTCCCCAGTATCCACATAAAGCCAGATGTACAAGGTAGCACATGCGTCTGGATTTGGTTTGCAGTGGCTAGAGACCCTGGTGTGTCCATTCTCTCTCTCTCTCTCTCTCCCTCTTTCGTTCTCTTTCTCACATAAATAAAGTATGACAGCAAGCACTCATGTTAAATGATCAGCAAAACTAAAACCCTTAAGGGCTGGAGAGATTGCTTAGCAGTTAAGGTACATGCCTGTGAAGCCTAAGGACCCCGGTTCGATTCTCCACGTCCCACATAAGCCAGGTGCACAAGGAGGTGGCACACGCGTCTGTAGTTCGTTTGCAGTGGCTAGAGGCCCTGGTGCACCCATTTTCACTTTCTCTCTCTCTTTCCCTCTCTCTGTCTCTAATAAACAAATAAATAAAAATATATATTAAAAAAAAACCCTAAAACCCTTATCTCAGGGCCTTGGAAGATGGCTCAGCCAGAGAAGTGCATGAGAACCTGGATGCAGACCCCTCCACACCCATGTAAAAAACCATAACCTCAGCACTGGGGGTGGAGACAGGAGGATACCTGGGACTTGCTTGCCAACTGTCCACCCAAATTGGTGGGCATCGGATTCAGTGAGAGACCCTGTCTCAATAAATACAATGGAGAGCAACCGTGGAAGACCCTTGATGAGACCTCTGGCCTCCCCATGCATGCATGTGTGCGGGTCCCCACACGCCTGTGCACGCAGACGTCATTTCACCTGTTTTCTCTTGGAGGCTCAGGATTGCTACTGGACTTAGTTTTCCCTCAGTCTGCCCAACTCTAATGGTTCCTCTGTTTTCATGAACTTGGCCCTTAATCCCCTCTTTCCCTACCTCTGTCTCCTTTCTCCCTTCCCTCCCTCCTTCCTTCCCTTTCCTCCAATCTCTCTATTCCTCTCTCCTTTCTTTCTCCCCTTCCTTCCTTCCTTCCTTTCTTCCTTCCTTCCTTCCTTCCTTCCTTCCTTTCTTCTTTCTCTCCTTCCTTCCTTCCTCATTCCTTCCTTCTTTCCTTTCTTCCTCTCTCCCCTTTCTTTCTTTCTTTCTTTCTTTCTTTCTTTCTTTCTTTCTTTCTTTCTTCACGTTCAATTTCACAATCATCTTGTCTCTGTCTGCTGAAATTATTGATGTCGGCTGTCACACCTGGTGATCTTGACTCTTGAGAACACTGAGGAGCTACTTTGTAAATGACCCATCACCTAGAGTTTGTCTGAAGGTTTCTCATAACCGTGGTGAGGTGAGGTACATTTGATAGAAATGATGCTTTTCACTTCTTATGGGGTTCCTGATGACATATTCTTTTTCTAAAAAATCTTATTTATTTATTTATTTGAGAGAGAGAGAAAGAGAGAGAGAGGGTATGGGCATACCTGGGCCTTCAGCCAGTGCAAATGAACTCCAGATGCATGCACCCCCTTGTGCATCTGGCTTACGTGGGTCCTGGAGAATCAAACTGGGATCCTTTGGCTTTGCAGGCAAACGTCTTAACCTCTAAGCCATCTCTCCAGCCCTGATGAAATATTCTGTTAGGCAGAATGTTGACCTTGATTGCATGGTTAATGTGGAGTCTACCAATTTTCTCTGCTGTAAAGTCAGTATCATTTCCTTTTAGTTAATATTAGGAGAGATAGGGGCTGGAGAGATGGCCTAGTGGTTAAGGCATTTGCTGGCAAAACCAAAGGACCCAGGTTTGATTCCCCAGTACCCACATAAGCCAGATGTACAAGGTAGCACATGAGTCTGGATTTGGTTTGCAGTGGCTAGAGGCCCTGGTGTGTCCATTCTCTCTCTCTCTCTCTCTCCCTCTTTCGTTCTCTTTCTCACATAAATAAAGTATTTAAAAATAAAAAATAGCCAAGTGTGGTGGCACATGCCTTTAATCCCAGCACTCGGGATGCAGAGGTAGGAGGATTGCTATGAGTTCAAGGCCACTCTGAGATTACACAGTGAATTCCTGGTCAGCCTGGGCTAGAGTGAGACCCTACCTTGAAAAACCAATAAGTAAGTAAATAAATAAAATAAAAATAAAAATATTGGGAGAGATAATTTGGTACTCAATAAACTCTATTTCTCTTCTACCTTTCCTCTACTAATTTTAGCATCTACAAGTGTTTTGAGGTACAAAAATTATTACAATCACCATGATTGCCTGTTGTCCTGTAATTTCCTAGTTCCCTCTTTCTGTCTTCATTTATCAACAGAAATTCCCCTGTAAGGGAGATGAATTTTCCTCACTCACTCACTCACTCATTCATTATCATTATATTAACCTCAGCCAATCAGTATGCATTCAAGTCTACTTTATTCAGTGAACTACAATACAGTTCCTTCATTATTTATGTGGTGTCTCACACTGTGCCCATTCAGACCTCCTGTTGCCTAGCTCTCTTGCTTCTTCAATAGCTCTTACCATTTCCTGAGCCCCCCTCAATTTTTTGTTGCACCCAGGATGTTCCCAGCTTATCTTGCACTGTCCTTGCCCTGGCCCATAGTTACTAGCATTTGAAAGTCACGAGTAAGGAGGGGGGGAGGTCTCACTGGGACTCCTCACAGGGAACAATTCTGACAAGCCATACACAACTCACAGGCTTACTGTGAGGGTGAAATGAGCTCAGCTTGAAGATGCTTTCTACACGGCACAGTTATAAAAGACGTGTCATGTTAGCATTACGGCTTCTATAAACACTTATTCATCACAAGCATGCTGGAGTTACAGTGGGCCCAAGAGCTCATCCTATTTAACACCTGTGTTTTGCAGGAAGAGAAGCAGACATATTATAGATGCATTACCTAACGTGCCTGTTACCCAACATGCCTGTGGCTGCAGGAGAGCAACACTGACTAGAATCTTCTGACTCCAAGAGCGATGTTCAGTTCATGAGCATGAGGGTTTATGACATGTTTTCATCACTATGTCTGGGATCAGCTACCAAGATTTTTTTTTTTAAATACCTACTTCTAAAATAGAATGTAGGTAGACTAGAGAGATGGGAGGTCAGCTTTTCTTTCAGAAATGTTGTGACACTAAACTTGTAAACATGTTCACCCTTGTACTTGGCTCTCTAATTAGAGAGGGCTACTCCATTTCTGCAAGACACAGCTCCTGATAAGGTATCTGTTCTCAGTAAAGCGCTCTGGGAACCTGGTTCTGGGAAGTGACTCCACTTCTGCCACTGATGGGGGCTCCCACACACTATGGCGATGGATATCAGAGTGATGCCAGACATCTGGATATTTGGGAACTTTTAAGGGCTTGCCTTCCATGTCTTGTTTCTCTCCCACATGTTTGGAATCATGGAGACAAAGTCTCTATGTCCAGAATATTCTGGAAGGAAAGGCTTTATTTTAAAAATCATTGGCATTCTCATAGTACTAAGATCTGGGCCTCCCCATTCCTTCTCCAGGCTGGAATATTTGTTGGGAGAGACAGGGAATTTCAGATATGTGTGTTTTGCAGTTTTTCTTGTCATTCCTGGTAGTCAATACTAGCTGTAAACCTGTGTTCAGAACTTCTCTTTCCGTTGTTCCATTGGCCCATTGCCTTCTGAGCCCCCATTGAGCTGGGCAGTGATGCTGCTGAGCCTGCCCTCTGGATGCAGATATGAATACATGCCTAGGTCTTATGAACTTTGGCATCCCACCCCTGTTCCTAGTAATTGTGTACAATGGATCATAACGTTTGTGTTTCTGGACCTGGCTTCCCCAGGACCTCATAACAAACGAAGCCAATGCATTCTTTGTGTGATGAACTGAAGTTTCTTGCAGTCACATAAATCTTCACTAGTACCAACTCCTTGTTTCAGCAATCATCCATTTCACCTCTCCAAAATGTACTGCTTGACTTGGCCCATTATAGGTGATGGACAAATGCATATTGAATGAGAAAGAACATTGGAGAACAAATGAATTAGGTTTTCTTTTAAACTTTTCCAGTCCAACTATATGAATTTGTACTTTCGACTTTCTGTTTCACTGGTCATTTATCAAGCTAGTAGAGACAAGTAGGGGATGGAAAGGTCTATTTTTGAATTATCAGAGGGCAAGGACATCACTCAAAAGAATAAAAATGAGACAGACAAAGTATCTGAATAATTCACACACTGGATAATTAGCCAGAATGGTTAGCATTACCAGAAATTCCACTGCACAGGATCCCTTTGTTCCGCCAATAACTACAATCTGTCTTCTTTCATTACATCAGATTTTTAATGAGAAGAGATGGAGAGTAAAAAGACACTCACTTGTTAGAACTCTCCTATGTGGTAGACACTAGGCTGGGCGTCCTGGCCAGCTTCATGGATGCAATCTGTGTAGTCCCACCATGTCCATGCTGAGAAGGGCCCTGGGCATCCTTCCATGCTTTGCTGTCGCAACTTGAAGTTCTTAATAATTTTGGAACAAGGGTCTCAAATTTGGATTGTTCACATGCCTTGAAAATTCTCTAACCAGTCTCAGGTGGTTTGTGTCTTTTCTGTCTATCAAATTCGCATTAGTGCAAGGACATCATAGATTCCCCATGGTTCCAGAAAGAGGGCCTAAATAACTGACCAGTCAGGGTCATGCCATAGAGCCTGGATTTGGGCTGTCTGTCTGCCCGAGAGTCCCCAAGCATGCGTCCCCTCCTCTGCTCCAAACACCAGGCATAGGATGTATAACTAGGAACCCCCCCCCAGCCTTTTGATTTACTCATTGCGTTAGTAATTTTTGAGGGCTTGATACTTCGCTAGTACTTTACATATATTTATTCAATCAACAACAGCTACACATTGTTACTTGGTCCCTGTTTGAGGCTCTACAGATATGGCAAGGAGTAATGTTGGCAAGATAGTTGCTTTAATAGAGGTCATTGCCCTACTTGTGGGGGAGGAAGGGGTTTTAAAAGGGACAAGGAGAGTTGATAATAAATAAGTTATCAAACTGGATGGTTTAGGATATGATAATTGCAGTGAAAGAAATGTCATAGGTTGGACGAACAGAGACTCCGTTGCTAAGGAGTAGAGATTGCGCAGATCCTCACCGTAGCTCTTTGCAGTAGGCACTGGCTAATATACACTTTGCACATGAGGAAACTGAGGCTTGACAGGCAAAGAAAATTGCCAGGGTCTCAGTCAACAGGAGACTAAGAATATACTAGTTATGGAGCTAGCTAGCTCAAATGGTCACTCCACTCTGGCCTCCTTGGAGCAATAAGCTGATGTAATTTATTTTCAATGGTGACAGCCTTGGAAGAGATGGATGCATGAATCTGAATTGAGACATCATCTCTGATGAATATTCATTGCCAATTTGCATCACAGTTTCCGTCTTCCACTTCCTTTTCTTCCACAAGAACAATTTGTGTATCTCAGGGACCCTCGCATCCTAGCCGAAGTTTATAAAATAAGGGTTGGGGTTCTGTGAAGGTAAAGACATGTCAGGGAGGACATTTTCTCCATCTCTCATCCAAGTTCATTTGCTCCTTACTTTGAATTTGAATTTGATATCCCAGTGGTCCTCCCCAGAATGGTCAGTGTTATCCTAATATTCCTTGCATTCATTGAGAGTCTTGTGGCACCTAGCACTGAGAGAGAGAGCACTGAGGGAGATAGAGAGAGAGAGGGAGAGAGAAAGAGAAGGAGAGAGGATGCACAATGGTATCTCAGATAGAAGCTATTTCCTTCGAAAGCCTTTCCCAGGCACAAAATAGAGGAAGAAGCTGACCGAGGCTGCTGACAGGATGACCCTGTCACACATCCCATGACCACCAGAATTCCATCTTGCTTTGGGTCTTGCTGAAGAAGGTAAATTCTGCATCCAATGCTTTGCCTGAAACCAGCTGAGCTAATGTTTAAAATTGGTAATAATGATAATCATTATTACAAGTATTTAAATATAAGACACTGGTGCGGTCAGGCTCGCATTGCTGGTAGAAAAATCACCTGACCAAGAGCAGCTTGTGGGAATAAAGGCTTATTTTGACTTACAGACTCAAGGGGAAGCTCCATGATGGAAGGGGAACACAATGGCATGAGCAGAGGGTGGACATCACCCCCTGGCCAATGTCAGATGGACAACAGTGACAGGAAAGTGTGCCAAACACTGGCAAGGGGACACTGGCTATAATATCCATAAGCCCGCCCCCAACAATACACTGTCTCCAGGAGATGTTAATTCCCAAATCTCTATCAGCTGGGAACCTAGAATTCAGAACCCCTAAGTTTATGGGGTGGGGGTGGTCATCTCAATCAAACCACCACAGACACATGCTCTTACATGGTGACTCGTGGTCATCATACCAGATGCTGGAATGACTTTGACCTTTGATATTATGTGTGCTACAGCTGAATGAACCATGGTGTGCATTTGTGTTTGTTTCTCACTAGGAATTTCAGGGCATTTTACTTAATTATAAGATTAGTGTCTTTTTATTTTGGCTGGAAGATTTATTAAATTGAATCAGTTTCCTTCCTGTGGCCAGGACAAATACCCAACCAGAAGCAGCTGATGGGAAGAAAGGGTTTATTTCTGGGCTTACAGTTTTTTTTTTTTTTTTTTTGGAAAGAGACAGAGAGAGAGGTAGAGGAAGACAGATAGAGATGGGCACACTAGCAGCCTCTCAGCTGCTGTGAATGAAATCCAGATGCTTACGCCCCCTTGTGGTCAAGTGCGGCATTGCGCCCTTGCATCACTTTGCATCTGGCTAAATGTGGGACCTGGAGATTGGAACCACTGGAGATTGGAACAAGCATTCTTAGGCTTAGGAGGCAGGCGCCTTAACCGCTAAACCATCTCTCCAGCCCAATTTCTGGCTTACAGTTTTGAGAGGAAATTTCACTGTGGCATGCAGCTGCCTCACATTGTCACATACCGGCAGGGGAAAAGCAGAAAGAAAGAGCTTTCTATGAACACCCAGAGGGACTGGACTAATACAACTCAAGGTCAGTCCCCGTGACACATGTCCTTCAGCAAAGCTTCATCTCCCAAAGGCTCCACCAGCTGGGGACTAAGTATGAGGCGTAATCGCAAACACATGAGGCATGGGGGACAGTCCCCATTCAAACCACCACATAAGTAAAGCTTGAGTAAAATGTAACTTTTAAGTTAAGCTGTAAAGATTTAAACATGGTAAAGATGGAGTGAGCTTCTCTATATAAAAATACTTATTTTTGATAGTCTCATCAAAGTCATTATACTTGGTATTTTAGATCACATTGCAGGATAAATGACAACTTCTGACTTTTGATGTAGTCAAAATAAAACAGAAGCTCTGAATGTTGTATACAAAACTATGCCCACCAGCAAGCCGCTGATCTTTTCTGGTATTATTTAGAGTAGGCATTATTTAAAATGTCCTTTACAACACATCTAATGTGTCTGTAAATATGAGGTCCAGTCTGGGTTTTTCTAAAGTCCCAGACGAGTCAGTGTCCAGATCAGTTCCCAATTCGATTATGTTTCACTGGAGTTGAATCGGTGGCTCTCCTTAGGGGTGACAGAGCACTTCATGAGGTTGTACAGTGCATGGGACCCTCCCAACGTTTATACCTCTTCTTAGGTGTGTGGGTGATGAGGTGTGCAAGTGTAGATGCCAAAAAGTAATTTTATTGGTGTGATTTCCTTTATAATGCCCCTATCTTGTTATAAACATGATTATTATTAGAGGGTTTACTTTGTATGTGGATGCCTAGTCAATGCTGAAAGGAAATTATGCAAAAGTTGCCTCTTGGTGAAAGTACCTGGCCCTGCTATCAGTGAGACTTTGGCCAATTTAAGAGTAATGGCTCCAAGCGGGGGTTAGGGCTGGAGAGATGGCTCAGCAGTTAAGGTGCCTGCCTGCAAAACCAAAGGACCCAGGTTCAATTTCCCAGTACCCACGTAAAGCCAAGATGTGCAAGGTGGCATATGCACTTGTAGAGGCCCTGGCATGCCCATTCCCACCTCTTTATCTGCCTCTCTCTCTCAAATAAATAAAGTAATTTAAAAAGAGTGATGGCTCCAGGTGAAGCCTCCGGTTCGATCTTATTCAGCTCTCCTGTCACTGTAACACTTGCTTTATGACGGTCCTATGAAGTAAAATGTGGTGCCACTCTTACGCTGTTCTATGTTGGTAATGTCATTATGATTTATTTACAAACCTCTACTACACATGAACTGAGCTTTTTAAAATTTTTTAAAACAATTTATTAGCACCACGCTCTGACCAACTGAGCTAACCCAACATGGCTCAGGGAAATTCGCTGAAGAGGGGGCAGAAAGATTGTTAGAGCCACAAGTTGGGACATTATGCACAGAGACATTGTCTCTTCCCCATAACTGATGGCTACCCAAAATGCACGACCTACGTTCCCCAATGAGGAGGGTCCCTTCAGAGGGGGGAGAACAGGAGGAGGCTAATGATGGTACCAAAATGGCTGTTTTCACACTATGTACATAACTAATAAAGACAAAGAAATTTATTGACGTTTTAAATAATGAACTGAGTTTTGTAAATCAGCCCTCTTTTGGATAGGATTCTAGGCTCACACCAGGCGTAACCCATGCATATCTGTCTGTCACTGTTAGATTTGCAAGAATTGCCAAGTTGCTGATTTTTCACATGTGACATGAGGCTTACCCCCAACTCCAGCACCAACCTGTGACCTGGATCTCACCAAAGGGAATCCAAGAAGTGTCCCTGGCTCTTCCCTGGCCAGTGGACATGCACACAAAGGCTCTGGATCCAGCTCCCTGGCAGAATCTGGACAGATCTGTTGAGCTGGCCCAATAAGCCATTTCACAGAGCAAGGCAGAAAAACGAGTTGGGTCAAAAAGAATTTTCCTGCATATGTCTTAAGTAGTTTTGTTTTATTTCCCAGAGAAAAGTAGGGAGATTTGCAATTAAAGAAATGACACTTCTTTTCATAAACAGTTTAAAACACACCTACCCTCTAATTGCACCAGCCGAGGAAACACTTGCTCAGCAGCATGAGTCCCAATTCCTGATGCCCACAGGGCTTCGTATCATGGTGAGAATTCTCGGTTCACAGACTCAGTCTGAGTTCCACCCACAGGGATTCTTTCCCACGGTTCCATGTTTTTTTTTCCTGGGACAGCCTGGGTGTAACCACATGGCATCAGATAAAGGTCATTGCCTCTTGCTGTCCACATGCTGATAGTACCCGCATGCTTTCTGCTCCAAAGGCAACACTTTGCTCAGACTAAATCACATTCCCTTTGCATTGCAAGTTAATGTTCAGACAAGGACGTGGCTGGGAGAGCAATGGATGGGTTTGTGTTTCGGGGTCAGCAGATGATGTCTTTCCTTTGTCATGCTTGGCAGGCAGCCTTGGTGGGTGAAGGCTGTGTGAGCCCAGGCGTGTTTGGTAACTTGAGGAAAAGCTGGAACAATCAGTTATCCACTCCAGTATCTCTTCGTGACCCATGCACCCAGAGTGGCCATCTTGAATTGATTGCCCCAGCTACAGAGTCAGCAGCGAGCCCTGTGCCAATCTTGCATGCCAGCAGAGGGTTCCAAATGAGGTCATTGTTTTGACAGTTTCACAAAAGAACCCCAAACAGCCTTGAACAAACCCTCACACATGTTGGATCATCCAGAACAGTTGTGAGATGAAAAATGAACTTGGATCAAAACTTTGGGAAACTTTGGGAAGCTGGAAGTGCGAAGGTTCCTTCACTGACTCCCTCCCGGGGCAGGCTGGAAAAGGGTGGCCTCCTGCTTCTCCTCTGCCCTGGGTGTTGGAACTGCCTGGGTGGCACTGATTTTCTGATTATGGAGAAGACTTTATTTCAAACCTCAGTGATCGCAAGCTCCATTAAGAAGCGTCTTGGCAGTCCCGAGGCTGATATTCTTGGAACTGTTTGTGTCACCAATTCCAAGAGAGAGAGAGAGACAGAGAGAGACAGAGAGAGAGAGAGTGTGTGTGTATATGCAGCAAGTCACGTGACCCCCAAGAAACACTGAACATTCATAGAATTCGACTGTCCACTGGGACCACTTATCACTCGGGTTGGGCAATTGCTAGGGCATATGTCTTTCTGAGTTCTTTGTAAGAACAAGCGTGGTGACTTACTGTCCGCACTTGTCTGCCAGCACTACCTGATGATCTAACTTAACCTGAGCTCCTAAAGCTCAGCCTAAACCAAGGGGATTTTGTTGTAGTTCTTACCTTGTTTTAGAGGTGTGATCTCATCAGAGATGGCAATCCCATTTCTCTCCTTCTTCCTGACATGGGAGAAAAATGGGAGAAAGAGCTCTGGGTCAGAGGTTTGTCCTGTAGCCTCAGGCTTTAATCCTGGAAACTCACGAAAGCAGACCTCCAGGCTCATGCAGCTATAGCAGAAAACCTTACACTGGTTGGCTTAAAAACATGGACATGGATTCTCCGTGGCTCAGGAGGTGTCAGCAGAGCAGGGGCCCAGCTTCCAATCTTAAGGGTTCCTGAGTTTATGGCACCATGGTCCTCACAGGAATTTCCCCAGTGTGTTTCTGGATCTAACTTTCTTCTTCTATTATTATTATTTATTTTAGTAAGGGTACCAGTCACTGCATTGGGTCCCACCTCACTCTATTATATCCCCATCTTACTAATGACATCTGCAAAGACTTTTTTTTTCCCCCAACATATAGTCACATCCACAGACATTACAGGTCAGGACTTGAATTTTTTTCTGGGTAAGTGTGTGTGTGTGTGTGTGTGTGTGTGTGTGTGTGTGTAGGCCAGAAGCTGATGTTAAGAATGCTCCTTCATCTTATCTTATTTTTTTGGTTTATTATTATTATTATTTATTTATTTGAGAGAGGGAAAGAGGCAGAGATAGACAGAGAGAGATTGCAAGAGAGAGAGAGAGAGAGAGAATGGGCACGCCAGGGCTTCCAGACACTGCAAACGAACTCCAGATGCATGGGCCACCTTGTGCATTTGGCTTATGTGGGTACTGGGGAATTGAACCGAGGTCCTTTGGCTGTTCATGTAAGTACCTTAACCACTAAGCCATCTCTCCAGCCCCTTCCACTTTATTTTTTGAGATAGGGGTTTTCTAGGCCACACTGATTTCACTTGACTACCTAGCCATTGAGCCCCAGGATCCTCCTGTCTCCACTTGCCCAGCACAGATTTTATTTTATTTTATTTTATTTTATTTTATTTTATTTTATTTTATTTTATTTTATTTTATTTTATTTTATTTTATTTTATTTTATTTTATTTTATTTTATGGTTTTCCGAGATAGGGTCTCACTCTAGCTCAGGCTGACCTGGAATTCACTATGGAGTGTCAGGGTGGCCTTGAACTTATGGTGATCCTCCTTCCTCTGCCTTCCGAGTGCTGGGATTAAAGGTGTGCGCCACCACGGCCAGCTCCAGCACAGGTTTTATAGACATACAACACTATGCTTGGCATTTTACATGGGGACTGGAGATCCAAACTCTAGGTCCTCATGCTTGTGCAGAAAGTACTTTGCTCACCGAGCCCTTCTAGGCTCCTGAAACATAGCATTTTAAGAGATACGATTCAACGCCTTCCAGTGCTGGGTTCCCAAGCCCATCCCCCCTACTGGCTACTACTTGCCTTTTGTGAGCTTCTGGAAGATCATGAACTCTCCAGACCCGAGTTTCTTCATCCATGGAACACAAACGCTGACTCAGACGATCTCTGACTATGACATGGTCCAGTTGGTGTCATTGCTGGACATGAACTTAGGATATCTTTGTCTATATGGGAATAAAATTCAACAGCAGAGTGGCTGGGGTTATAAACATGGGTTTCTGATTCTTGCAATAGTTCATTCAGCAAACTGGGCTATGATGAAGTGAGTCTTACACTGGAAATCATTAAAGTACGAGGTCCTTGTGCCCATGTGTAGACTCTGAGGCATCCATAGCACGTTTTTATAAGCGGACGCACAAATCGTTGTCATTTCCCTCTTGGAACTGAGACTTCAAGAGAAACTCTATGATCTTTGAGAGACGGGTGACAGAGTGACAGTGGCCCTCCCAGGCATCCTGGGAACGGGATTTGGCCTCCCTGGCATTGCTCAGGGAGGACATGGAAACTGAATTCTGCTAGGTGGGCTAAGCCTGGCAGCGTGGCCACTTGGTCCAGGCTGAAGAGCTGCTTTTCCACTCTGTAAAGTGAAGTGCCTGGCTCTCTTGGGAACCCAGCCCTGGAGGGGGTTGAACTGTGTCCCTTAAGAAAATACGTTCAAGTCCTGACCTGTGGTATCTGTGAATGTGACTTTATTTTGGCACAGGCCTTTATAGATGTGACTGGAAAGATGAGGTCATAATAAAAGGGGGACCTCACACAGCGACTGGTACCCTTTGAAGAAGGGAGAAAGTTAGATCCAGGGAAAGAAAAAGCCCTATGAAGGTAGACGCAGAGATGGGGAGGGGAGGTTATGGTATTGTAAGCCCTTGAAAGCCCAAGAGTGTTTGCAGCTTGAGGACTGGGAAGCCCTATCTGGTATCTCTTAAAATTATGTCATCTCATAAAGTCACTTTCCATGGCCACCCACCTCCCTCAGCGATGCATGACTCAGTTTTGGACTTGATTTATTCTAGAAACTATTAATTTGAGTGCCTATTGGCCAAGCATTCTCAGTAGGGCAATATTGTCCTCAAGGAAGTCAAATAGATCTCAAAGAATAGAAAGCACCTTGTTCCTTTAACATATAAAGCTCAGCTGTACACCGAGGACATATGTCTGTGTCCAGTTCAGTGCACTTGTGCTACTAACTTTCACTAGGGGGTTGAAGAGGTGTCCAGTGTTAGTAAAGTGTTTGTCTTGCAAATATGAGAACCTGAGTTTCATCCCCAGAGCCAGTGTTAACAGAAAAGGCTGGGACTGGAGAGACGGCTCAGCAGTTGAGGCACTTGCCTGCAAAACCTAATGACGTGAGTTCAATTATCCAGTACCCATGTAAAGCCAGATGCACAAAGTGGTGTATGCATCTGGAGTTCATTTGCAGGGACTAGAGGCCCTGGTGCATCCATTCTCTCTCTGTGCTTGTAAATAAATAAGTTTTTTTAAATCTGACTGTGGTGATATGCTTGTAATCCTAGAGCTGGGGCGGCAAAGACCAGGATCCCTGAGGCTTGCCAGCCAGGCTATGTAACTGGTGAGTTCCATGCCAGGGAGAGGCCCTGTCTCAGAAAGGTGAACTCCATCTGGGGCATGTTGCTGGAGGTGGTCTTCTGGCCTCCATGTGAACACACCTGCACCTGCACATACATGAACACACACATACACATTCAATAAGAGGGTAGATAAGCAACCAAAAAGTCTTTAAAGCCTTTTGTAGGAAGCAATAATGGGGGGAAAAATGGAAACGTGCAACTCAAGGAATCAGGCCGTCCTATGGAGCAGGGATTGTGCCGGTTCCTGGCATGTTCACCTCCATACTGGAGCGTGTTCACCTCCATACTGGAGCGTGTTCACCTCCATACTGGGTGACCCAACAGAGCACACAGCAGGATCAATAAACGATGGAATCTTCATTCTGTAAGTAATTATCAGTTCGTCACTATTTATGAGTGGGTGGATGACTGTAAGAGCTGGGGAGGTTTCTAAAAAGTCACTTTAAAGTGGTAGGGTCAGCCTAGTGGTAGGAGGTCTTGATGGCTACGCCTCTCACCCACTCTTCACTTCAGCAACCGCGTTCATCCCATACCTAGCTACTCTCACTTCAGTCACCTGGAACTGCTCAAGTCAGAGCACAAACTCATATTTAAAACCGTCAACCTAATGGGTTTTTAAAAAATATTTTTATTTATTTCTTTGCAAGGAAAGAGGAGAGAGAGGGAGAGAAAGAGAGAGAGGTGCTCCAGGGCCTCCTGCCACTGCAAATGAATTCCAGATGCTTATGCCACTCGTGCATCTGGCTTTATGTGGGTACTGGAGAATCAAACCTGGGCCTTTAGGCTTTGCAACCAAGTGTCTTAACTGCTGAGCCATCTCTCCAGCCCAGAAGTAATGGTTCTATTCAGGAGAAGCACCAGAGTAGAGTTTTGGTGAAAGAGTGTCATGAAAGCAAATGCTTAAAGAGGTGACTTTAGACTCCAGTGGATTTTCTTTTGGGAAGTGGTAGCTGAGAATGAAGAGCTGCAAGGTGGCATTCTGCTGAGAAGGCAGGCGGTTGGAATCTTGCAATGACTTGCTTCTCCAGCTTAGCATTGGTTTTCACAAAAGACTATGTGTGCGCTGTGTAGCAAGAACTTAACTACATCATCTGAAAAAACATCAGCGATCCAGAGTCAGCTTTTGAGATGCATAACAGAAGTGCATGCCTGGCTCAGGAGAAGCGCCCCTTCTATTCTGGCAAGACCACAAGAAGCCCGGGGACCTGGCCACACCATCAGATCACAAGTGGAGGCTTTTCTGTAGAGCCACATTCTAAGGACATCAATCAGCTGGAGCAGTCTGGGGGACAGCTGTAGGATCTTGGGCCAGAGGGAACCCTACAAGACAGTTCAGGGATGCAGGAGTGTTTATTCCCAAGCAGGGGGAAGATATATATATATATGTATATGTATGTATATGGATCACGAGTCATCTTATCCTGGTGGTTCTGAAGTCAGAACCAAAGCCAGTGAGTGGAGTGGGAGGGAAGAGGGAGCTTGGAGGCATCTTCCGGACCTTGGCCTCCAGGAAGTTCAATGGAAGGACACTTAGAGGTTCCAGCTCTGGGGTAGATGCCTCAGTCAGACTCCACCTAATACATGTGTGACAGTCAGCAGATTCCTTGTTTGTAAAATAAGAAAGTGAAGCTTATTCCACATAGGGTGAAGGGAGCACAGAGTTTTCCAGAGTTCAGCATACAACAGCGGGTGCCAGCCACAATGTGTGTGTGTGTGGCGGGGAGGAAATCCAACCAACTGTTGTTTGTTGACAGATGGAATGGAAGAAGTGAATGGATCATCCCTAAGGTCTCATCCATCTTTGATTTGAAAGCAATAGCATTTGCATTTTCTTTGGTACATATCAATTTTATTTTTAAGCCTTTTTTGTTTCTTTCTCTCTCTCTCTCTCTCTCCCTCCCCCTTTTTTTTTTGGTAATCCCAGGCAATCCTCTGACCTCTGCCTCCTGAGTGCTTGGATTATAGATGTGAACCACCATACCTGGCTATTTTTATGGCCTTTAAGATCAGTATATATTTATAAATCATATATCTATGTTTGTATGTCATCTATATCTATATCTTAAAGACACAAAATTTCAAAATTAAGAACAATATTAATGATTCCTCCCATTAGAAACCAGTGCTAATGCTCTCCTTCGGCTTCTCTTCCATGTATTTGTGACCTCATTGGATCACACTGGGGTCAGAGGTTGCAGTTCCTGTCAGTTTGGAGGCTCAGGCTCAATATCTCATGGTAAGTTGATTGCTTTTTTGTGGAATGCATTTTAGCGTTATCTCTTCATTTACTCCTTCCCTCCGGTGTTTTCACCGAACACCTACCCTGTGTGAAAGTCTAGAGGACAGAGATATGGGAGGCCCATCTTGCCCTCCATCTGCCAATACCGGTGGTAGACGTGGGGTTTGTAACAACCAATAACTGGATGTTAGACAATTAAAAACCCCATCTTTATCATCGTCATTGAAACTCTCACTCCAAATGTGTGTAATCAATAGTTAACACGTGTCTCTTTTTACCCTTGGACTAGAAAATCTTCCCCAAATAACTAGTTCCTCTGCCTCCAACAATGCCTGCCTGTCCCCCATAACCACCCGGGCTGCTGGGAGCTGCCAACGTGTTCTGAGCTACTAGACATGTTCCCAGACGATGCTTAATTAAATCCTTTAATTATTAGCCACTCACTACATTTTGCATCATTCCCTAGTGCTTAGAGCCAGAATCACTTAGGGGAAGAAGCCAGCCATCTATCTGCTCAAATTACTGCTTCAATTAGAGTTTTAACAGAGTCACGAAAGTTGGAATTCTGGAAATTCTCTCTCTCTCTCTTCCTTTCTTCCCTCTTTCCTCCCTTCCTTTTTCTTTCTCTTTCCCTTCCTTTTCTCCCCCCCCCCCACTTTTTTGGGAACCCATTAGCAATTAGTGATATACCAGGCAAGTCTTTAAGCCTTGAAGATACCCATTGTCCAAACTGATAAGTCTCAATTTCAGCTCAGACTCAAATATTGCATTCCCTTAACCAAATTCACTGATGAGTGTAACATGGCTGGAAATTAGAAATTGACAGATCAGAGCTTGGTGCAATCTGGAACCTCCTGTCTTTGTATTTGCACAGGACAGGGTGATTCCTGTTGCAAAGGAAGCCACAAAGGGAAGACAAAGAATCTGGAATTTCATTTTGGCTTAGTTGCTTGGGTGGCCAACAACCTTGTTCCTAACCGTCACCTGAACCTCAGATTCCCACCCTCTAAAACAGCTCTGCCTCCCTAAGAAGAGACGATGCCATTGAATGAGTAAAAAGAAATCAAGAAGTAAGGGGCCATTGATTAGAAGTATGGGGGCAAAGGGGGACAAAAACTCCACCCTCCTTCTTCTGAGGAAAGGGACTACTGTCATTTCAATGTGCCTTGTTTCTGAACCTAGATTTAAAACATGTGTCTTTGGCAGACGTGTGCAGGAATGGGAGATAGAACCAGTGTTAAAGATCTCCCTTTCACAGTAAGGAAACATCCTCTGCCATTGGAAGGGCTGTGGACATCTTGCCAACTCCCGCTGTTCCACATCTGCTCCTCTTCCCCCAATAAAATGTTCTAAAGTAGTGAACAAAGTGAAGCCAGTTCGTCCCTGTGTTCAGTCCTCTTTCTTCCCATGAGAAACCAGAGCCGGAGCTACCTTGAGGCCCTCCCAGATACGCCCTCCGCAAAGCTCTATGGGGTCGTCGTGATGGCTACCTGGGGATGTGGCAAGAGTGATGAAAATACAAGCTAATTCACGGAGCACAGAAAGTAGTGGGTGATGCCAAACACAGACAGGGTGTTTAAGTAACAATTCCATCCTGCATTGCTTCTGTGCTATTCTGGTCTCTCAAGCTTACCTTGGCTGCCATATTTAAAAAGATGATTTGGGGGAGGGGCTGAAGAAATGGCTTAGTGGTTAAGGCACTTGCCTGCAAAGACTAAGGACCCAGGTTCCACTCCCCAATATCCAAGTAATCCAGCTGTACAAGGTGGTGCATGCGTCTAGAGTTCGTTTGCAGTGGCTGGAGGCCCTGGCACTCTCATTTTCTCTCTCTCTCTCTCTCTCCCTCTTAATAAATAAAAATTTTTAAAAGAAACAAAAAAAAAAAAAAAGATGGTTCTCCCCTTCTCTTCCCCACTGACATTTTGGTACCTCTACCCGGCATACGTTTGCTCCTGAGTCCTTGTTGCCACCTGACATCCAGTAAGATTTTAGTCTCCTTGTTTGTCTGACTCACCTGTCCCTTCTCGAGACCTTGCATTCGGTGTCCTCTGCTGTGTGCTCAGCCTGAACCCAGCACCTGGGTCATGGGAGGTGTGGTGGTTTGACTCCGGTGTCCTCTATCAACTTAGGTGTTCTGAATGCTAGGTTCCCAGCTGGTGGTAATTTGGGAATTGGAGCCCCTGGACCCAGTGCATTGTTGGGGGTGGGCTTCTGGGTGTTATAACCAGTTTCCCCTTGCCAGTGTTTGGTACACTCTCCTGTTGCTGTTGTCCACCTGATGTTGGCCATGAGGTGATGCCCACCCTCTGTTCATGCCATCGTTTTCCCCTGCCATCATGGAGCTTCCCCTTGAGCCTATAAGCCAAAATAAACCTTTTTTCCCACAAGCTGCTCTGGGTTGGGTGTTTTCTGCCAGCAACGTGAGGACAGAACACAGGCACTGCAACAGGAGGTGATTTGGAAGTATCTGTTGAATAAGCCAATGAATGCGGTGACTTCTAGCTCCTCCCAAATATTGTAGGGGCTACAGTGTGCTTTAAAGACCCTTTATTTACACAAAAATACTTAATGGGGAGTGGTTATTCTCTGGATAAGATGATGATGAGAGAGTGTATGCTCAGGCTTGTTCTTAACCCAGTTAGACAAATGGCCCGTTATTCCCCACACAGATCGTGAATACCGTTTACGTGGTGGGCATTGTGCTGAGCATTGGGCTTTCCAGCAGACATGAATAGCACCAGTTTCTGCTCCCAGACTGGTGGGCGGAACAGACAGGTAAGATCATTAGAGAGTGGACTGGGTGGTTGGGGTGGGTCAGGCTGCCAAAGGCAGCTGAGAAGGGAGGGTAACAAGTTACCCTGAGGAATTGGGAGAAGGTTTTAGAGGGGACCAAGGAAAACTGAAGACATTTCAGGAACGGGTAGGCACAGGAAAGGCGTCAGGAGGGCTACACTCTCTGTCTGGACACAGCTGCCCACTGCCCAGTTCCAGATGTGTGAATGAGGGAAAGAGTTAATATTGGAGGCATGGTGGGTCCGTGAGAGGAGAAAGCAGCCCGGACAATAGACAGAAATATACAGGAGCTGGAAGAAAGGGTTCTACTCCACATGACGTGAGGAGATGATGCCAGCTCGTGAGGGACCTTGTAAGTGAGCCGAGGAGGTGAAGGTCACGCTCTTGGCTGCTGAAGACAAATGGGACAAAAACCAGGTATGAGAAGATTTCAAGCAGATGAAGAGGAGGGAGGAAGGGCAGGATGAAGGGGAAGCAGATCCTGGGGCTGTTTCCCTAACTGAGGAGCTCTGTAGAGAGCTGGCAGTTTCAAATGTAACGGGCAGGGTACAAATTGGGCAGGTGAGAGCGTGGGTGGGGATGAAGGGAAGGCTGGACGGGGATGAGGAGTGAGAAAGGGTTACTGTGCAGGGAGTCAGGGATCAAAAACAATGGCCAATGCCTTCATTAAGCCGCCCCTTCCTTATTTTACATACAACCAGACAAACTGCCTGTCCTTATCTGATCAAAAACAAAGTATTCTCCTTTCCTCGCTGCAAAATTGTTGCCACCTACAAAACCTCTGAGCATGTCCAGCTCTCTGAAATTCTCACTAATCGGCCAGTGTATGAATCCCACTGATGGTAATGCACCTGAAAGGGCAAATTGAAGGGAAAATTGGTCCCGCTGTGTAGATCCCACAGCTTCAGGTCAGTAATATGCATGTACCCAAGGCATGGTTACGTAACACCTTATATAACTAACGTAATTATCGTAAAAGGTGGGACTAGTCATATGACCCTCACTGAACACGTCCCCCACCTACAGCTATGAGTTCACAAACAGTAATGTCCCAATGTTGTGAGTGCACTGTCACAAACAGAGGGACATGCTTGTGTCTTCCCACAATGTCAGAATCAATTGAATAAGTCAATTCAATAAACTCACAAGGTACAGAGGGTTCACCTGTAGCAGTCTGCCAAGTCACACCGAGGCCAGAGCAAGTTCTTTTATTCCAATTTTAATTACTAATGCTGACTCTCAAATCACACATTATACATCATACGGTGGATAAAACCATTTATATATTTACATATGGATGTGCGTAGGTCGCAGAATGGCAACCAAAAAAGTTAGAGAGACAAGGAGGTTCAAAGAGGCCTGGGCGGCGGGGAAGTTGATGGAGCTGTCACAAGTCTGAAATAAGCTGCAGCGCTCAGAGAAGTTACCAACCGGAGGTCTGCAGGGGAGTCATAGCATCTAGCTGCTGCTGCCATACGTTTGAACTGTTGAGGGGAGGCCAGTAGCATCGGTGAGGTGCTGGACTGTAGAGGCTGCAGAAGCTAAGGACAGCTAAGACATACACAAAGATTAGGGCCCGCCAAACAGGAGAACAGACAGATTATTTGAGTAGGCCACATCAACAGTGTGTACAGAGACAAGCTGAAAGCCCCAGGATGGCTGGGAGTTCCCCAGATGTCTGGGAATGGTTCTTGATGTACAAACTGGATAGCTAGATGACAGGTCAGTCTGTCACTATTGAAGTGTTAGGTGTCCACCTCTTCATGGGGTCCCTGTGAGGAAGTTACACCCTTTCCCTGCTCTGGCGTGTGTGCAGTAAGTTCTCAGCTCTGGTTTCCTCAATATGTTTTTTTTTAATTTTTTTTAAAAAATTTATTTTCATTTATTTATTTGAGAGAAAGACACACACACACACAGAGAGAGACAGAGAGAAAGGGAGAGAGAGAGAATGATCACCCTAGGGCCTCCAGCCACAACAAATGAACTCCAGATACATGTGCCTCTTTGTACATCTGGCTTACATGGGTCCTGGGGAATAGAACCAAGGTCCTTTGGCTTTGCAGGCAAGCGCCTTAACCACTAAGCCATCTCTCCAGCCCTCGATATGGTTTTAATACACCTCTATGTTCTGACAGTTCCAATTCACACTGATAAACTTATAGGGTGGCACCCTTTCTACCTATGTTGCATGGGTGGTGCTGGACAGATGGTGTTGTTCACACATCCACCTTGGAGTAGAGTTATCCTCCATCCTCAAAAAATGGAGTCAAAAGCCATTTGGAAAAAAAAAAATGGAGTTTCTCAAGGCAAGGCACAGTGTGGAGAACCACTGTTCTGCACAATACGGAGTAACTTCGGAAGGCCACAGGCTAATCTCAACGCTCACCCACCCTGAGCACAGCCCTTGCTAGCAAAGGCATCGCTGCTCCTGAGACACAGGCTTTTGCTGTCTCAGCACTTCTGGGTAAAACTTGCTTGCCAGCCTTGTGTGCCCATGTGTAAATTCTTTCATCAACCGGAACAAGAACCCGGACCAAAGGGCCCTGATTCCACAGCAGAGCTCCCCCGCTGCAGAGAAAGTGTAAGGATTAGGGCTGAAGGGTGGTGTCCCCAAAGCACACTGCAGAGTTATAGAATGTCACTCCGTGGTCATGAGCATCACAGTGAAAGGTGATGTGCAAAAATGAGGCTTGGGACTGGGTAACCTTGGAATTTTCATCCGGTTCACACTGGGGTCCTTGGGAGGAAGTGGTGGATAAGGGTCAGACAGGTAAAAGCTGAGCATTGTGGGAGAATCAAAAACGTGGGAAAATGGCACTGGGACCCCAAGAACTTAGGCCTCCTGCCCACCAGCAGGCATCAGAGGCTCTGGAGTGTTTCTCATATCTGTCTTAGGGCTGCAGCGTCACCATGGGTGGATATAGCGGCCATCATTCACTTCCCACACACTCCCTCCCTCCCAGATGTACCATGGTGTCCTCTGGGCCAAGCCACTGAAGGACACCAGGAAACAAGACTGGTGGGCCACCCTGGGGTCACCCCCGTGCCTTCCGCCAGTGGCATCTTGACTTGGAATATATTTTTGGTGACATCCTTTCCGCACAGCACCGCTTCCCCCAACACAGATTTGTTCTCAATGCTCTGGGAAGATGGGTCTGTGCCCCCATCTGGAGTGACAGGGGTGTCACTCCTAGACTCGATTGCCACCTTATCCAAGAATGTAGACTTGGCCCTGTTCGTTTTGGTATGACATGTTTTTGACAGCCCCTTCAATAAAAATCCAACAAATGGATATGTCACATTTAAAAGTCAGATTTGTAGACAAGGTTGGGCAGATGATTCCATATCTCTGAGCGGCACAGTCCTTATGGAAATTGATGGACTCCAGTCTCCCCACCCCGCCCTACCAGTATCAGCTGTGTGGGAATTGATTTGATAGCAGTGTGTATCAAAGATTGAGAGTATTTGGCTGCTGCTTTTAAACTTTTATATCTTCGGTGTGAGCTCAAGTAGGTATGTACTTGGAATTGGCACCATTGCAGCTGGTAGAGAAGGCAAAACCTTGACGGGGCATTGACGTGCTTTGTAACTCAAGCATGCCACACCACTCCATTCTTTCTAGTCCTTTCCTCTGAAGCCATCATCTAGGGAACATGTCGGAGGCGATCATGGTTTTCTTCCCAAAAAATAGTCAGGGAGGGAGGATGAGAAAGTAAAGTCACATGGCTGTTATGATCCAGCCAGCCAGGCTTGACCATGCTGGGGGCACCTTGCCACGTCCCCTCCTCACCCATGCTAGGAGGTGACAAGGGCACAGATGTGGGGTGCTGGTGCATACTCCCTGTGGCTGGATGGTCAATGCTATACTCCAGAAGGGGATCACCATAATTCCTGTTCCAACTCACCACTGCCCAGGGCCTGGCAAAGCTCTTTCCCTCTCTCCGTTCTAGAAACACTTTTCCTATTGCTCAAGTCCTGGAGGACGGATTGACAAGCTGAGGGCTTCTGACAATGACAGGGGAACAGGAACGTTTGGTGGCCATCTCAACAGCCCCACACTTTTCCACCCATGCAATCTACTTCAAGTGATTCACCAGAGAGACGCTCTAAGTACCAGACTGAAAACCCCCATTCTCTTCTTCTCTGTCCTAGACAGGCATTTTGTTCCCAGCTTTCCAGTCAGGTCTGGAGCCTCATCTTGTTGTACATGACTTCCCCAGCCCCACAAACCTGTTCATGCTAACATGTATACCTGCAAACCCTGCTCAGGAGAACATGCTTACCTGAAAACTGTGAGCATGCTAATATGTGTACCTGCAAACTGTGTTCACGCTAACATGTTTACCTGCAAACCATGTTCATGCTAACATGTGTACATGTGTAACATGTGTAACATGTGTAACATGCAAACTGTGAGCATGCTAACAACATGTTTACCTGCAAACTGTTAGTATGCTAATAACATGTTTACCTGAAAACCATGCTCAAACTAACACGTTTACCTGCAAATCGTGTTCATGCTAACAACATGACTACCTACAAACCCTGCTCATGCTAACATGTTTACCTACAAATCATGTTCATGCTAACAATATGTTTACCTGCAATCCGTGTTCCTGCTAACATGTTTGCCTGCATTTTTGGAGCCCCAGATGTTGCCTTCTCACTGCCATGTGGACCCCAAAGGCAGTGGCTGGTTTATAAAGCAGTAATGCTAAACCACACTGTGAGAAACTTGCCAGTCAGCCCCCCAAGTTCATGAGGCGTCCACAGAAAGCCCTAGCCTGTGACACTGTGATCTTAATTCTCTTCCCATTGGTATATTTCCTCTTTGTAACCAATCAACAGGTTGTTGTTTTTTTTTAAAAAACTGGGGCTAGAGATGTCTCATCAGTTTAAGGTGCTTGCCTGCAAAGTCAAAGGATCCAGGTTCAGTTCTCCAGTACCCATGTAAAGCCAGATGCATGAGATGGCACATGCATATGGAATTCGCTTGCAGTGGCTAGAGGCCCTGGTACACCCGTTCTCTCTATCTACCCCCACCCAGTCTTTCTCATAAATAAATAAATAAAACTTTAAAAAAATTTGCTATTACCTGGTAACATTGTATTCTTAGTTATTTTTGTATTGATTTATTCGGGCTTTTGTTTGAGATAAGGTCTCCCTGTGCAGCCCAGGCTGGCCTCAAATTTATGATCCTCCTGCCTCTGCCTTCTAAGTGCTGGGATTACAGGTGTCTGTCATAATGCATTTTAAAAATATTTTTATTTATTTATTTGCAAGGAGAGAGAGAGAGTGAGAGAGAATGACTTGCTAGGGCCTTTGGCCATTGCAAACAAACTCCAGATGCATGCGCCACCTTGTGCATCTGGCTTTCCGTGGATAGTGGGGAACTGAACCCCGGGTGCCTTAACTGCTGAGCCATCATCTCTCCCTCCTAGGCATTGTAAATTTGAAAGATGATCTTTTGCTGAATCCTTACAAGGCAGAACTGCGGGGGTTCCCGTGATCGTGTCGTGCTGGATTGCTCTGTCCTCCTTAGTGGAATCCAGCAACAGTGCAGCCAGGCTCCTGCCACCTTGGTGCACAGTGCTACTGAGGCGGTGGGGCAGGAGCTCATGTCTAAGACTACGGTGCTCCAGAAAGAGTAAAACTGGGACAGCGGGAAAAAACAGCTTACGAGAGTAGGCCTGGCCTGGAGTAAGGGGAATGTAGGTCGTAGCACAATATGCCGATTTCTTCGTCTGCACAAAGAATGAATCAAACATCAGGGTGTTGGAGGCATGATTATTATGATTTTCTTTTCTGATGAAGCTGCCTTATAGTAACAATATCTTCCCCTTCACATCTGGCTTTGATAGCATCAGATAACAAAGAGGACCATTTTGGCAAGAATATCTGAGGCTGTTTCCTTTCCTCCTGGGACCTTCTACAACCTATTTATAGCTTCTGCTTCCAGCTCACTGATTGCATCATCGTTCTAGGTGCTTCTCTTTTCTTCGCTTGTTAACAGGTCCTAGTCTACTACGTCCTGACTTAGCAGCTAAGATTGCCATCGTTCTAACTGGATCACAATGGTAGCATTGTGTAGCAATCATAATGCAGTGGGTGTGACAACTTGAGGGAAGCTGAGGCAGGAGGATCCCTTCTTTGCGGGCAGGCTGGGCTATGTAAGGAGACCCTGTCTGAAAGAAAAAAAAAATTAAGATGGAAGTGAGGATGAAAGGAAGGACGTGAGGAGGGATGGGAGGAAGGAAGGAAAAATATGAGGCCATGGTATGTTTTTCTAATTTTATAAATAGTTCATTTTTATCAGCCTGTTCATGAATCATTGTGTGTCCTGATAGCTGCCTTTTACCCATGAGTTTCATAGTAGAAAGAAACCCCAAACCAATGTCTTTTTCCTGGAAAACATGCGAACACCAAGAAAGCCCTGAGCTCATAGTGAATGACGGCACAGGCGTTTGTGCTCGGGGTGTGGAGAAGACATGACTGTTTGCATTCGTGTCACACCAGGCTTCAGAGCACTGTGGCGTTCTCTTCCACACTGGCATCTTTGTTCCTTGGGAGGCCTGAGTAGGGTACATTTTATAGGTGCGCCCCAGAGGTCCCGAGCAAGTCCCCCAGGGTTAGGTGCCTATGGTCAATGTTGGGGTTGGATTCCAAGCAGGGGTCCTCCAAGGATGGGGGAAACTTGGGTGAACAGAGAGAGGAGAGGGATCCTAGATGAGGCAAGGCAGGTGCAAATCAGCTTGGGAAGGAGTGAGCAATGAGAAATTCAAACATGTGGTAGATACGCAGGATGTAATGGGGATTTTGAACTTGGACTGGCCAAATGGCTGGGCTTGGTGTGTTTCACAGGAGTCTGGGCAAGCAGCTGGGATGTTCTGCTTTTATCTCCGCTCCCCCAAGCAGAGTGCGTGTCACTGTCCTTTCCTTGGCCTTCATCTTCTGAACATAGGGTGGGCAAACTCTCCCTATGGAGTGGAAAACAGTGTTCATCTGTGGCAGCCCTCCTGCCAAATAGCATCGAGATAAGACTCCAGGCACCTTAGTGAGGCTGTGCACACAGCAAGTGGGTTTTGGCAATAAAAACTTTCAGTATAGAAAGAACTTAGACAAAAAAAAAAAAACCTTTTGAGTTGTTATTTTTCCCTGAGGTCTTAAAGGAAGAAAGGAAGTTTACTTAAAGGGAAACACTTTCCCATAGACTCTACATAGACTCTAGTCACTAGAAATTCGGGACTGTAAAACTGTATTCCAATGACAATGCTCTAAACGTCTTGAAAATCACTTTTGACCTGGAAAACTGGCTCCAGGAAGCCACTGTTGATACATTTAAATGAATCCAGCTGGATTATGCTGATATATTGATCCAGGGTATGTGGTAGGGAGCCTGGGGGACACTACTTGAGGTTGGTCCAATGTATTTGAATATAAGTTTATTTTATTGCCACTTCTATGGAGAGCCCTGGCTCTGAGCAGCTGCGGGGAACAGACATGCCCAGGCCTGGGCTGCAGACTCTGCTCTTCACAGGCCTGCGCTGGCACAGTGAGCATGGGTTATCCCAGGTTTCCTTCCTGGACTTTAGGAAATCAGTCAGATGTTAAGCTTGTCACCGTCTCCATGAGCAGTCCTCTCTATTCAGAACACACCACAGTGAAAGCCCACAGGCGCTCCTTTCTACTTCTCTTTATAAGAGCAGAGTGGAATGGGCCTCACATATGTGCTGTTGCCATGTTTGCCCATAGCCGGCCATCCTCCGGCCTCCTCAGCAGATCCATGCACTCAATGGTAAGCAGGTCTGTGCGGCATCCCTGGAGACTTCCCCTGGGCGGCTGAGTCTTAGGCCCAGGTTAGGCAACCATGTTGAGACCTCCACTGACTTCTTGAGTGGGGACTGGGACTGAGGTCAGCGCTTTCTTGTGGGCTGGTTAGAACTCTCTGGATGGCCAGGCTCTTGAACTCTGTGTGACAGTGGGGCATACCAAACCAAGCCTTGCTTCTCCCTAAGTGAAAAGAATTCAAATCTAGCCGGGTGTTGTGGAGCACGCCTTTAATCCCAGCACTCGGGAGGCAGAGGTAGGAAGATCGCTGTGGATCCTCACTGTCCCCAGGGGTCATTGGCCACTGACATCCCTGGCTCAGGAGGAGTTGAGGGGAAGCAGGGTCCTGGAGTGGGTCAGTGCAGCAGACAATGAACACCCGGAAGGCAGTCTGATGGATAGCGTGCTCTCGTTTATTCAAAAGGGGCGTGGATTTATAAACACTCGAGGAAGGTTGAGAAGGCACATACAGACTAAAAGGTGATTGGATCCATAGTTTATGGGTTGCTATCTAATTGGTTGGTGTTGGAAGGCAGAAGTCGCGAGGGAAAAGCTGCAAGGGAGATAAAAGAAATGGCAGGAAAAGCTACGTGACTTCAGCCACATAAGAGTGTCTTGGGAAGCGAGGCACAAGGTCAGGAATTGTGGGGGGCAAAGCCTGACTATGGAATGGTCAGGTGCTTTTTGGGATCAAGGGGGGAGGGCCTCGCCAGTTCTGCCCACTCTGGGAGAAGACAGAGCACACTACAACTCTGTCCGAGTGTAGGGAGGGCCGGTCTCCATCGCCAGAGTGGGTTCCCAACGCTAAGACCAGCTGCAACCCCCGCAGCCCAAGGTCCCTGGCCATGTCCAACAGCCCAGGCCAGCTTCCTCACAGTCCCAGCCCATGTTTAGCAATGCCCAACAGATTGCCATGAGTTCGAGGCCACCCTAAGACTACATAGTGAATTCTAGGTCAGCCTGGACTAGAGTGAGACTCTACCTCCAAGAATTCAAATCCATAAAGCCAATTCACTCTGGACAGATTGGCAAGATGGTATGACCATGAGGGTTTGGCACTTCTGAGCCAAAGCAACAAGTTGAAGGTAAGTAATTGGCAGGGACAAAACTGGCCTGTGTATGGTTCTAAAGAGGCCACACTTTCCCCGGAGCTGCCCAAGCAGAACTACTCAGGCCCTCCCCTCCTCTCTTAATCTTGCATTTCAGATCTCTCTCTCTTTCTCTCTCCCTCTTGTGTGTGTATGTGAGTGTGTGTATGTGTGTGTGCATGTCCTACTGCACGTGTGGAGGTCCAAGGACACCCTGGGCATCCGTTCTTACCTTCCACTTCATTTGAGGCAGGCTCTCCCATTTCAGCACTCGTGTCTCCTCTCCCCTTACCGTGGTTGTGCCGGGATTGCCGACACCTTCTATAGCATCCCGCTTTTAGGTGGATTTAAACTCTTGTGTGGCTGGTCCACCAAGCCATCCCTCTGTCCCTCTAGGTCAATCTTTTTTTAAATATGTTTTTTTAAAATATTTATTTATTTGCAAGCAGAGAGAGAGAGAAGAGAGGCAGACAGGGAGAGATTGGACATGCCATGGCCTCCCACCACTGTAAATGAACTCCAGATGCGTGTGTCTCTTGTAGATCTGACTTACCTGGGTCCTGGAGAATTGAACCAGGATCCTTTGGCTTTGCAGGTAAATATCTTAATGGCTAAGCCATCTCTCCAGCCCCCTTCTAGGTCAATCTTTAGCAAAGAAACAAGCTCCAATGCCACTGAGGATTAAGAGTCTTTCAGGCATGGCCCTTTAGACGTGTGGGGGTGCAGGTGATTTTGTCACTTCTGACATTTGGGCTCTGATTCAAAAGGCCCTATGATGAAGAGCCCACTGCCTCCCAAGGAAAAAGGAGATTTGAAAATTGCATTTTCTGCTGGGCACGGTGGCACACACCTTTAATCACAGCATTTGGGAGGTAGAAGTAGAGACAGGAGGATCACCGTATGAATTCAAGGCCACCCCGAGACTACATAGTGAATTCCAGGTCAGCCAGTGCTACAGCGAAACCCTATCTGAAAAAAAAATTTTGCAGTTTCTGGGCTGGAGAGATGGCTTAGTGTAAGACAGTTGCCGGCAAAGGACCTAGGTTGGATTCCTCAGTACCCACATAAAGGCAGATGCACAAGGTGACACATGCATCTGGAGTTCATTTGAGGTGGCTAGAGGTCCTGGTGTGCCCATTATCTCTTTCTCTTTGCCTCTCTGTCTCTTAAATAAATAAATTATATATATATGTAAATTTCAGTTCCCAAAAACCACCCTCAAAAACATGGAGACACTGGGACATCAGCTTGGTGGTTAACACATTTGCTTTGCAAGCATGAGGATCTGAGTTGGATCTCCAATACCCACATATAATGTGGGGATGTTGGTACCCTGTAATCCCAGGGCTGGGGAGGCAGAGGCAGCAGGATCCCTGAGCCTCACTGGCCAGTCATTATAGCATAATTGGTGACCACCAGACCAATGAGATACCCTGTGTTAAAAAGAGGTGGACGGTGTGTTTGAAGATAACGTGGAAGAAAATGCAATGGACACACACTCTAGCCTTGGCATGGCCAGACAGAAAGTCGGGCAGGTGTTTAAGAAGAAGCTAGTTAGCTCAGATCAGGTACAGCTGGTTTTGGGTATGTAGCCTTGCCTTTGAGAGAGGCGCCGAGAATAAAACCTGTCCTGTTTTGTCAACCTTCCATTTCTTCCCTTGATGACTAGGAAAGACTTTAATAACTTATGTTGTCCAGAGTTGCTTGACCAAGACAGAAATTGTTACTTTCTGGATCAATAGCTATTGATTCCTGAGATATGGCAACTACTAGGTTGTATATTGACCTGACTCCTTTTTTTTTTTTTTTTTTTTTAGAGAGAGAGAGACAAAGAAAGAGAGGGAGACAGAATTGGTGTGCCAGGGCTCCTTTTTTTTAATAACATCACATCAGCCATTCAAGATGACAGACACCCGAAACAAGGCAGTGCTGCAAATAATGGTTTCATCGATGCATGGCCCCTACAAACAGACACTTGTCTTCCATCATGGTCAAGTTCTTTATCCAAGGAAACTGAGACTGTATCCCTTGGGAATGCTGTGAGTATATTCCAGGCATAGTGGCTTTGTGTGTGCTCAACTCCTTCCCAAGACCCACCTGTGGCTCCTTATGAGACCAGCAGGTATCTGCTCGCTTGCCATTTTATTTGTGGCAGTGGACTCCATCAGAAGACAAGGGTGGCCTTCTTGAACCCACTTAATGCCTATCAACACTAAGAAGGTCGTTGCATGAGGTTACTGGTCATCAACCCCACTGTGTGATGCAAACCCCGAGAGCTCTGCCTCTAGCAGGCTCACTGCCCTTCTTCGCTCTATGGTTAAATGTATCTTTTGTCATGAGGCCTTGAAAAAAGTGTGGAGCATCTCTAATCTGTAAAAGATGTTTTGTTACTGAAGGGAAAAACAAATTTCCTAGTTGCACCGATCTGGACAGAATTTCATGGTCAGATTTGTTACAGTTCGCTTTTCTCCTCTTTCTGCCATTTTGAAAGTGACCCAGAATAAAACCACCCTGAGACCACAAACCACTCTCCCTGACCTTGGCTGCAGCACTATTTGCCACACGTGACTTTTCTATTAGCTACTTTCTCATCACCAGGACAAAAATACCTGCCCAGAAGCAGCTTAAGGAAGGAAAGAACTTAATTAGGCTTACATTTCCCGAAGGTAGTATCTGTCATGGTGAGGAAGCACGCAGGGCCAGAAGCTGGTGTCACATGTCCTGTCAGCAGGGAGGAAGTGGAGAGAAGATTCAGCAAGCAGGGCTGGGCCTTCACAACTGAAGGCCTGCCCCTGGTGACACACTTCCTCCAGCCAGGCTCTACCTCCTGAAGGTTCCGTAACCTTTCAGAACAGTATCACCAGCCAAGGATTAAGTGTTCAAACGTGAGTCTTTGATGGACACTACATTCAAACCACTATAGTCTCTGTAGGAGATGCATCTTAGACAAAATGAGGATCATGCTACCTAAAGCCCAGACCATCCTGACTCCTGGCTGCCTCTCCATGAGCACCCCTTGTCATTTCCATAGTCGTGCTGAAGTACAGAGTGGTTCCTCTTTCAATTCCCAAGTTGCCAAGGGTAATGGCACTGCAGTATAAAGGGGGGGGGAAACACTTCTAATGTTACCCAGGAAGCAATCCAAACACAGTCCCTACTTCCTTCCCTGAGCTCCTACAGGGACGTCTATAATCTCTTCATTAGCCTGGAGAGTGGGGGACCCTAGCTCCTCTCCACAGGGACCACCTCTTGATCACCACAAGGATATTTCCCCATAGGAATCAGTAGGTCAGAGCTTTCTTTGTTTCACTAGGAAAAAATTCTGCATGTTATTTCTGAAGAGGGTGTAAGATCACTGCAGTTTGCCTGTGAAAATCTGAGACACTTGCTTTAATTGTCACTAGAGAAACACTGGCACCAGAGATCTGTACATTCAACTAGAAGCAAACAGAAAGGTTGTCCATGCTATAAAAGTTTCATTTTTGGGGGAATGGACAAATTCATATACAGAATCAGAAGCCAGAATTCCAGGGTGGGTGGGAACTATGCTGTCTTGGGTTTTTATTTATTTATTTATTTATTTATTTATTTATTTATTTATTTATTATTTATTTATTTATTTATTTATTTATTTTTATTTTGGAGAGAGACACAGAGAGATAGGGAGAGGAAGACAGAGACGGGCATGACAGCAGCCTCTCAGCCACTGCGAATGAAATCCAGATGCGTGCGCCCCCTTGTGGGCAAGTGCGGCATTGCGCCCTTGCGTCACTTTGCATCTGGCTAAACGTGGGACCTGGAGATTGGAACTGACGTTCTTAGGCTTAGCAGGCAGGCGCCTTAACCACTAAGCCATCTCTCCAGCCTTGTCTTGGGTTTTAATTGACATTTTCTCCCCTGCCTAGAGATGATTGTTTATGAAATATTTTTTTTTTTTTAAGGAAAATAACATGTGGCTCTTTCTAATGCTCTTTCTATATGGGGGGAAATTAAGATGCTGGGTAAGCATTTAAATAGTGTACCACTTTATGAGGTAGAACACCTTAGAACATTAATTATTACCAAGGCTAATTAGATATCACTGGGTAAATTCTAAGGCAAGCTCAGAAACTACCCTGTCTATGAAGGAGAGATATCCTTCACAAAATACAGTAGTCTGGACAGTGAACTGAAGGATGGATAATGCCCCTAACCCTGCCCAGGGTTAACAGAAGCAATCCACATCTGCAAAAGTTACACACCCCACTCCATGGAAGACTTAAGTGGACGAAGTGATACTTTTAAAAAATATTTAGTAATCCATTCTGGTACATGGTATTGTCCTTTCAAAACCTTTTTTTACATTGTTTCCCTTCCCAGACACACACACCATTTTTTTTTTTTACAATGCACACTTGAAGACACTCCACATACGCGTATACTTCCATAACACCCAGCCCGTTTAGCCAGGTTGCGTGGCTTGGAAACATAGCGTAGGTCAGACTGTAAGAGAATGAGACGCAGGGTCTTTGTGACATGTTGGCCAGAGCGGGCTGGTGCTTGCTCTGTGTGTACAGCCTGTGCTTCTCTCTCACGAGTGCCAATGCCCAAGAAAAGGAAGCAGCGAGTTCTCCTTTCACCTGAGATCATCCTCTTCCCATGGTCTTGTTCACTGGTGAATTAGAGATGACTGAAGAACTACATGTAGGAGTTCTGACTTCAACATTGCACTCTTTAGCAAGGCCACACTTCAAAAAAAAATAAAGCCATTTCTTTTTGAGCATTTTCCTCAGAACTTTTGGCACTCACATAGCTCTTGGTCCACTGGATTTTGCAGATCCACTAGAAACCAGTAGGAACAAAATTGGGTGAATGATGGGGGAGGCCTCGGCTTGGTTATGAAGTGTCAAGTAAAAATATGTGGAGGTCAATTTTCCTCTGGGTTTCATTAACCGATTCTGAACCAACTTATATTGAAAATAATTATTCATTCTTTCAATCGCTGTGTATTAAGCCTCTTCCCTGGCAAGCAGATTTCTCCCATTACTACCTCTCACTGTTCTTTCATTAAAACCATGTACCTCTCAGCCAACACTGCCCACTGTTTTAGAGCAACTTTCATGGCGTTCACTCAGTCAAGAACCCAAGCATTGTTTGAGAGGTTTCAAGTCTGTCTTTATGCTTCCATGTTCAAAGTCACGTTCCAGAGTTGTGTTTGAATTCCATGATATTCAAGTGGCTGACCACAGCCTGCAGTGTCCTGTCTTATTTCCAGAGAGCAGGTTATATGAGCACTATTGACATTGGTTAGATGAACTGACTCCTTGGCAGGCGCCCTTCCTGATCCCTTGACATCTGTCCCTCACCCTGTCACTTCTAAAGAGGCCAGGCATCCTTGGTGCACAAGAACTGTTGCAAATGAGCAATAGTGAACTCAAACATCTGCTTCTGTCGCCAGTCCTTTTTTCTCATGAAGAGAAACAAACACAAGTAGAATTATTGAAATCCTTTTATTTATTTATATTTTGTTTCATCATTTCATTTCATATTTTAAGAGCTTATTTTCTTTTATTGCCTCATTCTCTAGGAAGCTTGTCATTTCTTTTTCTTTATTAGTTATGTGCATACTCAGTGTGTAAACAGCACATATTGGCACCATCCCTAGCCTCCTCCCTGTCCGCCCCAGCCCCGGAGGGACCCTCCTCATTGGGGATGCCAGTTATCCCCATGGGGACTGTGGGTCATGCATTGTGAGGATAACGATCAGCTATGGGGAATCATTTCATATTTTTTTGTTTTTTAAACATATTTTACTTATTATTTATTTACAAGCAGAGAGGGAATGAGAGAGAGAGAAAAGGAGAAAATGGGTATGCCAGCACCTTTTGCCACTGCAAATGAACTCCAGATGCATGAGCCACTTTGTACATGGGTACTGGTGAATTGAACCCAGGCCATCAGGCTGCCTTTGACCACTGAGCCATCTTTCCAGCCTCATTTCACATTTCACTTCATTTATTATGTTCGCTTGGTAGTAACTATGCCACCAAGTCTGCTGTGTTGCCAACAAGATTCTGCTAACCAAACACAGACCCAGTTCTAGGGGACCAAGCAGGATGTCACACACTCCACCATTCTCTTTTTTCAGATGACCACATTCTTATGGACAGTTCGGTTTAATTTCCTTGCTTATAAAATATGCTGGTGAGATAAATACTTGTTTGAAATATAGGGGGAGAGGCACAGTTAGATGAGAGTTCGACTGGGAAAGCACAAACTATACAAGGTGGCGAATTGGCTCTGTTGTGCGTCCTAGCTTACCAAATGTTTTAAATATCAAGCTGGGAACATTATCCGGAGTTTCAACACATTGCAGTGTATTCTATATTCCATGAAGTGATTACTCACTTCATAACAGCTTGAAAAACTGCACGAAGTTCAGCGGACGACCCAGTCATGTTAGACTTTAGTGTAATCATATAGCTTTAAACATTCCTCAGCACCTCCTGCCACATGAGAACGTGATGGCACTTTATAAATTTGCCTTTGTTAATCCTCACAGCTCCACTGCCCGCTTCACGTGTTCTCCAGCAGGTCAGCTCTCTCTCTTTTTTCTCAAATTAGGTAAGTGTGCACTGTGACGGCTGCAGCCCTTGTTTCAGACTCTGGATGCGGCTCTTGACTTTTGTCCACCTTAATGTGATCGTTAAGTAACCCTGGAGGAAAATGGAACACTCGAAACGAGCGATGTGAAGCAGATGTAGCTTTGGAAGGAACATTGAAAAAGTGTGCCTGGGATATGATGTCTTTTCACGTTTCAGAAATTGCCAGCACAGTGGATTGTTTAAAATATATGAAGTGAGATTTAGCAGCTGGGGAACACTTGGTTATCTACTCCATAGTGCTAAAACCCAATAAATGTTTTGAACAACGAGCTGGTATGTAACATTACCAAATAACTCTTTCCGTTAAATGAAATGCGTTAGATCTCACAGCACAGCTGAGCTCTATCGAGTCAAAGGATTATGGGCCACATGTTAATCCAGCATAACGTGTAATCACGTAATTGTTACAGCTGCATTTCAGAAGTTGTTAATTTTAGTATGTAACTTGATTTTATGCGCCATGGTGAGATGTGTCGTACAGCCTAAAAGTGGGGCCAAGCAGAGAGCCGCCTCGGGCTCGGGGTTAGACCTGTGGTTTGGTCAAACATCTTCTGAGGGTGAAGAAAGCCTGGTTGGTATTTTGTAATTAGAACTACCTGCTTGGTTAACCAGATATCCATTCCTCATCTTGCTGTTTGGCCTGATTAGCAGTCGGGCTTAACATGCTTTCTTGGGCCCTAATTCCACCAGACCATAAAAAGGCTGAGATGCCACTGACCTGACTCATTTCAAATCAGACTTGAGCCTCCGTGCGGTGGTAACAATTCATCTTGCCCATTTTATTTTCTCTGGCTCCTACACAAAGATTACAAGAGTCTCCTCCTGGGACCTATTATACAGTGCAGGCCCCATACCTGAAAAATTAGTTGAAGAAACAACCAACGGACATGAACAACAGCCCCATGCTCAGGTCACGAAGCCTGGGGGAGAGATTGCACTACCCCATGCTCAGTTCAGGCTCATGCCATTTGCTGCAGGTTTTGCTGAAGGAGGTGGGATGGAGCGATGGAGTGTCAGGTGGTTGGGTGGGCATGTCCACTCCTTGATGTCCTCTCTCCACATTGGCACCCACTGATTGCCTCCTCACTCAGGCTGGCTGTCAGTGGGCAATTAGAGCTCCCTTGGATCCTTTCCTTGTGTGCCCTTCTGCCAAGCTCCCTGGAGTCCTGCGACTTTCTTCTTTGCCTTCATACTGCATAGGAATTCTTTGGTGAACTGCGAAGGAATTTGGGAAGAGAGCTTTTGTGAGATGAAGTCCCCACCTATCTAGAAATCCCCTGTCCCCTTTTTGTTTGCTTTGGAAGTCAATTTCAGGAAACGATCATGGGTGTCCCAAACTCAAACCCTACAGTGGACTGGGGGTTCTTTCCTTCTTGACGAGGTGGTGACAGTCAGGCAGCCAAAGTCTTTATCCTGTAGGCTAATTCTGTGGATGACTCCCCTTTTATCTGACTCTACTACATTCCAGAAGTTCTTTTCTGTTCTTGAAGGAATAGAACAATCCCCTCTCAGTATCTGTAGAGACTGGGTCCAGAATCCCCCACAGACACCAAAATCTGTGGATATACAAGTCCCTCTACAAGCATGGTATTTACATATAATTTGCATGTACATGGTTTAATTACTTATAATACCTAATGCAATGTAAATTGTTGTTTTCCTGTATTGTATAGTGAGTATGTATGTGTATACTCAGCCCAGATGCAGTTTTCTTCCCCGAATATTTTCGGTGCATAGTTGGTTGAATCCATGATTATAGAATCCATGGAGATGGAGGACCAAGTGCAATCTTGCTTATGAGATAACCTCCTTTTTCTAGTTTATACTGTTTTAAAATATTCTTATTAAGTTATTTGCAAGGAGAGGGAGGGAGGCAGAGAAAGAATAGGTGCACCAGGGCCTCTAGTCACTGCAAACAAACTCTAGAGGCACGTGCGCCTTTGTGCATCTGGCTTTGTGTGAGTACTGGGGAATTGAACCCAGGCTGTTAGGCTTATGTAAGCAAATACCTTCACGACTGAGCTATCTCTTCCAGCCCCCAACCTCCTTTATCTTTGATGTGGCTTTTTAGTCCTTTTTCTTCCTCCAGTGACTTAGGCTTTTGAAGGTGGAGACAAATGTTGGGAATGAGAACATTCTGGGAAAAATGGGAATCCTTTTGTCTCTGTCTGGGATTGCAGACATATGCCAGCACATCCAGAGTTTTTATATGGGTTCTGAGGATGGAGCTCAGGTCCCCCTGCTCATGAGGCATGTGCATTGCCATCAGAGCTATTTCCCCCACCCAAGTCAAGTCAGTGCTTTTTGATGTTTGTTTTTACTAAGGAGGAGCCTAAGCTTAGAGATGGTAACTTGTCTAAAAACCAGTACGCACAAAGCAGGAGATAAAAGCCAGACTTCTGACTCCAGAGCCCAGGATCCTTTCCCTAAGACAGTGGAAACCCCATAAGGTTCAGATAGGACTGGTCGAGAGCAACTTGGTGGTTGAGATTTTTAAAGGCCTCCCTACTCTTCACCCAGCTCTACATAGCACAACAGTATGTTGTGCAGTTCATACGTGTCCCACCATGTCAGAGCACTCACACTTTGCTCCATGCTGTCTGTTAGAGAAGGAACTTTGGTTCTTTCTCACTCATTCTTTAAAAATTTAATTATTTATTTATTTGAGAGAAAAAGGGAGAGAGAGAAAGAGACAGACTGAGAGAGAGGAGAGAGAGAGAGAGAAATGGGTATGCCAGGGCCTCCAGGCACTGCAAACCAACTCCAGATGCATCCAGCTTACGTGAGTCCTAGGGAATTGAACTTGTGTCCTTTGGCTTTGCAGGCAAGTGACTTAACTGCCAGCAATCTCTTCAGCCTTCTTTCTCACTTTCTTTTTTTTTTGGTTTTTCAAGGTAGGGTCTCTCTCTCTCTGGCCCAGGCTGACCTGGAATTAACTATGTAGTCTCAGGGTGGCCTCGAACTCTCGGCGATCCTCCTACCTCTGCCTCCCAAGTGCTGGGATTAAAGGCGTATGCCACCATGCCCGGCTCTCTTTCTCACTTTTAAAAGGGGAAAGCACTTTTGGAAAGAAGCCAAGAGTGGGTCATATATATATATATATATATATACACACACATATCTCATTGGGAATTTTGAGTCACAAATGTCACTCTTTGTTTCTTTTCATGTGTCAAATTGTCCATCCAGGTTAGGAGAACTTCTGGTCCGCTTAGAATCCCACAGGCAAGAAAATCCTAGAAGAATGAGTGTTTTCATTCTATGTCTCCCAAGCAGAGAAAGGAGTTGGGGAATAGCATTCAGTGTTGTTGCTTGGAAAACTCGTCGGAGAAGCTTTTCAGAGGGTTTCAGGGACTGGAAGGGCTATTTTTACCCCTTCCAGTGAAACTCAGTAATGATCTTCCAAAAACACTAATTTCATAGCAGGCAGAAGTCAGTAAAGGCCTTAAGTAGGTTGAACCCCTTTGGTTTTCACCGAAAGGCCACACTCAATTGTAGCCCTTGTTAAAAGTTAAGCCGGGAGACGTCTCTGAGGAGAAATTCAAACCTTCCTTCCAGCTTGGATTGGTCATGAATGGCGATCATCTGACTGTAATTCAAATCATATGTTCTGCCCTTGTTTTTTTGCCCTACTCGACATTATTTTTCCCCTTTTAAATCGAGCAAAATAGACATTGGCTTAAAGACAGACCTGTTCGCAGAAAGACACAGTTGCTGGAAACGCAGGGCTGTTCCAAGGGCTCAAACTGCACACCCAGATTTACAAATCTCTAGCATTATCAAAGCTCAGTACCAACACACCTACCCTGAGTTTACCAATCTTCAAGCTAGCCTTCTCCCACAGCTCATGGAGGAACCCGTTTCACAGCACAAACTACGATAGCTGAAATGAGAAATAGGGCTGGCAAGATAGATGGCTCAGCAGTTGAAGGTGCTTGCCTGTCAGCCTGCCAGCCTGAATGCAATTCCCTAGAGCCCACGTAACGCTGGACACAAGTGGCACATGCGTTTGTGATCCTAGTGTGCCGATAGCCATGGGAGGCAGAGTGACGAGAATCTAGAAGTTTGAGGGCCAGCTTAGATGGGTTCAAGCGTATGCAGTGGCAAAATAACAAGAGAGCACAGTCTGTAAAAGAATGTGGAGGAGAGGACAAATACCATGTGATTGTCCTCTGACCTCCACGTGCATACTGTGGACACACTCACGAACACACACACTCACCATGTGCACTTACACACACACACACACAAATTTAAAAAATAGAAATGTGGCCAAAATAACATCAAATACTCGATTCTGGTATACATGCCTCTCTGAGACAGGTGGGCTTGGTGATGCCAATGACCCTAAACCACTGAGCGAGGCGTGCATAAGGAATACTCCCTGGCACCTCAACACATGATGAAATTGAGGCAATGTGTGAAGACACTTGGCTTGGCTCTTGTAAGGGTTTTGCACAAAACCATAAGAATGCTGGCGTTATTTCAGACCGAGCATTGGGCCACGTGGATCAGAAGGGAGGCTTGTCACTTGGGCTCCTGTGCCAGTTGTTGGAGCCATCTGAGGAGCCTGCACCCTTGTGAGGCGCAGTGTCCTGCTCTGTAAAGTGGGAGACCAGCTCTTGGTCCACAAGGGGACTTTAAATTTCCAGTAAGGTTTCGTGAGCAATTTGTGCAGTGACACAGAAGGGCTAGCGGCTGCTGTTGTCAGAAACTACTGGCAGGGGTCTCCAGAGGACACACAGATGAACCTGGAAAAGGAGGGGCTCAGGTGAGCCCCCTAGGTGGTACATGTACGTGGGAGCCCATCCAATTCTTGACTCTTTCCTATACTTTTTCATCTCATTGATTTTGGAGTTTTCCTTGACTTTCAAAATTACTCTCATTGACACACATCAGATTTCCTGTGTGTGTGTGTGTGTGTGTGTGTGTGTGTGTGTGTGTGTGTGTGTGTGAGATCTGGATGAACGTGTGCATGCAGGGACACATGCATGTGTATACACATGGAAGCTAGAAGACAACCTTGGGTGTCAACTTCAGGTGCTGGCCATTTTTTAAAATTTCTTTTTTTATATTAGTTTTTGTTTTGTTTTTTTTTTTTTTCTTTTTCTTTTTTTTAGTTTTTCAAGGTAGACTCTCACTCTAGCCCAGGCTGACCTGGAATTCACCATGTAGTCTCAGGGTGGCCTTGAACTCATGATGATCATCCTACCTCTGCCTCCCAAGTGCTGGGATTAAAGGCTTGCACCACCACGCTCGGTTCGTATTGTTTTTTTTCTTTTTTAAGATGTTTATTTAGTTATGAGAGAGAGAGAGAGAGAGAGATGGGCTCACCAGGGCCTCTAGCCTTTGAAAATGAACTCCAGATGCTCAGGCCACCTTGTGCATCTTGCTTATGTGGGGCCTGGAGAATTGAGCCTTGTTTCCTTAGACTTCACAAGCAAATGCCTTACCTGCTAAGCCATCTCTCCAGCCCTAAAATTTCTTTTTAAATCTATTATTATTATTAACATATTTCGTATGTATACATCACAGGACAGGGTCTGTCACTGGCTTCCCTAGCCTCACTGGCCAGCAAGTCCCAGGGACCAGCTGTTTATACCTCCCTAGCTGTGGAATTACAAACTCATATCACTAAGCATGGCTTTTTTAAACATGGGTTTTGGGGAATAAACTTGGGTCCTCACACTTGCAAGACAGGCACTTTACTGAGTTATCTCTTCAGTCTCCGGTCTCTTAGATTTCTCTAGATTTATCTATTTATTTATTTGAGATATAGAGAGAGAATATGGGCATGGCAGAGCCTCCTGCCACTGTAAATGAACTCCAGACACATGTGCCACTTTGTGCATCTGGCTCTACATGGATACTGGGGAATTGAACCTAGGTCATCAAGCTATACAAGCAAATGTCTGGAACCACTCAAGTCTCAGGTCCTCATATTTTTAAGACTCTGTCCTCAAAATAGTTTTCGTAGTTGTAGCCATAGGCAATTTTTTTCTTCTTGCTGGCCTGCTCATGCAGTGTCAGTTGGTCTTTCTAGAACTTGCCTGCGACTGTACTTTGCAGTCTCCTAACACTTGTTCCTCCCAAGGCTGTCTCGTCTCTACTTGGCATGTTCTTGAGAGACCTGTAGTCTCTTGTTTATATTACTGGATCCACAGAGCTAGAATTATAACAGGCTTTCCTGAGAGAACTATGTACTGCTGCATTTTATAATAAAATATAATGATGTTCAAGGCTGGAGTGATGGCTTAGTGGTTAAGCGCTTGCCTGTGAAGCCTAAGGACCCCAGTGTGAGGCTCAATTCCCCAGGACCCCGTAAGCCAGATGCACAAGGTGGCACATGCATCTGGAGTTCGTTTGCAGTGGCGGGAGGCCCTGGTGCGCCCATTCTCTCTCTGTCTCTCTGCCTCTTTCTCTGTCTGTCACTCTCAAATAAATAAATATAAATAAAACAAAAATTTAAAAAAAAGGAAACACACAAGCAGAATAACATGAGTGGGAGCAGCAGGTAGAGTTCAGACACGTTTGATCTGCTTGGTCTGTAGGGTTTTCAGGTACGTCGTTTAAAGACCTGGGCTAATGCCATCACGGCTGGGGGTTTCGGAAGTAGGAAGAGGAGAACTGATAGTGGGGAAGGTAAGTGCAGGCAAAGAAACAGTCTTCGCAGAGCTGCCTGAGTGGACCACTCACACCACAGGCAAGCTGACCCCTCTTTCCTCTCAGTGCAAGCGTCCCCAAATTGAGAATGAGGCCCCAGTTGGACAGAAGTAGGAGTTCCGTGCATCTAAATGTGAGGACACTAGGAAGGAGCAGGGTCCTGGCATGTTTCCCCATCTGCGTGGACTCAGGAAAGGCTTTACGCGCAGAGGTTGCCTGTGTTCCGCATTAAGAGCCTCCTCTCCTTTGGAAGCACAGTGGGACCAGAGTGAAGCATAGTGTGACGGACAACATGTCTAGTCCTGAAGGCTTTCCTTCCAGGTTGTGACCGAGTTGCTACAATGTACGTTCTCGAAGCCCTCCGCTGCCTCACTGCTGCTGCTGGCTCAGGCTGGAGAATTAGATTGGAGAAAGTCTAAAGCACCTGCTTTAGCAAAGTGCTTCCTTGAGAGGCAGTCTGTACATTTCAGGTCACTAGGCGTCCCAGGCGACATCAGATGTCTTATTCCTAGTGCATTAAGACACATGCCTGGATAGGTGGGGGGGGTCTCCTAAATTCTTTAATTTATTCCTGGAGGGTGGGAGTGGGAAGTCTGTGTGTAATCTACAGGATTTTCCAAAAAGAATCCCAATGGCCTTTGGCTAATCAGAGACCCAGGGAACTCTGCAGAACCAACTCAGCCCTTAGTTCCTGTGCTGCAGAGTCAGCAACAGCTGGATGCAACATTGAGGAAGGGGCGGGGAGGGGGTGAAGGTATTTGAGAGAGAGAAAAGAGAAATAAAAAACAATGAACACATTCCAGAGAAAAAGAATGAACATGGAGCAGCCTGGACTGTGCTTGGCTTCACAAAGAAAGCCCTGATTTTGTTCGAGACTGACAGCTGAAACATCCGAAACCTACAAGGAACATTGCTGTGCCTTGGTCCAAACAAAATTTTCCAGCGGAATTTTTAATAAAATTGGTCCCCCCCCCATGAGGAAAAGCTGCTTCCAGGATAAGTCAAGATTCTCCAAAGAATAATAATCTTCCTGCAACTCAATTATGAGTAATCAAGAAGTGCATTTTGCCCTGAAAATCCTCCCTATACCGCAGCACAGGGGACCTGGGGCCGGGGAGGAGGAGCATGGTCTTCACCTAATTAGCAGCTGCACTCTGTTCTGGGGGTGTCGAGGCAATGTCTCTGCATGGGAGCGTCAGTCAGCTGATCTGGCATACGCGTGTGACTCCTGGTGCATTACCAGGGCTGCCATCTGTGAGCAGGAAGCAGTCCCGAATCCCTGGACACACCCGGGTGGATTGGTGAAGCATTCCTGCCAGCTCTTACCTTAAGTAAACGCCACGTCTTCTCAGTTGGGCACACTTTCCATTGGGACCGTGGAGGGAACATGGACAGGAATGTTTACTAGTCTCTTTGTAGTTTGACATGACACCAGATGAAAACTTGACTTTGCTGGAAGATGGCTCTCATCTTCTTTAATGTGAAAGATAACAGCACCTTTGTGAGAGTTCTGGAATGTACTGTTCTAATTATAGCTATTGTTAAGCAGTATTCTGAATGCCTCATATTGTTTTTTTTTTTTTTTTTTTTTTTTTTTTTTTTGAGAGAGAGAACTGGGGCACCAGGGCCTCAACCATTGATAACAAACTCCAGCCTCTTGCGCCACCTAGTGGGCATGTGTGACCTTGCGCTTGCCTCACTTACTGTGTGTCTGGTTAATGTGGGTCTGGAGAGTTGAACATGGGTCCTTAGGTTTCGCAGGCAAGCATCTTAACTGCTAAGCCATCTCTCCAGCCCTCATATTATTGATCTTTTGTGTGCGTGTGTGTGTTTGTGTGTGTGATATGTACAATGTATGTGTGCATATGTGTGTATGCCTGTGATATGTACAATGTATGTGTGTGAGTGAGATGTGTATTGGTGTATGTATGTGTGGGTATGGGCACCTTTGTGCCATGGCACATGTGTGGAGGCCCAAGGACAACTTCAGGTGTCAGCCTTTGCCTTCCACCTTGTTTGAGGTGGGCACTCTTGTTCACTGCTGGGCTAGGAAGCTAGCTGGTCCATGTACTTCTGGGGATTCATCTTGCCATAGGGGTGCTGGGATTATAGAGGCTCATTATCATGTCTTTACGTGGGTGCTGGGGAGCTGAATTCATGTCTTCATGCTTGAACGGCAAGTGTTTTACGCACTGACCCATCTCTCCAGCCTGACACCACGTATTCTTTAGTCCTTTCAAGGGTACTAATCTGATTGAGTTCCAGGCTGGCCCAGGTTTATGTGGCTAGCCCACTGACTCACCAGGATTTGAACCCAGGCCTGTTCTAAGAGAATCTTTCAGAGTCCCAGTAGACATGGGTGAGATGAATGGAGGCACTGGCAGAGCACTGGTGGAATGTTGGCACATCTCTATTTCCCAAGACGTCTTTGTCAGGAGATTGTTAAGGGCAGACAAGAGAGTCTATGGTAGAAGGCACCTCTGCAGAGTGGGCTTCGGAACCAACTTCTTCACATGCGTCCTTTCAGCCAGGCCTGGGTTTTCTTGGATTCCTTTGACACAGCTCCGCTGCTCTGAGCCAGTGCATCAGCTTGATGAAACTGGGCATGGCTCTATTTAACCAAGGTCAGCAGTGGGCAAGCTTTCTCCAGCAGGACGGTAACAACCTGGAAAATATGCCTGCTGGTGCCATGTTTTCTTTTGCCCATGTCCAACACTTGAATCATTTGCTAAAGAAAGGAACCGTTCTTTCCCTTGCTCTCCCGGCATGGAATGTTCTTTAAAAATACAAAATAGGACAAGAGCCAGCACAGGGAGGCACAGCCTTGGTCACCCAGTGGGTGCTCAGGATAGAAGCCTGAGGTGCACGCTTCCTTCCGGTGCCAAGTGATTACGGGAGAAAGACGCGCCTCCACTTGAAGGCAACCGCTTTGATTAAAGATGACAATTTACTGAGCAAGGAACTAGAAAAACAGAAGACGCAGGTGGGACAAATTCAAAACATCCAAAGGGTGCCCAGGGAGAAGATGGTTTCCCGTATCACCCAAGGTCAAGTCAGTTTGTCTCATTGGAGGCATGCTGATAGGAACAGGGTTTTATTTTTTTTTCCCTTTTTCTCTAATTTTTAAAATGCATATCATTAGCCCAGCCTCATTTTCAGTTATGCTGAAGTTTTGGGATTTAGCATCTTGGTAGACTCTTCCAACCAGGAGTGAACTTGCGTGGGGTGTTGAAGATGCAGGGTCACCTTCAGTAGATAAATTAACATTTATTCGGCACCTGCTCTGTTCCAGGCTCTGTGACAAAGCAGCCAACTCGTGTTTCCAAGCAAGGAAACCAGCTGTTCATTAATTTCAGAATATTGACCAATAGTCAAAAAATCCAATTTCCAACTCAAGTTCACCAGGAAAAACAGACGAATAAGGAGCCAAGAAAGTTCTGACAGAGAAGAACACTGTGGGGAAGGGGGTGAGTTCCATCAGACAGGAAAATGCCCTGGAAAACCTGCTACCCAAACAGGCTGGTGTCCATGCAGCCAGAGAGCAAGCAATTGCGGGAGTGGAATAGAGCAATCCAGAAACAGATCATCTGCCTATGGAATCTTCGTATGTGAGGAAGATGGCCTCTCAAACCAGTGACAGCGTGGACCTTCTTGCCACGTGCAGAAATTGGGATAAGCAACTGGCCTCTGGGAAGACAAAATTGGATCCCTTCCTCACACCATGCACTGGGTTAAATTCCAAATAAACAAAAAGTATTTAGATGTAAAACCTGAAGCTCTACAAAGAGTAAAGTGTTGGCAAATTAGTCCCTGACCTTATATTAGAGCACATAAGACTTGCTGACCCATGGCCCAAATCCAGGCATAATAAGGAGAAAAATGAATAGACTTGGTTGTACTGCAATGGGAAAAATCTTTTTAAGTGCGTGTGTATGTATACACACACACACACGTGTGAATATGGGTGCATGTGTGCCATGGTGCACATGTTGATGTCAGAAGACAAGCTTGTGTGTCAGTCTTTGCCTACAGTCTTGTTTGAGGCAGGGTTTCTCATTCACCGCTGTGTAAGCCAGGCTGGCTGACCTTGAGCTTCTGGGAAGAGTCTCCTGTCTCTGACTCCCGCGTTGCTGTAGACACACATGCTGGCTTTAAGTAGGCTCTAGGGATCCGAGTTCTGGTCCTCAAACTTGTGTAGATAGTGCTTTTACCTACAGAGCTGTCTCCCCAGCTGCTGCAAAGGAAAGTCTTTGTATAGGAAAAACAAACAAACAAACGAAACAAAACAAAACAAAAGAATAACCACCATGATTGAGATTAGAGGAAAATATCACCATTAGGAAAACATACTTTTAACTTATCTCAGAGGCAACATGTCAGTGACCCTTTGTATAAGAAAAGCTCCTAAAACAGAGAAGAAAAATCTCAAAATTCTGGGGGAAATGAATTAGAAGTATAGACAGATAATCAGTGGGAAAATAGCCCCAAATCCCTCTTAACAGTATGAAAAGATGCTCAAGTTCATGCATAGTATGATGTAAAACACACTACAATGCATGCTGGTGCTCTCTGATTACATGGTACAACCCGAAAGGCTGATCACACGCTCCGCTGGCGAAGCTTAGGAGAGCGGGTACTCCCATTCGGTGCCGCCAGGAGTGTGGAGTGCCAGTCCCTGCGAGGGAGGCTTCGGCATGGTCTAGCAAAATACCAGGAGCCCTAAACCTATGACCAGTAATTCCCCTTCTAGGGACTTCCAAGGTACACTGGCAAAAATATGAAATGACTAATGAACAAGGATACTCACTCCTGCACTATTTATAAGAGCAAATGGCTGGAAACAAGCTCATGTCCGTCAGTGGAGACCTGGTTGGATACACTGAGTGGCATCGACCTCGTGGAGGACTGCGCAGCCATACAAAGAGATGACGGAGCTGGGTGCGAGGACTTCCTGCACAAGCGTGAGGAGCTGAGTTTGGTCCCCAGCATCCATGTGAAAGGTCTGGTTGGACACCATGTCATAGGCCCAGCGCTGAGGGTGGGGGACAGAGATGGGAGGTTCACTGAGGCTTCCTGGTCAGCCTGTCTAACTGGAAGATAATGGGAAACTTCAAGTTCAATGAGAGACTCTGTCTCAGGGGAAATAAGGCAAAAGAGTATAGACATGACACACCTGGCATCTTTCTCTGGCATCCACACACCTGTATACACCACATGCATACCCTCTCACAATACTACACACACATACACATGCACATACATAGACACACACACACACACATGAAACAAAAAGAAGTGAGTACTACTTTGTATCCAGCTATGGAGTGACTTCCTGGCTATAATATGTGAACAGAGAAAAAATAAAATTTGTTTGTAATAAGGGCATACTGGAAAAATAAAACAAACATTGGGTTGGGGAGGGAAGGATTTACGAGGAATGGCTAGAAGTGAAAACTAGCTTTGTTCAATGTATTTTATATAGTGAATTTGTCTTTGGACCTATGCAAATATTTTAACTAATTGTAAAATAATTTATAAAATTAAAATTTAGGCAATCTCTACAAGTTGAAAACAAAATAAAATAAATACACCTGGGGGCGGAGATGTTGGCATAACAGAGAAAGAGTGGGGGAGGGTGGGAGACTTTCAATTGACTTTTAAATATGCTTATTTTATTGCATGTCTCTGGTGAGGCTATACACTTAGGACAAGCAGGGGGGTTGCAAGAAAAATCTGAAGTTATTTTCACTAATCATATTGCTGTGGCTAATGTGTGCATTAGTATTAAAACTGTTGATGGTTTGGGATCATTATGTCATAGTCACTGAGAAGAGCGATTATTGCTGTGAGCATAAATGTAGACACAGGATCAAGGAATTTAAGTAAGTAAAATCTCTTGCATGTACATGTGTCTATATGTGGTCGCACATGCGTGTACAGGCGCATGTGCATGTATGTGAGATTGACATCCGGTGTCTACCTAGAGGGCTTTCTGTTCATTCTTTGAGACTGTGAAGCTAGAGCTCAGTAATCTGGCTACACAAGTTGGCTGGGGAACTGCAGGGATTCCCTGCCTCTGCCTTCCCAGCAGTGCCACTGCATCTGGCATTTTGTGTGGATACTGGGGATCTGAACTCAGGTCCTCTGATTTGCATGGCAAGTACTTTACCCACTGAGCCATCTTCTAAGCCCAGAAAAACCATTTTAAAATTTCTCTTTTTAGTTAGCACATAAAGTAATTGTTGGCTTCACAATGAGCATTAACACACACACACACACACACACACACACACACATCATTATATTCAGTAGAATCTTATAGTCTGATTTTTTTGGAGTCAGAGAGAGAGAGAGAGAGAGGGAGAGAGATAGAGATAGAGAATGGCATGCCAGCAGCCTCTCAGCCGCTGTGAATGAACTCCATACACATGCGCCCCCTTGTGGTCAAGTGTGGCATTGCGTCCTTGCATCACTTTTTGCATGTGGCTAAACGTGGGACCTGGAAAATCGAATGGGCATTCTTAGGCTTGGCAGGCCTTAACCACTAAGCAATCTCTTCAGTCTGAGTCTGATTTTTAATTTGGAGGGTCCGTATAAGATGGGTGGGTAGATGGATGACAGATCTATAGGTGATACATTATAGAGAGATGGAGTATAGTAGATAAATGATCTATACATTATAGGTAGGTGATAGATGGTGGATAGATGACTGATAACATTTCAAGCTCTCCATCCAAAAGGTGGGGGATGAATGACCTAACCCCCAGTTTTACTAAAGGAGACCCAATCTCTCCTTGGCAAGATGTTTGGCTCCATATCTAGGAAGAAATAAACAAGGCTGGCCTGGGGCAGATGTCATAAGTGAAAGCCAGGAAGCTGTCACACACAAGAAGGGACATGTCCAAAAGACTCAGGAGGCAACTTGCAAAAGCTCCCACAGGGCACATATTTTAACATCCATAAAGATCATGACTAAAATGGATTGAAACACATAGGAAACCTTTGAATCTATGAGTTCAAAATGGTGCTAAAGAAAGTTCTGGAGAATTCTGAAGAACAACTCTGCTTGAACACTGATAAATAAAAGCAAAAAGCCCTCACCCTATAGTTTCTATATGTTGCCCCAGGAGACAGAGTCAATGAGTGGAGGGTTCAGTCACAAATGAAGGGGAACAGTGTTGAGTCCACTGAGAAGGGACCTGGGGACACAGGCTGATAAAGAGGGACAGTTTCCAACCCCATCGAATTAGTGGGTATAGGTAATGACTATCAATGTCTGCAGACATCGCAAGGAGAGATACCGTGCAATTGATGGACAAACACTCTACTGATGAAAAAGTCTTACAGAAAAAAAAAATCTGACTTAGATCTGTTGAGACCCCAGATCCAGCTGCTGAGTCCAGGAAGCAGGGGCTGGAGAGCGAGGTTAATTCCATGAGGAAGCAATCAGAAAATCAGAAAATTGGTCTATGGGACCAATGACCCAATTTCTTCAACAAAAATTTCAAAGATATATATATATATCATGAGGGAAGTGTATAGATAAAAAATGACTTTGCAGACTACCAACCAACCAATCCTACCAAGAGGACCTGATCTGAACACTTCTTTGTACAATTTTAAAATATTTAAGATGCGGAAGGCAATGTAAGCACTGGGATATTGAATAGATCTTTTGGGATAGTAGTTATTATTGCTAATTCTTTTAGTTAGGGTAATGTTTCAGGCATTCAAAAATATTTTTAGTATTTAGATCTACATGTTGGGTTATTTATAAATGAATTGGTATGGTATATATGAAATATATTTCAAAATAAGTTGTAGGTTGCAGAGAAAGATGAAGCAAGACTGGCTATAATGTGGTCATTGTTGAAGCTAGCAATGACCTTTCTAGTTCCTTAAACTGGCCACTACTTTCATATACACATTTTTCATAAACAGAAAGTTAAAAGTCGAGAGTCATTTCATCCAAGTAAAATCCATAGTCAAAAGTCAGCATAAAATGTAAATTTTGACTTGCCATACTTTTTTCCTAGTTGGAGCACTAGCAAAACTTTCTCTTTGTTGTGTTGTGTTGTGCTGGTGGTTCTGGGGTGGAACCTAGGGGTCGTGTATGCTAGGTAAGATCTCTACCATTGAGTACATAGTCACAGATCCCAAACTTGGACTGCTTAGAAAAATTCAGATGTCTTTTCCAGTCACTGAACATTTATTATCATAATGATAAAAGCTCACAGTAAGCCAAATAAAACATAACTTATGTGGGTGTTGATTCTTAAGGGTGATTTCAGCACTTGCATACAATTTCCTTTTTATAAAACTTGGCATTGTCAAGGCTAAGATGAGATGGCTAACCAACCCCTGGGATGATTAGAATCTCCTCCCTTTCCCTCTTCCCTATGTGGTTATATTTTGAGCAGTATCAGCCCTTTTTCATTTTTTTCAGATTGCCATTGGTGATAAGAATGTCATAGTTAGGGTCATTTTGAGGGATGTGTAGAGTGACGATTTTGGCTGTGGAATGGATGTGGACGTGAGCTATTCCTAGGGTTGAATTCATTAAAATTGAGGTTTACACATTCCCCCACCACCCCGTGGTTAGATGTGCACTATTTGTGGCAAGTGGTCTAGACCTTTGACCTTTTGAAGCTGCCTGAATGTTGTTTCCACAAGCAGTTCTTACCTCGTTCTGAAGAGCACCTGCATAGAGCTGCAGCAGGGAAGGGACACGGGGGAGGTGACAGAGAGAGACTGTTTTAGAGTCACTCAAGTCCTGGTGTGGTCTGGTGCTGTCCTCAGCTGAGGCTCTCAGATGCATCCCTGGGAGAGGACTCTGGCCAAGTTTTTAAGCTGTAGCTGGAAGGTATCCCAACGATGAGTGAAAGGTGATCATGAAAATGTATTTGTCATCCAGGCCTTCTGAATGGTGCCACAGAAAGTTGTGTTACTTTTCATCAGTGACATTATGACCTGGTATATATGCGCTTTAACTGATAAGTTTCAGAAATGGCATAACGCCTTGGGCTGCTACCAGGAACTGACAGTGACTGCATGGCAGAGCAACTTTGTGTCCCCTGCTGAACAGACTTACAGAGCTCCATCTGCTTCTTGCAATAAGGCACTAGATGACGTGGGAGAGTCTGTTAGCCCAATATGGTCACGCTTGGTAGGGCATGCATTGGTTTTTGCATGTGTGTTTAGATGTGTGGTGGTGGTGGTGTGTGTGTGTATGTGGTATGGTATTTGTATATGGATAGTAAATGCATGTGTGGAGGGTGTGTGTGTGTGTGTGTGTGTGCAGATGGGTGTATCCCATGTGCATGAGTGAGTGTGGAAGACACAGTTAAGTGTTCTCCATTGCTCTTCTGTGCTGTTTCCTTGAGACAGTGGCTCTCACTGCTCCTGCACCTGCTGTTTTTGGTCAGACTGGCTGTCTGGTGAGCCCTGGTGACTCTCCTGACTCTGCCCTCCTGTGACCCACAGGACGGGGTTACATACCCAGCCTTCTAAAGCATGGCACATACTGTAAAAGTTCTATGATCATTAAGTAGGGTTCAGAAAAAGCACCTGAGATGTCAGATGAGCTTTCACAGTGGCCAGCAAGATTTAGGGACTCTGAGTTGGAGTGTGTGTCTGTTCAATATGCACACAGTCCAGCATAGACATGTGTTTTGTCTGGGAGAGAGAGAACTGGGTCTGGAAGGAGCTTCTCTGATGTGACAAACAGCATAAACACAGGCTGAAAACGGAATCTGGGCCCAACGTCTGGAGAACAGGGAAGGCTTGTTTACGCCTGGCTATATCCATCCTTTGGACGTTTGGGATCTCATCCCTGTCTTCCAGGCCCTCCTGTGCTGGAAACTTTTTTATTTTTTTCAGTGCTGGGGATGGAACATCAGGCCTTGCTCATGCTAGACAAACTCTCTACCAAGGGTCTACATTCCCAGTCATGCGATATTTTTATTTTTTTTACAAGAGTGCATTATCATAATGGCAAAGTTATTTCAGAGTAGTCATGTTTCTTTCAATTCTACAATAATAGTGAGATAATTAGTTTGCAACTAATCAAAAGTAATTTGATTTTCTGAATCTCTTAGCTATTACCTTCCTTTTAGCAGTGATAGATGGTTTTAAGAAAAGCTTTTATTCTGAGAGCTTAAAAACCAAATAAATTTAGCTCTGGAAAGATGGCTCAACAGTTAAGGCACTTGTTTGCAAAGCATGATGGCCTGGGTTCAATTCCCCAGTCCCCACATAAGCCAGATGCACAAGGTGGCACATGCATCTGGAGTTTGTTTGCAGTGGCTAGAGGCTGTGGAGTGCCCATCCTCCTTGCTCTGTCTCTCTCTCCCTCTTCCTCTCTTGTCTGGATCTCTCTGCTTACCAATAAATAAATAAAACATTAAAAATGAATTTGTATTGGACTCATTTAATTATAAAATATTTACTTACTTGGTGGAAGTGATTATGGTATATACACAGACGCCTGTAAGTAGCCCATTTCTCTCATTGTGTTTATAATATGGCTTCTTTTGTTCAAATTTGATTTACAAGAAATTTTCAGGTCCAAATATGTGGATTACAGAGGCCGCGAGAGCATCATGGGTATGAACAATGCACTTTTGTGTCTGTTCCATATTCCCAGGAGGTCGTTGTTCACGCCTGCACGCATGGTCACCACGTCTAGTGCTCAGTGTGCATTTACCAAATTCGCTGGAAAGGAAATAGTGAAACTTATTTTTGTGCCCATTTTCTGAGAAAGATAATCTTACTGGTATCTAATACCAGTAATGGGTTGATTGCTGGAGCACATGTAGAAAATTGTAAGGTAAATATACATATATCAGGCTTGTGTGCTCACAAAGGTTGTTTTTGGCTTCGTGCACCTTGGCTGCTCAGCTCCTGGGGTTTTGTCTATGGAATGTCAGCCTTGCTTGCAGGCTGGCTTAAGCTCCTGGGCTTTCGGTGAGTCCCAGGAGCCCTGCTCAGTTTTAAGCGAGGGAGGGAGGGAGGGTGATGTAAGCAGATGTGTTTTCTTTAAAGATCATTTGTGCTACAGTCTGCGTAGTGGGCAGTTAGGGAACTTGACCAGGACCCCAAGGACTCCCTAATGGTGAGATGAAACGTGGGACTATGGGTGATGGAGGTGATGTGACTTACTGAGGACTGTCACCTTGAAAGGACATCTGTGTAACATTTTTTTCTTCTTTTTTCTGTGTTGAAGGTGTCCAAATGGCACATGTGTAGTGGAGGATGCTATGTTAAGATTAAGAAAGACTTGCCTGGGGCTGGGGAGATAGCTCAGTCAATACTCAGTCAAGTATTTGCCTTGCAGGCCTGATGACGTAAGTTTGATCCTCAGAGCCCATGTAAAAATACCAGCTGTGGAAGCATGTGTTTGTAATCCCAGTACTGGGGAGGCGGAGACAGGAGGATCCTGGGGCTCCCTGGACGGCAAGTCTCGCCTACTTGGCGAGTTCCCAGTGAATGAGAAACCCTGCCTCAAGAAAACAAGTTGGAAAGTGCTCGTGAGTGTGACACGTGTGCACACATGTACACATACACATACACACACACAGAGACGCACACACACGCTGAATTTTTAATTAAGAAAAATAATAATAAGCCGGGTGTGATGGAGCATGCCTTTAATCCCAGCACCTCAGGAGGCAGAGGTAGGAGGAGCGCCGTGAGTTCGAGGCCATCCTGAGACTGCATAGTGAATTCCAGGTCAGCCTGGGCCAGAGTGAGACTCTACCTTGAAACACCAAAAAAAAAAAAAAAATTGCCATAGCTTGATGTCTTATTTTCTTAAAATCAATCAGAAAAAATCCATTTCGTACTAATTTTTTTGTTGTTGTTGCTTTTTTTGTTTGTTTGTTTTTTGGGGGCGGTAGAGTCTTACTGTAGCCCAGGCTGACCTGGAATTCACTATGTAATCTCAGGGTGGCCTAGAATTCACAGCAATCCTCCTACCTCTGCCTCCCAAGTGCTGGGATTAAAGGTGTGCACCACCACGCCTGGCTCAAGTACTAATTTTTTAAAGATTTTCTTTTCTTTCTTTCTTTCTCCTTCCTTCCTTCCTTCCTTCCTTCCTTCCTTCCTTCCTTCCTTCTTTCCTTCCTTCCTTCCTTCCTTCCTTCCTTTCTCTCTTTCTTTCTTTCTTTCTTTCTTTCTTTCTTTCTTTCTTTCTTTCTTTCTTTCTTTCTTTATTTCTTTCTCTATTAGAGTCACAGAGAGGGAGAGAGAAAGAGAGTGAGAATGGCTGTGCCAGGGCGTCTAGCCACTGCAAACGAACTCCAGACACATGAACCACCATGTACATCTGGCTTACGTGGGACCTGGAGAATTGACCTGGAGAATTGTCCTTAGGGTTCATAGGCATACACCTTAACCACTAAGCCATCTCTCCAACCAAAGTACTAAAAATTTTTTTAAAAAATTATTTATTTATTTATTGGAGAGAGAGGTGGAGGGGAGAGAAAGAGGCAGATAGAGAGAATGGGTGTGCCAGGGCCCCTTGCCACTGCAGACAAACTCCAGATGCATGTGCCACCGCATCTGGCTTATGTGGGTACTGGGTCATTGAACCTGGGTCCTTAGGCTTTGCAGGCAAGAGCCTCAACCACTAAGCCATCTCTCCAGCCCAATTTAGTACTAAAATTTGACTTGATTTCTGGAAACAGAAGTTCTCAGAGTCCCTGTGTCCTGACACTGGCCTATGTACCAGAGCACTTTCCCCACTGCGCACAGGAAACCTCCTTGCTGCCTCCCCAGGCAAAAGCCTTTGCTTTGACACCCAGCACTGGCCACGGCCGGATGGCTGAGGACTTGTGCGCTTGCTGTCCCATTCCTCACTGGGCTGGACGGGCAGAGGCGGGTGGATATCCAGCCCCGGAAAGGAATCCGACATGAAGGAGGTGTCTCACTTTTAAGAATGTGCTCAAATCTGGACTTGCCCAGGAACAAACATCAATTATCCTTCCAGAATCCTCCCCAGCTAGCATCTCAGGAAGAGGGCTGGCTGCTGCATGGCAGAGTTTAGCTTTCTGGCCCCAGGCTGTGCAGCTTTGTGGAGCCTCTTATTTACAGAACAGCTGTCATTTTTTAACAAATGTTCTCCTGCCAGAAGAAGAGAAGAAGAGAAAATGAGAAGTTGGTGTGTGAAGCACAAATGGTCACTGTTGGGCGTCAACAAGAGGAAATGGATGGAGAAGATGGGGTGTGGGAGTGTTGCTGGGGGTGCTGTTTATGAGAAACGCCACTGAGCTCACAAGAGGCTGTGTGCTTCTTGACCAGGCACCAGGTTTGCTTTTCATGTCTTTTTGTTTGTTTATTTTTTGAGGTAGGGTCTCGCTCTAGTTCAGGCTGACCTGCAACTCACTATGTAGTCTCATGGTAGCCTTGAACTTATGGTGATTCTCCTACCTCTGCCTCCTGAGTGCTGGGATTAAAGGCGTGTGCCATCAATAATTTTTTTTTAAACATCCTTTAGGTCAATTTAAAGGGCAAGCATTTAGATTCCCTCCCTCTCTTCCCTCTCTTTTTTTCAATAAAATATTTAATCAATTCATATGGATTAATGACTGCTAATGAAAAATAATACTGGCCAATATTTATTATCCTCTTACTATATAGCATGCTTTAAAGAGGCTCAGTTTATCAGACATGCATGGTAGCCAATGTGAGTGTGGGAATCAGTCCCTTTTATTTATTTTTATTTATTTGAGAGTGACACAGACAGAGAGAGAAAGAAGGAGAGAGAGAGAGAGAATGGGAGCGCCAGGGCCTCCAGCCACTGCAAACCAACTCTAGATGCATGCACCACCTTGTGCATCTGGCTGATGTGGGTACTGGGGAATCGAGCCTTGAACCAGGGTCCTTAGGCTTCACAAGCAAGCGCTTAACCTCTAAGCCATCTCTCCAGCCCCCAGTCCCCTTTGAAAGATGAGAGGATTGAGACTTTTTTCTTCAGATCTAACAATACACTAATCCCCACACAGCTTCTAAATGGTGGGTCCAAGAATGAAAACCCAGCAGGTTGACTCCAAGTCCACAGACAAAAGGGGTTTATTCTTTTGCCTCCTCTTATAGACCTATAGCACCTTGGTTTCCTGGGAAAACATTTCACTGTGGCACAATAAAACAAGATGTCTGGAGTGGAGAGATGGCTTAGCAGTTAAGGGTGATTGCCTGTGAAACCTAAGGACCCATGTTCGAAGCTCCAGGTCCCACATAAGCCACACACAAGTAACGCAAGTGTGCGAGGTCGCACATGCCCACTAGGTGATGCAAGCATCTGGAGTTCGATTGCAGTGGCTGAGGCCCTGGTGTGCCAATTCTCTCTCTTTCTCTGTCATAAAAAGATGTCCTCTGCAGTGATCTTGGCCCTCTGCAGTGACCTTGGCCCTCTGCAGTGATCTTGGCCCTCTGCAGTGACTTTGGCCCTCTGCAGTGACCTTGGCCCTCTGGGCACTTGAGAAATGACTAGATTGACTCGGGGCAAGAAGGGCTGAGAGTGACCCCCACATGGTAGGTACTCAGATGTCCACTTGATGAGAATGGAATGGCTTCCTTTCTCTGTTCTTCCAGTCCTCAGATGCTATGGGCAGTGGTGATGGGATTTAGAACGGCTGTTGGCTTTCTGAAACACTCAAGCTCCAAGGGCCTGCCTGAGTGCCTGCGCTGCCTTTGGATGCTGCATTAGGACCCTGCTGTATCTTATCTGTATCTTATCTGGCCACCAGAATGCAATTCCACTCCATGGTTAAAAGCATGAAAACCAAGAGCCCTGAGGAAATGAGGGTTTTCTCTGTCTCCACGCCAATGGGATTTCCTGCCTTTTCCGGTTTGTCCTTCCACCACCATCTCATCCTGTTCCTCCACAGTGAACGTGGCTCATGAGGTGGCAGAATGATCTGAGACTTCGCTTAACATGTGAATTGTCACCAACTACTGCCCTTGGCTCCTCATGCGATGGGAAAGAATGACACAGGGTGTCTAGAGTCCTCTTGACCCAGGGCTGGGGACCCTCCCTCCCTGTCCTTTACTTAATAGGGCTTTGTGTGTATGTGTGCAGTGTGCATGAGTGTGTGTGTGTATGTGTGCGTGAGGATCTTTGTGTTTGCACGAGCATGTGAAGGCCAGAGGTTGATGCTGGGTATCTTTCTTAGACACTCTCCACCTTAGTTTTTTTTTTTTTTTAAAACTTTTTATTTTATCTTATTTTTTTGGAGAGAGACACAGAGAGAGACAGAGAGAGAGACAGAGAGAGAGAGATGGGCGCACGAGCAGTGTCTCAGCTGCTGCAAACGGAATCCAGATGTGCGCGCCCCCTTGTGGCCAAGTACAGCATTGCGCCTTTGCGTCACTTTGCATCTGGCTAAACGTGGGACCTGGAGATTGGAACCGCTGGAGATTGGAACCAGTGTTCTTAGGGTTAGGAGGCAGGCGCCTTAACCCCTAAGCCATCTCTCCAGCCCTCCATCTTAGTTTTGAGACAGGATCTTGCACTAAACCGAGTTGGCTAGACTAGTTAACCAGCAAGCCTTAGGAATCCTCTTGTCTCTGTCTCCTCCTCAGCCCTGGGATTGCAAGCAAGCACTGCCTTGCCCAGCATTTACATGGGTTCTGGGGTCCAAACTCACCAACCTTAAGTCCTCATACTTGCACAGCATGAATTTTACTCACTGAGCCATCCTCCCCCCCCCATCCTAATAGGCGACTTTTAAACTGGGATCCCATAAGCAGCCATTGCGATGTGCTTTCAACAATCCCTTCATTTCTTAACCCAGTCAACAGCTATCTTCACAGAGCTGTTGGATGTGTTAAGCCATAAATCAAAGGCTTAGTTGTGACATCAGGGTCCTCCCAGGTCTCACTGCAACATGGCGTCAGCGTGGTTCACCAGGATCTGACTTTGGGGACATGCATGTGGCAGGAAGCATTGGGCAAGAGAGATACAGTTACAGGCCAAGACATCTCAAGGGACAGAGATCCTAAGTTGATGACAAGGGGGTGATGAGCAATTGGACAGAAGGCACAATTTACATTGCACTATCAAGGGGAAGGGTTACATTTTAGGAAAGTAATAAAATAAAAATAAAAAACACATTATTTTTGTGGCAGCTGCAGCAGCAGAGGAGAGTTGAAAGCTCCAGAGCACCTCTGGCTGTGAGGACCTGGTTTGCTGCCTTGTTCTAGAAACACTCACCAGATTACCTTGGGCAGTATACCTGGTTGCCGTGTCTGTATCTATACAAGAATAAACACGAATCGCGCGGTCTCAAAAGTCTATGTCGGTCTCACTGGTCATAGTGACTGCGATTCCTGCACGAAGACACAGGGAGGAGCGTGATTTGGTTAAACAGAGATGAAGTGCGCATGGCAGACATGAGATGTGACGATTTAAGCCACCTTTTAATCGGTCACTTTAGAAACGTTTGGATGCTGAGTACTCAAGGCTTCTTGGAATCACCAAAACTAACAACTAGGATTCTACCTGTCTCTGTGATCAGAGGTTAGAGAGAAATCAACTTGGTCAGCATAAGCAGCAGATGTTCTCAGCTGAGAGCGAGAATGAGTCTCCGAGCTTGGATGCCAACTCGGATACTTGATAGTCTGTCCTCAGGCAAGTGTCGCCTCTTAAGCCCCAGCTTATGTGACTTGGTGCTAACAATACACCTTTCCTCCTATCACCGCTGGAAGGCTTGGGTGGAAACATCTTCTAAACGCTTGGCGTGACGCCTAGCACAGAGTGGAAGCCAAGCACATGTTTGGGGGAACAGATAAAGGACATGTTCCCTGTGTACCCAACCTTGTCCTGAAGATTTAGCCAACCCGTTCGAGTGACAGCACTCTCCAGCTACTCAAGAATGGGGAAGGACACTTAAAATGTCTCCTGTGACAAGTATACATTGAGAACATCTGTGTTCTTTGGTTCTGATTCAGTAGCCACCCAATTAGAATGTGGTTTTCCTCATTGGAGGGAGGGAATGCGATCTTTCCCCTGTGTGAACACTTGGCTGTTTCTCCTCTTTAATGCTCACATGGGCATCACATTGGCATAGAAGTCTGCTGTGAGTTTAGCAAGAGTTCACTACCCAAGGTATGCCCAATCCTGGGACTAACAGACCTGCTGAAATACAGCCCCAGAGCAGGGAAAGGGGGACACATTGTGATCTGAGATGCAGGCCCCCAGGTTACAGCCTGAAGGTCCCTGACTCCACTGGAAAACCCTGTGACCAAGGGCCTTTGTTCTCTTTTGACTGCATTTCCTAAAGTGAACAGTCCACCCTCCCAATCCACTTGAGCTAGAAAGTCCCCCCTAGACCCAGTCCAAGAGTTGGGTCTTGTCACCACTGGCTACAGCATCCAAATGCAAGACCTAGAACTATCTCAAGAAATAAGCAAGAAGCTGTCTTTGGGCATATTCTTGTATTGGTTGATGCTAAACCACAATAATTGCTTTTGACCATAATTATGTAATGAATGCTGAAAACAAAAACTGTTAAACAAGAATACAAACCAACAGAAAGAACCAGAAGTTCCTTGGAGATGGTTTGGAAGCCTCTGCTGAAAGTCACGTCTCTTGAATCTCTTATTTCATTTAATCCGTACAATTTTCCTGCTATGGGGATTTCAGATGATGCTATCTTCATTTTAAAGTGAGGGACCTGAAAGAAATAAATTCAATTCAATTAAAAAAATACTATAAGGACTGGAAAGATGGCTTAGCAGTTAAGGCATTTGCCTGCAAAGCCAAAGGACTCTGGTTCGATTCTCCAGGACCCATGTAAGCCAGATGCACAAGAGGGCCCATGCATCTGGAGTTCGTTTGCACTGGCTGGAGGCCCTGGCACACTCTTCTCTCTCTCTCTCTCTCTCTCTCTCTCTCTCTCTCTGCCTATTTCTCTCTCTCAAATAAGTAAATAAATTAATTTAAATTAAATGAGGGACCTGAAGCTCAGAAAGACTGGGACATGAATGCCCTGGGTCCTTTTGGTCATTCAAGAACAGAGCTGAGGCAAAGTTCTGGTTTTAAGTCTTTTTGTCTCACAGTGTGAAGGTTTCCTGAGTACCGATGTGTGTCAGAATGTTTGTGAGCTTTAGAAAGATGCCATAGGAAGAATGCCAAAGAGCCTTTTACTTTTGTCATGAGAACAAAGAGGGAAGGCTGTGATGGAAGACACGAAGGCCCACAGGGTCCCCTATGCAAGCATCTGGAGTGGCCTGATGTGCGCCGTGTCCTCGAAGGCATGGAAGTTAATGTGCTACTGCATTGTACACTGTCCCTCCTGCTTCACAGCCTTCTTCAGCTGAAATTCGTCCAAAAAGGTATTTCTAAAGAAGCCTAACACATGTGGACACAGTGATTTTCATTCCTTCTGTTGGCTTGTACAAACAGGGCCATCTGATACTAAAGCCCCTCTTACATAAGCTTCAAAATCAGCAGGTGACAACCCCCACTCAGCACGTTTCTAATTTCACCCACAAGAATCTAGCAAGCACATTTTCTACAATAGCATGGTTTTGTGTTTCATAAAACTCACGCGATATTGTCATGGGGAATGGTCATGGATTTACCAAAAAAAAATAATAATAATAAGTTAGCTCCCACTCCTGACCCCTCCCCCATCTCCAGGAAGAACATGAGCAATGCCTCTCCCAGTGTGGACACACACCCTGTCACCAGCTAGGGAGACCAGGTGAACCCTGGACTATTCAAGCCCTAGGTTTAGAGTGTGGGGATGACAGGTGGGAGGGAGAGTTGATAAGGGACCCAAGTGACTGCCCATCTACCACTCTGCATATTTGTCAATTTTCATTGATGTCTAGACCCCTTCTGGAACAGAGAGGGGGGAGGGGAAAGGGACGTGGGGAGGAGAAGAGAGGAGAAAGCCCGCAGCAATCTTTCTGTGCATCTGACTATGTGTGGGCACTGGGGAATTGAACCCAGGCTGGCAGGCTTTGCAAGCAAGCACTTTTTAACTACAGAGCAATCTCCCCAGCCCAGGTGTGGTTTTTCTCCCAGGTTAGAAAAATATATACCAGAGAGTCAAATATTCCACCGATAAGCAATTCAACTTGGTTAGGGCTCTGAAGACCTAAGAGGCAATTTTATATGACTTGTATTTTTCCCTTTTCTCAGAAATGTTCCTGGAGTTGCATTTTGCTGGCTCCTCTGAGGCTGCCCTCGGGTCTTTTCACTCTGCCTGCATGCTGTCCCTCTGCCTGCCCACTGGCTTAAGTCACAATTGTGCTCATGTGGTAGACAGACCTGTTTAATGCATACTGAAAATATGAACAGAAGATTTCTCACCCTCTGGGCACAGCATAGAAGAATCCTACTATGAGTGGTATTTTAAAATACTCACTCTCCATTTCTTTACAGTCCAGTCATTTCCTACAGAGAATTGATAATATGCAACCTGCAAAATAACAGTGACAGCAGTCCCAGTAGCATGTAGTGCCCGCATTTTTAATACTTTCAATATTACAAGCAGATTGCTAAGTTCTTTTTATTTATTTTTATTTGGGGGTTTTTTGAGGTAGGGTCTTTCTCTAGCTCAGGCTGACCTGGAACTCACTGTGTAGTCTCAGGGTGGCCTCAAACTCACAGCGATCCTCCTTCCTCTGCTTCCCGAGTGCTGGGATTAAAGGTGTGTTCCACCACACCAGCCAGATTGCTAAATTCTGGGCATCCATTACCTCACTTTGACCTCCACAGAAAACCCTTAATCTCCATTCCACAGACAAGGAAAGTGTCTAGAAAATTACACCAAACAACTGCCCAGGTACAGAGCTTTCCTTTAGTGAGACTCGCCATCCCGTCAATCTTTGCTGAGCACCTGCTTTGTGGCAGGTGCTTGTCCTGGCATGGGAGACGTGGGGACAGTACCTCCTTGCCTTAAACGGTTTACCTTCAAGGAGAAAAGGACACAAGCAGAAGCAACTGGTGGCCAGCTTGGCCCTCTCTAGTCACTCCTGCCGGAGGAGTTTGTAGATTGATCCGCACAGAGAACAGTGTTTGCTGACTTTTCTATTTCAAAGGGATGCCTGGCCCCAAAGCTGTTCTGTGATAATTCCCTAGGGAACTTACGAAAAAAAAAATACTAAAATTATGCCAGAATAATCTGTCCATCATCTCCAGAAGTGGGTCTTAGGAACCTGTATTGAAAATAATACAGTTCTTTTGATATTTTAACATTAAAATACATTTTAAATTTAAAAATCAATATCGTTTCCTCCCATTACCTTCATTTGTACTCCCCTCCTCATACCCCTCCACTGAACCCCCACTTTAGATGGTTCACGGCTGTTGAGTGTGAGGCCAGAGCGGGGGCAGGTCTTCTCTACGGGGCTCTGAACGCAGTGCGTGAAGAGTCAGGGCTCTCCCCCGAGTCCAGCTGGGGTTTTCAGCCGTTTCAAACCTGGATTCATATGTCCTGACCTCGTGCACAATGTGTGCACTTGTGTTTCTGTGTATATGCGCTGAAGCCAAATGTTAGGTGACAATACTTACCAAAAAAAAAACCCACATCAGATGTTTCTTTCCCCTTTCCATTCTCTTTTCTCTTCTTTAGTTCATTAAAAGCAAAAGTTGGCCAAACCTAAGAATTTCACAACCTACTAGTGAGTGTTGAGCCACCGTCTGAGTCAACATTCTCGAATCCTAGAATGCATCCGTGTTCTGGTGGTTCCCCTGGGCGCCTCAGAGTGGGACCTGGTTTTCCTCTTCTGGAAACTGTGCAGGTTATGAGGTCAGAGGGTCTCGCGTTCTTGGAGACTACAGAGATATTGACCAATGGATGTTTCTTTAGTTGTTCTCTTGGTCTGGATTGATGTGCCATGGTTCCACACGAGCCTTGGTACCCTCTTCAAATATCCCATGGCCCTCTTGGAGGAGAAAGGCCTGAGCTGCATGTACAGCCTGTGTGGACAATGATCCACTCGGATCAACCACCACTTTTGTCTGCTGTTTGCTCTGCTTGAAGCAGCAATGAGAAGACAAGAAAAGCAACCACTCAGTGTGTCCAAGAGACGCTCTTCCGTTCAATGAGGCATTCTGCCTGTGTTTGCTGAGTGCGGACTGTATGATCCTTGCACGAAAAGTTGCGAAGACTTCGTATTTTCCTTTGTAACTCTGACTTTCTTTCATCTACATGTTTTATTTATTTATTTGAGAGACAGAGAGAAAGAGAGAGAGAGAATGGGCATGCCAGGGCTTCCCGCCACTACAAATGCATGTGCCACCTTGTGCATCTGGCTTACGTGGGTCCTGGAGAATTGAACCAAGGTCCTTTGGCTTTGCAGACAAGCGCCTTCACCGCTAAGCCATCTCTCCAGCCCTCTGACTTTCTTTATCTACACGTAGAGATAGGGAACGCACTAGTGGGCAGGTAGAGGTTATTATACTGTATTCCAGGTGTGTTTTGAACTTTCTAGTCTATGTGGATTGTGGAAGGCAAGAAAGGCTGTAATTTAAAACATTGGGAGAATCCGTCTCAAAGTTTAGTTCACTTGTCTGTGAGGACAGTCACTTGAAAATTCCTCCACTCTGCTATCAGAATTTTAAAAAAATATTTTATTTTCATTTATTTATTTATTTGAGAAATCAAGAGTCAGAGAGAGGGAGAATGAGCTCAGCAGGGCCTCCAGCCACAGCAAACAAACTCTAGACATATGCACCACCTTGTGCATCTGGCTTACATGGGTCCTAGAGAATCGAACTGAGATCCTTTGACTTTGCAGGCAAATGCCTTAACTGCTAAGCCATCTCTCCAGCACCCCCCCCCCCCGCAAAAATTTTTTAAAAACTAAAAATGGCAGAAATCCCAACTGGCTTAAGATTTTTTTGGAATTTTGAATTTTTTTTTATCCCTGAAAAGTTCCAGGTGAAGCCAATGGAGGAAGGACTTCCTTGAGTCTGGTTGTTCCATCCCTTACTCTCCTGTCAAAGTGACAACTTGGGCCTGGTGATCTCTTGCAGTGAGGAGGAGAGAGCCTGCTGTTGTCCCTGCTTCTCCATTTAGAGATGACAACAAGCCTCGAGATTGGTTCCTATGCCTGTCACGGAGCTAGCTGTGGTCCTTGGGGCAATACAACATGCCAGGGCCCTGGCTCACCCACCTCAAAATGGATATGAAATTCCCTCCATGCCAGGCGATCAGATAGACTAGAGAGAAAATAGAATAGAGACAATGGGGAGATGCAATGGTAAGGCAGGATGGATCTGTGAGGGCAGGGCTGAAGGGCTTGGGGGATGAAAAGAGGTCTTGTTTGGGGCCCTCTCGATTTATAAAGAAGATTCTAAAAGGCAGGCAAACTTACTGGAGGTCCCAGCACTGATCATCTACATGACTCTAGGAAGCATGAATTCATTTATCAAAACAAGATTCGTTAAGAACCTAGAAGCTTAGGATATATATCAGTGATCAACTCTAAGGTCCGTTCTTTTGTTATCTAGGCTGCTTGTGTATCTTAGCTGTTGTGAAGAGCATTGCAATAAACACAGGCAAGCAGTTATCTTTCTGGTATGCTGACTTCATTCTCTTTGGATACACACCTGCAAGTGCTATAGTGAAGTTTGTGTAGTTCTTCTAGTTTGAGTGTTTTTTAGACACAGAGGCTCCCAAGACCTCATCACTGAAGTAGACCTAAAACAAACCCAACATGGCTCAGGGAAGCTCGCAGAAGAGGGGGCGGAAAGATTTAGAGCGATAAGTTGGGACATTATGCACAGAGACATTGCCTCTTCCCCATAACTGACGGCTGCCCCCACAATGCACGACCCACAATCCCCATGGGGATAGCTGGCATCCCCAACAAGGAGGGTCCAGGGATGAGGCTAAGGATGGTGCCAACATGTGCTGTTTAAACACTGAGTAGTAAATAACTAATAAAAAATATTTTTTCTCTTTATTTGAAAGAGGGAGAGAAGGAAGAAGGGAGGGAGGGAGAGAGAGAGAGGGAGAGAGAGAGAGAGAGAGAGAATGAATGAGAGTGCCAGGACCTCCAGCTTCTTGAAATGAACTCCAGACGCATAAGCCACCCTATGCATCTGGCTTATGTGAGTCATGGGGAATCAAACCTGGGTCCTTTGGCTTTGCAGTCAGGTGTTGCAGTCAGGTTCACATTGCTGGCAGAAATCACCCAACCAAGAGTGGCTTGTGGTTAAAAGGGGTTTGTTTTAGCTTACAGACTTGAGGGGAAGCTCCATGATGGCAGGGGAAAACAATGGCATGAGCAGAGAGTGGACATCACCTCCTGGTCAACATCAGATGGACAACAGCAACAGGAGAGTGTGCCAAACACTGGCAAGGGGAAACTGGCTATAACACCCATAAGCCCGCCTCCAACAAGACACTGCCTCCAGGAGGTGTTAATTCCCAAATCCCCATCAGCTGGGAAGCTGGCATTCAGAACACCTAAGTTTCGGGGACACACCTGAATCAAGCCCCCATAGCTGGCAAGCATCTTAACCTCTAAGCCATCTCTCCAGCCCTAGTTTTAGTGTTTTGAATAGCATTCATGCTAATCTCCATAGTGCCTATATTCAATTACCTTCACCAATAATGTACCAGTTTTCTTTTCGCCATGTTCCTGTCTCCATTTGCTTTTTTTTTTTTTATGATAACCATTTGAACTGAGATGAGATGGTAACTCATTGTAGTTTTGATGTGCATTTTCATGGCAGTTCACTCTGTGTTTTCCTGCACAGAAGCTTTTCAGTCTGGTGGAGAACCATTTGTTAATTTTTGGTTTTGTTTCCGGGGCATTGGGGGGAGGGTCCTCTTCAGAAAATCATTGCCTGATACAATATTGTGAAGCTTTCTCCTGTGTTTTCTCATACTGGCTTTTGAGTTTGAGGGTCTTAAATCTAGGTCTTCTGTACCTGCTGAGCTGATTTTTGCTCAGGGTGAGAGCTATGCACAAAGCTTCTGGAACTTCTACAGAAACAAGATGGTTTTAATAAATACGTTGATGCTTCTTGCTGCCGAGCAATGCCGGAAGAGACGTATGGATCTCTACCCCCAGCAAGGGCGCTAGCTTTTAGGACACCCATGGAAGCTTTGCTTTCTCTTATATTGTCACGGAAGCCTGTTAGCTCAGCCTTCAAGACATATCTGGAACCCAACACTTTCTCACCACCTGCACCGCTGATAGTCCGAGCCAAAACGTGACTCAGTTGTAAGTCTTTCTCTCCAAATTTCTTTTAAGCCTCTTACTTAATGTCTCTTCTCCGCTGGGGAATGTTCAGAGGTGTGATTAGCAGCAAAGAAAAGGTGGGGCTCCTGGGAACAGCCCCTGCCAAGATGTCTAAATTTTTGTGGGTTTGGGGGGACATCTGCACAATAGCCTTAGGTTTTGTGCCAGTCAGTTTTGCCCTGCCTTGTAAGTTGAGCTCTCTCTGATGGCTGAAACTGCCTTGTGAAAGGGTTGCGCGCCAACTTCCTCAGAGGCAGCAAGGCAGGGAGAACACAGACAGTATGAGTCAGACATTACTTCGCACAAAAGATTGCCCTTGCCTACTTACCTACCTATGTTCTGTCACCATTCTCAACCTCAGTCTCTTTGTGTATACAATTGGAGTGATTTCTACTTCCCTCTAGACCCGCTTGCCAGCCTCACAAACTCCCAGGCACCTGCTTGTGTTAGCAGTTATTGTAACAGCCAGCGTAGATGTGTTTCCTATAGCTGTGGACGACTTTAACACACACAGTCAATGCTGGGAATGGGACTGCAAGAATTTTAATGTTGAACTGTTTCCTTCTCAGTGGAATGAATCACTGTCCATTATCTTTACGATACAATCACGTAAAATGCCAGTGAAAGGAGTCGGTGTTCATTTCAATGGGCCATTAAACTTTTCTGGTACAGCGTTCCTTGTCTTGCTACTGAAATTTGCATTGATTTTAAATTAAGGAACTACTGAAGAGGTACTGGCCAAGAGAACAAAATGCTGTGTGGGTCCCGTGGCTGCCATGGGACGTGTACCAGGGAGATCTGAGAGAGAAACCTGTGTGGCTGCAAGCTGGGGATGCTGTGGGCTGAAGTGCCAACCAGGAGCTTGTGCGAATGTGTCTCTCGTGAGGACATGGTCCCTTCCTCAGAGGGTCCTGGGGTGCAGAGTCCAGACAATGGCTTCCGGATGCTGGTTTTAAGTTCTCCATCTTTGTTTTTGCTCTTTTTCTTTGTAGTTTTTGTCTGTAGGACTTTGACCACATTTTTAGTATCTCTGTAAAGGCAGTGGTTTCTAGTCCTCTGAGATGTCTCCCAGCCACATGACTCACAGCTGGCTTGGTGTTAACCGTCCTCTATTAAATCTACACCCAGTCAAGAAGGAGGGTTCTAGAAAGGCTGCTCTGATCATGTCCCTCCCTGTTCAAAACCCTTCCCTGGTTGGTTTTGTGATTTAATTGTTTTTTAAATTAAAATTATACGTTAACATAGGTATTTTCTGGACACAAATAGCAGTCCTAGTTTATAAGGAAGAGCAGCTGCCGTCTTCCCTGCCCCTCCCCAACCCCAGCTTAGGAGGTGTTTTTCACACTATCCGTTTCCTCTTACATTTCCCAGTACACACTTTGACTCTAGCTGGCAGAATACTTGCTCCCCAAAACAGCTCAGTCCTCACTCCCCCAGAACCATGAAAGTGCTAAGTTATGAGGCGGGAAGGAGCATTATTCAGTCTGCAAGATGTCAATCGGTTGACTTTAAAATGGGGACAGTTTTCAGGATCCTGTGTGTGGACTGGTGTAATCACGAGGGATTTTGAAAGTGGAAGAAGAAAGCAGAAGTTAGAGGTCAGACTAGATCTGTCAGTGCTGGCTTTGACCCTGGAGGAAGGAGTTCATGAACCAAAGAATGGGGGAGCCTCTTGGGAGTTCAGGAAGCGAGGAAATCCTTTCTCTCCAGGGCTTCCAGAAAGGAGGATATCCCTGCTGGAACCTTCTTCACTTTGATGCCCACTGACACCCAGCAAGACTGGGTGGGACTTCTAAGCTACAGAACACCAAGGTTGGACCATGCTACGTTGGTATTTGCCTTCAGACTGTCGGTGATTTGCATGGCAATGATAGAGGACACACACTCTTGATTTTTTTTTTCCTTTTTAGTTTGAGAGCTTGTCTGTTGACCTACTAATTCTAAAGGTGAAACTTAGACACGCTCTCCTCCCACCTCGCCTCCACTCCTCACGCCCTCTCCCGTGGCCACAGCACACATCCTCAACTGGAATGCTGCAGTGTGTGGCTTTTGCTGCCATGCCATATACTGCGATCACAACTCTTGACCTTTAAGGCTGTCTCTTTTCCCTGAGGATCGCAGTTCTCATTTGCCTGGTCTTCTCGTCTTGCCATTGATACCTCCTCAGAGACGTCACCGGAAGTAGAAACATCCACTCAGTATATCGTCTTTTCTCACAATTTCAAAAGCTTTGCTCCACTACTGAACAGTTTGAGAAACCTGATGCTTACATTTTTAAAAGTCCCCCTCCACCCCCCCACACTCACACACCAGTCCTGTCTTCTAGAACATACTCTGCCGGGATGTTAGCTTCTTAGCTTCCCTTCTCTTAAAATCCCGTGTCTCTAGTCCTTGATTCTCTTCACTTTATCTCCCAGTTTTGTACATCAAATCTCCCACTTCCCTCTGCTTTTCAACTTTAAGAGTTTTTATTGTTCTCGTTTTATGGTCACCCCTTCTTTTATAACCTCTCATTCTTATTTCTCTCACCTTTCTTAGGATAGCAATTATGGTGTTCTCCTTTGAAAACATTGCTTTGATTTCCCACACATTTACTTTTTAATATTGTTGGCTTTGATCTCTGGCCTATAGGCTTCTTTACATTTATGGAGCCTCTTAATTATTTACACTTAAGGGTGGTGGTGGTGGTGGTGTGTGTGTCTTATCTGTCTGTACACCCACTATAGGTGGCTTCAGCTTCTTCACTTGGGAACCCTCCACCTTCTGCACTCCTGGATCTCTTGGAAGTCTAGACAGGTTTGCAGAAAGGTGACCTTCCACCTTCTACCTGGGAGGCAGGAGTTCAAGTTCTCCCACTGCTGCCTGATGGAAAGTGACGGGGAGTTCTCACTGCTCCCCAGGCCATTCCTAGTTACGATGGTTTTGTGGCTTATCCAGGATGACTCCAAGATCTCACCTGTTGTAGTTTGCATTCAAAATGTCCACCATAGCCTCATAGGGTTGACTACTTGGTCCCATCTGGTCGCACTGTTTGGTGTTGTAGAACATGTAGGAAGTAGAGTGTTGTTGAAGGAAGTCGGTCAGTGGGGACAGACCTAGGCCCCACTTCTTTGCATTCTGCTTCCTACATCTGCCTGGAAGATGATGAGCCAGCCTCTGTTCCTGCTGCCTTGCCTTCCCGCCCCCCCCATGATAGAACGCACCCCGCCTTCAACGGCCAGCCAGAATGTCCCCTCTCCTTCCTTATGTTGTTTCCTATCAGGTGTTTGGTCACGTCAGCAGGAAAGTAACTAACACACAGTCTCTGCCATTCTACGTGTCCCTTTCCAGTGACAGATGCTTTGGCCCGAATGATGGCCACCTGCATCTTGCCCTTGGGGAGCTTCCTGGGGTTACTTACTGCAGAACTCTTCACCTGTGTGTCCACCTTGGAACCTTTCCAGCCCAGGGGAGCCCCTGACTGATGACCATCAGGACCGGGATGGAGGTTTAGCAACTCTGACTTGAGATGGAGAGCTATGTAGCTGTATTTAGTTTTCAGATTTTTGGTCCTTTGAATGAAATTTCCTCCTTACATACTTTCCTCCATTCCTCTGAGCTTTGCTTTCTGTACCTGCTTACTTTCTCTTCCCTCAAACCTCCGTACATGTCCTGCATGTGCCCAATCTAAGATATCCTGTTTTCAACATACTGTCTAGGCCTGAAGTCTCTCTCCAGGGAGTCTGGTTCTAAGTGTCAGACAGTTTGCCAAGTGTAGGGAGTTATACTTAGGATACGTATCTCTGAAAGACACACCAGGACTCCTGGATGGAATTCATCAGGAGACAGAGCTAGATTCATTGGAGGACTTATTGGGATAGTAATAAACTACTGTCTGTGGAGGTAGACCAGCAGTGCATGCTTGATGAGGTGTTAGGAGATATGAATTCAAACAATTCATGAGCAGGCAGACCTCAGATTTTGTAACCTTTCCATTTCAATATAGGACCTTCTTAATAAAACCATGGTTAAGTGCTGGAAGAGGAAAAACTAACGAGGGGAGATACTTTTCAGGTTTGAAGTTTCGTTACAGTGCCATGTGGTACTCTTTTGGAAGCTGAGAGTCTAAGAAGAACTTGTAATATTCTTAGCATGGGGCCAATGTGATCATTCCCAGCAGTAATTATAACCTTATTAAGAGAGGACCAGAAGGGGACTGGAACAAGCACATTGACAGTAGCTGCATTGGATATGCTTGGCCTTACTTTCATTACTCAGAGTGTCAATCAGAATTAAACATTCACACACATGTGGAATCAAGGCCACAGCCCATTGTTGCTAGGATCTGTTTGTCATCTCTCTGATGTCAGTGTACATACACTGGGGCGGGCAACGTTTGCTGATTCAGCCCCATTGCACTACTTGCAGCCATCCAACTCAACAATGGAACATTGTTTTGAGCCATGAAGACACAGGCTGGGTTTGAAGGCAGAACGCTGGTGATCACTTCATTCTTATCACATCATTCTAAAGACCGTCCATGAAGACGGAAAATTGAAACTCAAGGTCAGTGGCAGACACGAGATTGTCTCAGGCGCCCCATGTTGGTCGCCATGGTTGTAGAAGTGTTTGAGCATAAGAAGGAATTCTGACCACGCAGGTGGCGTATGGCTACATGGTACTTGGGACAGTGTAAACTAGTGTCAAAGAAACACAAAGACCATTCCCGTGAAGTGATGTTCACCTTGAGGAGGCTTCTCTTTCAGAATAAGTACCACTGCCTTCATTGTCTGGTTTTCTTTTGCATTGCAAAACAACACAGCAAAATCTCTCACCCAGCAAACATAGCAGAGGGGTCCATCTGTCTTTGCTGACACAGGAGCATAGACACAGGAATGCTGGCTTTGGTCTCTGTACTAGATCTTGTATGCCCGAGTGTGTGTGTGTGTGTGTGTGTGTGTGTGTGTGTGTGTGTAGAGTGTGTATATTTGTATGTACGTGTGTATGTGGGTACACATGTGTATATGTGGCAATACCCACCTGTGTATGCCTGTGCTAGATTTTGATTTTGATTCCAACGCCAAAGAGGTGTCTGTGGTCCAGAGACCCCGAGGTGGCTCTTGGTGGCTGAACCTTTTTATGGTTAATCCTTTGGGCAATGCTCTCCCCTTGAGTGTGAGCAAGGATTTTGACTTGCTTCTGACCAGAGTAGCTGGCGAAGATGACTGATGCGGCTCCTGTGAGTGTGTTTCATTGTGTGAGAACTCAGCTTAGCATACTGGAGGCACACAATGATATTGCAGCCATGTTGCAGAAACCCCTATGGTGGGGCACATCAGAAAGGGAGACACTGGCACGTGTGGTTTTAAGCCATAGACAACTAATATGCCACTCTTTGTCCCTTTGTCATTTGTTGAGGGTCTGCTTCAGCTTTGAGACCCCTCTCTGCCTGGCCCAAGTCACCCACTGTTTAGTAGAAGAATCTTGAGGGGAGAGCCATGAGAAGATGTTGCACTGTGAACTCTATGCACTTCCTCTTGTGCTCTCTCCAAACACACTGTGTTAAGCAGGGTTCTGTAGAGAAAGAGACTTGATAGAATTCTAAAGGGGGGTGTATCAGATTGGCTTCCCATGCTAGGGGCTGGGTAGTCCAACCATGGCTGCTTGCCCAGTGGAGACACTGAGAGTCCAACAGCTGCTCAGACTGCAAAGCTGAGGTGCTGAGAGTCTAGAAGATTCCTGAAGGTCTGCTGGTCTTCAGACCCTATTGGAAGGCCAAAGAAGCTGGAGTCCTGTGCCAGTGAAGAATAGATGGACTCACCTACGAGAAGCGACACTGGCTTCTCTTGGGACCTCTTTATATGCGGGCCACCCATCAGCAGCTGCCATTCACTCTGGGGCCCGAGCTTCTCCCCTCAGCTCATTCACTCTGGAAATGTCCTTCCAGATCCACCCCAGGCAGGTCTCTGCTATTGTCAGATCTCATCGAGTGAACTTGACAGTCAAGATTAACCATCACAGTATCCAGGTCTCTTCCTAGTCTCCCTCTTTTCTTCCCCCCTAGACCAGTCCCTCTATCCTTCTGAGTCTTCCAAGGTCATCCCAGGACCTTGTTACACCCCCTGCTTCTCATGTGCTGCCATCTCTTCACCTGCTGCTTCCTCGGTTTCACTTCAAGGTCCTTATGCCTCTTTAGAGCGGTCAGATGGGCTGGGCCTACTGGTTCAGGTCTGTGGAGGATGGTAGGTTTGAGGCTTGTCTGAGCTACAGTTAGTTAAGATCAGCTTTAGAAACTTAGTAAGACCATATCTTATAAACAAAATCTTGGGCTGGAGAGATGGCTTAGAGGTTAAAGCATTTGCCTGCAAAGCCAGAGGATCCCTGTTTGACTCACCAGGACCCACATAAGCCAGATGTACAAGGTGGCGCATGCATCTGGAGGCCTTGGCATGCCTATTCTCTCCCTCCTCCCTCTCTCTTTCTCCCTCTCTCTTTGCCTCTTTCTCTCTCAAATAAATAAATAAATAAATAAATAAATATATTTAAAAACAAACAAAAAATGTTTTTTCTTTTTCATTTTTTTTGGGGGGGGGTTGCTTTTTGAGGTAGGGTCTCCCTCTAGCCCAGGCTGACCTGGAATTCACTATGTAGTTTCAGGCTGGCCTCGTACTCACAGTGACCCTCCTACCTCTGTCTCCCGAGTGCTGGGATTAAAGGCGTGCACCACCACGCCCGGTGAACAAAACCTTTTTTCAAAGCAGGGATGCAGCTCACTGGCCAAGTGCTTGCTTAGTACCCGTGAGGTCCTAGGTTCACAGATGGCAAGATCAAGGCCTACCTGGGCTACAGAGTGAGTTCTAGACCAGCCTCAGCAACTTAACATGGTCCTTTCTCAAAATCAAACAAACAAAAAAAATGTAGGGCTGGAGAGATGGCTTTGCGGTTAAAGCATTTGCCTACGAAGCCCAAGGACCCCGGTTCAATTCCCCAGGTCCCACATAAGCCAGATGTACAAGGGGGCACAGGCACCTGGAGTTTGTTTGCAGTGGCTAGAGGCCCTGGCGCACCCATTCTCACTCTGCTTCTCTCTCTTTCCCTCTCTCTGTCTCTAATAAATAAATAAATAAATAAATAAATGAAAATAAAATAATAAAAAATCTTTTAAAAATGTAAAGCTAGGGATGTAGCTGAGCAGTAGGGTGCTTCTGAAGTAACACAACAGTAACAGCAAGAAAAAGCAAACGCACGTGGAGACAAGCAAAACCTTTCTGGATCTTGCCGCTTGGCACTCAGCAGTGTTGGCTCTGCTTCCTCCTGCTTTTCACTAGAGCATTCTCTGAAGAGATGACTTCACATATTGTCACCTCAGTCTTAGTCATTTCATCCCTCCCCAGCCTTTGTCCCCATCATTCTGGTGAGAACACCTGCAGTGGGGATGTAGGTTTCTACTTTCCAGGCTTTAGCCTAAGTGGAGGGTCTGAGTCATGTGACACCACCACCCTCTGCCTTCTTGACATCCCCCTGACATCCCACAGTGTCTCTGTGGGTTTCTTTTACTCTTCACGCGCATGTGTGTGGTGTGCATGTGAGTATGCGTGTTCACATGTGTGCAGGTGAACATGCACGTGGATGTGGAGGCCTGAGGCCAATGTGAAGCCTCTTTCTCTATTGCTTCCCTCCTTATAATTGGAGACAGGGTTTCTAGCTGAACCTTGATGAGTTAATCAGTGAGCTCCAGGGATCATCTGGTCTCAACTTTCCCAGCACTGGGATTGCAGGAATGTGCTGTGACCCGGGCGTCTTCACATAGATGCCATCAGAACTCAGGGTTTTTTTTTTTTTTTTTTTTTTTTTGACACCTTCTATACTTACATACAAAAAACATATGATATTTCCCTCCCCTCCCCCCATTCCACTTTAGAACACCAATCTCCATCATATCCCTTCCCTCTCTCCATTAGTCTTTCTTTTAATTTGACGCCATCATCTTTTTTTTTTTCTATTTTGAGGGTCCTGCGAAGGTATTGCTAGGCACTGCAAGGTCATGGATATCTAGGCCAATTTCTGTCTGGGCAGTTGCATTGTAAGAAGTCATACCCTTCCTTTGGCTCTTCCATTCTATCTGCCCCCTCAGGTTTTTGTGCTTATGCAACAAGCACTTTACCCTCTGAGCATCTCCCAAGTCTGGGGGAGCTCCTTTCCTCCACTCCAGTCTTCTGTCACCTTGTAGGATAAAATGTATTTGTAATAGAACAGGGAACGCACATTCATACATACACACACACATATATACATACATATATACATGTGTGTGTGTGTGTGTTTGAGAAAGAGACATAGAGCAAGAGACAGTCAGAGAGAGTGAGTTTGGGCACACCAGGGCCTCTAGCCACTTCAAACAAACTCCCAATGCATGCACCATTCTGTGTATCTGACTTTACATGGGCCTAGGCCATCAGGCTTTGCAAGTAGGAACCTTTAACCACTGAGCCACCTCTCTGGCCCTCTTTTAATTTCTTGAGGAATTTCATAGTGTGATGATGATGATACCAACAGTGTCCACCTTTGCTACGTGCTCACCAACCCTTGTTGTCATTTAGATTTCTGAGACTAGCCATTGTAATAGATGCAACATACATTTCATTTCCCTGCTGAACAGTTTTTCACATACCCCTTGGCCATCTACATGATTTATTAATGTTTGTTCCGGTCTTTTGCCCATTTTCAATGGATTGCTTTCATGCTATCATTCCATTTCTTTATTTCTTCTGTATATTAACCTTTTATCAGATACGTCATTTGCAAACACGTTCTCCTGGCCTAGGGGCTGAGTCTTTATTCAGTTAGTTGTCTAGAAATTCTTAAGTTTGATGTAATATTTTTTGCTTTTACTGCCCATTGCCCAAAAGGAAGATGTTTGAAAAAGTCCTCTGCTCTCTTCTACTGAAACTAGTTTTGGATCTTATGTTTAAGTCTTGAGTTGATTTCTGCATGTGTTGTGAGTAGAGGTTGAATTTCATCTGCATGCTGAGGCCCAGTTTTCCCATATCATTTACTGAAGAGACTGTCCCCAGGGTGTGATGTTGGCACAGAACCAACTGACTGTAACTGGGGGTGGGGAGCTTTCTTTCTGGGCATCCTATTCTGTTCTTTGCCCTCTATGCATGCTAGTACCATGATATTTCGCCTCAACAGCTTTGTAATATGTTTTGAAATCAAATAGTGTAATGTCTCCAGATTTTTTTTTTTGATTGAGATAGTTTGGGCTATTTGAAGTCTTTTATGTTTCCATGTGAATTTTAACATTGTTTTTTCCTACTTGTGTGAAAAAAATGGAATTTTGATACAGTTTCACTGAGTTTGTAGATTGCTTTAGATAGCATGGGCATTTTAACAATATTGTCATTCATGAATATGGAATTTGTTTTTGACTGAGGCAAGTGAAAATGGAAATACAACATGCAAAACTTAAGGATGAAAGGAAAACACTTCTAAAGAGAAAACTTTACAGCAATAAATATGGACAATAAAAAAAAGAAGATATCAACTTTATACTTTAAGGAACCAGAAAAAGAGGAATGCACATCCCCCAAAAGAGGGAAGGAAATAATAAAACTAGTAATAAAGATCAGAGCATAAATGAATAAAATGAAGACTATAAAACAGTGAAATTAAGAGTAGATGTTTTCAAAAGATATAAAATACTGGGAAAACTGTCATCAGACAAGCAAGGGAGAAAAGAGAGAAAATTCAAGCTCTCGGAAAGAAAGAGTAGATGAGACAGCAGATCCCATAGAAATGTGGAAGACCACAGGAGCCGCCTGTGAAGGGTAATACGCCAACAAGTCGGACAACTCAGAACGTGCAGCCTGTGAAACCAGATCATGGAGAAATGGAAAATCTGAACAGACCATTAACACATACGGCAATGGAATCAAGAACAAGTGTCTCCCAACTAAGAAAAACCCAAGGTCTGGTCGCTCCACTGATGAGGATTTCATGCCAATCCGGGGCAGGGAACACCTCCGATGCCACCGTGTGATGTTGGCGTTCATCCCGATACCAAATCCATGCCAAAGCGCTACAAGAAAAGAACGTTATAGGCCCATATCCGTGACAAGTACAGATGCAGAAATCCTCAGGGAAGTACTAGCAAACTAGTTCGGTGTCGCCATGCATGCCTGGAACCCTTGTGAGGCAGACGTAGGAGGATAAGGAGTTCAAGGCCAGCCTTGACTACATGACAAGTTTGAGGATCGCCTGGACTCCATGTGACCCTATTTCAAAAGAAACCAATCAACCAATTATACATGCACACATTCACATTGGAAAGAAAATAATTAAAATAGTTTCCATTTGCAAATGACATGATGTTACATGCAGAAAATGCTAAAGACTACACACACACACACACACACACACACACACACACACACACACACACCTGCTAGAACTAATAAATGAATTCAGAAAGGTATCAGGATAGAAAATCCACATACAAACAGCAGAAATCCAGAAAGTACTCTCCTTTACAGTAGCATCAAAATATAAAAAGACAAAGTCAAGGGAATGAAGGAGGTAAAAAGTCTCTTCTGAAAACTCTAGCATGTACGTGAGAGAAACGGAAGCAGTCAAGGAAGGGAGGGACCCTCCGGGTTCCTTGTGCATTCATGCTTGTTTCTGCCCCAGTCTGTCTGGGATGGAAGGCTATCTGCTGCTACTTTCTGCATGCCAGAGTTGCTGTCTGTTTCTGGAACCTGGGCCCTGAACCACTGTGCTCACTGGCAGAGTTGCTTCACAAATGCTAATATCATGGTCCATGTGGCATGTCAACCTGACAGGATCTAGAATCGCCCAGGAGACAATGTTCTGGATAGGTCTATGAGGAAGTGTTAACCTCAGGTTACTTGAAAAGAGAGACCCACCCTCAGTTGTGGGCAGTGCCAGCCTCTGGGCTGGGGACTTGGAATAAATAAAAAGGAGAAATTGAGCAGAGCGACAACATCCATCTCTCAGCTCCCTTCCACTAAGCTTTGCCCACCATGATGGACTCCACATGAAGAACTGTAAGTGGAGTCAAGTCAAAGCGAATCACACTGTGAATAAAAATAAGCCCTTCCATGGGGCTGGAGAGATGGCTTAGCAGTTAAGGCGCTTGCCTGCAAAGCCAAAGGACCTTGGTCAATTCCCCAGGACCCACGGGAAGCGGATGCACAGGGTAGTGCATGCATCTGGAATTCGTTTGCAATGGCTGGAAACCCTGGTGAGCCCATTCTCTCTGTCTCTCTCTCTCTCTCTTTCTCTGCCTCCTTCCTTCTCTCAAATAAATAAATAAAAATAAAAATATTTTTTTTAAAGAAAATAAGCCCTTCTCCTCTTAAGTTGCTTTTTATCAGGTTTTTGGTCATAGCCACGTGGAAGAGTGATATAGCCAGTTTGAAGCCACCGACTCCACATGTGCGTGAGTGCACTGGGAAGCTGGGCGTTTATTCCTGGAAGGTGGCCCCTTGGAAACCATTGGAGACATCATTCCCACCGGCACCCGCATGAGCCGCGTGGCCTCTGACTTCTGTGGCAGAGGGAGTCTGCCATCGTCAACAAAGCCATGCTGTCTCCATCCGTATCAGCTGTCTGCCCTAGGAACCCTGCAGCCTCCCGGACTCCAGCTTTATCTGTGAACAAGACACCCTCCTCCCTCATCCCTGAATGGCTTCTGATGCTCACTCCGTTCCTCCATCAGCTCCATTCATCTGTGACCCTAGCGGGAGCCAAGGAGCAACAGGCCAGCTCTCCCTTTCCACCTGACTGGCTGAGATATGAAGCCCCGCTTTGGAACACCGAGGGGCCGCCTTGCCGCCCTCCCTGGGTCCTGCACCCCCACCATGAAAGGCCCGCCTTGTTCTGCAGCTCAGTAGACTGTGAGATCACCTCCAACTTGCTTTTCATGTGGCCATGCCCAGGCACTCCCCCTCGCCAGGTAATAGCCAAGTTAAAGGTAACTTGATCAGCAGAGCTGCCAGGAGCATGAGAGTCAGGCCCATACCCCTGTATCCCTACATTAAAACAAGTCCAAAAGAACATGGCTGTAATTGTTCAATTTCCCCTGTTTTCGAAAATATCTCAATATATAATTTAGCCATCAGCTAAATTTATTTCTCAGTTGGAGAGAAACAAAGGCCTTGGAGTCACAGTATTTGGCTTAGCTTTGTTTTTTCCATACTCTTCTGACCATACCTCCAAAAGACCTCGTGGCTTCCTTCCTTCCCCTCCTGCGGTCTCCGTCCTTAATCCATAGTGACCTAGCCATTCACGGATGCAGCCATATTTGATTGTTGGGAAACAGGCAGACGCTGCTCTGAAAAGAGAGGCGGGGGTCTTCACTAACTCACTCACTTATCTATTTCTTCATCTTTGCAGAATTACAGTCTGAACCCAGGTCTTCTCGCATGCTATGTAAGAATTCCACCTACTGAGTTACCGCCCCCTCCCGCCCCCGCCACAACTCTCATTTTACTTTTTAAGTCAAGACAGGGTCTGACTACATTGCCCAGGCTGGCATTAAACTTGCTCTGTAGCCCAGGAAGACTTTGAAATTCATGGTCTTTCTGCCTCCGTCTCCCTAGTAGCTGGGATTATAAACCTGAACCACCAGGTCTGGCCACAGCACCCAGGGCAAACAAGACATGGCTCCTTCAACATGGAGCTTGGAGTCTGTCAAGCAATGCAGTGCAGAAATTCTGAAGGCTGCTGGGAGGAAGGTAAACTGCCTTGCCTTAAATGCCTAGGGTACCCACCTTTCACGCCTTCTGTTCTTCCCAGCACAGTAGATGGTATAGCATCATCTTCTTGCTTGGACCAAATTCTTTGGCGCCATCATTTCTCTCCTGTTCCATATCGAATCCATCACACACCTTGTTCAGTGAATATTCACCACAGAATCCCACTCCATGTCCTGCTCCCGGGTGGTCAGCCCCCTGCTCTCCTGGAGTTTCACAACAGTCTGGTCTGTGGTCTCTGGATTGCCACTCTTGCTCACCAACAACCCTGATCACCCTGGCTTCTGGAGTGGACCCTTTAAGTAAATAATAATAATGACAACAAACTAAGAATAGCCAGCACTTTGGGTTAGCTAGATAGGAGCTGACTGCCTTAATCACAATAATCCTACTGTCTTCAGTCTGTTATAACAAGACGGGAATGACCAACATGCATGCAAAGTCACACTGTGAAGGAAGCTACGTAGCTTGGGGGTAGGAGGTGCGGAGAATGCAGTTAGGACCACAGAATACCCAATCTCCGTTGGTGAGACGTTTGAAGGAAAGGCAATATGCTAATAAAAAGGTCACAGGCTTGAATGCATATCAAATGGTTCAGCAATACATGAATATTACACTTCACCTTCGGAGAGACAAAGTCTGATGGTGGAAGTGCGCATTGGGTGGGTGGAGCAGGGTCAGTGAGCTCATGTGACCCCCCACTGGGGATAGATGTGGCTCCCAGCAGGTGGTGGTCTGAAGGACTGGGGCATGTGTGAGAAGATAGCAAGTGGCAAAACTGGATCTTGGTTCTAATCTTTGGGCTTAATTGTTAAGAATTTCAGGCCACTGCTTTGTCCAAGGACATCCGGAGCTCTCCCCTCCCCCAAACCCAAAGCACAACAGCCACATCCTCACTGTGGCTTCAAAGGTCCTTCGGAGGTCACCAGCTCTCTGACCTCATCCCTGGCCTGCCTCCCCTCCCTTCTGGTGCTTCCCAAATTTCCCCTTTGATTCTCCTCCAATCTCTGTGCTCACTGCTTCTTTTGTGCCCTTGCGTAGACTTCTCTTCTCCCGGATAGTTGCTGGGTTCACATCCTCACTTCTGCTCATCTCTTTGTGTTTCTGATCAGAGAAGCCATGACCTTAAATAAATAGGGACCGCATCACTGTCTCTGATCTGGGTACTTGACTCTCCTGTATGTGGCTTATTGATATGTTGTCCAATATCTTTTAACCTTTATTTATTTTCTTTTTCTACTCCATATTTTGCAACTAGCATCTATATTAGTTACTTCCCTTGCTGCTGTGATCAACGATCTGACAAGAAGCAACCTCGACTGGCGGAAGGGTTTATTTTAGCTCACCGTTTAAAGAGACACAGACAGTCATGGTGGGAGAGGCAGTTGGTCCGATTGCACCTACAGCCAGGAAGCCAAGTGTGATGAATTCTCCTGCTCGGCTTGCATTCTTCTATTTATTCAGTCCAGAACCCCAGCCCGCGCTATGGTACTACCCACATTTAAGGGGTGTATTTCCACCTCCATTAACCCAATTTAGAAACTCCCTCACGGACGTGTCAGAGATTTCTTTTTCTCATGGTGATTCTAAAACCCGTGAAGCTGATACGATTACACGTGACCTCATCATTACCATCATCACCTGGCTCACAGAACGAAGCTCTATGTGAAAAAGAGCTTAGATTGTTCCCAAGCGTAGCTGTGCTCCATCTGCCTCTGTTGCAGAATGAAGTGGGCACAGGAATGGAGGGAAATGTTCTTGGCAGTGATAAGAGGAGAGGGAGCCCACATTTGGTGTCTCCACTTAGTGTTTCTGAGGGTGCTGCCTCAGAGGTCCACACCTCAGAGGGGACCGGCCAGAAGTCCAGACGCCAACAAGCAGGTCACAGAGCTTGTAGCAGAAATGAGTGGTTGGTGGGGGGAAAACCGTCCAGAGCCTCCAGCAAGGAGAACGTCTCAATTCAGACCAAGGCCAAGGTCTTTGATCGACCCTGATGCTGACTCAATGAGGTTGCAAATGACAGCATTTTGAAATAATTTGCCGGACATTGTCTCAGGTGGGAAAATGATATACACACGTGTGTGGTGTGGTGTGTCTCACAGAACAAATTAGGCTCACGGTTTTGCATGTTGTGTGTTTAAATTTCCAAAGGAAATTTAAACAAAGGATAAAAACAACAGAGGTGGATCCTGTTATTTAATTTTTTTTACCATTTATTATTATTATTATTACTACTACCATTTTACAAGTGAGGAGAAAGACTTGTGAACTGACACGGCTGAGATCAAACAGCAGAACAGAGAGATGAACTCAGATGACATCATTCTAAAGGCCACCTGCTCACTGAACTGTCCCATCACCTAGAATGGCACAGAACGCTACAGCGTGCTGATGGCAGAATCCTCTACAGCTGGAAGGGGTTGGCTTGCCCAAGCCCGCAGCTGTGACAACGTCTCCATGTCCTTGCTCGGCACGTGTGTGCTCTTCCCATTGTAATTGTAAGCCTCAGTGGCAGGGTGTCCGTTAAATTGAGAGCCATATGATGTGAGCTGAGAGTGACTCTGTACCTTTAAACACTTTGAAATCTGGGAAACTTTGCCAACAAGTACACCAACCACATAAGGTAGCAATCACCTTCACTCTCTAAACACATTTGAAAAATGACCTATCTCTGGGTGATCACCTCATTATTTGGTAAATAAACAAGTCCTCCCACCCAACTCTGAGGTGTGACTCCATGCTGAGTCCTTCTTGTAGCTCAGAGACTCTCTCCAGGCAGGCCAGGGGACAGACCAGCAGAGAGCCTGTTTCTGCCACCATCATGCCTCGCACGAAGCAGCTACAACAGGAACTAGGCACAAACCACTACATGGAAGGCAAGAGCTTTACCAGAGCACTCTGCTAGCCGGGACAACATGAATGTAGAGAGTCTTCCCTGTGGAGAAGGAGAGTGGAGAGCCTTAAGCAGGCCACCCCACCTTCATTCATCTGACCCATCTCCCACCCTGGGGACAGTGATGGCCATGGCACAGGTAACATGTTCCAGGCCTCTGGAGCCAACAGAGCATAGTAGAAGGGTGAGTAGTGCTGTCAAGTGAGGTTTGGCTTTAAGAGGAGACATCTTAGTTATATGCCTGACCTTCCCCAAGGGAACTAAAAAAAATTGATTTAGGCTAAATATATAAATCAGACACTGGAAAGTATTTTCTGTAAAGGGTTAATAATGACATTTAAAAAAATACTTTATTTTTGTTTATTTATTTATTAGAGAGAAAGAAAGAGAGAGAGAGAATAGGTATGCCAGGACCTCTAGCCACTACAAATTAACTCCAGATGCATGTACCACCTTGTGCATCTGGTTTCTGTGCATCTGGTTCTGGGGGAATCAAACCTGGGTCCTTAGGCTTTGCAGGCGAATGCCCCAATTGCTAAGCCATCTCTCCAGCCCCCGATAATGACCTTTGAAGCTTTGTTTTGTCTTGACTCAATCACGTCTCCTCACCTCTGCAGGTGAAAGCAGCAAAAGATGATGCGTAGATGATGGACAGGGAGTATGCCAATAAAACTTTATTGACTCATAACATGGTCGTTGCATCCATGTCTTCCCAGCAACTGTCATTGCCTCCACAAGACCTGCACAATATTGGGCCCATCAACACTCTGTTCTGGAATGATGGAGGAGGGCATGAAACCCCTCACCCACCTCAGGAATTATTGGCAGTTAATGGCTGCTGGGATAGGAGGAGACATTTTCGGTAGCGGCACGGCCTCTGGTATGTTGCATGTGTGTTGGTAACCACCACCACCGCTACCACCACCGCTACCACCAGTTACACTCAGTGGGTGTCACGCAAATGCACAAAGAAAAAGAACAACATCAGGGCTGGAGAGATGGCTTAGCGGTTAAGGTGCCTGCCTCCTAAGCCTAAGAACGCTGGTTCCAGTCTCCAGCGGTTCCAATCTCCAGGTCCCACGTTTAGCCAGATGCAAAGTGACGCAAGGGCGCAATGCCGCACTTAACCACAAGGGGGCGCATGCATCTGGATTTTGTTCTCAGCAGCTGAGAGGCTGCTGGCGCGCCCATCTCTGTCTGTCTTCCTCTCCCTCTCTCTCTGTCTCTCTCCAAAAAAAAAACACACACACAAAAAAAAGAACAACATCAAAGTGGAAGACTAGACGGGAAGAAGAAGGGGTTGAGTGGTAGGGAGGTGGTGAGAGGGGACAAGAGAAGGTAACGAGAGGAGATCCTTATCAAAACATATTATATGCACGTATAAAGATTGTGCAAAAGTAATTTAAAAAACTTTACCTCAGCCGGGCGTGCTGGTACACGGTAAGCACAAAGAAAAAGCCATTGTAATTAGTATTATTATTACAACCAGGAGCAATCATGACTAATTGATGGAATAAAAATAAATTTCTACATGCATGTATGTGTGAAGAAATATAATAACAAAAATATTCAGTGTACCAGGAAGAACCAATGCCCACCAAAGGCTTCTCGTGCGTGGAGTATTTGCTCCTTTTGGCTCAAACGCACTTATTTTGACCTCAGGTATATTTGACTGATGTCCCCACTGAGGCAAAAAAGATCTTAGTAACTTGTTCCAAGAGTCCTAGCTAGGACTCAAACCTAGGCAACTTCACTTCAGAGCCCAGATAGCTTACAAGAGCATCTACAGAATATGATGTCATAGTTTATTGTGAGATTCTATAAGCCAGGTCTCTGCCTCCCTTTCCCGTCTGATGACTTTCCTGAAGGTTTGGGGCTCTGGCATTGCTCAGCTGTTGGAGAACAGGCGCTCCAGCTTCATCATACCCTGGGCTGGGCCAGTTCTTCTCTGAGGACCTTAGCTCCCATCGTTGGCTCTAATTGCTGGCCAATGTAGGAGATGTTTTGGGCACAGCTAATGACGCCCGAGCACCTGGGCTGTTCTCATTTACTGTGCTAATTAAATGACTTCAGCGCTTGGGGTACCCATTACCCAGTGGATCACTTCTCCTCTGCCCGTTAACAGCCAAATTACTGGGGCTTGGAAGAGGTCTGCTAGGAAAGAAATAGCTCTTATTCGAGGGAGAGGCTGATTTCATTTTTTACTATGTATTACACCCTTTAAAACAAACAACCTGTAGACATCATTTTATTTTGGAAACCTCTTTACCAATTCCCCAAATCCAAAATTTGGCAGAATTGAATGATGGTAAAATTTCCACTTCAAGTAAAATTTTAATTTCTCACAGATTTCCTGCCATCTCTCCACAGCTGGGTCTATTTCCCTCTGAATTTAGAGACCCCCCCCCCCCGAAATGTCTCCACAAATGCCAGAATGTGTATGGAGGTGAGAGCCCAGAGAAGGCGCTCTTCTCCTCCCTGGACGCCTCCTATAGGCTACCAAAATCAGAGCAGCGGTGCCGTGTCTTCTTGCAGGAGATGGGGAAAGAGACGGCTATGACCCAGGTGAGCTGGGCCGAATGGTCTGATAGGTCTTCCCACATGGACCATGTGATCCAGACGTATCTAGGAGTGTGCTTCTCAGTGACTGAAGTCCAGGCTGACGGAGAGAGAGAATCAACCTTGCTTTCTTTCCACCTTTCTCCCATATGGTAGGGAGACACCCTCGAGTTCAGTCCGTTCTTTTGCTGGGCACAGTGTATCTTTTTTTTGGGGGGGGGTGCACATAGAGTGTTCCTGTTTAGTGGTCAGTCCTGGACAATCTCCTTTGCTGGGTCTATTCGGAAATGTCTGATTCGTCAACACCACTCATCCATCAGAGCTAGAGAGACCAGCTAGCCCAAAGCCAGCTGGCATTTCCCGCGTGGGTGCGCTCCCAGATGTGTGAGGTGGGGTGGGGGAAAGATGGAGGCCCAGTTTCCGAGAGGAGATCAATGCAGAGTGCAGGGAAGGGAGTGCAGTGCTCTGGATAAAAATAGCAGCGGTGAACTCCTGCCCCTCAACCTCCCCCCCCCCCGCCACCCCCATGCTTAATAGTTTCTCTGCCGACCAGTTTGGCTCTCCAAGGAGCAGCCAGTGCCTTGCTAGGACCGTTACTTAACTGAAGAGAAAAGGAGGCAACCGGCCTGCCAGGTGGGTTTCAAGCTCTCAAAGCTCTAAACTTCTCCACATGTGAACAAGTGTTTACAGTTTTAAAGATGTGTTGAGTAATTGCACATGCGAGATATCTCCCCTTTAATGGGCCCAGCATGTTGCAAAGCTTTCCACAGGAACACCCTGGTTGACAATGAACCTGTTTGCCTTCTCTTACAGAGGTACTGGTTTCTGTTGAGATATAATTGCTAGCACTTGTGTCTTTGTAGTTCTTTTTTAGCTACTGAAAATTACTGCTTAATCCACTCTTTACTTACCCGGATTAGGATGGAAACCCCACGGAGCCCTCTTCACATCAGAACAGACCCGTCAGTTCTTAACACTTACTTGAGAAGTGCATAACGTTTCAAAATGCTGGCTGAAAAAAAAGAAAGAAAGAAATAAAAAACATTAACTCTGTCTTAAAGTCAGTGTTCAAGAATCTGGGACACCTCAGAATAATACAATAATTGTTCTTTGCACTTAAAGAGTCATTGAAATTACTGTTTTTAACAGATGGGCTTCTCTGACCCCTGCCTCCCCCCCACCACCAATTATTCCTTGTTCTCTTTATTTCCATGGGAAAATCGCTGGTGGCACCTCTGGGAGATGGGCTGGGCATGTGATGTTGCTCGTTTTTTTTTTTTTTTAATAGTGATTTTGTCTTTTCCCTGGCTTTCAGCAAAACATAGCCAGGGCGGCTTGGCAGGTCACGTTGCATTAATAAAACTGTGTGTCGGCCATAGGCAAGGCCCAGATTCAAAGGCTAGCATCGGCTTGCAAAGAAATTGAAGAAATGTCCCCATTCCCACAACTATCTCCATCCAGAGGGAGCCAGACCAAGGTGACCAAGATGAAATATATCACCTGCCTGCGGGACTCTGACCTAGCCCAGGACCTCCACAGCTCAGCTGACAGATCACTGGAACTTCCAGACCTTGCTGGCACCTACCAATTAGCTCAGCGCTGTGCTTGGCTAACCTGAAACTCCTTTTTACTACTGTCTGCAGGTTTCCCCAAGTAGGTGCTATGGAATGTGAGAAAAGAGACTGTGGGGCAGAGACTTTGGAGCCTGGATATTCTCTTCTAGTTGTTCAAGATTCCCCTAGCTCCAGGCACTCTATCTCAGCCACATCCATTCCTCCTCGCTGGCCCGAAGCGCTGGGCACATGCATTCCTGCCTGGGAGATACATGCTCGTATGAAAGCAGATGAAGATAGACTGGAAGTGAGAAGTGCCTGGAAACAAAAGTCACATCTTTTTCTTTCCTTTTAAAATTATGTGTTTGAATGGCATCTGCATACCATGGAATGCAGTGGAGGTCAGAGGGCAACCCTGCACGCGAGTCCCCACCCTCTACCTTGTTTGAGGCAAAATCTGCTCTTGTTCACCACTGTGTACACCAGACTGGCTGGCCCACAAGCTTCTGGGATTCTCCTGTCTCTGCCTCTCTGCTCTCTGTAGAAGTCCAAGAGTGACAGATGCCAGCTACTGTGTCTGGCTTTACATGGGTTCTGGGGTCTAAATCCCGCCCGCCCGTCATGCTTGCATAGCTAATGCTTTCCTCTTGTTAATTTTCCTTATTTCCATCCCTTGCCATAGGAATGTACTGTCCCTCTTCCATCTAAGCTAGGGCGGGGTAGTTAGAGGTGAATCTTTCCCTTAGTGGGATGGGCGGTGCCACAGACAACGGGGACCCTCTGCACCCAATGCCATTGTACCAGCTGCAGAATTGTGGCTTTTATTATTCTGAGGTAGTGATTTGTCTCTGATGGTCAAGATTTCTGAGGTAATTTAGGGGGGCTTCTTACTTCTCAGAAGACCTCTGCAGATCAAGGGATCAGTAAACCAATCCCATCTCCGCCCAGGGGTGGCAAATCACCAGCAAGAAAAACAAAAGTTTGGCAGTGTCAGAGGACAAGATTGGAGACAGGACGCGTGGACACGCTGTGGAGAGTCTGTGGTCAGTTGCCAGAGGACAGCAGGGTTGGGGCGTCAGTCAATCACAAGCAGGTTCTGAGTGTCCAGGAGGGCGGCTGCCAGATCCCAAGGTGACAAGGCAAAATGAACCCTGTGCTCGTGGCCCACACTGCTTAGGAAGGAGGCGGTGATAACTCTGACATTTGTCTCTGAGAAGTTGGAGATGAACGCGCCTCACCCGGGGGTTCTATGCACAAGAGCAAGGCCAGGAAGGTGGCACTTGGGCGCAGAGCCTCAGAGTTGGTCAGGGGATCTGCCCAGGTTCAAGACCGAGAGACAGGATATTCAATCCCAGAATTCCATCCAGGTTGGAGCTTCTTCAACCCATCCTACCCCAGGTCAGAACAAGGAGACTGGGCTGAAAGTAAAGACTAGGGCCATTTCTTTCTTCCTTTCATTTTCCCCTCCTCACTTGTTTTCATTCATTCTTTCTCTCCTTCTTTGAAGAGTGTCTACCACAACCAATCACTTTGGTGGCACGTAGCAAAATCAGCACAGTCCCTGCTGTTCTACAGCTCACAGGAGAATGGAAGAGACATTGACCTGCTACTATGGGGCAGATTGGTCCAGCTATATAGGCCATTAGAAGTGCTATGGAGGAAGGAAACTGGAGCTGGAGTAGTGCCTGACTTAATGTTGATTTTTTTTTTTTTTTTTTTTTTTGGTATTTCGAGGTAGGGTTTCACTCTGGCCTAGGCTGACCTGGAATTAACTATGTAGAGTCAGGGTGGCCTCGAACTCACGGCAATCCTCCTACCTCTGCCTCCCAAGTGCTGGGATTAAAGGCGTGCGCCACCACGCCCAGCTCAAATGTTGATTTTTTTTTAAATTTAAATTTTATTTATTTGACGGGGGTGGGGGAGAAACAAGGATGGATGGATGGATAGATAGATAGATAGATAGATAGATAGATGATAGAATGGGTGCACAGGATCTTCAGCCCCTGTAAATGAACTCCAGATGCATGTGCCACTTTGTGCATCTGGCTTACATGGGTCCTATGGAATCAAACCTGGGTCCTTTGGCTTCGCAGGCAAGTGCCTTAGCCACTAAGCCATCCCTCCAGCCCTTAATGGTGCTTTTTAACAAGGTCTCTGAACAGATTCTGCATTTGACCCGAGCTGGGCTGGTGGAGGAGCATTTTAGAGTGAGCAAACAACACATGCAAAGATAATGCCCCTCCCAGTAGTGTCCACTCCCTGGTCCTCACAACGTGTGACCACCTTCCCTGATGTGGCAAAAGGGACTCCACAGGCAAGGTAAAGGACCTTAAGAGGGTAGATGTCCTGTATTATACAGACAGAGCCAATATAACCACACACGTCTGTAAAAAGCGGTGAACCTCCCCACTAGAGAGAAAGCAATAGTGATGGAAGAAGAGTGAGGGAGACGTGCTGTTTGAGCGTGGAGGAAGGAGCCACAATCCAAGGGGTGCAGGAAGCCTCTCAGTCTGAGAGATGAGAGAAAACAGATTCCTCCCACAGGCTTCAGAAAGGATCACAGCTCTGCTGGCACCTAGAGTTGATCTACTGAAACACATTCAGCTTTTACATTTATGTTGTTTTAAACCACCAGGTTTGTGGTAATTTGTAAATACAGTAATAGGAACTGATACAGGCTCAGAGCAGAAGAGAGCTTGAAATGGTTCGCAGATCCAAAGGGAGCTACTGTGACCAGAAGACTGCATGGGAGGCAGCCCCACAATGATTTAAATGACGTAAGCAGGAAAGGAGAAAGCTATTGGCCTGGCTCGTATCTGATGATTCTGCTTCCGATGTCACGTGAAGGAAGGGTTGGAGGAAATCCAGTGTGCACTGGGATACTAGCAGGCTAGGCTAGAGCCCTAACCAAAGATGGTGGGAGGGCTGGAGAGATGGCTTAGTGGTTAAGGTGCCTGCCTGGGAAGCCTAAGAACAACAGTTCCATTCTCCAAGTCCCACGTTTAGCCAGATGCAAAGGTGACACAAGGTGACCACAAGGGGGCGCATGCCTCTGGAGTTCATTCATAGCAGCTGAGAGGCTGCTGGTGCATCCATTCTCTATCTGCTTCTTCCTCTCTGCCTCTCTCTATCTCTGTCTCTCTCTCAAAAAAAAAAAAAAAAAAAGATGGTGGGAGCTTGGCTTGGGGAGAGGCCAGAGAAAGGAGCAGTGGATGGAGCTGAGAGCTGTAAGGAGGCGAAATTAATCTGACACAATGACTGATGAGTGTAGGGAGCAAGAAACAAGAAGAACCTGAGGTGAATCCCAGGTTTTTGATTGGTGTAAAGGTTGGGAGCAAAGGTTTCTGGAAGCTAGGAGAAGGTAGGCAGAGCCCACCCCAGCCAGAAGCTACAAAGATGTCCCACCTACTGACAAAAGGCTGATTGTTGAGAAGCTGAGAAGCCCCGGGACTGGGAAGTCAAAGACACCCAGACAAGAACCCGTTGGCTGATCATCTTTGACAGTATGAGTGATGGGAAAACCAACAGAATGTATCTTAAGCCCAAAGAAAATTTATGTTTATTTTTAAGCCGATATTCCAGAGGTCCATTTGGCTTAACTTGAGACTTAGGCCACATCACATCCTTTGTGGGGCTCTGTTCTCTGGCTCTGTGTATTAGAAGCCCAAAGCCCAAAGAGAAGCTTTTGTTCTAGAATGTTCAGCAACACTGAGGTTTATTCTGATTCAACCAGCCCAGCTCCACTCCTACTGCTAAGGATGCCCAGGTGAGGCTGCAGAGGGCAGAGGCAGGGTGGCCCGGCCTAGGTCAGTAGCTCCATTTGTGAAGTGTGCTTGGAACCAAAAAGGAGGCACAGATTTCTAAACAAAAGCCAGGAATGCGGCAAGAAATAAACACGCAACAGCAAGCCTCAACCCTTTCCAGACGTCCCCACCCTCTGCGTGCTCTACTGATTCACAGCAGAAGTGTGTTGAGACGAGCTCCCTCCGACTCTGAGTGGCAGGACACTGGGAGCACAAGGCAGGGAGTCAGATACTGAGGAGTGGCATAGGGCACAGGGGATGATAATGACACTCAGGAACAGTCCATGAGCACATGTGCCTGTGGTCACCTGGTCACTGAGTCAGGAATGCAGAGAATCCTGCGGGCATCGCTAGCCCATGCGGAGGGTAGAATACATACCTAAGTAAGCCCCCAAAAGGCAAACGTTCCAATGGCTGCGATTTCATGTTCCCCCAATACCTTGTCCCTTCGAGTCGAGCATCAGGGAACACAATTTCTAACCATGCCCCGTTATTTGAGAGTAGGGAGCTTCACCAACCTCATTGCTGTAGGGTTTGTAAAAACCTTATCTGAAAGGTGAGGAGGTGCTGAGATCCAGGGCCCATCTCCTGGCTCTGCTTCCTCTGGGTAGGCGTAGTCATGGAGAAAGTGAGAGTGCTTTTCTTCTGAAAGGCACTGTCTGAACTACTTTGGTCCTAACCAGAGTAATTAATAATGACCTTGGCACATGGGCAGGAGACCTTTATTTTGGTGTACCCCATGAATAGTTGAAAGCCATCAGCAGATGCTGGCCACAGACCCCCCCCCCGCTCACTTCCACCCCCCGCAGTCTTCGTTTTACACTGGCTGATGGTTTTCACCTGTAAGTAATGAAGCCCTGGCCTGAGGACATTAGGCTGGGCTGGGCTTCTCCCATTATCCCTTAGGCCGGAATGCTGGGGGAGGGACGACACATACCCCAGCTCCCCAGGTGCCCTGTGCCCTCAGGAGGCTTACAACATTGTTTCTCAGAGGTCCCCAGTGGTCAGTGATCAGTTATCCTCGATCCTCGGTTATCCAACCAAATCCCCCTCACCTCCCTTCACAGTTAAGAGAGGTGGTTCTCTCTCTCTCTCTCTCTCTCTCTCTCTCTCTCTCTCTCTCTCTCTGGGGCCTTCCCCAAGAACGCAGGCCACTTGGCTTTGTGCAGGGTTACTGGTGCTCCAGGAACCAGCACCCACTCTGACCCTAACTCCAGGTCCCCTATCTCCTAACCCTGCCAGCCTGGGTCTCCAGAGACCTATGCCTCCCACCTGCCTCCTCAGTGCAGCCAGGGCAGCCTGGCTCCGACAGGCCTTCCACAATAGGTGGTTTGGCCCTAGCACTGCTGGTCACCCTCTAAGGACCTTGGGCTGAGCTGGACACATTGCCCTCGGGCTCCTTCCCCAGCTCTTCCTTCACCACACTCCTCTCTCTGATGTCAAGGCTTTCATACCTGAAGAGTGCTGTCTAAGCATCTCTGGCCAGAGGATCCTTAAAAATAGCGTTTCTCTGATGAAACAATGTCCCTTGTTTGGAAATACACGAAGCTTATAAAATATGTTCTTGTTTTTTCTTGGATCAGGGAACACTGTGGCGTCTAGGGACTTATTTACAATGAAGAAATTGTTTTTGCAAACTGTGGTGAAACAAAAGGATTGTTTGGGGAAGTGTGTTGAGTAAAGGAGCCATTGTTTACTTGTTATTGAGGACACAAGCTGCAAAGGGGTGATTTTATAGGGAATGGGAGCTCATTGAGCAGGGCCGTCCTTTTCTTTGGGATAATTTAACTAGGAGTAGAACATCAGGCCCTCTGTCAGCCCTCCCTCCCCAACCTTACTTTATCTTTTCAAGTCCAGCCTCTGCCAATGAATATATATATATATATATACATATTGGCTATCCCCATCATTGTCCCCCTGACTCAGGGTTATATCACCAGGGCCCCTCCAAAGCCCAGCAATAGGAGATAAGCCATGTGACGTCCTTATCTCCACATAAGGCTTTGGTTCCAAGGAGCTCTCAGCACTTAGCAGACAGAATATCTCACTCGCAGGCACTGAGTCCCTGAGCTGTGGGGAACAGAGCATGTCAGAGTTCACCAGCTGAAAACAGAGATGAATCCGAGGCTTTTCCACTGTCACGCTCACTCCATAGGAAGTTTCCTGAGTGGGCAAGCCTAGCAGGACTTCCTCTGACAATGGGAAGATATAGAAGTCCCCTCACCCACTTAAAGTGAGTTGTCATCTTCCAGGCCCAACACTTTATTTGGGGGGGACAGGAAAATGGACCTTTACTTATCGTGTATGTGAGTGAGAGATGGGGTTTGTTAGCCTAAAATATCTGTTCCACAAACATCATTTGAACTCCTGAGGCAATCCTAAACACATCTGTCTTTAGATGGGGTTAGAGGATAATATCCCTAGGAAGTGCGTATACTCCCTGAGTGACAACTACCGTGGAGATGGCTCAATCTGAGACGGGTCTGCCTGCCCACAGGAGGCATCAAGGCATATATTTAGGAAGGGCATGAGGACCAGCTGATGGAAAGCGGATGTATGCTCCTCTCACAGAGCAGTTGTCTGTAGAGCAGGGGTCTTTTTATTCAGTATGACTCATAGACAGATGACCATAGTCTTTCTGTTTCCTTGCATGCTGATGGTTTGTAACTGAGACTCCCACTTGAGGCAGTTCTGTAGCTGAGATGTGCTTGTCTCATCCTAGGGCACACTGGAATGCTAGGTAGATAATGAATGTGGGGGCAAAAGTACCCCTGCTGTCAAGCGCTCTGTATGCCCCGGATAACAACATCACACTTCAGAGGTCTCCAGCACACACTAGCATGCTGGTCACGAGCATTTGGGAAACAGGTAGAAGTCAAGCCCACATTTATCGCGGTTGCCCATTGCTGGGGTGTAAACATACTTACTACACCTAAGCCCGAGTTATCGTAAATGGAAGTTAATTAAAAGTGGGGGAAAGCGGGCTTGGTGGCACATGCCTCTAATTCCATTGCTGGGAGGCTGAAGTAGGAGGATCGCTGTGAGTTCAAGGCCAGCCTGAGACTACATAGTCCAGGTCAGCCTGGGCCACAGTGAGACCTTACCTTGAAAAATCAAAAGGAAGCCAGGCGTGGTGGCGCACGCCTTTAATCCCAGCATTCGGGAGGCAAAGGTAGGACGATCGCCATGAGTTTGAGGCCACCCTGAGAATACATAGTGAATTCCAGGTCAGCCTGGGCTAGAGTGAGACCCTACCTTGAAAAACCGAAAAATGAAAAACAAGCAAAAAAAAAAAAAAAAAAAAAAAAAAAAAAAAGTTGGAAAACACACACACCCCTGGCTCTTGGGAGTCAGTTCTAGTGGCCCTGTATATCCCTGTCAGGGGGAACAGAGGCCCAGTTGCCCTGCACAGTAAACTGCTCATAAAAATGTCCTATGTCAGTATCTTCCTTGTGCCTCAGGCCCCCACAGCCCTGCCAAAGCCTTCCAGGTTCTTTCCAAGTAAGCACCATGCACCCCGACTCTTGTTTCTTGCCCTGTCAGCTAGAACAGGGAATGCTCACATGCTGTTAGTCTTTGGACAAGGTGGCTGCTCTTCCCCCTTGAATGAGGTAACCATGTGCTTTTGAGCCTCCCCAGCCTGTCATTCAGCTCCCTTCACTTCTGAACCAGTGCTTTCCTCTGGATTCCCCTCCACCACCACCATCACAGTATGGCTCCAAATGCCAGCACTTGGCATCACTTCCACTGGCACCTCTCAGTCCTCCCATGTCCAGCTTCACCTTGGTAGCAGCGCCTGGTTTCTCTGAGCAAGATCGTCTACTCCCTCCCAGTCTCATTGGACTGTTTGAACCTCCAGCTTAACATTCACCAGCCCTTGGCTTGTAGGAGCTTATTCTGGTGTGTCAGTTATTTTCTCATTGCTGTGAACAAATACCTGACCAGAAGCAACTCAGGGAAGGACAGGATTTATTTTGACTTATATTTTGAAGGGTTCTAGTCCATGGCAAGGAAAGCGTGGCAGGCTGCTTTGTCACATTGAAACAAGAGTCAAGAAACAGAGGATGAACAGGAAGTGGAAGGAGACTATGAAACCTCAAGACCCACCCCCACAGTTACTCACTTCCTCCAGCAAGGCTCCACTTCCTAAAGGTTCCACAGCCTTCCTAAGCACTTACCACTAGCTGGTGACTGTTGGGGTCCCCCCCAAGGCCAGCTCAGGAGGGACAATAGGTTCTCTGCCGAATTGGGGTGAGCAGCGTGGAGTCACGACACAGACTCCGGGAGTTGGGTGAAAGCGGAAGCGAGAATCCACAAACTCGTTTATTTAGCACAATGCACATAGGGTTTAAGGGGCTGCTAATCCTTGTATGGGGTGGTCCCCTTTTGGTGACCAATGACAGCCTGTCTCTGGACAGGACATCTCGTAGTAGGCTTCTCGCGAGCATGGGACTGTAACTGTTGTCACATCAAGCCTGCGCAAAACGCCATTTTTACAGAAGCCACTTCCTGTTTTCTTCTGCCATGCGGTCTGGCTAGGACCAGGCCTGTATTGTGCCATACAGGTGACCAAGTGTTCAAACATTCAAACACACGAGCCTATGGGAGACGTCTCGTTCAAGCCACAACACATGGGTTTGTGTATCTCTCTGTTTGTTCCAAGAACCTGGAGGGCAAGGACTTGGATCTGAGCAGACACTAGCCCAGCAGCTGGCTGGAGTGTAGATGTTAAACATTTGCCATGATAAATGGACCCAACACCCCTCAGGGTTCACCTCTCTGCTTCACCTTCACCTTTCCCTGACTCCCAACCAGGAGTGCTCTGGCTGGCATGGTCGGTCACAGATCCAAGCCCAGGGTGAGCGGTTCTGAGGGGCTGCCTCTTTCTTCCTGTCTAAAAGGGAAAGATACCAAGCCCCAAGAAAATGTCTTCAGTTCTCCCTCTGAGTATGTGTAAGATCCCCACAGCCTCTGATGAGAGCCAGGTCAGGTCACCTGGCGGTCACCACAGCCCAGCGAGCACTCCCTGATTGGCAAGATCAAGGGGGACACAGTCATTGGTTCCTCAGCCATCTGATCATCAGATATGATTCTAGTGCCCCTGGGGTATTCAGGGGTTGAGAGGCTTTGTCTGAACAAAGTGGGCCCCAAATTTGGCTCTCTTTGAGATTTGAAAAGGCTGTTGAACTCTTTAAACCTCATTCTCCTCTTCTGAAAAGTGGGGATAATCTGGTCCTTACCCTCTTGGGTTTAGGAAGCGCTTGAATGAGAAGCTGTACAGGAAGGAATTCTTGAATGGGTTAGGGTTGAGGCATTTGCCTGAGAAGCCAAGGGACCCAAACTTGATTCCCCAGGACCCATGTAGGCCAGATGCACAAGGTGGCACGTGCATCTGGAGTTTGTTTGCAGTGGCTGGAAGCCCTGGCATGCCTATTCTCTCTATCTGTGTCTATCTCTCTCTAATAAATAAAAATTTAGAACTTAAAAAAAGAAGGAGTATGCATCAACTATTATTCAAATCAAATGTAGGCCAGGCTCTATGCTAAGCCCAAGGGGAAGTGCTGTGCACAGGATGAAACTCTTGCCCTCAGGAAGCCCAAGGTTTGGTGGGAAAGAGAATGTGAGAGGAGACTCCACAGCAGGGTGGTAAAGGTCTGCTGTTGAGGCACGCAGGCGCTCAGGTGCCAGGACACTGAGAACCCTCCAGCTGTCCCCAGCCACGAGCTAGTCTGTAGTTTCTTTGGCTCTTGATAGGCATGTTTAGTTTAGCTCAAATTCCCCATTTCCGGTGCTCCGGGACATAATGGAGGCAGCTGGCACTTCACCTCCCAGCCAGCAAGGGACTTTCACTTCCCAGACACCTTCTGAATTCTGTTTCTCTAAGGAGCAGGGCCTCTGGTCCACGCACAGCCTGAGGCACCTGGAGAGATGGTGCTCGTTTCTCCCATCCTTCCTTTTTCTCAAAGCCAACCTTCCAACTCCAGGATTCAGCACATTGGCCAATGGTACTCACCCAAGGATTATTAACATAATGAATCCGTCTGGGGAGATGGCTCCGAGGATAGCGTGCTTGTCATACAAGCACACAAACCTGGGTTTGGATGCCCCAAGCCCACGGAAAGCCAGCCACACTAGCGTGTCTGGAATCCCAGCACTCCTACAGCAATATGGGAGGCAGAGGGTGGAGAAGCCTGTGGGCTGGCTAGTGTGGTGAAAGCAGTTGTGAACAAGGGACCCTGCTTTAAAACAAGGTGGCAGGCAAGGACTGACCTCCACATATGAGCCATGACACACATGCCTGTATGCGCGCGTGCGCGCGCACACACACACACACACACACACACACACACACACACACACAAAGGTGGAAAAAGTAAAACAAAACGTTGAGCTGACATTAACAGAAAGAAAAGGTGGCACCATCCCCCCATCACTGAACTGTCCTCCCAGAGGAAGGAGGATGAGGTGAAGGAGTCAGGCAGTCCCTGCCAAGACTATGTCTTCAATCCCCAACAATTTTAAGGAGCTCTGCTGGACTCCTTGAAAAAATATTGTCATTTAAATGAGCCCTTGGGCCTCCCCAGCCTCTCTTTAACCCCCTTTGTTTGCTCAATCCAGGAAATAAATCTTAAAAGGAGAAATTTTCTTACTCAACTTCTAGTAACTATTGGCTCCCAGAAAAGCTTGAAGCAGTATTCCACCCTCCTCTTGGAGATCTAAAGACACGTGGTTTACAAATGGGAGAAAATTGGCTCTCCAGGGGTCCTTGGCATGATCAGAAGATACTCTTACTTATCACAGCTGGGAGAGATGCCACTGACATCACGTGGGCGGAGGCCAGAGATGCCCTGACTGTTCCATAGTGCAACAGGGCAGCGCCCACTGAGTTATCCAACCAACACGGTTATCCTGCTGGCCTGGGAGACACCAAGAGAATGAAGTCAAGAGGGCTGTGTGTGTGTGTGTCCCTGTGTGTATGTGCTAGACAGATACATGGGTTAGCTGTGAAGGGAGCTCTATGTTTCTTCTTATTATGTGTAGCCATGTCTCACGTGTGTATGCGTGTGAGCACAGGTGCAGGTGGAGGACCAAGGACAACCCGGGGGTCTCTCGTCCTCAGGAATGACGACCACCTCTTTTTTTATTAGTAGTTTTGATTTTTTTGAGGTAGGATGTTGTTGCTCTAGCTGATATGGAATTTGTCTCCGGGTTGTCCTCGAACTCACAGAGATCCTCCTACCTCACCCCTCACCCTCCCAAGTGAAGGGACTAAAGGAGAAGCCAATATGTCAGGCTTTTTGCTTTTTCTTTTTTCGTTTTTTTTTTGGTTTTTCAAGGTAGGGTCTCACTCTAGCCCAGGCTTATCTGGAATTCACTATGGAATCTCAGGGTGGCCTTGAACTCACAGCAATCCTCCTACCTCTGCCTCCTGAGTGCTTGGATTAAAGGCGTGCGCCACTATACCCAGCTTGTCTACCTCTTTTTGAGACAGGATCTTTCACTGGCTTGGAGCTCACCCATCAGACTAGACTGACTCACCCAGGGATCCTCCTGTCTCCACACTTCCTCAGTGCTGAGGTTACAGACACATGTGACCATGCTTGGTATTTTTTTGTGGGTTCTGGGGATCAAACTCAGGTCCTCATGCTTATGAGGCAAGTACTTTACTGACTGAGCATCTCCCCAGCATCCCCACTCCCCATTTTCCAAAGGTCAAAGAAAATAATGGAGTGGGACACCATTTTAGATTCCACTATACTGGAATCACATTTCCTGGTATTCACCAGTACAATTTCATGTTTAGTTGTTAATGGGAATGGCTGGAAAACATAGAAGTGAACCTGCAATGGGCCAGCTAGGTGACCTTCACGGAGCCCGGAAGCTCACACTCATGCCTGTCGATGTGACCTCACTGACAGTAGGTAATAAAAATCCCACCTTCAAACTTCTCCACAAAGAGGGAAGCCATGGGAAGAGCGTAGACTACTCACGGGCCTCCCACCCTCTCGCCACAGCAAGCAAGCCGAGATCAAAACAAACAGGACGTTCTCCTCCTGGCAGTCATGGACAATGCTAATTGATCTGGTGATGCATTAGTGACCATCTGGAGGGCGGCATGTTGCCCAGCGCAGGCCATCAGGCCATCGAGACTCTGTGGTGACTGTGGTAAAACACCTGCTCCTCAGGCTCCGTGGTCCCAGGCAGGCTGGACCACTGCTCCGTGCAGCACTTGCAGAGCAAGTGGCCTGGGGACCTTTGCCCTTTGCTGGGGTCTGGCCATCACTTCCATGGCATCAGGCACTGTGCACGGGGCTTGCTGGAATCGCTGTTTATTTTAAACCTCTCCTCCTATTTGCAGAGAGTTCGTCCATGCCCAGCTACAAAAACTCTGAATTCCAGTCTCCAGCTGGAGGACGTTTCCAGTAGATACAGTGCAGGCAGAATGCAATTAGCCAGCCACACTATGACTCTGACAAGAGAACACACTTCCGGAGCATCAAAGAGGCTCTTGAGTTTGTGCAAAAGCACGCAGCGCCAGACATAGGCCCCAGGTCAGCTGAGTGTTTGGACAGAACCTAGGAAATAAACCAGGGCTCCATGGGATGACCTCCACCTTTGTCCCATCTGAGCCCTGAGTGGGTGGAGGCATTATCATTTGTTCTATCATCCGACTCATAGTTGTTTTTTAAAAATATATTTAATTAATTTATTTATTTAAGAGAGAGAAAGAGGTGGAGAGACAGAGACAGAATGGCACACCAGGGCCTCCAGCCACTGCAAACAAACTCCAGATGCATGCACCCCCTTGTCTTAAGTGGGTCCTGAAGAATCGAACAGGGATCCTTTTGGCTTTGCAGGCAAACACCTTAAGCGCTAAGCCATCTCTCCAGCTCCCAACTCATAGTTTGTTTTATTTTTTCCACCTTTGTGTATGTGTGTACATGTATGTGTACATGAGTGTGTGTGTGCGCACACGCATACGGGCACATGCCATGGCTCATATGTGGAGGTCAGTCCTTGCCTGCCACCTTGTTTTAAAGCAGGGTCCCTTGTTCACAGCTGCTTTCACCACACTAGCCAGCCCACAGGCTTCTCCGCTCTCTGCCTCCCATATTGCTGTAGGAGTGCTGGGATTCCAGACACGCTAGTGTGGCTGGCTTTCCGTGGGCTTGGGGCATCCAAACTCAGGTTTGTGTGCTTGTATGACAAGCACGTTATCCTCGGAGCCATCTCCCCAGACGGATTCATTATGTTAATAATCCTTGGGTGAGTACCATTGGCCAATGTGCTGAATCCTGGACTTGGAAGGTTGGCTTTGAGAAAAAGGAAGGATGGGAGAAACGAGCACCATCTCTCCAGGTGCCTCAGGCTGTGCGTGGACCAGAGACCCTGCTCCTTAGGGAAACAGAATTCAGAAGGTGTCTGGGAGTGGAAGTCCCCTGCTGGCAGGGAGGTGAAGTGGCAGGCAGAAGCAGGGGAGCCTGATCATTTTTCTTGGGTCCTCAACACATTGGGTGCTTCCATGGGACTGGATGTGGAACCTGTGCCACTTAAAGCTGTGTCGTGGAAGATGTGGTCATTTGTTCGCTGCTGGATCAGGTTGAGGACGCGAAGAAAGTCTCTCCTGGTCTGGCCCCTGTCCTGTGTTCATGGCCAGCTGTAGGTCATGTTGCTAATCTAGGCCATCCACTACTATTGGGCAGAGTCTGTCTTAGACAGAAAGTGTGCCGGTTGCTTACTGCTGGATTCCAAAGAGGCCCCAGAGGGAGAGGCATGAAAGAGTGTGGTGTGCTTTTGTGGATTTAGGTAAAACCTCGGCCCTTCAAACAGCCACAGGGTGTGTGCGCTGCTTCTCCTGCAGGTTACAGAGCCGTGTGGGGCCCACGCCTTGTGATAACAGCTCCTGTACACTTCAGCCCTCCTCCACTGCCAAGGAGGTCTTGATAAAGCTCAGAGCAGGACGACCTTGATTTTGACCATGGGACAGGCGGCATCTGCCACCACAGGCATGGCTTGCCCCTCTACTGAGCACGAGGGTCATCTGTGAATGTGGCACTGCCTCTGTCTGTCCCTGGGCAAGTGCTGCAAAGGTTTTTCCAGGCGTCCCTGGAGACTGCAGGGCTGCTGAAGCTGCCCAGCTCTGTGAGTCTCCTCAAGACCCTGTGGACAGATCTTGGGACGTCTTATTCATTTTACACACACAGAATCATAGTTAGAGTAAACCACTTTGATGCTGTTGTAGTTACCTTCACATTTCTGAGACCAAACCCCTCACCAAGCCAGCTGATGAGAGGAAAAGGTTTATTTTTGGCTTATAGGCTCGAGGGGAAGCTCCACTACAGCAGAGACAGGAGTAGAGCAGAGGACAGGATTGTGTTCTGTCACAGCAGCTGGCAGGAAGCCATATGAGTGAGCTCAGCTCTGGCAGGGAGGAGCTGGCTAGAACACCTCTGAACTCACCCCCACAACACACCTCTTCCAGCAGGACTCCAACTCCCAAATTGCCACCATCTGCGGACCATCTGGGAGACGTCAGATTCGAATGACCACCGACACATACAGAGGATCCAAAAAAATAAATTCAAGTGTTTTCGAAGTGTGGGCAATCTTACCTCAGGAAGGATTTAACAATGGATTTATGGAACATCCCAGAAAGTCTGAGGCTGACTCGGGAGTTAAAACTATCCCTGCTGGGCATGGTGGCACATGCCTTTAATCCCAACACTCAGAAGGCAGAGGTAGGAGGATCACCATGAGTTCAAGGCCACCCTGAGACTATATAGTGAATTCCAGGTCAGCCTGGGCTAGTGTAAAACCCTACCTTGAAAAACCAAAAAAACAAACAAAAAAACTATCCCTGTACTTTAAATAAAAGTGTTCATTTTATAGTTCTAGTTCTGAATGTAAATACCAAACAGCATGCCTTGTAGAACACTTGGGAAGCGAGGTACACATTGAGTATACACACATGTGCTAGTTGTCCTTGTTTGTCACCAGAGTGATAGTCTCTGATAACACTTGTGTATTTATTCCCTCCCTCTTTTTCTGTGTGGCTGTGTGGTAGTTTGAATATATGTCCCCCAATATATTCAGTGTTTTATTAGTTATAGTTTGCATCTGCAGTCACCTTGCTAGAGGCAATGTCACTGGGTGGTTCTTAACGTGTGGTGGTGGGTTTGAGATTCCATTGTAAAGATATGCAAAGTGTGCCTAATAGGAGTTCCTGAAGTGTGCTGTGGCTTTTGGCTGTAGTTTTTGCTCTGTGTGCTATGTGGCTGGGGGCTTTGCTCTCTTGCCTGATACTGTGAAGACAGGCCAGCTTCTTCTACCATTATGGAACTTCCCCTGGATCTGTAAGGTTCAATAAATATCCCTTGCTCCATAACTGTGCCTGGTCTGGAAGTTCATCTCAGCAAACCTGAAGCTGTCTGCTACAGTAAAGTGGTACCGAGAGTGGGGTGAGATGAACCTGATCATGTGGATGTTCGTCTTTTGGAACCTTTGTTTTGGAGGAATGGGCATGGACTTGGTGCTTGCAACTGAAGATGCCTTCTGAAGTGGTAAGCCAAGTTTTATGGACTATTCTGATGAGAGTTTGAGAATGCTAAGTGCAGACAGTATTGAACTTCGAGGCTTGGCTTATGAGCTTTCTAAGGGGAAGGAAAGACTGCAGAGGATTTTGTTGGAACTGGGCTACTGGCATAAGGGATGGCTACGTTCCGCTATCCAGGCCCAGAGTGTTTGATCAAAGTAAAATTTGTAATGGACTGATGTGCTTGGCTAAAGATAATGGACTGAGATTTTAAGATTTTAAGTTGGAAAACCTCAAGCAAGTTAAAATTAGAGGCACTGAGACTGATTTTAGGTTGCTGGAGCTGCTATTGTCAACACATTAGCAATTTTAAGGAAGGTGGAAGGAAGGTGGCCCTACTGCTTTACATTAAAACAATGGAGAGGATGCCTGAGGAAAGACTGTTAAAATGCAAACTTTTGGAAAGAGTTGACTGGAGAAGGAACCTGCTTTTCAAGGCTATGATTTATTTTGTCCCTGGATTAAGAATATGGCTGTGTCCTGCACACCTGGTATTAGTTTTGGAAGCATGAAAAATGCATGGAGTGGTCATGAATTGCACACGGGTCAGGAGCCGCTGCTGAGATGCGGCATGAGGCAGGGCATGAAGACCCTCAGGAATAGGCTGGAAGAGCTTTTGGAAGATGGACCGTGGTTTGCATGGAGACCTGAAGATGTTTTGGATATACCAGGACTATGCAAGGGCTACCATGGAGTGCAATGTTGGCATAGGATGAAAGTTTTCCCTGGCAACTCTGCTCAGCTGGAGGGGTAGAATTGGAAAACCTGGAGACTGTCAGTCTCGGGTTATATTGAACTTGAACTGCAGAAGTTTGATGACTGCTGATGGTGGTTGAGTTTGCATTGTTCTAGTCTCTCCTTGCTATGCCTTATACCACTTAAAAATGTTTACTCTGTGCCTTTACATGTTGAAAATGTTTAACTTGTTTGATTTTACAGGACTCATTATCTTAAGTTGGTCAAGACTGTGAGAACCTTTGAAATTGGACTGAGTACAATTTACAATGTGTGATAGTTATAAATCTATTGGGGGCCAGGAACTAAATCTATTGGGGGCTAGGGGTGGAATGTGGTAGTTTGAATATATGTCCCCCAATTTATTCAGTGTTTTATTAGTTATAGTTTGCATCTGCAATCACCTTGCTTGAGGCAATGTCACTGGGTGGTTCTTAACGTGTGGTGGTGGGTTTGAGATTCCATTGTAAAGATATGCAAAGTGTGCCTAATACGAGTTCCTGAAGTGTGCTGTGGTTTTTGGCTGTAGTTTTTGCTCTGTGTGCTATGTGGCTGGGGGCTTTGCTCTCTTGCCTGGTCCTGTGAAGACAGGCCAGCTTCTTCTACCATTATGGAACTTCCCCTGGATCTGTAAGGTTCAATAAATATCCCTTGCTCCATAACTGTGCCTGGTCTGGAAGTTCATCTCAGTGTACCTGAAGCTGTCTGTTACAGGCTGTAATTTAAAAATAGGCTGTGTGAATATCCACTTCCTTTAATTCTTTTGCTAGTGTGTATGCACATGCATGTGCAGATGCACATGCTCCATGCCCACGTGTGCAGAGAGGAAAATAATGGAGTACCCTCCTCTATCACTCATTCATGTGTTTCCTTGAGAAAGAGTCTCTCACTGAATCGGGAGCTGTCATTTTCAGTCGGCTGGTGGGGCTGGAGAGATGGCTCAGCAGGTTTGTTTGCAAAGGTTGACAGCTCAGGGTGCAACTCTCTAGTACTCACGTAAAGCTCGATGTTCTAAGTGATGCATGCATCGGAGTTCATTTGCAGACTGACCATTGAGAATCAGCAATTCCCCTGTCTCCACCCCACACAGGACTGGGGTTGCAGGAATGTGTGGCAATGCCCAAGTGTTTAGGTGGGTTCTGGGGAATTGAACTCAGGACAAATGAAGTCCTCTCAGGCCTGCAGGCTTGTGTGCACCAGGCATTCTTACCTGCTGAGCACCACCACTTTGTTGATATTTCCCATGCTGTCATGTAAGCATTCACTTGTTATTAAATATTCATCAAAACAAGAGCCGTAGGCACATGTTGTGGTTGCTAAGATCAACTCCGCATCACTCATGTCGTCATTCTGTTGCTCAGCATTTAGATAATACAATGTTCAAGTGACACCACAGGAGCAGGATAAGCAATTGCAAATGTAATAACTCCCTTCACACAACCACTGAAGGTGGAATTATAGGCACAGGACCTGAATGTTTCCAAAGCTCTAGAAGCTCATTGCTGGCTTGTATTTCAGAAAAGAAACCCTACCAATCACATCCCTAGCAACATCAAAGATTGCAAATTGTCTGGCTTGGATTTGAGGTGTTTTCCTTGGTGACATCGGGTGCTTTAGAGAGAACACCTGAATCACCAGGGCTGGGAGAGGGTATGATGAAGACTAACTTCAATCTTCTCCTGTTTTTCTCTATCATCACTCCCTCTTCTCTCTTTCTCTTTAATATTACCTATACTTTTTCTTTCTTCTTTTCCCTTGACACTGACCTGTAACCAGAATGTGGTTAACATCCAGTAGTGGCACACAGCCATGGTGGGTTACCAACTGCTCTAGATTTGGCTAATGGATCCACTCAGTGGCATGGAACCCATACCTGGAAACAGGAAACAAGTCAGAACCATATTCAAAAATGAGCCCACTCTCCAATATCAAGCTCCCACCAATAGTGGGATACAAGATGGCCTACACCTATTAAATTCCCTCTAAAATAATAATGGTTACCCATGTATCTTGTACTGACCTCACTCTCCATTGGAGAATCTGCTTCTCTCTTTCAGATGAACGCAGATCCTGAGGGGAGAATCAACCCATTGCACCTCAATAGGGCACCAGCTGAAGCCATTGAGTTATAGGGGAAATGAGCAAGAGTGCTGAAGCCATTGAGTTATAGGGGAAATGAGCAAGAGTGCTGCTTCATTGGTGAACCTGGTACCAGCACAAGGGCGAAGGAGATAGACACAAAGAACACTCAACCCCCACTGAATCAGATATCCAGAGACACAGAATCTCACAAAACCTCGTCACTGAAATAGACCTAAAATGAACCCAACATGGCTCAGGGAAACTTGAGGAAGAGGGGGTGGAACGATTGTTGGAGCCACGAGTTGGGTCATTATACACAGAGTCATTGCCTCTCCCACATAACTGATGGCTACCCCCATAAGGCAAGACCCACATTACCCATGGGGGGAGGACGAAGAGAAGGCTAACGATGGTACCATCATGGCTGTATATATATTCTATATATATAACTAATAAAAACTTTTTTTTGGAGAGAGACACAGAGAGATAGAGGAAGACAGAGAATGGGCGTGCCAGCAGCCTCTTAGCTGCTGCAAACAAACTCCAGATGCGGGCGCCCCCTTGTGGGCAAGTGCAGTATTGCGCCTTTGCATCACTTTGCAGCTGGCTAAACATGGGACCTGGAGATTGGAACTGGCATTCTTACGCTTAGCAGGCAGGCGCCTTAACTGCTAAGCCATCTCTCCAGCCCATAAAAAACTATTTTTAAAAAGATGCCTTCAAGGGGCTGGAGAGATGGCTTAGTGTTTAAGGTGCTTGCCTGTGAAGCCTAAGGACCCAGGTTTGACTCCCCAGAACCCATGTAAGCCAGAAGCACAAGGTGACACACATGTGTCTGGAGTTTGATTGCAGCAGTGCCTAGAGGCTCTGGTGTGCCAGTTCTCTCTCTTTTCCTCACCTTCTCTCATCAAAAAAAAAAAAATGCCTTCCAAACTGTGCTGACCTACAGAAGCTGTAAATGGTCACATCATCTTCCTTCATGGTCGTGGTTCCAAAGATTTTCTGTTAAAAGATGTAGTCTTGGCTTAAAACACAAAATATTTATTTTAATAAAATCCTGTTATATTTATTGTAAGCACTTTCCCCCTAAAATCAACACTAATATTTTGTTGACTGACTCTTCAGCATCCTTAGAGATGATTGCATAGTAGTACCCAGTTGGGTCAATGCATCCTTTAGTTTTCATGCACGGACCAGTGTTGAACCCCCACTCTAATTCTGGCATAAACAGAGGGAGCAGTGGCTTGTTCACTCCATTGTATTTGTTAATGTTTTACTTAGGACTTTTCATCTGTCTTCATGAGTGAGATTAAAGTTAGTTTCCTGTGTGTGTGTGTCCATGCACACCGCCCTTTATTTTCCAAAGCTGCAAAGATGATTTTTCATGATAATCTTCTCCCAAGCATGGAAGACAGAGTAAAATGTAACCTTTGCTACAGCCTCCAGGTCTCTGGTCATTCGGGTTCTTCCCACTTCTCTCTGGGTGGAGTTCTCTGCTCTTGCCATAATGGCCTTTTTTTTTTTTTTTTTTTTTTTTTTTTTTTAACCATTCCTTCCTTGAAATGACCCATCTCATTTCTACCCCAAGACCTTTATGTATGTCATTGGGTCTTTACACCACTCAGAGCTTTCTGAGCAAGTTCTTCCCAGATATCCCTACTGAGAGCACCTCTTCAGTCCCACCCCACGCCCTTATCGTGCCAAAACCTTCTTCGTTTTGTAGTATTCACCAGACTTGACATTACACTGCTCAACTATATATTTATTTTTCATCTTTATCAGAGGGAATATGCCATTCATATTGATATCACTAAGCCTTGGCAGAATGTCTGGCACAAAATACGCGATCAATAAACGAGTGATTGAGGTGAATTAGTGAATTAGTTAAATATGACATCCAGTGGCCTTACCTAGATAAAGTGCAAACCTGTTCCTTCCATTCCTGTCGAGGACTTTGTCTCCATCTGCTCCCCATAGCAAGTGACTCTGCTGGGGCCCTGTCTCTGCTCAGCTCGCTCCATGTCACTTGAGTTGGTCCCAATCCTCCCCAAGGGACCCTTTGCCAGACCCTGTGTCTTTGCTGGACACCACCATACCTGGGTCACCACTGTGCATCCCAGGCTCACTTACCCGACAGCCTCTAGGGTCACTTCTTAACACCAAGATTGGTTATGAGCCTGTTGCAGCTCCCAGAAAGCAGGGGCTTGCTCTCCCCAACCCTTCCACGATTACCAGAAACATCTCCACTGTGTTCCATTTGCTAATCATCTACATACCATGTGTGAAGAGCAACATTCTTAGTAGCTTCCATGCTGGGACTCGAGCTGGTGGTTAGGTACCCGCTGGAGATGAATATTGTCGTCATTCCTTTTTTTTTTTTTTTTTGGAGAGAGAGAGGGAGAGGAAGACAGATAGAGAATGGGCGTGCCAGCAGCCTCTCAGCCGCTGCAAATGAACTCCAGATGTGTGCGCCTCCTTGTGGTCAAGTGCGGCATTGCACTGTTGGGTCACTGCATCTGGCTAAACGTGGGACCTAGAGATTGGAACCCGGTTCTTAGGCTTCGTGGGCAGGTGCCTTAACCGCTAAGCCATCTCTCCAGCCCCGTCGTTACTTTTTAAAGCTCAGTGAGGTTGTCGATGCTCGTGTTACCTCGTGTCCTCCACCTCTCACTTCTCATCGCAGCCTCACAGACCCCTTCTACTCTCAGTGCTGGCCCCACCCTTGTGCCTTTTGCTCGTGTCTCCCATCTTTCTGGAAGGTGCTTCCCTATTGTCTTGCCCTGGCCATGCTTTCAGACAGTCTCTAGGAGCCAGCTCAGTCAGCAAATTCCTCAAGAAGGGCTTCCTGTCCGTCCTGTCCACCAAGCACACACAATATGCCTTGTGAGCCACTGGGTCAATTTTCATAGCCCACCATGTAGGCAGGTCTCTCGTCATGGACTTTCTACATTGCGGCTTTCCTTCCTAACTGATGGATCTCTAGCTCACCATCTTCTTCCCTTGCGTCCCTGGTCCCAGCACCACACCATCCTATGGCCAGCTCAGCTACTATTTATTTGTTTGTTTGTTTACTTATTTATTTATTTGACAGAGAAAGGAGGAGAGAGAGAGAATGGGCACACCAGGGCCTCCAGCCACTGCAAACAAACTCCAGAAGCATGCGCCACTTTGTGCATCTGGCTTATGTGGGTCCCGGAGAATCGAACCGTGGTCCTTAGGCTTCGCAGGCAAACGCCTTCACTGCTAAGCCATCTCTCCAGCCCTCAGCTGCTATTTCTTGCACTTTGCTGAATTGCATGGGCCAGGCTGAGAGGTATTTCTCCCTTGCAGGACTGGGTCCTTTTGTGAATGGGAAGCTGGTGGCGACGCCAGTGAGTAGGAGAAAGGGAATCACGATCCAGCCGCAGCAACCAGCAGAACCCATGCTACTGATGGAGAGGAAGACAGATGTAGCAGCCAGCCTGCCTTTCAGCCCAGAGCTGTGTGGTCTGGGGGCTCCTGAGCAGTTCTGCTTTAAAATAGTAAAAGCTCGCCTTCCCCTCGCTAACGGGGACAGCCAAGTTCAACACTCAGGAGGGCGGATACAGAGACACACGTGTCACAGTGGCAGCTAAATGCTCCCAGCACCAACCAGGCCCAGCAGAAAGGATCAAAGGCCGCACATGGCCAGGCAGTGACAAATTTATGAAGTCCAGTCATCCCCATGAAAACACTGTATATTTTAATCTGCCCAGTGGAAATAAATCAATCTTGAGTTTCTGTAGGAGGGGCTGCAAGTTGGCTCTGCTTCGTCATGAGGACATAAGGGCTATATTTACATGGACTTCTCCTTCATGCAGACAGCACTTTCTTTGAGGAGACACCTGAAGGCACCTTTACATTTCCCTGTCGCAGAGTCCTGGACACGTAGCTTTGGACAAGCATGAAGGTTTGTGATTGCGTTTAGGTTTACAAACACAACTTGGCATGGGGAAGCCTGTGGGAGGTCGGGCAGACCACCCCGACGTAGGCCTATGAAAGCCCAGTTGGAAAATGTCCTGACGTCAGCCAAAAGTGTGACTGCGTTTCTAAAAACTTGGCGTTCTCTTGGTGGTCGAAACACTGAACCTTTTTGTTCATTGAATGCTGAAAAAACAAGTATGCCAAAGAGGGCTTTTTTTTTTTTTTTCTTCTTCTTGCTAAAGGGTTCCAAAGTGCCTAGCTATTTTTGACTCCTTTTCTCTCGGGACTTGAACACACTCAACAAATGTGAATCAGAGATGTGTTATTGTTTTCTGAGCACATCGATGATTTTGGGCCAGGCCAATGAGGCCCATTTGCCTCCCATGTGGCTTACAAGACAGCCTCTTTGTGCTAGTTGTTGTGATTCTGGTCGGGAGTAGGTGCTGAGTGTGTCTGCTTTGTGAGGATGTGGGAGAGACGTTGGGGCGCTGGATACAAGGGGAAAAGCTTGAGCTTTCATCCGGGAGTTTTCCTTGTGCAAGAAGGCTGACCTTGGCTCCAAGATGGTTTGTGGTTGTGGAAAGAAAGTTTTCCAAATTGGGAGAGAACCAATGAATGAAGTTGTATAAACTTTCTGCTTTTAACCAACTAAACTAATATATTCATATTTCCAATAGAAGTATGAATGTAGTATATATATGCATATATATATATTCCAGTTTGAGAACTCATTAGCTCAGTTGGCTATATATGCCATTCATGAATATATTATATATTTATACTTATAGAATAAATATATATTGCAGATATACATCTGAATATAGCACACATTTATCTAACTGTAAGTATATATGCATGTGGGTATTTAATACCTTATATAAAATTTGAAATGAATTATAAATTAATTAATTCTATGAAATATATATATGTATGCTTTTTGCTTGTGTGTGTGTGTGTACTGTCTTGTGTACATGGCATATACATGGGTATGGGCCCTCGGGGCCCCACGTGCTCACTTGCAGCGGGTTGCACTTAGTAGTGGCTGGAGCAGAACACTGAGTGTCCTTCTCCGTCACACCTCTATTTGCCCTTATCTAATCTGAAGTCTCTTACTGTTCCAAGAGCTTTCCACTTTGTGTGTGTGTGTGTGTGTGTGTGTGTGTGTGTGTGTGTGAACTCCAATGATTCCTGGCTCCCCTGTGGGACTGGGTTACAGATACCCATGGCCAGACCCAGTTATTTAATGTGTGACCTGGAGTTTCCAGTTCAGGCAGCTTCGGGCACCCTTGTTTGTGCAGGAAGCTCACGTGACTACTGAGCCACCTCCCCAGCCCTGAAATTACTTTTGATACTTTTGTTCTGACTCTGATAGACTGAGAAACACTATTCATATATAATTCCATTTTTAGCTAGTGTCTCATACTATAACCCAAGCAGGCCTGGGATTTACTACGTAGCCCAGGCTAGCACACACACGACTCACAGCATTCATTTCGTCTCAGAACACAGAAGGCCAGCATTGTTTGTTTCTTGGTGTATGTGATCTGTGTATGTGTGTACTTTTGTGCATGTGTAAGCACGTGCCGTAGTGCATGTGTGGAGATCAGAGGGTAACCTTTGGGTGTCGCCTTCTACCCTATTCGAGGCACCTTATGTCTCATTGTTGTTCAGCACTGTACTTACCAGGCGACCTGATCCACGAGCTTCTGCGAAGCGCTCCCGTCTCACCATCACTGTGCTGGCATTACAGAAGTCCTTCAGAGCTTCTGGTTTTTACCTGGGGCCTGGGGATCAAACCCTGCCTATTTGGGTTTGAGCAGGCTTTGTCCACTGAACCATCTTCCCAACTCATAGTGTTTTTTAGTGAAAAAGTAATGATATGTACAAAGAAAAAACTCTGGGTACAAAAATCTCTGTACTGAAAAATTCTCTTTCATCCTAAATCCTCCAAGCTCCCTCCCCATTAGTAGCCATGTTTCAGTTATTGTTAAAGCAAAACTATCGAGAGAAGTTGTACCCATGCACACAGGAAGCCCTCCACACACAGAGCCAGAGCAAATGTGCACGCACGCCATATTGCTCACCACATTTTTCTCTTAGAGACTTGATTTTCGTGATCCTGTTTAATAGCACACACACATTCATTCCTTTTAACGGATGTATAGAGTTCCATGTTTGGGAGATGTAGTGCATTTAACAAACCACCCCTCACCCGAGGACATGCAGGTCACTCCTAACTTTCTTACAATCAGCAACACTGTATGTAACAGTCACTGATAAACATTGCACTAGGGAATCTGGAAGAGCATCAGTGCGCATACACATTGTAACTTAGGCTGGGCGTGGTGGCGCACGCCTTTAATCCCAGCACTCGGGAGGCAGAGGTAGGAGGATCACTGCGAGTTCTAGGCTACCCTGAGATTACATAGTGAATTCCAGATCCACCTGAGCTAGAATGAGACCCTACCTCGAAATACAAAACAAAACACATTGTAACTTATTATGATGCCATCACTATTATTTAATTTATTTACTTTTTTGTTTTTTTGAGGTTGGGTTTCACTCTGGTCAGGTTGACCTGGAATTCACTATGTAGTTAGTCTCAGGGTGGCCTCAAACTCGCTGTGATCCTCCTACTTCTGCCTCCCGAGTGCTGGGATTAAAGGCATGGGCCACCACACCTGGCTTATTATTTTATTTTTAATAGCTATCCAAATGGGCTGGGCCAATTTATTTGTCTACCAGCATGGCCAAGGGCAGCTATTTTGTTATCATTTCATTAGTCCAATTGTTTCAAAGTCAACCTTTGTCAGTCTGTTGTATCAAATACACTGAAATCAAGAGGACAGCCTGTGGGTGGTCTGTTGTTTCAGTCTCCCATCCAAGTGCTAACCAGGCCCAACCCTGCTTAGCTTCCAAAACCAGACAAGATCAGAGGCATCCAGGCTTGCATGGCCGTAGATACTCATGGACATTGCAACATCTATTGTGCTTAAACACTCCCTTATACATTTCTTTCCATCTAATTGATTCCTTTCATGGCCAAGGAAGAGGTCAGAATACCTATCCAACAACCCAGGCAGTGGCAGCACAGAGCTCAGGGCTAAGGTAGGTTTCCATCTTTGCAGAGGCACTGATCCCAGGAATCAGTGGTTGCTAGGAGTGGGCCTTGAGGTTTTATCGCCCTGCCTCACTTCCTGTTCACTCTCTGCTTCCTGACTGCTAATGCAATGTGATCCGCTGGCATCCCACTCCTGCTGCCGCCTTCCCTGAATGATGGTATCACGTGGAGCCATGAACTGAGATGACCCTTCCTTCCTGAGGCTGCTTCTTGTCAGGTATTTGGTCACAGCTCTGAGTAAAGTGACCCTGCTGCATACTGCACGGTCCTCCGGGTTTAGGAAGGTAGACTATACGTGGGTGGAGTTGTTGTTAACAAACATGCTCTTGACCACTTCTAAAACTTTCTGTAAGCTTTCTCTCTTGAGAGACTCCATGCACCCCTAACTGCTTGTCTCCAAGTGGATGTGTACAAGGGGCACATGACTGGCAGGGGCTTTGAGGAATAAGAAGGAAAGTGATGGGCTGGAGAGATGGCTTAGTGGTTAAGGCATTTGCCTGCAAAGCCAAAGGACCTTGGATCGATTCCCCAGGACCCACGTTAGCCAGATGCACAAGGTGGCACATGTGTCTGGAGTCTGTTTGCAGTGGATGGAGGCCCTGCCACACCCATTCTCTCTCTCTTTCTTTCTGCCTCCTTCCCTCTCTCACTCTCTCAAATAAATAAAAAATTTTTTAATATATTTTTATTTATTTATTTGAGAGACAGAAAGAGGTTGAGAGAGAGAATAGACATGCCAGAGCATCCAGCCACTGCAAATGAACTCCAGACGCATGCGTCCCCTTGTGTGGCTTACGTGGGTCCTGGAGAATTGAACCGGGGTCCTTTGGCTTTGCAGGCAAAAGCCTTAATTGCTAAGCCATCTCTCTAGCCCACAATTTTTTCTTAAAAAAAGAAGGAAAATGACAATGCAGGTCAGAGTCAGACTGACAAGAAGTTCCACTTCTGGGCCTCTCCTGACTAGCACTGACACGCTGGATGAGTCACCGCTGAGCCTCAGTTTCTTCATCTCTCAAATGGGGCTTTATAATTATGTCACCTGTCCCCTAAGGTTTCTGTGAGGGAAGGTCACCAACATCACACGTGGAAGGCGCTTGGCAGAGCACCTTACTGACCGCTAATCACTCGTATTGTGTGCACAAAGTGTCGCCATCAATATTATTGTTCATGGCTCCTGCACGTCTTCTTCCAGTGGCTTCTTTCCTTTCCCTTCTTGACCTACTCTTGCTCTTGTGCTCAAGTCATTTCAAATGGAACACAACAGAGAAAGCGTCTCCCTGGTAGGGCAAACACACTGCAGTCCTCAGAAACGCAGGTGCAGGACCTCCCCAGAAGACTGGAGCCTTTTCCATTGCGATGAACCAACGCCGGGACACTAAATAGCACGTTGTTACGTTGTTGTTACGTTGCTATCCAAGGGCGTCTGGGAAAGTTGACTCTGGCAGAGCCAACCCCAGGGTCCTTCAGGTCTGCGGAAGCACAGTGCAGTTCCCATCTTGATGGATGTTCTCTAATCGTGTCTGACCTAGAAGCTGGGGACCCCCCCCAACTGCTTGTAGGCAAAGGCCACATGGCAATACACAATGGCCCCCTGAAGCCCAACTGGGAAAAACTCAGTTTCTCTAGACTACAGAAATGTCAGAAAGAAATTATCCCTCTGTAGTCCATTAAACCCAAAGCATAAATTCTGCCCAGCCCTTTCTACCCTCCCTCCCGGTCATATTATAATCTGCGGTCTCATTCCTAGGCTTCCACAGCTGGTGGTTGGCTGGAGTTTGAGGCTTTGGGGACATAAAGCAAGTGTGTATTTGTGTTCTCCTATCAGCACTCGCTTGCTCCAGTAGGAGAAGAAGTGTCCAGAACAGCTACTGATTTCTAGGATCGTGGAGGATATATTCTGTGTGAACAGGTGGCAGGTTAATAGTTCTATAACCTACATAATTTTCTGCCTCCTCCTTGAAATGCCAGGTCTTTTAGATAAAACCAAAACCAATGTTATCTCTGCTCCATTGAAGAAAGATTTGACATAAAAGTGAGTTAGTGGGCTGGAGAGATGGCTTAGCAGTTAAGGTGCCTGCCTCCTAAGCCCAAGAACGCTGGTTCCAATCTCCGGAGGTTCTAGTCTCCAGGTCCCACATTTAGCCAGATGCAAAGAGACGCAAGGGCGCAATGCCGCACTTGACCACAAGGGGACGCACACATCTGGTTCATTGGCAGCAGCTGAGGAGGCTGCTGGCGCGCCCATCTCTATCTGTCTTCCTCTCCCTCTCTCTCTGTGTCTCTCCAAAAAAAAAAAAAAAAAAAAAAAAGAGTTAGTTATGGAACAACAGCCCTTCATCTGTTTTGTTACATAGCTATGGTTTGAATCAGAGGTCCCCCATAAACTTGTGTGTTCTGAATGCATGGTTCCCCAGCTGATGGCAATTTGGAAGGGCAAGCCTTGCTGGAGGTGGTACATTGTTGAGGGAGGGCCTAGAGGTGTTATAGCCAGCTTCCGTTTGCTCAGTCCCCTGCTACTGTTTTCTACCCGATGCTGGCCAGCCAGTGATCATACTTTCCCCTTCCAATCGTGGAGTGTCCCCTCGATTCAGTCAGCCAAAATACACTCTTTCCTCCATTCACCTGCTTTTGGTCAGATGCTTTGTCCCAGCAATGAGAAGGTGACAACAGACTGCAGACTTTCTTCATCCTGCTCCTCCCCAATCAGGGTTTCGTTGGAGCGTTGTCAGCCATATTTCGTGCACATTGGAAAAACAACCTCCACACATCCAAAGCACAGCACAGGTTTCCCACTTAGTTTCAGCCATAGGAAATCTGGAGAGAAAACAGAATGGACCCTTGTTTTATTAAGAACATGTAATAGGGGCCGGGCGTGGTGGCACATGCCTTTAATCCCAGCATTCGGGAGGCAAAGGTAGGAGGATCGTCATGAGTTCAAGGCCACCCTGAGATTACATAGTGAATTCCAGGTCAGCCTGGGCTAGAGTGAGACCCTATCTTGAAAAACCGAAAAATGAAAAAAAACAAAAAAAGAAAAGAAAAGAAAATGTGAGAGGGGCTGGAGAGAGGCTTAGCGGTTAAGACACTTGCCTGCAAAGCCAAAGGACCCAGGTTTGATTGCCCAGTACCCATGTAAACCAGATGCTCAAGGGGACACATGTATCTGAAGTTCGTTTGCTGCGGCTGGAGGACCTGGAGCACCCATTCTCTCTCTCTCTCCCTGTCTATTTCTGTATCTCTCTCTCAAATAAATAAATAAAAATTAAAAAAAGAATTGATATTCTAAAAAAAACAGATGAAGAAAAGAAAATGTAAGAGCAGGCTGGAGAGATGGTTCAGTTATTAAAGGTGCTTGTTTGCAAAGCCTGATGGCCTGGTTTTGTTTCCCCAGTACCCACATAAATCCAGATGCATGTGGAGTTTGTATACAGTGGCAGGCCCTGTCTGCCACTTTCTCTCTGTCTTCTCTCTTAAATATATACATACATATACATACATATATATATATATATATATATATATATATATATATATATATATATTTTTTTTTTTTTAAGAAAATGTAATTTTGGAGGGATAATTTTCCTGGATTTAGAATTCTGGATTGACAGTTTTCTTTTCTTTTCTTTTTTTCTTTCAATGCTTTCATTGACATCTGGCCCTCATTTTTTTCTGATACACGGTTAGCAGTCATTCATATCATAATCTTCTAACTTCTGCCTGGCAGCTTATTTTAATGTTTTCTCTTTGTTTTTGTTTAGCGTTTTAGTTCTCTTCCTGTGAAGAGAGGGATTTTTTTTCTCCCTAGCAGGTGTTACATTTCTAGCTAATCCTTTTTGCTGGTGGAGGGGGCTTGGTTATACAATTTGGTAGAGTGGGCTCATTTGGTTTGGCTTCCTGTGATCATGGGGTATAGTCTTCATTCCTAAATATGGCCCTTCTGAAAGTTCAATGAAAAATCAGAGAAACCTCCCAAGTCCCTGTCACTTAAATTCAGCACAGGAGTTCCTCTGCTGTGCTAGCTGCTAAGATCTCTCCATGGCTTCTTCAGTCTCGGCTGTTTCTTTCTGTCATGATCACTAGAGTCTTTGCATCTATGTCCAGATCAGGCATTAGCCAAACCTTGAAAAAATGCAGTAGAGATTTTCTAGTTAGTCTTTCTGTTCTTTCCTTCCTCAATTTTTAGCTATCTGGATGCTCACATTCTATCACTGAAGCCAGTTAATTTCAGCTGGTTAATTTGTGATTTTTATACATGATACACACCATGCAACACTTTGAGGGTTAGATCATGCCCTCAAGAAAGTGGCACATAAATAGATATCATCCAACATAATTCCATCTTTTAGGGTTGAATGCCTCTAGTTTTGCATGGAACAGCTATCTATTTAATTGAGCAGCTATTAAAAAAGAAAGTATTGGGTCGGGGGTGAAATGGCTTGGCAATTAAAGGTGCTTGTTTTGCAAACCCTGATGGCCACGGGTTCAATTCTTCAGTACCTACATAAAGCCAGATACACAAAGTGGCACATATATCTGGAGTTTGTTTACAGTGGCAGAGGCCCTAGCATGCCCGTTCTCTCTCTTACTGTCTCTCTGCTTATGAAGATATGTATATATATTTCCAGATTTTTTTCTGATGTTGTTGGAACTGATTTGATTTTAAATAATATCTATTCTGTACCATTTGTTCCATGGTAGATTGCTGGTTTCTTCTTTTGCTTCCTTAAAAATGAGCCTTCATTTTAATCTCATTTTTGTGTCTGCACCTTGTCTTTGAATTACTGATTTTAAAAAACAGAATTTAGGGCTGGAGAGATGGCTTAGCAGTTCAGGCATTTGCCGGCAAAGCCAAAGGATCCCAGTTTGAGTCTCCAGGACCCTTGTAAGCCAGATACACATGGTGGTGCATGCATCTGGAGTTCCTTTGCAGTGACTGGAGGCCCTGGTGTGCCCCTTCTCTCTCTCTCTCTCTCTGCCTCTCTCTCCTCTTTCTCAAATAAATAACTAAAATATATTTTAAAAAATGGAATTTATTTGGGAGTACTGTAGACAGCGAATGGCGGTCTGCCACAGAGACATATTATTGATGGGAGAAGAAGCCCTGCGTGGCATTGCTCTTGAGTTATTTTCAGCTTTGTGTCTCCACTGTTGTAGGGCCCAAAGTTGTGTTAGCAGAGTTCCCTACTCTAGTATACTTTTACATACCCTATAACAAATTATATAAAATTCGTCTCAAATTGTCTTAAACATGGAAAGGAAATTTATTGATGAGCATAACCAAAAGGGATATGTCATAGCACATGTATCTCTTTTTGGGAACTTTGTTCTCAACAGTCTCACTACTTGGTGACAAAATGGCCACTCAAGCCTCACCTTGATCAAGCCCAGTAGCAAAGAGTAACTAAATCTCTCTCAGCCAAAACCACTGACTTCTCACGGGCTCTGAAGTCCATAGTTCTCGTGTCCAGGGAGAATATAATCCTCACTGGCAGGATTGGAATAACGGCCTCTCGGGTCACAAAGCTAGAGTTGACACCACTGGTGTACAACTGATAGTGACAAAAAAAAAAAAAAAAAAAAAGAGTTTCACAAGGGCTGGGGAGATGCCTCCGTGATTAAAAATGTGCTTGCTTGCGAAGCTTACCAACCTGAGCTTGCTTTCCTAGTATCCATATAAAGCTGGATGCAAAGTGATACGTGTATCTGTGATCCCAGCACACTGGCAACAATGGAAGGTAGAGCCAGGACAACTCAAAGCTAGGGAATTTGCAATGGCAAGAAAGCCTGTCTCAAAGAAAGTGGAAGAAAGGCACAGATACCTCAAGGCTGCCTTCTGGCCTCCACACGTGCACCACACACACACACACACACACACACACACACACACACACACACAATTTTAAAAATTAAAAAATAGTTTTTCAGGGGCTGGAGAGATGGCTTAGCAGTTAAGCGCTTTCTTGTGAAGCCTACGGATGCTGGTTCGAGGCTCAATTCCCCAGTGCCCATGTAAGCCAGATGCACAAGGCAGTGCAGGCATCTGGAGTTCGTTTGCAGTGGCTGGAGGCCCTGGTGCACTCATTCTCTCTCTCTCCCTCTTTTTCTGTCTCTCTGTTGCTCTCAAATAAATAAAAGTAAACAAAAATTAAGAAAATAGTTTTTCAAAGGAATACAGTAATAGCTGCAGTAGAAGAAAGTTCTGTGAGTCTTGAAGGCTGTAGAACTCTGAAGATTTACTATACCACACTAGTGTCTTGATGTCTATTCATCCTAGCTAAGCACTATCTTAGGACTCAAAGGTTCTCATGTTTATCAGTTGGCCTTCAGAGAATGCCTTAGGGCTACAGGAAGCACACGGGGGAGACCCACATGCATCTCTGGTAGATGCTCCAAGAGGCTCCTGGGGCTCAACTGTAATTTATATAACTATTTAAGGTTATTTGAGATAACATAAGTTTCTGAATTTTATGAAATTAAGTAAACAAGCATTTCTTGTGGAAATTACCATCAAGTCTGCTTTTTAAAATCTTTACTCTTGCCGGGCGCGGTGGCGCACGCCTTTAATCCAACCACTTGGGAGGCAGAGGTAGGACGATCACCGTGAGCTCAAGGCCAGCCTGAGACTACATAGTGAATTCCAGGCCAGCCTGGACTGGACTAGAGTGAGACCCTACCTGGAAAAACCAAAAAAAAAAAAAAAAAAAAAAAAAAAAACTTTACTCTTCTTAGCAGGAGATAGAGCTAGGACCCAAGGATGTTACTAACAGTTGGCTCAGACCACTCCTTGGTATCTCAGATTTTTTTCCTCTTTCTTTGTAAAGTGAGAAAAGTAGTGTTCTAGTGTGGCCTGTTTTTTGTTTTTTGTTTTTTTTAACAAACCTTTAAATCTTTTGAGAAATATGCAAGAGAAAAGGATCTGCGACCACCCCTCCCCTCTGGAATCTGTTTTCAGTAAATCAGACAAAACTAGAAAGGACCACTTGAAACTCCTTTGCTATGTAGCATGAAACAGAATGATTCTGTGTGACAGAACAAAGCTGTCTTGGGCGTGCATTTTCTTTGGGGTACTTAACTTTTATTTATGGCCCCTGTTTCTTGTCACTTCTCAGGTTATCCGGGAACTTTTAAGGCAAATGTGCGAGCTGCTTAGGGCCCCCTTGATCAAAGTAAACACTGTAGCATCATCCTAAGGCTGCATTTTGCTGTCCTGGGAGATAAGGAGGTTATCAGTATGTTATTCTCACGTCTAACCTTTAGAGGTTAAAAGAAATAGAATTCCACATTTGAAGAGTTTCACGGATCTCTGATACCAGTTTGATCTAGAGAGGCCAGCATTCCGTTTGATCCTTTTAGTATTAAGACTGAGTTTGAGCCAGGCATGGTGGCACATACATTTAATCCCAACACTTGGGCAGCAGACGTAGGAGGATCGCAGTGAGTTCAAGGCCACTTTGAGACTACATAGTAAATTCTAGGTTACTCTGGGCTAGAGTGCGACCCTACCTCGAAAAACCAAAGAAAAGACTGAGTTTGGGACCACAAATGGGGCTTCCTTTCCTTTCTCCTTTCCTCTGTCCTTTCCTTTCACTCCCTTCTCTTTCCTTCTTCCCTCCCTCCCTATCTCCCTTTTCTCCTCCACCTCTCTATTTTGACAAGACCTTCATATATATCCCAACCTGGCCTCAAATTCATGACCCTCCTACCTCAGTTTCCCCAGTGCTGGAGCCACAGGCATGCATCCTGTTCCTCACCTGTAATATTTTAAACTCTTACACTCTCCTCAAGGCTAAGTAGAAAACCAGTGATAAGTGTTTTGGGCCAAGACACTCAGCAGCAGGGGTTCACCAGGCCAGACGGAGGCCCAGTTCTAAGTATTATATTGCATGTCATGAAATTCTCTGTTTCCCAAATATTAGCTGTACTTGGATTATTTTCAAAGGTAAACACCTAGCATTTCTAAGAGATAAAGAAATTAAAGCCCAAAATGTAATAGCAACCCATTGCAAGTGGCCCAAATCGAATGAGTGGCACAAGGCCTTCAGGTGATCCTGAAGTACTACTAGATGTAGTACTGGCATGGCTGGGAGTCTCAGGTATCAGCCACTCCTCCACAGATTTTCCACTTGGGGACTGTGCCATTGCATGGGGACATCTTATCACATGACCCATTTGCTTCCTGGCAACCTCATGCCACCACTGGGTGTGGAAGTCAGCAGTGAGGGAGCTGCCTGGACTGTGTGCGCAGGAAACACCACTCGGGTCCCAAGCCTTCCAGCCTCCATACATTACTGCCTGCCATCTGGCTTCTAAACTACAAATCAAGGAATTTAGAAAAAGTAGGACAGTGACCTGATCACTATCCCTGATGAAAACCCATCAGACATCATGCCATTGCAAGGTTAAAATTGTCTGGAGCCCAGATTCCTATGCACTCTTGGTGGCCTGCGTCTGCCCTCCAGCCTCAGCTTGGCCTGACCTCCCACTCAGAGCGGCAGAGCTCAGCTGGGCCATGTCCTCTCTTGTCAGACCTGCAAACGGAGACAGGGCCCAGTGTTCTCTGCTTCTCCCAGCTCTGATGACCTCCTGGCCTGGTACCTTTTTCTCCCCTTTAGTCTCCAATTTATCTCTAAGAATGATATCAGCTCCTCCAGGTCTCCCTAACACTCCCCTGTTGACAGCCAAGCCACAGGGCCGCTCCACTGGTTCTCTCCTCTGGCTTCTTGTTCAGAACCATCCCAGGGCTGTGTTCTTAGGGCCGAGCTGGGCCTGACACATTGGGTATGCCGTGTATACCCAATCATTCACAAAATGACCTTAAGCATAACTATGTCTTCACAGGTGGTGTCAGGGGACTGAAAAATATGGTCAAAAGCTGTTTGTTTAATTTCCTTTCTAAGGAATTCCTGAAAGTGGGGGTTGGTGAAATTGGCTCACTCAGTAAAGAGCTTGCTCACTTCAGAACCCACATGAAAACGCATGCTGGGCGTGGTAGTACACTTGGAATCCTTGTCCTGGAAAACTGGAGACAGGCAGATTCCTAGGACTTCCAATCTAGCTAATTGGTGACCTCTAGGATGAGAGATCTTGTCTTGGGGGTGGGGAAAGGTGGATGTCATCCTTGAGGCCTTCACAAACATGTGTACACACACATGTCCCTCCACACACATCAACATGCACACACACGCATGCATGTGTGCCACACACACGTTTGACAAGAATACCTGAAGCTTCTATCATTTAAGAACATTCATGTCTGTGTATTTTAGTATCCTTGTTATCTGCCATTTTGCAAAGCTTCCCTTGGGATCTGTGGCTATCACAGCTGGATATCAGATTGAAAAGCGCCCTGGGAGGGGCTTGCTTGGATTTGCGGGAGTGAGGGCAAAAGAATGAATTTCTCTCATGTCCTTCAATGATCTGAACTGTGCTTGTTCACACATAGGGGTAAAGTATTTCCTCCTAGTCTTCGCTGGGGTAAGTGCGAGGAGAACACGGAAAACTGTCCCTTGAAGCATTCTCTAACCGAGGTAGTGTTGGTGGGAATCCACGCTCCATGGATGCACGGCTCAGCCCTCACACATATGGGATGCATTTGACTCCAGTCACAAAATGTCTGAGGGAAAGAATCCCATAAATATACAAACTGCTTTATTTTGTGATTCAACTCAATTCAAAAGTGCTACAGGGAATTTAATATAAGAAACACTGGCTTTTGAAGCCCACACCTAAATTTTTATTATTGTTGGCATATTTATTGAAACATGCAGCGTACTTGATTGATTGAGGCCCATGCTGTTTTGCTGAGCTCATGTTTAAGGGCTTGATCACAGTTCAAGGCCAAGTTGTATCTTTGGAATCTCATTTACATTGCTTTTTACAATATCAGAATGGGTCCATTTTGGTTTTTATTTCTGTAAGTAGCAGAGCTGCCCCTGGATAAAGTGTTAAAATGAGAACGTGTGGAGGTGCTGAAAATCCCAAAAGATGTTTCTGTCTGATTCCATCTCAATCCACTACCATCCGCAACTGGCTCAGACCCTATAACAGAACGACCTGGATATGGGTTACAAACGCACACGACTCTACTATGATAATGGTCATATGCCAGGCAACTTATCCCCAATATAAAAATAGACCTTGGAGGATCTCAGCTGGGATTCGGAAGCATAGGCTTGTGTGAAATTTACATGCTGCTCACACTCCCCCCCCACCCCACCCTCATTTCTTGGCCAACGCTGGAATAAAATGCAGTTAAAGAGAAGATAAGCCCCTGGCTGGCTGAATGGAAAACATGTAATAAAATGAGTATCGAGCCGCTAACCCCAGATCTCTTTTCACCAACTCTAAGCCACCTCTGACATGACCAGGGCTCCCTGGGGAAATGCCCTGGCCTCAATCAAGTGAAGAAAGTATTCCAGCAAAGTTAGATTGTGTGATTCCTCTCACTGAAAGAAGCCCTTTGTAAAAAGAGGGAGGAAGGGAGGGAGGGAGGGGGGAATCTTGGACTTTGGCTGTTGGCTCAGTGCCCCACAAATTCACTGCCCTTCTCTTGCAAAACAATTCATCCAGCTCCAGTGTCCTGAAGCCATTGTGATCCCAGCCCTCTGCCTTACAGCGCCTCAGGAATGTCTAGGCTCTGCTAAATGTTGGCCCAAACCTTATGGTCATCAAGCTATTTTCAGTCTGAGAAATTATGACGTCATACCTACTACAAGGCAGCATTGAGCCTTGAAGAAGAAAGGGAGCAAACTCCATTCTTCAGGGGAGTGCATTAGTTCTGTTTTGGTCGCTATATCAAAATACCCAAGGTTGGTTTATCTATCTCACACTTTTACAGGTGAAAAGCCCCAAAGCATGGAATAAACTCTGCTTGACTCTGGTGAGGTCCACATGGCGCATGGCGCATGGCAAATGTTGGGAATGGACATGAGAGGGAGAGATTACATAGCATGTCAGGGAGCCAGAGGGTGACCCCCATCACGAAAACCGAGTGGGATTCCTGGAGAACGACCTGAACATTCTCCAAAAGCCATCCACCAGCAATGTCCTACTAGTTTCTGCCTCTTAAAACAAAAGCTCCACCACCCTTACATTGGTGGCCCATGTCTTTAATCCCAGCTCTTGAGAGGTAAAGATAGGAGGATTCCTGTGAGCTTGAGGCCAGCCTGGAACTACAGAGTGAGTTCCAGGTCAGCCTTGCTAGAGTGAGACCCTACCTTGAACAAACAAACAAAAGAAAAGTTCCACCACCACTTTCATTGTCACTCTGGGAACCAAGCCCCCCCCAACACATGAACCCCAGTAGACACACTCAAATGATATCCCAAGTGTGACAGACAGGACCATCTCTAAAAATCAGCGTGGCCCTAAGGTATGGAAGAAGTGCCCAAGACAACAGTCCCCTGTGTTCAAAACGTCCCTTGAACCTTTCCAACAGAAGGGCCATGCTGGAGTCCGATGTTCACTGACATTCACCTTTCACTGTGTCCAACACTAGATTCTCCCTTTAGAATTGTAGCTGATCACTGCTGCCTGTGGTGTCGAATAAAGCAAATAGCTGATGTGCCTTTTTAGGGCCATGCTAGAAAAATATATATATACTAAATACAAGAGGCATTCACCCTGCAAAACCTGCAGTCAGGAAGCAACAGAAGAAAGACCGGATGGGTGCTCACCTCCCAGTTGACACTGACTCCAGCCCCAAGGGAGTCACGAGGGCTTTTTCCTGCTCTAACCCCCAACTTCTCTCCTCGCCCTCAATGCTTGCCAGTAACTGGATGCGTGTCTGATGCTTCTCCTGAGTAAACCAACCAGCAGATTCTGTGATGACGACGGGGCGCCTCTTTCAATCATCTCTCTGTTGTATATTGCCGAATGCCTATAGTGTCTGCTGCTTTCTGTAAACATGTGTCAAACAAAATAAAATATTTAGGATGAGATGACAAGAGAAAGGAGACCGGCAATAGTGAAATGTCCCAAATGTATGACATGAGCGATATCAATTTAGGAGATGAGTGAGGGACCCTAGCCAGCTCAAACTGATGAAGGACAGCCTCTTGCAGAATTTGGGGTTGCATTGAATAGGAAGATAGACACTGACTATGTGGAGGTAGGAAGTAGTAAGCTGCAGTACTAAACTTCTTGGTAAACTAGTTAGCTCTATCATGATTAACCTGCAAAGGAAAATCTTATCTTTTGTTTTGTTTTGGTTTTTTGAGGTAGGGTCTCACTCTAGCCCTGGCTGACCTGGAATTCACTCTGTATTCTCAGAGTGGCCTTGAACTCAAGGAGATCCTCCTACCTCTGCCTCCCAAGTGCTGGGATTAAAGGAGTATACCACCATGCCCGGCTTGAGAATTTTTAATATTTTTTAAAAAATATTTAATTTATTTATTTATTTATTTGAGAGAGGAAGAGGCAGAGAGAGAGAGAGAGAGAGAGAGAACGGGCCCACCAGGGCCGCCAGCCACTGCAAATGAACTCCAGATGCATGTGCCCCCCTGTACATGGGCCCTGGGGAATCGAGCCTTGAACCATGGTCCTTAGGCTTTGCAGGCGAACGCCTTAACCGCTAAGCCATTTCCCTGGCCCAATATTTTTATTTTTGACATTTTATACATGAAACATAGTCACCCCTATTACTCTTACTTATTCCCCTCCCACTAAAGCACTTATTCCCAGCTCCTCTCCCTTTTGTCTTTTTTTAATGACCCAGTGCGTTCATTAGCATGAGAAAATGTTACTGGAGTATGGGCAACTTACTGGTAGCTGCACTACTGGAGAGCATGGCTCTTCCTCTCCCAGCAACTGTTTATTTCTAGAATTTTTGTCCCCTTACCTGTATCTCCACTCTCCCTCCCTACCACATACTCTTTTTTGGGGGGGGGCGCATGAGTTGAGGTAGGGTCTCACTGTAGCCCAGGCTGACCTCAAATTCACAGCGATCCTCCTACCTCTGCCTCCTGAATGCTGGGATTAAAGGCCTGTGCCACCACACTCATCTGACACACACTTTTTCACTTAGCAACTTCCTCTGTAGACTGATCTTTCTGGAATTTCCTTTCAGGGACTGGAGAGATGGCTTACTGGTTAAGGTGCTTGCCTGCAAAGCCAAAGGACCCTGGTTCAATTCTCCAGGACCCACATAAGCCAGATGCACAAAGTGGTACATGCATTTGGAGTTTGATTGCAGTGGCTGAAGGCCTTGGTGCACCAATTCTCTCTCTACCTGCCTTTCCTCTCTCCCTCCTTTCTCTTTCTCTCAAATAAATAAAATAAAATAAAATAAAAATTTACCTATCAAGTTAACATTCCTTTATAAGGTCTATGGAGCTACTCCACTGGCATAATTACTGAAAGTGGAGGATTTGGTGCCTGATGACAGTGATAGTCTATTTTTGTGGCATGTGACTAAAGGGGTGGGGAGTGCTTTAAAAGATGTAGGGCGAAAAAAAAAAAAAAAAGCCTATGGCCAGGGACATAGGCTGGAGTGGGGAACCTACTACTGTGGTAATACTAAACAGACAGCATGTCTTACTGCCTTCTAAGCATCTATATTTGTTCTATGGATTAGTACTGTCTGAAGCCTCCAATCCAGAAGTGTCTTACTTATGGACAGAGATTACTGCAAGATGCCTAGCTGGCAAAATTTCTGAGCAGACGTGACTCCTGTGTGCCCAGGCTCAAACAGGACATCTAAACCATCCCTTCCAAGTCTCTGGGAAAGTAGTGGAAGAGGGAACAAAAAGAATGTGAGAGTAGGGGTGGGGAAGAGACAGGTTGTCTTCTGGATCAAACATGGCTGCACACAGCATGTGGTTTTTTGCGCAAGACTGCGCCCGTCAGTATGTCACCATTGATGGAGGGGGTGGGGGTCTATGACACCCGACACTCCAGGGTAGCTAATGGTCACTGGAAGGGGTAGTGAGGTTCGTCAGTGTTGTCGCCACTGGTTAGCTGTCCATCCCACAGAAAGTAACCTTCCACCCGTGATCACGCCAGAAACCCTAACTTAACTCATCGGGTTATAAAACAGCCACGCCAGTCAGATGGGCGTTACCATGGGCCAGCAGGAGGAGGAAACGGGGACGAGAGGGTGAAGGGGGGAAACGATCAAAATACATTATGTGCATGCACAAACATGCCAACAATGGAATTAAGCGCTGGAGGAATGGCTTAGTGGGTAAGGCATTTGCCTGCAAAGCTAAAGACCCGGGTTCAGTTCCCCAGGACCCATGTTAGCCAGATGCACAAGGGGGCACCTGCGTCTGGAGTTCGTTTGCAGTGGCTGGAGGCCGTGGCACACCCATTCTCTCCCACCCCTCCCTATTTCTCTGTCAAATAAATAAATAAATAAATATAAAATATTTAAAAATGGAATTCAAAGAAAAATTTAAATGACAATGGAGTAATACAAAAGTGAATGTGATTTCTGCCTATGTATTTTCCAGATGCATACTTACAAGGAAAAATAATGTTTTAAAAGGGGGAAACATCCTGAATGAACATTATCAGTTTGGATGGGTGGAATCGTTCATATTGTAAAGATGGTTCAGTTATCAAAAAGCATTAGCCGGTGGGGAATGCAGCCGAGGTCTGAACATTCCTCGAGCTCGAATGACAGAGCCATAATCAGTCCACATTTCCTGCATTACTATGCTAATCGCACCACAACTAAATTAATAGTTGTCATTCGCTGTGTTTCCTGGATTCTCTTCTCCCTTTCATTCTGATATCAGAGATTAAGAATAAAGGCATATTTCTGTTATCAGTCAACTTTTGACTGTGTGTATCCTCACTCATTTGTTTTTTTTCTTTTTTAGCCAAGCTTGGGTTCATTGGCACTGACTTCATGGAAAGAAATGCTAGTACTATTAAAAAATAATTATGGTCTTAAAATAGCAGACATGTTCATCGCCACCACAGTTGGATTGCGGATGGGTTATGATTAGAATCCTCAGTATAACTGTGAATTATCTTCCTCCTATTGTTTGGGGGCAGAGGGAGGAGCACACACTGATTCTGAATGATATTTTTCCTTTGAAAAATTATTTTTGGCTAAAGACATGATTTAAAGATAATTTGTCTATGGCATAGTCCAACAAGCTACATGGCTTACCATGGTCCCCAAGGTGGGTAAAAAGGGTGAGGTGCATACCAGAACATTAGATTTTTTTTTTTCTTAATATGTACTCTTTTCCTGGAGATTCTAATGTAAAATTTAAGGTGGGGAAGGGGTAAATTTCCCTCTCTTTCTCATTATGAGCAACTTCTGTTAATGCATTATATGGTATCTTTAGTTATCTCGAGATGTTTAATGACTTAAGGACTTCTTTTTTTTTTTTTTTTTTTTTTTTTTTGAGGTAGGGTCTCACTCTAGACCAGGCTGACCTGGAATTCACTATGAAATCTCAGGGTGGCCTTGAACTCATGGTGATCCTCCCACTTCTGCCTCCCAAGTGCTGGGATTAAAGGCGTGTACCACCATGCTCGGCTTGTTTAATGACTTTTAAAAAATATATTTATTTATTTGTTTATTTGAGAGAGAGAGAGAAAAAATGGATATGAGCATGCCAGGACCTCTTACCACTGCGAACAAATTCCAATTGCATGCAGCATTTTGTGAGTTTGGAGCTTTACTTGGGTGCTGGGGAATTGAACTCAGTCCATCAGGCTTTGTAAGCAAGTGACTTTAATAGCTGTGATCTCTCTCTAGCCTCCCAATGAATTTCTTAACTAAAGCACTCCTGTCAGATCAGAGAGGTAGCTCCGTCAATAAAGTACTTCATTCACAGGGCCTGAGTTTGATCTCCAGCGCACACATAAAAAGCTGAGTAGGGTGTTGTGTGCTTGTAATCCCAGCACTGGCAAAGAAGAGAGAGGTGGATCCCTGAAGCTTGCTGGCCAGCCAGTCTAGCCTAATTAGTGAGCTCCAGACCAGTAAGAGACCCTGCCTCAAAATTAAGAATAAAAAGGTGGAAGGCACCAGAGGAATAATATTCAAGGTTGTCCTCCGTCCATATGCACATTCCCACATGCACAAACACACACATGAACACACACAAAGAACTCCCGTCTTATAGTATAAGACTAGCTACCGATTCTTCATGTATCAGCATGTGGCCCTTTGTTAAAGGGGATTATGTGTTGCGCCACCCCAAGTATTGGTCTCACTTTATAAGTCCTGTGCTGTGCCTGAGCCACTTGCTGTGATTCAGGTCCTCGCTTTTCTGCTTCCTAAGCTAAATCAGAAAGGTCCCAGCCAATTCAAAAACCTGAAGGCCAGAGCTGGAGAGATGGCTTAGCAGTTAAGGCACTTACCTGCCAAGCCTAAGGATCCATGTTCAACTCTCCAGATCCCATGTAATCCAGACAAATAAAGGTGAGACAAGCACAAGATCACACATGCCCACTAGGTGGCACAAGTGTCTAGCATTTCAATTTCAGTAGCTGAGGCCCTGATGCACCTGTTCTCTTCCTCTTGCTCTCTCTCTCTTTAAAACAAAAATAAAGACTAAAACCTGGTCCCATAATGGAAATCCGACCCCTGCAGCCAGACCAAAGAGGAGTGGCTGGGTCAAGCTACATCTAAAGACTGGAAAAGACCAATGTCCCAGGTCAAGGCAGCAGGCATGTGGAATTCCTTCTTTGTTACAAGAGGGTCCACAGATGCAATAAATTCAGGTCTTGAAGGAGGCCCAGCCGCATGAGAGAGGGCCCTCTGCTTTTCTAGATCTTCAAGTTCAAGAGTCAATCCAATCTAAGAAAGACAACTTTTCAGACACTTCCCCAGTGATGTTTGACCAAATATCTGGGCACCATATTATCCAGTGAAGTTGGTGCATAGAATTAGCTATCATCACAGGAGAGAGCGGAGCTAAGAGATACGATGAGAGAGGTGACTCGTGTGGCTGGTGCCTCTCCAACAGCCATTTCCTACCTCAGGTCATTTCAGTTTCCACTTCCTTTTGGGGGGAGGAGTGCATTGTTTTTAATATTATGTGCACCTTAACATCAATTGCCCCTGAGTTTCCCTGTAACCTTGGTAACATTGTGGAAGAGGGAGAGCTGAGCACCCACCCATGTCTCTGAAATACATTGAGACCTATGGAAATGCAGTTGCCAGCCTCCACTTAGCAGTTTCCTGTGAGGTTTGCGTTGACCACATGGACCATGAGGCAAACATGTTTCTGGGGTTTCTCATAGACCAGGACCAATATGTATGATGAGACTGAAATATTTTGAACATACTTGCAACTTCCAGTATTCTGCTTAGGTCTATTTTTTTAAAAAATATTTTATTTATTTGAGAGAGAGAGAGAAAGAGGAAGACAAAGAGAGTGGGCATGCCAGTGCAAATGAATTCCAGAGGCATGCACCACCTTGTGCATCTGACCTACTTGTGCACTGGGGAATTGAACATAGGTCCTTAGACTTTTCAGGCAAAGGTCTTAATGGCTAAGCCATCTTTCCAGCCCCCTGTTGTGTATTCACTTCATTAAAAAATGTTAGAATACAGATCAAGTTGCTTTATAGGGCCAAGTGCAATTGGAAAAGCAAGATTGCAAAGTCTCTTGAGTTACAGCCTGAGGTCCTATCTGGTGCTTCCATGGCTCTTAGCACATGGTCTGTTTCCCTTTGCTCCTTTGAAACAAAACCTTTCTTTGGCTCAGAACCCTGACATGTTCATCTGTGGTGCATGAACCGCCTTCCAGCCCTGCCATAAGACCTCTCTCCAGGAAAGATATCCATCGGAGCATCTCTCAATTTAAACCTGAATTGAGAATCTTTTTTTTCTTTTTTTGGAAAGACACAGAGAGAGAGAGAGAGACACAGAGAGAGGGAGAGGACGACAGATAGAGATGGGCGCGCCAGCAGCCTCTCAGCTGCTGCAAACAAAATCCAGATGTGTGCGCCCCCTTGTGGTCAAGTGCAGCATTGCGCCCTTGCGTCACTTTGCATCTGGCTAAACGTGGGACCTGGAGATTGGAACCCGCGTTCTTAGGCTTAGGAGGCAGGTGCCTTAACCGCTAAGCCATCTCTCTAGCCCAAGAATCTTTTATAGTATACAAAGAGTGCTTTGGGAAGCAAAATAGCTCTGCAGTCTGGTCCATATCACCTAGGTTAATCCGAGGGCCAGGGAGATGGCTCAGTGGGTTAGGTTGCTTGCCACATGAGAATAGGACCAGAGAGGGCCTGATTCACCCCGAGTTCAATTCCCCAGTGTCCACATAAACAGTGGGGCAGGACAAAGCACACCTGTCACCCCCGTCCTCTGGGCAGTGGAGACCAGAGAATTGCTGTGGGCTTGGTGGTCAGCCAACCTGGCCAAACCAAACAGAAACAGGAACAACATAGCATAACACGGAACACAGTGGCCATTCTGGGTTCAGAGACAAACTCTATCCCCAGCACACATGGGAAACAGAGAATGACAGCCCATGTTCTCTGACACACACATGCGCGCACACACACACACACACACACACACACACACAGAATGTGCACATCTGGACGCACATGTGCGTGCAGCACATAAACACCCCACACACCACACCACACATACTACACACATACATGTGCAAAAAAAAAAAAAAACCCACACAGTTCATCTAATTTGTCTGCTGAGATACCTAGAATTTTCTTCCGAGAAGTTTCTGTGCTCATTGGATTGGCCTGCGGTTCCTGGCCCGTGTGCTCCCTCGGGGTATGGAAGTAGGGCAAAGCAGGCATGAGTTCTAATGACTTCCCAAGGTGGCTCCTTCAGCTGTGTCTGTCCACAGTGCCTGTACTCCATTCATGCAGAAATGCTTACTGCTAAAAATAAAAGGAACCCCTCCGAAGTAATTACTGCAGAAGCACACCTTGTAGCAGAACAAGAGAGCTCATGTCTGGCCCAAGGCCTCTCTTTATGCTATGAAAAGCCAACTCTGCACGTTCGTGGGAAGCTGCTCACTGCTTAAACTGGTCTCTACCTGCCTCACCTGTCTGACCGTTTGATGCATCCCTGGAACACACAGAGGCTAAAGCCATCTGGTCTTGCAAAACTCTATAGAGGCTGCAAGCCAACCTGTGCTTCAGATGCTATTGTTCATAACATGGGACAATTGATATTTTCTGGTTCTATTTTTTAAGGAAATTTGGGGAATAAACCAATGGTAGACATATGAGAAAGTACATTAAGATATTCCCAAAGATACTAAAAAATAAAATAAAACCTACTGTTCTTTGTAACATGGGGTTGAAAGACCCTGATGGGGTGGAGTGATGCAAGTAATTTAAGCTGAAACTGTCTTAGGAAATCACTCAAGCTTTCTGGAGCCCTGGAGGTAAGTGGAGGTCTCAGTCTTTGCTGGTTCACTGTAGATTACAATTACAACCAGATCTCTAGAAGCCATGCACATGGGAAGTAAAGCTCCTCCATAAATATGTTGGTCACAACCAAGAATAAGGCACCAGCAGCAGTGGCTCACTCTGGTCTGGAGCATGGCTAGGACCAGAGGCAGAGAGGTAACAAGCTCCCCCCACTGTTCCACAGTTCTCTCTTTCTCTCCTTGGTAAAGCAGGAGGGAATGCCAAGGAGAGAACACGAGTCGTTATAGCTAACCTGACTCTGCAATGTCTTTTCGTCTCTTGAACTTTGACAAAGTGGCTGCACAAACTGCAGAAGCTTCAGAAGTGACTCGAGGTCCATGGTAGTTACTTTTCTCATTGTGGTGACCAAAGACCCAACAGCAAGGGAGGAAGGGTTGATTTTGCCTCATGGTTTGAAGGATACAGACCACATGATTGGAAGGCATGGTGGGCAGGTGGCTCCGTGGAGGTGGGAACGTTAGGCTGCTTGCTCATCTCAGCAGATCATGAGCAGAAAAAGGGGAACGCTGGTGTGAGGTTGGCTTTTCTTTTCATACTATTATTCTGTTTGAGACTCCAGTCCGTGGATGACACCTACATTTGAAGAAGGGTTCCTCCCTCAGTTAATCCTTTCTGGAAATGCCCTCAGAGACACATGGAAGGTTACCTCATTAATGACCCCAGCTGTCTTTTAATCCAATTAGGCTAACAGTAGAAATTAACCATCATAAGATATTTTCAAATGAATTTTATCTGTGGGAGGGAGGGAACCATGATGTGGTACATGGGTATTGCTGGTATAGGATACGAAGCAGAGAACTCTGGTGGGGAAGATTATGCCACAGTGGTTAATACCCTCTGGGAAACTACTATGAGAGATCTAAGTGTTCTGAGGTTTCACAATGAATCTTCTTCAATGAAATGAGAGAAACGTTAGGGTTAGAGACAATCTACAGAAGCACATTGTCTGTACTTGGAGCTCATCTGACCTCATAAAACTTACAACAGAGAGAGCTTCTGGCATTCAGTGACTCCAGAAGTGTCACTGAGTGTGTGTTGTGTGGACACCCCGCCCGGGGCCCTGGGGCAAGTAGAAGTGAAAGGAGCAGACATGGTCCATGCCGTCCTGGAGCTCATATCATAAGAAACGGTGCCTAAGGAACCTCACTGTCACTGGCAAAAAAAAAAAAAAAAAAAAAAAGTGAGAATAGTGGGGAGGGTAGCAAGTGTTTGCCCTGGGCCAAAATGGAGATCCAGACTCCTATTTATGATAGCCCATAGTCTCGTGTGTTTTTCATTGCCAACTCATGGCAATTTGGGAGGTAGAACCTTGCTGGAAGAGGTGTGTTGCCAGGGGTAGGATTTGGGGTGTAATATCCTGTAGCCCAGCTTTCCCTTTCTTCCCTCTTGCTGAGCTAAACTCACTCTTGGTTGTTTTTTTATTTTTTATTTTTTATTTTTTACTTTTTATTTTTTATTTTTTACCTTTTTTGAGAGAGAGAGAGATAGAGAAAAAGAGGCAGAGAGAGAGGGAGAGAGAATGGGCACATCAAGGCCTTTAACTGCTGTAAACAAACTCCAGAAACATGTGCCACATTGTGCATCTGGCTTACATGGGTCTTGGGAATAAAATCTGGGTCCTTTGGCTTTTCAGGTAAGCACCTTAACCACTAAACAATCCCTCCTCCTATTATTATGTAGAACCTTTGTATAGGCACACATTATATATTGGTACCATCATTTCCCTCCTCCCTGTCCCCATTCCAGTGAGGGCCCTCTTCAGTGGGATGGCTGATATTCACCATGGGGTTGTGAGTTATGAGATGTGACAGCAGCTAAACTCACTCTTATTACTTTCTGCCAGTCACGGTAAGAAGTTGTGATGTCTAGCCTTGGCTCTATCAGTCTTTCCCTGCCATCTGGAAACATCTCCTCAAGATTAAAAGCCAAAACAAATTTAGTTTCTTCCATCAGCTGCTTTTGGTCAAGTATTTTGTCCCAGAAACATGAAGGAAGCAACAACAGAAAGTTGGTACCAGGGGAGTGGGGTTGTTGATGCTAGAAACCTGACCATGTGGCTTTTGGTCTTTTGGAATTGATTTGTGGGAGGAACGTGGGAGCATTTGAGACTTTGGACTAGGAAACACCTTGCAATACTGTAAGCAGAGCTTGATGGACCATTCTGATGAGAACTGAAAGACATGAATACAGAAAGAACTGTGAACTGTGGAGGCTTGGCTTATAAGGGAAAGAAGAACTTTGTTCAGAGCAGGCTAGAGGCAGTTTATATCAGAAAGTGGCTGTGTTCCTCCTGTGTCCTGAGTACTTAAGCAAAGTTAAATTTAAAAGTAATGGCCTGGTATGCTTTACAGTAAAGCAGTGGAGGATATGGCATAGAAAGAAATGACCATTTCAGGCTGGAAACTGAAACCCGGTTCAGCCACAGTTATTTGAGAGCTTACCACCATTGAAGATTGGGCCAGCTGTTCTGCAATAGACAGCTGGAGGAGTGCTGATTCTCTTTTGAAAAGAGGTGGCCTGAAGGAAGATTGCTGAAAGAGCATTCTGTTCTTCAAAGTCAGCTTTATTCCCCACTGGATTAACAAATTTGGTAGCCTACCTCATACTGGTTTGGGAAGTAGGACAAATGTCACTGGATATGCAACACAGCTCTTTAGAGATAACTCCAAGGTGATGAGAAGGGAAGTCATAGTACTTGAATAGAGGCCAAAGGAACTCTGCATGGAACTGTGTGTTGCAGTGGAGACCCCAGCATTTTTGATATTCCAGGACTATGGGACTGCTGCCAAGAAGAACTACTGGATAAGAACAGATTTTCCCCCAGGCTGTAAGCAGCCTAGATAGAGGTGGAATTTGGACCCCAGGGATTTTATTGCAGGACCCAAATGCCAGACATGGAATTGCATGACATGATGTTTGCTCTGATGGTTTTAGACCTTGTATTAGTCCTGACAGCACCTTCTTTTACATTAGGAATGTTTCCTTTGTGCTGTAAATATTTACCTTATGATTTTAATTTTATTTATTTATTTATTTGACAGAGATAAAGAAGAAGAAGAAGAGAGAGAGAGAGAGAGAAAGTAGGAGAAAGAATGGGCACACCAGGGCCTCCAGCCACTGCAAACAAACTCCAGATGTGTGCGGCCCCCTTGTGCATCTGGCTAACATGGATCCTAGGCAATGGAACCTGGGTCCTTTGGCTTTGCAGGCAAACGCCTTAGCCTCTAAGCCATCCCTCCAGCCCTACCTTATGATTTTATAGGATCACAGTTTATAAATTATCTAGATGAGATTTTGAGCAGTGTTATGATTGATTAAAAAAACTGAGGAAGATATTTAAAGTTGAACTGTGCATTTAAATACATGAGTTGGGTGTGAGACTATGGGAGCCAAGGTCAGGATGTGGTAATTTGAGTAAGATGCTCCCATAGACTTATGTGTTTTGAATGCATGGTCTCCAGCTGGTGGCAATTTGGGAAGTGGAGCCTTCCTGGAGGAGGTGTATTGGGACAGGCTTAGGATTATTAGAGCCATAATTCCCCTTGCTAGAGCTCAGTTCACTCTTGATGCTTCCTGCCAGCTGTTTGGCCATATTTGATGCCCATCCTCTGCTCTACTATACTTTTCTGCCATGACGAAACTTCCCCTTGCGACTATAAACTAGAATAAACCCTTTCTGCCTTCAGGCTGCTTTTGGGTGGGTGGATAATACCTGCCATGAGAAGGAAACTACAATACCACTCTACCTAAACGTGCTTAGAATATGTGAAAACACTTTCTGGTTTTATGGTGAGGGGGATCAAAGTGGGCTGCTGAGAACATGAAACCATTTTTTGTTACCTTCCAAGGGGATGTAAAAAGAAAATTCCGAGGGTGGGAGCTACAGCAACTATAAAGGAGTTGATGTCTATGTTATAATTATAAAAGAGTTAAACGTATTTTTCCAGCTAGGTGTAAACCCATTAAGCCTTCATGACACAAACAAATCATTGCAATAGGCAGCAATGCAGATGGAAGGGGCTGGCTGCTGGACTGCTGGTGCTCCTTTCTTCCTTTTACAAATCTCTTCTTTTTGTGGTTTTTCAAGGTAGGTCTCACTCTACCCAGGATGACCTGAAATTCACTATGTAGTCTCAGGGTAGCCTCGAACTCATGGCAATCCTCCTACCTCTGCCTTCCGAGTGCCGGGATTAAAGGTGTGCACAACCTCGCCTGACTTCCTACAAATCTACCCTAATGAGAAGAGTCTAAACTGTCCTTCCTCATGACTGAACAGGGATGCGAATAGATCAAGGGCTTCCCTTCTGAGTGCTGCCTGCTCACTGGACAGTAACACCTTCTCACCTCTATTGTTGGGCTGAGATTGGCACATGTCCTGAGCCCACTAGATCTGCAGCCTTGTATGCCCGATTCAGACTGTGTTGACAGATCCTGCCCTTTGTCCTGTGCAGCCTCCCAGGCTGGAGAAGCCCTGGTTTCCAGCGAGCCCTGTATGGGGTAGAGGAGGGCTGTAACACACCAGCTCATGAGGAGCAGTGGTTGCCAACCTCTGGTGTGGAGGGGATGACAGTGTGAGCCGTTTTCAGGAACAGTGTGATTAATGAGCCAATTTGAACACAATTGGACATGCTAAGCCTTGGAATTAGGTCAGGGCGGAGCAGTCTTAAAGGTAGACAGACACTGTAACAATACTGGCACAAATGAAGGCATGGGCTAGTCAGCAGTCCAGCATCCTTCTCATTCAATCACTCAGGGAAACGGCTTGTATTGTGTGAGGGTTCAGCATGATGACAGTATGTGAGACGCTTTTACTAAGTTATGTGATCTGTACCTATAATAGTGGAAAAGGCAGGGTATGGTTAACTCCTGCCTTGCAGCTGAAATGGATACCAGAGGTTAAGAAAGTTGCCTGTAGCAATTGCATCAACAAGCCCAATACAAGAACCAGGAGTCAGGGCTGGTGAGATGGCTTAGTGGTTAAGGCACTTGCTTGCAAAGCCAAAGGACCCAGGTTTGATTGCCCAGGACCCATGTTAGCCAGATGCACAAGGTGGCATGTGTCTGGAGTTCATTTGCAGTGGATGGAGGCCCTGGTGCGCCCATTTTCTCTCCTCTCCCTCCCTCTCTCTCTATCTCTTTCAAATAAATAAAAACTAATTTAAAAAAAAAGAACCAGGAGTCAAATCCCACCTTGCTAGATAACATCATATGCTCCAAATCCACAATGATCCTGAGAGGTCAGGGGCCATGTTGGTTGTTTTCCTTGTCACCTCTGTGTTTGTCCCAGTATTAGCTCTCCATAAATACTTTTCTGTTCTTACAGACATGGTCGTATACTGAGCAGAATGTATGCAGAGTACTAGGATGCTATGAAGGGAAGACACAAGTATCCACTAAATGAGATGTCCACAAATATTTAGTAGCCTTTGATTTAGGGAGGTACCATTTTGCCTCATTGCAGAAGCCCAGGCATTTCCACAGAGTGGAGGGAATGAAGGTGGAGACCAGAGGGTCTCCATCAACAGAGCTTTGGGGATAAGTCATCTCTGCATTTGTCAGTTTTCTTTGTGTCTGTTCATGATCAATATTGTGGTTTGAAGGTGATCTGTCCCCATAGGCTTGAATACCTGGCATCCAGCAGGTTGTGCTGTTTTGGGAAGGTTGTAGGAACTTTAGGGGTTGGAGCTTTGAGAGAGGAGGTGGATCACCGAGGGCAGGCTTTGAGGTTTTATAAACCAGCCCCTCTTCCTGTTCATACTCTGCTTCCTGACCATGGAGGCAATGCGGCCAGCAACCTCTCGCTGGTTATCACAGCACCTTTCCTTCCTAGCTAGACTGTGTCCTCTAGAACTGGGACCCAGAGAAAACCCTTCCTCCCTTAAGCTGCTTCTTATTAGCTATTTGGTCACAGCAATAAAAATACATGATACAGTAAGGTAACATTTGAAGAACAGATACGGTGATTTCAAATCTATTCTGCCTTCTTGGGTTTGGGATATGAAAGCTGAGGTCCGAGTAATTTGCAGTGACCCAACCCAAATCACCCAACGATCAGTGGAAAGATCCCAAACACCCCATCCTCAAGCCCTTAAGCAAATGATCAGAGTCTCCAAGACTGTTTTCTTCCCTTCTGCACACTGAATTACAAGGAGCGACTAAGAAAGACCCTTAATGGGTATCACAAGGATTAGACCATCTCACGAGAAAGCCCAGTACACTGAGGAATTCCTTCTGAGTCACCTCTCATTTTATCCTTGCAGAAATCTCAAGAGGAACATTATTATTATCTCGCCATTTGCTCAAAGCAGAAAACTAATACTTAGCAACACCTCAATGGTTGTGCACCCCCGGCCTCCTCAGGACCCTGCAAGCAGCTGTTTCCCTCACTATTGCAGCAAACCCAACACCAGCTCAGCCATCCTGTCTGTTCATTTTGCATTTCTTCTGTTGACAATAGAAACATTCTAATCTAGGGAGGCATGCTTGGAAGAAGGGAGGCCAAGAGATCCTGTTTATTATTTAGGCAACAGTTTCAGTGTTGACTTTCATATGAACCTTATCAGTGTCAAAGCAGAGTTTACTAACACTTTGCTAACTTATAAACAGCCTCCCAAACACTTATTTTTGTGCTTATACAAAGAAACACATATAAACATTTCAAAGCATGTTTGGTGGACAATTAATTTCTTTCCTTTGGGAAAATATCCAATTGATGATAATAATGAGGCAACACATATTTTAGAGATAAATAATATTAAAGTGATAGTCTGGTCTTGTTCAGGAATTTAGGATGCTTAGAAATTGTCATTAAAATTCTGTGCACTGAGAGATCCGTTTCCAGTATGCTTTGTGGAGTGCACCAAGGAACCGAGAACACAAAGGAAGGGGATGGGGAATGAGGTATTTTTTTGGTTTATTTCTAAAATTTTTTTAAATCTTTGGGTAAACAAGAAGTTTCTGGAAAGTTCTTTTTTTTTTCTTCTAAAGAACTTTGTTTTTCTAAGAATTCTTTCTACAAACACTTCCAGATTTTTTCCCTTGCCCCATTCCTATGTTTTCTTCTTTCTTCCATCCCTCCTTTCTACACGGAGCACTTAGGTGAGGTGGTGGCTAGGGCCTTGAGGAGAGAAAGGCAAACATAATTAGCATGGATTTATGACTTCAGTGCTTCCAAAACAAACAGCATCCCATGCATACTCCCTCTAAATATGGCCATCTTTGTAATCTTCCAGAAGGAATTCCTGTGTCGTTATGTCTTAATTTTCTTCAGCTACATAAAGCTAACTCCATTTCTCGGTGTAAGGCCAACACATCTTTGACTAAACGGATCAAGAAAGATGCCTGCAAATTCATATCTATGGGTGTTGGCCTTGATGGAACATGACTGATCATCCATCTTCAATACCCTTGCTGAACTGAGTATATAGCTTAGCAGTTAAAGGAACTTGCTTGCAACCCTGCCAGCCTGGATTTGATTGCCCAACATCCACATCCCTCTGGACGCAAAGTGCCACACACAGCTATAATCCCAACACACCTATGGTGATAGAAGACAGAGCCAGGACAATCCAGAAGTCTCAAGAAGCTGTGGCAAGAAATTCTGTGGTGGTTTAAATTTATGTCTGCAGTAGACTCAAATGTTTTATTAAAGCTGTCACTTAGATTTCCAACTGCCTGGCTGGAAGAGGTATACCACTGGGAAGGAATGCTGGGGTCCAACCTGAAGGTGTTGCTAGGGGCAGATATGTTTCCAGCCTAAAGGTATACAGAGTGTTTGAGCTCTTTCTGGGGTTCACAAAGCTTGCTTGCTTGGGGGCTGCTGGTGGTTTTTCTCTGTGCATGGTTTTGGTAAAGGGGCCCAGCTTCTGCCGCCATTATGGAACTTCCCCCTGGTCTGTCAACCTGAAATGAATGCCACTCCTCCCACAAGCTGTCTGCTTTGGAGGCTGATCCCAGCAGCGTGGAGCTGCTGACTGTGACAAATAACTTGTTTCAAAAAGGTAACTGGGGGTGGGGGGCGGGCTGGAGCAGTGGCTTAGTGGTTAAGGCACTTGCCTGTGAAGCCTAAGGACTCGTGTTCAACTCTCCAGGTCCCACATAAGCCAGACACAAAAAGTGACACAAGTGCACAAGGTTACACGTGGGCACAAACAAGGTGGTGCACATGTCTGGAGTTTGATTACAGTGGCTGGCTGCCCTGGCATACCAATTCTCTCTCTTCTTCCCTCCCCTCCCTTCATAAAAAAATGAGGCCAGTCTGAAGAAAATAGAGGCTGAAAGGAGAGAAAAAATACTCTGAGGTTGTCCTATGACACTATACACTATACTACACTATAGTATACACTATACACTATAGCACACACATACACATATACACACACACACACACAAATAAATCATCAAAAACATCTTTTCTCTCTGGCATCGTGAGATGGGCACTGGGAATGCCACACAGACATCAATTCATCCTCTCTCTCTGTCTCCTTTTTTCCTAGCACACAGTGAGTAGGATGGTGCTGCCCTACCTACCCTCTGAGGTTAAGCAAGACCACGTGACTTGATGTGGCCAATGAAATAAGAATGGGAGGGTAGAGCTGTGAGAGGGTAGAGTGCTAGAGCTGTGTCACAACTTCTCTTTCCTTCTGCCATGGCAACCGATACCATTTGGTAAGGCGAGGACTGTGTCAGTATTGGATAGCACGCTCACCCATGATGGTCATGTGTTATACAGGAGAGATTCACACAGTGTCCAGGCCTGGACGTCCATCTGAGACGGAACACTGGACTACACAGCAATTGCCTTCGGAGCTTCCTTTCCTTTCCACACTCCCAGGCAATGAAATTTTAAGCTGGAAATCAACTCCAGTGGCTTGCTGACCAGTGCTTCCTTGACGTGTTTTCTGATTTATACTCAAAGTTCCTGCTAGGCAACCTCTGTTAGCTGAACCGTGTAGCCTTCCTGGTTCCTAAAACCCAAAAGAGGGCTGGAGAATTGTCTTAGCAGTTAAAGCACTTGCCGGCAAAGCTTAAGGACCCGGGTTTGATTCCCCAGGACCCACATAAGCCACATGTACAAGGTGGTGCATGCATCCAGAGTTTGTTTGCAGTGACTAGGGGCCCTGGCATGCCTATTCTCTCTCTATCTGCCTCGTTCTCTTCCAAATAAATAAATAAAGGCAATAAAAAAAAAAAACTAAAAGAGGCTATGGCAATAAGAGCAACCAATTTCATGACTGGTTTGTGGAGTCCTAAGGTCAAAGCAAGATGGTACCGGGGAAGAGCAGTCTTTTGTGGGAAGCTGCCCTATGGGCACCCCAAGGTTTCTAGTGCAAAGCTGCTATTGTGCCCACCAGTGCCCGTTCGTTACGGTGCTTGGTCTGAGGGCAAATGCAGGTGGACCATGCCTCTGGCTGGGTAAGTGGCTATGGTGTCTCACTGGGTAGAAGATACTTTCTGGAATGGATGAGTGGAGTTCTCAGGTCTAAAGAAAACAGTGTTGTTGCACTGAGGCCCTGTTCCCCAGGGACACAAGCTTGCCATGTGGGCTCACCCATTGGAAAGCACCCCAAATATCTATCTCATTTGCTTGAAGCTTTGGAAAATGATATCTAAGGAAACATGACAAGGTCAGAAGAGTCACATGGAGGCCCAGATAGTGGCGTTGACCATCTCTCCATGAGGGGGCTCAGGGTCCCCTTCCTCCTGCTGGTCCACTGCTTCCTGTCTGTGCACACTTTCAGCCCAGGCATCAGTCCCATTGGCCACTTTCTGGTCTATACAAGACCAGGCAGCAATGACTGACTACTGAAAACCTGGTCCTTCCTGACAGCTAGGTTCCCATCCTTGGACATATTCCCACTAATTTTTATTAACTCACTCTTTTGTTGTGGAGAAAGAAGGAGGAATAGAATGAATGAGGAAGAAAATTGGAAGCAATGTGGCTTTCACAAGGCGTTCTCTCTTTCTCTCTCACCATTCCATGGAGATTCAGAATAGCACGATCCGTGCATTCTGCTTTTCTTCTCTCCACCCTCCGTCTTCGTTCTCTGTCCTTCCCTCCTCCCTCCCTCTCCCCCTTCCTTTCCTTCAGCTCTCTGCTGCTTCTGAATTTCTTCTGGGAAGCCACCTACTGGACATCTTCCACAAGAAGGGATGACAGCAACTCTGGAGGGATGTAATAGCCTTCTTTTTGGGATTCTTCCTCTGAACATGTGCCGTTAGGACATGATGCCTGGCCATTAGGGAGTGTGGTGGTGTGGGAGCGTGGCCAGGGAATACAGTCAAAGGCTGTGGGGAGGCCGTCGTTAAGGGCCACTATCTGAGTCTGGTCCCAGCACAGAGAGAAACCCTCTCTCTGCCCTGGAATCCTCATCCTAGCCGAATAGCTCCAGCTTATCTTTAAGGGCGATTAGGAGGCTTCCAGCTCATGGCTGGCTTTCTTTCTGCACCCAAAGGCCTGACAGATCAAAGCCGACATGACTTCACATGGCTAGTGTCTTATCTCCTGCCTGTCCTGAGACCACTGACCTCTCAATTAGGGTTTTACAACAGTTTCTCTTGAGGTGGGGGGGGGGTTTGGAATCCTCATAGGTTTACACTCCCAGTCCCTGCTTCTGACCCCACTGGTTGGGCTGCCTGTCAGGGAAGCTCATCATGTAATTAGACGATGGGTTTTCAGTACTCATAGAAAGAATTAAAAATATATGTATATATCCGAGTGTTCTAGGGCATTCTGTTTTTCAAATCTAATGAGGTGACAGTGGAATTTGTCAGATCAGTATGACTTGATTAAGCTTTAATGCTAACACTGCTCTCAAATCCAGAGTGCTGTGGCACATGGAAGGAGACAGTGGTAATCCGACGGGGAGTGATGGATGCATCTCTGAACATTCCTTTGTCCCGCTCTCTGGGAGACCTGCCTCTCGCCCCTGGCTCATGTCAGCCTCCTTGGAGTTTCCTTCCAAACATGGCCTGCTGGTTTGCAAGTTTTGCATTGGCTACAGTGAAAATGATTGCTAAAGAAAGTTATTTGTATCCAGGCACTGAAAAGTTCCCTGAAAGACATGGGCTTTTCAGACAGATGTTTTTATCCAGTGAATGATGTATTTGCCATTTTTCTTAAACTAGCAGATAAATTCCTTTTATTGAACAGCTGGGTCAGTTACCCTGGGAGGGATCAGAGACATATATAACACATCTCTCCTCTTGAGCAGTTGACCCTGGCTTTGGGAGGAGAGGGGCTCAATGAGGGTGAATAATTAAGTGTTAGTCTATTCCAACCGACGAACGCTCAGGTCTGAGTCACATCTGGATTTGAATCTGAGCTTTGTTCATTAGCATCTATGTGCCCATGGCAAGGTGACTGAACTCCCCTAGCCCGGGGTTTCTTTGTCAATAAACTGAGGAATAACATCCTTAAATTACATCACAGAGTTGTTATAGGGATCACATGACCTAAAGCATGGGCCAGTATGTGGCATATGGAAAATTCTCAGTAAATGGTCCTTGGGGTTATTTTATATTATTGTGTAAATTCAAGAAAGCTTGTGGCTAAAGAATTTACTGAAAGGCAGGTGGCAGACAGGAGCAAGAGCTGGGCAGCAGTAAGCTCTAAGGGTCACTTGGTGCTTTCCTAGTCATTCATATCTCATTGGCCTGCAAGAGTTGCTGAGAATTACTGAGAAAGAGAGAGAGCGCCCACGTCAGTCAGCTGGATCGCTTACAGATGAGGGTCAGTTGTCATTTTCATCATAAAATCCATGTTTCATGGATTTAAGGCTTGGAATTTAAAATGACATGGGGCTTAAACTCTACTTAACGCTTTTGATTTAAAACCTACTCCGAGAACAAGGGTTCTTAAGCCCACATGGCAGATAATACCATGGCAGGCTCTGCGGTATAAGTTACCTTTGAAAATGAATTCCGTATCTGGCTTTGCAATGACAAATAGCTTTAAACAAAGAGTCATAAAAAGTCAACACTTTTAAAGAGCAAATAATTGGCCACATTTTCCTCCTGTATGGACCAGTGACTGGGCCCTTAGAAAGAGTTTATTTTTGGACATTTTAATAAAGACCTTCCAATATGGTTACTTTTGGAGAGGGCAGTTTAAGCCGAGGAAGGGGAAACATTTTCACTGATTTCTTGGTCCCTAAAGGCAAATGTTTAATTATTTACATTTTATATGAAATTTTATTTTAAAGGCCAAAATACATTATATGTGATCTGAGTAAGTGTTTCGTCTTTTGGCTTATGCATCAAAGCTTTTCTACAAGTAAATACGCCTGCAAGTAGACTGACCATAAAGTGTTATATTTAAAAATAATAAGATCAGTATCCCATAGGAAGTATCCAATGGCTGGAATCAGCAAGGAACCTCGAAGGTTTTGTTAGAAAGAAAAAAAAATGACTGTGATTTTGACTTTGGAGATGTGAGCTTGCTCAGGATAATTTCAAGGGAAAGTTTGGAGAGTTTGAAACGCCTCCGAAAAATGCTGATGATGTAGTTGAACACTGAATCACCCCCTCTTGTTTGGTATGGCACCCAGGCTTTTCTGGGTCACGTGCAGGTGAGGCAATAGGGTTTAGGATGGGGGCTGCGCCTTCTCATTCACAGACAAGCGCACCTCCCATGGCCTTTTCGTTTTCATTTCCCAGCATCCAGTGAGTTATTTTCTTACCTCAGCCCGCCTTCATAATAAGAGCAAGTTCTAAGGGAGAGCATCAAAGGCTTAGGCGAGGCTGATAAGATTCATGACTCACCTGATGGATTGGCTACCACTGACTCACTCTGGTAGCGAGGGGCCAACAGGCCATCAGACCTTATGGATCACTGAGGAGATTTATGAAAGCCAAGATGCCCCATTTATTTCTGGGAGAGACTGGGAAATCATGTCAACAGCACCGGGGCCCTCTTCTCAGACTCAGGGAGCATCTACTGCCCAGCCCATAACCCTGGCCTGGCCTTGGAGCTTGCTTTGACCCTAGAATGTGGTAGAAGTGTACAAGTTCTGAAACCTAGGTGTCCAGGCTCCAGGTACTTGCTGTTTGTGTCCTCGTGGAATATTCCAGCCGCCACACAAGGAGATGTCAGCTGGATTAGTACATAGTGAGAGATCACATGAGGGTGGAGACAAAGGCTGCATGGACAAAGAGTGCCCAGACCACCACCATGTGAGTGAGGTCACATCAGGCCCCTAACTCCAGCCGAGCGCTGGCTGCCAACAGCTGCTGCACCAGCTAGCAAACAAGGCCGGCAGAGTTTGCCAACCAACCCACAGTGGCACGGAAAACAGTGATGAGCGAGGTCACACCTGGAGTCCATGGTCAAGTCTGACCCTGTCCATAGACCGTGTTTTGTAAATAATTTTTTTTGTGTGTGTGGCACACCGTCACTCATTCATTTACATATTACCTCTGGCTGTTCTGTGCTACAAGAGACTTGAATAGTTGCCACAAAGGCCAAAAGGCCACAAAGCTGGAAGTGCTAGAGCGTGCCCTTTACAAAGAGTCGCCTGTCCTGACCCTGTTTAAGCCTAGTACTACGCCTGGAGCAGGTTTTGTTGATTATTAGTAGTTGTATTACATATGTTAGGATGCAGTTATTTAAAAATATATTTTATTTATTTATTTATTTGAGAGAGAAAGAGAGGAAGAGAGAAAGAGAGAATGGGCATGCCAGGGCCTTCAACCTCAGCAAATGAACTCCAGACACATGTGCCCCTTGTGCATCTGGCTTACGTTGGTCCTGGGGAATTGAACCAGGGTCCTTAAGCTTTGTAGGCAAATGCCTTAACTGCTGAGCCATTTCCCCAGCCCCTTATGATGCATTTAGAAGTAGATGTTATATATGTGGGTAGATAGTTAACTATATATTATATATGAGGATCTGTCATATATATATGGATATAAATGTATTTATAAGGAGATGTTATATATGGGGGTATATAGGTGACTATATATTATATATGAGGATCTATCATATAATGGATACACACACACACACACACACACACACACACACACACACATATATGTTGGCTATGGAAAGTGAGTCTTCTCACCTCCACGGCCATGTGAGTTTCTTTATAATAAATCTCCCTCTCGGAATGGCCTAACCAAGGCCATGGGTAGAGAATGCATAAAAGAAGGGCAAGGGGAGGGTCAATCTAATTTCAAAAGATTGTGAATAAGACTTATGCAAAACTACTTTTTTGAATAATGGTACATCTAGAAGCTGTAGACTGTTACTAGAAAATTTTCAGTACCTGGGATGGGATACCTTCCAGTGAGTTGTTGGCCAAGGAGGTCCTGGTAGCCTCCAAAACATTAAAGGCTTTTGCCAAAGCCCTTGGTTTCCCCTGAGAAACAGATAGTAAGACCCTATTGCTGAAGACATCTCTTGCCTGAGAGGCAAGGTCACTGAGAAAGCAAGCTGGTGCTGAACAGAAAACCTTCTCCCTGTAGACCAGCCAACTGAAAGCTGGAAAAAGCTGCACTGCATGCAGAGTATGGGAGACAGAAGTCATCAGCAGTGAAAACAGTGGACGCTGAATATTCAAATTTGACCAGACAGGCCCAAAGACTGAACGGGTGCAATAGTGGCATGTCTACTTGTGGGGTAACCAACTGCTCTATAATTGGACTGAAGGCCCTCTCTATGGGAGGGAATACATACCTGGTACTGAAAAACCTAAGCAAAGTCTATGGTAGGTAAGGTCATAAGCCTTAGGGGTATAAAGCATGCCCTTATCTAAATGTATATACTATTCCCACCAAGCTGCCCGGAAAATACTATACTTAATGCTCATATTCACATATTAATGCTACTCTCACTTCTGGTTAGAGAAGCTTCTCTTTTCAGATGGCGATGACCACTGGGATGATCCAAAAGGCAACATAGTGCTGAGAAGAAGGGATGGAGAAGTGCCCAGCACTGAAACATCTCTGTCACACCCTGCAAGGCTCAGGGATCATTGCAGAAGAGGGGGCAGATAGAATGGAAGAGCCAAAGGAAGGGTACGACTCCCTACAATGCAACTGCCCAGACAGAAATTGGCCTTGATATCCATGACCTTGCTGTGCCTAGCAATACCTCCGCAAGACCCTCATAGTAGAAGTAAAAGAGGATGACATCATATTAAAAAAAGAGACTAATGGAGAGGGGGGGGATATGATGGAGAGTGGAGTTCTAAAGGGGAAGGGGGGGAGGGGAGGGAAAAATACGCACCTTTGGTATGTAAGTATGTTTTGTTGTCAATAAATATTAAAAAAAAAAAATCCCTCTCTATCTCTCTCCATATATATGATCTTTATATATATTCATACATATTTTATAGAGAAAGTATATATATATGGATTAATATCTATGTGACATATATGGATAGATACATTATATATTCATATCTATAGATTAATCTACCCATAATATATGGGTAGATACATTTTAGATAGATAGATAGATAGATTATATATATGGAGAGAGAGATGTAGAGAGTGAGATTTATTACAAAGGAGCTCACATGGTTGTGGAGCTGGCAAGCTGCAGACTCAGGGGAGGAGGTGATCTTGTCCCAATCTGAGTCCTAAGGCCTAAGAGTCACAAGAATCAATGGTACAGGTTCCAGTCCAAAAGCTAATAAGCTTAAGACCCTAGAAGAGCTAAGATTGTGTTTCAACTCGAGTCTCAACCAGGCAAAGGTCCACCTCCCAGCTCAGTGCAGTCGGCAGGAAGCAATCCCTCTGGGAAGGTGAGCACATTTGTGGGATTCAGGTCTTAGCGGATTGGTAAAGGCCATCCACACTGGGGAAGGTGAGCTGCCTCTTTTCACTGAGCCAAATGCTTTCCCCATGCAGAAACACCCAGGGTAATGTTTGCCCCAAATCTGGGCACCCCAGAATCTAGTCTAGTTGACATATAAAACTAACCATCACTTTTGGCATCTCAAAGAGATGGGAACAAATTCCTAAAATTGGTGACAATGGCCTTAATAAAAGATGGCTGGAGAGAAGATGACAAGCTGTCATGAGAGGCTGCCCCTGTCAGGCAATGGTGGGACAATAGTCCGTAAGGTCATCTATGTACCTTTGGGACATGGAACATTACCTCCTGAGTACGCAGATTTGGCTAAGGAATCTTTTGGACAGAAAATTCAAATGGTACCTGGCTGCTAGCTGCATGTGACTTACGTGTGGAGAGAGAAAGAAGAGACAACGCAGGAGCAACTTGCAGGCTATAAGCAGAATTTTGAGAAAAATACAAAGGACATGCTTGCTTGGAAAAGAACAGCTGTCATTCTCAGGACACATACACACTCCTCATTCAAGCCCACGAGAAGCAAGGCCTGGGCTTAAACTGAGTCTAGGTCATAAGATCCTTCAGGAAGGCCTCAGAAAGCTTGGCGCTGGTGCTTTATAGGCTCTCTCAAGTAGATAAGAGGGCCTTTAAGAATCTTTGGGGGCTGGAGGGATGGCTTAGTGGTTAAGGAGTTTCCCTGCAAAGTCAAAGGACCCAGGTTCGATTCCCCAGGACCCACATAAGTCAGATGCACAAGGGGCACACGCGTCTGGCGTTTGTTTGCAGTGGCTGAAGGCCCTGACATGCCCTTCTCTCTCTCTCTCTCTCTCTCCCTCTCTCTCTATCAAATAAATAAAAATAAAATATATATTTTTAAAAAGAATCTGTGAGAGTATCCCACATGGGTTCACACTCAAGGGAGAGCGAGGTCTGACTTAGAAAAGAATCACAGCTATGATGAGACTGGGGCACTCAACCCCCAATCAGAGTCAAGAGAAAAACCCCAAGATTCTAAAGGCATAGATAGTATTGTTGAAAATACTACAACGTGTACCAAAAGGGGCAAAGATGGTCCAGAATGAAAGACAGCCCCTTGGCCTCTCACTTTCAATGGACAAGAAATGGCTCAGTTGAGAACATAACATTTTTATGGGAAAAGGAGAACTCAGGGTGGCAGTGCCAAGGTCCCAGGGTGTGGAGTCAAGGACCAGGGGGAATGTTCATCATGGAATTTGCATGGGAGGAGAAATGGACCTTGGCAAGGACCATTCTGTATTACTGGAGTAGGGAAATTTGATGGATTTCCAAATTCTGAAGATCAGTGACTGAACGGGCCTCTTACTCCTTCCTGTTTTGAGGGGAATTGTCCACTGAAGTATTGCTGTGCATTTCACCTTCCTTTGTCACAGAAGGCTCAGCACCTCCACTTCGTTTGTAGTCCCTGGCTCCAGGAGAGTTGTGTGCACCTGAGGAATAGCATCTGACCCACTTTATCTGTATCTTCACTTAGAGTTCATCAGAACCTTGACCTTGAGACAGAGATGGACATGTAGTGGGATAGGATTTCTGGGCAATGGGTGATCATATTTTGAATGGGGAGAAAGAATAAAAATAACTTTCCAGGACCTCCAATTTAGGCACAGAATTTTATGCAAGAACCCAGCAGACCTACCAGACCGGTCTTGGGATTTGTTTTGGAAAAGAAAGTATGGCCCATGGAATGTTAAGGAGTTCCAGACCTTGGGATTCAAGACACCTTACAGCCTCCACTTTTGCCCTCTTGGATCACTACCATCCATGTATGAGAGCCCAGGAGGATTATTCTCATGGACAGAGAGGCCCAGTCAATAGCCAGTCCCAAGGCCCTGCACAGCATGTTGGGTCATCTTAGAAGCACTAGTCCTAGCTGAGGGCCAGCTGCCTGAGCCATGTGAATGAGCCCTGCAGTAGTTGCCTTATTGTTGGGGCAAAAAAAAACTGACCCAAAGCAACATATGGAAGGAAAGGGTTTATTTTGGCTTATACCCTAGAGGGGAAGTTTCATTATGGTATGGTAGAATAGAAGCGGGCCATGACATCTTGTCAGATTACCTGGGAGGTAGCACCAAAAGTGAGTTAGCTAGCACTAGCAAGGGGGAGCTGAGCATTAACACACCAAAGCCCACCCCCAGCAACATCCCTCCTCTAGCAAGGATCCATCTCCCGAATTGCCACCAGCTGGGAAGGAAGCTTTCAAACACATTGGGCTATGGAGGACATCTCGTTCAAGCTATTACAAGCCCAGATAAAATTAGACCAGCTACAGGAAGCAACGCATTGTGGTTGTAAGAAGCTGTGTTTGGGGTGGTTTATTATGTAGCAAAAACTGATACCCTTCCACTTGTCATTTCAACACTTCCATTGAGTTGAAGGAAATGCAGCACGCATACCAGCGTGTTTAAAATTGCCACCTATGTGAAATTAATTATTCCATACAGATTTTAACATAGCCCCGTTCTTTCTGCTAAAATCTGTCCAAATCCACCAACCTGAATTTATTCAGGATCATCAATACATATTTGGACCAAACAGCTAAACAGAATAATTCTAAAATAATAAGTCACATCACACACACACACACACACACACACACACACACACACACACACACACACATCACCAGGGACTTGTAAATTAGGAATGAGAATTTCCAGCCTGCCTTCCTTGGACAATCTGAAGAGAGACACATTTACCTTTCAGGAGTCACTGGCCAGCCAGGCTGAGGAAAAGCATTATTCAGTGATAACAATATTGTCACCACAGCTAAGGCAAAGAGGCATTTAAGGTCATTGCTGGAAAGCGTGGCCCACTGTGATCTTGCTACTAGAAAATTAAAATAGAGCCTGACACGTGAACAAAAGTGCTCGTGAGTGAGCAGAGCCTTCTTTCCCTCAGTGGAAAAGACACATAAGCAGTGATGAATTTCCTTGTCACGACGTTTTAGCAGAATGAGGGCACATGGACACTGTCAGAATGTTCTGTTGGCCGCTGGGGGTTTCTTGTGTTTACTGGCATTTTGCCCATGCTGGAACTACATGGGCAGTCTGGTTTGTGCCTCTGTTTCTGTGTATAAGAAGACACAATCCCCCCCCCCCAAGGGCTTGGCGTGTTTTAACCTGTAGCTGCTCTTAGAATGCTGAATGTGACTGATATCTCCAGGATTCGATGCCATTTCAGAGATTCCTGGGGCATCACACGCTCTTTCTTGCCAGGGTTCAAAGTGTAGCTATGAGATGTGGAGCAGGTCATGGGCTCTCTCTGAAGCTCAGTATCTCATCTTTGAAAGAACTGCCCGCTTCTGACAGAATGGATTGGAAAATTAGCCATGAGGTGGGCAGAACACTTCAAAAAGAGTGTGGCATGTAATAGCACTTCTCTTAGGGGGTTTAAAAAATTATTTATTTATATGCAAGTGGGAGTGCAGGTATGGGCACACCAGGGCCTGTTGCCACTAGAAATGAACTCCAGATATACGTGCTACTTTGTGCATCTGGCTTCCTTGGGTCCTGAGGTCCTGAGGAATCAAACTCACACCATCAGGCTTTGCTGGCAAGCACCTCCACTGAGCCATCCCTGCAGCCTCTCCTATGGGATTTTTATGAGGACCTCATAAGCAAGCATTCGTAAAGTTCTTAGAACACACATTTATATGTGACAAGCTTGTTGAGTAAGAGAAAAATCTAGACTGTTGTCAATAGTCATCAATCAAACCTCGAGAACTTGTCTTCAGTTGTTGCAGGAGGCACAGTGTAAAATACCTGATCATTTCTTTGGCTTATTTACATTCTTTTAAAAAAGAAATCCTTTTATTTTATTTCTTTGAGATAGAGCGAGAGAGTGAGCAATTGGGAGAGAATGGCATACCAGGGAAGGCCACTGCAAACAAACTACAGACACATGTGCCCCCTTATGCATCTGGCTTCAGTGGGTCCTGGGGATTTGAACCTGGGTCCTTTGGCTTTGCAGGCAAGTGCCTTAGCCACTAAGCCATCTCTCCAACCCTTATTTATGTTTTGGAGATGGAGACTCTGTGTTGCCCAGGCTGTTCTTAACCTCATAATCCTCCTGCCTCAGCCTCCCAGCTGCTGAGATTACAAGCATGAGCTACCACACACGACCTTAAAAATCTGACTGTTTTTGACCAAGTAGGCAAAGTATACTTGGGTTCTATTTCTTCATGGGCACTGAGGCTTGCTGTGGGCACCATGCTGCTCTGGTCACACAGGGAGCACATATGCAGGTAGGGGGAGGAGGGATGCATAAGCCACACCTTGGGTGGCCTGAGATGGTGTCTGTGGACACTGGTGTTGCCTCTCCTCCTGACCACAGCAGAGAGGCAGTATGGGTAAGACCACCCAATGAAGCATGTTCCTTTATCTGAACAAGAGCTGAGCATGTGGACCAATCAGAGGCTGTCTCTTTCTCTCCTTGGGCTCAGAATCTATGGTCTTGTGCCGCTGACATCCCAAACCCTCTCTGGCTCTGAAACTGTTTCGTTTCCCAAGGATGGAGCAGGGACACGTGCGTACCTTTAGCAAGGTCCCTAACAACGCTTAAGCCTATGGTGAAAGATGGGACCTGGAAGTCACCTAGAGTCCTCAGCTGGATCAAAGGAATCCCAAGAGGATCCCAGCTCACAGCAGGGTTTGCAAGCTGCCAGCTGATGAAGGAGACCACCCAGCAGACAGTAACCAGCACCTTCTAAATTGAAACAGGGTAGACTAGAGCCAAAGGGCCTAGGGTACAGTGGAAGAGCCACAGAGCCTAGGCTGATAAGGCTGAGTGGCATTTGGTGGAATTGATTTGATGAAAGTGGCAATATATCTAGAGAGAGATGTGCAATGTCAATGCATTTGTTAGTGTATTTCTCACTGTAGGTACTGGTACGAAAACAAAACAAACCTGTTACAGCCATGTCCTGGACGAGAAACAGCATCCCCTAGAGAACGTATGAGACATGAAGCTCCCCAGGCCTCCCCTGAGCATTCAGATGAGGTCTGTTTCAAGTACAGACACCTTCCTCTTCCCTGCTTTCTTTAAGGAGCAGTGATTCTCATATCATCAAGTGTGAGGGAGGAGGGACGGCAGGCGCTGTCCTAAAGATGCCTCACTCCGGTTTTGTGTGTGTGTGTGTGTGTGTGTGTGTGTGTGTGTGTGTGTGTGGTTTTCCGATGTAGGGTTTCACTCTAACTCAAGCTGACCTGGAATTCACTATGTAGTCTCAGAGTGGCCTCGAACTCTCAGCGATCCTCCTACCTCTGCCCCTGAGTGCTGGGATTAAAGGTGTGCACCTCCACGCCCGGCACCTCGCTCCATTTTTGAGGGACAAGACAGCTGGCACAGAAGCCTAAGTGCTCAGTGGAATTAGTAGGAAAGTCACAGAATCAAGATGTGGTTTTGAAAAGAAGAGCAGCAAAGGAGAAGGGAGCCTGCGCTGAGATAATAGAGATCACCTTTGTCCCTTTCTTAGGACCCTAAACTGTCCCCTCCAAGTCATCTCTCCAACTACCAAAAGGCTGTTTTCAGAGGGAGCAACTGGATTGTTTTGTATAAGCCTTAGGAACACCGAGGGTCCGAGGTAGGTCTTGAATGGAAGCTGACTCAGCTCCTGGCTCTTGGAAGCTGGCCTCTTGCTCTACCCTTTGTCCTTGTGACATTTTCCAGCCTCTGTCTCACTCCATGGTGACAGAAAAATACTCTGGGCACTGCCTCAGGTAACGGGGATGACCATCTCTGGTGTCAGGCACCTGCCAGGAGACTAGCTGAGCCCATGGCTGGGCGAGAGTGAAGGTTTCTGGGGAGAAAGGTCATTCCTCATCGCTGCTCATGCTTTTATTAAAACTTGGGCCTTGCAGAGGAGACCCTGGTGCCTCATCACCTTTAGGATACCACAAACAGGGTACCACAGAGCAGACATGGCCCGGAGATTTCTACCTGCTCCTCCCTTCTACAGAAGTCTTTGTTCCAGCCCTACACAAATGGAGTGGGAAGATGGACACACACACACACACACACACACACACACACATAATCCTAGATCCCCTGGGGCCATGCCCAGCAAAGCCCAGGATGCCCATCTCCCACTCCACCTAAGGATTGAGATAAAAACTTTTCCTGCAGGAGCTAGGAGGAGATAGAAGTTTCTGGGTCGTGCTAGGTCTCGGTTTGTGTTGTGAAAGCAAAAGATGGAAGGCTGGAGAGATGGCTTAGTGGTAAAGACACTTGCATACAAAGCCTAATGACCCCAAGATCAATTCCCCAGGACCCACATAAAGCCAGATGCACAGTGCACAAAGTGGTGCATGCGTCTGGAGTTTGTTTGCAGCAGCTGGAGGCCCCGGTGTGGCCATTCTGTCTGTCTCTCTTTCTGTGTTGATCTCTCTCTGCTTGCAAATAAATAAAATATTTTTTTTTAAAAAGAGGGAGGGAGGAAAAGAAGGGGAAAGTGTACAGAAGTCAACATGAGGAGATAGAAGGAGCCGTGCCCCGAGCAACGGAAGACAAGACGATGAAGGAGGGCTGCTTCAGTGCTCCAGTTGCCCTTTGACCCTCAGATTTCTCTCTCTGAAAGAAGAACAATAAAAGCAATCTAGGATTCAACAGTGCTTGGGCAGACGCCTACCAGGTACCACAGAGCATGTAGGAGTTTTCATATACATGAATGTGACATTCTGTCACTCACAGCCTTGGGGAGGGCTTGCTCATTTTACAGGTAAAGACATGGACAACATGTTATGATTGCTGTGCAGAGGCTGGGCAGATGGCATAAGGGCTAAAGGCACTGGCTTATATTCCTGAAGGCCCATGTTCAATTCCCCAGTACTCACATAAGCCAGATAGATGTACAGTGGTGCATGTGTTTGGGTTTTGTTTGCAGTGGCTGGAGGCCCTGGTATTCACCCTCTCCCTCCCTCCCTCTCTCTCTCTCTCAAATCAATTTTAAAAATTGTGCTATCTTCTAAATTAGTATCTGTTGCAGTCAGGTTCGCATTGCTGGTAGAAATCACCCAACCAAGAGCAGCTTGTCTGAAAAAAAGAGGTTTATTTTGGCTTACAGGCTCAAAGGGGAAGCTCCATGATGGCAGGGGAAACAACGGCATGAGCAGAGGGTGGACATCACCTCCTGGCCAACATAAGGTGGACAACACGAACAGGAGAGTGTGCCAAACACTGGCAAGGGGAAACTGGCTATAATGCCTATAAGCCCACCCCCAACAATACACTGCCTCCAGGAGGCTTTAATTTCCAAATGCCATCAGGTGGGGAACTTAGCATTCAGAACACTTAAATTTATGGGGGACACCTGAATCAAACCACCACAGTATCAAATGGGGGTTCCTTGATGGGGTACTGCCCCCTGACCATGGTGTGTGGCATGAAAGAACATTTGTATAATCACTTCTTCATTCATTAAGCAGACATTTGTCCAAAGCCTTCTATATAACAGATTCTGCCCTGAGCTAGAGAGACAATGGGGAAGAAGGCAGCGAGGCCCTGGCTCTTGCCAAATTCCTCCCTTGCCTTGGGGAAACACGATGAGCAATAGGTCTGAGGAAACAATCAGTGCGGTGCAAGGCAAACGTGGAGGAAGGATGCAGTGATTCAGGCACCGTCCTAACAAGTCATGGATTTTCTCCAATGGACAGCCCGTGTGCATGCCTGTGTGTGGGGGTGTATGTGTAGCATTTCTTCTGGTTACCCAAAATCCCTTTGTGGCCAGACTACGTCTGAGCTTTGAATGTCACCCACCTCCTCATGCCATCACATCTCTTGTCTTCATGTAGGACTGAGGACCTCAGGAGCCCAGAGCAGGGCTGGGCAAACTCTTGTGTTCCCCGGCCCCAGTGACTAGGCCAGACTCAGTCCCTCACAGACTCTAATCTCGGACATCAAGCCTTGTCTGTGATATGGGCACATGGGAGAGCATGTGGCCTTTGAGGTCTCTTCCCCACTGTTGTTCAAAGGAGGCCAAACTGCCTTTACCTGCACGTGGGCTGCAACTAAAGACCTTTGGAAGAACTGACAGGTCAGCGTTAACCCCATTGCTTACTGAGAACCCTAAGGCCTACATGTGCCTTTGCTCACATCTCCCCTGGCCCATGAGACCAGGGTGACTTAGCTGTGTTTCAGAGATGAGGAAATCTAGGCTCAGGGAACTTCAGGAATCTGCCAATGCCACACAGCTGGCAAATGGTCAGGACTGACATCGGGAGAACTGGTTCCTCTCTGCATTTGTTTGCGAGTTGGTTTTCTTCTGTCTGTGTGTTGAGACACAGGAAATGTTGCTGAACATGGAACAATGTGACAGTTATCAATGCATACGCAGGCAACTTAGATGGCAGAAGCCTGACCACACCCCCAGGGAGTCCCATGAACCACGGGCTGGGAGCAGTCCACAGCAATAATGAGTGGAGCTGGGACGAATCTTTCTCTGGTACAATTTCATGAATGTGTCCTGCCTAAAGCTCCTAGCATGGACACCCTGCTTACTCGTGAACCAGGAGCCCTCCTCCTCTCTCTGTCATTCCGTTTTTCTCCACTGTCTACAAAGTGGAAATACTAGTTCTGAGCATGCAGTATTATATAATACATTCTTTTTAAAAAACTTATTTATTTATGTGTGTGAGTGTGTGTGTGTGTGTGTGCGCGCGCGCGCACGTGTGTGTTGGGGGTGGATATTCTAGTGTTTCTTGCTGCCTCTGCAAAGAAATACCAGATGCTTGTGTCATTTGTTGCATCCAGCTCATGTGGGTGACTTGGGACTTGAACTGAGCTTTGTAAGCAAGCATCTTTAACCACTGAGCAATCTTCCCAGCCCTCCATGCATATGCTTTCATAGTATCTATGCATTACACATCCTGTATACAAAGCTATAAGGACTGCAGAGAGAATGAAAATGCAGGGTCACTTTGCTGGTAGAATGCATTTGAGGATTCTCACCGTTTTGGGTGGATAGACTCTTTACCCTGTCACCAGCAAAAGAGACGGGAAACTTACCTGTAGTTGTGCTGAATGCTGGTTCATAGCCACCCTTTGCAAAGATGAAAAAGGGACACTCAGAGAGGTTAGGTGCTGTGTCGAGGGTCATTTGCTCCTTTGGTAAGTGACAGGGTTCAGATTTCATCCTGAATCTGTCTGAGGAGCCCCCGCCCAATCACCGTGCCACAGGATCCCCTGGAACTCTGAACACTGACCAAGCAAATAGCGAAGGGAACTTAATGGGCTGGTTCTGATCATCTTCGCCCCTCGTCACCAAGCTTAGTGGTGTTCTTAGCACACAGCTGCCACTAGGAGCATCTTATTAGATCATCCTGAAGAAGAAACCTCCCTGCCCGCTCACCTTTCCTGTGCTGTCTGCCCACAATCAGGTGTCACATTCAGCCACGCTATCGTGAGCCTCCCTGAGGAGGCAGTTGTTAGGTTCCACCAGCACCCCTGAGTGACACACCCATTTCTTGCTGCCAGCTCTCTGTGAGTCCTTGTGTTTACGGCCATGGACCATGTGTCTTTAGAAAGGATGGAAATGCATTCTCCTCCCCTCCCCCTCCCTAGCCAGCCCTCCCCAGTTTGTTCATTTTCCACCTCTCCCTGCCAGCAGGCTGACTATGGTTGATTAGGGCAATGAGGCTTGCGTGGGCTTCCTCTGTCCCTCCCCAGCTCCTTGGCACTGAACATTAGCCCACTGTCTATCATCAATAGTGTCTGGCACCAGAAGAAAGCCCCTCTCCCTTCCTGCACCCAGCATTTGGTTGCCTGGAAACCAGGACAGAAGCCTAGAGCATCTTGGGTTTCTTTTTCATTTCTCTGCCAGGTCCCCGAAAGCAAGCAATGTTTGTTTGAAGCAGAACCTTTGTACAGTGGAGGCCTGCCTTAGCCTTGCCTGGAATGACCTCATCAACGCACGTCAGCATGATGCAGACAGACAGGGACAGCCACTCCAGGCTCCGTGTCAGTGTCATCTGGTGCTCGGTGCATCAGGTCGTAATTAACAGCGAAAGCTAAAGAAGGATTGTTACAGAGGGAGCCAGCACTAGGATCAACCAACGTGTGTGCGTGTGTGTGCGTGTGTGTGCATGTGTGTGTGTGTGTGTGTGTGTGCGCACGCGCCCGTACGCATAAGCACGCCCAGGCATGTGTTAAAATTGGCAGGGTTGAGAAACGCAGCTTGCTGGAGCCACGTGCAGAAGGGAAAGAGAGATTTTTCTTTTCCCAACAGAACAAAAGCTTGTCTTGAAAACGAAGGTCCTTTCTGATGTTGCTTGACAAAAGCCACACAATTTGTGCAGGGCGGAGGTGCCAAGACGGCTTGGCTCACCACCAGCTGGGCCCCGATGGGAAGGTGGATCATCTTTAAAGGAACTGGAGGAGAGGCAGGGGTTCAAACAGTCACAAAGAGGAAGACAGCCTACTCACTCCCATTCTTGGGTTTAACACTGCGAGGGCTAGCGAGAGTTTAGGACCAAGCCTGGCTGCTGTCACCTGTCACGTCTTGGCTCATGCCACCCGAGGCTGAGGGGATGGTATTTGTGCCAGGTGGGACTGGGTTCTATCTTATCTACAGCTTCCCTGTGTGCCCAAGTGTAACTTTTTTTGGGGAACCATCAAATCAGGCTCCCCTGAGAAAGCCACTTCCTAAGAGTGCTGAACCCTGTGTCTTGCCTCCTCATTATACCTGGGCACCCTAAATGCACCTTGATTTTGCAGATGAGGATGGAGAGGCCCAGAGGGGCCAAGCATGTTGCCTGGGGTTATGTAGCTAGTGAGATGGGGGGCTCAGAGCTCACTGTAGGAGATACTTCACCTGCCTTCCTACATCTGCAGATCCGTCGTGGACTGTCAGGCAAACCTGTCTCTTGGAAAATTCTTATCACCAAGAGAATAAAGTAGAAGGGAACTAATGATAGACAGGCATGTAGCAGGTTGGTAAAGGTCTGCTTGCTCTGTCTTCACTGTAGTTTCCCAAGAGATACTGGGTTGAGGGCTGGAGAGATGGCTTAGTGGTTAAGGCTCTTGCTTGCAAAGCCTAAGGACCCATGTTCAACTCTCCAGATCCCACATTGCCAGACACACACAGGTGAAGCAAGCACAAGGTCTCATATGCCCACTAGGTGACACAAGAATCTGGAGTTTGATTGCAGTGGCTGAGGCCTTGGCATGACAGTTCTCTCTCTCTCTCAAAATAAATAAATAAACAAACAAATAAATAAATAATTTTAAGAACTAGATACTTGGTTGTGCTTTTATTTACTTATTTATTAATCTTGTATCTGTTGAGACATGGTCTCATTCATGTAGCCTAGGCTGGCCTTGACTTAGCCAAGCCACTTGAACTCCCACCTCCACCTCCTGAGCCGTGTGGTTCTAGTCATAGTGTCACCATGCTTGGTTTATGGGGTTCTGGGGATTGTCCCCAGGGCTTGCATGCAAGCAAGCACTCTAGAAACTGAGCCGCATCCCCAGCCTCAGACATACTTTTTCATGAGAATCTGAACTGTGGAATGTCCTCACTGGGTCACCAAGGTCTTTTTCTTTCATTCCACTTCTTCCCAGGCATCCTTCACCTCTCTCTGTGTGTGTTAAGTGTCCTTTTCTTCAACGGTGGATTTATGTTTTTGCTTGAAGAATATTTTTTTTTTTATTTTATTTATTTTTGGAGAGAGACACAGAGAGAGACAGACAGAAACAAAGAGGGAGACAGATAATGGGTGTGCCAGCAGTCTCTTAGCTGCTGTGAACGAAATCCAGATGTGTGCGCCCCTTGTGGGCAAGTGCAGCATTGAGCCCTTGCGTCACTTTGCATCTGACTAAACGTGGGACCTGGAGATTGGAACCGCTGGAGATTGGAACCAGTGTTCTTAGGCTTAGCAGGCAGGCGCCTTAACTGCTAAGCCATCTCTCCAGCCCTTGAAGAATATTTTTGAAGAGACAGGGTTACATGTTTTGCTCTTAAACATGGAGGCAGACTGGTTACGTTGCAAGCAACTAATGTTTCATGTTAGGAACCCAGTGCTCTGGAGTCCAGGACTGACTCTGTCACTTTCCTGACTGTATGACTTGGAGCATCTTACTAGCTCTTCTAAATGCCAGTTTCTAATCCATAGCATGGGGGGGGGGGTAACAGTTCTGAGTTGATGTGAATGACAGAAGAACCCACATATCATATGATGAAATAATGCCTAACAAGTATGTGTTGGTATTGGTAAGATGTGGTTGTATTATAGTGTATCACCAACGGAGAGATCATGGGATAGACTAGACTGCTGGGTACAATAGCAGTAGGCATTAGGAACTCCTGGACCCAAGAGAAGGTTCCAGGCTGGAGAGATGGCTTAGTGATTAAGGCATTTGCTTGCAAACTCTAAGGACCCAGGCTCAATTCTCCAGCCCCCACGTAAACCAGATGCACATGATGGTGCATGCCTCTGGAGTTCCTTTGCAGTGGCTAGAGGCCCTGATGTGCCCATTCTGTCTTTTTCTCTCTCTCTCTCTGCCTCTTTCTCTCTTTCAACTAAATAAATATATTTTTTTTTTAAAAAAAAGAAGTTTCAGAAGAGGCTTTGCTGATCAAAGGGGTTTGCAACCACCTTTGGCCCATGGCACCTTTGCTCTCAATTTTTTTTTAATCTTCAAAAAAATTCTCATTCTTATGGACAATATCCACATGCCTGTATCCTTAGTATGGAAAGATTCCATCCACATAAGGCAATCCCTACTCCCTGAAGCTAGTACACTATAGGTTCCAATAAAAGAATTCCAAGGAATAGCCTCATATAAAAAGCCTGACATGGTAGTGTACAACTATAACCCCAGCACTCTGAAGGCTGAGGCAGGAGGAACAACAGTTTGAGGTTAGCTTGGACTGTATGAAACCTTGCCTCAACAACAACAACAACAACAAAAAGACCAGAAATAAGAAATAGTCCTATGCTTCATTCAGAGGCAATGCGGGAAGGCCTTGTGGGGGTTATTGTGTTAAGTGTCACCCTGGTGAGGGACTGATTTTTCTGATGGGGTGTGTGTGTGTGTGTGTGTGTGCACGGGCACGTGCCCGCAAAATGAATCATAACATCTTCAGGCATTTTGGCATCATTATAACTTTGTTCCTTTCTTCGTAAGCATCCGAAGGGCTCACAAAGGCCAGATACCACGTCCAATTATAACTCAGTGAAGAAGCAGACCCTCCTTTTCAGTGCTCACATATCTGAGGACTGCACTGAGCCTCATACGGCCTGGACCAGTGCTCCACAATCCCCTGGCCTCACACAGCAGGACTAGGGTACAATGTGGACCTCTGAACTTTAGGCTGAAGTAGAACCCTAAAGCTGTGGAAAGGACTGGTTTTTCTGCCCCTTGCCTCTCTCTTCCAAAACCCCAGTCTCCTTGTAGGAACGCACACCTATTGCACATAGCATCTGGCCCAACGCTGAGGCTCGATTGAAAGATAACTCTTTCAATTTCTGTCTTCCCTCCTTATCCCGAACCACCTCAGCTCAAAATTGCCTGAGTGGATAATGTAATGTGTTTCCTTTCTTGGGAGACTGATTTGCACGTTAATGCAAGCTTCCTGGCACCGTTAGAGACACATGAAGGGTGGAGTCTAATGATCTGAACCTCAGGTGCCGAGATCTAACATCTGGGCTCATCATTTTAAACATATGGCCCATTTCAAGTTGTGCCATCCACCAGCCGGCTGCGCGGCTCTTGCCAGCCTATAGCACAGCCACCGCTCAGCATCTCCCATGCGTGGGCTCACTCTTCACCTGAAAGCCGCCGGCATCCTCAGTGCTGGGGGGTGGGGCAGGGAAGAGTTCGGATTAACTGGTGACTGCCACAATTATGGCCCCTAGCAGTACCCACCTCACTGTCTCCTGCGTAACTGTGGATGGGGCTGACCGGCTCCCATTTTCACGAATGAGAACGGCGAAATCTTGGAAAGGCCACAGACCATGTCCAAAATCACAAAACGAAAGCTGAAGGCAAATTCTAAGATTTTGCCCACCACACTATATCGGTGAACTAACCACAAGGAGACCCTGAGATCCATGCTAGCTACTAGCAGTTGAGATAAATTTCAACCCACAACGGCCACTGGGAAGTTATCATGGAACGGCTGTGACCTTCCTTGCATCTCCATCGGATCTTCCCAGAAACTGATGTGGATGGTCCTCCCCTCTCCCTCACTGCCCAGGGAAGCAGTTGACAGTGATGTGCCCAGGCTGCAGGCGATGGAGCCGTGACACAAACCCAGCCATCATTCCTTCCCATATTGCAATCCATTCACAGTGTGACTTCTGGCAGGGCGTAGTAACCTCTGGGGGTGGGGGTAGCTTTTCTCCCTCTGACAAATGAAGTCACTGGCCTGGAAAATCGCTAAGGTGCCTCCTGGGGTTTCTACAGGGACCTCAGCCCCGCTCCCCATGAGGGGATCAAGAAGAGGAGCCAGCCTGGCTGGCCTCCCATCTGGACTCAATGTTTATTTACCCTGGCGTCTCTGGAAACGCAACAGCAGGACCGTATGGACTGCTCCGCCATGGGATGGGCTCCGTGACACGCTGAGGTTCTGGTGTTCCCAAAGGAGGGAATTAGCCACGGAGGCCCTGCAGTTTGCTTTTCTGTGTCGTTGGGCTTCTGGAAAGCAGTGGTCCTTGGGTGGATCTGAACAGTTTCTATGAGCAGCTGTGAGCACAGACAGACAGACAGACAGACAGACAGACAGACAGACAGACAGCCCCCCACAGAGCAAGGTGCTCGCTGCCTGTCTGTACAGCTTCACCAGCTCTTTAGTCAGAAAACGCACCGACTACAGCTCTCAGGGGTCTGTGCCCTGCTGAATCCAGCAAATTAGGCTGTACCTCGCTTTTCTTAACCACTTATTTAAAAAATATCTTTTAAATATTTTATTTATTTGAATTAGAGAGAAATGAGGGAAAGAGAGAGAGAGAATGAGAGTGGGCATGCCAGGGCCTCTAGCCACTGCAAAAGAACTCCAGACGCATGCACCCCTTGTGCATCTGACTTTACGTAGGTACTGGAGATTTGGACCTGGGTCTTTTGGCTTTGCACACAAGTACCTTAACCAGAGAGCCATCTCTCTAGTCCTCTTAACCACCTTTCATTTGTTTGTTTGTTTTTTTTTTCAAGGTAGGGTTTCGGGCTGACCTGGAATTCACTATGCAGTCTCAGGGTGGCCTTGAACTCAATGCTATCCTCCTACTTCTGCCTCCTAAGTGCTGGGATTAAAGGCGTGTACCACCATGACCAGCTTAACCAAGTATCCTAAGCTCATGAAGCATGGGTGCTCTCCATCTTACAGCCTGCACTGTCCTGCCACAGCAAGACGGAGGACCAGGGAAGTCTTCCTCACTCAGATGCGCCACGCTCACCTTCCTCTCTTGGTTCTTCTTGTTGATGACTGTCAGCAGCACAATGACCCCTGAACACCTCCAAGACTTTGACTTTAATCTGCAAGTCCCTTCAGATGGCACTTAGCAGATTTCATTCTGGCTTGTATTAGCTCTTCCATTACACCTCAAAGAATGCCCTGTTTTCCCAGCAATAGATACTGACCTGGGTTTCTTCCTTATTTTTGTTCATGTGTATAGACTGTACAGGCATGTGCCTGATGCCTGTGTGTGTGTGTGTGTGTGTGTGTGTATGTGCCCATGTACATGTGTGTGCCTAAGGAGGCCAGAGGTTGATGTGACACATTTTCCTCTATTGCTCTCTTCATTTCTCTGAGCACAGAGCTTACTGATTCAATTAGTCTAGCTACCCAGCTTGCCCCTTCTATCCCAAACACCTGGATTAAGGTGGGCTGTCATGCTCAGCTGACATTTATGTGGGTGCTGGGGATCGGAACTTTGGCCCTCATGAGTACACAGCAAGTGCTTTTCCAACTGGGCCATCTCCTAACCCCAAGCTGGCTTTTTTGTCGTCACAAGTTGCAAGAGCACAGCGGAAGCCGTTTATGGAATGATCACGCTTTCTCACTTTCCTGCACTGGGTTCAAAGCCCAGCTTTCACCTCCAGATATTCAGGCGATGCCTGGAAAGCTCTTGCAAAGTTGTTTCACAGACTGGGGATTATGCTCGTGCTTCTGTCCTGAACGTCTAAAAGCACAGGACAGTGTTATTCTTTGTCTGTACAGAGGTATTCCACCTGGGATACAACTAAGGAGAGGCAGAACAATGACAAAGGATGGAGGCTTGGTGGTGAAGAGCTGTAATCCCAGCTGCTGGGGAGGATCATAAGTCTAAAGCCAGCTGGAGCTTCAGAATGCGTTCAAGACTCCCCGGGCAACTTACTGAGCCCCTGTCTCAAGATAAAAAATACTAAAAGTGGGCTGGAGAGATGGTTTAGTGGTTAAGCGCTTGCCTATGAAGCCTAAGGACCCAAGTTCGAGGCTCGATACTCCAGGACCCACGTAAGCCAGATGCACAAGGTGGTGCATGCATCTGGAGTTTGTTTGCAGTGGCTGGAGGCCCTGGTGCACCCATTCTCTCTCTCTCTCTCTGCCTCTTTCTCTGTCTGTCGCTCTTAAATAAATAAATAAAAAATAAAACAAAAAATGTAAAGAAATACTAAAAGTGGGCTGGAGGGATGGCTTAGCGGTTAAGGTACTTGCCTGCAAAGCTGAAGGACCCAGGTTCAATTCCCAGGACCCTCGTAAGCCAGATGCACAAGGTGGTACATGCGACTGGAGCTCATTTGGAGTGGTTGGAGGCCCTGGCATGCCCATTCTCCTCATTCTTTCTGTATCGCTCTCTCTCTCTCTCCATTTGTCTCTTTCTCAAATAAATAAATAAACAAAATACTAAAAGGGTTGGCAATACTGCTCGGTAGTTGAGCACTTGCCTAGCATATGTGAAGCCTTGGATTCAATCCCCAGTACCCCAAGAGAAAAAATAAAAAGGATAAGAAACGAACATGTTCCCTTGCACTTAGTCTGAAGAGAGGCCCAAACTGGGCATTCCGTGGCTCCATTTTCCTTGCTGGGTAGTGGTGGAGGCTCCTTGCTGTGAACCCCTGGCTCACTGTGGAGGCTCTGAGCAGCTGGGCCAGACGTACTTCTGGAGCGTCTCAAGTACAAGGACAGAGAATGTAAACAGCACGTGGCATTCCAACTGCAGTCATTACCCTGTGTAAACCTGATCTCACAGCAACCTGATCGCTGGAACCTTCCCTCATGCGAGCCAGACACTCAGCTCCCATGTCCACTTGGGCTGTGGGCTGAGGTTTGATGATGATGATGATGATGATGATTATGATCATGATGAAATTAGCGCCGTTGCTTGGCTTAATGTTGGATTTGTGTTCGCTTGTGTAAGGTCAATGGTGCTTGATGGGGCTGGTTCTTGGACATCACTCAAAACAACTGGCTCTGGGCTGGAGAGATGGCTTAGCGGTTAAGGCACCTGCCTGCCAAGCCTAAGAATGCCGGTTCCAATCTCCAGGTCCCACGTTTAGCCAGACGCAAAAAGTGACACAAGGGCACAATGCTGAACTTTCCCACAAGGGGGCGCACGTGTCGGGAGTTCATTCACAGCAGCTGAGAGGCCGCTGGTGCACCCATTTTCTCTATCTCTTCCTCTAGCTCTCTCTCAAATAATAATAATAATAAAAACCTGGCTCTGAGGCTTACTGTATGGCTGCATCCCAGAGGACAGGTGAGGAGGAGGAAGGCAGCATGAGGAAGGGTGGATGAGCCCCAGCAGAGCCTCCAACTTCTCCTGCAGCAGAGCATGAGGATGGAGTGCCAATGATAGGGAGGTGGGCAAGGTGTCGGCTCTTAGCCCAGGAATGTGCACACAAGGGACAGGGGGCCGTCTGCAAATACCAGCACTCTCTACAGGGAAGAAATTCAGCCCCTGAGAAAGGAGACCACGTGAGCATTAGCTCCCATTACCTCTCTCTTGAAGAACACATGTAGGGTTTGGGGGTACACTCCCCAACTGTGTGAGATCTTCTCTGTGTGGAGATGGTGTAAGGCAATCCATAGCAAGGAAATCCATGTGTGACATCCCCCTTCTCCCAGAACCAATGGACCAGAGCAGTGATTGGTGCTGGGGGAAGGGGGGCGGTTAAGGATGAAAAGCTGGCGTGATGGGCCTTGCTGGGGTAGAGTTTTGTGTAGGCATGGATACCCAAGGTATGGAAGAACGGGGGACTGAAGGGATCCAGGGTCAAGCAAGTCTGGGATGGAGACAAAGATACAGCTGAGACGGGCCACATGGACAGTGAGGTGGACCTGCTAACTAGTGGAAACAATGGTCATTTCATTGTTGTGCCCTCTGTAAATGCTGGGCACTGTGTTAGGGAGGATACCAGTATAGCAAAAAAAAGAGCCAAGGTCCAAACCCACGCTTCTGTACCCACTGGGCTCATAAACATTGTTAACCTGTTAGGATCTAAAATCACCTAGGAGACAAACTTCTGGGCACGTCTGCGAGGAAGTTTCTAGATTGGGTTAATTGAAGTATAAAACCCACCCTGAATGGGGTGGCACCATTCTATGGGGCTGTGTCCCAGACTGAATAAAAAAGTAGAAAGCAAGCCAGGCACCCTGGCTCACACCCATAATCCCAGCACTCAGGAGACTGAGGTAGGAAAGCCACTGTGACTTTGAGGCCAGCCTGGACTACGTAATGTGTAGCTACCCAGGGCTCCATGGCTTAAATTCCACTTCCTGGAGAAGGAGCATCGGCCCTCTCCTTGGTGCCCAAGAAGTGGGTCTGTGGGTGTGGAATTCAATGTGGGGAGGGGCCATCACCACCAGGTCTCCTTTCTTTCCAACATGGAGACTTGGACTTTGGAACTTCTATGCTACTGTCTTTTCTAGGGAGGTGACAAGGCGATGAGCAAAGGAAAGATAAAGGGCAGATGTGGTTTTCATGGGTTCACGTGCCAGCGGGAGAGAAGGATATAGAACTCCCAACCCCCATCTGTTCTGTTCCTAGTTCATTCCCACACAGTTGAAGTTAGTGAAGACAGCAGAGAGCAAACAGGACCCACAGGGCCACTGTTGATGGCGAAGGTGAATGGGCCAAGGTGGGCATTCAGGTTGGGTCTCCTAAACATTGATAGACATCATGGTATCCAGAATATTCCATCTCACAGGGAAACCTGCAGCTGTGTCGGGAGGCCCGGCCCCTCCCAAGGATCCCTGGGGCACATGGGGTTGACCCTCCCTGCCCAGGCCTCTGGGAGGGTTCTACTTGCCAGCTCCCTCTCCTTGCCTTCAAGAGCCTTTGGAAGCAGGGCGTCGCACGGGAGTGGGCAGGTGATGTCCCTGCAGACTGCATCTCCAGCTGTACCTGTGTGAACAGATTTTGGTTTTCCTTTGAAACTAAACTGGCTTCTGACTTCATTGCACCACCAGAGAGCTGGACACATGATGAGAACATGCATTCGTGGAGCGTCTCATCTGGACCCACCTATGTCCTGCATTGCTCCCTGATGCCATGATCTACAGGCAGTGGCCAGTGAAGAGCTCTAAGGGACCTTGTGACAGGATAAAGTCTGAGATTCTGAGACGGCCTCTAAGGTCTAGTCCCTGCCTGGTTTCCAGTCAGGGGTCTTTTACTATCTTTCCCCCTACCCACTGGCCCCACACGGAGCACTTTCCCCACTGCTCATCAGCAGCCTCCATGCACCCTTCCTAATGGGTTCTGGAAGAGTCCTCTGAGAAGCCTTCTGCCCTCCTCCATCTCCTACTCGGTTCCCTAATGGAGGACCTTTGTGTCCACTGTGCCCCAAGAATACTCTGTGTATGCTGCTTTCACCACTCCGATCTTGAGAGAAGAAGGGAAAGAGAGGAGAAAGAAAAGGGATAACGATAACCCTGTCTTCCGTGTCTGCAACCTAAGACATGCCAGGAACGATCAAGCCCAGGCCCTTTGAACTTGCACTTTCCTTGCTTGGAATCTCCAGTATTCCCCTGGATTCTTGCGTGGCTCCCACCCTCACCTCCTCGGCTCTCATTGCTATGTCTTTCCCTGGCTCCCTGACCCCAGGGACAACCTGTCACACTTCCCGCTCCGGTTCTGTACCTCACTCTTCTCGTAGCTGATGTGGCATGCTGTGTGTCTCACTTATCATTCTTGCTTATCATCTTCTCACTGTGTCAGTGGGAAGGAAGCTGGCCTGCATCTTCATTACTGTCTTGAGAACCTAGACATGGCTCTGGGGCAGAGCAGATTGCCCTGGGTGCTCAGGAGGAAGCCAGTCTGTCTGAAGTGCTTAGTGTACCAGTCACCAGAAAACCCCAGCTGGTGGCCGTGGCCCATTATGCAGCTCCAGAGAGCTGAGGTCAGTAACCCACGTGGGACATAAGCTGTTCTAACTGTCCAGGGGTCCCTTTGTGGAAGGCAAGGGGGCTCTGAGTAGAGGAGCCTGCAGACTTTCCCAGGCCAGACTCAGCCTTCTGCAAGTCCCTCCCGCAGGACCCCAGCAGAAGTTTCAGAACAGGGACAAAGATGACACGCATGACCAAGATGACATCATCACCCAGCTGGAAGAGGTCATACTCGCTGGACTCCTCAAGAAATACGATTCTGTTTTTGTTTGTTCGTTTGTTTTTCGAGGTAGGGTCTCACTCTGGCCCAGGCTGACCTGGAATTCACTATGTAGTCTCAGGGAGGCCTTGAACTCACGGCGATCCTCCTGCCTCTGCCTCCCCCCCCCTCCCGAGTGCTGGGATTAAAGGCAACTTGCAGCAACACGAGTTCTCAGTTCATTCCAGAGACCTCTGTGGCGGTGGGAACAGGATTCTAGATTTTGCTACAGAAAAGAATTTCAGGATGAACTGCATGAAGCTGAGGTTTTGTCACCTTCATGAAGATTTTTTTTTTTTTTAATATAGACTTAAAGATTTTTTTTTTAACACAAACTGAAGCAGGAAGTTCACAGAAAGAGAAGTGTTCAGGGAAAGAACAAGACACACCCAAGTGTGAGTGTAGACTCTTCAAGGGAGAGAGAGACATAGACAATTGTCTTTAGAGTAGCCATATATACTGTTTTGGTGGCTTCTGAAGTTTCACCTCAAAGGGTTGCTAAGGAACCTTTTCCTTTGTGGTCAGTGAGATCAGAGGGCGGTTCCTGAGGCCCCTGGATGGGATTACAGCTGATGAGGTAAAAGCCCAGGTCACAAGGGTTGCAGGTGATCTTAAGGCATTTTTACTGTAAACAGAAGTTTTATAGTCTTGTTTGTGAGTGGCCCAGAAAAATTGTAAGTTTACAGCTGGGAAAGCAGTAAAGCCATACTTGAAGGTCACACACGGTCAGGCCTTAAGCATGGTTCATTGCTATTTTAACACTCAAATTTGAAATACAACAGTATCAAAGGAATACTTTCTCCATGGTGACAACTTCAACACGTGTTGTTAATTGTGCTGGAAATCTTGACCCTCAGCCAGCAAGAGGTTTTGACCAGACTCCTGAGTGAGGGGCTCCTTTCCCTTCCCATGTCTCCATAATCCCCCCCACACACTCCGTCTTTCTATCCTGCCTGTCACATATTCACAGGCAAGTACCTGTCCTCAGAAGCCACACTTCCCTCTTGTCACATCCAGCACAGAGGGAGAGCATTTTCCAATGTCTATCATGGAAAACCTCACTGGGGGGAGTCACCCGGGCTTGTCATCACTGTTTAATGAGTAAGAGTCCCGTCATCCAGTTGTCAGGGACCTACTCATCAGCCAATCAGCTTCTAGGAAGCCCAGTGCTGGACTGCCCATTGGTTGGACTTCTGCCTGATGTTCTTGCTGGGTAACATGACCAACTTGCCTCTGCAGCGCCTGAGTGACTTAGTCTCCTTCATGCTGGCAGAAGCAAGGGTCTCTGTCATGTTGGCCAACAGGAACGGAGGCCATGTTAGTGTTCCGAGAGGAAACGGGTGTGCGGTTGTCTGGGCAAGGCCTATGCGTCAGCAACGTGAGGTAGCTGGGTAGGCCTTCTCAGGTTTTGTCTTGTTTCCTTTTCTTCTCTTCAAGAGAACTTTTGGAAGGCTAAAGGAACCTTCTAGAGATTTTGATAAACTCCCCTGGCCCAGAATTATTTCCAGTTTTTCCTTCCCTCTTTAAACCTTTACCTTCCCCTCCCGGCCCCGCCCCTCCAGGCCTCTCTTCCTCCCTTTGCTTGGCCTCGATGTTATGTTTACTACTATTTTTGGGTTTTTTTTTTTTTGGCAAGATAGTTAAGGATATTTTATTGATGTTTCTCATGCTGAACTTACAACTTTCTAAGCTTTATAAGTTTTTTGGAAAAATAAATAAAACAGAGGAGAAAGCAAATTAAAAACAAACAAAAACATCTCTCTATTCTGTGGTAAACATCTAGCAATTACAGACAAGTTTTATCCAATTGTGCAAAATCATTTTCAAAGTACTTTTTCATATTACTTAGTAGCAGATATAATGAAATAGGTTCTGTTTTTATTTTTATAGTATATGTCTATGTTATAATTTAAGACTTTCAGTCCCCTAATTATAAAGACATAGTATCTGACTTATTAAGTTTTTATGGACATTTATTATAAACTTATGGCAATTAATTTTACTACCATTATAGGTATAAAAATTAATCACAAGCTGATGGACATTTGTTGTGAAACAAAACTGAAAGATAATGTCAAAAATTGTACTTGGTGGGGTGGGGGTTGTGCAGAGAGATGGCTTGGCAGTTAAGTCACTTGTCTGAAAAAGCTGATGACGCAAGTTCAATTCCCCAGTGCCCCTGTAAAGCCAGGTGCATAAAGTGACACATGCATCTGGAGTTTGCAGCTGCTGGAGGCCCTGGCGTGCCTGTTCTCTGTGTCTGTCTGTCTGTCTGTCTGTCTGTCTGTCTCTCTTCTCTCTCTGCCTCTCTTAACTTGCAAATAGATAAAGAAAAATGTTTGAAAAACAATTTTACTGGGGCTGGAAAATGGCTCAGTCAGTAGAGTGCTTGTCACACAAGCATCAGGACCCAAGGGTGAATACCCAGCAGTCTTGTAAACACAGGACATGGTAGAGCAAGCCTGGAATCCCGGCACTGGGAAGGTGGCAACAGGAGGGTTCCTGGAACTTGCTGCCTCACGAATCAAGCTGACTTGGTGAACTTCACATTCAGTAAAAGTTCTTGTCTCAAAAAATAAAGTGCATCCTGCTACAGCCTGGGGAGATCTTTCCAGAGACCTCTCTCTGGTCAGGTGAACACAGGATTCTCGACTTTGCTGCAGATGAGAACTTTAGGGTGACCCAGTATGAAATTACTGAGGAAGATGCATGATGTCAGCCTCTGGCCTCCATACACATAAGCCACATAAATGTCTGTGCACTCACACACACATCAACACTCGTACACATACCGAAACTATTCCACCTCTAGTGAAAAGTACATATGTATACCCATTTTAAACATTTTAATTATAGGATTTCTCATTTCTTCCCTTTCATTTGTTAAAAATGAGATTTTTACCCACTTCATTCATGTAAATGTTTCCTCCAGCCACTGAGTGGCTGCTTCCTGTTCTGACAGCCATGAGTTGTGGTCTGTGTTTCTTTGGTTTTTCAAGGTAGGGTCTCACTCTAGCTCAGGCTAACCTGAAATTCACTATGTAGTCTCAGGGGGGCCTTGAACTCACCTCGATCCTCCTACCTCTGCCTCTGAACTGCTGGGATTAAAGGTGTGCACCACCACGCCTGGCCCCTCTGCTCTTTTTATTCCTGAGGTGCCCTCAGGAACATCCCCAAATGAATCAGCTCTGCTGGGCATGGTGGCACACGCTTTTAAGCACTAAGGAGGCAGAGGCAGAAGGATTACTGTGACTTCAAGGCCAGTCTGAAACAACATAGTAAAGTCTAGGTCATCTTGGGATGGAGCAAGACCCTACCTCAAAAAAAAAAAAAAAAGATTCAGACCTTGGGGTGCCAAGTCCTGCTTTCTGTGAGGGTGACTTTCCAGGGGTTGCAGTGGGCTGTGACCATACACATAAGCATTTGTCACTCTTCTTGGTCATGTCAGGTCTGGGTAATCAGGAGCTCCCGTCTCTGTGGCAGAGGAGTTCTTGTTCAATAGGACTTTTCCATGGCTCTGCTTTTCCCTTCACAGTTGCTCCCAGCCTTTGCCTTCATGATCCCCTTTCCGGGCTCAGGCGTGGCTCTGCACAGCTGCATTCCAGGTGTGAACCTGGGGTCAGCTGTCTTCCCACTAGCAGGAAAACATCAGTATGACCAGTCTTGGCTGCAATTGTCATGGTGACAGATACCAACAACCCTTTTTCCTCCTCTATCTGAAATCCTCAGAAGACACTTGGTAAAAAAAAAAAAAAAAAGTCTGTTTATTACCGAAGGCAATTTAATACCCTCCTCCTTGGATGGGGGCTTCTTATGGGCAAAGAGGATGGCCAGCAAAATTCCATGTAGAGATCATTAAAATAACATGTCTCACTGGTTTCCTGTATCTTTCCTTTTTCTGCTTTAATTCCCAAGTAATCCTAGATTTCTAAAAGTCAACCTAACCACGTTCCTGTGGCACAAAGAAAGGTCTTTAAGATGAAAAGACAAAGCTGATGAAGGGGACCACGTGGAATCAAAAAGTGCTAAGTCCTGCAGGATGCCCGAACTAACACATCTCCCAAGTCATTTCGGAACAGGAAGGGCTCTGAGGCTGGGAAGAATCTCCATTATCCTTACAGATGCATTCACAAGGGTCGGCAAGGAAATAACAGGAGCCTCCAATTCACTTTCAAATCATTTGGCGAAGAAAAGGAATTGTTCAATGAGCAAACGGAGCAGGGTCTTACTAATGTTGAATCAGGATGATTGGTTGTATTGGCGACTTTCTCCTTGCTATGAACAAACACCCAACCGGAAGAAACTTCTTCAGCAAGGAGAGAATTTATTTTAGCTTACCAGAAATTTCACAGTGGGGAAGACATGGTGGCAGGACCAGTAGCACAGCTGATCACACAGCAGCCAGAGTCAGGAAGCAGAGGGCAAGCAGGAAGTGAGCCAGACAATAAAGTGCCCCCCCATACACTGACACACTTCCTCCAGTAAGGTTTCACAACAGTTGAACAGCTTCACCGGCTGGGGACCAAGTGTTCAAATATACCATACACAGGCTTAAACCATACTTCTTTCTTTACATTCAATATATCTAAAATTTCTCATAACCAAAAACTTTAATAAGAATAGCAAGGCGTACCATATATATATACACACACACACACACACACACACACACACACATACTGTCAAAGAAAGCATTTGAAATGATCACAGAAAAGATCAGAGCACTTACATTAATTTTGTGACAGGAATTTTTTTTTGAGGTAAGCCCATCAAACTGACCCTTTTTTTATGTGATAAAGTGAGAAACAGAGAGAGAAAGAGAGAGAGAGAGAGAGAGGGTGGGGAGAGAATTGGCATGCCAGGGCCTCCAGCCACTGCAGTCAAACTCCAGACACACGTGCCCCCTTGTGCGCATGTGCAACCTTGCATGCTTATTTCACTTTGTGCGTCTGGCTCATGTGAGACCTGGAGAGTCAAACATGAGTCCTTAGACTTTGCAGGCAAGTGTCATAACTTCTAAGCCACCTCTCCAGCTCTGTTTTTTTTTTTTTTTTTTGAGTATTCTTGCAGTTGACTATCATGGTTTGGGGCTGCAGAGTCCCCAGTGAGCTGAAAGCCTGTCCCCCATGTCCTAGGTTTCAATCCCAAAACTGTGGAGAACTGCCTCCTCCCATAAAATTCAGGGGGAAAGGCCCTGGGACCCTTGAAGGTTCCTCCAAAGCAGTGCCTGGAGGCATACCCTCTCTGTTGCATCTTGCCTTAGCACCCCCTAAGCCTTCTGTAACCGAACACTTACAATGTGTTATTCACACAAAAGATCTTTACTGCAGTTTACACACAGAGCCTGAGAATCCAACGGCCTCCTCCAGCCTCCTTTGTTCTTGGTTGCTAGGCATCCCTTGCTTATGAGTACAATATTTACTTTTATTTATTTTATTTGCCTTGTATTTAAAGAGTCTGGGCAGCACCCAGGATGCTGAGACTGGAGATTTTCTGAGAATAAAATACACTGAGAAGCAGTCGGTCCATGCCTGGATCTTAGTGATAGGTCCTTCCCACCCAAGGTCAAGGCCTTGAATTAGGCTCGGATCTTAGCTAGAAGCAATTATTGTAGAATTCTCATGGGAGAATGGATGCAGGAGACTTCTCAAGCTGAAGCAAAGAGCCCACAAATTCTCTACCCACCTCAGCATGCACACCAGGAGTGTCTTGGCAAGATAGAAGTTTAAAATAAAGGCTAAAGGGCTGGAGAGATGGCTTGGGGGTTAAGGTGCTTGCCTGTGAAATCTAAGAATCTCCATGTCCCACATAGCCAGACGCACAGTGACACAAGCATGCAATGTCACACATCACACAAGGGGTTACATGCATCTGGAGTTTATTCACAGCAGCTGAAAGTCCCTGGTGCACCCATTCTCTCTCTCTCTCTCTCTCTGTCTCTCTCTTTCTCTCTCTCAAAATTAAAATAATAATAAGGGGGCTGGAGAGATGGCTTAGTGGTTAAGGCACTTGCCTACAAAGCCAAAGGACCTCAGTTTGATTCCCCAGGACCCACGTAAGCCAGATGCACAAGGTAGCACACCCATCTGGAGTTCGTTTGCAGTGGCTGGAAGCCCTGGCTTGCCCATTCTCTCTCTTTCTCTCTCAAATAAACAAATAAATAAAAATTAAGACCAAATAATAATAAATAAATAAAGGATGGAGAGATGGCTTAATGGTTAACACACTTGCCTACAAAGTCTAGGGACCCAGGTCAGATTCCCCAGAAACCACATAAAACAGAGGAACATTGTGGCGCATGCATCTGGAGTTCGTTTGCAGTGGCCAGAGGCCCTGGAGCTCCCATTCTATATCTCCCTATCTTTCTCTCCTCTCTTTCTAATAAATAAGTAAATAAAACCAAAATAAAAATAAATCGCCACATTATCAAAGACAATAACTGTAACAAAACAAAATGTAGAAGTTCTGCTCATTAGCCATCTCCTATCCCTCCCAGTGGCACCTGCCACATGCTCTTTGGCACAGTTGGTATAGCACTTGTCCCAGGAGAGCTCAGAGCCTCAGAAGTCATCCTAATGACCTGTGCTGGCAGGCGGAGTGGGGGAGACAGTGCAGACACAAGAAAGGAAGCCCTGGATGCTACCTTTAGCTACCTTTATAACGTGTGTGTGTGTGTGTGTGTGCAGGTATCTATGTAAGTGCTCATATGTGTGTGTGGGGGGGGATAGAGGGCAGAAGTCAAGGTTGGGTGTTTTCCTTCAGTTTCTTTCTACCTTATTTTTGAGATAGGATCTCTTACCAAACCTGTAACTCACTGATTCAGTTAGACTACCTAACCACTGAGCTAGAAATCTGCCTGTCTCTGTCTCCCATTGCTGGGAGGTAAGGCACGCACCACTGCATGCAGCATTTTACATGAAGGGTGGGGATCCAAACTGAGGTATTCATTCTTGTGTAACAAGCATTGCTCCCTGCAAGAAGATGTTTAGATGGTTTTCAGGGAAAGCTCTAAGAAAATAGATGAATTGGAAGTTGTAAGTTATCAGCAGGTTTAGTTTAAGAAGGAAACAATGAGTAAAGATAGAAATCAAGGCCACGTTTGGGAAAGACTGGAGGGTCAGGTGGTTTCTATCGGGCAGAGGGAAGACGTGGTTGGTAAGAGGGATGGAAAAGGAAGGGAGCTGGCCTGAACCTCCCACGCACCTGCAGACGTGATGTTTTTGTTAGGAATCTTCTGGACACATGATAGGAAATCTACCCCACACTGGTGTAAGTAAAAGGAGACTGTATTTATATAAACGTCAAGTTGAAGGGATCTGTGGAGGTCCGGCATAGCTTTATCCAGGAGCTCATAAAATGTCAGACAGTGTGTTGATCTCAGCTCCTCCATTCTCCGTGTGGATTTCGCTCTTGGACAACATGTGGTCAATCAGGACGTGGCCACAGTTCCGAGACCCAACGTCTCAGGTTAGGGTGAGGGGCAGGGTGGGGGACATGTCTCATCTTGCTAAGTTCTGAACATGTCCTGGGTTTTACTCAGGTGGGGAACAAACTTGGATTACGTCCCTATCCCTGAAGCAGCAATAACTGTCACCAGAGATTGGAACTGTGCTAATTGACCAGGCTGAGTCATCTGCTCAGAAAAAAAAAAAAAAAACACACGAGCGGGATTCACAGAAGTCCATGGAACACCTGGAGGGCACGACCTCCATGGAGATGCCAACCGTGAGCTTGTTGCTTCTTCTGCCAGTAGGGGCTTGTTGGAAAGAGAGTTGAAGCAGAATCAAGGAGATCAAGCGGAGCAAAGGCTCTTCTGTCCTCGGGAGCCCAGTGTGCTCCAGGTGCTCCGGGAGGGACTCCGGAGGGCTGCGACTACTTCTGCCTGGGGCGCCTGGACTCGTCTATGGAGCCTCCCTTGTGTGCAGACCCAGATGCACAGCCTAGAGTGGAGGGGGGGGCAAGGAGGTGACTCACTTCCTGCTTCACTTCCTGATTTAGGCCATGGTTACTCATCCAGAGATACAAAAGGTGGAATTTCTGAGATGTCGGCAGGGAGTTTCTGGAGTCTAGATGGCTGCAGAGTAAACAGGGCCCTTCCACTGGCTGTAACTGAGCAGTGGGAGAAGCCCTACCCCCCGAGGAGTTGCACACCCAACCCCAGTGAAAAGGAACCTTCTGGTCCTCTCAGAGTCGGGCAGCACAGGACAAGAAGTCCGACTCCTGGAATACACAAAGTATTTCAGCAACACTAGGCAAGGTTTCTGAAGAAAAGAACTAGGGAATGCTCAAAAACTTAGTCTCCTGGAGAGATGGCTTATAGCGGTTAAGGTATTTGCCTGCAGAGCCAAGTGATTCAGGTTCCATTCCCCAGGACCCATGTTAGCCAGATGCACGAGGGGGCGCACTTTTCTGGAGTTTATTTGCACTGGCTAGATGCCCTGGTGCACCCATTCTCTCTCTCTCCCTTTCCCTGTCAAATAAATAAATAAATAAATAATAAAATAAAATAAAATAAAATAAAATAAAATAAAATAAAATAAAATAAAATAAAATAAAATGTCAAAAAAAAGAAGAAGTCCGACTCCTGTACAGTTCAGTGGCTCCCAGCCTCCCTGTGAGGACTTCCTGTCAGTGCACAGAGATAGAGGTGGAGGAGGTGTCTCGTTGTTGTCATTTCAAACCAATCTCCTGAAATGTTGGAAAGAATACTTATTTTATTTTATTTTATTTTATTTTATTTTATTTTATTTTCCTTCCTCTGCTTTCTCAAAGGACCAGCTGTTATCTTCTACTGGAATACAAACATGGGACTTCCAAGACATGGAGGGCGAGCTCCTGCTCACAGATGGTGGGAAGAGGAAAGCGCTAAATAAAGGCTTTGGAGGAAAGCCAGGCCCTGTCTTGAGATTCACCTATTTCCACTGAAAGGCTTTGGAATAAGTGTGTGGAGTTTACCTGACAGGCACTGGGCAACAGGAAGCAGTGGCTCAGGCCTGGGAGCAGGCAGAAGGCGAGGGCAGAGGTGTTGGCTTTTTGAGCTGTAATCTTCTTCTCTTTATTAAAGCCCCTTTGGACAGAAACATTTTGTTTTATGTGGTTCTGTTGTTCCTCTTTTCGTGTTGGAGGCGTCATTGAGCATATTGGCAATGACAACTCCTGGAATACACAAAGTATTTCAGCAACACTAGGCAAGGTTTCTGAAGAAAAGAACTAGGGAATGCTCAAAAACTTAGAAACAAAAAGAGGGATGGAGGGCGAGGACCAACTCAAAGGTTGTCCTCTGACCTCTATACTCATGCTTTGTAAATCTACTAAAAAGCACAGCATTATACCCTTTAAAAATGTGAATTATATGGTACGTGGGTCAGATCATAAGCCATTAAATAAAAGGAAGAGAGAGATCTGCAGGAGAGCCAGAGCTTTCCTGTTCCCCTTATTTTTTTTTTGTAAAAAAATATGGTCTTTTTATTTTTTTAATATTTTATTTATTTATTTATTTATTTAAGAGAGAGAAAGGGAGAGAGAGAGAGAGAGAGAGAGAGGGAGGGAGAGAGAGAGGAGAGAATGGGCATGCCAGGGCCTCCAGCCACTGCAAACGAACTCCAGAAGTGTGCACCCCTGTTCATCTGGTTAACGTGGGTCCCAGGGAATGGAACCTGGGTCACTTGGCTCTGCAGGCAAATGCCTTAACAGCTAAGCCATTTCTCCAGCTCCAAACTATGGTCTTCAAATGCTATTTTGCATCCTCTGAAAGTTGTCTCCCTGGGCTGGCCTTTCATTCCTTGAGTGGTTTCTGCATGTGACTTCACTCGTCCTACTATCCATCCATCTGATGCACTCACTGGACACCTCCTCCGAGCCCACAGGTATTTTACTGGCTACTTTAGAAGGTTCAGGAGGGAACCTTATTTCTGCCTACTGTAGCTTCTAGCAGCACCCAGATTCCTTGGCCCATGGTTCCTTCTTCCAACTTCAAGGGCAGAAGATTGTCTTCCTCTACCTCTCCTGGGGCTTTGTCTTCATATAAGACACTTGTAAGGAGCCCTTGAAGTTGTATTTAAGGCCCAGCCAGAGTACCCAGGAAAATATCCCCACCTCAGGCTGCAGAGATGGCTTAGTGGTTAAGGCGCCTGTCTCCTAAGCCTAAGAACACTGGTTCCAATCTCCAGGTCCCACGTTTAGCCAGATGCAAAGTGATGCAAGGGCGCAATGCTGCACTTGACCACAAGGGGGCGCACACATCTGGATTGCATTTGCAGCTGCTGAGAGACTGCTGGCACGCCCATCTCTATCTGTCTTCCTCTTCCCTCTCTCTCTGTCTCTCTCTGTGTCTCTCTCCAAAAAAAAAGAAAGAAAGAAAGAAAGAAAGAAAGAAAGAAAGAAAGAAAGAAAGAAAGAAGGAAGGAAAGAAAGAGAAAATATCCCCACCTCCCAATCCTTACTTTAGTCACGTACGCCTGCAGCATCCCCATGGGAGCCCTTACTTAGCCTTCCCTAGTGGCGATGTTATCCTGCAGGAAGTCCTCATGCTCCTTCTGGAGACACACAGAATGGGTGAGTGGCCCTCAAAGCCTTAGTCACAATATCAAAACTAGCTGGTACTAGTTTGGGCTAAGGTTTTCTCACAGGACCTCTATAACCATAATGGCTCCCAGTGTCACAATTGTACAAACATTTGTCTCTGGAGGTGGACTCTGGACCTCTCTGAACTCAGTGGAGCCTGGCCTCTGATTCCCATAAGAGTGCATTCATTATTTTCTTGTTGTGAACAAATACCTGACAAAACCCAGCTCAAGGGTGCTGTGATGGTTTGAATGGATCCCAATAGATTCAGGAGTTTTATTCCAGCTTGTAACTTGGCTGGAAGAGATGTGACCTGCAGGGGGAAGCGAGGGGGGGGAGTGGAACTGAAATCTAGCCTAAGATATGCAAAGCGCCTGAGTTTGGCCTGGGGTTCCTGGAGTGTGCTTGCTTGATTTTGGTGGTGGCTGCTTTCTCTCTCAGCGTGGACCTGTGAAAGGGGGCCAGCTTCTTCTGCCTTTAGGAAACTTCCCCTCTCTCTGTAAGTTTCAGTAAATCTCTTCCGCCATAACTGTGCCTGGTTTGGAAGTTCATCCCAACAACTGAGGCTGACTGCAACAGATGGAAAGAGTTTATTCTGGTTTACAGCTCCTAGGGGATACCATTATGGTCAGGAAGGAATAGCAGCAGGACAGGAGGCTGGCTGGACATCGTGCAGCTAGAATAAGGAAGCAGAGGACAAATAGGAAGTGGGAGCAGAGTATAAAACCTCAACGGGGCTGGAGAGATGCCTTAGTGGTTAAGGCGCTTGCCTGAGAAGCTTAAGGATCCATGTTTGACTCTCCAGATCCCAGGTAAGTCAGACACACAAAGTGCAAGGCTGCACATGCCCACTAGGGGGAGCAAGTGTCTGGAGTTGGATTGCAGTGGCTGAGGCCCTGGTGCACCAATTCTTTCTCTCTTGCTCTCTCATTTAAAAAAAAAAAAAAAAAAAAAACCCTCCAGGCCTGCACCCACTTCCTGTAGCAAGGCTCCACCTCCTAAATATTTCACAACATTCCCAAATAGCACCACCAGTTTGGGCAAAAGTGTTCAAACACACAGGGGAAATTTTACATTCAAACCAGAAGAAAGAGGGCAAGTTATCAGCCGCTCGGTGGATCTTTCAGAGCTCAGGCCCAGAAAGGCTGTTCTAGCACTGAAGGTACCTGGGGCAGGGACAAGAGTGGCTCTCACTTCTGTCACTGTGCCACTGTCTCTTGCCTCTTTCCCTTCTGCTGACCTCAATCAAGGTCACTGCTCCCCCTGGTGCACGAGCCTGTGGCTTTGAATGGGTGTGAGGATGGGAAGATCACAGGAGTACGGGGAAAGGAGAAGCATACTCCTTGGCAGAGAGGCTGGAGACAGGCCCTCTTCTATCCCATGCCCACACCTCTGAGTATCCATTCCTGTCTCTGGGATGCAAGCAGCACTGCAGGGAAGAGAACACCTGGGTCTTAGCTGCCACTGTGAGGTCAGTTGCTGATCACTGCCTTCTTGCACTTCCTTTTTCTCATCTGCAAGTAAGAAGTACCTGCTGTGGTCCGTGAGGGTTTCAGGCTATCTATCGCACCTTAAGATTCTAGCTCAGCTTTGCATGAGAGAGAGAGAGAGGGGGCATTTTGTGGTATCTGAGTTCCGGAAACATGAGAGGTTGCAGTCATGCTATCGCCCTCATTAACTTGTGATGATAATGTACACACAAGGCACTAATTCTCTATTTTTAAAAAATAAGATGGTGGCTAATTTGATTTGAATGCCTTAGTCTGTGAGCATGCTTCATGATTTTTAATCCAATTAGTGTGGGAGATACTTCTGACTCCAAGGGTATCTGGTTTCTGCTTATGATATAAGGTCTATGCCCCAATGACTCATGTTTCCAGAAGGGAGATGTCGGGGCCTATCATCAATAAAAAAAAAAAAAAGAGAAAAAGGTCTGTGTATGTGGTTGCTTTGTGTTCTGTTATTAAGGCCAGTGGCGGGGAGCGGAGGCCTCACTTTTAGCTCAGATTTCTATAAGCAACAGAGAACCCAGGGAACGATTTCAATGTGAACGTTTGTCATTCAAATGACCATTATTCCTCACTCCTCTCCCCAAAACAGCGACTAGCACGGGTACCATCCTGGTGAACGTTTTAGAAGTTTCAACCCAGAGGTCAAGGGTTAGGCTCTCGTTTGAGCTGACTGAGATGGGTGGAAGACCTTCAGAGCCTGATTCACCCCATTCTGGCAGTTTCTATGTCATGTTAGAGCTCAAGGTCAGGCCGAGCTGCTCTCCAAATCAGAAACATTTTCGCTGAGAAAACACTGCCCAATTTAACACGCTGAAACTTCTTAAAAGAACATGTGTTCGCAGTAACGTTGAGGTGCAATTTTCACACTTAACTTTTTTTAATCAATAAAAATTTTCCTCACCCTGAAGCTAATTTAATAATAAGAAACTTTGTTCTGTTCTTGACCAGTGTTGGTAACAATTGCATAAGAGCATCTTAGACATAACACAAGTTCTATCGTCCTGCCCCATGATAAATCAGCCTATGATTCAATTATTATGTGGCAAGAAAGTGAAAGGAAAACAGAAAGTGAAAACAATAGGTAAAGGAAAAATGCTCTGTAGAGTCCAGCTGTTACAGGACATGTTTTTTGCAGTGGGTCCTGCACATGGGAGAGGGGAGAACAGTGTGATGGTCTTATTGAGGTTAGTTATCCAGACGAAAAGTTGTGAAGTTATCTTAGTGTATTTCACAAAATAGAATTTACTTTCCTGCTGCTGATATTCTCAGGTGACCAGGAAAAAAAAGTGGGGGAGATGAATCTTTCATATTTTCTACAGGGAAAATAATCCCTATGCCTCTGTCCCCCACAGTGCCCTCTGTGATGATTCTAGCTCTGTGCACATTCAATTAGTTAGGAAATAAACATGAAACCAACAAGAAATTAAAAGCAAGCACTGTCCCGTCAGTGAAGCATTGTTGTGGACAGGATGAGAAGCTAACCTCTGTCAGGAATGTAGAAAATGACAAAGGAAGTGGCCTTGAAAGGAAGGGTTGTTAAAATATCAAAGACCTGCTGAACTTTGGATCAGAGTGCATGGCAATGGGATAGTGACAGAGTCACTTCTCCTTGGCATCTGCAGAAGAGAGATGAGCTCATTGGATCTGTGGGTTTCGGATGCAGTTCGTGCTTCTGGTGTGGCTGCTAGAGAGAACACTTTCCGCAAAGTCCTGCTTCTACAGGAAGAGGGATGAGTCTTCAGCCTCTCAGCACCTGGTGTGTTTCGACAGACCGAGGCAATAGGCACATGGTTATTACACAAATACAGGAAACGTAGATGCCACCAGGTAACTAGATGAGGCTGTTTGTGAACATAGAGCTTTACACAATGACTTATGCGATCATCTGTGCTGCTACCGCAAATCCGTAATGGGAGGTGAAGAGAAGAGAAGAGAAGGGAAGGGAAGGGAAGGGAAGGGAAGGGAAGGGAAGAGAAAGAGAAAGAGGAAGAGGAAGAGGAAGAGGAAGAGGAAGAGAAGAGAAGAGGAAGAGAAGAGGAAGAGAAGAGAAGAGAAGAGAAGAGAAGAGAAGAGAAGAGAAGAGAAGAGAAGAGAAGAGAAGAGAAGAGAAGGGATAGTCGGAAAAACAGAGGGGCAAACTCTAATCCATCACAGTCAGGTTACTGGGACTGGTCTTTACTTCCTCAGTAATAAAGAGACAGAGATGAGACAGATAAAAGAAAGAGAGGAAGATACAAAGAGGGAGAGAGAGAGAGAAAATGGGTATGCCAGGGCCTCTTGCTACTGCAAATGAACTCCAGATGCCTGCACCAGTTTGTGCATCTGGCTTTACATGGGTACTGGAGAATTGAACCCAGGCGTTTAACCACTGAGCCATAACTCCAGCCCCCTTAATTGCTTTTTTTTTTGCAAGTTTTTATTTATGTATTGGAAACAGGGAGAGAGAGAGAGGGAGGGAGAAAATAAATGCACCAGGGCCTCCAGCCACTTGAAACAAACCCCAGACGCAAGCACCACCTTATGCATCTGGCTTCCGTGGGTCCTGGGGAGTTGAACCTGGCTTCTTTGGCTTTGCAGGCAAGCACCTTAACTGCTACGTCGTCTCCCTAGCACCTTTAATGGCTTTTTTACAGGGCAAAATCAGAACACGTAATTACAGAAAACAATTATAATGTATTGAAAATAGAAATGGCTCAGTAATGACTGTATCCAATTCCTTGGGTAAATTTGAAATGGAAATTTCTATGTGGGCTGCTTGTTCATCATTCTCATCTCCTGGGTGTGAGGACTATCTTACCAAAACAGGCTTACTCTATACATGAACGAAGAAACAAACACAGCCAAATAGAAAAATAGGTGAACAACAACAAAATGTAAAACATGGGGAAAGATAGTCTAAGTTTCAGTTTTTGTATCGTCCTAAGACAAGGTTATGCCTTGAGTTGCTTCCTTTCAGAATTCATACGTTTCCAGGGTTCCTTGCCAAACCCTCCAGATGCAGGCCCCTGGGAAGAATGGAGAACTGGAAACCTCCTTTCCTCCTCTCAAAGGAAGTGGCTTTTTCTTGCTTTTCTCCATCCGCCCCCTTTCAGCTTTCCCCACATCCTTGGCTTTACACTAGACGGTATTCTTTTTGAGGTGACCCTAGAGAAAATTTAGAGAAAAATGTATGACCTTGAATCCTGTTCTCGTATCATGTGATTTGGGACAAGGATCCCTGGGACACAGTTTCCCCCCTGTGAAAAGCAGAACTTCTTAAAAGGGTCACCAAAATCCCATCCAGCTCTAATGCTGCACTGACTCATGGTCTCTTAAGTGTTTGACAATTTTCTCAAAGATTTATCTGACTCTTTGTTGAACTAGAACCTTCTGAAGGGATTAAAAAAAAAAACTTAGGGTATCAACTTCATATTCCCTAAAGCTGTAAGTTTGGAGCCATCTTTAGTATATCTCTTCCTTTCCGTAATTAAAAATCTTTAGAGATAATTATTATTTAAAATTAATTATTGAACTAGTTCAGAGTTAATTAAGAAACATATTGGCAGTAAGTACTTGCTAATTCCAAGATGACCAAGGTTTTAAATATTTAGCTTGTAAATATTATGATTCAGACAAACATAGCTTTATGAACAAGGAAGTCCAAGAGATTAAAATCCAGAACAGTCAAGTGCAGTTGGGTCACGTTGCAGATTGTGCAATGTGGTGAGTCCATAGTCACTGTTGGAGGCAAGAAATTTCAGCTGGGACACAAAGCTCCAAGCAGTGGGGTCCTCAGAGCTTACCCTCCATCACTGGCCCCCTCCTTTGCTCTTTCAAACACTCTGCACCACTTGATGGGGAGGCTGCCCCTTGCATCAGCATGCTTTCCTGGTGCTGCATTCAACTGCTGTACTTCATTGTATGTTGGAGACCTTTGAATGTCTTCCCTCACTACCTGACATCATCTCAAGTCTTCTTAGAAGAGACACTGGAGAGACCTTTGCAGCAGGAAGGGCTTTTCGGGTGGCTTTCTGTCCCCTACCACCTGGAAACACACTTCCCGCACCTGGCTTCTGTGGTGCCCACGGCTCTTCCCAGCATCCTGCACCTCCAACATACATGGCCTACAGTTTCCCCAGATCTATCTATCTATTGTCTGTCTGTCTATCCACCCATCCATCTGTCTGTCATGGTGCTAGGGATCAAGCTAAGGCTTCACACATGGAAAGCAAGCACTCTATCACCCAGCTATATCTCCCTTCCCCTTCAAAATCTTAAGTCGTAAGGGATGTCCCATGTCACAGAGATGCCACTCTGAGACTAGATTTCCCCAGTCCACTAAAGGGCATATAGCCAGCAAATGCCACTGGCAGGTTATCATGCCAACCTGCCTGCCATCCTGCAGACCACAGCCACATCCTTAAAAGTAGCTCTGGGTCCCAGCCAGCAGGATGGGGTAAAGGCTCTTCCTTGGGTATCTTTCCCAAAAGGAAAGTAATCCCACCGAGGCCATTCCTATACGCCCTGGAGTTCTAGGTATCTTTCATCGATGACTGACAGATGGTAGCAAATTGCCCAGTTACTCCAAGCCTACCTTACACTCAATAATTCTTCATATTAGACTTCTTTTGTTCAAATGACTTAATTGTTTCAGTTTCTTTCTCCTGACTAATACACATCCCCAACTAAACTTTGGGCTGGGGAGATGGCTCACTGGTTAAAGGTGTTTGCTTGCAAAGCCTGTCAATCTGGGTTCAATTCCACAGTACCCACGTACAATCAGATGTACAAAGTATCACACATCTGAAATGTGTTTGCAGTGGCAAGAGGCTCTGGCGCACCCATATTCTCTCCCTCTCTCTGAAAATAAATGAATAAACTTTTAAAAATTGAACTCTATATATAATATGTATACATATATAATGTCATGGTTCCTATATTTGTGTTGGGTGAATAGTTTGTGTGTAAGCCCTCTTTCATCTTGTATTGTGCTCTACAACATTGCTAGGGCTATCATGACAAAACTCCATGGCCTGGGTTTCTTAAACTATAGAAATGCATTGATTGGGAGGGTAGCATGGTCAATATACATTGCATATGTATATAAAATCTATTACTCTGTAGAAAGAACATATGTCAATAAAAATAACGCTAAAGGCCAGCAGAAAATCACTGGTGCTGACTGAAAAATAGCAGATCCGAGTTGAGGGAGAGACCCTGTCTCAAGGAAGCATGCAGCCAAGAATGGAGAAGAACACCCAAAGTTCTCCTCTGGCTGCCACGCGTGTTCACATGCACACAGCATGCTCATACAGTATACATAACATGCCATACCATGCTTACTCTACATACACACACATACACACAAAACAAAAGCTAAGGAATGTGTGTTTATAAAACATAATGTGTTGATTACGTTCTCTTTTTAAAAAATAAAATAAAAGTGAAACAAAAGAGAAATGTGTATATTTCACAGTTCTATAGGCTGGAAGTCCAAGGTCAAAGTGTCAAGAGGTTTGATTCCTCTAGGGCCTCTCTCCTGGCCTTGCTGGTTTCTGCTTTCTTACCATGTCTTCTCTATGCACACACATCCTGATACCTTTCTACCTGTGAAAATTATTTCTCTATAAGGACACCGGGCAGATTAGATTGGCACCTACAGTTATGACATCATTTTTCCTTAATCACCTCCTTAAAGGCTTTGTCTCCAAATAGTCACATTCTGAGGCATTAAGGGTTAGAGTTTCAACATTTGAATGTTGGTTGGACACAATCCAGTGAATAGCATAGTACTTCTTGTTTTCTAACTTTGACATTAAATATGCAGAAGTGACTGTGTTAGTGACAGGATCACCAGATTCAGCTGTGGCAGAACTGATCTAGGACCCAGTTCCACTACTTAACCAGGGAGGCAAGTTTTTTAACCTCACACCTCTCCTTTTCCTCATTGGGTAGAGTGTTACAAAGGGGCATTGTGGGGATTCAAGGAGCTCATGCAAATGGAAGTACTTTAGAACCTGCGCAAGACTTAAATGAGATACTTGGTAGGTGTATGAAATCACACATTTAAAAAAAAGGTTCCCATTACTTTTCATACTTGATACTTATTAAAAAGCAGCTGCTAACCTATTAAATAGGTGCTAAGTATAAATGATTTGTATAGCCAAAAAAAATCTCTTGGGTTTATTAGATGTAGAAAAAATTTATGCTGCCTCACAGCTGTCTCTGCAAATACCAAAACAAACCTAATCAAATGCAAATCTTAAAACTCTTCTAGAATTTCTTTTGTTGTCTCATTCTCTGCAAAAGAAGTATGTTGAAAGCCTTGTGAATTCATTTAATTGACATACCCATACTTTTTGGAAAAGAGAGAAATTACCTAGCCTTTAGAATGACAGCCAGCAAATTCTTTTGGCAGTTACTCTATTCCCTAGTAGAGGGACAGGAAAGAAACTATAGCCTGCTTGGTGCTCATTTTAGCAGGGTGTCCCCACAGTAATTCCTTGCTTATAACCTTTTTACACAGTGAAAACTAAGGCATCAGGTGACTTCATTCTGTTTAGGTCTCAGAGGAAGCAGAAGTTCTCATTTATTCAAGAGCTTTACAGAACAAGGCACACTGCATACATCTCATGTGATCCTCACCACATCCCTAGGAAGCAAAGATTATTGCTCAACCCATCTTACAGATAAGGAAACTGAAACAGAGTCATTTGACTCATGAATCCTAGACCTGAGGCTAAAACACAGGCTGCCTCCTCTCCTCCACTGTGGCCTCTCTCTCCTCCTGTGTTATTGCTGATTCGTAATAGCCTCCATTGAGGTATGCTACTAGCATGTAATTGTCACTAGGTCAAAGCAATTAGCAGGGTTCAAATTAATAAAAATTCTCCAGGGATTAGTTATATAAGGGTTCTCAAGCTACATTGTGGATATTGAAAGTTAAATACTGGATTGAAAATCTATGTTATTTGGCAAATATTCAACCATATGCTGTAAAACCACCAATTGGCCATTTGCCTCATGCACAGGTAAGCATTATCGTCAGTGATGTTTGCTCTGTTGCCCTTTCTGCTTCTCCCTTGCCATCTGTGTGTGCATTCACTTAATCCGTAAGCAAGGCATGTCCACATATTTATCTCGCAAGGGAAAGTACACTTGTGATTAACTATTTGTTTTAGTTTCGAAATTTTACATCAGATTCAACATGTTAGAAACGGCATACATTGAATTGTATTATTTTTATTATTTTTGTTAATATTATTAAGATGTTGTGGTACTGTGGAATAAAACCTGAACTAAGTCTATGGTTTAGACAGACATTAAATTTGTGATCCTCCGCCCTCACCCTTAGGACTTTGTTCATATTATTGTATTTAATATTCTTTTAAGGTTGTGCTAGATCTTTTAAAACCTTAAAGTTAGCTTTTCATAAGCTTTCTTTGACATTGTGGTGGTCTGATTCAGGTGTCCCCCATAAACTTAGGTGTTCTGAATGCTAGGTTCCCAGCTGATGGAGAGTTGGGAATTAATACCTCCTGGAGGCAGTGTATTGTTGAGGGCGGTCTTATGGGTATTACAATCAATGTTCCCTTGGCAGTGTTTGGCACACTCTCCTGTTGCTGTTGTCCACCTGATATTAGCGAGGGGGTGATATCCACCCTCTGCTCATATCATTGTTTTCCCTGCCATCATAGAGCTTCCCCTCAAGTCTGTAAGCCAAAATAAAGCTTTTTTTTTCCCCCACAAGCTGCTCTTGGTCAGGTGATTTCTGTCAGCAATGCTAACCTGACTGCAACAGACATCTTGTTGGAAGCTGGGTCTTACCTCAAAAGGATAATAAAAACTCCCATCAAACTTTACTGAAAATGATGAGACAGGTCATAAGGCTCAAGGAGGAAATAAATGATGTTGTTGTTTGATTTGGGGAGGGAAGAAGGGCCTTTCATGAGGAACATCTTACCTTGCAGAGTCTGTCCTTGAGCCCTTCCTTCATAAAGGGTTTGCATTCCAGATATTTCAATACTGGGTTTTACACTACGCAAGTATGTCCCTTGAAATCAGAAATTATTCTCATCTTTTCCCTTGTTCCATATCTTATCTCAACTGCCTTCATTTGTACCATACCCACCCCTGCTTGGACCATCCTAGTATCTTCTAGAAGAGCCACTCTCTTCAACATGAACTTCTGTGCACACTGAAAAGAGCCCTTGTCCCGATACATTCATATTTGATGCTGGAAGACCCCACAAATACAACCTAAACTCCATCACTGACAATAAAGACCTTATCAAACTTGGCCCAAGCCAAATACCTTCTTAGCCATGTTTCCTGCCATCTCTGTTCTCTCTCTGCCCCTACACCATGAAACAGTGAAGGACATACACAGGATGGTGAGATAATGAAGTCCATGCTGTGGGATAGTGTTTAGAGGAGGCCCCTTTGAGCAGGTGGCATCTGTATTGGGATATTTAGAGCTGTCCAGATGGTGAAGCAGGGAAGGAAGATGGAAGCTCACATGCTCAGAACATATTGGCATTTTAACAGAATGTAATGGAGACCCCTGTGCCTGGTGTTTGGTGAAGAGGAGAGTTGCAAGTAAGGGAGAGGGTGGATCTTGGAGGTCATCCTTGAAAACGGCCATGATGAGGCCCTAACAGTGTTGAAATAGGATGGTGAGATGATATGTAAAGATTATCCTGGCTGCTGGGTCTGATCCACTAAAAGGAGTCCACTTCCAAATAACTGTGTTTCCCAGCCACCTTATTGAACACTATCTGTACAAAGGAAGGATTATTTCTTTCTCAGCAAGTTGTGCAGAGGTTGTAATAGTTTGGGGTCAAGGTACTTTATTGGAATTATGCAGTGTTGATGACATTCTTCTCAATGGAGTCATCATCCATTACTAATGACTTATAATCAAAAATTAAACATGTACTTACTAAGCATGCCACTTGGTGTGAAGGATAAATAGACAAAATGCAAGTTACTCTTGACCTGAGAGACTTACTGTCTAGTAGAGCAGAATTGTTCTTGGTGGTTGCCCACGTTTAAGGTTGTGTTGGTGTATAATCTTCATGTACTTTAGTACTTGATGCTATTATGACATAAGCTTTTTGAATCACCTTAAATTACACTGTAACTATCAGGTGATATCTTCTCATAGCCATAGCTTTTTATATCATTCCTAATTGAATCTCTGCAGTTGGCTTTTTCCCCCTCTTACTTGGCCTCAAGGATGATATCATTTTTAAGGATGTTTCTAAGGCTAGGTATAAAAGTCGAATATTAACTACAAAAAAAAAATCTCAGGGGCCTGGTGTGGTGGCGCACGCCTTTAATCCCAGCACTCAGGAGGCAGAGGTAGGAGGATCGCTGAAAGTTCGAGGCCACCCTGAGACTACATAGTTAATTCAGGTCAGCCTGGACCAGAGTGAGACCCTACCTCACAAAACCAAAAAAAAAAAAAAAAAATCTCAGGGATCATGTCAGAGAGATCTTATTTTTATATATGATAAACAATTAGGGTTGATTAGATAATTCCAGGAGTGGGGTTGACTGGTAATACCACCATAGGTGAATAGATTTCTCATCTGTTGAGAGAAATGATGATGCAGAAATGACCAACTTTCATCTATTTCTTTAAAGGAGGACTGTATTTTGGTTTGAGGGTAGACTGGGATTTCAAGAACTTTGGAAATTCTGAGGGATATGCTTCATAGTTAAAGAAAATAGTTGCTTATTTTTGAGGAGAGTACTCAGTCTTCTAGCCACAACCACATTTGTTGCTTTTGGCTCCAGCAGAGAAAATTAAAATCTTGTGTTTGTCAGCAGTGAGGCTGAGATGCCTATGGCCAAAGTTTAAATATCCAGGAATCATCCAGTGGTTTGCTTTTATTGTTCATAAACTCGGCAGAAACAAACCATCTGAGTAATTCCAGATGTTGAATCAACATGACTGCACTTCACAGACCTACATGTTAAAAGTAAATTTATAGCCTCCCCCCAAAATTCCAGGAGGATTGCGATGTTTAAGGATAAAAAGATGCTTTCATTCTTAAAACATACGAAGCTCAGGACCTATAGCCTCAGGACCTATAGCCTTGGAGATGGTGTGACTAGGTGAAGGTTAACTTTATTTGGCCAAGAGAAGTTTTAGGTTGTAGTCCTCTCCTGTCTTCTTTGTGTGGCAGAAATTCTAGAAATTTGCTGTCTGATTCTATTTGACAGAACTGATTTTAGATAGCAAGGCTCTCTGAAATTTTAACAGGGTAACTTGAAAGCAACCTGGTAAAGAAAAGTTTCTCCATGTTGACATATGACAGAGACATAAGTGTGGTTTGCAGTTATTAAACACTATTCCCTTTCCCTGGTATTTTGGCAATGAATCCTGACATTATCCTAGGCACCTTGCTTTGTGAGTTGGCTACCAAGAGTAACATTATATGGTAGTAAGTAATACGACTTGAATGGGCCCAGGGCCAGGAAGTTGGTATTTGTTGTCATAAATCTTAAAACTACGGAAGGTGTCTTATGTTCAAGTTTATCAGGCACAGCCAAAAAGTGAAAGTTCTGATATATAAGATGCCTACCTGGCTATAACATATAACCTTACTGAGTGGCAAAGTATTTTTATAGCTACTGGCTAGAATCCAAACAAAGATTCAGTGTTCTCTCCACAAGATATTTCAATGGAGTGACCCAAGTTATTCAAGTAAGACTGACTCATAAATCTGGGGTTGGAAGAACAACATTATTCTGTGTCCTAAATATTCCATTACAATGGTCAGTGGATGGAAGCATCTCTATTATTTGCACATGGTTTTGCTCCATTGTCAATTGATGAGTCATCGCGATGATCAGATAACCGCACATACTGTGTAGAAGCAAAAATCTTGGATTCACTCACTGAGAGATGATATGTCTAGCACAGTGGTAAGGGGGTTTCCACCATCATCTGTTGAAGGCTCCCAGCTAACATTATGAAGGAAGCACTCTTGACAAATAAGGAAACTAAATAAAGTACAGAGCAGGTAAGCAGACTGATCATGGAAACAAAGCTAGAGAATCCCAATCACCCCAGGCTCCATGGCCTCAATCGCCTGCTTGCATTCCACACTCAAGGCCTCTTGGACAAAGATATTATTCTTTTTCAATCTTGAGCATTTTGAAATATTAAAGATACATAAAAATGAGACATGAGACGGGATCTCATGTTGCCCAATGTAGCTTTGAACTCATGAAAAGCCAAGATTGACCATGCATGGTGGCGCATGCCTTTAATCTCAGCACTTGGGAGATAGAGGTAGGATGATTACTGTGAGTTCGAGCTTACCCTGAGACTAAATAGTGAATTCCTGTTAAGCCTGGGCTAGGGTGAAACCCTACCTCAAAAAAAAAAAAATTCCAAGAAAACAGGAGGTATCTTATGTAGCTACTCTCTAAGTTTAAAAGATAAGTGTTATCAGCACGGTTATCCCCATTTTGCCCACCTTCCTCACTTGCCTTCCTTGGCCTTACTCACCACCAAGGCGATGTCACCTGAGCTGGACACTTCACACATCACTGTATCCTGTGTTTAAAAATGATATATCATACCATCTTGGATTTTTGAGACAGGATCTCATGTCGCCCAATGTAGCTTTGAACTCATGAAAAGCTAAGATTGACCTTGAACTCTTGATTTTCCTACTGAGTGCTGGGATTACAGTGGCATGTCCCACTGTATTAGTCACTTTTCTCATTGCTGTGACAAAATACCTGACACAAGCAACTTAAGGAAGGAAGGGTTTATCTTGATCCAGTCTGAGGGAAAGCCCGAGGTGGAGGAAGGCACGGCAGCAGGACACTAATCACATCACCCACACAGTCAGAAGGCATCTTTTGGGTCTTTGGAACAGAGTGGAGGTTGGTTTAGAGAACTAGAAACTAATAATTACCTCTTGTCACGTCTTGTCCTTGCATCAGGAATTTCCTTGGTCATGAGGATCATTTAAACACAGAAAATTCCATATTGTTTTGCTTTCCATTAAAGAGTAATTCCAGAGGAATGAAGATGAATAGTTTGGGGGAAATATATTTTTTTCTGTAATTTTCATTTAAATTTAATTTTTTTCTTTTCTTTCTTTCTTTTTTATTGACAACTTCTTTAATTGTAGACAATATCCCATGGCATTTTATTTTTTATTTTTATTTATTTATTTTTATTTTTTATTTTTTTATTTAAAACTTTAACAACATGGTAAAACTCAAATCAGACTGTGGTTTAACACAGTACACTCCCCTGTCAAGGGGCACACATTCCAGACCCCCGGTGGATAGACCTAAACCTTGTCATGCTGTGTTTCTCTCTATACATTTGTACACAAGTGCCTCTTCCATCTTAGGTAACCATGTATCATACATTGTGCCAAGAACTTTTGTAGTTAAGATGCGACGAAAAAAAATAAATAAATAAAAATTAAAAAAATAAAGTAGGGTGAATTTCTTTTTCTTTTTCTCATGATTTCATGAATAGGAGATTCGTTCCTTCTACAGATCGTAGAGACTTCCACATATAATTCTTTCCTTACCTTAACAAATCTAAAATGTTTACCTTTTCACAGAAAGGAAACACATAAGGCCATTTTGAATTGTCCAGATCGCTAAGCTTGGGTTGTGGAGCCATGCTTAAATAGAATAAGAGCTACCTGAATACAAGTGCTGTGTCTGGTAGCAGAGAGGGCTACTGTGTGGCTCTCAGGTGGGGTATATATACATCATGGGTGCTCTACTGCATGACTCTCAGGTGGGGTGCACATACACCATGGGTGCTGTACTGCGTGGCTCTCAGGTGGGGTGTGTATACATCATGGGTACTCTACCCAAAGAGATGAGCTGAGGGCATACGAGTTCATGGTTGCATTTGGAATTGCATGCTATTTAAAATTCATGAATTATTCTGGAAATTTCCATTTACTATTTTCGGACTGCCTTCAGGTAAGGGGAAGCACATGCTACAGTGTTGCACCAATGCCAGTGTTTTGGATTTGACAAATGACCATCTGTCTGGCTATGCCATGCTGCGTGCCCTAAGATGAAGTGATATCACTGGGGAAAACAGTGCTTTGTTGTTACTATGACCAAATCCCTGACAGGAAGCAATCTACAGAAGGAAGGGTTCTTTGTGACTTACAGTGCCTGAGGATATACTTTGTTGTAGCAGCAGGAGCTTGAGGGGTCTGTCCACATGGCATCCACGGTCAGGAAGCAGAGAGATGAAGGCTGCTGCTCAGCTCTTTCTCCTTTTCAGTCAGCCCTGGACTCCCTCCCAGGGCACAGTGTTGCCCACGTTCAGGGTATGTTTTCCCACCTCAGTTAACTCTCTCACAGACATGCCTAGAAGCTTGTCTCAAAGGTGATTTTAGATCTAATCAAATTGACAATCACAAGGAGAACTGTGATGATTTGATTCAGGTGTCCCCCATAAACTTAGGTGTTCTGAGTGCTAGGTTCCCAGCTGATGGAGATTTGGGAACTAACATCTCCTGGAGGCAGTGTGTTGCTGGGGCGGGCTTATGGGTGTTATAGCCAGTTTCCCCTTGCCAGTGTTTGGCACACTCTCCTGTTGCTATTGTCCACCTTATGTTGGCTGGGAGTGATGTCCACCCTCTGCTCATGCCATTATTTTTCCCTGCTATGATGGAGCTTCCCCTAGAGTCTGAAAGCCAAAATACACCCTTTGTTTTGTTTTTTTTTTTGTTTGTTTTTTTTTTTTTTTTTTTTGTTTTCCAAGGTAGGGTCTTACTCTAGCTCAGGCTGATCTGGAATTCACTATGTAGTCTCAGGGTGGCCTCGAACTCTCAGCGATCTTCCTACCTCTGCCTCCCGAGTGCTGGGATTAAAGGCATGCACCACCACACCTGGCAATACATCCTTTTTTCCCCCAAAAAAGCTGCTCTTGGTTGGGTGATTTCTGCCAGCAATGCGAACCTGACTGCAACAAGAACCATCACACAGGGCTAAACGATCATCTTTATTCATTTAGAAATTCTGATGGGAGTTTAAAGTTCTTTCAAAATAAGAAGCTGCAAGCAAAACAAGACAAACACACGTGAGCATCTCCTTTTACTCTTTGGATTTTGTCAAGCAAAACCTTCTCCATAAGCCGCCTTATGGCAGAGGGAATTTTGAAGCAATATATAGCAGCTAGAGAATGTGCTGGAAGGTTAGGTTAGTGCTTGCAAAGCTCCATATACTGCTTACCATCCTCTCACCTGTCAGAACACACTGGCAATGTAGTTTCTCCAGTACCTGGGAGGTGCTACATACACTCCGTCTTCTCAGTATATCACTGCTGGAACTTCCAACATCTTCTTGAATGGGGCTGTCCGTACCTGATAGGATGGGATGTCGAGCGCCATCATGATTGCCACCCATCTGTACCCAAGACAATAGCACCCTGCCATCATCCCTCCCCTCAGTTGTCACAGCAAAAAAGAAAAAAAAAATCTCCTAAACATTGTGAAACATCCCTGCTTGAAAATCTTGGCTCTTCTTAGGAAACAAAATTTTTTTTGTGCATATACTTTCACAAGGAAAATGAGATATTTGTGCTTCTATAAAAGATCACAGCAATAGCACCCTGCCCCCATCCATCCGTTGGCTCAAGCACAAAGGTCTTCAGGGATTCTGGATTTTTAAAAACTGTACAATTTTACCCATTCTTGAATGTATTAGACATATAGAGTGGTATTGAAATAGACATATTTCCTACTCTTAAAAAAACAATCTGAAACTTATTTCAGAAGGAGAAATGTACATAAAATCCCCCCCCCCAAAGAACACAGTGTGTACAGTGTTGGCCTTACTGAGGATCAGATAGAGCCATGACTTTACACATGAAGGTAATTCATTACATTAAAGCATTCACGGATCTTAGCTTATTTAAGCCTCTGGGGCTAATGCAGCACATTTCTGAATATTATGTGTTTTGACGAACAAGCCGACTGCTGGTGCACTGGAAAAGTGATAAAAATCAGTGCTGAGCTTAATCTCGGCTTTCTTTGGGGCGTATATTTATGTGATGATGTCAGCCCAGTATCCTGTAACTGGTTGAAGGTCGCATTCATCTGCATGGGATTTGAAACTTTCAGACTTACTCGAGAAAAAATTGGTCAGCAGATAGGAGCATGGCTGCCCCGTCCATCTACCAGCAAAGCAATAGAACAAAGAAATCTATCTTTAAACGAACTCAAAACCTCAGCGGCTCCAGCTTTTGCCACATGAATTATTTGAGTTATTGAGGTTGGCTCCAGTGTCACGCCGAGTATGTTGCCTTAATGTATTTATTTAACCCAGACTGCTATGGAGCCAGCAAGCCCACCTCAGAACGCAGAGGCCTGCGACAAAGAGAACATTCAGAGCAGATCCCGGGGAACAAACTGTCAGGGCTCTGGGAAGGGAACGGAGTTACAAGGCCAGCACAATGCCGGGCTTTCTTTCGGCTTTCTTTCAGACTGCACTCAGTCACAGTGTAAACTGCTTCCCCCTGACAGACCCACATGATGGCAGATCTGGGAAGAGCACGCTGCTCGGAGCCCTCCCCACAGCAGACTCTGTGAGGGTGAGCCTTCCACAGTTTCCAGCTCCCCAGCTAGATCCAGTATGCAGGGATTTGGCCTCAGCGGGGAGAGAATACAGAAGCCAGCTATCCACACTGCATTAATGAATGCACACAGCAGTTTGGCCCAAGATGCAGGCCAACCTCACCCCACATCGGGGAAGAGAGGCTCTGGTGTCCTTGTACACAGCTTGTAGGTGCCAAGTCATCTAATTGCGATGACTGTACAGATGACTAACGCATTTGGGGACCCAGGCAAGGATTAGGGTAATTTCAGCTAATGGTATGCAGTTTGCTTTACTCCTGGTTGGTAGATCTGGACATTAGAAAGCAGGTCAATGGCTTTGAATGGATGCAGAGGCCCAGCTACCATGCAAGATAACCTTGTCTTTCCCTCATATCCAATGGAGATGTCACCCACACCATTCACTCAGTTGATCAGGAATCTCTCCAGTGCAAATGAAAAACTCAGTAGCAGAGGCCAGTAAGCTAGAAAGAAGATATAAAGGGAGGGAGAGGGGACTTAATAGGATGATATGTGTGTGTGTGTGTGTGTGTGTGTGTGTGTGTGTGTGTGTGTGAAAGAACAGATTAATGAGGGTGGAAAGGCCTCAGTGAAGTCAAAGGAAGTGATAGAGTAAAGGAAAGGTGGAGGGAGGGCTAATGAAAATCTAAGAAGGTATGAATAAGTCATATGGAAATCTACTGGTTTAGACAATGGCACACCCAGAAGCCATACATGATTAATAGAAAATTTTCAGTGCCAGAGATGGGATACCTTCCAGTGAGTTGTTGGCCATGGAGGTCCCTGATGCCCCTAAAACATTATGAGCCATTGCTGAGGCTCTTGGTTTCCCACCAGGAATAGATGGTAAGACCCTATTGCAGAAGACATGACATACTTGAGCTATAAGGTCACTGAGAAATCCTACTGGAGCTGAGCTGAAAACCTCCTCCATGTAGGCCAGCTGACAGAAAGCTGGAAAAAGCTACGCAGCATGAAGTTCAATGAGAGAGAAATCACCAGTGGAGATACTCAACAGTGGAAACTGCAAGCCTTAAATTTGGCCAGCCAGGCCAAATGAGCCAATAAGTGCAATAGTGGCATGTCTGCTATGGGAGAAACCAATCGCTCTCTAATTGGAATGGAGACCCACTCTATAGGAGGGAATACATGCCTGATACTGAAAACCTATGATAGGCGTAGTCATGAGCCCTAGGGGTGTAATTCTGCTGGTTTCTGGCTAAATGGATATACTATGCACTTCTCTTAATGTTTATAACCACATATTAATGCTACTCTCACTTTTGGTTAGAGAAGCTTCTCTTTTCAGATGGTGGTGGCTTTGGGATGACTCAGAAGGCACCATGGTGCTGAGAAGAAGGGACAGAGGAGTGCTCGGCCTGAAGCATCTCTAACACACCTTCCAAGGCTCGGGATCCATTGTGGAAGAGGGGGTGGAAAGAATGTAAGAGCCAAAGGAAGAGTAGGATTCCTTACAACGTGCTCCTCCAGACACAAAATGGCCTAGATATCCATGACCTCACAGTGCCTGACACTACCTACACAAGACCATCCTAATAGGAGGAAAAGATCATGACATCAAAATGAAAAGCGAGACTGATTGGGCAGGGGAGGGGATATGATGGCGAGTGGAGTTGCAAAGGGGAAGGTGGGGGAGGAAGGAAATTACCATGGGAAAGTGTCTGTAAGTATGGAAGCTGTCAATAAAATTTTTTAAAATAAATTTAAAAAAAAGAAAAACACTACGACACATCTGTGTATCCTTTACTGACTTATTCAATCTTCACAGGTGTGAGGTGAGAGCCATCTTTACCTCCGTGTTAGAGATGAAGGTAGGGAGGCTCAGATAGATGAGGCACGTTAAGTGGATACAGTGTACCCATCACACTGCCCTCTATATTTTTACGTCTGTGCCCACAGATGAGTGCTGCTCTCTCCGTTGCTAGGGAAGCTTTGTCTTGCACGTGGCAGAAACAACTAGGGAGGGTCAAAACTTGTCAACACTAAATGAGACCTCTCTGTCGCCCCCGGCAGGGCTCGGAGAACGTTCCAGAAGGGGGGACACCAAGCATGTAAGAGCCAGAGGATGGGGAGGCGTGCCATTGGACACTGTCTCCTGGACATGACATAGCTGTTGCATTCATGACCTTATAACCTTCACTACCTATGCAAGACTTGTATAATATTGGGCTCATTAACAATCTGTCATGGATGGGGAGGAGGGGAAGAAAAGAGTGATTAGCTGGAAAGAAAAGAGGGGTGAGTGGAAGGGGATGAGGGGACAAAGGAAAGTAATGGGAGGGAGGGGACTTTAATCAAAATATGTTATATAAGTGTATGAAAATTGTCAATGAAAGATTTAAAAAGTGAAAGAAATGAGGCCACTTACCTCCAAGTCACACAGGTCTTCAGTCACAGCTGGGACTGGAACCCAGACCGTGAGCTGTCGCATTCCTGCTCTGGAGAACCGCTGGATATGGCAAACAGGGAAACGTGCTGGCTCAGGGGCCACTGTGCACATGGGGTCAGGAAAGCCAAAGACTGATTTGAACACAAGGGAGAGCCCCAGGCACAAAGGAAGAGCTGTGGGGACTTTATCCTGTCACGTCGCTCTCAACCCTCCTCCTCCTTGGATGGGGGGCTCATTCCAGTGTGCAGCGAGCCAGGCTTCACGAAGCAGTGGCAATCGTGGCCGACTGAAGCTGCAGTTGAACACTCCACTGGAAAGGGATCCTCTTCTTGGTTCTTCCAACCTCGGTCCCCTGCCTCCTGCAATGGATTGTGGCACCAAAGGTCCCAGTTCTTTACCATATCCTGTCTTCATGGCCCTTTCCATGTGACTTTGCCATCCACGCCGCAAGTCTGCTTCTCCATCTGTTGATTTGGGTTCGGCCATGTGATTGCCCATTGCCTCAGGGGATGTTAACAGGCATGACACATGCATGTTGAAAATGGAAGAAGCTTTCACATTGCTGCTGTCACTCACGGAGCTTTGCTGGCTCACAAGAACATTCCAGGCTAGTATGCCGAAGGCTCACAAGAACATTCCAGGCTAGTATGCCGAAGGCTCACAAGAACATTCCAGGCTAGTATGCTGAAGGCTCACAGACATGGAAGGATCATCAGAGCCACGAAGCCTTGGTGGCCTCTGTGGCAGCCAGCTGTGAGAAGACACACCAAGAGCAAAGGAGTGGCTCACCTAAGCACTGGCTCACCTAAGCACAGACAACTGGCAGACCCATGAGCTACAAAAATGCCCCTGTGCCCCTGCAGCTTGATGTGGTCTGAGCAGCAGCAGAACCCAAAGGGCCCAAAGCGCCCAAAAAGACAGGGCATGACTGCTAGACCTGGGAGAGGCAGGAAGTTGGCTTCAGAGGAGAGGGGGAAGGGGGTCCTGGGCAGCATTCTCTGGGAAGAAAACACAGTAGTTTCATGGTCCCTAATACTTAGGCTTCTAGAAGAGAGCCAACGCATATAAAACTCTCTCCAAAACATATATGGTCATCCCTTCTATCTAATACTAACTTCTCTCTCCGTTGGAGAGTTTGCTTATCTTTTTTCAGATGGACAACAAACCTGAAGGGAGGATCAGCTAACCACACCTCACCAGGGCCCCAGCTGAAACCATAGAGTATTGCGGGGAAGGGCAAGAATACAGCATGCATGGCGATTATGACACCAGAAAAAGGCTGAAGGAGATAAACACAGAGAACATCCAACTCCAACTGAACCAGATATCCAGTGACACAGAGGCTCCCAAAACCTCATCACTGAAGCAGAACTAAAATGACCCCAATGTGGCTCAGGGAAACTTGCGGAAGGGGGGCGGAAAGATTGTTAGAGTCATAAGTTGGGGCATTATGCACAGAGACTGGGGCCTACCCCCCAGAACTCTTGACTAACCTCACAAAGCATGACCCACATTCCCCATTGACGAGGGTCCCTTTGAAAGAGGGAGGACAGGGAGGAGGACAATGGAACCAATACTATGAATGTAAACTCAGAATAATATAAATCAAAATATATATTTAAAAAAAAAAAAAAATTTAAAAAAATTTTTTTTTCCTTTTTTTCTTTTCTTTTTTTTTAGGTAGGGTCTCACTCTAACCCAGGCTGACCTGGAATTCACTATGTAGTCTCAGAGTGGCCTCAAACTCACAGCAATCATCCTACCTCTGCCTCCTGAGTACTGGGATTAAAGGTGTGCAACACCATGCCTGGCTTCTCGTATGTATGTATGTATGCATGTATGTATGTATGCATGTATGTATGTATCATGACATATTTACAAACATAGTCTTACACTGTAGTCCCCGATGGTTTCAAATTTTCAGCAATCTCCCTGCTTCTAGTTCTCAAGAGCCAGTACATCAGACCTGAGCCACCATGCCCACCTGACTTCTTCTTTTATTCTAATTTTTATTTATTTAAGAGAAAGAGGTAGAGAGAGACAGAGTGTGTGAGAAAGGGCATGCCAGGGCCTCTAGTCACTGCAAATGAACTCCAGACACGTGTGCCACCATGTGCATCTGGCTTACGTGGGTTCTGGGGAATCGAACCGGGGTCCTTAACTGCTAAGCCATCTCTCCAGCCCTTCTAGGACTCTTCTTAAGGACGTGGTGTGCTTGACCACGTAGAATCCTTTCTGTGGTAAACCATATGAATTTCTCTTGGACAGAGAAGCCACCAATACCTGTGATTTTCTTGAGCGTGTGTTTGCCTCACAGAGGATGTTCATTTGACAGCTGATTACATTTCTGTTTTCTTTGACTTCTAAGAAGCTTAAGGTCAACATTATGGATCAAAATCTATATATATCCCTCTTATTTCATCTTCCTGTTTTATTTCTATGTTCAGTTCTCTTGATGTGAAAAACTTTCCCCCTCTCTGAGTGTGTGAAACAGCCTCAAGTTCTCTGTGGGATAATTAGGGTACAAGGATTCAGTCAATAAAAACTAAGCATCTCTTTGGCTTTAAGTGACGGGCTGCTCAGGATGAACTCAAAACTGGTGGCTGCCATTCCTTTGTCATCCTGGGAACTATATTTTCTTAACACTAACCTGGTGGCTGAAAAACTAGATTTCATAACAGACAAATGAACATGAAGTTAGTATTGATCAAAAAGGCTCATTATCAGACCAAGGAGATTGTCAGTTGGTAAAGAGCATGTCTTCCAAGCCTGAGGACCTGTGTTTGATTCCTAGAACCCATGAAATAATTTCAGACATAGTGGCATACACCTGTAATCCCAGCACTGGCAAGACAGAGGCAGGAGGACCCCTGGTGTTGGGGTTCCCCCTAGGGCCAGCCCAGGAGGGACGGCAGGGTCTCTGCCAACTAGGGGCAAAGAGGCACAGAGTCACGACACAGACTCCAGGAGTTGGGTGGAAGCAGCAGAGGGCGAGCTGCTGCAAACTCATTTATTCAAAGAAGTGTAGGGGATTTTAAGAGGTTTGGCTGACCAATAATTGTATGGGGTGGTCCCCTTTTTGTGACCAATGACAGCCTGTCTCTAGGTAGATCATCTCGTAGCAGGTTTCTCGTGAGCATGGGACTATAGCTGTTGTCACGTCAGGCCTGCACAGGACACCATGTTCACAGAAGCCACGTCCTGGTTTCTTCTGACATACGGTCTGGCTAGGGCCAGGCCTGTATTATGCCATACATATCCTCTTTTTTGTTTTTATTATTGGCAACCCTGGGAGGCATGGTTCTTTGCCAAGCCATTGTTGACCCCAGGCCCCAAGGGATCATCACATGCAACGGTGCCTGTCTTAGGTTGCCCCATCTCATGGAGTCTTACCCGTTAGTGACTACCCACCATCCTAGTGAGAAAACCTGGTTTCTTTTAGCATGCGGTCTGGCTAGGGCCAGACCTGCATTGTGCCATACACCCTGGGACTCATTGGCCAGTCAGGATAGCCCAATTAGTAAGCCCTAGGCCAATGATAGACCCTGTCTCAGAAAATGGTGGATGGCATACCTAAGGAACACCCAAGGTTGTCTCTGATCTCCATGTGCATGCATATAAATACATGCGTGCACCCACACACAAGCTTGCAAACACACACTCATGCACACTAAACATAAATAATAATTAATAATAAAGAACACACTTGGTGTTTTTTTTTAATTTATTTGTCAGCAAAGATACAGAGATAGAAGAGAGGCAGACAGAGAATGGGCACACCAGGGCCTCCAGCCACTGCAAACAAACTCCAGATGCATGTGTCCCTTGTGCATCTGATTTACGTGGGTCCTGGACAATCAAACCGGGATTCTTTGGCTTCACAGACAAATACCTTAACCCCTAAGCCATCTCTCCAGCCCAACACTTGGTGTTTGTTAAAGGATGATTGTCCATGTTGAGCATGGCACATCAGCCAGAAAGAACAACTAGTCCTGTACCCATCCTACAATACATGCATCCTTTGGAATACAGCACTTTTTTGGAATTAATTTAAGTATTAGAATTAAAGCATTTTAATTTAAATTTGAAATGTAAAATTAACAGTTAAATTTCACTTCTGAGAATTTCCTATTGCTATACTATTGGCGTGCAATCATATATGTATAAGGAAGCGTATTATGGATTGTTAGCAAGAAAACAAATATTTGGAAACAGCCTAAGTGTGCCTCAGCAGGGGAGCAGAGAAGCTGTGGTTGAAGGCATGTGACAGCTGTTGAAAGTGAGAGAAGCCCTTGTGGGAGAACATGCAGAGGTCTTTAAGGTTAGCGTTAAAGAGAGAAAGGCAAGTGTACTGTGATATGGAACACGCTGCACCTTCTGCAGGGTACTGCACTGGAGATCCGCATATGTCCTTGGGCGTGTACAGAACACCTCTGGAGGAAGATCAAGAAACCTGGGGACAGTTGCTCATTCTGTAGCCAAAAGCCAGAGATGGTAGAACTTTTGATTATATCAGTTTGTGATTTTTAAATTCTGTACCATCTTTGTGTGTTTAAAAAAATGGAAAAATAAATGATTTTTACTGGATTGTTGCATAAGAAATGACCACAATTGTTTCTTAGTGAGAGAGAAGACAAATTAACTCCTTTAACAAATCTCCATATTAAGGCAATTGTGCCATTTATTAAATTATAGCCCAATGTTCTGAAAGAATTAGATAATACCCATGTTCCCCAAAGCACGGCTGTGGCCGAACAACACGGCTATATCTATCTGCAGCAGCCATCATTAGATGAGACATCACATCAATCAATCCCACCAATATTTGCTAAGGACCTCCTAGGAGACGGGTCTTTTCTCAAGAGCTGGAAACAGAAACACTGCTCAGATTGTCTTTGTCCTCCAGTGAATAATGCACAGCGATGAATTCTAATATCCCTGAAGACAGGAGCTGTAGGAGATGAGTCATCTTTGTGTGTGCAGGATCTAGCACATAGTAGAAACTTCAAGAATGTTTGGGTGGATGAATGAGTGAGCATCACATTGAACATGGATGAAAGAGACAATTCTAGCATGGGAGGTGACAAATTGGGTCATGAAGATTCACTCAAATTTACAGTGTTGTTACCTGGCTCCAAGACTTTTTCAGTATGATTCCCCAATGGATGTGAACTCCATTTGAAGACGTAGCACAAAGCTGACTCCACAGCTTTGTGCAAAGAACACAAACTAGATGGCCAGAAAGACTTGTGTTACAAACACAAGTCTATGGAATCTATCAGTTACGTGAATAGGAAACGCTCCCTCTCTCAATGCTGGCCTTTTCATTTATGAATGAGAAATCATCAGACTTCACTTACAATTTAATCGTGTCAGGAATCCGATTGACTGAACAAGGCATGGCGATTGCTTGCATACAAAATAATGCATGCATGAAGTGAGCAGGAACTAGTCAGAGTTCCAGGAGGAACCACTTGAGATTGGTAAGCTTCTCCACCCTCTCTTCACGTTCCTTCTCTTCTTGTCTTCTTTGTGACTCCTGTAGATTTAAATACAGGTGGTGGTAGGTCTTCTCTTTTCCAATCCCCAGAACCCAGAGCAGCATTTGGCACATGCTAGGAACTCAAAATCATGTTGGTGGAATGAGTGGTCTAGTCATTGAATGAGGCGGGACAACGAATTCCTGTGGGAAACTTGTTGATTTTATCCATATTTATTTAATGAGTTCCACAGAGATGGTGGAGTGTCCTGCATGCTTATCCTCTACTGGGGCTACATGAGGACCAAAGGGTCCTTCCTGGGTCTTCTGGGAAATTGAAGAGGTATGAGAAAGCACCCAATATGCAATGCAGAGACAGAGCTAAAAGGAGCCATCGGTGTAACTGGCTTTTTGTTTTCATTTTTGTTTTTTTGTTTTTCGAGGTTGGTTCTCATTCTAGCCCAGGCTGACCTGGAATTCACTATGTAGTCTCAGGGCAGCCTCGAACTCATGGTGATCCTCCTATCTCTGTCTCCCAAGTGTTGGGATTAAAGGTATGTGCCACCACGCCACACTGTAATTGACTTTTTAATGATGGTTTTCCAGAAGCAATGGTCTCAGACAGGTCCCAAAGGCTGCACCAGACTCTCTGGAATGGCTCTTAAAAAGCCTTTGTTCAGTGAAAGAAAAGTGCCTGCAGCCAGAGCGACGGGACTTCGCTGACAGGAAGTGTGTGTTCTCTTCCTTTCTTCTCCAAATGTGCAGAAGTAAAAGGCTAGCCCCGTTCCTCTCGGAGATTTCCATGCAGGCATGTCGATCATGACTGCAACACATCTCCAGGTGCTGATGGAGTGCCAGCCTCTGCACGGATCCCCGGGAGGACCAATCTTGTCTCCTCCCACAGCAGAAACTCACCACTTCACAAGAGGGTTTGAAGCTATTTATTTTTAAAGCACCTTGAGCCACTTTTGTGCTTGTATCAAAACGTACAATCAGGGGCTGAAGAGATGGCTCAGTGGCTAAGGTCTTGCCTGCAAAGCCTAATGACATGGGTTCGATTCCCCAGTACCCAGGTAAAGCCAGATGCATAAAGTGATGCATGCATCTGGAGTTCATTTGTAGTGGCTAGAGGCCCTGGTGCACTCATTCTCTCTCTTTCTCATCTCTCTTCTCTCTGCTTGTAAATAAATTTAAAAAATATTTTAAATGTACAGTCACAAGGTGAGAATGAGCATTTCTCCATGGGTAAATAAATGTGCACCTATTATTCATGGGGTCAGGCCACAGGTCATCATTGTTGCTGAGCTAAGGCCAGGTGAAGAGGAGATAAAAATGCTTTGATAGGAGGAGGGTGAGATTTTTCTTTGTAGATGGTTTTTCTAGGATCCAGGAAAGGATCTTCTGGAAAGTTCTAGAAGGCTCCTGTGACAAAGTTATGCATTGATAAAACAAGAGTTCTCTGTGATGACCAGTTGCCTCAACAATTAGGTTTCAATACAGAGATGAAAGGTGAAACTTTGCCTAGGTCAGTTTGACAGCTCTTGATCACTGTGGGAAGAAAACACAGGATGTAGCATGGGCAGGTTTGGTTTCAAAACTCCAGGTTCATCAGACAGAACCACGTGACTTTGCTCAGGAAAATCACTTCATGAGGCAGAACCTCCATTTCTTCCTGGAATGGTCATTATGAGGAACTTAGTACAGTAATGTCCCCAGCAATGACACTGTCTAAACACTGATACTGGCCTGGAGAGATGGTTCAGAGATTAAAGGCGCTTGCTTGAAAAGTCTCCATTCCCCAGTATCCAGATACCCAAAGTGGTGCATACATCTGGAGTTGATTTACAGTGGCAGGAGGCTCTGGTGCGTCCATACTCAACTCTCTTTCTGTCTGCCTCTTTCTCTCTGTCTCTCTCAAACGAACAAATATATATATATTTTAAAAAACACTGTTATCAATGGTAATTCAGGAACCCAACAACCCACTCAAATATAGGAAATAGAGACAAAAGGCAGCAGGCAAGATAAAAATGATGATAGGTACAAGGTAATGAAGTATCACTGTGTTAAGGAAATGACAAGGTTCATATATACAGCCTGGTCTAGAGCCTTCTTTTGCATGGGCTCCTGTCAGGATCATACACTTTGTCATGTACTGACCGAGGCATGGCTGAACTTCTCCCCACAGTCAGAGTCCAAGAAAACTGCATCATATCCTTGTCAGGAGGAAGGGCAGCTTGCTCACAAGGGGCGTTCATTTGATCTGCACCTCCTGAGGCTCCACTTCCCAGGGGAGCCTGTTTCCTTCCTTTCCTCCAGCATATGGAGCTTGGTACACACAATCAGCCTATCTTTTGGCACCTGAGCGATGCCTGCGAGCAGGTGTGCCTGCTTAACATCCGACCTGGTTTTATTGCCAATCCCAATGACATCGTGGGCTCCACGGACCATGATTTTAGAGGTTGTCTTTGTTCCAAGAATCCAGTTTCCCAACAGCTATAAAAGGAGGATTCTGTTTAGCCCAAGGACGTTGACTGGAGGTGAAGAAATCCAGCTGTGAAGCCGGGCGATAAACTTTTCAGCAAGTTGGCAAGAGTCTTGTCGTACCAGTCTTTTGTCTTCGTACGGAGATCACGGAAAGGCATCCCAGAGCTGCACTTGAGTTACATAGAAGCGAGGGCTTCCATCTCCTGACCACCCTCAGCCACTTCTCGGTTACCTTGTCTGTGCCTTCCAACAGAAACTCCAACAATATGTACTTTGGGGCAGTTTAGAAAACTTGCTGAAAGAGCAAACTGAAGCGTATTAGCAGTCAGCCCGTGGCGACCTTCCTCCCTGTCTGGTTCACTATTGGTTTGTCACAAACTGAAACCGCCATCTATGTTCGTTTCTCCTGCATTTCTGAAACAGAATACTGATGACCAGTCTAAGAGAAGGACCTATTTGGCTCATGGTTTCAGGGACTTCAGTCCATCGTGTGGGGAAGGCGTGGCATTGCGGCTCCTTTGGTGACAGAGCATGTAGTAGAGGGGCTGGAGAGATGGCTTAGTGGTTAAGGCGCCTGTCTGCTAAGCCTAAGAACGCTGGTTAGATTCTCCATGTCCCACGTTTAGCCAGACGCAAAGTGATGCAAAGGCACAATGCCACACTTGCCCACAAGGGGTGCACGCATCTGGAGTTTGTTCATAGCAGCTGAGAGACTGCTGGTGGGCTCTCTCTCTCTCTCTCTCTCTCAAATAATAAAAATAAAAGAACATGTGGTAGAGGTCATTCATATGCAACAGCTAGGGGGCAGAGAGCAGCCAGAATCAGGGGCTAGGTTATAGTTTTCAAGGCCCACCATTAGTGAACTATTTCTACCAGCCAGGACTCACCTCGTAAATGTTCCACCACCTCCCAAAATGAGTATAAAAAGCTGGGAAACAAGTGTGTACTACATGACCTATGGGGGCGATTTCAGATTCAATCCATAACATCTATTGCGGACATAAAAATAAAGACCGCTGTCCTCTACTTCTGGAGTGACAGGGATGCTACAAGATACACTTGACACATGGGAAAGGATTGGGCAGCCGCATTCTTTCAGGAACAAAGAACATCTTTGCTCTGTTCTTCCTTTCCTTTCCTTTCCTTTCCTTTTCTTTCCTTTCCTTTCCTTTCCTTTCCTTTTTCTTTCCTTTCTTTTGTGAAGCAGGGTCTCCCTGTAGCCCAAACTGACCTGGAATTCACTTTGCAGCCCAGGATGGCCTCATGGCCATCTTCCTACCTCAGCCTTCCAGTGCTGGGATTAAAGACATGTGCCATCTCTCCCAATTTAAAGCAACTTTTCTTTCTTGCCACTTGGTAATCCCAACCAGAGAATCACCTGCTCACTTCCTGTCCGTCCATAGGGCTCTAGGGAAGCAACTTTATCCCCAATTCTGGCGGTTGAGTCAAGCTTGAGCCAATTAGCTTGTAGTATTACCCTTGGCCATTCTGATTGGTTCAGAGATGACCAGGTGACTCAAACAGGCCAATAAGATGAGGAGAGCTTTCCATGAGCAATTCTAGGAAAGGCTCCTCGCCTGTAAAGCAAGAAAGATGGCTACCTTGCAGAGGACAGATCCTCACTGGGCCTGAGGGGTCAGGAAGGGTGAGACCATGTTAGGGAATCTTTGTCCTCTGCCTCCAGCCAGGTTCCGGGTTACATGGACCTCAGTGGACGGCCTGCTATGTGGGTTTGTATCTTCTCCTTTCTGCTTCAGCCATGTTGGGAAGGGAATTTTGCAAATTAAGTTTTTTGGTTGCCCCAGTGTTCCTTCTTTTACTTCCCTACCACCACATCTTTTACTATTTCTGGTTTTACAATTTATTTATTTTACTTTTAATTTTTATTTATTTATTTGAGAGTGACAGACAGAGAACAAGGCAGAGAGAGAGAGAGAGAATATGGGTGCACTAAGGCCTCCAGCCACTGCAAACGCACTCCAGATGCATGTGCCACCTTGTGCATCTGCCTTACATGGGTCCTGAGGAATAGAGCCTTGAACTGGGGTCCTTAGGCTTCACAGGCAAGCACTTAACCACTAAGCCATGTCTCCAGCCCCTGGTGTTACAATCTTTTTAATTTTAAAAGCAATGCATACTTTTTATTAGAAAATGTCCTAAATACAGAAAAAGAAAAAATCATAATGTCTTTCCCAAGTCCATGCAGTTGGATTCTCTCTCTCTCTCTTGTCTCTCTCTCTCTCTTTTAGTATGCAGCAATTTTGCTTTTTGCCTGGGTGTGAAAGAGAGACAGAGAATGTGTGAGTGTGGATGTGCATGTGCCATGAAATGCACATGGAAGTCAGAGAGAACTTAGGGCTTGGCTCCTTATCTTCCACTCTGTTGCATAGCATCTCTCACTCTTTACTGCTGTGTTTGCCCAGCTGCTGGCCCATGAGTTTCTGGAGGATTTTCCTGCCTCCATCGTCCTTTTCACTATAGGCACGTTAAGATTTCAGAGGCTACAGTATTTGACTTTACATGGACTCAGGGGATCTGAACCCAGGTATTCACACCTGTACAGCAAGCGTGTTATCCACTGAGCCATCTCCCGGCCCTTTTGTCATCTTGTGTACACAGTGTCATACTACACAGTGCCCTTTGATCATATTCACCCCATTTCCCTCTCTTATTCTCCTCCCACTCCTGCTGGACTCCTTCTTCCCAGCTGGTCTCCCTCTTATTTTTATTTGTTTTGTTTTGTTTTGTTTTTTTTTTTACCCAGGAAGTCGAGGGTTTTTCGGATGAGTGAGAGGTTATTTACCAGAGCATGAGTATAGCAGTTGGCAGCTCGTTGCTGAGACAAAACACCCAACCAGATGCAGCTTATGGGAGGAAAGCATTTATTTCAGGCTGACAGCTTTGAGGAGAAGCATCATCATAGTGGAGGAAGCTGGCTCACATCATCACACATCCACAGCAGAGAGACAACAGAAAGCAGGAGCTGGCTCTGAACACACAGTGGGTAAGACTCATCAGCCCGAGGTCTGCCACCAAAAACATCTGGGGATTAAGAATCACAAACACCTGGGTTGGAGAGATGGCTTAGCGGGAAAGGCATTTGCCTCAAAGCCAAAGGATCCCGGTTCAATTCCCCAGGACCCACATAAGCCAGATGCACAAGGGGGCACGTGCATCTGGAGTTTGTTTGCAGTGGCTGAAGGCCCTGGGGCACCCATTCTCTCTCTCTCTCATAAATAAATAAATAAATTAAATAAATAAAATAAAAAAAAATCACAAACACCTGAGGCTATGGGGGACATTTACATATAAACCACCACAATGAGCAACTTGCCAGTGGCTAAGCCACTGAAGAAAATGACAAGCCTTTCTCTGGTAACCATTAAGAGCTAAAAGTTGTTCAGGGAGGAAAGCGCTGAGCTAGGACTCTCACCCAAGCAGTCTGACACCATCCCCAGATCCCACCTGTTCAATCTGCTTGTGGCCTCACGGATCTGATAGGCATTTTGATGTGGAGCCTTCAGTCTTTTCCCCATTTACAAAGGTTATTTTTTTAATAAGCATATGTAATCTCATGTAGTGTGTGGAATGACATTTTAAATACAGTTTTCACTTCTTCTAACCCAGCCATATATTGTGAACAATTCCCAAGACATCAGAGGTAAAGTAATATCATAATGATAATAATTCCTCAAGATGCAGAAACACAACACGAGACCCACATGCCACAGCTTTACCCAGGGGTCCTCAAAATCAATCACCTGTGAGGCTTTTTGAAATTCACACTGCCAGCACCAGCTTTCATTTCTGACTCATAGGTTGGAGGTAGGGCCCAAGACTGCATTTTCCACAAGGTCTCCTGTGCGGCTGCCACACTGCTGGCCAAGGGACAACACTTGGAGAAGAATTTCCTCATAGGATAAGCTCCAGATCCATGAAAGGAGCCAATGAAAACAAAAAGGCAAATTTTACATCTCTCCAGTCCGTGACTGTGCATATCAGAATGTGTGCATGTCACCTAGGAGTTGTATTATCATAGTAGAGAATGTAAGTTCATTTCAAGTGCTGACGGGACAACTAAGGATCTACTGTATACAGAGTGTACTTATGCCACAAAGACAACCTCGGCATGTCTTAAGACGTAAGAGGAGGCAAACCACATTTTCTAAACAAAAGTCAAAGAAACTAAACATAAATAAGTGAACGCAAACAGAACAACTTCCGGAACACTTGGAACACACATCGGTCTCTTTTCAAGTGCCTGTTGTTTTGCTAAGACAATTCTGGTGAGTCTACAGAGCAACAAGTCCTTAGGGGAAATGTTATAGTTTTAAATTCGCTCATTATCCAACACAAAAGAGTGAACTCAAATAAATTAGTCATAAAACTCAAGAATTTATGGGAAAAAAATCAAACCAAAAGCAGAAGGAAAATGTATGTATATAACATGACACTGAATTTTAAACTAGAAAGCCAAAAAAATCAATCGAATTGATTAATTCACAAGACTTGAAAACATAGGAAAGAAAATCTATAACTTACCTTCATCAAGGTGGGAAAAAAGAATAGGAAAATGTAGGGGCGGAGGAGATGACTCAGTTGGTGACGTGCTTGACACACAAACACAAGGGTCTCCATTCAGAGTCTCAGCACCCGTGTAAAATGTCAGCTGTGGTGGTGAGCTGCTGTAATCCCAGAGCTGGGGAGTCAGAGACAGGGATCCCTAGGACTTTCTGGTTATCTAGTCCAACTGATTCACTGAGCTGTGGGCTGAGAAAAAAACAGGTTATCTATATGTGGAAGGAGGAAAATAGATCCTTACCTGTCTTCATGCACAGGAATCAAGTCCAAATGGATCAAAGACTATTCAGAGCTGAAACTCTGAAACTGCTAGAAGAAAAAGTGGGAGAAACACTTCAACGTACTGGCATAGGCAACAACTTTCTGAATAGAACCCCAGTCGCTCAGAAAGTAAAACCACTAATCAACCGCCGGGACCTCATGAAATTAAAAAGCTGTTGTATAGCAGAGGACACTGTGAATAGAGCAAATACAACCTGCAGAATAGGAGAAAAATCTTTGCCAGCCATACATCTGAAAGAGGATTAATATCCAGGATATATAAAGAACTCAAAAAACTAAATATAAATCAAACAGCCCAATCAAAAAAATGGGCTATGGAACTGCATAGAAAGTTCTCAAAAGAAGAAAAACAGATGGCAAATAAACATTTAAAAATGTGTTCTACAGCCTTAGCCATCAGGGAAATGCAAATTAAAACTACTTTGAGATTCCATCTCCTGTCAGAATGGCTACCATCAAGCAAACAAATGACAATAAATGCTGGTGAAGGTGTGGAAAAAGAGGAACCCTTCTACATTGTTGGTGGAAGTGTAAACTGGTAGAGCCATTTGGGGGTTCCTGAGACAGCTAAAAAAGGATCTACCCTATGACCCAATTATACCACACCTTGGCATATTACCTTAAGGTTCTACTCGTAACTTCAGGGAGACTTGCTCATCCATGTTTATTGTGGAATAACTGGGTCTGTTGGTAGTTCTATATTTATCTTTTCCAGGAATCTCCATATTGATTTCCATAGAGGTTGTACAAGTTTGCATTCTCACCAACAGTGAATGAAGGTTCCTCTTTCCCCACATCCTCAGCAACATTTGTTGTTGTTTGAGTTTTTTTTTTTTTTAAATTAGTGACATCCATACTGGAATAAGGTGGAATCTCACAGTTGTTTTAATTTGCATTTCCCTGATGATTAAGGATGGTGGACATTTTCTTAAATGTGTATTAGCCATTTGTATCTCTTCCTCTAAGAACTCCCTATTCAGTTTTCTACCTCATTTTTTGAGTGGGTTGTTTGCTTTTTTTTTTTTTTTATTGTTTACAGATAATATGGATGGAAGGGTTTGGGTGAAAGGGAATTTGGGGGGAAATGAACACAAAATTAAACCCAAAATAAACTGGTACCATCAAAACCTTTCTCCTTGAAGGTAGACTAAAAGAGTTAGCCCTCAACAGGGGTGTAGGGGGAATGTCTGAAAAGAAGGATCCTGGAGAGGGTGGGATGAAGCCTAACCTTACAGATTTTTGGCTCTGACCAGTAACTCCCAGTACCAGAAATCGATGCTACCCACATTGAGCTATTGATCAAAGACCTACAAGGTCCCCAAAACAAGACAAGCTTTGGTCAAAGCACTTGACGACCCACCTCAGGTAAAAGGTAAGACCCTATTGCTGAAGACACCATATACTGTGGACACAGAACAGAAAGAGACCTGGCTGGAATCTGCAGAGAGCCAGTCCCCATAGATTTAGCCCATCTAGTGCTGGAAAGCACTACATGAGCTACTGGGGGAAAGTGGCCCACAACAGTGTAAATGAGCAAGCAGGGCTCTACACCACTCAGTAGCAAGCAGCTTGACAACAAGTACACACCAGTGCAATGGTGGTGCACAGCCTGGGTGGGTAACCGATGGTTTTCTGATTGGCTGAGAAATCCGCTCCGTGGAAGGGAACCCATATCTGGAACTGGAAACCAGGTCAGAATCCTATGGAGACAAAGATTATGCTATCCAGTGTCAAGCTCCACTAGTGTTTGACTAAAAGAGGGGTTACATCCATCAAAATCTCCCTACATTGATAATGCTTACCCTTTTTAACCTATGCTGACTTCATTCTCTGTTGGAGAATCTGTTTTTCCTTTTCAGAAGGTAGTGAGGACTGAGGGGAAAAGCCACCCCTTGCATTTCAGCCAAGGCCAAGGGAAAGCACAGAGGAATTGGGGAGACGAGCAAGAGTGCTGCTTCCATGGGGAGCCTGACGAGCAGCACCAGGATGAACGAGATAGATGTGGAGGATACTTACCACCTATCAAAGCAGAAACCCAGAGGCTCCTAAGAGCTCATCACTGAAGTAGACTTAAAGCACATCCACCAAGGCTCCAGGAATTTTGTGGAAGAGGGTGCTTCAGAGCCAGAGGTTGAGACATCATACCCAGAGGCTGCTCCCACGATGCATAAATCACAACCCTATGGGGAATACCAGCAACCCCACCGAGGAGGGCCCCCAGTGGAATGGGGGCAGGGAGGAGGGAAAAGAGGGTACCAACACATGATGCATCCATACAAATTATGTTCTTAATATAAATAAATAAATAAGAGTAATTGGAAAGAAGGGACTGAATGAAGGGTAGATTTGGGAAACAGGAGTGGGGATGGGAATTACCATGGTTTATTGTCTATATTTATGGAAGCTGTCAATCAAAAATTTTTTTTCAAGGTAGGGTCTCACCGTAGCTCAGGCTGACCTGGAACTCACTATGTAGTATCAGGGTGGCCTTGAACTCATGGCGTTCCTCCTACCTCTGCCTCCTGAGTGCTGGGATTAAAGGCGTGCATCACCACCACCACCACGCCTGGCCCTCTTTTTTTTTTTTAAGAAAAAAAAGCCAGGCGTGGTGGTGCATGCCTTAATCCCAGCACTCAGGAGACAGAGTAGAAGGATCTCCATGAGTTCAAGGCCACCCTGATACTACATAGTGAGTTCCAGGTCAGCCTGAGCTAGAGTGAGACCCTACCTTGAAAAAAAAATAGTAAGGTGGAAAGCAGCTGAGGAAGAGATTTACCATTAACCTCTGCACTTCAAACATAAGGGCACAACACACACGCAAACGCACACACATGCACGCACACATGCACACACAAAGGTAAATGTAAATAATCCCAACCCCAAATGTTTTTTTTATGCTTTTTTAAAAAAATGATAGAGAAAGTCTTTCAAGTATGACAGGATACTTTGTAAAATGTTATAGCTCCATTTTAGATTTTGGATGACATGGCTCACTAGTCTAGAAAAATTAGTTTCCTACACCAAGAAGAAAAGGAATACGGAATGAAATGATTGTGAAGCAGCCTCTCTTAAAGGGGCCCCGCCCCAGACATCCCATAGAGATCCACTCTTGAAAAGAAGATAACACAGAAGGTAGTAGGTTTTATGATTTTAGCATGGGAATTATTTATTTAAATTTTTTGACAACTTCTATCCTTATAGACAGTATACCATGATAATTCTCTCTCCTCCCCCACTTTCCCCTTCACAACTCCACTCTCCATCATATCCCCTCCCTCTCTCCATTAGTCTCTTTTATTTTGCTGTCATCACCTTTTTCTCCTATTACGAGGGTCTTGTGAAGGTATTGCTAGGCACTGTGAGGTCATGGATAGCAAGACCAATATCTGTCTGGACAGTAGCATTGTAAGGAGTCATACCCTTCCTTTGGCTCTTACATTCTTTTCACCCCCTCTTCCACAGTGGACCCTGAGCCTTGGAGGGTGTGACAGAGATGTTTTAGTGCTGGGCACTTCTTCATCCCTTCTTCTCAGCACTATGTTGCCTTTTGGGTCATCCCAGTGGTCATCGCCATCTGAAAAGAGAAGCTTCTCTAACCAGAAGTGAGAGTAGCATTAATATGTGAATATGAACATTAGGTGTAGTGCTTATAGGGCAGTTTGGTGAGCATAATATATGCATTTAGCCAGACAAGAAAAGGCTTTATACCTCTAAGGCTCATGACTTCCCTGCCATAGGCCTTTGATTAGGTTTTCAATACTAGGCATGTATTCCCTCCCAAAGAGTAGGCCTCCAGCCCAATTAGAGAGCCGTTGGTTTCCCCCAGAGCAGACATGCCACTATTGGAACCATTCAGTCATTGGGCCTGTCTGGCCAAACTTGAGGTTTCCAGTGTCCACTGTTTTCACCACTGATAACTTCTGTCTCCCATAGGGCTGCATGCAGTGCAGCTTTTTCCAGGTTTCAGGTGGCTGGTCTACAGGGAGAAGGTTTTTTTCTCAGCACCAGCTTGCTTTCTCAGTGACTTTGCCACTCACGCAAGAGATGTCTTCAGCAATGGGGTCTTACTATCTGTTTCTCAAGGGAAACCAAGGGTCTTGTCAATAGCCTGTAATGTTCTGGAGGCAACAGGGACCACCCTGGCCAACAACTCACTGGAAGTGTCCCATCCCTGGCACTGAAAATTTTCTTATAGCAATCTATGGCTTCTGGATGTGCCATTATCCAAAAAGAGTTGGCTTTCATATTCTTATTCAGAATATCTTCAATTTTGATTGACCCTCCCCCCACCCTTCTTTTACTAGGTCTCTTCCCCTGGCCTCACTTAGGCCATCCCATTCCCTGTAATCTGTTCTCCTACTTACATGCATACAATACCATCCCCTTAAGTCCTTCCCTCTCCTCCCTCCCTTATAGCCTTTTCTAGCTTATTGGCCTCTGCTACCAATTTTTGGTTCCAGCTCACACACAAGTCTAAACATTTGTAGTATGATCCACATATGAGAGAGAATATGTGATGTTTGGCTTTCTGGGCCTGGGTTACCTCACTTAGTGAGATCCATCCATTTCCTGCAAATTTCATAATTTAATTTTTCTTTACCACTGAATAGAACTCCATTGTGTAAATGTACCACATCTTTATTACCCATTCATCTGTGGAGGGACATCTAGGCTGGTTCCATTTCCTAGCTATTGTGAATAGAGCAGCAATAAACATGGTTGTGCAAGTATCTCTAAGGTAGTGAGAAGAGTCCTCTGGATATATGCCTAGGAGTGCTATAGCTAGGTCATATGGTAGATCTATATTTAGCTGTCTCAAGAACCTCCACACTGACTTCCACAATGGCTGGACCAGATTACATTCCCACCAACAGTGTAGAAGTGTTCCCCTTTTCTGCATCCTCGCCAACATTTATTGTCATTTGTTTTCTTGATGATAGCCATTCTGACAGTAGTGAGATGGAATCTCAAAGCAGTTTTCATTTGCATTTCCCTGTTGGCTAAGGATGTAGAACACTTATTTAGATGTTTGTAAAGCATGGGAATTATTAAAAATGTTTGGGAACTCAGAGAAAGAAGGGTTTTTTTGTTTTTGTTTTTGAAATGGAAGAATAGCACTGTAACAAGACCTCTTAGCATCATACCAAACACTACAGAATTTGTTTCATTTATAAGTCAGTCAAGACATTAGCAAGCAGCATGCCCCAGCACCATCAGGTCGTTATCACCAGAGCTGCCTCACCTCTGTCTAAAGCCAGCAAATCAAACGAAGCGAGAGGTAGAAGGGTTGGAAAGCAGCAAGCAAAATGGTCATTATTTGCAGATAAAATGATTATATACCAGAGAAAACCCAATACAATAAACTCAAAAACTATCGCAAGCTCTATGAGGCAGTGATAATATGATTCCAGTTTCAAAACAAATACACAAAAAGTTATATTATTCTTTCACACTAACAATAACCAACTTGAAAAGATAACAAATAAAAGTTCTATGAATGATAACGTCTTAAATATAGTAACTTATAAGGCATTTATGGTACAAAGACAGAATTCTACTGATGGACAGTAAAAGAGATTGAAAATAATGATATGATATTACCTTTGAGATATGCTGTCTTAACTTTATGATGTAGGGAAAAATGAGTATGTGTGTTTTAGTTAGAAGATTTGGCTATGGAAACTTTTCTATAGAACAAAGATAAGCTAAGTTTTGCTCTTCTTGGGAGCAAACACTTGTTTGGGTTAATCAAATAGCCTAATGAGTTGGTTGAAATTTGGAAAAGGTAGCTCCATGCCTTCCAGGAATGGATTGTAAATAAGATAGTGAAATTGGACTGGAGTTGACCAGGTGAGGCGTAAAAGAGTTGGCTGCCATATGTGGATCCTCGGGAAAAATGTTTAGGTGGTGGTGGTTAAGGTGGTGATGATGGTAGCGGTTGGTGGTGGTGACAGTGGTGAAGGTAGTGGTTGTGGTGGTGGCTGTGGTCATGGCGATCGTTGTTGGGAACAGTGCTTAGTGGTGATGGTGGTGCTGGTGTTGACGGTTGTGGTGATGGTGGTTGTGGTGGTCATGGTGGTCATGAACAACACAGACTTTCCCCACCATGCACTCAGCACTTTGCACACTTTAATGATCACACAAGTTCCGTGTCCTGCTTCTCCTTCCTAGACACGTGGCAGTAATACAGAGATCAGCTCAGTGACCTCACCCAGTGCAAGGTTCAACATGGTAGAGCTCGACTGTGGATCCGGATGCTCTGATTCCCAAGCTGACTCAGAACTCTGCCCTGATGTTGCCCATCTATGGGTCTCTTGGTCTCAAGTTAATGCCAGTGAAAAGATCAGAGGGTTTCTGGTGGAGCGGACAGATATGCAGGGATCAGGGCCAAGCAATTGGAGATTGAAAATTCCACAGAAGCAGAAACTCGGTGCTGACTCAGGGAAAAATACACACCCGACTTCTCTCCACTGTCACGAAAACCCAGGAAGCGTGCTGGGACTTCTAGCTGGTGTGACGTGGGATGTGAGACAATTTTATTGTATCTAAAATAAACAATTCATCTTGCTGAGTAACTGGGATTCATCCAGGTGGTTGAACTATGACTTACGTTAATCAAAATGTTAATGTTCCTTAAAAGACCCTAAAGATGATGCAAGAACCCTCGTATTCTGATGGGATGCTAAAAATAATTTCTTTACCTATTTGAGAGAGAGACAGTTTGGGCATACCAACACCTCCTGGCACTGCAAAGGAATTCAGACACATGCGTCACTGTATGTGTCTGGCTTCTATGTGGGTACCGGGGAACTGAACCCGGGCCATCATGCTTCGCAAACAAGTGTCTTTAACTACTGAGCCATCCCCCAACCTTCTCTAGTGGAATTTTTTTAAGCTAATGCAAATTATCTTAAAGTATACAAATTCCCAAGAAATTGTAAAACAAAAAAAGAATTATCAATGAAAATGGAATTTTCATGAAGACTTAACAAAGTATGTTTCAAGTCAGGAAACAAGTCAATGTCTAATGTTTGAATAGACAGTTAAACTGAAAACAATGTAGATTCCTGCCTACTTTTTTTTTATTTTATTTTTATTTTTGGTTTTTCATGGTAGGGTCTTGCTCTAGCCCAGGCTGACCTGGAATTCACTATGTAGTCTCAGGGTGGCCTCGAACTCACAGCGATCCTCCTACCTCTGCCTCCCGAGTGCTGGGATTAAAGGCATGTGCCACCACGCCAGGCTCTCCTGTCTACATTTTAACACCAATGAAAATTTCAAATGAACTGAAAAGATTTGAACATGAAAACTAGCACAAAAGTACTTAAAGAAAATAGGTGAATAATCTTAATGGCAAAACCTTTAGAAGTTGGGCATAGTCTCCACCTTTTTCCTTACTACCAAAAACTGTCAAGAAAGATTTTTTTTTTTTTTTTTTGGTTTTTTGAGGTGGGGTCTCACTCTAGCTCAGGCTGACCTGGAATTCACTATGCAGTCTCAGGGTGGCCTCAAACGCACAGTGATCCTCCTACTTCTGCCTCCTAAGTGCTGGGATTAAAGGCATGCACCACCACGCCTGGCTCTAGACTGAATATTTTAAGTTTCAGGACTAGATAAGACAACTTGTAACTATCCCCTGGCTCTACTCAAATTCTCATGAAACATACACTTTAAAGTAACAACAAACCACTCCCTGTGTGAAGAATAACTAGAATGAGTGCTACCATCAGACGAGATGTTTTTAACTCCTGAAAGAGCTCAAGTGGGTCAGATCAACACAGGCCAAGGGAAGTCCCTCTGAGAACCAGTCCTGGTTCCTTTGCAAGAGAAACATCTTGGGGAGATGCAGAGGTGGGAGGAAGCGACTGGAGCCTAGGTGCCAGGGAAACAGGAAGGGGGCCTTGGAGCTACTGCCCATGTGGTGTACGTTAGTGAGGGTCTACTTTCAAAGCAGGGGGTGGGGTGCAAACGTGGGGTCCAGAGAAGCAGAGCAGTGGCCAGCTAAAGAGGAAGATGAGATGTAGGTTGGTAAAGATAGAAGGTCAAACACTGATACTTCCTTCTTTCCCAAACCTCTCCAAAATGATACAAAGTATTTTTTTTTTAGCAGTTACTTTCCAGGATTAAACAAGGAGAAAGGGTCAGCTGTAGCAAGACGATGCCAGAGAGTAGAAAGACCAGTGACTGACTCAAGAAAGCTGACCCAAAAGGGAGAAAATTGGAAGGGCCAGGAAGCCGCCGGATTTATACGCAGAAGAGCACCCATGATGGCAGCCTTGGGCACCTCTGGAACTAGGAACAAAGGTTGTACAAAACACTGGGTGTCTAATAACTGGGGAGTTGACTCAGAGGATAAAGTATTTGCCACGCAAGTCCAAGGACTTGACTCTGGATTCCCAGAACCCAGTTAAACTGGACACGATAGTACACAACTCTAACCCTGGGCTGAGCTAGGAAGCAGCGATGGGAGAATGCCAGGAAGCTGGCAAGACATTTAGCCTGGTGAGCTTGAGAATGAACAGACACCATGCCCCTAGGTGACAGGGAGACCCGACAGCCAATGTTGTCCTCTGATATGTGCGCACACGTGGTCATGACATGCACGTGCCTGTGCTTGGACACCTGAACATACATATCACTCACATACAAAGATATAACGGTATGTAAAAGAGTGGATGTTTAAGAGGCAGACTGTTTCCTAGGTCTGTCACCACCACAAGTACGCTAACAGAAGTCTCAAGCCTTAGCCAGAGGGATGGAAGTGAGGGATGCCACATTTAGTCATGGGATGTTACATGAGCAATTGTCTTGTGAACGCAAAAGTATGACCATCCCCAGAGCTACAGATGTGCAAACCGTATCCTCCAGCCAGGAACAGGGGAGCCTTGCCGAGGGAATGCGAGGCCCCAGGGACAAGATCTCATTACCCCGCAGGAATCCCACAGCTTTGGGACCGCGTGCTTAGGCTCAGAGCTTCCAATTCACAATTCTTTCCTGTTCTCACAGTAATGACCCAGTTGCCTGCTATACTGCCCCACGGGCTAATCCATCCCAGGTTTCTGTCCACTGCTGGCTTCAGAAATGACGGGTGCTGGCCTGTTAGGCCAGGAGGAGGCTCCCCTCCTGGCCAGAAGCTTCCCTGCCTCCCTCCACATAACACCAGTTTGGCAGACACTACTGCAGGATTTATAAGCTGAGATTCAGTCTCAGCCTCTGCCCTTGAAAGAGGTGCGTGCGTTGGGGGAGGGATGGGCTGAGCCTAGCCTAGCCATGCTCCTGCCCAGCACAACTCCACCAGAAGTTCTGAGCATCTTGCTAACCCTGTGTAGGCCAGGGAGCCAGACTCCACCAGGAAAGGCTGCAGCAGGGACACTCATCCCTGCAGGGTGGTGTGGTGACAGTACACAGGAGCCTTGAAGCCAGGCACACCTCCATCCAGAGCCCAGAACCTCCCTGCCTTATCACACGACCTTGGGCAAGTCTCTCAAACTCTCAGAGCCTCTGTTCCCCAACTGTAAAGTTGGGAAAATAATGGAGCTCGTCTCCCAGGTTGGGTGAGTGTGAGAATTTCATGATCCCCTCAACATAGTGTGCAGCCTATGTCAAGTCACAATGCAGACTTTCTTAAAATAATCAAAATAGCCCAGCATGCTGATGCACACTTTTAATCCCAGCACTTGGGAGGCAGAGGTAGGAGGATCACTGTGAGTTCGAGGCCACCCTAATACTACATAGTGAATTCCAGGTCAGCCTGGGCTAGAGAGAATCTACCTCAAAATACAAAAAAATTAATAGTAATAATAATCAAAATCAAATTCTTAAGGCATACACTTAGACCAAAGCCACCGTGTGTGTGTGTGTGTGTGTGTGTGAGAGAGAGAGAGAGAGAGTCAGTTGTTCTCTGGAGAACATTCACTGAGTTTCTTGGTTGCTTGTATGCCCCCCTTGCAAAGGGTCTGTGTTCAGACCACTGCTTATTTTTTCAGTGTGATTGAAGATAGGTATTGTAGCTATGCAAGGGACTGAGGGGTTTTGTTGCTGTTGTTCTTCTGTATGGATCTAAGCTTTAAAATAGGGCTTGGGAGATGGCTCAGCAAAGGCCACGATTTGAAACAGACCATGAGAGGGAACAAAAGGTGACAAGAGGTGAGGAGAGGACACAAGGACACATGTGGTATGAAAGTGGAGAGGTGGCGGCAGTGGGTGTGGGGAAGGTGGGAAGAAGAGAAGCAAAAGCAAATGGGAGGGGGAAAACACCATAATGAAACCAAAGTTTTTGTATGCTGATGAAAAATAATTTAATTTGAATGTAATATTTAATTTAATAATTTAATTTGAAAAGAATTAGAAACAAAGAATCATTCAAAATAATTGAAAGGATATCCCCTTCCGGGCAAGAAGATGAGGAGGATGCTGGTCTGCTCAGTCTGTGACAAGTCTCTATACTGTTACATGGAGGCAATTTTGATCTAAGTTGAAAGTAGAAGAGATCAAAACTTGGACTTCGTGACGCAGGCCTGTGATCCATGACTCAAGAAACTGATTTGGGAGGCTCATAAGGTCAAGACTTGCTTTGGAGGCTGGAGGAATGGCTTAGAAGTTAAGGCTTTGCCTGCAAAACCAAAGGATCCTAGTTCTATTCCCCAGAACCCACGTAAGCCAGATGCACAAGGTGGAACATGCGTCTAGAGTTCATTTGCAGTGGCTGGAGGCTCTGGCATGCACATTCTCTCCCTCCCTCCCCCCCAAATAAGTAAATAAATAAAATATATTTTAAAATGTTTTTTTTTAAAAAAAGACTTGCTTTGGATACAGAGTGAGTTCAAGACCACTGTAGCAAAAAAATTTTAAAGGGCTGTGGTGATGACTCAACAGTTAAAGGGGCAGCCCAGGTTCAATTCTCTAGGACCCAAGGAAATCTGGATGCACAAAGTGGCACATGCATCTGGAGTTTGTGTTCAGTGGCAGGAAGCCCTGGGACACCTGTATTTTTTTATTTTTCTCTCTCTCAATTATATATATATATATTATATATATATATGTTATAAATATGTTGCATTTAACCAGGCAGGGAGCTTGGGATATATAAGTCATTGATAGGATGCTTGCTTGTTAAAACTAACTGCCAAAAGGTCACACAGCAGACTTCAGGAACTCCTGCTAGACACATTTGCATATCTTTACAATGGAATGACTCCCCAGCACTGGTTGCAGATGCAAACTAAAAGAAAAATACTGCATATATTCAAACTACCACATTCCGATCACACATTGTAAATTGTACTCAGTCCAATTTCAAAGGTTCCAATCTTGATCAACTTAAGATAGTGAGTCCTGTACAATCAAACAAGTTAAATACTTGACATGTAAAGGCACAGAGTAAACATTTTAAGTATAAGGAATATCCCAGCACTGTTTACCAATTCCGCCCCAGCTGGGCAGAGTCGCCAGGAAAACTTTCATCCCAGTTCAACACTGCACTCCATGGTAGTCCTTTGCACAGTCCTGGTATATCCAAAATCTCTCAGGTCTCCATGCAACCCACAGTCCATCTTCAAAAGGCTCTTCCAGTAAAAAAAAAGCTGCAGAGAATTTCCAAGCATACAGGGGAAAGTACGCAGCAATGCCTGCCCACTGATAGTTTGCTTGGCGCCCTCCGCACCTCCATCATCAGAGGCATGGTGCGGTCCTCAGAAAGAGCATCTTAACCCCGGGGCTGGTGGATCACAGATGGTAAACGTAACATGCAATCAAGGAACCACGGCAAGTGAAGAGAGAACTGCGAGGGAAACCACAAACGTGTAACAAGCACACAAACCATAAACAGCAAGCCAAAATCGGCAACAGAACTAGGAGAACAAACAGAAAATTTTACAAAAATGCGTAATCTTCAGCGATTAAGAGAGGATATCACGTCTATAAAACAAGACTGCGCTGCTGTAATAAAACAACTAGGGCCCTTGGGAGCGAAGCCCACCCTGACCACCGGTTTAAGGCTCAACTGATCTTTGAATGTTAAAATTGAATTTGCAAACTGAAGGATCAAACCAAATAACTTTGTTTTCCCAGAACCCACAGAGAAATGAAAAGTATCAAAATATCAAAGTCTCGGCCTCACTCTAATTATTGAGCCATAAAACAAGAAGACAAAGAAACCTAAGAGGAAGAAGAGTATATAAATTCCCTACAGCTAGAGGAAGACTGACTTCCAGGCTGAGAGCCCGCTGAGGTTTGCTCATGATTTGGATCCCTTGAAGGTTAATAGGACTTAAAAGAAAATCACTTAAGTTCATGAACTGGCCCTGTCTTTGCCCTATTTCTCCATATGTGGCCATTATATTAAGGGCCAACATCTTCTAGGAGTTTCCTCACCCATCTCCTAGCACCTGGCTGTCCCTGTCACTCTCTTCTGTTTCACTTCCTGACTTCCTGGGTGGGACCATGAATGGCTCCCATTTGCTTGTGAGTTTGTCAGTCGAGTAACCATTATGGCATGGAGCCAAAATGCCATCCACTGGCATCGTAAGTCGGCCTGAAACACAGCCTCACAAGTGTAAGGGAAGCTGCGTGGCAGGGCATTCTCACACCAATAGATACCTCACAGGAAGTTATCACTGCCCATCCTGCAGCTTGACATGGTTCACAGTAAGAGTCCGTGTGTGCGCCTAGGCACACATGTATCTGTGGGCTGCGTCTACAAACTCTTTGCTAAATTCAGTTCATATATTCAACATCTAATGCAGAGACCGAACTGTGCTTCTTGCAGGAAGATGCATGTTTGTTCTTTGGCCTTACATAAAGGTCACAGAAATACTCTATTGGGCCAGCGTGGCATTTTTAAAAGCTCTTACTTGGTTTTTGGAAAGTTGGGCCAAAGTTTATGGAAGACAAGCGGGGCAGTTTTCTTGTCTAAGACATGCACCTGCCCAAACAATCAGCCACTAACAGAGGTGGAAACAAAACAGTCCAAACTACACTGTCTCCTAACTACCAGGCTGGAGGGCATGGTTGAAGGCCCAGGGCGACTGGAGGTTTAGGCAGACCTGAGCTGTCAGTCATGACTAAGGGCCCCAGACTCTGAGGTTGCAGTGAGCTTAGACCCCAACAATCTCGAGATCGACAGAATGAGGCCGCTCCCTCCCCCAGCCCAGGGCACCTGGACATCCTGTTAAGACTTAGGTTTCGCTTTCCCCAGAGCCTTGTGACCTTTGTCTGCTTATGTCACTATATGTTAGTAAGGTATCAGCGCTCAGCCTTCTCACAGCCAATCCCCCTATGACCTGTTCCCTATACCTTTTCCCACCACTACTTAGACCATGTGACCCTTCCCCACTCACCCACACTCCCTACATGCTAATTAGGCATCAGCAGGACCTCTGTACTAACCAATCCCCTTATGACCCGTACCTCTTCGCGCTCTTTCACAAACGCTTATAAACCCGTTCCCCTGATGAATAAACGAGCTGCCCGCTGATGCTGCCTCCCTGGTGTTTCTTCCCGTCGCACTCATGGCTGCTCAAGACCCCGCTCCACAGTTGCCTAGACGTCTTCAGGGAACTGCGGCCATGGGGACCCCAGGAAACACACCAGGCCACCCCCCTACACACACACATTCCAGATGTTTGTTAAGCACTTGTCATGGGTCAACATGGTGTTTATCAAAGGGGCTGCAATGGTGTGAGCCTGTGGGATATCAGAGCCCAAAGGAACTCAGACATAATGCCAACACTGTGTGCATGTGATGCACATGTGTGTGCATGTGGAGGTCAGAGGGTAACCTCTGGTATCACGTCCAAGACACCATCCACCTGGTTTGGAGACAATCTGTCAATGGCCTGAAATGCACCAAGGAGGCTAGGCTGGCTGGCTGGTGAACTCATTGTAATTGTTGTCATTCCACTTTTATCTGAGAGCTGACGTTATAACATTACATGATTTCTATTCTTTCAAGATCTGCTAAGGTGTGGGCTAGGCATGGTGGTGTGCACACCTTTAATCCTAACATTTGGGGGATTGAGGTAGGAGGAGTGCCATGAGTTCAAGGCTACACTGAGACTACAGAGAGAATTCTCTGTAGCCCAGGTCAGCCTGGGCTAGAGCAAGGTCCTAGCTCAAAAAAAAAAAAAAATCTGTTCAGTTGTGCTGATAGACCAGAATGTAGTCTCATTGAACATCCCCCCCCAAGAGTCTGAGGAAATGCGTGATTGGCTGTGGCTGCATGTAAGTCCACAGGTGTCCATTATATGTGATTGATTGGTGATGCAGTGAGTTCAGCCATGTCCTTACTAATTTTCTGCCCGGTAAGTCCATTTGTAGTAAAAGAGGGATTATAGTCTTCAACTACAATAGCAGATTTATCTATTTCTCATTGTGATTCTTTCTGTTTTGTTTCATGCTCTTTTTTGCTGCGGGGTGTATATACAGCTACATGTTCAGGAATATTATCATTAAGTTATTCTCTTAATCCATAACAGCACTCTTTGTTCTGAAGTTGGTTCCTTCTGAAATTACCTTCTCCTTTTAAATTTCTTTCAATTTAGTTTATTTTTGCATCTATGTGTGATACGCCTATGTGTACATGATGTGGGCACATGTAAGTGTGTGCACACAGGTATATATGTAGGCCAGGGGTTGTCATCCGTGTGGTTGTGTGGCAAATTCCTCCAAACTGAAAACAGTAAACACTATTGCCAGCTTTATTCAAAGCAGCTGTGACAATTCACAAGAGACTCGGGAGATGGGGCCTGTTGACATTGCCCCCCAAGGAGGAAGGGCATGGAGAAAGTTGTCAGACCCCCACCTGAAATCTCAGGTGCTTCCCCACCCCACCCCCGTGCCAGCTGTCTGCATCTTGTATCCACGGGGGAGGGGGGGTAAAGTATTTGAGGGAAAAAGATCAAGGGACAATGAACTCCATCCACCAGCTATGGGGAAGACTCCATCCATGCTGGGATAGAACTTCCTGGTGGTATGGCTGCTTTGGGGTCTCCATGCATGGTACTTCCTCACCCTGAGGCTGAGGGTGTAATCCTGATATAGGTGTTCCATCTAAGTGGCCATGAGGAGGGTGTCATCTCTCAGTGGTATGGCTCTATTGCGGGGGGGAGGGGTCTACATTCCTGCAAGCAATCCCTCACCCTCCTCTGTAAGTAACTATTAAACTCATTGGTTCATCAAAGCAGGTTAGGGTGCCATCATACCTTGACCTGTCGTCTGTGTCCTACATGGAGTGAATTGACATGATATCGTGTCTCCCCAGGGAAGAAGTTTCACACAACAGGCATCTTCCTCAGTCACTCTCTTCCTCATTTCCTCAAGGCCAGATCTCTCCAGTTCACCTGGCTCGCTGATTGAGCCAGTCCAGCTAGCTAGTCCCCAGGGACTCCTTGCCACTGCCTCCCGGGCACAGGATTCCAGCAGCTGCCATGCCTGCCTGCCTGCCTGTCATTTACTTGGGTGCTGGGGATCCAAATTCTCATCCCTACAGCTGTGTGGCAAGAATCTGACTAGCCAAACCATCTCCCCAGCCCCGTGTCTTTGTATTAAGTGTCTCTAGGCCCTGTTTTCTCCACTCTTCAGTTTTAACTTATGGAAGTCTTTCGGTTCTCACAGACAACGTTCACTTGAGTTTTGTTTCTTGATCTACATTGACAATCTCTCTCTTTTAATCGCTATTTTATATATTTACACCACTTATGGTTAAAGTGATCATTGATACAATTGAATTCACATCTATTGTATTTGATGCCATCAGAAAACATTTCCCTTTCTCCTATTTTTCCTATTTTTCTTCTATACTTTTTGTGCCTTTTGTTAAAATTGACCATTTCATATAATTCTATTTTGTATCATTGAACATATAAATTATCTTTTTGATTCTTTTGTTTTTATTTTTGATGGGTTTCCTTATAGTGATACCATATATTAGAAGTAATCCAGGTCCACTGTTAAATAATCCTGTAATGCTTCATGGGGATTGCAAGTGATTTAGAAGAAAATATTGCAAATTGTTCCTTTCCATCCTTAGGTTATTGCTGGTATTCATTTCGTTTATACATAAGCATACATAAGAGTATGCAGGACATACACAAGACAAGAAGATAGTATCTAATCCATGGCTGATACTATCATTTTGCCCAATCTGTGTCTTGGTAGGTCTGATCAGAATGAGGATGGACCATCTCTTTGGTTGCTCTTCTTTTTTCTGTGCAGATCTGAGTTTCTGAAACACTAAGAATTCCTTTCAGTAGTTCTTCACCTGCCAGCAACACCCTTCCCAGTTTTCATCTGGCTGAGATAGCCTTCATTTCTCCAGCTCTTTTGGTGGATACTTTCACAGAGTGTAGCATTCTAGGTTGCTGGTTTGTCTCTCTCAACACTTTCCAGCACAGCTGAGGGTTCCCTGCTTTTTCATGGTCCTTGATGAGGCTGCTGCTTGGGAACTGCTGCTGCTGTAAGTTGAGATTCCCTGAATCTACTTCTTGTCTGTCCAGCTACAGAGGCAGATGTTTGCTCTGTGGGGACCCATTGTAATTGTTGGTTTTCATGTTTGCTCAGCTTTTGCCTTGTCAAGGCTGGGATTTCTTCTAAGCTCTTTACCTAACTGCACTGGAAACCAGAGTCTGTCTCTCACTGCATTCCCAGCAACAGCTTCCTCTACATTATTCACGACAATGGATTAGCCATTTGTAAATAGAAGGAAACACCAAGTGCCCTGCTTATTCTATGAGAAATGATCTTGATAGTTCTCTTATTGTTACTGGCATCAGAGTTTCTTTGGCATTCAGGCTTCTAGAAACTTTGTGAAGTCACAGAACTATTACTCCTCAGAGCCAGCTAGATCCAGGCAGCCATCACATAGCAAGTTGTATAATCGATTGAGACTGCACCCTTGAGTCAGACACCATGGATAAATTTGGAGCAAAGCAAACCTCGAGTCAACGTTATTAAGATGGAAGGGAACATTCAGACCTTTCTCTTCACACCTAACCTCTGTCTTTCCATACAGAATCCTCTGTCTGCCACCTGGGTGCCAGAAGACCTGAGAGACCTGTGGAGAGACATGAGCAGCAGCCTGGCAGTGTGGGCATAGGAAGCTGGCGAAAGAAGTCATGACTGTAGACTTGATTGTGCGTCCCACCACAGTTTTCAGAAGCCTAGGTTAGGTTTGGAGGTTTTTCTCTTCTTTTTTGCCCGTGTGTGTGTGTGTGTGTGTGTGTGTGTGTGTGTGTGTTGTGTTGTAATGTAGTATGAGGTATGTATGTGTGTATAATAAAGTATGAGGTGTATGTGTGTGTATAATGTAGTATGAGTGTGTGTGATGTAGTATGAAGTATGTATGTGTGATGTAGTATGAAGTGCATGTGTGTGTGTGTGTGAATAATGTAATATGAGGTGTCTGTATAATGTAGCATGAGGTATATGTGTGTGTGTCTAAGGTAGTATGAGGTGTGTGTGTGTGTGTGTGTGTGTGTGTATGTGTAAAATAGTATGAGGTGTGTGTATGAGGTAGTATGAGGTATATGTGTGTGTCTAATCTAGTATGAGGCAAGAGTGTGTGGGTGTGTATAATATAGTATGAGGGCTGGAGAGCTGGCTTAGCGGTTAAGGCGCCTGCCTCCTAAGCCTAAGAATGCCGGTTCCAATCTCCAGGGTTCCAATCTCCAGGTCCCACGTTTAGCCAAATGCAAAGTGACACAAAGGCGCAAGGCCGCACTTGACCACAAAGGGGCGCACCCATGCAGATTTCGTTCGCAGCAGCTGAGAGGCTGCTGGCGCTCCCATTTCTATCTGTCTTCCTCTCCCTCTCTCTCTGTCTCTCTCTGTCTCTCTCCAAAAAAAAAAAAAATGTAGTATGAGATGTGTGTGTGTGTGTGTGTATGCTGTATGCACACATATATGCCCTCCCAGCACCCCGTACACCAGCCTGCAGTGGGCAGGGTGCAACATTGTGTCTCCTGCTCCGTCATTCATCCACTGGCTGTTTTTTTTTTTTTTTTTTTTTTTGAGTCAGTCTCTTTATACCAGTTCCAGAGCTTGTAGGGCTCCGAAGGTCCTCAGGCCTCTGCTTCCCCACTGAACTGGGGTTACAGGCATAGGTAACCACCCCCAGCTGTCTTATGTGGAATCTGGAGATTTGAACTTAGGAAGTCTCAGGCCCTCCTGCTTGCTCGGGAAGTGTATCTAACCACTGAGCAATCTCTCCAGCACTGGAGTTCTTTTGAAATTGTCGTTCTGGCTGCCAGATTCTGGGTCCTTGAATGCACCACAGCTCTGTGGTTTAAGCACGTAGTCCTGCTCCACACTGGGCTGCCTTTGCAGGGCTTATCTGCCTAAGCATGCCTCTTATACATTGGCCCTCCATTTTCTTAGACGCAGATAATTACTTGCAAGAATGAAACAGAAAATGACACTAAATCTATAAAATAGTTTCGGAGAAGAAATATATTCTGGCTTGGCACAAATGAAAGGAATTTTTTGTTGTTATTGCCAGAAGAAAGGCAAGGCATGCTTTCAGGCCTGTGGAAACCTCAAAGCTTTGCCTGGAGGAATTTCTTCCTGCAAGAGGATTTTGAAAACTGTTCACTTTGATCTGCTTTGTTTGATCCGTGGAAAGTAATATCAGCAATATTTCAGGGTTCGACAGAGTACCCCACGAAGCTGCCATCACTCTGAGATGATTACATCTGCTTAACAGAGGCAGATTCAAAATAAAACACAGCTTTCCACCAAAGGCATCTTGGGTGTCCCAAATAGCTATGTCATGGACGATCACCCTCAATGAGCCAAGTCACCCAGTGGTCTGGAGTTCACGAAGTCCATGCTGGTAGGAGTATGGGCTGGCTTCTCATCCCAGGCTTGGCAGGACCCTGTATGTGAGACAGGCTATAGACCACCCCAAACCCAACTGTACCCATTCATGGCAAATCTCTTTTATACCTTAGGTCATCATATAAGAGGCTATTTGAACAGATGTTTCTATCACACCCCCAAAAGGGTTTCTCATAAGTACAAATGGACAGGTCAGTTCCCTGGAACTGACAATGTGTTGCTCCCCAGTAGAGGCCTAAAGGGATCCTCGGACACCTGGTTTGTTATTGACTGTGTCATGGGACATCAGGAGAGCTAGTGGGACTTCTGTGCAAATGGGTGTTCTAGAAGCTGGAGGCTCATTATAGGACAGAAAATATTATGACGAGTCATATTCCATTCCATTGCATATATAGCCAGGCCATCTTCTGCGTGCTCTTTCAGAGTCAGCTCATGCTTCAGTAATGAGTGTTGACTCACAGAGCTCCAGATGCCAGAAACTTCCACACATTTTCAAAATCTTGATTTAACAACCCATTTTCCAGAGAAAAACTGAGTCCAGAAGTGATTGTGTATGTTTGTCCATCTGTGTTCTGATCACGTGTTCTGATACTTGGTAAAGCAATTGCTGTGAACTCCTGTGGTCTATCCAGGCCTGATACCTGGAGACAAGCCACAACGGAAGGGGGGACAACCCAGAGCGGTGACCAGTTAGGCGGAAGACAGCAGGGCTGGGAGAGTGAGGTGGTTTTATCCTGAGACTCCACATATCATCAAGGGACCGCAGCAAACTATGGCACTCCCTAAGCCCCACCATTCTCATGTGTTTACTGGTGTGTGTACAACAGCACCTCATGGGGTCTCTGTGAAGATTGAATGGGAAGATACTGAATGTCTAGGCAGTAGCAGGTACTCAGTGGCTGTTGAAAGTCAAAACTTTCTCTGGCTCCCCAAGTCACTCGGCTAAAAGCTAAGGGCCCCGTCTTAGGTCACTGTGTTCTCCTGACCCACATAAGACTTTGCAACACTTCTAGTGTTTTCTAGCTAGACCTATCTGTGTAGTCTAACATCACAGTGGGAGGTGCCTGCGATGCCTGGGATAATAAAAATAGTAGAAGAATACAGTCTGTGGTATCCTTGAGCCTGGGCACCTTGACCCTTCTTAATCTTTCTAAAAACCTCCAATGATTTTGGCCTTGAAGCAAACACTACAGGAGACGAAGGGGCTCTTGGGCTCTCCTAATGAAACATCTGTAAAAAGATGTCAGGATCAGAAGCCCAGGCTTGTCTGAACCATAAGGCTAGAACTTCAGAATTTCAGACTAATGTCCCTCAGGGTCAAGGACGAGGGAGGACCATGAAAGGTCTTCCACCAAGACACCTCGTATTTGCTGTGGACCATGAGATTCCTCCTTCTCTGAACACAGCCCCACTGGGAGTGGAAGACAGAGAAGGCTGACATTTATGTTTACTTTATTATTATTTTTTTTTGGAGAGACAGAGAGAGAGAGAGAGAAGACAGAGATGGGCATGCCAGCAGTCTCTCAGCTGCTGCTAATGAAATCTAGATGTGTGCGCCCTTTTGTGGTCAAGTGCGGGATTGCGCCCTTGCATCACTTTGCATCTGGCTAAAAGTGGGACCGGGAGATTGGAACCACTGGAGATTGGAACCAGCCTTCTTAGGCTTAGGAGGCAGGCGCCTTAACCCCTAAGCCATCTCTCCAGCCCAAGGCTGACATTTAAAATGAAAGCTTGGTTTGGAAAGGGACAGAGAAGAGCCAGGCAGGGAAGTAGACCACAGATGCTCAAGCAGGAGAAACCATGGTTTTCTCCAAGCACCTCAGAAAGCAGGGGACGAAACAAAGCAAAGAGACCAAAGGCCGCCCAGTTCTCAAAGAAGGTTCACGTGCATGTGAGCGTTAGTGTATCTCTGAGTGGATATGAGTCGCAGCACAAGACTCACAAATGTTACAGTACAAAATATTCTTAACTCTAAACCCACACATATGTGAAACAGTCACTTCAGTGTGACCTCGTAGTTCTTGGAGCACCCACTATCTCACTATCTCTCTCTCTCCCCCCACCCTTTTTTTTTTTTCAAGGTAGAGTCTCACTCTAGCCCAGGCTGACCTGGAATTCACTATGTATTCTCAGGCTGGCCTTGAGCTCACAGCGATCCTCCTACCTCTGCCTCCCCAGTGCTGGGATTAAAGGTGTGCACCACCACACCTAGTTGATTTTTGTTTTCTTCTTTTTTAAATTTATACACACAAACACACACACACACATATATATTTAAATATTTTATTTATTCATTTGACAGAAAGAGGTAGAAAGAGAGAGAATGGGTGCATCAGGGCCTCCAAACGAACTCCAGATGCATGCACCATCTTGTGGATCTGGCTTATCTGGGTCCTTGGGAATCGAACCTAGATCCTTTGGCTTTGCAGTCAAGTGCTTTAATTGCTAAGCCATCCCTCCAGCCTGCACTATCTCTTTTTATGGCGAGCCACTCCATAATGTCACAAAATTGGTCAATGACTAAATGCTTGGCTGCTCTTCTGCTCAGCAGGGGCCACCGAGTCGACATCACAGGCAAATTCGTGCAGTCCCAACAAATGTACAACCTACACAGGCTGGTCAGTTGGTATTTTCATTAGAAGACAGTGAAACAATTGGCATGTCTGTTGGAAACCCGCTCGTCCACTGTGACGGTTTATATTAATCATGAACTTGGCGGAACCCACAATCCCAGGTGAGGGATGTGCTAGGTTAGGTTAGTCTCTGGGCATGCCTGTGAGGGTCATCTTCATTAGGGTAACTGACAGGAAAAGAGCGACCTTAACAGTGGGCAACACCATCCGCAAGCAGGGTCCTGCACTGTCTAAAGGAGAGCGCTGGCTGCTCAGCAGTATACACTGCCCTCTGCTTCCTCACTGTGGACTGGATGTGATCAGTTGCCCCAAGCTCCTGCTGCCTTGCCTTTCCCACCATGATGGATCATAACTTTGAACTGAAAGCCAATATAATAAATCCCCTTTATAATACATTCGTTCTGTGGATTCTGTTAATCTTATAAACCCTGATGAACCCATCAAAGATGTGAGCAAACATATATATATATAATTTATTTATTTGAGAGAGACAGAAAGAGGCAGAGAGAGGGAGAGAATGGGCTCACCAGGGCCTCCAGCCACTGCAAACAAACTCCAGATGCATGCACCTTCTTGTGCATCTGGCTGACGTGGGTCCTGGGGAATTGAACCAGGGTCCTTTGGCTTTGCAGGCAAACGCATTAACCTCTGAGCAAACTACTTTAGTGACTCCTTTCTATTAGTGGAAAACTGCTTCCGCCATCTTTGCTGTAGTTGACCATATAAATGTGTGATGCCCTTGAATTTAACGACACTAGTAGATTTCCTCCATCCCTTCATTAACTTCAGCCAACCAAACAACAACAAAAAGCCACCAAATTCCATGAGTAATCCCCCACTGTGGACATTTTAAACACTCACATGGTTTAAGAGTGTCTCGCAGAGTTGCCCATGGTAGAAAACTGGTCCCAGGTATGCTGTTGAGGATGTGGAACCTTCTGGAGGTAGGGCATAGTGGAGGATGATCCGGTTGTTGAGAGAAGCACCCTTGGAAAGGATGATTGTGGCTCTGGCCACTGCAAACAAACTCCAGATGCATGCACCACTTTGTGTATGGGTACTAGGGAATTGAATCTGGGTCCTTAGACTTTTCAGGCAAGAGCCTTAACTGATGAGCCATCTCTCCAGCCGTCCTAACTTATTACTATTGGGTCACAGCCACAGAGAAAGTCAAGTCACTCATACATCTGCTAGTTCCTACGAGAGCAGATTGTTGCCCAGAGAGCAACCCTAGCCTCTGAATCTTTTTTGTTCCTTCTCTCACCATGTGATCTCTTTCTCTCTCTCTCTCTCTCTCTCTCTCTCTCTCTCTTTCACACACACACACACACATGCATGCAGGTCCTACCATGATGCTGAGTGCCATGCTGAGATGAAGGCAGAATGCTTTCATCAGAGCTGAGCAGATGTGAGTACTATGCTCTTATATCTTCAACACTATGAGCTATTTAAACAACATTTCTTTTTTTAAAAGAATATTATTTATTTATTGGGGAGAGAGAGGCAGATAGAGAGAATGGGTGCGCCAGGGCCTCCAGACATTGCAGACAAACTCCAGACGTGTACGCCACCTTGTACATTGGGCTTACGTGGGTACTGGGGAATCGAATCTGGGTCCTTAGACTTTGCAGGCAAGTGCCTCAATTGCTAAGCCATCTCTCCAGCCCAACCATGTCTTTACAAAATGCTCAGCCTCAAATATTTTGTTATAACACAAAATGTACAAAGCATTGACCAAGGTGACAGCACTGAGCATAAACTTGGAAAGAATTTCACATACTATTTTCTCTACATTATCCAATGGATATAAATATCTTTAAGAACATAAGTCATAGGAAATGAAAAATAGCTAGGAAAGAGTGAGTTTTGAGTATTGATTACTTCTGACTTTAATAGAATAGAGTATATAACTTATTGGATTGATTTATGCAACTTTCTTTTTTAAACGTGGCTTTGTTTGGCCAGCTTACAAAATCCTTGCAAATTGAGCAATCAAAACCAGGCCACAAGGAGGCCTGTAGGCACTAGCTGAGGGGAAGAGAGAGGGACAGGGGCAGGAGGGCTGGGGACAAGGGGAGAGAGGCAGGAGGCCTGAGTGAACGGTGCAGAGACAGGGTATTGCTCCTGGAGGCAACCCACTGCTCAGCAACCCAGTGGTAAGGCTGGAGGTCAGGAACAGGCAGGAACCTAAACTTGAGCTATGGACTGTGGCTTGTGGAAAACCATCCAACCAGGAGCCAAGGACACGAAACCCATGAGCACCTTTTTTTTTAATTAATTAATTTTTTTATTGACAGCTTCCTTAATTGTAGACAATATCCCACGGTATTTCCCTCCCTCCCCCCACTTTCCGCGTCATGACATCAAAATGAAGAGAGAGACTGATTGAGAGGAGGAGGGGATGTGATGGAGAGTGAGCACCTTTTACTCGAGGTGGCTGCAGCACAGGAAGGTGTTTCCTCCTGCATCACTAATTCCTGGCTTGCTTTTGATCACTCTAATTCTGTTCCCAGGGCCTGTCCCCAGGGACTGTGTTGTGACCGCCTGCTCCAGGTTCTCCCTTTGTCTAACCCTCATCCATTTGTAACAATGTCTTTCACACTTTATATTGTTTCTTTGTGTGTGTGTGTTGCTGGCACAAAAATACCCAATCAGAAGCAGCTTAGGGAAAGGAAGGGAAGGGAAGGTTTTATTTTGGCTCGCCATTTCAAAGGGGAGTTTCAACATAGTGGGTGATCATGGCGGAAGCTGGAAGCTTGGATCACATTTTCACATGAGCGAGGAGGAAGGATATATATATATATATATATATGAAAGAGAGAGAGAGAGAGGCAGCAAGTGAGTCTGGGTTAGAGCACTTCAAGGCCCACCCTTGGGACACACTTCCTCCAGCAAGGCTCTACCTCCTAAAACTTCTACTACCTTCCAGCACAGTGCCACCACCTGGGAAGTCATTATTCAAACACAAGTCTATGGGGGGCATTTTACATTCAGACCACCACTCACCTGTGTTCCTTCCCTGGTAGATGATAAGCCATAGGAGGATGGGGCTGTCTAGCTTCCTGCCTTACACTCTGGGCCTCACACAGAGCTCGACACTTAGGAGTGGCTCGGAAGGCGCTAGTGGCATCAAGCCAAATGGCTAGCTGCAGGCTGGCTGCGACTCCAGTCTTATCTTAGTCCAGCTTCCGATGTGAAATCAGGTTTGGATAACAGGTGCAGGTGAGCCACACGGCCTTATCCACTGGGCAAATGCAGTGGGATCACCTTTCAGATTACAGAAGTTGAGAGAGGGGAGGACTGGGCATGAGGTCATGGTGGGAGGGGGACCTCTAGGGCTGGTTGCCAGGTTCTCACTCATTCATTCTTCCAGCATCTCACTGCATGCTTTGAGCACTCATTCTGTGCCAGCCTGTAGAAAGGCATGTGGCATCTGGTCCCTGCTCAGTCTTGGGCCCAGCGAGGAAGGGTGTATAGGTTTCTGGAACTGGGCAGATATAAATTTCAGGGTCTTCACTAACTAACACCTAGAAAACCATACATGTCTTCTCTCTCTCACTCTCCCTCTCTCTCTCTCTCTGTACATTTGTGTGCGGAAGTGTGTGCCCTGTGTACATGCATGCTGAGGCCAGAGGATGAGGTCCCATGTCCTATTCTACCCCTCCCCTCTCCCTGCCTTATTTCTCAGAGAGACTCTCTCATGGAGCCTGAGGCTCACTATTTTGAAGTTAGACTGGCTGACCAGGAAACCCAGCAATGTCCCCAGTGATCCTCCACTCTGCCCTGTCGTTACCGGCATGGGCCGCTATGCCTGGCTTTTGACACGGGTGCTAAGGATTGAACTCGGCTCCTCATTCTTGAGCAGCAAGAGGTCTAACCCACTGAGCCATCATCTCTCCAATCCCCAGGCTTCTTTCTTTGCCTTTTTTAAGAAAAGTTTTTAATATACATTTTTATTTTTATTTATCTGACGAAGAGATAGAGAGAGAATGGGCATGTCAGGGCCTCCAGCTGCTGCAAACAAACTCCAGATGCATGTACCACCTTGTGCATTGGCTTATGTGGGTCCTGGGGAATCGAACTTGGGTCCTTCGGCTTTGCAGGCAAATGCCTTAACCACCAAGCCATCCCTCCAGCCCACTTTGCCTTTTTGATCCTCCATTTCCCTCCTTTGTGGAAAGGACTAGTCAGGCTTGTCTCACAGAGCTGCTGTGGAGGCTGAGGATGATGAGACGCATGGCATAGCCCACCTCTGGTTGAAGCTCCCTCTATCTGCAGCCCGTCCCACACTCTGCACACCAGCCCCTCCCTACCACAGCTCCCAGTGGCTTCTCAGCCCTCAAGTTCAAAGCAGTGTTCGGGGGCTGGGGAGATGGCTCTGTGGGTAAGAACACTCGGTGCACACGCGTGAGCACAGGAGGATGGCTGCAACTCCTTGATCAGCCTGTCTCACCCAAACCCAGGGAGCTCCAGGTTCAGTGAGAGACTGACTGTGTCAGAGAAGTAAGGTGGAAGAGCAACGGGAGCTGACACAGGACTCTTCCTCGGGCCTTTTCATGCACTCATGGATGTAACTGTACACACATGAGCATATAACACACATGCCACATAGTACACGCACATGCGTGCACATACCAAAAGGAGCCAGGCAAAGCAGTGTTGGGCCATGTGCTAAGCTTGCCTCTGTTCCACACTGTGGCATTCACAGCCTCTTGTGATGCAGGGCCCAGGTGGCCAGCATCCGACTCACCCCAGGAGCCTGCTAGGATGCCAGTCCCTGGACAAAGGAAGTTTTATTAAAAATCAGAGCAGAGGAGTTTCATGGAGTCCGAGGGCCAAACTCAGCAGAAGCCACTGCAGACGCATTCCTGAGACAGGCATTGCATTTGGCACGCGTGGCTCTGAGAAGCCCCTTGGTGGCAGTCACATGTGTCAGGAATCTTGAGTAAAAAGCCAGAACAGTGAGGGGGGTCCAAAAACATGTGCACTTAACAAGGAGACAAGAAGAGCAAGCAGAGGCGCAATGATGTTGGCATGAGTGGACAGCAAGATGACAATGAAGGGGTGCCAGCTCCCAGTGTCCTGGTTGGGCAGATGCAAGGATGTGCCACCCGTGCCTGAGAGTAGAAGCTGCCCCACTTAGAGGAGGCAATAAGTTTTAGGTGCGGCGCCCCGAGAAGGTGCATGGAGATTCAGGGCCCAAAACCAGCCCTGAAAGTGGCACTCTGACAAGGAAGCTGTCTAGGTCAACAACTCTTCAGATGTTTTGAATACTTGGTTTTGAGTAAATTGCCCCCTTATTAGAGTGTATGTCCTGCTGGCATCAATATGTGTGCCATAGATGGAGAACTCCCTATTGGTGGGGTGGGGCCCCACTGCCAAATGCTTAGCAAAGAGAAGAGGCGCTAGGGGGGCTGGGGAGATGGCTCAGTCACTAACACACGTGTGTGAGGACTGGAGTTCCAGAATGTAGATCCATAGCACATGCATAAATGCCGGCTGCCTGTGAGCTCAGCATAAGGAGGTGGAGACGGAATTCCTGAGCAAGCTGGCGAGCTAGACCAGCAGAACCCACAAGCCCTGGGCTCAAGTGAGAGATCCTGCCTCTGTAAAATAAAGAGGAGGGAGATGGGGGGGGACCCAAAGTCAGCCTGTGGCCTCCACATGCACACACCTGTTCACGTATATACAAATGCACGCACATCAAATACACTTGCAACAACAACAACAAAAAGTGGTACTAGGGTCAAACTCAAATTCAATCCTAACTCTGATACAGTGAGAAGGAGGGTGGGTCTGGAAAAACCATGTAACTCCCAGAGCCTCTGTTTGCTGATCCATGAAGTGGGAAAGACAAAGCCCACCTGCCAGGGGGCTGTCAAGGAGTCGGGAACTGTAGGTGTTCAGGGCCCCACATGAAGGATAGGTGCGCAGTGGGCGCTGGCTCCTTCCCCTTGTTCCAACAGGAACCTCTCACATCAGCAGAAGGAAGTCCGCAGTCCCGTTGACTGCCACTGCTCTGGAAGCCGCAGCCCTGAAGCTGCAAAGATGTTTTGGTCTGTGAGTTGCACTTTGATGGGCGGGACTACACCAAGTACAGAAGGTTTGTATTTTCCATGGGACAGGAAGTGGGAGCTCTTCGGAAGCCTGGGGAGGCAGCGGATCAGATCGGGAGCCAGTGCCAGCGGGCGAGCCTGCAGAGTGCCAAGAACCCCGTGGTGGATGTGCAAGTGGCCAGTGAAGGACAAGGAGCACTTGTTTAAGACCCAGGTCCCTGGTATTTTGCTCAGAGCAAGGCAGGGTTTCATTCATTTCAGGGAGGTGATCTGGGCCTCCAAGCAGTGATGTGTGATCTAGGGAATCCATGCTCAGGGGTGGGTGTGGTGTGCATAGAAGGGTCACATCACAGCTTTCAGAGAGGGGCCAGGGTCTGGCTAGGGGTTCTTCTCTAAGTAGATTCTGAGGCTCTGTGGACACTGCCCCTGGTCTGGGTCCCCACTTCCCTTTCGTCCCATTTCCCTCAATCACCATCACTTGGGACCTTGCTGGGCAGGGATGGGATCCACGTGGAAACTAATAGCAGCAGACAGCAGCATGGGGAACAACAAGAGTACTCCCCCTCCAAACTGGCCCTCTCCCAAGTGCTGGGAGCCATCAAAAATGAAACCCCTCAGCATCAGTGCTCTTACGTGGACTTACCATGGCTTCACCACAAATTTTTCTGGCACCCAAGATGTGACACCCTACAGTCTTTTGTTTTTTAATTTTCTTACAGGCTGGAGATATGGTTAGTGCTGTTGCCTGTGAAGCCTAAGGACCCATGTTCGATCTCTCTCCAGATCCCACATAAGCCAGGTGCACAAAGGTGAGGGAGGCGCAAGGTTTCATGTGCCCACTAGGTGGCGCAAGCATCTGGAGTTGGATTTCAGTGGCTGAGGCCCTGGTGTACTAATTCTCCCTCTCTCTCTCTCTCTCTCTCTCTCTCTCTCTCTCTCTCTCTCACTGTGTGTGTGTGTGTCTCTCTATAAAAAAGTTTTTTGCATGTCTGTGTGTGTGTGGTGTGTGCATGAATATATGCATGTTCATATGCATGTGGGTGCATGTGTGGGTATATATGCACATGTGCGTGCCAGCATCTGGAGGCCCAAGTTGGTTCTGGTGTCTTCTTTGATCGCCCTTCACTGTATTTAATGAGACAGGGTCTCTTTACTCGAAGCCAGAGCTCACTGACTTTCTGGTCTATTTTAGCCACGTTGCCTTGGGGATCCTGTGTCCACCTCTAGCTCCATGGTGCTGGCATTATAAGTGGGCTGCCACACCTCACGTTTACGTGGATGCTGGGAATCTGAACTTTGGTCCTCACTCTGTGTGGCAAGAATTTTATCCACGGAACCATCTTCCCAGCCCCCCGCCTGGCAGTCCTAACCAGCTGCCACCCACACACATACAGACACCTGCTCAGATGATACTGTCTTGGAAGTTCATCTTAAAACCTGTGTGGCCCCCAGGAGTCTTGCTTCCTTCATACCACAGATGTCAGAGCTGCCCTGGCCCCTGCTTGACGTCAGAATCTAGTGGAGAAGACTGGAATTCACTCGCCACAAGAATCAGAGAAAGGGTGTTAGAGCCATTTCCTAAAGCAGAAGTCCACACGCAGCTGTTATCCTGGAAGTCAGTAGTCCTGACCACTCCTATGGCTGCCTTAAACCCTTCACTGCCAGCACAAGGGCCACAGGGTCTCCTGGTCCCCATCTCCATGGCATCCAGAGAGCATGGCTAGCATTGTTCTTTGTGCCCACACTAATGGGGCTGGAGAGATGGATTAGCAGTTAAGGCACTTGCCTGCAAAGCCCAAGGATCCAGGTTCGATTCTCCAGGTCCCACGTAAGCCAGATGCATATGGTGGTACATGAATCTGGAGTTAGTTTTTAGTGGCTAGAGGCCCTGGCACGCCCATACTCACTCTCTTTCTCTCTGTGTCCCTCTCTCTGACTCTAATAAATAAATGAAAATAAATCAGAAAAAAATAAAAATAAATAAGTAAAGCACAAATGGCCTGGTCTCCCTACCACATGATGAACCCAGGCCCTCTCTTTTCTCCAGCTCCTGGGCACAAAACCACAGGCAGGAAGCCAGTCTTAGCTAACAAGTGTGGACAGGAGCAGACAGTGTATTGAATCTGGCTTCTGACCAGTAGTTCCTAAGCAATCCATGGACCAACTTGACTTTTGACCTTGTTCAAATAAGAAGGAGCCCTCTGTGCTTTACCAGCTGCCCTCTGCGCTTCACCAGTGTCCCTCTGCCGAGTGCCCCTGGTGGACTGAGTATCTGGGATCCCACCCCCCAAGGGAGCCCCACAGCCAGCCCCTCTCGGTGAAGACACAGCAAATCCCTCCTCTCCAGGGTGGGCCTGAGAAGCTTCTCACCCTTCCTTCCTCCCTCGCTCAGGCCCCGCACCTCACATCTCCTGCCTTCCCAGGTTCCTAGACCCAGCCAGTGGTCAGGACAGCTCCCATCATGACTCAGCAGTCAGGACAGCTCCCGTCATGACTCAGGAGATGGCTCATCTTGCAACTCTGTTTCTGGCCCTTGATTAGTGGCTTGGGTCTAAGTGCATGGTCCCTTTGAAGAAAGCTTTCATTGTGCCTTGACCCAGACCAGACACTGAGCTGAGGGCAAACACCACATAACTCTCACGCTCATCCACCCTATGGGATGAACTCTTATTATTTCCCCAGCTTTACAGTTGGGAAATGAAGGCTCTGAGAGGGTGGGGGACTCGCCTGGGGTCTTGTGACCCAGAAGGGCAGTGCTGGGATCTGGATGGAGGTGTGGCTGGATCCTATGCTTCTGAGCACTACCACCATGCCACAGCGCATGCGTGAGTGTCCCCGGCAGCAGCCTCTTCTGGGGAACTCTGACTCAGAGCTCGTGTAGGGAATCAGTGTGGTAGGAGGTTGGAGCAGAGCAGTGCTGGCCAACAGCATGGCTGAACTTCAAGGGCAGAGGCTGAGGCAGAATCTTCCAGAAAGTCCTGCAGCTGCTGTGGACAAGTTGGAGTGTAGAGGAAGGCAGGGGTTCCCCAGGCCCCACTGGCAAGGATGCTAGATCAGGAGCTGATGGAGTAAATAGAATGCCTACGCCCTCAACTGCCTCTGCTTGGCTGGCTTCCCACTCCTCAGGCCTCTCTTCCTGCAGGAAGACTCTCCTGACGCCTCTGCCCTCCATACTAAGTCAGGCACTACTCCGTCCTTTTAATTTTTGGTGTGCGTGCATGCCTACATGCGCACAGGTACACATGCATGTGTGTGCATGTGGAGGTCAGAGCTTGATGTTAGATGTCTCATTTCTTTTCTTCATTTTCTTTTTTAAAAAAATTTTACTTACTTATTTTCAAGCAGAGAGAGAGAGAAAGATAGAAGAAAGACAGACTGAGAGATAGAGAGAGAGAATGGGTGCTCCAGGCCCTCCAGCCACTGCAATCGAACTCCAGATGCATGTGCTCCTTGTGTATCTGGCTTACGAAGGTCCTGGGGAATCAAACCTGGTCCTTTGTCTTTGTAGGCAAGTGCCTTAACCAGTAAACCATTTATTTCTCTAGCCCGACTACCTCACTTTCCTTCCACTGTGTGTGTGTATGTGTGTGTACGTGCGTGTGCATATCCATGTGTGTGAGTAGAGTAGACGAGTGCCGTGGAGATCAGAGGACAACCCTGGGTTTCAGTCCTCACCTTCCACATTGTTGGAAACACGATCTTTCGCTCACTGCTGTGTAGCCCGGTCTGGCTGGCTCATGAGTGTCCAGTGGCTCTTGTTCCCTGCCTCCCATCTCGCTGTAGAAGCTCTTGAATTATAGGTGTGTGCTATGGCACCCAGCCTTCGGTGGGTTCTGGAGATCCGAACTCAGGTCGTCACACTTGGGCATCAAGCATTTTCCCCACTGAGCCATCCCCCTAGCCCGTCACTAGATTTGTGAGACCGAGTCTCACATTGAACCTAGAGCTCACCAAGTTAGCTGGACTAGCTAGCCAGAAAGCCCCAGGGATGCTTCTCGCTCCACATCCCCAGTGCTGGGATCGCCGACACACGCTGCCATGTCTGGGTTTTCCCACGGGTGCTGAACCCAGCGCTCCATGCGTGCTCTTTCTTTCCCCACCCATCTTTCTTCTGTGGCAGCTGTGGCCTGGTATGTCCTTTCCAGTCTACAGATGCTCAAGCAGGGTCTCTGTGTGTAGGCCACCCTCTTTGATACTAAGGCCTAAAATCGCCATTCTAAAGTGACTTGCTGCCTGACTTTATGTGAAATGGGAAGAGCGCACTCAATCTTGCTTTTCCCTTATTATTCAAACCATTCTAGGCCCACACTGCTTGTCCAGCTGGGTCCATGGGAAGTCCTGGGGGACAAGTGTAATAAGTCTTGCTCTTTACTGAGCACGCTACACATTTCCTAGAAAAGAGCAGACGGAGAGAGAGCCCTTGTTCAGAAAACTGTAACAAATGACATGAGGCTAGTGGTTTAACCATCAGGTACTTAGTTCTCTCACCCTCTTGGGTGCTGACGAGGTTGGATGCTGGTGATGACTCGGGTCCTGCTGTGTTCTTATATGGAGAGCAGAGACGGAACACGCTCTCATGTATGTGATAAGGGCACCTGTCCCACACATGACCCAATTCCTTCCAGAGGTCCCAGCCCTGAAAACCTTCACACTGAAGGTTAGTATCGCAACATACATACACACACACACACACAACCCCCGAAATTCCATCTACAACAGAGAGGAAGTTCTGATGGACTGTAGAAAGAGACAGACGGCAAAGGTACCTCAGACCTACAAGCACATCAGAGTCTCTACAAGAACCTTTAAATCCAACTGCTAACATTTACGTGATTGTTTTCTGATCATGTACAAAACTACAAGCACATCAGAGTCTCTAGTAGCCAATTTTAACAAGAACCTTTAAATCCAACTGCTAACATTTACTAAGCCCTTGGACCTTTAACACAAACCCCAGGAGGTAAGGAAAATGCCAACTTCTTCCCGACAAAAATGAATTAGAACATAACAAAGGAAGCTGGAGGACCTACACATCTCCACTGGTGAAGGGCTGCACACGAGCCATTCACACCCTCAGTCTCCACCGGCGAAGGGCTGCACACGAGTCATTCACACCCTCAGTCTCCACCGGCGAAGGGCTGCACACGAGTCACCGGCGAAGGGCTGCACACGAACCATTCACACCCTCAGTCTCCACTGGAGAAGGGCTGCACACGAGCCATTCACACCCTCAGTCTCCACTGGCGAAGGGCTGCACACGAACCATTCACACCCTCAGTCTCCACTGGCGTCTCCACCATTCACACCCTCAGTCTCCACTGGAGAAGGGCTGCACAGGGTCTCCACTGGCTGGGCTGCACACTGGCGAACCATTCCATTCACACCCTCAGTCTCCACTGGAGAAGGGCTGCACACGAGCCATTCCACCTCAGTCTCCACCGGCTCAGTTCACCCCTCAGTCTCCACTGGCGAAGGGCTGCACACGAGCCATTCACACCCTCAGTCTCCACTGGCGAAGGGCTGCACACGAGCCATTCACACCCTCAGTCTCCACCGGCGAGGGCTGCATTCACACCCTCAGTCTCCACCAGCGAAGGGCCATTCATGCCCTGCACACCCATTCAGTCTCCACCAGGTCCACTGGCGGGCTGCACACGCTCACACCCCCATTCTCCACCCTCAGCTCTCCACCACCCTCAGTCCCACTGGCGAAGGGCTGCACACTCCATTCACCATTCTCCACCTCAAGGGCTGTCTCCACCTCAGTCTCCAGGGCTGGGGCTGCACAACCCCAACCATTCACACCTCAGTCTCCACTGGTCAGAAGGGCTGCACACGAGCCATTCACACCTCAGTCTCCACTGGGGGCTGCAGCAGCCATTCACACCCTCAGTCTCCACCCTATTCACACCTCAGTCTCCACTGGCGAAGGGCTGCACACCCCAACCATTCACACCTCAGTCTCCACCGGGGGGCTGCACAACCATTCAACCCCCTCCACAGTCTCCAGTCATTCCACCCAACCACTCCACCTCAGGCTGCACAACCCATTCACACCCCTCCACCCGAAGGGCCACTGGCTCCACACACGAAGGGCTGCACACACCATTCACACCCTCAGTCTCCACTGGGGGCTCAGCCATTCACCCCAACCCATTCACACCTCAGTCTCCACCGTGGGGGCTGCACAACCCCATTCCTACCACCTCAGTCTCCACTGGGGTCAGCTGCTGCACCCAACCCTTCCACCCTCAGTCTCCACTGGCGGTCAGCACACGAAAACCATTCATCCACCTCAGTCTCCACTGGGTCAGGGCTGCACCAACCCTCCATTCCACCCTCAGTCTCCACTGTCTCCACGTCAGGGCTGCACACGAGCCATTCCACCTCAGTCTCCACCCAGCGGGGCACAACCCATTCAACCCCTCAGTCTCCACTGGCGAACTGCACACCCCATCCACCTCAGTCTCCACTGGCGAAGGGCTGCACAAGGGCAGCACAACCCCCAACCCTATGTCCACCTCAGTCTCCACTGGGGTCAGCTGCAACACCCACCCCTATCACACCACCTCAGTCTCCAGTCTCCATTCACACACCAGCACAACCCCCAACCCTATGTCCACCTCAGTCTCCACTGGGGTCAGCACAACCCCCAACCCTATGTCCACCTCAGTCTCCACTGGCGAAGGGCTGCACAACCATTCAACCCTATGTCCCACTGGTGGGGTCAGCTGCAACCCCCAACCATTCACACCTCAGTCTCCACTGGCGGTCAGCTGCACCCCAAACCCCATTCCACCTCAGTCTCCACTGGCGTCAGGGCTGCCCACGAACCATTCCACCTCAGTCTCCACTGGCGAAGGGCTGCACACGGTCATTCACACCCCCAGTCTCCACCCGAAGGGCTGCACACGAGCCATTCACACCCTCAGTCTCCACTGGCGGTCAGCACAACCCCTCCACCCTGCTGTTCACACCTCAGTCTCCACCGGCGAAGGGCTGCACACCCAACCCATTCACACCCTCAGTCTCCACCGGCGAAGGGCTGCACAACCCCCAACCCTTCACCCCTCAGTCTCCACTGGCGAAGGGCTGCACCCCAACCATTCACACCTCAGTCTCCACTGGGTCAGCTGCACAACCATTCCACCCCTCAGTCTCCACTGGCGAAGGAAGGGCTGCAGCACAACCATTCACACCCTCAGCCCATTCCACCATTCACACCCTCAGTCTCCACTGGGGAAGGGCTGCACACCCCATTCACACCCTCAGTCTCCACTGTCGACTGCACAGTCATTCACACCCTCAGTCAGCACTGGCGAAGGGCCCAAACATTCCACCTCAGTCTCCACTGGCGAAGGGCTGCCCCAACCATTCCACCCTCAGTCTCCACTGGCGAAGGGCTGCACAGCCATTCACACCCTCAGTCTCCACTCCACCTCAGGGCTGCACACGAGCCATTCACACCAGTCTCCACCGGCCTGCACACGTCCACCTCAGTCTCCACTGGGGTCAAGGGCTGCACACCCATTCACACCTCAGTCTCCACCTCAGTCTCCATTAGGTCAGCACCTCCTCCACCCTATGTCACACCCATTCAGTCTCCACTGGCGAAGGGCTGCACACCCCAACCACTATGTCCACCTCAGTCTCCAGTCAGGGCTGCACACGAAGGGCTGCACACCCATTCACACCCTCAGTCTCCACTGGCGAAGGGCTGCACACAAGCCATTCACACCCAGTCTCCACCGTCTCACAGCCATGGTCAGCAGGGCTGCACACGAGCCATTCACACCCTCAGTCTCCACCGGCGAAGGGCTGCACACGAGCCATTCACACCCTCAGTCTCCACCGGCGAAGGGCTGCACACGAGCCATTCACACCCTCAGTCTCCACCGGCGGTGCACACCTCAGTCACACACCCCTCAGTCTCCACCGGCGAAGGGCTGCACACGCCATTCACCCCAATTCCACACCACACGAGCCATCCACCTCAGTCTCCACTGGCGAAGGGCTGCACTTCACACCTCAGTCTCCACCGGCGAAGGGCTGCACACGAGCCATTCACCCCTCAGTCTCCACTGGCAGTCTCCACATTCCAACCCCTCAGTCTCCACTGGCTCTGCACACGAGCCATTCACACCCTCAGTCTCCACTGGCGAAAGGGCTGCACACGAGCCATTCACACCTCAGTCTCCACTCAGTCTCCCACCACACCCTCAGTCTCCACCTCGAAGGGCTGCACACGAGCCATTCAACCCCAGTCTCCACTGGCGAAGGGCTGCACACGTCATTCACACCCTCAGTCTCCACTGGCGACTGCACACGAGCCATTCACACCTCACTCCACTGGCGAAGGGCTGGGCTGCAGTCTCCACCATTCACACCCTCAGTCTCCACTGGCGAAGGGCTGCACACGAGCCATTCACACCCTCAGTCTCCACTGGCGAAGGGCTGCACACGAACCATTCACACCCTCAGTCTCCACCGGCGAAGGGCTGCACACGAGCCATTCACACCCTCAGTCTCCACTGGAGAAGGGCTGCACACGAGCCATTCACACCCTCAGTCTCCACTGGCGAAGGGCTGCACACGAGCCATTCACACCCTCAGTCTCCACCGGCGAAGGGCTGCACACGAACCATTCACACCCTCAGTCTCCACTGGCGAAGGGCTGCACACGAGCCATTCAAGGGCTGCACACGAGCCATTCACACCCTCAGTCTCCACCAGCAAAGGGCTGCACACGAGCCACTCACGCCCTCAGTCTCCACTGGTGAAGGGCTGCACACGAGCCATTCACACCCTCCTCCACTGGCGAAGGGCTGCACACGAGCCATTCACACCCTCAGTCTCCACCAGCACTGCACACGACCATTCCACCCTCCTCCACTGGCGAAGGGCTGCACACGAGCCATTCACACCCCTCAGTCTCCACTGGCTGCAGTCCATCCACCCTCAGTCTCCACTGGCGAAGGGCTGCACACGAGCCATTCACACCCTCAGTCTCCACCGGCGAAGGGCTGCACACGAGCCATTCACACCCTCCTCCACTGGCGAAGGGCTGCACACGAGTCATTCACACCCTCCTCCACTGGCGAAGGGCTGCACACGAGCCATTCACACCCTCAGTCTCCACCGGCGAAGGGCTGCACACGAGCCATTCACACCGTCAGTCTCCACCGGCGAAGGGCTGCACACGAGCCATTCACACCCTCAGTCTCCACCGGCGAAGGGCTGCACACGAGCCATTCACACCCTCAGTCTCCACTGGCGAAGGGCTGCACACGAGCCATTCACACCCTCAGTCTCCACCGGCGAAGGGCTGCACACGAGCCATTCACACCCTCTCTCGGCTCTGAGACAAGAATAATCTCCTCCCCCTCCCGTGAGAGCACGGATGTATGGATTCAGGAAGAGGTGACCACTCAAATCCCTGTGGCAAGGAAATGGCAGAGTGGGGACCAGAGTTGGCATCGGATTCTACACGTACCTTCCATTGGAGGGATGCTGGCAACATCTTACCCCAATGTGCAGAAATGAATTATCCCACATAAAGGCTAGTCCCCGGCTTCCTATTGTGTGCTTCTATTGTGTGCTTGACCCGAGATTGTTCACGGTGTTTACTATGGGGTCGGTGGTGCCCCACTTGCTCAAAATTCCTCATACCTCATAACATGACTGCATTTGCAGATAAAGCCTTAAGAGGTCATGAAAGTAACATGTGGTCTGTAAGGTGGTCCAGAATCAAATGTAGCTAGCATTCTTCTATCATGAGGATAGAGATGTGGCTCTGTTACGAGGTCATAGGAGTTCAGAGATGCAGTCCTCAAACCCCAATCCCTGAGTCCATGTTTGTATTTAACCAAAGAACTGGGCAAACCAAACTAAGAAGAATAATGATGAAATTATTTATTTAGGGACGAACAAAACCAAAGGAAGGAAAATAGATATACCCATGTGGTCTGAGAGCCCATTTGGTGGACCTATAAGAAACATGAAAAGAGATTTAGAGAGGAAAGAAAAGAAAATACAGAGAGCTCCTTCCACACACACATGCATAGAGAGAGAGAGACAGGGAGAGAGAAAGGAAATTTGGATGTATGGAGAGACAACAGAAACAAGCAGACATCTACAGGAGAACACAGAGTGATGTCCTCCATCCTCAAGCTGAGAGTCTTGAACACAAAGCTCCATAGTGGCAGGGTGGCAGGCTCGTGCCCGGGCTTGTCCCGCGCAGTTAACGTGTGTAGAATCAGTGGTCACATCAGATGAGGGATAGGGAGGTACGACCTCAGTGCTAGACTGCTTGCCTGGCACACATGAGGCTTAGGGTTCCATCCCCTGCACAGCAAAGAAAGAAAGAAGGAAGGAAGGAAGAAAGGAAGGAAGGAAGGAAGGAAGGAAGGAAGGAAGGAAGGAAGGAAGGAAGGAAGGAAGGAAGAAAGAAAGAAGGAAAGAAGGGAGGGAGGGAGGAAGGGAGGGAGGAAGGAAAGAAAGAAAGAGGGAGGGAAAGGAGAAGAGAAGAGAAGAGAAGAGAAGAGAAGAGAAGAGAAGAGAAGGGAAGGAAGGGAAGGGAAGGGAAGGGAAGGGAAAAGGGAGAAAGAAAAGAAAAGAAAAGAAAAGAAAAGAAAAGAAAAGAAAAAAAGAAAAGAGAAGAGAAGAGAAAAAGGAAAAGATTAAGTGCAATGCCCATATCATGCCCTGCACACAGCAGGTTCTCAGAAGAGTAAATTCTCATTGAAAAGGAGACTTCACCTCTGTGAACTGTGGATTTTTTTTTTCTTTTTGGAAACTTTATTAGACTTGTGAAAACAGGGTAGGCCTGACCCTCACAGCCTCAGCGGCCTCAGATTGTACAAGTCGAGCAGGAGGCTGACTGGTTTTGTTTTGTTTTTTGAGTGCTGCGTAATATGGTTTGAAGGCAACTTTTGAAACACTAGATGGGTTGTGCAGGATCTATACACTAGGACCACTTGTTTGAGGGGCCCAGTGAAGCCAGGGTGTTGGCATGACAGTGAAGAGAAGGCTCTTGGTCTAGAGGGGAAAAGAGCTCAGCCGGTCTTGTCAAGGAGCTCAGTGCCTGTGCCTGGGCACTAGTTGGCAGTCTTGGGTCTCCTTAGCGCCCACCCTAGAGAACATGCTTTGTCTCCACATCACTTGGCACAGGGTCAGGGAAGGCTGTTGGTTTCAATATTCATAATAATATTGTTATCACTGTTAATGTTGTTAGGAAAGTTAAGTGAAATCATTGACAGTCTCTAATAAACATAGCCACTATTTAGAGAGGAAGAATGTGATAAAGCAATTTAAGGAGGATGCCCAACTGCCCCCACTTGTAACACAGAATGATTTTAAGATATGGAGCATCCTACTTTAAAACCAAAACAATCCGAGAATATGGAACTTTCAAGAAAGACCAAAGCAAATTGGGTCTCTTTGATCAGTATAGGTTTAAGACAGGCAACCCCTGGCCCTGCATGTACAAAGCCCTGGGTTAGATTGCCAACAAGACTAAATAAACAATAAGTAATGAATGAGTGAATGAATGAATGAATGAATGAATAGAAAGAAGGACTAGAAACTCAAGGATGTTTTGAATTTAATTAGACCTTGTTTTAAGGATCAGAAATGACAAATAAGGGCTGAGGAGATGGGTGAGCAGTTATAGGCGCTTTGTCCGCAAGCCTTCTAACCCCAGTTTGAGCCCACTTAAAGACAGATGCAAGGTGGTGCACTGTGATTACAGCAATGAGCAGCAGAGCCAGGAGAATCCCGAAGCTCCTGAGCCAGCAAGACTGGCCTTTCCAGTAGTGGTTGGCGGAGATGGGGAGCGAATAAGAAGAGAGATTCTGTCTCAGAATCGAAGTGAAGAGATAGAAGACTTTAGAATGTCTTTGAGAGTGGCAGATCCCAAGAGTTAGAGGGTTGGGTTGTCATAGTCACATAAAACATCTGCTGAGTCAGTAACCTCCAGGTTCTTGTCTTGTAAATTCAGTGAAATCCACAGCCGATAGAGGGTGAGGTTTAGAGTCATTTTATTATAGAGCTTAAATAAAGGAAAGAAGTCAGAGCTCCTGTAAAGTGGGAGGGTCCCCTGCAAAAAAACCCGAGAAAACCCCTTTGCAATTTACTGCTTTGCAGTTGACAAGGTTTTACTGGCTGTTGGGGATGATCTGGTCAGTCTAGTTCCCATGCAAGGTGTCTAGGCGCATGGCAGTCCTTTTATCTGGAGAAGTGGAACTCCTTTAGGGAGGAAGAGACTGAACCCTTCTCAAAAGTTGCAGGCAATGAGTTCTCTTGTAGGGAATAAGAGGTAAGGAAGAACTGGATTCTCCCCGTAGGCTCAAGGGCATTTCTTACTTTTATTACTATTAATTTCCTTTTAAAGCCCTATTAACCCTAAACTGCCTCAAAAGGAGAGGACCAAGGTCGTCTTCTGACCTCCACACATGCACCATGGAATGTGTGTGCCCATACACATATACACAGACACGTGTGTGTGTGTGTTTTTAAATGCCAAATAATGTTTGTAAGCCTCAGAGTAGAGCTTGTGTTCCTTGGAGAAGAGCCAGGAGTCAAGTTTCCTTTGGGGGCAGGATGCCATTCCTCTGCTAGAATTGTTACAGGGCTGTGATGTGGGCGACAAGCTGGACTCTGGGCTTAGAACTGCCCAGGCCTGCGACTCTCACGTTTTTGTTCATGTTTCACAAAGACTTGAAAACCACGGCAGAGATGGGTAATTTATGAAGGACTTATTAAGGGAAAGTTGAGGCAAGATAGAAAAAAAAAAAAAAAAAGCTCTCAAGCGAAGCTTGGAGGGCAGAGGGTACCAAGAAAATCTCATATGGAGGCTTGGCTCAGGTACGTGTATATGAATTAGGCATCCAGTTGGAGTAAGTCTCATTATCAAGTCCAAATGTTTATGAAGAATCTTGATTGATTGTTGTGTCACAGGAGGAACACTCACTCAGGATGCTCCTGCCTATACCAGTGTTAAGCCCAGGGAAGGTTCAGCAAGCTTTGCTTTATCACCATCTTGGATGAGAAGGAATCAGACTGGAGTTCTAGTCCAACAAGGGCAGGTCAGCATCCGTGTTTCTTTGTGTCACTCCCCAGCTGACCACCTACAAACAAAACTATCTCCTAATGCATATCATATCTGCTAGAACCCAGTTTGGGGCCTTTACTGAAGCTGCTGAGAGAGACGTTTAGAAGAATCTAGAAGACTGCTTTGAAAATAAGCCTCTGCCTAGAAGGTCACCTTGGGGTGGATCCTCCCACCCCAAAGTAGCCAGACACTCTTGAGTGACCCACAGAGAGGATTTTGCCTTCTTCTGTCTTTTTTCTCTTCTGTTCAAAGAAAAGCTCAGACTCAACGGGGAAGTACCTAAAATTGGAATCAAAGACCAGCAGCTAAGCTCAAAGTGCGATTTTTACCCCATCCCTCCTTGCACACAGAGGGGGAGGTCAGCAGCTCTCCCCGCCGCCCTGTGGACAGATCAGAATCCCAGCCACACAGCAGAGACTGGGGACTTACTGGGAGGAGGCTGTGAAAGGTCGTCATCTGTGAAGGGGGAGGGACTGCTTTGCAGAATGCAACTCTTTCTTCCCCACTCCTAGGAGAGCCATCCCAGAAGCCTGCAGCCGTGACCCGATCCCCAAAGCACCGTGAATGTAAACAAGTGACTGTCACCTCTTGGTGACTGTAGATTACTTTTCTTGTCCTGAGAGAGAAATGAGACGCATTCCCTCATTCAGCCCACGGAGGAGGTTCAATGTGGAAGTGTCTCAAATTTCTCCAGGCACCTTTTGCCTCCGGCCCCCTCACATCCTGGCTTCGTGCTATTTGCTATTCGCAGGAGGGTCTCTCCTCAGCCCGAACTGCAGAAATGCCCTGGGGGGGGGGGGGCTTGGCCTGAGCCACAGCTGCTAGGGGTTACCTCTACCCTGGCCCCAGGCATGCTTGAGGCCCCCCTGCAAAACCCTGACAATCCCCGATCTTATCTCCAACTGTGGAATTTTCCCACAGGGAGGCAGGGAAGGTCATCAGAGCTTGCTGGGAGCCCTAGGGCAGGTCCCATCCTCTTCTGCTGTAGGGGGTGGGCTTTGTGGAGCCCACACCTGCTGCGCCCCTGGGTCCCAGCACATACCAGAGACTCTGAGTCAGGAATGTCACCACAGTGTCTGGCCTGGAAAGTACATACGCGTGGAGGTTCCGTTGGGCTTCCGCTTCACAAGCTGGTCCAAGCTGGGAGTGGCTGCACAGTCAGTAACCCACCCCATCGTCCTAAACCAGGAGGACCAAAATGTCACATGGTTGTGATTTGTGCTCAAACCATCTTCACTACCTTTGCCACACCTGTGTTCTACAAGGGCAGTTGTGTGATTTTTAAAGCATGTTTTAAACTTAAAAAAAAAAGTTCAAAAAAGTATTGATAAAAGTAGATGGGAACCAGGTGTGGTGGCACACGCCTTTAATCCCAGCACTTGGGAGGCAGAGGTAGGAGGATCACCGTGAGTTCAAGGCCACCCTGAGACTACATAGTGAAATCCAGGTCAGCCTGGACTAGAGTGAATGAAACCTTACCTTGAAAAAAAATCAGTATGGAGGTATTAGACATACAAAGTCCTCCTAAACATACGTGAAAGAGTAATATCTGAACACATGGCCAAGGAAGGGGTGGAAGTGGGCACCCTGCGATTCCGTTGAGACCAGAGAGGCCGCAACAAAGCAAGTCCAACCTCTGCTGCCAGAAGTCCGAAAGAGGGGAGGCGGGATGGTGACTGGGGAGGGACAAAGAATGCTGTCTTCCGAATTGAACCTGGTCAATTTCTGTTTCTGAATCCAGGGGTGGGATTCCGGGATTGGTCAGTTTGTGACACACTCACTCAGTTTAACATCCAGTCCAACCGTAGCTATGAAACAGTAAACTCGGCATGGTGCTTAATGGATTTTGTCAGAAACCCTAGGCTTGGGTGAGCAGGTGTGTACAGGGGTTGAAGCCTTCCCGCCTGCCTTTCTTTTCTCCTTGTCAGATGGTCGAGAGCGCTGGCAAAGATGCGAGTCTCCACGTGGGTTGCAAGCTTGGTGCAAGCTCTTGGGTAAACAGTGCAGGGCCGCCTGCTCCGGGGCAATCACTGAAATGAGGCCCAAGTGGGGTGCCATGGGTGGGGTGGGAGGCAGGTGGACAGGTGGTGAGGGGCTGGCGCCAGCACAGTCAGAGCTGACTGTCTCAGTGAGGGGTATGAGCCAGGTGGCATGCCCATCACGGCCACTGTGCCACAGCTGAGGAGCCGGCTGCCTTTGCTTTGCTTCGAGGACTTTGTCCACTGTCCTGGAGTCTCACCACTCCACCTGCCTGCTGTGCCCGGGGCTTGGTGCTGCGTGGGGCTCCCCTGTCTCAGGTGTGGCCTGGTAAATGAATTAGTGCCACCTTCCCAGGGCAAAGGGAGCTGTCGGGAAGGGCTTCGTAACTCAACTTGGTGTCACCCAGAAGCTCGATGTGTCACGTCCGCATCAGCAGAAAGCCTCATATGCCAGGAATGACCCAGGTCTTGACTCACGACCACCATCAAGAGTTCGGATCCCGCCTGGCCCCTATAGGATCCCCATCCCCCCAAGGGCTGAGCCCCAGCTGTCCTAGAGCCCTCCCTGTGCATTCAAGCTGGTTTAGTATTAAGCGTTAATGATTAAATGGGGTTTCTCCATTAACCCTGAGCGGGCCTTTGTCTCCCAGCCAACTAGAGGCCTCCTCCTTTGAAATGCCACATAAAAATGATAGATGCTCTTTTCCTCCCTCCCGGGGTCACCAGGTCTTGTTTTCCTTTAAAGTTTGAGTGGGCAACACAGGGTGCGCCTTGTTTAAACACAAAAGCACCAGGCCAGTCCTGGGCAATGGTGGAGCTGCAGCCGGACCAGGGACAGACTCAGGGTAGAGAAGTAACTGGCAGCTGCCGGGAATTCAGGGCAAGCCATGGAGACATGTCAGGAGCCATCCCATGGGAGAGCACTGGTTCCTCTAAGAGCGGCTGTGGTTTGGAGCTGGTGGAGGGTTTAGAGGTTCAGTAAAAGCTCCAAGGATGCATGATCCAGCAAGTGTGTCTTAGAGAAAAATGGATGAGAAAAGATATGGGTGCAGTTTGGTTTGTAAGTTCCAGCCCCCTCTGAACTTGACAAACTCCAAACTGGATGGTGCACACACTGCAGCGTCCTGCAGAGCCTTCAAGGCCTGGTGGCACAGTATGTGACTCCAGCAACCGGGAAGGCTGAGACGGGAGGATTGTATGTTTCAAGGCCTGCCTGGGCTAGAGAGTGACTTCAAGGCTAGGCTGGGTCTTAGAGAGTCTTGCCACAAAAATGACTGGGGAAGGAATGCGTGAGTATGCAGTAAAGCACTGTATCTACCATGAAGGAGGCCCACAGTAGATCCCCAGTGAAGGGGAGTGGGGAAGAGAGAAGAGGAAGGAGAAAGGGAAGGAGGGAGGGGAAGAGAAAGACAGAAGCGAGGAACAGAGGAGAAGGAGGAGACGGAAGAAAGAGAAGAAGCAAGATGGAGAGGAAGGGAAGGGAAGGGAAGAGAAGGAATATTCCATAACTGAATTACATAATATCTAGTTAATCCTCCTAGCATGCCATCTTGCCCATGAGAAGGTTCAAGCCCAGGGAAATTTGGTGCCTTTTCAGGGATTTAGGGATTGTAGAAGCCCAGGCTACAACAGATGCAACCTCTTCAAGCAGAGCTGTGCCCAATGTGTCACTTCAAGTTGCAGAGCCTTTGAAATAAGCAAACACCTGAGGCCTACACTGCCCCGCCCCCACCCCCTCAACAACCCCCCCCCCCGCTGCAGTGCGCATCTACCATGCACCTCTGCCACCTCCTGATTAGCTCCAGGAAGGACACCAGTGCTGCATGTCCCCAGTCCTCCATGGCACCATGAAAGGGTTAATGTGGGGCTCCATCACTACATAAGTCTGTGTTTATCTGCTGCAAAGTAAGCCACTTAGGTTTCTGATTTACAATCCTCAGTTTTCATAAAAGTCAGTCATTCCCACTAAAAGAATGTGGGTTAGATTTATAGGATCTGCCTTTGTCTTTAAAGCCCAAAGCTGGTCTATGACTCACCCTCCATGTTTTTGCTCTCGTCCAGAGATATTCATGTGCAAAGAACATGATTCAGATCTCTGCCCCGAAAAGTAAGACTGGGGGGGGGGTGCTAATTATAATGGCGTCAATTGTACTATGCTTATAAACTTGCCGTCAGCGGGGGCCCCCCTAGAGCCTGTTTTCCAGGGGTTTGATTCCTCAATAAAATGTGCTCTGGTTTGCAGCTTGGCATATAAGACCTCCTCTAGTATGAGCAAATGTTTTTTCCTACCAAATTATTAGAAATAAACAGCCCACCAGTGGAAAGGCAGAAAAATTATAAGCAAGGAAAATAAATCTTGGAATGTTTGCATTTAGTGACTTTAATAGAATCGGTGACTTAGCTGTGCAGTCCAACTGGCTACATGGAGCCAGCCTGGTATTTTTATTTTAATTTCAGTTTGTGTTTTGCCAGTGTGAAATGGGGTCAGGGCAAGACACCATGGAAAAAAAAGACTTTGATGTCTCCTTAAAAAATATTTTGCACTGTGACTTCACAATATTTAGTGTCCTTCTCCTCCTCCCAACCGGAGCCTCCAGCTTGCCAAACTCCATATCTCATCTATGCCCATCGCACATAATAAAACACAGCCATCATCACCAATCCTCTCCAAGTCTCACGCCGCCCCCAGTGAAGTCAGAATTGAAGACAGAATGGCTTAAAAAAGACAATGTGAAAATGCTGATCAAGACACCAGAAGACAATTAAAGAGGATTCAGGAAATTGGCCTTGTAAACTTTCTCCCAAATACAGCCAAGGAAAGGGTCCAAGTTCAAGAGGAAGAGCAGGCAGAAGGTGCTATGGATACCAATTCCTATAGCATTAGTTAGGAGGTCTGCCAGCGGGTTGAGAAATAGAAAAGGTGAGTCACAAAGATCGGCAGAAAGGGTTAGCCCGAGAATAAAAGCAAAGTTTCCCTCCTCATGTGAGAGAGGAAACGTACGTCATGCATAGAGGTGTGAGAGCTTTCATTCAGTCTCAAGGTGGGTAAAGGGAAAGGCTTCAGTATTTCTGTTCTTATGCAGAGTCCTGTTCCCATGAAAGAGCCAGTAGTGCTTCGACAGGTAGAGGAGAAGAACAAAAATAATTGAGAGAAAGAAGTGTGCATTGAAATGGTCAGTAGGTTACTGGCTGTTTAGAAAGAGGTAAGATCTCTCTGCGGGTCTTTAAGGGGATGTAAGGAACCAACAGGCTATCCCAGGTGGGCACCTTGACTTGTGGTCCCATGTTCCCTTTCTATTAAGGACTTCTCTCTCTATGGCATAAAGTCATGTTTGTCTTCCCCATGAGATCATGAACCCCTGAGGTTTTGTTCACTCCTATAATACCCACTCCCAACGCCATGCCCAGAGCACAGTAAATATTCAAGAAAGAACAGATACGGGATGAATGGAGTTTTCAACACTTTCACAACGACAAGCTGGAGACTAATATAGGAGACAGAAAGCTTGGAACTAGAACTTGGCCTTTGGTTGGAGAGAAACCTGGAGTAGGGAGTACCAAGAATCTGAGGTCCGCTGGCAGTGACAGGCAGCTGGGTCTGGGGCTGCTGGCATTGGAAGGACATGAATGCCAAAGACTGAGGGCTTCAGAGCTGGAGTGACGGGACAAGAGCTACACCAGTGGCCGGGATGGAGACCTTCAGGGTCTGGGTAGTTAGCAGATGGTTATATGAGGCTTACAGGGAAAGAAGGGAAGGAGGGAGAAAGAAAATAAGAAAGGGAGGAGGGAACAAGGGGGGAGAAGCTTCACTTGAACTTGCTGCGTTCGTGTATGCTGTAATCCCAACAGAGGCTCTACAGCAGACAATGGTAAAAATTGTAGCCACACCATCTGCGCTCGCTGTGCAGACAGCGGAGAGAGAAAGCCGAGGTCGGAGCTGGGAGGTGTCCCAGTTTAAAGACACTTGGACTCACAGTGCGGCAGCTAGTCTTCCCCGACCTTGTTTTGATCTTGAAACCCTACAAATTGGGGGCTACATCGGGGTATATACAGTGTACTGTACCCCTGCTCCAGTCAGGGCATTAAGAAATAGTTCAGCTAGCAAGAATCTTGAACTTTTTGTCCTCTTGTGACATACAACCCTGAACAGCCCACCTTTCTGCCACTCCATGTTTTATCTCTGTTACCCAATATCTGTTATGAGCACCTTGTTCTCTCTGAAACCAAGTGCTCTCTTCTTGTAAGTTGGAGCTGGTTGTGAGGACCCATGAGTAATAGGGCAGAGGGGTTTTCCTTGTAACTTCATAGGGAGCAAGAAAATAGAAAGGCAGTGGAGTAAGGTCAGATGTGAGGAAGAAGGGAAGGGAGACCAAGTTGGAGAGCAGGACAGAAACAAGAAGTGTTCAATGGGGAGGAGTTGGCCTACACTTGAACCCAAGAGCAAAGAATGCTTCTAGAGATTGAGTATGGACATCAGGAAGCGGGGTGAGGGACTAGGCCGTGCTTAGGGGCATGCCAGGCTGCAGACCTGGCCATCAAGAGCCCGGGTGAGACACGCTTGAGACTCTTGTTCAGATGAGTTCTGGGCCAGCAGCAGCCTTCTGCCAGTCAACTCTCCAGAACATGGTCTTCCCCTGGGTAGATTGTCTGAGAGTAGGATGAGATCTCTGGATCCTCTCTAGCCCCCAAGGAGGATCCTCATCTTCCAAGTGAGAGTGTGGAGGTGTGGTGTGATGCAGGCACGTACAGTCTACTCAGGAGGCTGAGGCAGAAGGATTATTTGGAGCTTCTGGGCAGTCTGAGTAACTCAGCAAGACTTGATCTTGCATAAAAAAGCAACAGGCAGGAAGTAAGTGTCTGGGTCTCCCCCGGTACGTCTCTCATATTGCTCAGGAAGCATCTGGAATCACCTGGCTTGTGCCATGCTCTGGTCCACAGCGGCTACTGAGATGATCTGACCTTCGCTGCATCTGCAGAAGGAGACATGCTTTTGCAGGAAAGGATCATACATGGTACCAGAAGTTGGGAGAAAAATTCCAGGCAATGGGTTTGCCTGTGCTGTTGGGCCTGAAGAAGTACTGAATGTAAAGGCTAAGCGGGAGTCCACGAGAGGTCACGAGCAGCTGGCTGGAACACGTGGACAGAATAGAGCCACAGGACTAGAATAGAGCCACAGCACTAGGTTCATTTCATGTCCCAGGCCAAAGTGAGATAGCAGAGATGATCCCACGCAGGAGCTGCCTGAGCACTGCGCATGCCTCACACCACAAAACAGCTGTCGGGCCACTCACATCTTCCAGTGGTCCACAGAAACCTCCCATGGCTAATCCCAACTAAGGACCATTCACAACGGGGAATGCTGGGAATCACAGCTCGGGCTTCCAGATCAATGGTGTGGAAAGTTGACTTCATTACATGCCTACCATGTGTCAAAGAATTTGCCAATTACTTTCATTTTACCCACAGGGAACTTGAAGCTCAGGGCAGGGTAAATTGCTTTCTTTTTTAAAAATATTTTTATTTTTATTTATTTATTTGAGAGAGAGAGAGAGAGAGTGTGTGTGTGTGTGTGTGCCAAGAGAGAGAGAATGAGAGTGCCATGGCCTCTAGCCACTGCAAATGAACTCCAGATACATGCACCACCTTATGCATCTGGCTTACGTGGGTCCTGGGGAATTGAACCTGGGTCTGTTGACTTTGCAGGCAAGCTCCTTAACTGCTAAGCCATCTCTCCAGCCCAATTTTAAAAATATTTAATTAATTTAATTTATTTATTTGAGAGAGAGAGAGTTCTTTATTATTATTATTTTTCTCTGTTTGGAAACCACAGAGGAATTAGTGAGCTGAGCATGAGTGCTGCTCCCATGGTGAGCCTGACAACCTGCACCAAGGTGATGGTGACAGACACTGAGGACACTCCAAAGCAGACATAGAGGCTGCTGAGAGCTCCACACTAAAGTAGACTTAAGTTGCCTTCTTAAACCATGTAGCCACTTGGAAAAAACAAGTGACAAGAACCGGAAGCACTTGGTGTCCTCATTCACCAGGAAATGTGACTCCAAACCACTGTGAAGTGCCTCTTCACATCCACCAGAATGGCTGCGCGAGAAAAAATATATACAATAATATATAATAATAGATGCTGTCAAGGATGAAGAGAAATTACAGCCTCCATGGACAGCTGAAGGCAATGGGACATGAAGCTGCTCCCTCCAGACAACAACCTGTCAGCGCCTCACAATGTCATGGCTAGACCACATCACAAGCCCCAGCACAGGGATACACCCAAGAGAAATGAACGCATGCACCCATGCACAATGTCCAAGTGCTTAGAGGGCCCCCGTAATAGCCCCAAATTAGAAATGACTCGAATACCCAACAGTCTAATGGATCATTAAAGGTGGTCTATCCATACAGTACAACGTTACCCAGCCAATAAGAATAAACAAAGTCCTGACACATGGGGCCACATGAATGAACCTTACAAACATTCTGCCAAGTGAAAGAGCGAGGCATAAATGGCCACATGTGGTATGGTTCCATTGATAGGCCAAATCTAGACTAGTCAAATCCCTAGAGACAGAAGACTTCTGGTTGCTTAAGGCTGGGAGGGGGTGTTAAGAGTAGATGGGGCATGGTTGCTAGTTTCTTTCGGGGTGCTAAATATGTTGACTACACTACAAGGTCCCTACTCTGCACAGGACTTGTACATCTTAGTGTCCCAAACTGGCACCTGGAAAGTCAGTGAGCTTAGAGCTCAAGCCAATGCTTTGGAGGCCAATTGCTCTACACAGGGCATTTGAATTTTCTTTTCCAGAGTATGGGAAGAGGAAAAGAAGGGAAGGATCTGGGCTGGAGAGATGGCTCAGCCGTTCAAAGTGCCAAGACAAGTTTGCATCCCCAGCACCCACTTTCACAAAGTGGTGCGTGTCTCTGGAATCCCAACATCCTATAGCAGGGGAAGGCAGAGGCCATGGAAAAATCCAGAAACTTGTGGACCAGATAGTCTGCCTGTCACAGTGGCAAAAAGAAAAAAAAAAAGGGTTGGGAGATGGCTTAGTGGTTAAAGCATTTTGACTACAAAGCCAAAGGACCCAGGTTTGATTCCCCAGGATCCACATAGGCCAGATGCACAAGGTGGCACATGTGTCTGGAGTTTGTTTGCAGTGGCTAGAGGCCCTGGTGTACCCATTCTCTCATTCTATCTGCCTCTCTTTCTCTCTCTCTTTCTCTCTCTCTCTCTCAAATAAATAAATACAACAAAATATTTTTTTAAAAGATGGGTTTTGGGCTGGAGAGATGGCTTAGCGGTTAAGGCATTTGCCTGCAAAGCTGGATCATGATTCAATTCTCCAGGACCCAAGTAAGCCAGATGCACAAGTGGGTGCATGCATCTGGAGTTCGTTTGCAGTGGCTGGAGGCCCTGGAATGCCCATTCTTTCTCTCTCCCTCTCTCTCTCAAATAAATAAATAAATAAATGATTTTTAAAAGGGTTTGGGAAACTGCATGGCAGTAAGTGCGCTCACCACACATGAGGACCTGAGAGGGCCTGAGTTCGATCCCAGAACCCATGTAAGAAGGCAGGCATGGCCACACATGCACACGATACTACATGTACCATACCCCCACACATCCATGCACCACCAAAACAACAAGAAGGACCCTGTCTCAAACAACGAGGAAGGGGAGGACCAATATCTCTGGGGCCACAGTGGCGGAGGGCTAGCTCAGAGACCATGGAGGGGAGGTTGCCCTGAGGGGGAAGAGGAAGGCAAGAGCTTTGTGGAAACTTCTCAAAAGAAGAAAGAGAGCAAGTACTCTCACCTAGGCAGGGTTTCCGGGGTGCCTTGCTTCATTGTCAAGTGCAATCCTTCAGAGAAAGAGAATGAATGCCAGGGAAGCTGGCTCTCTGGGGCGCCCTTCTGAAGAACAAGTCTCCATAAGCTTGGAGTCCTCCCAGCAGTGAAGGTTCAATTTCAATCATTCTGTGCTGTTACGTCTTTGTTCCCTTTCCCTTCCCCTTGAAGTGGAAATGATGGGCGCTTAAGTAACTTGGGCTATTGAGTAATGTTTATTCAGACCGCAGGAGAACAAGGTAGGGCTGAAAGTAAGGTGGAATTTTTCCCCTTTGAATGGCACAAGTTGAGCCTTTGAAAGTCAAGTGTCTTCACAATTATGCAGTATATTAAAGATGGAGGAGCGGCTGGGAGAAAGGTCCCCCTCAGATGATCAGTGTACACTGACCAAGAGGCTCTCAAACATCTCGTGAAGCCACCTGAGTTGAAGCCCCTGGGTATAAATATTGACTAAACCCTAGATTGCGTTGAGAATGGCTTATGTCTTCTTTTTCATGAGACTTTCAACCTAGGACTTGAAAGACTCGATAAATAAGCTTTTAAACGACAAGGAAAGAGGCTTTCATATTCCACTTCTCTAGATAACAGTGATCCCCTTCCTCAGAGGTAAGTGGGCACTAGTGAGGAAAACAACCCCCTCAAAACACGCTGTGATAGTCATGGTCCCTGGGGGAAGGGCCAAGGTGCCAACCCTCCCTCCCTCTTGAACGTGTCGTCTTTTTAGGATCGAGGAGATCAAAGTTTCTATGTAACAGTGGCCACCGGGACTCAGACCAATCCAAGACATACAAATATTTAGCATAGCACAGCATCATTTGATCTGAAGATCTAAAATCACCCAAGCAAAACCAGGCGAGAGCAGTTACTAATGCTCTGTATTTTGTAAGGATGTTCCGTCCGTTGGTTTGCTGATCAATGGACTGGTGCACCGGAGATGCGATGAAGGAAGCAAGAGGTGAGAATTTCTATTGTCTTGGGTGATGAGCCGTGCCAGGGTCATCAGGAAATGGCCCTCACTTGTGATAAGGAATGGACAATGAAATGCCTGAGAGTTTTCATGAATGCCTGCCCCCCACCCCACCCCCACTCATTCATCCAGAGATCCAGGGCCCACAGGGGAAGAAAGTGGCATGCTACACTGAGAGGATCATCCACTCACTGCCACCCATTCCTACCAGACGGTGACCAGCTGGGGCTCAGGCCCATGATGAGAGGGAAGAGAAGATGGGAGAACTTGTCCAGAGTAGCCAAATGAGGACTTCACACTGGGTTCCCCTGACAGGGCTGAGGGGATGGAAGGACTTAGGACCCGTGAGTACAGAACACAACCTGCGGAATACATCTATCCCCTGGTACATTTCAGTTTCATTCCCCACTTCACCCCACCACTTTCTATGTGTTTAAGAAAATGAGCTTTGAAAACTCCCAACCATTTGTTTTGGAACTAAGCAACAAAGAATTTTGCCTTTCCTTGGGCATGTTGCATCATCAGAAAAAGAAAAGGACCAAAGCCATAGCAGAGAGAAGGAGATAAGGTGACCTTGACCCTCCAAGAACTATCAGAGTCTGTCTCCTCATCCCCGGACATTCCTTGAATGAGTTTTCTTTAATATTGAGGTATAGCTTACATACTATGCAATCCACACTTCAAAAATATACAATTCCCAGAAAACAGGAAGGTGTACAACTCAGTGGTTTTTTAGTATATATATTTTAAATGTTTTATTTTTATTTATTTGAGAGAAAGAAAGAGGGAGAGAGAGAGAATGAGCATCCAGCCATGGCAAACAAACCTCCAGACACATATGCCACCTTGCGCATCTGGCCTATGTGGGTCTTGGGGAATTGAACCTGGGCCCTTTGGCTTTGCAGGCAAGCACCTTAACCACTAAGCCCTCTCCAGCCCAATTTTTAGTGGATTTTAAAAGCTGTGTAACCATCATCCCTCTCTTACTTCAAATACCTTCACCACTCTGGGAAGGAATTGCCTACCCATTAGTTCTCTTCAGCCCCCACCACCCATGTACCCTGTTCAGTTCCCTGTACCTTAGACATCCACTAATCTAACTCCTGTCTCTGTCTCTTTAGGCTGACCTATGTAACGTGCTTAAGACACCTGAACCCACCCAATAGGAGGCGGCTTACACACCTGAACCCACCCAGTAGGAGGCGGTTTTGAGTGGCTTCTTTCATTGAGCATGGAATGTTCAGGATTCCTGTCTGTGATAATACGTAATACGTTCACTCCTTCACATGGCTGAGTGACACTCCAGTATGTGGAAGCAACGCATATTGGTTACTTGGCTGTCTTGATAGATACGTGCTGATTCCACTCGGGGGAATCACAGGGTTGCTGCTGCTCACGTCTGTGTCTAGCTTTGTGTAGTTTTATTTCACCCATTTCCTCAAAGCTTCCAAATCTGAGCATATAAGATGCGAAGATGCTCACCTCAGAGGGTTCCATCTGATCACGGGGGAGGACACTGAGATGCAGTGAGTACTTCCGGTGAGCCATATCACATAGCCCAGCACTCATAGTAAATTTTCTTTTTGTAGATATGAAGACCCCAGCAAATAAAAACAATCATTTTCCCAGAATGCAGAACTGTTGGATTTAAACTTTGGGGCCCCTTCCATGATACCCCACTGTTATGTGCTACTCATAACTCACAGAGATCAGGTAGGTAGGATAGACCATTCACAGTGACATAATACCTGACATTAGACAAGTTCTAAAGAGGAAAAGTTTATTTTGGCTCATGGTTTCAGAGGTTTCCATCCGATTTTGCTTGGCCCTGTTGCTTTGGGCCTGTGACACCATCTGCATGGAGGGGGCCATAAAGGGAGACATGAACCTGCCCACTTCATAGTGGGCAGGAAGCACACAGAAAGACAGGAGGGGTAGAGTCCCTTCAAGGGAACACCCCCACTGACCAACTTTCTTCTCTACACCCTCCCTCCTGTCTGCTGTGAATATGACCTTCTGTGACAAAAGGGACTTAGAAAATGGGATTGAGGGTCTTCAAGTAGGAAGATGATTCTGCTGGTCTTCTTCAGAAGACAAAGGAAGTAAGGGGGTTGGAGTCAGAGAAAAAGACATGAGACAGATGCAAAGGCCAAAGTGACACGAGGCAGGGACCATGAGCCAAGGGATGTGGGCAGTCTCTAATAGCTAAATGAGACAAGGAAACAGACACGTCCACAGAAACATACACATGTACACATCTACACACATGCATGCACGTGTATACACACAGACACACTAAACCTCCAGAAGCAGTGTAGCCCTTGATACATTTGGCTTTTGTGTTTCTTTTGTGTGTGTGTGTGTGTGTGTGTGTGTGTGTGTGTGTGTGCGTGCGCACGTGCATGCACACACACACATACACAGGTGCATAGGCCAGAGGAATCATTCCTCAGGAGTACTGTCCACCTCTTTTGTGAGAGAAGTATATTATGTGCTATGTGTGTGATGTATGCATATGTGTGTACAGATATGAATGTCTGCCTGTGCATGTGTGCTGAGCACAGAGAAGAACATTGCGTGTCCTCTATCCATCTTCTGTTCTATTTCCTTGAGACAGGATCTCTCACTGAACCTGCTTGTCAGTTACACGGACTGACCAGTGAGTCCCAGTGACCATCTTGTCTGTACCCCACTCAATACTGGGATTACGGGCACACAGACATGCCCAGCCCTTTGCGCGGCTGCTAGGAATTAAACTCAGATCTTGATGCTTACACAGCAAGTGCTCTGACCTGCTGAGCCATCTCCCCAGTCCCTGTGCACCTTTTTATTTATTTTTATTTTTTGAGAAAGATAGAAGAAGAGGCAGAGAGACAGAATGGGCCTACCAGGGCCTTTTCAGCTGCTGTGAACAAACTCCAGACATGTGCGCCCCCTTGTGTGCATGTGCGACATTGCACGCTTGCATCACTTTTGCATCTGGCTAAACGTGGGACCTGGAGATTCAAACAAGTGTTCTTAGGCTTCACAGGCAGCACCTTAACCGCTAAGCCTAAGCCATCTCTCCAGCCCACCTTTTTATTTTTTGAGACACAGTCTCTCATTGTCCGGGAGCTCATCTAGACCGATTGGCCACTAAGCCACAGGGATCCTCTGTCTCCACCTCCCCAGTGCTGGAATTATAAGCAATGTCCCCATGCTTGTCCCTCCACACACAGCATTTTTATGTAGGCTCTGGGGCTTGAACTCAGGTCCCCGTGCTTGTGAATTAAGCACTTTACCAACTAAGCCATCTCCCCAACTCTGACATCAGCCTTTCCGACTTCCAGAGTTCTAAAACAGTAAACTCATATCCTGAGCCATGATGCTTGTAGTAATTTGTTACATCAGCAACTGAAAACTGATCCACAGGGTGAGGTGAGGTCAGGCCAGTGAGGGCTGGAGAGAGGCAGAGGAAGACACCGCTGATGGACACAGGAAGCTCAGAGGCAAGTGGGGAGGGGCAGCTGCTGTAGAGGTCTCACCACACCCCGAAGAGGAGTTTGGGATGTTCCTCCTTCTCTGTTCCCAACCCCTCAAATCACCTCCCGTCCCCTGCAGCCTGCACCCCTCCTCAGAGCTGGGGGAATAGTAACCGAAAGCTCTGCCCTCTTCCCTCCACCTCTGAACCTTTGGCCTTTGTCGATGGTTCTCCGTTCTGCAGTCATATTAAACTTTCCTGACAAGTCTTACATTTCTTGCAGTAACATACTGGGATTACCCCTAGAGCTTCAAGCTGGTCTAGTGTGGCCCAGGCTCAGACATTTTTCAACACACTCCCAGGGGCATGCCAGAATTTCAGCATCTTGCCTAGAGCTGGTTCAGCTGACCAGAGGGCCACGGGGCTGGGCCAGCTTACAGGAGAGCCGTTGGTCGCTCTTGTCACTGCCATTTGCTGGTATCTGATTTCTTCCAGCCCCTGCAGCCAGGCTGGCGTCAGCCTTGCCCACTAAGCCGGCTCCTCCCAGACAGACAGGCTCAGCCATAAATTTTAATTCAAAACTTTTTTTTTTCTTTTTATTATTTTCAAATGCTCAAGGCCCTGGATGTGAGGACTTTTTCCTCATGCTGTGACCCGCAGATCAGCCAGGGGGAAGAGCTTTTCTTCATGTGTCCCTTTCAGGCACAGCATAGGGGGGCTTGCCCTCCCCCCCACCTTCCATGCATACACACACCATGAAACTCATGACTCTTCGCCCCTCTGGATTCTGTCCTACCCAAGTGTGAGGCTCTGCTGAACTCTGTATGGTGGCTTCTTCCTGGAGCCAAAAGAGGAGAAGAAGCACATAATCATGGGTAACCTAGGTGTGGGCAGGTCCCGTCGTGTGACTCACCTGCTTGGGCCACCTTCTCAGTAGAATGCACTCGGCTTATTGCAGCATGAATCTCCTCAGTGGGCGCTCGCCTGCCCTGTCGGGTTCTTTTCCTTTCTTACCGGTACATATGCTGCCTGGTGCCTGAGGGCCACTGAGCCCTGGCTGGCTGGCCTTCTGCAGGGAATGTTGAGAACCCCAAGCCAAAGGCTGGCTGAGAACCCAGCGAGGAGGCTGAGGAGATGGCCCAGCGGACACGAGCACTTGCTGTGCAAACATCAATCCAAAGAGTGACGGAGGAGGGCCCCTGACACCTCTGGCCATGCGCTCATGTTCACAGGATGTGCGTGCGCGCACAAACACACACACACACACCAAAAAAATCTAGAACGGGGTCGAGGAAATTGCTTAGAGATTAAGCATTTGCCTGTGAAGCCTATAAGGACCCCCGTTCGATTCCCCAGGACCCACGTAAGCCAGATACACAAGGGAGTGCATGTGTCTGGAGTTTGTTTGCAGTGGCTAGAGGCCATGGCGTGCCCATTCTCTCTTTCTCTATCTGCCTCTTCCTCCCTCTCTCAAATAAATAAATAAATAAATAAATAAATAAATAAATAAATAAATAAATAAAATAGAATATATATATAATCTAAGCTGGGTGTGGTGGCACATGACTTTAATCCCAGAACTCGGGAGGCAAAGGTTGGAGGATCTCCATGAGTTTGAGGTCACCCTCAGAATACAGAGTGAATTCCAGGTCAGCCTGGGCTAGAGTGAGACCCTACCTCAAAAAAACAAAACAAAACAAAAAAAGAAAGAACTGGCTTTGCTCCTCCTGGGTCCTCTGAGGTTTGAAACCTGGAGTGGAAGAGTTTTCCCTCAGATCTCACTGCCCTGCAATGAATGGTTCCTCACCCAGGAAACCTCAGGACAGACCCCTTGGCTCTGGAGACATGACACTACACTGTGGAGACATTAAATTCAACAGGATATCTGCGTGCTTAGGTTTTGCCTCCCTGACTCTGGGAAAGGAAGACATGTCTTAGCTTGCCTATGGGGGAGGAAGGGGGGCAAGAGCCCCTGCTAGGTGACAACCCTTCTCTCTCATGGCTGACTGGACAAGCATCCATAGCCTCTCTTTTCTCCCTTCTGGATTCTTCCATCCTCGTTTTTCCTTTCTAGGAGAGAGGGGAGTGGGTTCACTTTAGGGAACAGTAACTTACCTGAAGTTATATACTCCCTGACAGCCTACACTTTAAGCCACCAGGAAATCGTGCTGCACTGGAAATCAAACCAGGGGCTTGCATTTGTCATAGAGAGGCCTTCAAGGTGCCATGGTCATTTTACCTTTGAGACTGCACAAGCCAAAGTCCTTTCCCCAGGCCTTACCTCTCTGAATAATCCTCCCTCATACCTGCTACTGGCCACGTGTGGGGCAGCACCTTCCATAGACCCCTCTCCTGTCGGACGCTCCCCAAAGCACACTTGTAGCCCGCAGCCTCCTGACCTGGGCTGGGCCCAACAGGTGCAGCCTCTTGTAGCCAAGGCAGAATTCCTGAGTCCCCCCCCCCTCCTTCCCTGGCCCAGACAGGCATTTTCCCCCCACCCCCGGCCCGTTCACAGGGAGCTAGCAGGGGTGGGAAGTGTGGTTGCTCTGGCCTCTCTTTTCTTCAGCTAATTGCAGCCTAGATGTGTCAGGAGAGATGGAATGAACATGTTACCAATTCTCTTTGTCAGTTAGGGCCCCTGTGCCCAGCTAGCATGAGGCAGAGCCATTGAGATAGTACGGGGAAGGGAGCTAAGTGCACTGTTAGACTCGCAGAGTTCCAACCCATTTATCATTAAGCTTTCTGATTTCAGCATTGCCTTGAGCACGCAGTACAGGGAGAATGAGCTGGAAAAGGGGGAGATGCTTGAGAAGTTGATTGGACACTTTCAGAATAGATTCTTTTAATATTTATTTACTTCCAGGGTGGAAGGGAAGGGAGAAGGAGAGAATGAGAGAATGATGGGCACACCAGGGCTTCTAGCTGCTGCGAACGAACTCCAGATGCATGCACCACTTTGTGCCTTCTGACTTTATGTGGGTACTGTGGGGAATCAAACAGGGGTCATTAGGCTTTGCAGGCAAGTGCCTTAACTGCTCAGCCATCTCTCCAGCCCCTAGTAGAATAGAAATTTTTTTTTGTTTTGAAACAGACATTTATACAATTTGGGGGGGGGGCTCTAGTTCCCTGAAAAGAACCATGCCTAATTCTGCCCCATGTCCCCAGGGGCTCCAGAGTTTGCTGACTTGTGGTAAGTACTTCAAGGGGTGTCCTGCAGGGTTTGATTTGGGGTGGTCCCCCTTATCATAGCCTATAAAGATACCTTCCTCTGTCATCCTCAGCCACGCTCACTGATGTGCAGTCCAGCAGCACTGCGGTTCCCTGCCTCTGCTTCGGCCTGGCAACACCAGGGCATTACCATCAGAGACACACCTCAGTGGGAAGCTTTTTGACAAGATGGAGGAGAGAGAGAGAGAGAGAGAGAGAGAGAGAATGGACGCTCCAGGGCCTCCAGCCACTGCAAACGAACTCCAGACATGTGTACCACCTTGTGCATCTGGCTAACGTGGGTCCCAGGGAATCAAACCTGGGTCCTTTGGCTTTGTAGGCAAATGCCTTAACCGCTAAGCCATCCCTCCAGTTTCCAGTCTGCATCTTTTTTAAGTCAGCAGATCAAACCCTGACCTTATTGTTAGTCCTATTTGTCCAATGGGTATCCCGAGGGCCATGAAGGAGCAGCGACTTGGCCTGTGACCTAAGTAGGTGTGACATAGTGGATCCTGTATTCAAGGCCTCTGGTCTCACATAGCAGGTGCTACAGTATTTAAATAGTGGAGTAGAAGGAAAGAGCCAAAAGCACTCTGGACTTACCGTATATAAAAGTCCAGGGGCTGGTGCCAGGGATGGTGCTATGCAGAAAGGGGTGGAGCCTGAACCCAACTCCTATGAGCAGCTTGGTCCTTTTTTCTTTCTTTCTTTGTTTTTGTGATTTGTTGACAGTTAGAAAATACAGGTTGAGTATTCAGCCATGCTCCAGAGGAGAAATTACCATCAGTGACTCTCACACTTGCAAGCTGCCATCTGCTAAGCTCATCCCACACAGCACTGGGCTGTGCTGACAACTGACTGGGCTCTGGGCAGAGTATAATCTCTCCCAGAAACCTCTAGAAACTATGCTGTCCAGACAACCCCACATCACTGAAGAGCAGCAGATCTTTTTTTTTTTTTTTTTTTTTTTTTTTTTGCTCAGGCTTTGAAGAAAACCAGATAATATTAGGCTGAGCCCAACTTAGACAGTGGCTTATTTCTTTTAAAAACAGAGAAGGAGACAGACCAGATTCCCGCCTGACTCTGTTAGCCGTGTCCTTGTGGCCAAGCCCCAGGAATTCTGCCCTGGCTGGGAAGACCAAGGCCTCAGCACTTTCTCAGCAAGGGGGATTTGGGCCAGAGACTCCACCCCTCATTCCGGTTCCCAGAATGGTGGCAAGATGTGTCGGAGGGAGCTGGCCCTGAAGGCCTTCCAATTTTGTGGAAGGAAGCTAGGCATTTTGGAGATTTTTTTGTGTATTTTTATTATCATTTCATCAGCTTTTAATAAAAAATAAAGAGTTTAGGATAGCCTAGCACTTGGCATAGAGTAAGCACCCCAGAAATATTTACTATAAAAATAATGCTTTTCTAGTTATAAAGGTAGCTCTTATAAGAAACAAACTTAGAAAGTAATTAAAAGTGCAAGGAACGCAGTTGAATTCATCTGCCCCTACCCCAATTCCTAGATATAATTTATTATGTCGTTCCATTTTTTTTTTTTTCAAGATAGGGTCTCACTCTAGCTCGGGCTGACCTGGAATTCACTCTGTAGTCTTAGGGTGGCCTTGATTGAACTCATGGCGATCCACCTACCTCTGTCTCCTGAGTACTGGGATTAAAAGTGTGTACCACCATGCCCTGCATGCTAATTTAAAAAAAAAGTTATTCATGGTAGGGTCTCACTCTAGCTCAGGCTGACCTGGAATTCACTATGTATTCTCAGGGTGGCCTTGACTGAACTCATGGTGATCCTCCTACCTCTGCTTCCATAGTGCTGGGATTAAAGGCATGCACTACCATGCCCAGCTTTTTTTATTCCAGATTTTTGTTTGTTTGTTTGTTTTTGTTTTTGGAGGTAGGGTCTCACTCTAGCCCAAGCTGACCTGGAACTCACTTTGTAATCTCAGGGTGGCCTCCAAGTCATGGTGATCCTCCTACCTCTGCCTCAAGTGCCAGGATTAAAGGCATGCACCACCACACCTGGCTTTATTACAGATTTTTATGTATGTGTGCATGTGTATATGACCATGTGTGAATGTAAGACACACATCCCATCACAAGCATACTGTTGGAAGTCAGGGGACAACCTCTGGTATCGGTCCTCACCGTGGGCCTTGATTAAGGCTGGTCTCTTGCTTGCTGCTGTGTAACAGGAACAGGAGCTTCTAAGAACTGTCCTGTCTCTGACTCCCATCTCACCGCAGTGCCCCAGGATTAGATGTGTGCCACTGTGCCCAGCTTTATGTGGGTTCTGGGGATCTGGACTCAGCCCGTCATGCTTACAGAGCAAGTAAGCCATTGTGAGCCATCTTCCCAGCTCCATATTTTTTTCTACTCATAAGTTAAGTATACCTAGATCATAAACTGAGTATGTATCTATCACACATCATAAATGAAATGTATTTATTCATAAGAATAGAACTCTTTGCCAGGCATGATGGCACACACCTTTATCCCAGCACTTGGGAGGCAGAGGTAGGAGGATTGCCGTGAGTTTGAGGCCACCCTGAGACTACATGGTGAATTCCGGGTCAGCCTGGGCTAGAGCGAGACCCCACCTTGAAAAACCAAAAAAAAAAAAAAAAAAAAAATAGGACTCTGTGTGTGAGCTGTTCAATGGTGGTCATTTCTCAGTACTCACTGGGGACTAGATCCCAGGACCACTCAGAATTTGAGGATGCTTAAGCCCTCAATATGAAATGGCAGAGAATTTATACAGCACCTGTGTGCATCCTCCTGCACTGTAAGGTATCTCTATATTACTTATAATGACTAATGTAACACAAATACCACAAAGATACTGTGCTATATAAGAATGGTAACAAGAAGCCGGGCGTGGTGGTGCACGCCTTTAATCCTAGCACTCGGGAGGCAGAGGTAGGAGGATCGCTGTGAGTTCGAGGTCCCCCTGAGACTACATAGTGAATTCCAGGTCAGCCTGAGCTAGAGCGAGACCCTACCTTGAAAAACCAAAAAAAATTTTTTTTAAAGAATGGTAACAAGATATGTAATGGTGGGGGGCTGGAGAGATGGCTTAGCGGTTAAGGAGTTTGCCTGCAAAGCCAAAGGATCCCAGTTCGACTCTCCAGGCCCCATGTAAGCCAGATGCACAAGGGGGCACATGCACCTGGAGTTTGTTTGCAATGGCTGGAGGCCCTGGCGTGCCCATTCTCTTTCCCTCCCTCTCTCTCTCTGCCTCTTTTTCTCTCTCTCACTCTCAAAGAAATAAATAAAATAAAATATATTGAAGAAAAAAGAAAACATTGTCAAAAAAAAGATATGTGATGGTAAAATAATGTCAGCATATTTTCAGTATGGATGCAAGGGTTTTTCTTCAAGGATTTTTGATGTAAAGTTAGTTAAATCCACAAATGCAGAACCCAAAAGATAGTCTATATTTTCACTTTATAATATTTCAAACTAGTAAATATTGGTCATGTTATTTTTATAACCGTATTCTATTCTATTCTGTTATAAATAACTCCTCAATAAGAGTCTTTGTAACAAATTATTCGCCCATTTTCTTGGCAAGTCTCTCTTTGGATAAATCTGACAAGTTGAACTCTTAAAGCTTTTAAGCGTACTTGACCCAACCTGACTGTGTACATCCTGAGTTTTTGCCAGAACCAACAATCTGCATGCAGTTGGTCCTCGTGGCTTTTACAGATTCTGCGCTTGCAAAGTCATCTGTTTGACATATCATTCTGTAATGTCCGAATCAAGACTGGGACCTCCACACTTTGCAGCAGACAAGCATAGTCCCTTGAGAACCCTGAGCCATCGGCGCACACTCGGCCAGCCGAGGCTCAGCAAGGTGGCTCTCTGTCCTCTTGCTGTGGCTGTCACGTTGTTGACAGGTGGGTGCTGCATGCTGGAGTTAGTGCCCCGATTTCTGCATCCTTGTGCAAGGTTCACTGGCAAGTTCACTGGTTATCATGACCCCCAGCACTTGCTCAAGGGTTTCCCAGTGTTCCCAGGTGCAAAAAGGCCTCATGGGAAAAGTAGGTGTGTTAGATAAAGTTTTGATGGCCTTGAGTGCAGTGTAAGTGAAAGGACCATACGTATTAAGTAGGCTGTATTTTGATAGAAACATCTATGATGCAAGGTTGTGAATTCATGGGATGATCAAAGCTCTGGGGACAGAGGTTCACAGGAACCTAACTCTGCACTTCCCCTCAAAGAGCTTCCATATTTGCGAACTCAGTGCTCAGACAGACTCTACGGAACTTAACTACCACAAGCCTATTAGAACATGTTTTGGAAAGGATGTAGGAACATAGAGGTTCATCATCTGTAGACATACAGCCAATTAATCTTCTCACAGAGAAGGGGTTCCCAGAGCTGTAGAGCCACTGCCCCAGTAGAAAGCAGGCTTTTATTGAACGGGGTGAGCCCTCCCATCCAGAGTTGATGTTTGATCAGCTTAAACAAAGATGAAGGCACTGGTTGGACCACTGCATAGGTCCCAGAAAGCCCACCAGGCAAACCTGCAGACAGAAAACTGTGACCCTGTTTATTCGTAGGGGAGACCAGCCAGGGAGCAGTGGGCTGTCCTGTCTGCCATCTTTGGTCGCCATCTTGGAGTTCTCAAAATATAGCTGCCTGGGCTGGAGAAATGGCTTAGCGGTTAAGTTACCTGTCTGTGATGCAAGGGTGCATTGCTGCACTTGCCCACAAGGGGGTGCACGCATCTGGAGTTTGTTCTCAGCAGCTGAGAGACTGCTGGCATGCCCATTCTCTGTCTTCCTCTCTCTCTCTGTCTCTCTCCAAATACATACATATATATATCTGCCTGTCAAGGGCCCTTTTCCCTATCTGTCAGCTTAGTCAAGGAAACTGCCTAGCTCCTATAGCATCCCAGTTCCAGAGGTGAGTCAAAATTTTAATCACCTAACTGTGACTACCCAAGCACGTGAACAGCACTCAGCAAACACAGTGTGTGTTCAAAGTGTGAACTTGAGCTCAGCGAAGTGAATGCCTCCTCCACGTCTCTCTCTTTGTCCAGCCCTGCCTCGTCAGGTTCCTCACTAGTGTGTCCCTAGGGCACAAGCACCTGCTTACATGTCCCCTCACAGCAGACTCCACGTGACACCCTTGTCTTTCACCGCCCACCCCACTTGAAAGTCACTGATGGTGTTGAGAAAGGTGGTGGCGTGGCGTGGATAATTGCATTTCCTCCTGAAGGAGGGCCAAGTGGAGTGATTGTTCTACTCCAAACCTGTGCATGTGGAAAAAAGAATCCTGGAAGAAGGGTAACATTTTGTAACACGAGAAAATTAGCCAAAGTTCAAGTTGCAGTATTTGAAATAATTGTCTTAGAACACAACCATGCCCGTTTGTTCCTCACTGTCTGTGGCTGATTTCCTTGATGCTGTGCTAAAGTCCCCGAGTTGCTATGGAAACCATACAGGCCTGCAAAACCTAGATTTAGTCCCCAGCTTCTTACAGAAAAAGTCTGCCAACTCTTGGCCAGGAGGTATGAAAGGACATTGGTCACACTGTGGTTTTATGTGTACGCTTACATGTGCACACACGCTGGCAAATGGTCTTTTGTTTAGGCAAGTGTGTCTGTAATTACTTGGGCTCCAAACCCTTTGTTAATTCCAAAAATACATTAAGAGTTCTCAAAGAGCTTTAGTTATATATATTACTAGTTATCACTGTAGAATACTATGACTGTTAAAGATATTTATTATTTTTAGTTTATAGTAACATTTGATGGTTACATAAATTAAGTATCTTTCACGAAAAACAATTATGTTCTTAAAAATATCTATTGGAGGCTGGAGAGATGACACAACAGTTAAAGGTGTTTGCTTGCAAGCCTGCTGGCCTGAGTTCTGCTCCCCGGCACCTTCATAAAGCAATGTGGTGCCTGCAGCTGTGATCCCAGTATGCCTAACAGCAATGGGAGAGAATACACACCCAAGGTTTTCTCCAGCTTCCACACTTATTGCATGATACACACATTCATACACATATGAACATCCATATACATACACACATATACATATACACCTGTACACGCCCACTCATACACATACACACCATGCACACATGGTCAAGCACACACACACATACACATACACACACACTAATAAAAATATCTATCAGCTAAGGAGCAAGACTGATTTACATTTTTAAAAAGCACCTATTTTAGAGAGAGATAGAGAGGAAAAAGAGAGACAGAGAGAGAATGGGTGCTCCAGGGCCTCCAGCCACTGCAAACGAACTCCAGATGCATGCGCCCCCTTGTGCATATGGCTTACGTGGGACCTGGTGAATCGAACCTGGGTCTTTAGGCTTCGCAGGCAAGTGCCTTAACCGCTGAACTATCCCTCCAGCCCTGATTTACATTTTTACAAATCTCTTTGAAGTCTAGGTCAGTGGAAGGCAGGAGACTCTCACACTTGCTTCGGTGGTTGCTCTGTGGGAATATCACACATCACACACCCTCCACCACACAGTTATGAGGAAAGAGGAGTTGAAAGTTGGGAAGAGCTTAGCATTATTAGGAACATAAATGTCCTGGTGAGTCTTATGGGGGCCTCCGGTGGTCCCCCACTTTGAGAACCACTTATCATAAGCCACCCAAGCGCTGAGTTAGACACAATGTCTGGTTCAGGAATCCCCTGAGGTTCCCAGGACACTCTTTGAGAACCACTGGCTCATCCACTGGTGAGGTCTCTATGACACCGCTGACCAGGCTGAGGTGCGAGAGCCTCCTTCATTCGCTCCCTTTTCTAGCAATGCAACTAGACTGCAAGAGGTGGAGAAACGAGGACAGGCCAGCCATTGCTTTATGTACCATGCAAACCTGTGGTGAGCCAGCCCTCCCTGAAGCCCTGTCAATCCAAGTTTGGTGAGGTGCAGATCAGAAGTGGAGTATCTCCCTTCCGGGTCTAACTTCCCACCAGCCTCCTCTGTCTTCCTTCCCATTTCCCTTCATCCTTCTGTCTCACTCATACGCTATGACTGCTGTGACCTGCCCTTGTAGTCCTTAGAAAGGACCAGAGAGGTCCTCTTTAGCATTGCACTTGACTGGCATCTCCTGGAAACCCACCCCTGGCTGCGGGAGACCTGTGCCCTGGAGCTGTTGCTCCGCTTGTGTCCCCAAGCAGGATTCCCTTGACACCCGCTGTGCCAGTGCCCTTGGCCTTACTCCAGTGCCAGTTTTTCTGTCTGTCCTTTCAGGGAGCATAAGAGTGGCTCAGTCTATTTCCGTGTCTGCTTGGCTCTTTGTACTTTTTAGATGCTACTGTTCTGGAAGGAAGCAGGAGAGCTTGCACCTCCCACCCGAGCAGCCAGCAAGGTCTCCAGTGATGCACTGGAAGCCGCCCCAGCTCCACCACCGGTCCAGTCAGCATCTGTTTCCTAAGCCCTCAAGCACTGTGTCAGGTACCGGGAAACAGACTGCAAACTGTGCCCCTGATGCCTGTTTTCTCCTTTTTCTTTAACTAGAGGGTCTGTGCTTTTCAGATGGGCACCTGGCTTCCCAGGATTAATACTATCTGCAAGCCTTCCCTATATCCAAGTTCTGGTCAAGGAGGTCGACAGACAATGAGCCTTAGGGGCTGGAGAGATGGTTTAGTGGTTAGGGCACTTTCCTGCCAACCCGAAGAACCCAGGTTCGATTCTCCAGGACCCATATAGGCCAGATGCACAAGGTGGCTCATGTGTCTGGAGTTCGTTTGTAGTGGCCAGAGGCCCTGGCACTCCCATTCTCTCTCTCTCTCTCTCTCTCTCTCTCTCTCTCTCTCTCTCTCTGTGTGTGTGTGTTTTAATAGATAAATAAATAAAGTTAAAAAAAAAAAAAAAAGAAAAAGAAGCCATAGTAATGTACCCGAAGGGAAACTTAACCAAGCCCAGCCCGCCAGTGTTCAAAACCTGAACTTTTTACAACTACTTTATTGCCCAATATTTCAATATATGACTGGCCTTCTTCCTTTGGGAGTAGAATTTTTGGCTTCCTTCCTTTATTGTTTATAAAACTGTTACTGCTTGATATTTGTTTTCAGAGCAGTGCCACCGGGTCTCCAATGATAACACACTGCAGATAAAAAGATCTCTTTTTTCATTGTCCTCTTAGCTTCGATGTGGGAAGACCCACACTCACACTGACGGACCCTGAGCCAACTCATGGTGACAGGTCACAGTCTACCTAGCTCAGCAGAGACAGGCTTTTTGACTCTCAATACATCGCCACAATCCTGAACTCCTCAGCATCGCCCAGAATAAACAATCATGCCAAATATCAGATAGCAGCTGTTTTTCTACTGTGTCTACAGGAAACACCATCCATTGGCTATCCGGTATCCGTTGTGTCCAAAGCAAAAATCGTTCACTAGCCATCAAGGCTCCCAGGTCTATTTTCCCTGAAGCAGAGTGCAAAAGAAACACTCTCCACCATTGAGACAGCTTCTCACAGCTGGGCCAGCCAAGCAATGTCCCGCTTGGATGGGATACCCAGCCAGTCTGTGAGAACGTAGTCAGCTTCTGTGCCACCGTTTCAGTGAGTCAGGCTAGCCAGGGCTAACCTGCAGTAAATAATTCACCCTGAAGCCTCCAGGCCTTAGCATAACAAATGCTAATTCCATGTGGGGGGCAGTCAAGGGAGACATGCCCTACATAGTCACTCACAGACTCGGGCTAGCAACAGCCCTTACATGGCACAACAATGGCAACTGAAGGGGAGAGGGCACATGCACATCCCACCCTGACTTGGACCGAGCCTTCAACCCGGAAGTGACTCATCTCACTACTCATGAACAGACCTAATCACATGGCCCCATCCGCCAGGGGACAGGGCATAGGAAGGTCTGTGGAGTTTGGATGTAACATGTCTTCCATAGACACATATGCTTGAATATTTAAGCGCCAGCGGGTGGCACTGTTAGGGAGGTAGCCTGGCTGGAGGACACATGTCACCTGGAGGGGTGACATCCCATTTGTGGTGCCCTCTGCTACATCCTCCCTGCAGTTATGTTGATGTGACACCAGCTGTCTGCTCCTGCTGTGTCTTCCCCACCATGATGAAACTTCCCCTCAAAACTGTAAGCTGAAATAAATAAACCCTTTCTTTCTAAATGCAGCTGCTTCTGTTTTTTGGTTTTTTGTTTGTTTGTTTTTTTTGTTTGTCCCACCAATGAGACAGTAACTGATGATACAGGGTTTCAAACGGGATATTTGGTGACAGGAAGTGTAATCACAAGTCAGCATCCTCGTGTGTCTGTGGTGGCAGATCCTATTGGAAGCAAGCTCCATCTTTGGTGCTGAGGTGTGGAGTTCCATGCTTCTGTTAACGAGAGGGGCATAGGCACATGTGCATCTGTGTACGGCTCAGCCTCAGTCGGGGTCTTCACAAACAGTTCACGGATGACTAGCCATGGGTCAAGCAGAGCCTGAATGGAAATAAGCCCATCAGCCCAGCGGTGCTGGTGCAGCCCATGAAGACCAGGAGAAGCACCTGGGGTCCCACCCAGCCCCTGGCTGCTCAATGAACCCCACCCACAAGGTGGAGAGACAGCAGGTGCACATGGTCGCAAAGCTCGGCTGCATGAATGCAAGAGTAAGCGTCATGGGAAAGGTTAGGTTGTACTTACACTGAATCCCGCACCTGCAGCACGCTGGGATTTCTTTCTTTTTCTTTGATTCAAGAGGGACAGAAAGAGAGACAGAGAGAGGAAGAGTCAGAGAGAGCGAGAATGGATGCACCAAAGCCTTTTCAGGCATTGCGAATGACCTGCAGACACGTGCGCCCCTTATGCAAATGTGCGACATTGTGCGCTTGCGTCACTTTTGCGTCTGGCTAAATGTGGGACCTGGAGGTTTGAACAAGCGTTCTTAGGCTTCACAGGCAGGCGCCTTAACCACTAAGCCATCTCTCCAGCCCACCTCCTTTTTTTAAAGGCAAGCCCAACAGACTGCTCTTTTTTTAATGTGAGAGTAAGAGTGAAAGAAAGAGAGAGAGAGAGAGAGAGAGAGAGAGAGAGAAAGAGAGAATTGGCACACTAGAGCCTCCAGCCACTGTAATCAAACTCCAGATGTGTGAGCCACCTTGTGCCCATGTGCAATCTTGGGCGCTTGCATCACCTTGTGCATTTGGCTTAGGTGGGATCTGAAGAATCGAACATGTGTCCTCAGGCTTCTTCGCAGGTAAGTACCTTCACTGCTAAGCCATCTCTCCAGCACACAATGGAATTTTTTTTAAGCAACTGAAAGAAAAGGGGCAACTTCCCTCTCTCTCTCTCTACTATGGGCAAGTTCTGCCAGTATTCAAATGATACTTCTTTAAGTGGATTCTTTTTGTTCTGCATGCTATGTCAATCAATTCCTTAAATATTTACTTTGTCCTTGTCACATGCCTGCTAGAACAATATGTATATTGACAGTTCCCAAAGAAGGGTGCAGTCACAGATCTTGTAGCTCAGCATGCCAGCTTTTCCATTTTAGTATGAAAAACCTTGCCCATCGTAGGGCTTCCCTCCCATCGTAGTGGTCCCCTTAGAAGGTTGTGCTTAATCTCTGACATGTAGCTTACAAGGTGATTTGCCTTGCCTACTGAAGTTAACTCTCGGTGCCTTCTGTCTATTCTCAGAAATCAAATGTATGCTCAACAGAGGAAGAGTGGCTCCCTCAGGATCTAGGAACGTGTGCCATGGCTTCTGAAGACAAAACCCAAAGTGTCTTTTAAACTCCGAGGTAGATGATGCTTCTCCCAAAACACCTCTCTTCCCACAGGCCTTTGCAGAAACCTGCCTTTGAAACATCAACAGGTGGAGTCGAAATTCCCTTCCTTGGAGACCAGGTGGGCACATGACTCACTTGTCATCGTAGACAAGCTGCGGAAGTGATGCTGCGTGACTTCACGGCAAGATCCTTGAGCCATTTCATTCTGCACAGGAACTGAGAACTCTCTCCAGAACCCTGAGCTATCATACAGTCATCTGACTGCTCTGAAGAGACCGTGTGGTGAGGAAGCCTCATCACATGACTGTCCAAAGGAAGACAGTCCCAGTTTCCCAAGGACTACAGTCCCCCTTCCAGCTCCATCCACCATCTGACGGCATGAGAGACCAGACCCACCCAGTCCCTCAAGCCCCTCACGATTTCTTGTCCCATAGAGACCTTGAGAAATGATAGTGAGCATAGTCAATGGTAGGCTGGTGGGTTTTTATTTAATATAGATTTTTCCAGTGGGGTGGGGGCGGGAAGGAATTAATCAGCATAGCCATGACTTGGAGTGTTCGTGTTTTCTGTCTTAAAATACTTCCACAAGAGACAATCCTAAGCTACCCATGTGGTGAACAGGGTTGGGAAGACATGCCTATGGAGGACTCTCACACAAGCAGGAGCCACACACCTGTGGGGATGACACGAGGTCACAGCCAGAGGGGTCATTTCAGAAGGCCACTAATATGTAGGTTTTAAGTTGCTTCCCCAGCTTATGTGATAGGGCCAAAGTCAGGAATCCCAGGGACCGCTGGATCCCATCTGTGCTTGCCTTCAGCTCAGTCTGAGACTCAGACTCTTCTGGTTGTGTGGGGGATCCCATGAACATAGAAACCTCTCACCAGCCTTAGGAGAATCCTCACTGGACAGTGTCTTCTCAATATACAGAAAGATGTGAGAGGGCTATGCAGATGGCCGTAGACAATTAGACTGTGGCTTCTGGGGCTGGTGGACACCCTACTTCTCCACTGAGCTGGGAATTCTAAGTTCTCCCTCTTCCAGTGGGAAGAACTCTTGGGGCACTGCAGGGTCCCCAGGGGAGAGCAGAGATATTAATGAATTTATGAATTCATTAATGAATTAATTTAATTATTTTAATAATTAATAATTTTAATACTTATTAATTAATGAATTCATTAATGAATTTTACTGTGGGCAAAAATGAACATGTAAAAGGAGAAAAATAAAATTACATCTGTTCCAAGTCAGCCTGGGGTATGGTAAGACCCTAACTTGAAAAGTCAAAACATGAAAAAGGAAAGAAAAAAATTATATCCAACCCCACTAACCCACTGAAAAACTCTGAACATGTCTTCTTCACTTTTTATGATACACAGTGAATACACATGAATGTTGTAATCCAATGTCCTCCAATAGCATGATATCATGAGAAAGCCCTCACATCCTTAGATTTAAAAAATGGCTACAGGGGCTGGGAAAATGGCTTAGCAGTTAAGGCATTTGCCTGTGAAGCCAAAGGACCCTGGTTCAATATTCCAGGACCCACATAAGACAAATGCACAAGGGGGCGCATGCGTCTGGAGTTTGTTTGCAGTGGCTGGAGGCCCTGGTGCGCCCATTTTCTCTTTCTCTCTGCCTCTTCCTCTCTCTCTCTCTCTCTCAAATAAATAAATGAAATATTTTTAAAAATAGCTACAAATTCCATCATTTAGATGATAGTATCTCTAAGTATAATCACTGACTATGGATATATAGACTGTTTCTCAAAGTTTTGTTGTTGTTGGTCTTGAACCCTCAATCCATTCTGCCTCAGCATCCCAGGATTTCTGGTGTGTGCTCTTGAACTCTCAATCCATTTCTGCCTCAAACATCCCAGCATTTCTGGCGTGTGCCCCACACTCAAACATCCTGGCATTTCTGGTGTGTGCCCCACACTCAAACATCCTGGCATTTCTGGTGTGTGTGTTTCTGGTGTGGGCCCCACTCAAACATCCTGGCATTTCTGGTGTGGGCCCCATCCTGGCATTTCTAGTGTGTGTCCCACACTCAAACATCCTGGCATTTCTGGTGTGGGCCTTACACTCAAACATCCTGGCATTTCTGGTGTGGGCCCCACACTCAAACATCCTGGCATTTCTGGTGTGTGCCCCACACTCAAACATCCTGGCATTTCTGGTGTGGGCCCCACACTCAAACATCCTGGCATTTCTGGTGTGGGCCTCACACTCAAACATCCTGGCATTTCTGGTGTGTGCCCCACACTCAAACATCCTGGCATTTCTGGTGTGGGCCTTACTGGTGGCATTTCTGGTGTGCCCCACACTCAAACATCCTGGCATTTCTGGTGTGGGCCTCAAAACATCCTGGCATTTCTGGTGTGTGCCCCACACTCAAACATCCTGGCATTTCTGGTGTGGGCCCCCACTCAAACATCCTCAAACATCATCTGGCATTTCTGGTGTGTGCCCCACACTCAAACATCCTGGCATTTCTGGTGTGGGCCCCACACTCAAACATCCTGGCATTTCTGGTGTGGGCCCCACACTCAAACATCCTGGCATTTCTGGTGTGGGCCCCACACTCAAACATCCTGGCATTTCTGGTGTGTGCCCCACACTCAAACATCCTGGCATTTCTGGTGTGAGCCCCACACTCAAACATCCTGGCATTTCTGGTGTGTGCCCCACACTCAAACATCCTGGCATTTCTGGTGTGTGCCCCACACTCAAACATCCTGGCATTTCTGGTGTGAGCCCCACACTCAAACATCCTGGCATTTCTGGTGTGAGCCCCACACTCAAACATCCTGGCATTTCTGGTGTGTGCCCCATTTCTGGCATTTCTGGTGTGTGCCCCACACTCAAACATCCTGGCATTTCTGGTGTGTGCCCCACACTCAAACATCCTGGGATTTCTGGTGTGTGCACCACTCAACCATCCTGGCATTTCTGGTGTGTGCCCCACACTCAAACATCCTGGCATTTCTGGTGTGGCCCCACATCTCATTTCTGGTGTGTGCCCCAACATCCTGGCATTTCTGGTGTGTGCCCCACACTCAAACATCCTGGCATTTCTGGTGTGTGCCCCACACTCAAACATCCTGGCATTTCTGGTGTGAGCCCCACACTCAAACATCCTGGCATTTCTGGTGTGGGCCCCACACTCAAACATCCTGGCATTTCTGGTGTGGGCCCCACACTCAAACATCCTGGCATTTCTGGTGTGGGCCTCACACTCAAACTTTTAAAAGTAGTTTCTCCAGTGGAACCCTCATGTAAGTCTTTGTGATTTGTCTGATCATAAAGCATTTTGAAGAAATAGGTAACTGTGGCTGTGAACATTTTTCTATTCTAGGAAATTCCTATTTGTATAAATTCCCACCAACAATGGTAAGAAAACATATTTTACAGGGATTTGATGGGCAAAATGAATCAACATTATGAGTTTGGTGTGTGTGCATGTGTGTGTTTATGTAGCCCAAGATGGCCTTGAACTCTCAATCCTACTGGCTCAGTCTTCCAAGTCCTAGAATTTACAGGCATGGACCACTACAACTGGCTTTGATTTATATTTTTGATTAGTGAATTTGATGACTTTTTAACACATTTCTTCTACATTTATGGGTGATTGTTAATACTCCCCCATTTTAATACCATTGTGTCAAATTGTGTTGTCGTCTTCTCATTTTGCATAACAGCCTTTCATGTAAAATAAGATTTTTTGCAATATTTATCACAGACATCTTCTTGGCATAGCTAATATATAGAAGTGTTAATACTTTTCGGGTTGAACCCAATCATCTTTTACTTTTAAGGCTATTTTAAGCATCTCGGCCTACAGAGTCTTTGTCTCATGATCTAAAGTTTAACCGTGGGTTCTACTTTCATGTGATGTTTGCATTTAACTGTTAAATTCATGTGGAATTTATTTTGGGATATGAGGAAAGCTAGGGATTAGCTCTAATTTTTTCCACATGCCTGGTCCTCACATCACTTATTGACTAATCTCCCTTTCCTCAAGGATCTTTACCATGTACTAATTTTTTATCTATATCATCTCTATTAGGGTCTGTGTTGGAGACATTTCGTTATATTGGCCCATCTGTTCATGGTTTAATTTGGCATTGAAGTTTTATAATACCTTTTCTTTCTCTCTTCCCCCCAGTGATATAATACTTTAAATATACTTTCTCAAAATATTCTGGACTGGATCAAGCTACCAGAATGTTCTTAAAAGGAACATTCCAGGCTACTGCAGGATTGGTCCATATATAATTCTTGTTGACCTGGGCAGCTGACTGGTCTTACCATGAAAATGGTAGTATTGCTATTTTCTTCCAGAAACTCGTCTTTTGATTTCTGTTTCGACTCATCTTGATCTCATGGAAAAGCACAAAGAAGAAACAGTTTTGAGCCTTCCAGGGCTGCTTTAGCCACAAGTTAATTTGTGTTCAGAAAGGAGATCATTTGCTATTGACCTGAAACCAGTAGTTTTTATTTAGTCATTTTCACGGCAGAGGCAGAGGGAAGCTCATAAATGAAACTAGTAGCTGCTCATTAAAAACGGGTATGGACTCCTCACATTGTCTTTATATTATCATGGGCATTGTACCAGTTACTCTCTCCTGGCTGAGATGACCAGAAGCAGATTATGGAAGGAAATGGCTTATTTTTGGCTTAAAGTTTTGAGGGAGAGTTTGTATCATGGAGGGGAAAGTATGGTAAGACCAACAGCTGGTGTCACATCTTCACATCAGCAGGAAGGAAGTAGAAAGCACCAGTCAGGGTGGGACTATCACACCCCAAGGCCTGCCCTCAGCAACGCACATCCTCCAGCCAGGCTCTCGCCTCCCAAAGTCTTCACAATCTTCCTCAACAGCGCTGCCAGCTATAAATTACATTTCAAACACATGAGGTACTTACTGGTGCAATGGTGGCATGCCTGTTATGAGGAAAACCAACTGGTCTCTGATTGAATTTGAGGCTCACTCCACAAGAGGGAATTCCTGCCTCATACTGAAGAGCTGATCAAAAACCTGTGTCTGGAGAGATCACAAGCCTTAGGTGGGCTAAATCATTTTATTATTCCCACCAAACTGCCTTCTGCACACTTCTGTTTATGCCAATATTAATGCTACTCTCACTTTTGGTTAAAGAAGCTTCTCTTTTCAGATGGTGGTGACCACCGAGGTAACCCCAAACTCACCAAAGTGCTGACAAGAAGTGACAGTGGAATGTCCAGCCCTAAGTGAGACATCTCTATCATACCCTCTAAGACACAGGGTCCATTGCAGAAGAGGTGGCGGAAAGAATGTAAGAGCCAAATGAGAGAGAGGAGTGACTTAAATATTGTCTTCCAGACACAAAGGGACCATGGTATTCATGACCTCACAGTGGCTGACATTACCTGCGTAAGACCTGCATAATGGAAGGGGAAACACGATGACATCAAAATGGGAGACCAGTTGGAAATAAGAAGGGATTCATTGTGTGTAGGGGGAAGGGGGTTCCTAAGGGGAGTGGGAAGGGATGATGATCCTAGTATATTATCTATATGTATAGAGGGTATCAATAAAAAGGTTTTTTTTTTTTTTTTTTAAAAAGAAAACTTTCAAACACATGAGTCTCTGGAGGACATTTTACATTCAAGCCACCACAGACATGCTGCTGTCAGATGTCAGACCATTTCAAAATGAGGCTTTTCATCATGGGCACCTTCCAGTTCTAACACTGTAGTGCAACGGGTTGCAGGCAGCCCCATGTGAATCTTGACATAAAATCCTCCACCTCTGCCTTCATTTCCCTTCACCCAGTGTTTGTCAGAACTCTGAGTTCTGTAGTAGCGCCCCGTTCAGAAGCCTCTGCATTTCCCAAGCCTTCCTGCTTTGTGAACATCCTTTCAAGATCAAGGACGAAAAGCGTCCCCAAAGCATGAAGCAGAGAAAAAGCGACGTCTGTACACGACAAGAAGACAGTTGGGGGATTTCTTTTCCTTCCTCTCATTAGTTTAACTTCTGACCAATTTAAACATTTGTTACTCTCTCTTTTTCTCTCTCGCTCTCTCTCTCTCTCTCTGGAAACTGGAAAGTTTAATTTGGAATGCAGTCACGGAGTGAAAATTCTGCTGAGTCTATAGAGCCAGACTATGGCACCTAATGAGGGGCACTGATTTCACAGGACACGAGGAAGAAAAACAACAAGACTTGGGAAGAAAATAAGCAATTTCACAATGTTTGTTCGGAATTGAGCTGGTTTCAAGTGTAGCTGGGAAATCTTTCTCATGGGAACACAGTCAATGTTCCTGAAGATGGTCCATGCTCTGACTTGGGGAGGAATGAGTAGAAATGACAAGTTTCCTAGAACAACTTCAAGGAAATTTGTGTTGATGGTACCTCTGACTCCCTACTCTTTCCTTGAGTAAAATAACTCTATAACAAATAAATAAAAAGATCACGTTGTGCAACAACAGCAAACAGTGCAGTATGTACCTGCTTCAATTAAAATCACCACCACTATCATTGTCTTTGAAGTGTGTGTGTGTGTGTGTGTGTGTGTGTGTGTGTGTGTGTATGTGTGTTTCAGATACATTTTGAGACAGTGTGGGGCAAGATCGAAGCTGAATCTCCTTGGTCTCCATTAGAAATTCTGACTCTCCGCCATTAATTAGCATTTTTAAAACACCAAGCACCCAGCTTGAAGTCCCCAACTAAAAACAGGCCCAGATGCCGCGTATGTTCCGTCGCACTTGCAAGCCTTTAACACTTCCTAAGCGCTGGGTTGGGCTGAGATCACTCTAAGCAGTAACACTGGCTCTTTCAGAGGCCCTCAGCCTGCAGTTGGCTCCAGGCACAACCACAAGAATTTACATTCTTGACGGATGGATGTCTCTTAATTATTGACACCTTGGCCCCTGGCTGGCTCAGAGATGGCTGTTGGGAGTGGGGGGGGTGGCTACAAACCCCCAGGAACAAGGGACGGGTCAGGTGGGGAAGCAGGTGTGCTGGGACAATTTTGAGAATCTGGCCTTAAGGTCCAGGGTGAAGGAATGCGGAAGCAGAGGCTGCAGCTCGTGCCTGCTGCTGAGTACCTTTGCCCAGACAGGGACTCAGCTTTCCAAGACCCATCTCCCTCTTCTCCAATGACTTGGCAGGAACGTCCATTCCCTCCTGCCCGCCCCCCACACCCCCCGCACCCAGACCCAAAGAGTACTACTTTTCCTGCTGGTCAAGCTCCGTTTCTAGAACTCTCTCTCTAACGTTATCCTCCTGCTGGGGTGGGAACATGATTAACGCAGCAGCGCTGCTGTCCCCATTCAAACCTGGCGGCTACTTGTACCGTTGTTATCCTCACTGTGCAAAAGACAAAATAATAATAATAATAATAATCATCATCATCAATAACAACAACAACAACAACAACAACAACAACAACAATGGCAGTGTCACAGGGCGGGATTAGAACCCGCGTCCACCTGGCTCTCACCACGTGGGCATATCGCACCCATACTAAACCCCTCTCTGAGGACACGGGCCGTGTGGATAGCAAATCAGATTCAAAGCCTGGCTCTTGGGGTTTCATCCAGAGCGCGCTTCCCACGCCTCCACCCTGGAGATCATTTCCAATCCGGGATCGGGTGGGTAACTGATGGGTAACTGACAGGCTGCTGATTAACCACAGAGGAGCTGTGGCGAAGCCCGGGGTGGTACCTCCTCCCCAGGTCCGGAGTGCCGTGGTGGCCTCAGAGCTGGGAACCGAACCCCACGCGAGCACAGGCTGTCAGCGGGAGGGGCTGAGCGCCGCGCGGGGACTCCGCGGCCGGGAGCGCAGCGCCATCGCGTGGCCAGAGCGCGCGGCGCAACTCAGCGACACCGTGGCTCCCTGAAATGTCAGGACCAGGTGGAGGACGGAGGGAAGGAAGGACCACAGCGTCCCTTTGAGACAGTCCCCTGCCCTTAGCTCAGGGTGCTGGTGGCGCGGGTGGCCGCAGAAGTCAAAGAAATAGGCCCGTGGGCCCTTGTTAGTGGAACTAGGCTGGGCGGCGGAGTGGAGACTCCGTGCTTCTTCCTGGTTGTCAAGGAAAGGGCACAGATGACAGTCTCTCAAAGACCCATGGCTCCTTGACTGTGGGCAAGTGCAAATCGGGATTCGGGACCCCATTTGTTTGCTCGGCAGTTCTTTCAAAACGTACTGAGCGCCTACCGTGAACCAGTCCGTACAGTGGGCCTCGATAACCCAAAAGATAGAGGGCAATGGCTTGTGTTTGGACGGATGAGTCCTTAATATGGCGAAGGCCTTTGGCTACTTATAATCCCTGGGGAGAAACATAAAATAAAGGTCATGCAGAATTACCAAGCTGAACAGTTATCAGAATGTTTTTATTTGTGAAATGGTCATATGTTTTCTTTTCTTTTTCTTTTCTTTTTTTTTTTTAGCATGTGATGTAATGAGATCTAAAGACTGGTCTGTCCATTCCAGTCATCTCAACATGGGGATGCAAAAGTGGTATTTTGAGAGAAGTGCAGCAGCTGTGATGTGATGATGTGGAAGTTACTGGGATTTTTGTTGGAGGAAAAAAAAAAATCTCAAGCATGGCTGGCCCACCGGGGTATAGCTGCGTAGATCCACAATTGAATAAAATGCGAAATTTCAGTGAGAGATGACTGAAATGATGATGTCAGTGTTTCCCTGTATTAGTTTGCAGAGTCTCTTCCTTGGTCTGTTGCTGTGGACGTCCTTAGTTAAGATGCCCGGTGGAGCTGCAGATGATGGTGCAGGCCTGAAATCCCAGTTTTGAGGGAGGTTGGTGCAGGAGGCTCACAAGGGCTGGGGCTGTATCTCACGGGTAGGGCACTTGCCCAGCATGTACGGGACCTTGGTTCAATTCCCGGTACCAAAAGAAATGGAAGAGCAGGGCAGAAATGCATGCTGGGTGTTTAGGGCCATATTGGACACCAAGGAAACCAACAGACCAATATACTGGCCATGAGAACTGAATACATGGAATGGTCTAGAAGGACTGGTGAGATGACATTTGACTTTAAGAAACCACTACAGAGGTAAGGCACACACACCAGTGGGCTCTATTGACCCAACAGTCCTTTTATATATCTGAGTCCAGCATTAAAGGACGTAGGCTCACACATCACTTAGTGTCCCCCGATCCTGACAGCCAGAGTTAACGTTGTTGACATCCCTGTTTGGGCCTTTGAAAGCAATTGATTTTACAGCTCTGTCACTCAAATTTCCCAAGTCCACTGTTAGGGCAACCGAGCTAAGGTGAGAGAAAAGTGTCCGGCAACATTGAGCCTCCCAAAGTTTAACTAAACTTCAAGTGTCTCTGAGCACGTTGTGGGAAGTAGGCTCCTTCTAGCATGGAGTGCCTGGCACCTCTCAGGACCGTCGTCCCTCAGGAAGGGACTCTAATCAGTGTTCCCTCCATCTGTGGTCCCTAAAGCCCCTTCTGAGCCAGCTGCTGGATGCCATCACTCCTCTGTGGGGTTCAGGCCAGCTATAGCCCCACAGTCCGAGTGGGGGCAAGTGAGGTGGTGAGGGTGGGGCTGGCGACAGGCAGCCTTTGTAGCTGGGTAAGAAACAGCGTGGCAAGCTTGCGGGGTGATGTCAGGGACTGGCACCAGCAAAGAACAACTTTGTTGACAAGAAGATTAATTAGACCAAGCAAATGCCCGTCAGCTTGTGCTGCTGCCTTCTCCGGGGTCAGCTCTAGTCAAGCCTCTGCTAGAGATTCTTTTCTTCAATGTTTTTGAAAGAAAACTTAATCTCCTAACAAGACAGTCTACAAACAAATCCTGGCCTGCCAGCGGAGCAAGTGTGCGCAAGCACGTTCTGTTCGAGGTTCCGCCAACCTGGCAGCCCTGCCGGGGGTGGGGAGCCCCCATCAGAGTCTTTCCTTTTACCTGTCCAGACCTGACTCCAGGAAGGATGCCGGGGCCCCATCCTTCCTCACTAGAGCAGATGTCCCTCGTGGGAGCTGGGCCACTCCTCCTCTTTACCTGTTAAGGGAGCTTCCTCTTCCACAGAGAAGGGTGGGCAGCTGGTCATGGCAGGTCTTCAGAGCCTCAAGGTTTCTACCACTGACACCTTCACTCCTTTCAAAGGCCTTCCTTCTCCAATAGACACCTGCCCCATTGTCCCATCGTGGAAAGAAGCAACGAGTCAACAAATATTTATTCCTTGGGCATATTTTTTCTTTCTTTTTGTGGATGGGTGTGTTTCTGGGTGTGCAGATAGGTATAGATGTGTGGAGCCCAGAGGACAACCTCTAGTGTTCTCAGACACCATATAAGAATCAAACGCAGAGCTGGGCATGGTGTAGCACGCCTTTAATCCCAGCACTTGGGAGGCAGAGGTAGGAGGATCGCCATGAGTTCGAGGCCACCCTGAGACTAGGGAATTCCAGGTCAGCCTGGGCTAGAGTGAGACCCTATTTCGAAAAACTAAAACTAAAATAAAATAAAATAAAATAAAATAAAATAAAATAAAAATCAAACTCAGGTCCTTGCATTTTCTCTGAGTTGTGCCATTGCCTTAGAGAGGGGCTTATATCCTGAAGGATATAAATGCATGGAGAAAATAAATGCAGAAAATGAAGCGCACACAGGGCTTCACTTGGTCTGTGATGAAGACCAAAAAAGGTGCTAAGAAAGAGGATGTGATCGGGCTGGAGAGATGGCTTGGCAGTTAAGTTAAGGCGCCTACCTGCCAAGCCTAAGAACGCAGGTTCCAATCTCCAGGTCCCAGGTTTAGCCAGATGCAATGCTGCATTTACCCACAAGAGGGCGCACATGTCTGGCGCTTGTTCACAGCGGCTGAGAGGCTGCTGGTACGTCCATTCTCTCTCTCAAATAAAAGAAAAAGAAAAAAGAAAGAAAGAGGATGTGATGGCAAGGGGTTGGAGCTGGCAACCATGCTGGGAAAGGTGATTGGGATAAAGGAAATGAAACTAGAGTTGAGACGAGGGGAGGAAGGAATCTCCGTGTGAGAGACGTCTCCAGCAGCCACAGGGACAGGAATTGGAAGGTCCCATCAGCTGCTTTTGGTTAAGTGCTTTGTCCCAGCAATGAAGGTGACTTCACCACTGACACAACCAGAGGTGTGTCTGCTAGGCGATTCTAAATGCAAGCATCACAGAGGAGGACAGCTGGGGCTGGAGGACACACCGTGAGCAGGCACACGCATGTGGAAGTCTCATGTAGTGCAAGCCTGCATGTGGGGTGTTGCCTTGTTCTGATGGTAACTCCAGAGAACCCAAGTTCAAATCTAACCTACCAGACCACAATGGAATTGTGTGTTTGAGGTCAAAATATATTATCTTGATTAATAACTTTTTCATAATAGATACATAGGCCTCTAATCTTTATTTTTGCCCTAAACCCCCAAATATTCAGAATGTTGGAGACAGAAGGAACCAGATTCAAGGAACCCTCCCCACAATGCAGAACCTGGACTTACCTACCTGTCCGAGCTGTGATTCTCTGCGCTCAGTTGGGGACCCCCACCTTGGCATCTCAGGAGACCCTGTCTAACCTGTGGACTCCACCACCAGGACCTGCTGAGTGGGGCTGCAGGTGATGCCCGGGAAGCTGAAGACTGCCTACCAGGTGACTCGAGGACTCAGAGATGTGGAAAGCAGGGCTTGGGGAGAGTGTGGAGGCTTCATGGCCTTGGACCCTTATTCCAGGACATGGGTCTGTGTTCGTGGACCTGAGGCCAGCTGGACAGTCTGAAGGGAAATTACCTATAGTTTCTGAGCAGAGGTGTCCAGGGTCCTTTATCTTTAGGCGAGTCTTTTCCAGTTGCTTGTGGAGAGGAATGCCCCCCCCCAAACCAGGAGCCCACCCATGTCCTTCACATACTCCATGGTCCTTTCACACCCCCAGGCCCAGGCACTACGGAAGGGAGCCACTACACATACTGACCGATTGTCCCCTGGGAGAGAAGGACATGGAGCGAGAAGATCTCTGCACTGTCCTGAGCCTGCCGCAGGCGTGCGACCACAGGCCTCATCTGCTCCCCGTCGGCCTCGGTTTCCTTGTAGGCAGAAAGATGATACAGATGATCTACAATATCTGGCTGAGAAAAGCAAGTCTTCGTGGACGGATTCATGCTGAGTTGCCAGGCAGGTGCTCCCGCAGAACAGCGGACAAGAGCTCCATTTCCTGATCTCTGCTGCCCTCTGCTGTCCGAGGGTGGCTGGGACTCAGGAACACCACCCAAGGTCCAGGACACCATAGAACTGCATCATGAGGCTCTCTTACATACAGAGAACTTGTGGCTCCGAGTGGACAGATTCCCTCCAGGTCACACCGCCCATCAGAGGGCTCCTGCCTCATCAGCCAGGCGGATTCTGCTGTGACTGACATTACCTGGGGATCTGTAGGAAGTGCTGCTTGCAGAAACCCCAATCCAGGGGAAGATGGACAATCACGGAATCTGCTGAAACGAGTGAGTCACATCAAAAATAAATTCAGTGAAAAAGATAACTGGGTGGCCCAGGAAATGTCCCATGATGAAATAATTAATGTTTAATTGTAAAACAAAGTCTTAGCCCCCAAACCCACTATAAGGGTCCTCACCAGGACCCACCTGCAGCCCAGCTGGAAGAGTGGTGACTGAGCTCCACTCTTCCTCCCACAGCAGTCAGGAAGAATGGCCATCTTCATCAGATGACTCCTCCCGCTGTCTTGCAATCCTCTCGCTCCTAGTCTGGGACAAGCAAGGAAGGAGAGGAAGGAGACTGTGCCAAGTACATGCAACGCCCATTTCTTTCTGATTCCCTTGGGCTGTCCTACACCATCACTGGGAGGGATTTCTTTATTGAAACGTGGCCACTTTAAGAAGACCATGGCACATAAAGCCAGATGCACAAAGTGGTGTATACATCTGGAGTTGGTTTTCACTGGCTAGAGGCCCCAGAGTGCCCATTCTCTCCTTCTCTCTCTCCTTTGTCTCCTTCTCCTTGCAAATAAATAAATAGTAAAAGAAGACCATGGCAATATTTTACAGCTTTGTGCTAGCATTTTCATTGCTGTGAACAAAAATGTCTGATATGAACTAAAATGGAAGCTTACAATTTTAGGGGTTTCACTCAAAGGTTGGCTGGATCCATTGGGCCTGGGGTGAGGAAGAACATGGCAGCGGGAGAATATGGCAGAAATTGCTCACCTCACAGTGACCGAGAATAAGAGAAAAAGGACGCCTGTCCTCAAAGCCCCCCCTCTTTTGTCTTTCCTTTCATATGGACCCGCTGGGACATTCAGAGACTCTCTTTCTCCCTTAGTCAGTCCTCTCTGGAAACATCATCCAGAAATATGCTTTCCAAATCACCCAGGCATCTCTTACCCCAGTAGAGTTGACAATGAGGACTAACCATGAGAGGAAGGTTCCTCATATATTTATAGAGATATGAAGTCCCAAGGACCAGGGTGAAATCACCTTGGGACCTGGGTGTTCAGGCAGGTGGAAAGGGAAGGCAGGGACCCTATAGGCATGGAGCCTGAGTCAAGAGGTTACAGGGAGATGGATGGGTATTCACACAGGGAGAGCCAGAGCCAGATGGAACCCTGGCGGGGAGCCGAGGGTCAGTGTATGGCTCTTGGTGCCCACTGTCCTGGACACATTAAGGGAGCTGACCTCAACAATAAAGAACCCTGAGGTTTTCCCAGTTCTGCCGTCCTCTCTCTCTTCAATGACGCGGCTGAGCTGATGCCAAGATGCAAATCTCTGTGAAGATTCTGACAGGCACGACCCTCCCCCTCGAGGTTGAACCCATTGAGAATGTCAAGGCCAAGATCCAAGACAAGGAAGGCATCCTGCCCGACCAGCAGCTGCTGATATTCCCTGCAAACAGCTGGAGGATGGCTGCACTCATTAGGACTACAACGTCCAGAAAGGGTCCACCCTGTCACTGGTGCTGCGCCTGCGCGGTGGCATCACAAGCCCTCCCTGCGCCAGCTTGCCCAGAAGTACAACCGGGGCAAGATGATCTGCTGCAAGTGCTATCTACGCTCGTTTGCACCCCCGAGCTGTGAACTGTTGTAAGAAGTGTGGCCCCACCAACAACCTTCACCCCAAGAAAAAAGGTCGAGTAAAGCCATGGCCTTGGGGCCCTAACAAAGTCCCCTTATTTTGACTGAATAGAAAAAATAAAAAGAATCCTGTCATTCCCCCTTTTTGGCTTTATGAGACAAGGTCTTACCCTGTAGCCCAGGCTGGTCTGGACTCTGTAGGTAGCACAGGCTGATTTTGAACTCGTGATGCTCCTCCTGCTTCAACCTGCCAAGTTCTGGGATTCCAGGTGTGAGGCACCACACCTGGGTACAGAGACTCTTTTCTACATACCAAGGTAGTAAGCACATGGAGCTATGTGCCAGCCTCAGATTGGGTTCTGGAACAGACTTGCCCCACAACTCAACATTACGGGTTGATGTAGCCTTTTCTGGTGGCACTGGAATGGAAGGAGGGCTCCTGCCCTAAGGATGAGGGCTCCAGAGCTAGGCTGCTTGGAGCGGGGGACATCCAGGAAAGTAGACAGAGAGGTGGGACCGGGGACACCCAGAAAACAAGCCCTGTGCAGACCACACTTCACAGCTTGCTCTGGAATTTGGTTTTCATTTGATTAACAGATGTCAAGATGGAGATCAAGTGAGCAGGCGCCCAGTCTAGCTGGCAAGGGACACCAGGAGGGTGCCACCTAAATCTTTGTTTTACTTGTGTCTTAATGTGTGCGGTGGTGGTGTGCATGGTGTATGCACGTGTAGTTCCTTGGCAGTGCCCCATGGGGTTGCCTGTGGCTGGGGGCACTTGTAGTAGTTGAATGTTTGGTGTCCAACTCCATTGCTCTCTCTTCTGCCCATTCTTGTTTGAGCCGGAGTCTCTGACACTGGAGCTTGCTCCCTTCATAGGACCGGGGTTACAAGTGTGCATGGCCACACCCAGCTTTTTTTTAAATTATTTTTTATTATTTTTTATTTATTTTTGGAGAGAGAGACAGAGAGAGATAGACAGAGGGAAAGACAGAGATGGGCGCGCCAGCAGCCTCTCAGCTGCTGTGAACGAAATCCAGATGCGTGAGCCCCCTTGTGGGCAAGTGTGGCATTGCGCCCTTGCATCACTTTGCATCTGGCTAAACGTGGGACCTGGAGATTGGAACCAGCATTCGTAGGCTTCGCAGGCAGGCGCCTTAGCTGCTAGGCCGTCGCTCCAGCCCCACACCCAGCTTTTTATGTGGCATTTGGAAAGTCAAATTTGCATGTTTTCTTCAGGCTCCTCAGGCCCTCATGCTTACCCAAAAGCACACTTAACAGCTGAGCCATCTCTCCAGGTCCCACCTAGCTCTTCTCATGCCACACGGTATGATCTATCTGGTTGTTCCTGAGGTGGGTCTAGAGAGTGGGCCAGGATGCCTGTGGTCAGCTAATTGGGAAGATGGTTCTCTTGGAACCCCTGTGGACTTTGACCACCTGGGCAGCCACCAGGGCCATGCCAGTTCTTGGTCACCATCACTCTGATGGGAAGTAAGAGTAAGCAACAGCACTCATGCCCGGCTGCATGTGAAAATAATTCAGGGGTGCTATACAAACCTCAGGAACCCAGGATCCGGCTGAACAAATAAAACTGACCGTACAAGGTCATGTGACCATGACCGGAAGCCCACGTGTGCTCAGGAGTCTCAGCCACACCAAAAGGCCCCAAGTGTTGCATGCATTTGAACTTTCTCGGTGTATTAGCGCCGGCCGACATGGATGCTCTCTTACTTTTATGACTGCGGACAGCACAAAGTGTCCAGGAAAGGATGGTTTTGGCCCAGAGATCTATTTTGTTTGGCTTATACTGGATTCTTTCTAGTCAAGCCAATATTTAAAAATCTGATATATCAGAGAATTCTTTGAACTTCCAGCTCCTTTTGAAAGATCAAACAATCTGACCCTTGGGGTCCCCATTTTTCTAAGCTCTCAGCTGGAGCAGAATGGCTGCTACTGACCTTTCCAAAGCCCAGAGCCTGGGCATCACCCCCGTGCAGGGAGGCAGAGGCAGTACTCCTTGGCCATGTCCCTCCCATGAGGGCTGCCCTTCCTCCCCTGCAGGCTCTATAGTCTCTGGGTTGCAGTCACCCACACAAGGAAAAGCTGGGTCCACTGGAACCCAGTCTGGACCTTAACTGGGCAGCACAAATGAAGGAGCTTGTGCGACTCCAGAGATGTGTGTACACCCAGACCACAGGACCTGCTGGGACTTCTTACAGGACACCAAAGTCACAATGCTCACAGTCCTTATCTAAGTGGTAGAGGACTTTCACGTGACCTATGCACGTCTTCCTATACTTTAAGCCATCTTGATGATTTAAAATACCTAGTAAAATGCAAGTGTGATGTAAGTGGTCCATATGGTATCTAGGGAACAGTATGGAAAAGGTCTCTCCAGGTTCGGTGCAGATTCAACCATTATGGGTTTATCAAGTTGTTTTCCAGCTGTGGCTGGTATCCCCAGATTCAGAATCCACAGATGTGTAGGGCTGACAATGCACTCTCTACCCTGGGGCTAGTCTAATCACATGTGCCACCTTGCCAAAAATACAGCGAAACTGTTTTCATTTTAAAATTTATTAGCCGGGCGTGGTGGTGCACGCCTTTAATCCCAAGCACTCGGGAGGCAGAGGTAGGTAGGAGGATCGCTGTGAGTTCGAGGCCACCCTGAGACTACATAGTGAATTCCAGGTCAGCCTGAGCCAGAGTGAGACCCTACCTCAAAAAAAAAATTATTATAACCATTAAACACATCTAGTAAAAATAAGCTGTTAGCATTATTTTATTGTTTTGCATTTGTGTGTTGGTGTTTGGATTTGTGTGTGTTGGCAGACACATACTTGTGAGTACACATGCATGTGTATGCACATATATGTGGAAGCCAGAGAAACATCTTGGGTGTTATCCTCAGGAATGCCGTCCACCTATTTTTGAGACAGGGTCTCTCATTGTCCTGGAGCTCACCAAACAGGCTAGCTCAGCTATCCAGAAAGCTCCAGGGATCCTCTTTTCTTTGCCTCCTGAGCTCTGAATGGGTACGCACTATACTATGCCTGGCATTTCAGTGGAATCAAACTCAGGTCCCCAAGCTTGCAAGCCAAACATTTACCCACTAATCTATCTCCCTAGTCCCAGCCTCAACAGTACTGTGTCTCTATATTAATTACTTTCTTGTTGCTGCCACCAATACCTGACAGAAGCGATTTAAGGGAGGAAGGGTTTATTTTGGCTCAGTTGGAGTTGGGTTGTACAACCCATCATGGGGGGTAAAGGCATGGCAGTAGGAACAGGAAGCAGTTGGTCACATCCAGGCCACAGACAGGAAGCAGAGAGTGATGGATGCTGCAGCTCAGCCAGCTCTCTCCTTGTCCTACAGTTCAGGACCTCAGCCCATGGAGTGGGTCTTGCCTCCTCATTAACCTGATCATGGTAATCCCTCACACTCATCTCGAGGCTCATTTCCTAGGTGATTCCAGCCACTGTCAAATTGACAACAGAGATGAATTATCATAGTATCTAAGTTCTGTTAGACACTGTGTGTGTCCCTTTGTTGACCAGTGCAAGGAAAGTGCAGTGAGACCTTTGGTAGATTGGTATGAGCCTTGCTGTCTTTGGTGGGCTGGGAGGAGGGTGCTCATGTAGCAGATCCCTTGGGGCACAGTTCAGCCTCCGGGCCAGCAGGTGGGTGCAGGGCCTCAGGAATCTTCAACAAGTGGCCAGATGTGTTTTCCTGCATTTAAAAGCAGTGACTGAAGCAGAGCACTGAGACAGAGCCTTCAGCAGGCAAAGGGGAGATCGTAAAGCTGCATGGTTAACGCCAGGAAATGAGTGTGTAGAGAACATGCCAGGTCTCATGGGGGGGGGGTGTCAATGGCTTCTCATGAATCAATTCCCCCATGTGGATGCACCCACCTCAGCTGCCTGCCAAAGGTTCAAGGGGACTCTCCCTGATGGAAGAAGATACACCCCAAGCCTCACAGTCTATGGAATCCATAGGTACCTAAAACACTTGACAGTTAAAAACTACCAGGCAAGGGCTGGAGAGATGGCTTAGAGGTTAAAGTGCCTGCCTGCAAAGCCTAAGAATGCCCATTTGAACTTCTAGGTCCCACATTTAGCCAGACACAAAAGCGATGCAAGTACACAATGTCGTACATGCGCACAAGGGGGTGCACACACCTGGAGTTCATTCACAGCAGCTGAGAAGCCCTAGAGTGCCCATTATCTCTCTCTCTCAAATTTAAAAAAAAAAAATCTACCAGGCAATGGAGTATCAATTAAACTGAGCTGACTTCTCTAAAGAAACACGGAAACTGGATGACAATGGAGTATCTTCAAAGTGCTTAGCCCATCACTGAACAGAGGTTAGCTAATGAAAATACCCTCAGAATACAGAACAAAGGGGGGAGCTGAGCAGTAAGAGGAGTATTGTATTATTTCCCCTACTTCTGTATGCCTGAAATTTTCCACTTAAAAAATGAAGGCAGGGACTGGGGAAATGGCTCACTGTCTTGCAAAGCCTGCCAGCCTGGGTTCAATTCCCCAGCACCCACATAAGGCCAGATACACAATGTAGTGTAGCCACCTGGTGTTCATTTGCAGTGGCAGGAGACCCTGGCATGTACACACACACACCACACACACACCCCCACACCTAAATAAATAAAAATATATATAAAGTGATTTTTAAAAAAGAAAAAAGCATGTAAGCAAACTAAAAGCAGAGATAAATCATTACCAGCAGACATGTACCAAAGGATATTGAAAAGTGTGCGTGAAGCAGAGGGAGAGTGATCCCAGGTTGCAGCTTGTCAGTATAGAAAGGACTAAGAGATGAAGGACAGGCACTGCCTGACGTGGACCAGTTTGAACAGATACCACCTGCATGGAAGTCTATGCCCTGACATGGGCTGAGAGACAGAGAAAACTGAAATGCAGGGTAACAACTGTGCGTAAGTCAGAAGAGGGATAAACAGAACTAGGACACTTTAAAGTCCTTTTCCTTGTCTGGAAACTGACCAAAGTACTAATTTATATTAGACTAATCACAAGTCAGGGGCAAATGATGTAATCACACAGATAATGACATGAATAGAAAAAAAATCTATAAGCAAAAACATAAGGGGAAATAGAATAAAATAGTAATAATAATGATAGTAATAAACCAATAAAGGGCTGAGGAGATAACTTTGTGGTGAAAAGTGCTTACCACACAAGCCTGATGACCAGAAATAAGATCCCCAGAACCTACATAAAGCTGGATGCAAGTAGAACATGCATCTGAAATCTCAATACATGGATTGCCTTAGGAGAATCCTGAAGCTCACAGGCCAGCTATTCTGGTGAGAGCAGTAGCAAACAAGAGCCCCTGTCTCGAAGTGGAAGGCAAAGACCAACAGCTTGAGGTTGTTCTCTGAGCCCACATGCATGTATACACCCATCCACCCCCAATATAAAAGAAGGGCTGGGGACGGGAGAGATGGCTTAGCAGTTGAGGCATTTGCCTGCAAAGCCTAATGACCTAGGTTTGATTCCCCAGTACCCAGATGCACAAAGTGGCACATGTATCTGGGGTTCATTTGCCGCGACTGGAGGCCCTGGCACGCCCATTATTTCTATCTCTCTTCTCTCTCTGCCTGCAAATAAATTTAAAAAAATTTAAAAAGTTAAAAGAAAGGATTGTAAAGCAAGTGGAGAAATCAGAAAGCAAAATGTAAGGTGGTAGATTTAATAGAACCACAGACGCAACCCTTGCTTATACATGGCCTAATGCTACAGCTGGGTCCAGCCCTGACAAGATGGCAAATGGAACTGCTATGAAGGACAGAGAACGTGAAACATCAAACAAAACCAGCACAAGGGAAAAAGCAAAAGGCATAGTCATGCTAAGGGAAGCAGCAAGGGTCACACAAATCATGTGTGGGCCCCACAGTCTTGTCTTGGGAGTAGCATTGCCCTCTGGTTAATCATAGCTTGGGCATGCTCTTTTATTCTGACTCATAGAGTAAAATTCAGGTACATGGGGACCTAGACACATAGCTATTACCCCAGGCAGCCGAGGTGTGCCAGACAATGAGATCAAGCATACTACATGCTCAAACTGCAAGTGTTACAGGCTGGCTGCACCACAGGCGCAAGTGACAGCATCTGAGAGGGTGGGATGGCCTGGTCCTACATTACAGAAGGCATTTTATGTCATTCTAAAGGAACTTGCTCCTGGGGGTAGAGACCTGTGGATCAGTTCTGGTCTAAGAAACTGTATACTTCCACCGATTATAAGATGGATGGGAGGACACAGTGACTTTCTCAAAGCTTAGGTGAGGGGCCAGGGAGATGGTCAAAAGGTGAACATGTTTGCTGTGTAAGTATGAGGACCTGAGTTTGGTATCTAATACCTATATAGAAAGCTGGGCATGGCCACACCCGCCTGTAACACCAGTGTGGAGGAGGGCAGAGATAGGAGGATCTCAGGGGCCTGCAGGTCAGTCAGTGGGAGTGAAGCAGCAGCTCTAGGTTCCAGCAGGGTCTTTCAAGGAAGCACCGTGGAAGGCAGCTAGAGGAGATGACGATGCTCTACTACAGCCTTCATACATGTGCAAAGACCACACACATCCACACACAAACACTATACAAACACATATCACCCAAACCAGCCCTTGGGTAAGAAGGAAGACAGAACATCTTCACTGGTAAGTTCATAAAAACACGGGAAGCAGTTGAAGAACGAGGCAAAAAACCTGCAGAATGGTTCAGAGTGTCCTGGAACATCAAATACCATGTAGTGTACTTTCATGGGAGCAACATTTGAATTTGCAGGATATAGTCCTTGAGAAGGTGTGTGGTTAAGAAACGTACTTAACTCTACTTTGACAGTTCCTAAATTTAGTTGGCAATGAGGTTTTGAAAGTATTTATTAATGTTTCACAGGACATTATAACCCCAAGGAACACAAATCGGAATATTCAGATTGGCAAGCGGGATTCTTGGCTCCAGACGTTTGGATAGCTGAAACCAGAGAATCCCCGAGTCTGCAATCTTCCTCAGCCACCTCTGTGGGTCTGGAGGTTGTGACAAGCTAGACTCTGGGGCTATAGGTCCAGCAACAGTTGGTGGCCATAATTCCCTCTAATCAGGAGCAGGAGGAGAAATGCTTGAAAAGCTCGAGTGAGCACTGGCTGCTGCAAACGGCAGTGGGAACAGAATGTGCAGAGATGGGCACGGAAACCAGGCTCCAGTCCAGAGGCACTACCAGAAGGCATTCTTTCCTTTTATTTTTAAAAAAATGTGGGTGGGGGAGGTGGCTCTGGTGAAGTGCTTGCTTAGCAGCAGGCACAAGGCCCTAGACTTGTACCTGGCAGTATCCCCACCTTCAGTCAGGGGAGGATGGAGAAAGAGTTTAGAATGCCAGGCCCCTGTGTGGGTCAAAACAGGTACATTTGTTTCCTGACACAAATGTCCATGAACTTGGTGGCTCTATCCCAGAGAAATGTATTCTTGCAATTCTGCAAATAGAAATCTAAAGTCAGAGGGGGCAGGGCCAGGCATGCTTCCTGCAAGGCTCCAGGGCAGGGCCTTCTGTGTCTCTACGTCCCCATCCTGGGGGCTGTTTGGCTTATGACAGCACCACCAGTCCCCACCCCCCCAACATCTCCATGCCCTCTCTTCTTCCCGGCAGGCATTGGGATTAGGGTCCATAAGGTCCGAGAGAAGATGGTTTTCATATCTCCAGGGAGCCTATTTTCAAAGAAGGTTATACTTCTAGGTTGTAGCTGGAGGTAAACCGAGGAGGGACACCATTCCACCCACTGAAGGAGAGTCATCAGTTCTACCTACTGGTCCCAGGAGGCACCCCAGAGTCCTGGTTCTCCATGCAGGCTAATACACAGGCCAGCAGCCATGGCCATGGGAGGATGGGCATGGAATGGACCACCCAGGAGCTCAGAGGTACACCAGGCATGATTCCTCCTGAAAAGGCCCTGATCCTTCACTTTCCAAACTGCCTGCACATCGGTACCGTATCACAGTGTCATTCAGGTTACCTCAACTGAAGGGGTGCCTTCCACGGGCTCCACTTCACACCTCGGGGTCCCTAAGAACAGCAGCATTGTGTCTTTCAGATCCAAGCTGGGTCTGCTGATTTTCCAACCAGCTTTACTCCTTCGGGGAGCTGGCTGGGCAGTGAGGTCAGGCCACCCTTACTTGACTCTGGACTCACTTGCTCCTTCATTTAGCTTTCTAATGGCCTCCAGTGGCTTTCAACCAGTCCGGTTCACACCCAGCAAGACCCTTGGCCAGGACACCTAGAAGTGACAGGTGTTAAGGGAAGGAATGTGAGGAGGAGGGCAGGGGTGGATCTGGAGGCAAGGATAATAAGGGGAGTATCCTCTCTGGACTTTCTTTGGTCCACCCTGATGCATATGCAACAACATCCTATCCACTTAGGCGACCAGAGACCTTGCTTCCTTTCCATCATTGCCCACGGTGCTCTGGCCTGCAAGGCAGTCAGAGATCTCCTTGGCTGGTCTATTGAATCTAAGCCCACCAGCATTCCCAAGCTGTCCCAGGCCCTGAGAATTTCTGAGACCAGAGCTTGAATGACTGGAGGCCACTGTGGCCCAGTCCACGCTGCTACTTGTGAGTGTCAGCGGGTCCCATCCTTTGCTGGCCCCATAATTGAAAACAGAGCCAGCTCTGCAGTAGCAGGAAAAGAAAGAATCCAGGTCCCAAAACCCTTGGCTGAGGAATGGAGCCGACCCTAAAGGCCAATATTTTGATTTTTCAGCAAACAGGTACTGTTTCAGCTCCCCTCAAACATCTGCTACTTGTTTAAAAGAAAAATAAGGTCAGAAGATAGAGCAAAGATATGCCTCAGTGGTTTCTGTATGGACGGCAGACACCCAAACCACAATGGTAGAACTTGTTTCAGTTTGCAAATAAGTCTTGGAATGCCCAAACTCTGTCACACAAAAAATTCAAGAAATGTTCTGCAAAGCTTTCTTTCCAGCCAGCATACATGCCTAAGCAGCCAGCCTCTATTCTATTCTGGCCCCATCCGTCCTCTTCCTCCACTGACTCATGAAGACAGGGTTCTGATTCCAACCTTCACAATTCTCCCTGCTTTGGAGAGCTGGGACCACATGGCAGGCAGTCCAGGTCTAACATTGCAACTTTGTTTCTTTCTAGTAGGGTAAACAACCACTCCACTTTGCTGGGACCATACTAATTTTAGGATTGAAAGTCTTGGTGTCCCAGAAAATACCTCACCACGGGGTGGGGGGGGAGGTGTTCAGAGGAAGCTGTCTTTTCTCACCTGAGTCTTGGAGTTACAGCACTCCAGCACTGTGAGAGTCAAATGGTGCCTGCGGGATGACACAGCAGAGAGAGACTGCTCGCTCAGGTGTTGACATCAGGAGTCAAGCAAGACACGCACGCCCGGTGCAGCTGCATCAGGATCACCACAGTGACTCTCTGGCCTGATATCCTTCCTGGGCCCCTCCCTTCCCTTCCCTTCCCCTCTGCTCCAGCTGCTTCTAGTGCCTCCACTGTGTCCTGAAGTGCGGTGGCTATCATTCCGGGCCAGTTGGAGGCTCAGCTCTCTTTTGGGGATGACTCTTTAATTCCGGCTAATGTGGAGCCCTGGGAAATTCTACCTCAGAGCCTGTTCTTCTCCAGGCCCCAAAGCTTGGGAGCAGATGGGGAGAGGTGTTAGATGCTCCCCACTTTTGGCAGCCACAAGTTTACACAGGACCACAGGGACAGCCTGTGCTGTCCAGCCCCTTGACATGGGTGAGACCTTAGCAGGAAGGGAGACCAGGAAACCACCAAGCTTAAGGGAAAGGACTTGTACGTAGGACACAAGAACTGATGTGAACAGAGCTCTTCCCCTAGCTGGGCCTCTCAGTGCCATGGTCTGCTGGGAAGAAAGCTTCTGCTAAAGTCTGAGTCATTGTTTAGTTCCCCATGTAGCAATGCTGGAGGCAGGGCCTCGTGGGAAGTGTGTGGATCATGGGGACAGAGGTCTCATGAAGGCAATGAGAAGGCTGGTGGTATGCCAGGCGGCTGTGACTGCAGTTTGCTGGCCCGTACTCCAGCACATCCCTCACTATAGCCTCCGCCCCAGCAGAGTCCCCTGCACAGGCTCTTCTCCAGCCTCCACATCAGCAGTTGTTGAACTTCTTCAAATGTTGTACCCGAATCAAAAACGCTGACTCGTCTCGTACATGTGCAGGACAGTAGCTGAGAAACGTCTTTTACCTCATCTCAAATTCTAAACCCTCATTCACATCTCGTCTTTCTGCAGCATCACAGGTGCTTAGAGGGGCTGGAACAAGCCTCTTCCAAAGTGCCTGGACTTCCTACTTCTTGCAGGGAAGATGGGGACCTAAAAACCAACCCTGGAAACCCTAAGGTCTTTTCTCTCTTATGGTAACTCCGTAACTTCTACCCCAAGTTGTATGGCCAACGTTCCTGGTAAAATAAAATGCAGGTGGTACTCATCTGGCTTTTTGGGCCGAAAAACACCATCTAAAGTAACAACAGTAAAATAACAATAAAAGCTTGGGTAGATTTTTAAAAAATCATTTTGTAGTAGACATTTAAATTCTCAGTGATAATTTATGATAGTGACATTTCATCTAGTGGCAGAGCACAAAGAAAAGATTCAAAGGCTTCAAAAATGAGGTTACTGGGATGTATCATAGGAGTTAACATTCAGAATACCAAATACCACAAACACTGGCATGAAACAAAGCTTACAGTTGTCCCATGAAATACAGGAGCCTAACATTACAACATTTAGCAAGGCCTGAATCAAGGAATCGATTGTGTGTTCAAGGTAAGACAATGCACATGGCTTGGTGAGCTGTCTTTACATGCTCTGTCTGCCTGTGTCCTCAATGACGGTCCAGCAGCACACACTTGAGAATCAATCACACAAGCTTCCTACAGCTTTCTCAAATACCTGTAAATTTAGACAATCTACTGTCTTGCATTTTTAAGTTATAAAAAATTAAAAGTCTTCCCAGGGATCGCAAAGCTCTCTCCAAGAGTATAAAATACTATACACTTTCCAACTGTGAAGTGTCTCCTCTGTTCTGTGGGTTCAATGCAGGCCACAGAGCTTGCCCACACTGCTGAGCATGTGTGGTCTCAAGGAAGGTGGTGTCAGAGCTTAGAAGGACCCTGTCTTCCACATCAGTCCGGGTGACAATGGCTTTAACCACGAGCACAGCCAGGTCAGCCCCCTTCCCACTCTTCTTCCAATATCAGATTCTCCAGCACAGAACCTGTCACTCCTCAGTCAATTCTTTCTTGTGGGATGCCAGTTCATTCAACAAATCTTTGCCAGCTGCTCCAGCTTTTGAAGCAAACAGAACTGCTCCCTGTTTAAAACCAAGGCTCTTCAGACTCCGGGCATAATCTGCATAGATGGCAGCAATGAGTTCCTGTAAGCAGCAGGTAAGGAAAGAAGAGCAGAAGTGGTGGGGCTGGTGTGCACACAGGCTCCCAAGGGCAGAAAGGCTAGCTTTGTCTTCCGTTTCAGGAGTACCTGGTGCCTACTGTGAGCAGGATGGGACTATGGCCCCTCGGATCAACTAAGCCCAGTGCTGCTTCTCGAAGAGCTAACCAACATCCTCTCAAAATCCCCAATTCCTGCACTCTGCCAAGCCCTGGAAATGGCAGAGGACAAGAGAGAAGCCTGTGCACACCTTTGTTCTGTGTGAACATCTCTGAGAGGCTGGCAGTGTGGGAGCAGATATTTACTTCTCTTGGAAGGGGTCCGTATACCAGGGTGTTAGGTTTCTAGGCAATCCTGTCTTGTCATGCTCCCACATCTGAACCGGGCACTTGATATTAAGAGTCAAATTTACCAGTGACTAGCTCCACAGCCTTGAGTAAATTCGGGCTTTAGTTTATTTTTCAAAAAATTTGGTTAACTTTTAGCTTTAAAAATGCATGTGCATAGAAAGCAATACATGCAGAAATGAGGCCAGATGCAATAACAAGGAAAAGTACACCAAGCACAAGCAGCTAGGTGGACAGAAGGAATTAGGGGATATATCCTCAAACCCATTCTTTTCTAAAACTGGGACTTGAGAAAATCCAACGTCCTTGTTTGAGCGTGTGAGTGCTCTGTCTCTCTGGTTACAGAGGGAGCCTTTCTTCTCACACTCTTCAGCTTCTGGATGAAATGTAAAATTTATTCCATGAAATGTCTTATTTTAAAGTAACAGGCTCATGTGCCTTTCAAAATTATTTACTTCACCTTCCCTTTAAGTTCTAACAAGCATTACAGACGGTGGGTGCCTTGCCGTGCAGTCCCCCTGCCTCTCTCCAAACCAGCAGTAACACCTTCTGATTCTCTCTCCCTCTCCTGGCTTTGGTGAATCGGAGCAGAGATCTTTCTCACTATAGTATAGTCCCAAACACCTCTCACGTCATTTTCTTCTCCCTCCAGTGCAAGCAAACATCCCTGCAAAGGATATCTGTGTCCTCGTTGATTTCAAATGCACCATACTTGAGACAGGCTTCCACAAATAAGGCCGCTCTATCGAAGTACCTCATGCTGGTCAACAGAACAAAATAAATTAGCCCTTAAGATTTGGCATGTGTGAATCATCAACAGGTACTTTCTGTCCGAAGATCTGTATACATTGGAGTGCTCATGGAGTGCTCCATGAGCCACACTACCTTTCTAAGTCCTGTTTTATAAAAGAGGAGTGGAAAAGAGAAGGTAGGGAAGGAGGTGGAGGAAGGAGAGGAGAAAATACCTGTTCTCAACTCCAAGCTGTTTCTGACACTTAAAAGAGACTGATAAACAGTGATATCACTGCAATCTACAAAGGCATGACAAGGACCACATACTCACCACCCAGATATAACAAGAAATCTTTGGTCAAATTTGCCTCACCCTACCTCCTTGAGTTTTCAGTAAATAAATGTCTCATCAGAAGTGATAAGGCCCCTCCACCTGGCCATTCTCTCTGCCCCTCTTACTCTGGGCTTCTCAGCTATGCCTTCAAATCGGGATCTTTCCCAGTTTTCTGAAGACTTTTTGTATTGTTAAAATAAATAAGTGTCTGCTAGGGTCAGCCAATGTATTGGTGGGAAATAGCATAGCTCCTAGACTAAACAATGAATTAATAAACACAGCCTTTGCTGTCTACCCTTTAGGTTATCTCAACAAACTTTAAATACATTCTTCTCCTTCATGCCATGCACTGAACACTACCACCTACCACAAGGGCCTAAACACACTATGAAGTCACTTGTCCGGGGCCACACTGGGTAGGGTGTACCTGTGAAGTGTCTCTGCCACACTGGAGAAGCAGCCCAGTGAGAGAAGGACCAAAAGGGCCTTTGACTTCTGGTTAACTTGTGGGGAACAAAGGTGGTCAACCCACCGCTTCAGAACATCAGCACACTCATCAGAATTTAACCGGACCTGAGGGAGAGACCCGTGTTACAAACAAATACATCCTGTCCTCTATAAACAAACCGATAATGACTAAGTCAAAGTGTGTGTGTTTCTCTGAAACCAAGACCAACTTTGATTTACTAACACACGGTCCTGAAGCTGCTGCTTACCACAATCAGTGCAGGTAATGACTAGGGCCTGGCCACACTCTGGCCCAGGCTGGGCCAGACCCAGCAGAGAGGAATCAGCTGCTTTCACTTAACTGCTACTAACACAAGCTCCATTTTCCAAGAAGAAAAGCAATCTGGACTCACAGAACAGGAATGAAGGAAGTTGCAAGCAAGCTTTGCAGGCCAAAGAGCACTTCTGATTCTGAGTCATGGTTAGAGGTTCAAGACTGAGCTTTTCACCCCAACTGCTCTGAAATTGCCTACCTTTGCAAGCCACGCCGCCCGATTCCACTCGCCGTATGTCTGCAGGTAACGGCAAGCGTCTGCAGCCTTATCTATCAGGCAGAGCAACTGGACACCCTCTGGAAGAGAGAAGATCAGCCCCTCAGGTGACCCTGCTGTGCTATTTTTCATGTCATTGAAAAGTGACATAGCACTTGACTTCACCTCATCTCTCATATTCCATACAGGGTGTGACATCCCTATCCCAAAAGTCCAAAATTCAAAACATTTTAAACTCTGAAATGTTCAGCACCAACGTGATGCCTCCCAAGTGGAAATTTCCATAGCATGAAACTGCTTCATGCATAAGTTATTTAAAACAGTGTATAAAATGACCTTTATATTAAGGAGCATAGGAACCATAAATGAATTTCGTGTTTAGACATCTCATTGTGTATACGCCAATATTCCAATATCAGAAAAACATTCCTGGTCTCAAAAGCATTTCAGTGAGATGAACTCAACCTGGGCCTCATCAAATTTGAATCAAATTTTAAGATATCAAAGCAGAATTCTATAACTTTACCACTCAAGCAACCAGGTGGTAATACACTCCACAGCCCGGGGAAGGTACGCCTCCCTTATGGGCCTTACTGTTCTCATTTCCTGAGGATTGTCTGACTTATGCCTATTATCTTGGCAATGATTAACAGTGTCTCTTTTCATGCTTACAAATGCTCTAGTTTAGTCATTTTACAAACAGAGTAATTTTCCTATATTTCTGTAACACATATAAAAAAGATGTCCTGAATAACCAAACACTACTGAGCAAAGGGTCCGTTTTCTCAGCACTGGAAGATGTAGCCAGAGTGTACTGTACCTGCCAACTTGCCATTGGCAATCATATTGGTGGCAACCAGCTTAATGGTGCTTTGAGAGGGGCCTGAAGAAGTGACGGTAGTGACCAAACAGGCTTTCAGTGAATCACAATAGTAATGTTGGTTATCTGCACTTGTTTCCAACAGCAACTGCACAGCTCTGTCTGTCTAAGAAGAAAAACAGTTTTTCTAATTATGAGAATATTTTCTTCCAACATAATCCTTTTTAATTTATAATGTGGAATGCCCAAGTCCACAGATTAAAAAAAATCACTTTCACAAAAAATGTTCCTGAATGTTTTGTTTACATATACAAAAAAAAAAAAAAAAAGAAAGAAAGAAAGAAAGAAAAAAAAATAAAGCAAGGTCTGTAATACCACTCTGAAACAACAGGAGACATGGCTGGGGTGGAGATGCTGATGCCCCCTTCAGCTTTGCTCAAGTCAGTGTGAGACAAGAGAGCAAGACAAAGAGCCGTCCTTCTAATGCTGAGAAGCCAAGGTAGCTTAACAGTTAAGGTGCTTGCCTGCAAAGCCAAAGAACCAAGGTTCGATTCCCTAAGACCTACGTAAGCCAGATGCACAAGGTGGTGGATGCTTCTGGAGTTTGTTTGCAGTGGCTGAAGGCCCTAGTGTGCTCATTTTCTCTCTCTCTGTCTCTTCTCTCTCAAAAAAATAAAAATAAAAATAACATCAAAAGTTAAAAAAAAAAAAGCCAGCACTACAGGCTGGCTGCCCGCAGTAAAGACAGCCTAAGTGTGACAGGAAAGAGATGCATTCAAGTGCTCATATACCCACAGATGAGCATACATGTGTGCAGCAGTGCTCTGACTAACTAGCAAGCATGAAGCACAAGAAAATGTACACAATTTGACACACTTGCTAGAGAGAGCGCTCAGTGGTAATGTGCTTGCTTTGCAAGCATGAAAACCTGAGTTCAATCCCTATGTGGTGGTTTGATTCAGGTGTCCCCCATAAACTTAGGTGTTCCAAATGCTAGGTTCCTAGCTGATGGAGGTTTGGAAATTAATACCTCCTGGAGGCAGTGGATTGTTGGGGGCGGGCTTATGGGTTTTATTGCCAGTTTCCCCTTGCCAGTGTTTGGTACACTCTCCTGTTCCTGTTGTCCACTTTATGTTGGCTACGGGGTGATGTTCTCCCTCTGCTCATGCCATCATTTTCTCTTGCCATCATGGAGCTTCCCCTCGAGTCTGTAAGCCAAAATAAACCTTTTTTCCCACAAGCTGCTCTTGGTTGGGTGAGTTCTACCAGCAATGAGAACCTGACTGCAACACCCTAGTACCACATACAAAAAAGAAGAACAAGAAGGAAAAAAAAGACATACTTGGCCCAAGAGCAGCAGCTGGTCTGTACATTTCCTTGTGTGGTCATAGGTGGAACGCTTTACCTCCTGTAGATTAACCCTTTCCAGCTGAAATTTCTAGAGCAAGACATTAAAAAAGGTAAAAATTAGCATGAACTATAAAACTCTTGAATTAGTTCATTTTACTGTACTTAATAAAGTCATTTTAAGAAATATTACATTGCTGGGTGTGATGGAATACTTCTATAATCCCAGTCTTTGGAAGCCTGAAAACTGAACTGAGACCAAGAGGCCAGCCTGGGCTACATCACAAGTTCCAAGTCAGGCTAGGCCAGTCTGGGCTACATGAGATTCTGTCTCAGAAAAGAAACCAAGAAAACATCTACAAACACACATATACATATACCATACATGCCATACCCCACATACTATATACAAGTGCATATACTACATATACCCACATACTACACACACACACACACACACCCCAATCCAATGTTTATGGGCTTTCAAATGAATCAGATCATTATTATGCAAATAAGCCAAAAGCTTTATTGCTAGGATGTGTACTTCAAGACTGAGGCTACTTAGAAGTTTCAGTGACTTAGAAAAACACAACTAGAGGCTGGAGAGATGGCTTAGTAGTTAAGGCATTTGCCTGTGAATCCTAAGGACCCTCATTTGATTCTCCAGGTCCCATGTAAGCCAGATGCACATGGTGGTGCATGCATCTGGAGTTCGTTTGCAGTGGCTGGAGGCCCTGGTGCACCCATTCTCACTCTTGCTCTCTCTCTGTCTCTAATAAATAAATAAATAAATAAATAAATAAATAAATAAATAAATAAATAAATAAATAAAATCTTTTTAAAAAGAAAAAGAAACACAACTAATCAAGAAAGTATAGTATCTGGAGGGCTGGAGAGAGAGCTTAGTGGTTAAGGCATTTTTCTGTGAAGCCCAAGGACCTAGGTTCAACTCTCCAGATCCTACATAAGTCAGATGCACAGGGTGATGCATGTGCAAGGTCATACATGCACCTAAGGTGGCGCATGCATCTGCAGTTCGACTGCAGTGGCTGGAGGCCCTGGCATGTCAATTCTCTCTCTCATAAAAAAATTAAATCAAGGATAGTACACCTGGAAATAAGCATTTTCACAGAGTACATCATAGCAGATGTCCAGCGGGTTGCTCAGTTTCTCCTGAGGGGCAGCTTCCTTGGTTACCACTGTATCCTCCGACTTTGCTTGTGACAAACTGTGGAGGTAGTGGGCCGCCACTGTCCAGAAGTGCAGCTCTGACTCATCCCCATAAAGCCTGAAAAGGTGAAATCAAGGTCATAAGGTCACTCACAGCATGCCAGGGCCTGGTCAGGCTGCCTAGAGTGACCTGGGCAGTGGCCTGGTGGGCAGGGGACAGGTGCAGAGGAGTGAAGCCTTGTCACTAGGTTACCGGATTCCAACAACTCAGGGGTCTCACTGCATAGACACTTTCCACACGCCAGCAGCTTTCTGTTGTTGGGCCAGTGGCACGTGATGTAAGCCACAGCTTCATAGAAAGAACTACCTTTGGGATAAGCTGGCTAGATAAGAGAGGCATGTTATTTGCTCCTTATTCTCTGGGGTATGGAGGGAAATGTCTTTGTTAGTGACAACTCTGCAGAATAATGAGAAAGTACAGGCTATTGCTTCTAAATATAACTTCAGTATGTTTAAATGCATTTACATATCTGGTTTGTATCTTATATTTATTTGCATGTGTATTTTAGAAAGGTGCCTGAAGCAAAAGTCCTTTCAATACAAAGTCCCAGATCTCACATTTAGAATGTAACTTGATTTCTCTCCATTTGTAATACTGCTCTTAACATTAGCTCTAAGTCAAATCTAAAGGAAGAACTCATATTCCTAAGTGTAGACATATTTGGTTGTGAGTTTTACAAACCCTTAGTAAGAGACACGAGAGTTGACTTGAAATTATCTCTTTCTAAGATACTTCAGATAACAGTACCTGGAAACAAGCAGACACCTCTGCAAGAGAGTGAATTCTGGATCAAGCAAGAGTCTCTTGATGTCACTGCAGACAGGAGACCAGACACATGTAGGACAAACATTTTGAATCAAACAGTAAAGCAAGAAGACATGTCGATATATGCTTAGAACTTACAAAAGCAAAGTTACTTTGTCTTGATGTCAAATTACAAAAGCCAAGGACTGAGTGTGCACCTGTCGTCAGCCTCCAGGATGGGGGCTCTGACGCAGCTCTGAAAGGCTGCACCAGCTCAACCCCAAGTGACAGTTCCTAACTAAACATAAATGTTAATCTCTGGATACAAACAAGAATCATTTCGAATTTGTCATTAATAAAACATTACAGTAAGCTGACTTTGTTAAATAATACTATTATCTGTGGCAGATTCAGGTTGCAAAAACATGCTATATTCTACCAAGCACTTTTCTCCTTGCTTTGCAATGCATTTCCCAGCCACAGGGAGTACGGCAGTTTCCTAGCCAATACTGTACACTCACAGAACGCAGCTCCAAGGAGGAAAGTGCAAACAGAAGGGCTTCTGTTCTTAGCACAGATTCAAGTACAGGAGAGAGGCAAATGAACCATGAGCATCTCACGCTACAACTCCTGGTCCTGCCACAACATAAGATGGTGGCAATATGATTGGAAATGGGTGAAGACAGGCAGTCTGTTCCTGGAACTACCAAGCCAGGCCTTCCATGAAACAAGGATGGTGAGGAAGAGCACACCTCTGTCCACAGCATTTCTCTTTGGCTACTAAGATTTACTAAAATCATTTTGGTTTTAAAAAAAATCCAAATTAAAGTGTATTTCTTTCTTACAGTCTTATCTTTTAATAAAATACAGAGTGCTTACTTAGATAATGAATTCAACTGTTCCTGAAGGAGATTCTTTATTTCTTCATTTTCTGGATAATCACTGCAGGAAAAGATTTTGAATATGTTCATTATCTCTTCACTTCTAACCACTTATTTACCACAAAGATGTTGTTTTAATACAGAAGTAATCTTTTAATAGACTAGTTAAAACTTGGTTAGTAACCAAAATGACAAAACTGGGCTAAAGACTCACCAATCATGTTTAATATCTGTCTTTATCTCATTGAGTCAAAACAAAGAGATGAGTAAAGAAAATTCTTGGCTTCCAAAAGACTAGAAAATTTAGTAGCAGGTTCTAAAAACCATCAGATTTAGATTTCTCCCATCCAAGTACTGACCAGGCCCAACCCTACTTAGCTTCCAAGATCAGACGAGACTAGGAGTGTTCAGGGTGGTATGGCTATAGACAGGTTTAGAGTCCTTTTACTAAACAGCCATCAATGAACAATGACTAAAGGAAGGTGCTCCTTCCACCCTGCAGAATGTTCACTCATTTCTCTCAGTAGATAGTCCTAAGGCATCAGACACTCCACTGTATTAGAAACAGATCCTCGTTCCACAGCTAACTGTGCCAACCACATGCAATCAGCTCAGTAAATCAGTGGATTTAATTAATAACACGAATAATAGCTTTGCAGTTATTGTTGTTGTTGTTTTGCAGTAAGCTAGATCATATTTTTTTATTTTAAATATTTTATTTATCTGAGAGAGGCAGAGAATGAATATGGATACATCAGGCTTTAACCACTGAGCCGGCTCCCCAGCCCAGTCATACATTTTATAAACACAACTCTAATGCTGCTTTTATAAAGAACTGGGACTGGCCCCAAATCCCCCGTCTCCATCAGCCCTCTTGACAGTCATCCTTTTTCTTATGGTAACCTCATGGTCAGGCTGTATAATGACCACTTGCCCCCTGAGGACACCCTACACCCTCCCTGGCCCACAGGGATGAACGAGAGGACAGAATCCTTTCGGCACCTCTGCCTTTGCCAGGACTGCTTATAAGGTTTATCTTCTTTCAAGCTCTGGAGTATGAACCATGGCCAATATTCATGAGCATCCTTCAACCCCAAGTCATTTATGCAAAGAAATCCAAAATGAAGTAACTTACATGTGAGAAATATCCAAAGAATATCGTCCATTCCAAGGCTGATGGAGTAAGAAGGCTTTCAGGGCAAGAGAGGCCCTTGGAACAAGGAGATATGGGCACCATATAGGTTCTAAACAACAAGAATGTTTGAAGGTAAGGTTTTATACGAAAACAAAGCTTCAGCTATACACCATTTACAGGAAAGCCAGCAGAGAACAATATATAAACATGGTACAACTGGGAGAGACCATCCCAGTCACTGCTTGGGAAATGGGAAAGAGCCAATTCTCTGATTTAAGTCTGGCTAACACATTCTCTTCCTGACAGAGAGAGAGAGAGAGAGAGAGAGACAGACAGACAGACAGACAGACAGACAGAGAATGGGCACGCCAGGGCCTCTCAGCCGCTGTGAATGAACTCCAGACGCATGCACCCTCTTGTAGGCAAGTGCAGCATTACGCCCTTACATCACTGCTTCTGGCTAAATGTGGGACCTGGAGAATCAAATGGGTGTTCTTAGGCTTCGCAGGCAGGCGCCTTAACCACTGAGCCATCTCTCCAGCCCGCTCTTCCTCTTTTAAAACTGAAGTTTCCCACATGGTATACATCTCAGCACTACCTGACTACGATGCAGTGTAATGACTCAGTAGATACCCATAGAGCTCACTTTATATATATTGAACGTAGTTGTGTTCATAGCATGTCTGTACCACCAGATGGCCAGTCTACACTGTCTGAGACTACTAAACTAACATGGCCTATCAACCTCAAGCTTAGCATTGAAGCAATTGGGTGACCTCTGCTCTCTGGCATTCCCAGCATCCCTTAGGAAGCTATCCCTTGAATAGGTGGTTAGCTTCCTAAATCCATGGCCCTGACAACAGCATATAGAGCAGCTGGCTTTTCAGAACACTAATGAACCAGAGTTGGTTGTTTTTCATGTTTCTGAGGGAAGAAACAGAAGCAAAGTCTCCCATCCATAGGACTCCTGACCTTTGATACATGACTTGGGGTCCCACTGGCTTCAACAACTGACCCCCACTACGTTTTCAGCTCCTGCATGGCATTTCTCTGAGCCTTTGCATAGATACAGTTACTCTGCATAGATAAAATTCCATCTATCGATGGTACTACTTTACTGGAGGGAACCACATGTACCACAGACATCATCCAATTTGACATAGACTTGTTGAACACTTGAAAATGCTACTTGATGAAGAAAATGAATGATTAAAAACAAACAACTGAAACTTGAGCCAGTCATTAAATAACTTTTAAGTACCTTTGAAGTAACATGGGTTCATAGCTACTTTTCATCTGAAAATTTTATAAATTCAAATAGAGCTCAAGTATGTTTGCTAAAAATTTTCCTCTGAATTGAGGACTTCAATTTATTTTGCAAGAAATATAAGCTCCCACTGAATTTCTAAGGTTCAGTATTATAAAAGGTAAAAATATAATTAGTTATTATTGGTACTGATTATACCTGAAATGGTAATTTTTAATATATACATATATATAATTTTTTTTTTTTTTTTTGGTTTGTCAAGGCAGGGTCTTGCTCTAGCCCAGGCTGACCTGGAATTCACTATGTAGTTTCAGGGTGGCCTCAAACTCATGGTGATCTTCTTTCCTCTGCCTCCTGAGTGCTGGGATTAAAGGTATGTGTCATCATGCCCAGCTTTGAAATGTTAATTTTTTAATTAATTAATTTATTAGAGAGAGAGAGAGAAAACAAGCATGCCAGTGCCTCTAGCCACTGCAAAAGAACTCCAGATGTATGCTCCACCATGTGCATCTGGCTTATGTGGGTCTTTGGGATTTCAGCCTGGGTGTCCTGAGGCTTTATAGGCAAACACCTTAACCGATAAGCCATCTCTCCAGCCCAAAATGATAAATTTTGAATATATTAATTTAAATAAATTTTTTATTCAAATCAATCTCATGTCTTCTTTTGGCTTGATTACACATGATTATTATGAAATTTAAACTTACACATGTGATTCATATTACATTTCTAGTAAGCAATGTCACTTTAGAAAACAATTCAATTAAAATTAAATCATAGATAAATACTATATATAAACTTTTTCACTTAAATATCAGAAAGGGATCAGAAATGTTTCTAATTCTACTTTTTTTAGACTTTTTTAAACTAGTGATTCAATCAAACCACTTAAAATGCCATCCATATTCAAAAGTTCTTGGTTATTCCCCAAATATCCTGACAACTACATTTTTTAAAGAAAAATCCAATCTTGGAGTTGGGGTATATATACTAGTGTGCATGCTTGGCACACCCAGGGCCCAGGACTCAACCTTCACCACCAGGAAAACGAAACCTAGCATCTAGTCAACCCCTCCTTCCTGTAGTTCTTAAAAAACTGCTCTGGAGTGTCCCTGACATTGGGGAAGAAGCTAGGATGCAGTCTGACACCACAGCAAAGAAACAAACCATGTCACATGAGAACATTACTAAACCAGTCTTGCAAGCGTCTATTCCTTTAGATGTTGCCAAAGATTTGCTTTAGACTAATTGATGTTCCTGACAAACGAAATAGCAGAAAAGGAAGGTTCTCCAGCTCTTTAACCAGGAATTCCCTCTCTACACTCGCCTCACTGTCTCTCTCCTGACTGTGAGAGGCATATGAATATAATTTATTCTACCAAATGAGTATTTTATCATGTCCCCTATTTGTTATTGATGAAAAATGAAGAAAATATATCAAAAATTGCTGTATCAATATATATGTCCTTAAATGATTTTATTTTTATTCCATATCATCAAGCCCAAAATATACTTCTAATTTCCCAGAACAGAAATAAAGTAATCTTTTTTTCTGGGACTAAGTCAGCCACATATATGCTAGTAAATATACAGCCATCTTTTTTCCAACTCCACATTCATACTATTATGAGTTTTATTCTTTTAACGTTTATGAATACTGTTCTCAATTTAAAGTTCAATTAGTAGGATATAAACACATTTTTATTGACATTTCCATACTACTATTTTAAATTTCCTTCTTTCTGCCTGAGGTTATACAACTAGAGAATGGACAATAGTATTTTTTTCTTAATATTAATAAAAATTTAAAAGAAAATATGTTAAATTCTGACTATGGGCAAGATGGTTAAGTATAGTATTGAGCAGTCAGTTTAATTTAAGAACAAGTTACCATGGTCTTGGTGCTCTTTAGATTGAATTTTTAAAGCAGCAGATGAAAGAAAAGCTTTTTAAACATTTAGATCATATTTCTCTACTTCTTTACTTAGTAACTAAATTTAAAAACATTCATCTTTGATGCTCCTTGGATGCCCTCAGTCTTCAGGTCACAATGGGCAGCTCTGCTTGCTGTCCCAGAGAAGAAGTCTTGACACTTCGGCAGAGCTGGCCGGGGACACATGATCAGGTTGGGGGATACAGCGCGTGGCTTCTGCCCTTATCTGATGGCAGTCACAGGCACAGAGTGAGAAGTGTTGGTGACCAAAGATAGCAGGCATGTGTGGATTGTAGACAGCCTAGCTAGCATGGGCAACACCTTGGCAGGGCTTCAAGGCAGCATCAGAATGACAGGTGGCAGAACCTGTCTCTGATGGGGCCAAATACTGATCGATTCTACATAGGTACCGACAACTCTGAGTGGAGCCGGCAAATGAGTGAACGAGTCTCAAGTGATTTTCTACAAAGCAGAGAGCATGGAATGTGCATGGCAGGTATACCAAAAGAATTCTCCATGCAGGAAGTCCCTGTTCTACTTCAGGGATCAACTGTACCCCATAAGACCAAAGCCTCCTTGTAAACTGACGGATGGACACATTTGCAATCTTCCTACTCTTTCTCAAACAAATCATGTCTGTAGTTATTTATTTTCAAAAACCAAAGTAGACATAATACTGTAAGTACCTATTCTGCTTTGACTGGTCATATACCAAGTCATAGGTAGGAATTAATATTCATGATACTCAGAATGCTTTCCAAAGTGATTTTCCAAAGACAGATGGTTGCAGAAAGCACACAACACAGCACTAAAAAGTCAACTAGATTCATGTTTTTTGAAGAGTCCTCCCAGATTTTGAGTAAGCAACATATGTGAATTGTTTGCCTTATTAACAAACCCCGAGAAGAGGGTAGAACTGGCACCCATACAGCCAGAGGCATAAAGCACTGGCCCCAGCAGTGATGAGCACTTCCACTCTCAGCTGACTTAACCTTCAACTCTGATTCTTGGAGAATATGGCTGCACTACAGCAGCAGCAGCAGCTCTCCCTCTAGGCTGCAGCTTGTGGCAAGAGCAAACTCTGAAGGGTCTTCCTTACCAGTTAGCTCCTGCTCGTCCATTCTAAAGCATGTAGACTTCATAGACATTTCCAAGACCCTGATGCAGCCATCATCAGATGCCAAAATCACTTTGTCTGATGTGCACCAGTCCACATCCAAAATCCGAAAGGTCACATTTCTTCCACTTCTTAAACTGCTCACCATCTGAATCTGTAAGGAACGACAAAAAAAAAAAAAAAAAAAAAAAGGTCATCATTGTGGATTATGTGGCCAAGGAAGACAGTGTCTGTGGCAAAGGCCCAGAGCCGAGGGAGAAATGAGTAGACTCTGGAAGTTTAAAGTCCACTTGCAGACTGCACTTTGCACTACAATCAGTCAATCGCTTGATCAAGCTATCACCCCCAGAAAGCAAACATTTTTAAAATGATGAAATTATTTCTTAAAAGAAGCTTGACAGACTCATTAAAAAAGCAAAGGGGAAATAACTAATTCCTATAGCTGGCAGCTTCCCATATCTCTTCCTCAGGCTGCAGGGCTGGGCCTACCTCTTTAGTATCCCACACTTCAGCGCCATCATTGTACATTGCTATCAACTTTTGGTTGCCTTTGCCAGGGGCAAAGCGAATCTTCCTCACCCAGCTTCGATGGGTAGGTATTCCTCTGAGGACAAACAGATAACAATACCAACATGATGTGCAATGTTATCTAGTTGCAGAAACCAGGCAGGATGTGGCCACCTAGTTCCCTTCCTAGTGAGGTCTGATAATGGGAGAACCACTTTACATTTTGAAGTGGGGGCACAGCTGGCTTCTTTAGAGCCATGTCTCTGGGCCTCTGCAGATAAGGGTGCACCATGATCGATGGATCTGGAGCTTGGCTCAAGGCCCTTCCTCCCAAGTTTAGGTGATGAGGGACCTTGGCCATGTTTCCAAGTCCTGCTTACAAGTCACAGGTTTTCAAAAGAACCAAGAAGAGGTTGCTTCTTTTTCTTTTAGTAATGAGTTAATTCTTGGCTCATACCTGGATACTCTGCCTTTCAAATCCCAAAAGTTTAAATTTCCATCCATATCTCCAAGCACTAACGTATCCCCTTTCCATGCGATGCAGGTAATACTACCCATACTTCCCTAGAAACAAAAGCAATGAAAACACTTGTGAGTTTCTCTGCTGATTATTATTAGAACACAGAACATTTTATGTAATGATCATATTGGACTAATCAAGATATTTTCATAAAGCTTAACAATAAAGGGTTTTACTTTAGCATGAATGCCATCTCATCATAAAACACAAATTATGGGTACTGAAAGAGCTGCACGGTAAACCAGTTCAACTATGAAGAAACAGGACTTATCTAAGCTAGATTTACAGAAAAGGGATGCCCACTAGTAAGAAACTACTCATCTCACTATTAAAGGAAATAAATTCATCTCAAGAGAAACACATTTATTTAATAAGTAATTGTGTCATAATTTTTCTACTGAAAAAGGTTTAGCTTTATTGATGCTTTCTAAAACCTTCTGGAATAATTAAGGTGAAAAATATTCTGTATTCATATTTTAAATCTTATCTTTTCACTTTAAAAAAGTAGTTTATAATTAAATTAGCCTGGAAACCACTGTTTCCATGGTGACCTAGTAACTCACCTGTGCTGGCAATCCAGACCCTCCCACCTAGAGCGATGGGGTTTGCAAGCCCCATGGAAATGTCAGGGTGCTCTCAGAAGTTGTGCCATGTACATGCTCTGGGGCTCTAAACAAGCCCAAGCGAACGGAAACAAGCAAACTTCCAACTCCACTGGGGTAAGAGAGCACCTGCCTCCCACTGCTGCACTACTTGCATGTGAGGAAGGACCGTGTGGTCAGAAGTGAGACTAGCACAAGGTAGAGATGCACACTGTTTGATGTGTTCGATTTTAGAGAAAAAGGCAGTCACTAGAGACTCTACACATATATAGAATTTAAAATATGCCACACTTTCTCCCTCTTTTATCATTTTTATATACTTTACAGTTTGGGGGCCAAAATCCAGAGGCAAACTTTCAAGTCAAAAGGAATGTGGAGCCAGACATGGTGGCGCATACCTTTAACCCCAGCACTTGGGGGAGAAGGCAGAGGTAGGAAGACTGCTTTGAGTTCAAGGCCACCCTGAGATTATACAGTCAATTCCGGGTCAACCTGTGCTAGAGCAAGACCCTACCTCAAAATATCAAAACAAGAGCTGGAGAGATTGCTCAGTGGTTAAGGCACTTGCCTACAATGCCTAACAACCTGGGTTTGATTCCCCAGTACCCATGTAAAGCCAGATACACAAAGTGGCACATGCAGCTGGAGTTCATTTGCAGTGGCTAGAGGCCCTGGAGTGTCCATTCTCTCTCTCTCCCTTTCTTTCAAGTGAATAAAAATAAATAAATAAAAAGAAAAAAAAAACAAGTCAAAAAAGAAAGCAAGAAAGAAAAGCAAGAAGGTAATGTTGAGAACTTTACATCTGAGGAAAGAATAAGATAAAACACTGGACTCAAGTAAAACCTCTGCCTACATTCTATGATAGCCACTAGAAAACAGTTCCAGAAAGTAAAAACAATAAACGAAACCAGTTTCTCACATACTACTATTCAGATATACCACTTTCTTACATGTAATTTGCTCTAAAATACATGCCAATCTCATGGGTGGCTCTATGGAGACATCCCCATGAGGAAGAACTCAGCTCTTACCACAACCAGCTTTAATTTTCAAAAGCCATATGAATGACCCATCTTGGGAATGGATTCCCTGCCTCATTCAACTTCACATGACTATAGTCCCAGCCAGTATTATCATGAGATACTGATGTCTATTAGAATATATTATTTTTAGATGGTAATTTTGAATAAAATTAGATATTTTTAAAAATCCCTTTCATGCCTCCATTTAGTTCTCTTTTTTTTTTTTTTTTTTTTTTGGTTTTGCGAGGTAGGGTCTCACTCTGGCCCAGGCTGACCTGGAATTAACTATGTATTCTCAGGGTGGCCTCAAACTCTCGGCGATCCTCCTACCTCGGCCTCCCGAGTGCTGGGATTAAAGGCATGCGCTACCACGCCCGGCTTAGTTCTCTTTTCTTAACCTAGCAAGAACAATATATATGATGCTGGCATGAGTTATTAACTAGAATTGATTCCATAGAGCCAAAAGGACACCTAAAACTCAGTTGATATCAATACTACTAGTTGCTTACAGCCTGGTTGTAACTACCCCCAAACAATACAAGGCAGTAAATCAAGTCTTTCAGGGAAATGCATAAGATGGAAACAGGATGGCGAATGAAGTTAGACAGAGCTGAGTTCCAAACACTACTTTAACAAAGCTAAGCCAGAGCACCCTGAAAGTTACTTAGTCTCCTCAGTTTCATTACAGACAAAAAGGAGAATCACTTCACAGCCTTTTGGAAGGAGAAAATTCCTCATGGATTAAGGTGACAAAAATGAACAGAACATGGTAAGTTCTTGACCAGATAAATATAATTCTTTTCTAACAGGATGGACCAAATTCAACTAGTAAAAATTTTACATAGTAAAATTCATATTAGATTTATCTGGAAAAACTTTTCAACATAGCTATCCATTTCCTGGATATGGATCAATAAAATCCTTGATAAGAACTCTTGAGGGAGATTGGTGAAGGGTCACACTCACATCCGGCGGAATTCGAGCACTATCTTTCACAGAGTTTCCTTCAACAGTGAGATGATAAACTTGGCCATCATTATCAGTAAACACAAAATGCTCCCGAGCAGAGATGTTCTGAGTGAGTTCAGATTTACTTTCTGCTTCCTGTAACAAGCTTTAGAACAGAGGAAAAGATAAAGATGTTTTCTTCTTAGAGTGACATCCATAATTACACAGATGCAACAATGGGAGGTCCAATACCATTTTTAAAAGTCTGAAGATTAATAATGGAAAATAAACTCCCTAATACTTTTGACAGGCAAGACTGGAACTTAATACAAGCTATTTTTGCTGTAGAATTCAACAAAAGAGAAGTGTTACAATGACCTGTCACTATCTCTGAAGCTTTTATTTATAAAATTTGTGGGATGGAGGTGGTACAGAAATTCAGAAGTCTCAGTATGTTTTCTTCAGTAATAAAATGCTTTTGTATGTTCATTAGAAACTGAGAAGCTCAAGTTCCCAGGACAGAAAGGCACTAGGACGAGTGCATTTATCATGGATGCAGACAGGCGGAGACAGCCGCGTGCTGCTCACTACCTAAGAGGTAGATGAAGCTTAACTTTACAGTAAACAGGGTGAGCAAAACCCAGGATGTTCAACAGAATATAACAGGACACTGCAGATGCCCGTGGATGCCACTGGCAGTACACTGACAGGACAAATGATACTGGCAGGAAACAGCAAACTGTACCTGATCACAGATGACTCCACAACACTCAGCTCTGTGTCTGAGACAACCGTCTGGCGGGCCATGGCTTCACGGGTGGCAAGCTGTTTCTTTCTCAGGCTCTTTAAGTTGTGAGATGGCGACCACTCCTGAAAGCAAAGACAGACAAACCTTGAAGTGCTACTTCCCTTCTGCCACAGAACCTTCCAGAACAGCCTGGCATACTCACCACTGCCCAGTACTACTTACTATTATGGCAAATGAACTGTTCTTATTTCAGGTATAAAAGTTTAATGGCACACTCCCAGAAGGAAGTTTTCATGCTCCCAAAATGAAGTAATCAGTTCAATCAGTGTCTCCCACTCCCCACCTTCTTGCCTACTCCTCACCAGCACACGAAGAATCATGCTCTTCCAACCAACTCCATTTATCAGGCATAGGTTCATAGAAAACAGCTTGTTTTACATATTTACTTGTATATTTCCACCTATTCTAATGAATTTAATCCAAAATCCTTCATATGAAAGTTATTAATATGCAGTTAGTTCACATATTATGCATTTCTAAGATATTCTTCTTTTTAAAATTTATTTATTTAATTTCAGAAAGGGTCTTGCTATATAGCCCACGTTGGCATAGATGTGCTCTCTTCCTAGCTTTGCCTCCCCAGTGCTGGGATTACACGTATGTGCCAGCATGCCTGGCTTTCACATACATGTATTTCTAATCTGCATAACGAGTGCTTTATTATACACCATCCTGTTTCTCAGTCTTTTTATTTTTTCCATTAAGGGAAACATGTTATTTGTTCCCTTTGATTTGCATGCCGCTCTGCTATACACCAAGTCCATAAATATTCATGGGTCTGTTCTAAAACCTTTATAATGTTGACCCATTTTCAGGTTGTGTGTCTATATGGCACTGGTTTTATTTCCAGAGCTTCATAATATGTGCTGATATCAGGTAGCATGGGCCCCAGCCCCACTTGCATCTCACATACTTATTCCTATTCTTCAAGGATGCCTTAGCCACTTAGGACCTGTCTTCTGTCATAAATATGTTTATTATGTTCCTCAAAATACCCAAGTGTGACACTGTGATAAAAAAATACATGGTCATAATGTCAGTTCAAGTACAGAAAAAGAGCCACCATATGCACCTATAACTAAATACACTTGCACTTGAACTAAACGTACCAAGGCAGTTACTGAAGGAAAGCTTTTAGACATTTCTCTAAGAAGGGTACAAGTTCGAACATCCCACAACTCCAGGGGTTTATCTTTGAAAACAACTGCCAAATACTGCCTAAAATAAACAAGAAAAAATGAAAATTACCAAAAAGCTCCTTTAAAAATTTTCATTATGAATACAATCAGTAAGTTCAGTAAATCACAAAACTCTGGTGCTGTGTCCTAGGCGTTTGCAGATGAACTAACACTCAGTGCCTATGGGTAACGTCTTAGCAGGTAAAACTGCGAAGGCCTTTGAGGTCATAAGACAGTCTCAGCACTGATGAGGGAGGGGTGCAGACTAGAAGAATAGCCTGGGCTCAAAGCCTGGTGCCACCACTTACCTTAACCCTCCTGAGGCTCAGCTTCTCCAATACTGCTACCTACCTCCTCAAGGAACTGGCATGCAGGTTAGGGAAAAGTTAAATAAAAAGTATGCAAGGTTTGTTTCTATATCCTATACAACAGATAAGCATTATTCACCTCATCCACTCTCTGTCAACTTTGGATGTATAGAACTATCTGACAAGCATGAACTGAGCCTTGACCCCCTCTGTGTCATGTGATGGCTGACATCAAGGCAAAGTGAGACCCCTGGACTCAGTATTTTCAGGGGCACAGACACTTCCTCTCAAGATCATATGTTCCACTAAGCAGCCATGCCACCTCAGACAAGCCACATACTCCTGTTTGACTTTTACTCACTCTTTCCCATGGGGTTAATGATACCTGCCATACCTATCTCACCAAATGCACACATAAAAGAACTTCATAAACCATGATAGATTATTATACAATCTACTTCAGAATGTGCTACATACTGTAAGATCACTACAAAAGAGAAGATTCTGGCAGGAAAATGGCATTCTAGGAAGTGACAAAAGACCAGAAAAGACACAGGATATTGGGGGACATGCAATCCTGAATGCAGGGTGTGTGAGAATCAGACTCAAATGTGAAGCTGCACCTCACAGAAGCCCTTATCTGTCATGTCATTTATGGAGGCATTTAGCTCACAGACAAAAGGCTTCACAGCAACAGTCTGAAGCAAGGAAAGTGTGATTCATTGTTTTAGGTAGATAGTTTTCTCAGGATGTATAGGGGTGACAAAATATAGGAGACCATAGTCTCAAAAATCTGAGCAGTTCTTGAACTCTTTAGTCTCAGGGCTTAAAAAAATATTTTTTTTTATTTACTTGTGTGAGAGAGAAAAAGGGAGAGAAAGAGAGAGAGAATGGGTATGCCAGGGCCTTGAGCCACTGCAAAGACCCAAGTGCCGCATTGTCCAGCTGGCTTATGTGGGTCCTGGGGAATTGAACCTGGGTCGTTTGGTTTTGCAGGTAAGTGCTTGAACTGCTAAGCCATCTCCCTAGCCCTTAGGACTTATTTGCACTCTTAAAAATTCTGGAGGAAGGAGCCGGGCATGGTGGTGCATGCCTTTAATCCCAGCACTTGGGAGGCAGAGGTAGGAGGATCGCCATGAGTTTGAGGCCACTGTGAGACTACATAGTGAATTCCAGGTCAGCCTGGGCTAGAGTGAGACCCTACCTTGGGAAAAAAAAAAATTCTGGAGGATATATGCTTGTATTCTATTTGCCAATATTTTGTTGAGAATTTTTGCATCTATGTTCATGAAGGAGATTGCTCTGTAATTTTCTGTTCTGTCTTTCTCTGGTTTTGGTATCAAGGCAATGCTGGCTTCATAGAAGGAGTTTGGTAGAATTCCTTCTTTTTCTATTTTATGGAAAAGTTTGAGAAGCAGTGGTGTTAGTTCTTCCATAAAGGTCTGATAAAATTCACCAGTAAATCCATCTGGGCCTGGACTTTTTTTTTAGTTGGGAGCTTTTTTTATATATCAAAAAGATCATTCACCCCGACCAAGTAGGCTTCATCCCAGAGATTCAGGGATGGTTCAACATACGCAAATCGATAAATGTAATATACTACATATATGGGCTGAAGAACAAAAATCACATGATTATCTCAATAGATGAAGAAAAAGCATTTGACAAAATCCAGCATTCCTTCATGGTAAAAGTCCTACAGAGACTGCAAATAGAAAGAACATATCTCAAGATAGTAAAGGCTATTTATGATAAACTTACAGCAAACATAATACTACATGGGGGAAAACTTGAAAAAGTTTCCACTAAAATCAGGAACAAGACAAGGGTATCCACAGTCCCCACTCTTATTTAATATAGTATTGGAAGTCTTAGCTATAGCAATAAGATAAGAGAGACTCATAAAGGGATATAAATTGGAAAGGAAGAGATCAAATTATCATTATTTGCAGATGATATGATTCTATACATAAAGGACCCTAAACTCTACCAGCAAACTGTTAAAGCTGATAAACAATTTTAGTAATATAGCAGGATACAAAATCAATACACAGAAATCTGTAGCTTGTCTATATATGCACAACAAACATGTGGAAGATGAAATCCAGGAATCACTCCCATTCACAATTACCTCAAAAAAATACTTTGGGGGCTGGAGAGATGGCTTAGTGGTTAAGGCGCCTGCCTCCTAAGCCTAAGAATGCTGGTTCCAATCTCCAGTGGTTCCAATCTCCAGGTCCCATGTTTAGCCAGATGCAGTGACACAAGGGTGCAATGCTACACTTGACCACAAGGGGGCACACACATCTGGATTTCGTTCGCAGCAGCTGAGAGGCTGCTGGCACGCCCATCTCTACCTGTCTTCCTCTCCCTCTCTCTCTGTCTCTCTCCAAAATAAAAATACTTTGGAATAAATCTAATCAAGGAAGTGAAGGATCTCTACAATGAGAACTTTAAAACACTCAGGTGAGAAATGGCAGAAGACTCTAGGAAATGGAAAGACATTCTATGTTCTTGAATTGGAAAAATCAATATTGTGAAAATGTCAACCTTACCAAAAGCAATCTACACATTTAAAGCAATCCCCATTAAAATCCAATGACATTCATCATGGAAACATAAAAAAACAATCCTAAAATTCATTTGGAAGCACAAAAACCCCTGAATAGCCAAAACAATTTTGAGCAACAAAAATAAGGCTGGTGGTATCACCATATCTGATGTTAAGCTATATTTCAAAACCACAGTAACAAAAGCAGCATGGTACTGGCACAAAGACAGACACATAGATCAATGGAACAGAATAGAGGACCCAAATGTTAATCCAGGCAGCTACCGCCATCTGATTTTTGACAAAAATGCCAAAAAAAAAAAAAAAAAAAAATCATTGGAGAAAAGATAGCCTCTTCAACAAGTGCTGCTAGGAAAACTGGATATCTACATGTAGAAGGATGAAAACAGATCCTTGTCTCTTTCCATGCACAAGAATCAAGTCCAAGAAGACCAGGGTACCTTAATATCAGACCTGAAACTCTAAAACTGCTAGAGGAAAAGGTAGGGGAAACCCTTCAACATATTGGCATAGGCAATGACTTTATGAATATAACCCCAATTGCTCAGGGAATAAAACCACTAATCAACCACTAGTATCTCATGAAATTACAAAGCTTTTGTACAGCAAAGGACACTGAATAGACCAAAGAGACAACCTACAGAATGGGAGAAAATCTTTGCCAGCTACACATCTGACAAAGGATTAATATCCAGAATATACAAAGAACTCAAAAAACAAAACAATAAGAAATCAAACAACCCAATTGAAAATGGGCTATGGAGCTAAATAGAGAGTTCTCAAAGGAAGAAATACAAATGGCATATAAACATCTACAAAAGTGTTCTACATCCTTAGCCATCAGGGAAATGCAAATTAAAACTACTTTGAGATTCCATCTCACTCCTGTCAGAATGGCTACCATCAAGAAAACAAATGACAATAAATGCTAGCAAGGATGCAGAGAAAGGGGAACCCTTCTACACTGTTGGTGGGAATGTAATCTGGTACAGCCATTGTGGAAATAAAGGTGGAGGTTCCTGCGACAGCTAAAAGTAGATTTACCACATGACCCAGCTATAGCACTCCTAGCCATATATCTTAAGGACTCTTCTCACTACCTTAGAGATACTTGCACAACAATGTTTATTGCTACTCTATTCACAATAGCTAGGAAATGGAAGCAGCCTAAATGTCCCTCAACAGATGAATGGATAATAAAGATGTGTTAAATTTACACAATGGAGTTCTATTCTGCGGTAAAGAAAAATGAAATTATGAAATTTGGAGGGAAATGGATGGATCTGGAAAGGATTATACTAAGTGAGGTAACCCAGGCCCAGAAAGCCAAACGTTGCATGTTTTCTCTCATAAGTGGATCCTAGCTACAAATGTTCAGACTTGTATGTGAGTTGGAGTAAAAATCAGTAGCAGAGGCCAGTAAGCTAGAAAAGGGCCATAAGTGAGGGAGGAGATGGGTGGACTTAAGAAGACGGTACTGTATATATGTAAGTAGATGGACAGATGAATGTGGGTGGAATGTCCTAAGCAAGGTCAGGGAAAGAGATTGAGTAAAAGGAGTGTGGGTGGAGGGGTAATAAAAATTCAGGATATTGTGAATAAGCCACATAATAATCTACTTTTTTGGATAATGGCACACCCACAAGCCACAGACTGTTACTAGAAACATTTCTGTGCCAGGGAGGGGATACCTTCCAGTGAGCTGTTCACCAGGGAGGTCCCTGATACCCCAAAACATTACCGGCCCTTGACAAGGCATTTGGTTTCCCACCAGGAATAGATGATAAGTCCCTATTGCTGAAGACTCCACATGCTTGGGCTTCAAGGTTACTGAGAAATCAAACTGGGGTTGAGCTGAAAACCTTCTCCTGGTAGAACAGCTGACAGAAAGCTGGAAAAAACTGCCCTGCATACAGCCTTATGAGAGACAGAAGCCATCAGTGGTGAAAAGAGTGGACACTGCAAGCCTCAAGTTTGGCCAGCCAAGCTAAATGAACCAACGGGTGCAATAATGGCATGTCTGTTATGGGGGAAACCAACTGCTCTCTAATTGGACTGGAGACCCATTCTGTAGGAGGGAATACATGCCTGGAACTGAACACCTGAACAAAACATATGGTGGGGGAAGTCATGAGCATCAGGAATGTAATGCCTGCTCTTGTCTGGATAGCATATATTTTGCTCACCAAACTGTCCTGTAAGTGTTTCACTTAATGTTCATAACCATATATTAATGCTACTCTCACTTTTGGTTAGAGAAGCTTCTCTTTTCAGATGGCTGTGACCAGTGGGATGACCCAAAAGGTACCATAGTGCTGAGAAAATACGACAGAGGAATGTTCAGCACTGAAACATCCCTATCACACCTTCCAAAGCTTAGGGTCTGTTGCAGAAGAGGTGGCAGAAAGAATGTAAGAGCCAGGCTGGAGAAATGGCTTAGTGTTTAAGGCACCTGCCTGCCAAGCCTAAGAATGCCTGTTCGATTCTCCAGGTCTCATGTTTAGCCAGACACAAAAGTGAAGCAAGGGCACAATGCCAAAGTTGCCCGCAAGGGGGCGCACGAGTCTGGAGTTTATTCACAGTGGCTGAAATGGCCCTGGTGCACCCATTCTCTCTCTATGCCTCTTCCTCAATCTCTCTCAAAAAAAAAAAAAAAAAAAATGTAAGAGCCGAAGGAAGAGTAACAATACAATCAGATAGAAATTGGCCTTGATATTCATGACCTCACAGTGCCTAGCACTAACTTCACAACACCCTCATAGGAGGAAAAGATGATGACACCAAATTAAAGGAGCAACTAAATGGAGAGGGAGGGGATATGATGGAGTGTAGATTTGTGAAGGAAAAGTGGGGGAGGGGAGGGAATTATCATGGTTGATTGTAAGTATGGAAGCTGTCAATTAAAAAAATTCTGCAGGACATTCAAAGGACTTAGATCACAAATGTTGTAGCATATTAGATATTAAATCTAATAAACTGAAAAGCTTTATCATTTACCTAATTTAAAATGAAAAAGAAATATCAGTAACTAGCAAAAAGACAGATTTAAACACAGCCATGTTAAAAATTACATTAAATATGAATCACTTAAACCCTTATAGTGAGAAAGCTGAGATTGTCAAATCATTCAGAAAGCCCTATATAAATGGCTACTATGTTCAAATGGAGTGGTGTGTATGAGTCAGAGGGCTGAACAGGCATTAGCACACTGACTCAACTATATAAGGAGAAATGAGCCGAGACCAAGGTGTTGCATGTAGCACAGGAAAATGAGGAGAAAATCATGCAATATATATAAAGAAACTCTCATTTCAGTAAGGAAAAGAACAGTTTTGAGAAGGAGAAATCACCAATGGCAGGGGCATTTTCAAACTGTTTGCAAAAGGAAATAAGAATAGGAAGGATTTGGATTACAAAATGTAAGTAAAATTCTGTATTAATAACAGTAAACAAAAATAAGTTACAATTGTATGTTGTGTAGAAGAAAATAACTTTAAACATAAATACACTCGTTAGTTTACTACTGGCAAAATATAAATACTAATTAAAACAAAGTCACAGGGTAGGGGAGATGATTCAGTGGGTCAGTGTACTTAGTGCATAAACATGAGGACCTGAGAACATTTGTGTCGACCCCCAGCACCCACGTAAAAAGTCAAGTATGGCCATGCATGCTTGTGACTCCAGTCCTATGGAAAGAGTATTGGAAAATTGCTGGGCTCACATAAAAACAGCAGCTCCAGCATCAGAGGAAGACTCCCTCTCAAGGAAATACACAGAAGAGTGACAGAGGAAACTCAATGTTCTGCTCTGACCTTCACATGTGTGCCTATTGGACATGTATCTGCACACACATGTGCCACACACACAAAAATAAAAGAAAATGGAAACGGCTGTCTTCATTTCAGACTAAGCAGACTTATTTCCAAACAAAGAATACCAAATAGAGAGGATCTTTCCCAACAATAAGTAAGCTAACCAAAAGGAAATAACGATTCTAAATATAAGTGGACCTAGTTACAGAGTTTTAAAATACCCAAAGCAAGAACTGGAGTCTTTCCAAAGAATAAATGAAACCACAACTAAACCCAGAGATTTTAGCATTTGTTTCTCACCATTACATAGAATAAGCATGGCAGAAAATCAGTAAGGTACAGAAGACTTGAATAACAATCCTTACAACTGAGCTATACAGAATACTATTAATTAACAACAGCAGAACAGTGCTCCAAGTACATATGGGGCATATTCTGGATCATGTAAAAATCACACCGAATTAAAAAAAGATGCAAGTAGGGCTGGAGAGATGGCTTAGCGGTTAAGTGCTTGCCTGTGAAGCCTAAGGACCCTGGTTCAAGGCTCAATTCCCCAATACCCACATAAGCCAGATGCACAGGGTGACGCATGCATCTGGAGTTCATTTGCAATGGCTGGAGGCCCTGGCGTGCCCATGTTCTCTCTCTCACTCTGCCTCTTTCTCTCTGTGTCTATCGCTCTCAAATAAATAAATAAAAATAAACAAACAAAAAAAAGATGCAAGTAATAGAAGGCACGTCCTTTGATCATACCAAAACCTGGAAAAAGATGTATATGGAAAATGCCCAAATAGTTTGAAGTTTAAATGTATTTATGAAGATATTATAGAAATGTTTAAAAAGTATGAAATGAAGTAAGATGAAAATAACCATCATCAAAAATTATAGGCTACAGGAAAATGATGATATATAGTATTAAATGCTTATACTAGATATCCAGAATTTAAGATCCTGGAACAGAGCAATCGTGCTAGCTCTTACTTCTATTCAACATGTACTGCAGGTCCTACTCAGTGGAACCAAGCAAGAAACAACAGGCTTACAGATAAGGAAAAAAGACGTAAAAGCGTCTGTTAGCAAACATGACTGTGCACGGGGAATCCCAAGGATTCAACAGAAATGCTGCTAGATTTAATAACTAAGCTTAGCATGGCCACAAGGTTCCTAGTCAACATCAAAAATATAACAGTGTTCAGTGTACGACTAATGAACAATTGGGAAGTGAAATAACAAAAGAAAAACTCCATGTATAACAGCATCACAAAACACAAAAATGAATAAATTATATAAGACTTTTAAATACTAAAACCAAAAAATATTGCTTAAGAAAATTAATGTAAACAAGTGGAGATATATATATATATATAAATAAAAACTTGTTAAGATGTTAGTTTTTCCTTACTCAGACAGATTTAAAGTAATATCAATCAAAACCCCAGGAAGATTTTTTTTTTGGTAACCCAGGTAAGCTGATTCTAAAATTTAGACATAAAGCAAAGACCCAAGAAAAGCCAAAACAACTGTATAACCTGTTTTAGGAAAAAATTCCTCTTCTGTTCTTCCCCTTTCCTTTCATTTCACCTTCCCTTCCTATTCCTTTTTCTCCCCATTATTTTTCATTCAGTTTCTATTTTTAATAATCCTGCTTTATATGTATGTGTGTGTATGTATGTATGTATATATGTATATATATGTATGTATATATAACTCTTAGAACAAAAATATTCAAAAGATCATTAGAAATTAGGGTCTACATTATACATAAAGAAAATAAGAGCTTTAACCATAATTCCATGCTTAAGTAAAAGGAAACAAGAATTTTTCAAGTCAACCAAGAAATTTTTAAGTTTTATTTTAAGAAAGTACAGCAGAAAGCTCCCAAGCTGGGAGGAGTCCAGGAACTGGCAACCCTAGAAACAAATGGGTAATATAAGATTATATCAATTCAGAACAAATCTGATTTTATCAGTATCAGGATGTTAAGATATGCCCCAAAGTCACATCATTTTAGAAGATAATTTAATAATAGCAATTTAATGTTTGTGGCCAATACATTTATTTTTGGACCTTAAAACCTGAAAAAGTTGAAGAAACACTTCTGCACATAGGCACAGATTAGGAGTTTCTGAATAGGACTCTAGTTGCTCAGAAAGTAAGGCTAATAATCAACAAATAGGACCTCATAAAATTTTTAAGAAGCTTCAGCATAGTGAAGAAAAATATTAATTGAGCAAAGAGGCAGCCTTTTGAATGGGAGAAAATCTTTTCCAGCCAGCTACATATCTAAAAGAGGACTAATATCCAGGATATATAAAGAACTCAAAAAATTAAATAATAAGAAATCAAACAATAAATCAAAAATGGACTATGGAGCAGACAGTTCTCAAATGAAAAAATAAAAATGGCCAATAAATAGTGTTCAACAAAACTACTTTGAGATTCCACGTCACTCTTGTCAGAATGGCTTTCTTCAAGAGCTCAAGTGACAACAAATTCTGACTAGAGAGTGGGGAAAGAGGAATGTCTATTCACTGTTGGGGTGAAATATAAACTGGTGCAGCCTCTATGGAAATCTCTGTGGAGGTTTCTCAAAAAAGCATAAAACAGAATATGAGCCAGCTATACCACTCCCGGACACAAACCCTGAGGACTTTACGGTTGACTGCACAGATACTCACTGATCCACATTTCCTGCTCCATTCTTTACAATAGCTAGGAATAGAAGCAGCTCAGATGTCCATCAACATAAAGGGATAATCAAGGTGTGGTACATATACAGAATGGGGTCTTTATTTGGTTGTGAAGAAAAATAAAATTATGAAATTCAAAGAAAATGGACAGAACTGGAAAATATTTCACTACATGTTATAACTCAGGGTCAGAGAAATAAATGTTACATGTTCTCTCTCACATGCAGATTCTCGCGTTAAATTTTTCGATTTGTATGTAAGTTGGCATAAGAGCTAACAGAGGCCATGAAGCTAGAAAGGGGCCATAGGGAGAGGAGGCAGAGAGGAGGGTTTGGGGAGGGGATAGCAGATATGAAAGTAGAGCTAAACGCTATAGATGGAGAGGTTTACATGGAGATATAGGTAGGGCAATGAAGGACAGGGTTAAGAGGAAGGGTTAACCAAAAATAACAACATATGAAAAAGCCATATGGAAACCTATTTCTTTGTTAGTTAATTAAAGATATAATTTAAAAAAAGAGTGTGAACAGAAGTACACTGTATAGGTAGATAATGCTGCTCCCAGAAGCTGTATGTTGTTAGAGAAAAACCCAATGCCTCCTAATAAACTATGATCAAGGACACTTTGGAAGCCCCCAAAACAATACAGACTATTGCACACTGCTCTAGATTCCTCACCAGAACTAGATGACAAGGCCTTACTGCTGAAGTCAACATAGTCTTTGCCTGCCAGATTCTAAGTGATCAACCCAGAACTGAGCTGGAACCCCCTCCTATCAGCAGTGGACCCTGTGAGTTGTACAACTGGGCTGCCAGGCAAGATGAGCCCACTGCTGCAATAGTGGCATGTCTGCTATGGGAGTAAGCAACTTATCTGACTGGATTTGAGGCCAGTTCCACTGGTACTGAGAATCTAGCCAAAAGCTTATGGCTGAGAAGGTCAAAGGTCCTAGGAGAGAAGCGACTACTGTGGTTTGGCTAAATGGATAAATTTTGTACATGAAACTGCCCAATAACTTTTTGTGTTTATGCCCATAAATTAGTGCTGCTCTCATCCTTGGTGAGAAAATCTTCTTCCTTTTTGTAGTTGACAGGAACTACTGGGGAGACTCAAAACTCATTTAAGTGCTGAGAAGAAGTGACAGTTGAGTGTTCAGTTCTAAATGATACATCTCTATCCCCCCCTCCAAACTCAGGGAACATTATGGAAGAGGGGCAGATAGAATGCAAGAGCACAGGATGGGGAGGAGTGCTTTCCAATGCTGACTCCAAGACATGAAGTGGCTGTAGCATTCATGACCTCGCAGTAACTACAGTTTCTTGCACAAGGCTTATACAACATTGGGCTCAGCAACACTCCATCATGTATCACAGAGGGGCGGGAGGAAGACATCAACGTAGATAGATTAAGACTAGTTGTAAGAAAGGGTTCAGTGGAAGGGGCGCAGAAAGGGGGAAATAAGAGAAGACAAGAGAAGGTAATGAGAAGGGATTGTGATCAAAATACATTCCATATACATACATATGCCAGTAAAAAAGTTAAAAAATTTTTCTTTGGCTGCATTATAAGCATTTACTACCACTATGAAGATCTATGTATATATTTAGCAAAGACTCGTTTTCTTAAATACTAAAATACAATTTTAAGATTCCATTGTAATAATACTATAGATATTTTAGGTTGAGACTTACTTCAAATGAGATACTTTAATCATCTCAATGGGTGATTCATCATTGCCTCGTTCACCACGAAAAGCAGTGCTCCTCCCTTTAATTGCAAATATTAAAGAAACCGTGAAACAGCACATGTGTAAGAAATAAGAAGCCATAACCACATAATGTGAAAAGTTGTGTCCTGTGGCCTCTTATTCATTCATCCTTTCTTCAAAGCTATTTCAAAGCTAATCATTACAATTTTTTAAACGTTATTTATTATTTATTTATTTATATTTATTTGAGGGCAACAGATAAAGAGAATGGGTGCACCAGGGCCTCCAGCCACTGCAAGCAAACTCCAGATGCATGTGCCACCTTGGGCATCTGGCTTACATGGGTACTGGGAAACAGAGCCTCGAACCAGGGTCCTTAGCCTTCACAGACAAGAGCTTAACCACTAAGCCATCTCTCCAGCCCCTAATCATTACAATTTAAAAATATTAAGACTTTACAGCTTAATAATATATTACTTAGATTCAAACAATTTTTTAAAAAATACTTTTTGTTATAAAGTTTCTTAAATTCTGTAATTCAATTTTAGAAACTTGGAAATATCACTTTATAAAACTTAAAGGCACTATAAAGCAACTAGTTATTGTATATTTAAGGTGATATGAAACATTGCTATGTTTCCAAATACTAACTAGTGGGGGAAAATATAAACTCTTTTAACAAGTATTTAAGATTTATTGTCCCATGTACAAAGTTTTAGCTGAAATATTCAAACATATTCCTACTAAAATGTCTATCTGTGAAAAAATAAAAATACTCTTTTATATCTAAATAAACACATGTTTTAATGTATTTGTTGTATTATTTACATAGAACTAAAGAGATAATACAACCAACTTGAAAACAGCGAACACCTAAACAACCCCTGTATTTCAGTTATCAAGTGCAATGTGCCCATGCTCACTGTATTATCCCCAAACATTCCAGTCCTTTCCTGCCTCTGCAGAAAATATGGCTGTAATAATCTGTGAGCTAAAATGTCCCATAAAAGTAAACCAAGAACTATTATATTATTGCAGGCATTTTTCCCTAAAAAAATAACATTGTGCAGACAGATTCTAAAATATCTAACAATCCCCAATCTGAACCTGCTGAAGATAACAGATTTTTTTTTCAGTCAATGACTTTATAGTGTTTCACCTCAGATATAACATTGCTTTTAACAAAGCCTGAGCCAGTGTGCAAGCCAAGTGGGAACCTAACACTAAGGGTTACTGGGCAGGTCATTTCCTGACATGCAGTAATACTGAGTATCAGTGGGACTGATTCTTTAAATTAAGAACTGTATCTTTTGACAAGAAAAAAACAAACATTTGATTTGTTATACACACGTGTGTGCGCGCACACACACACACATCCTTATTTAAAATTATCTGTATGGGGCTAGAGAGATGGCTTAGAGGTTAAGTGTTTGCCTGTGAAGCCTAAGGACCCTGGTTCAAGGCTCGATTCCCCAGTACCCACGTAAGCTAGATGCTCAAGGTAGCGCATGCATCTGGAGCTCATTTGCAGTGGCTGTAGGTCCTGGTGCGCCCATTCTCTCTCTCTCTATCTCTTTCTGCCTCTTTCTCTGTCACTCTCAAATAAATAAAAATAAACAAAAATAAATTTAAATTATCTGTATACATTCATTTTAAACTCAACTATTATATTTTTAAAAAACTATTTGAAATCATTGTCAATATGAAGAAATAATTTAAGATCCATCCTGTTATGTTTTCAAACTCTGTACTTTGAAAGCCACTGGATTGGAAGTCTTAAATGCAGAGCAGGTTCCTCTACTGGAATGTTTTCAATACCCAAGTTTCCATGACCCAGCTAACCAGCAACTAGCCAAAATTTGAATTTGAGCATTTATCAACCATTTTTAATCTGTATGATTTTTGAGGTTCTACAAAGTCTTAAACTTTAGAGAATCTAAAAGTATAATTGCAAAGTTATCTTAAAACTGATATTTAGATTATACATAAAACACTGTACCTGCAAGATGACTAAATGTCAATTTTTTAAATAAATCTGTCAGTACAGGCTTCGGCCGTTCTATTTTACTATATATGTATGTGAACAAAACTTCCACAAAATCAATGCTGAGACTTATCTAGAAGGATGGACATATAAAACACAGACTATAAAAAATAGCTCCAGCATGGAGTACTTCAGAACCTGTTTTCTGCACAGCAGTGTCTGATCTATGTGAGCGGCCTGAACCCACTAGCACTGTGAAACATACAGACCTGTGGGAAGATCAACCAGCTGAAGCTCATTTCTCACTAATCCCATATTGTTTGGAGTTGAGGTAGCAAAAGAAAGAAAACTGGTCAAACTCGTCCATTCGATACCCCTAGAAATTAAACAAATATTAATCTCATCAATTTTATGTTTAAAAAGTTTATTTGAAAAATAAGGCTTTTCTCAGACCTCATTTTATTAAACCACTTAATTAAAATATTATTATGTTTTGATACCATATTACCATATACCCTAACATACATGAATTTACTTCGAACTACAATTTTATCCAAATGTAATGATAAAATAATTATAAGGATTCATGTCATCACTAAAGTGACTATTAAAATCTGGCTGAAGAGAAACATATCACAGCAGTTTCCAATAATCTAATTATTTAAAAATAAGTGACATTGAAATAATCTCAACAGAATCCTTAAAGTTGGGTAAATTAGGAATTTAGTTGCTTAGTAAACAAATTCCTACAGGAAAGAGTGTGAGCTGAGCTCTTAGGTTTGGAAGTAGATGCAGGTTCGAAATGGTGTGTCCTTAGAGAAAAGCACAAGGCGAGTCCCAAGAAGAAGACACGCTTGACAAGACAGCAACCCAGAAACCCAACGCCCTGGGCATCTCTCCGTGTGGGGCTGACAAGTTTTCCCGCATTACCAGGCTATGCACTGCTTACAGGCAGTGGAGACTGATTAGGAGGAAAACCTGAAACTCAGACCCATCTGTAATTGCTCACCAGCTTTTACGGGACAACAGCCATTTCTAAGCCCAACACAGCACCTATGGCAGAGGTGAGCAGCTATGGAAAAGCCTTCAGGGCCTAAAATCCTAATCCCAAAAACTTGATTACTAGCTTTTTACAGAAAATATGTCTTGATCTGTGATCCAGTTCATCCATATTTATCGTGACCTGAAAGCAACTGTTAGATTTACCATGGAATCATACTGCTTCGCTCTGTCTTTCTCATTCGTCCATACAGTCCAATAATTTCCTACGATAAGCTATTCTTTGTGACTTTCAAGACCATCCAGCCATTTGCTTCATTTAAAATTACTGTACCACCAAAAGAATCACCTTACCTGCCAACAGTATTTAGTTATTTATTTTTAAGATTAGGTCTTGTTCTGTATCCCACCATGTAGCCCAGGTTGGCTTTGAACTTAAGGAGATCCTCCAGCCTCTACCTCCTGAATGCTGGGAGTACAGCTGGGCAGCACACCTAACTCCTTTATTGCTATTTTAATGGGGCATTCTCCTCATCAATCTGCATGTACCCATTTACTTGTCTTCTAGCAGAGGGATAACATAATCCATAGAGAGCTAACAATAATAGTGGCACCAAGCAGGCAACCACTGTAGCTATCTAGGATTAGGGCTATTTAAAAATCAGTTACGGGGCTGGAGAGATGGCTTAGCGGTTAAGGCACTTGCCTGCAAAGCCAAAGGACACAGGTTCAATTCCCCAGGACGTACAAGGATGAGCCAGATACACAAGGTGGTGCATGTGTCTGGAGTTCGTTTGCAGTAGCTGAAGGCCCTGGTGCACCCATTCTCTATCTGCTTCTTTCTCTCTTTCAAATAAATAAAATAAAAAAATAGGAACATATATTTTTAAAAAAATCAGTTGTGTTGAAACATTTAGATTAATGGCTGCTTATGAATACAGAGGCATTTAGCAGCATACCCACCCTAACACACTTCAGAATGTCCACACTTGTCACGACCTGTATCTGCCCCTCTCCAAATCCCACTGGTGTTAGGTCCTAGTTCCAGCCCTGCCTAGCTCTGACTCTGCTTATCAATTCCCCTGTTCACTGAGTGCACAGAGGACCAGCATCACGGTTATTACTGGTGTTTCAGGCCAAATAGCCAATCTTTTCTTTACCAGGCTTTCCTTAACTGAACTCACACATCCTCAGTGACTTCTGTATAAATGGGCTAATTACTCACTGGAAAAGTCCCTCTGTCTCTTGTTCTTCTCCTTCCCTAACAGGTAATTGTCCTCAATTTTTCTAGAGCAATCAAAAGAAAGGAATCATTTTGCACTCATCTACTCTCTGAAAGTCTGGCAGCTTCATCAGATCTGTACCTACAGCATTCCTCAGAGCCATCTTCTAAGTGTTGTTGCTGGTATTCTGAACTACCTGTGCTTAGTATAGTGAAGCCTCCCACCTCTCATATATCATTTAAAAAAACTATCTGTTAAGTACCCAGCACATGATAATGACTGTGTTAAGCACTGGGTGCACTTGGAAACAAGACAGACAAGCCTGCTGTCCATCTGAAGCTTCTATTCCTGCAGAAAAGGGACACTATACAAGTACTGCCAATTATAACACAGCTCCAACAGCGTTGAACAGGAGCTGTGTGGTTCACACATAATCTGATCCCAGGGCCACTAAAACTCATACACAAAGGGCAAATAGCATTTTGATCTAGGCCTGGCTAATTGAGGAAATAATGTGCGAGTCAATAGGCTAGTTCATTGCTTTTTTCTTCAGTGCTGAGGATTTAACCCAGGGCCTCACACATGTACGGTACGTCTGGACTGTCTCCAAAGGGAGGTGCCATGTCATGGCTCTCTAGGCATACAATTAGGTACTTGGGAAATCTTCTTAGATTAAATGAATGGTGTCCAGAGAAAAGCCAGCAAGTGGCTTATGTTGATTGGCGTGATGCATCTTCTCACAGTGATCCAGTGCAGCAAATACCACAGCACCTGAGCTGGACGCTTGCTCGTAAGCTAGCAGTGCAAGCTGCCTTTGACAGGTGCCAGCAGCAGCTGATCCTCCTCGTCATACTGGAGAAAGGATGTCAAGCTGACTTCACAGTGGGGTCTACGAGGAGGGATTCTTTGTGGAAGGGAAGATGAAAACTGCTGTCAAACGCAAGTGCCCCGCATACTGCCCTCAGGTGACAGCACCAGAGTCCAGGGTCTCTAAGGTACTGACAATAGCAACTCATCTCTTCTAAGATTTTCCTTTTTGTGGTAGGACTCTTTCTTTAAAAAAGCATTTTAATATTTTATTTATTTATTTAAGAGCGAGACAGAATGGGCACGCCAGGGCCTCCAGCCACTGCAAACAAACTCCAGACATATGCGCCACCTTGTGCATCTGGCTTATGTGAGTCCTGGGGAATTGAACCTGGGTCCTTTGGCTTTGTAGACAAGTGCATTAACTGCCAAGCCATCTCTCCAGCCCTCATGGTAGGATTCTTAACCACTGCAAAATTAAAATCTTAGTATTTATCATCAGGTGTCTGGGGTTCTGAATCCTATGAGTTCACAAGCTGGGGCTGCTGAGCATTTATACAGGGGATGCTGCAGATGCTACTTCTAAACAAGGGTAGTGGTGGGGTAGGGGAACACACTGCGAAAGGCTTTCAAACCCTAAGAATCTACAAATTTACAGGTAAAGGTAAACAAAACAAAGACCATTTTACTTTTCAAAAATCACTCAGTGTAATCAAAGCAATTCTGAGTCAATGAATGTCCATATAAACTACTGTTCATAATTTTTTCACAGTACTAAGATATTACTTTAAATTAAGACACTGCAGACAAAACTAATGATCTAAGAAAGTAAACCACTCCACCTTATTACTTCTTGGTATCTACCACTAGATTTGTTTGTTTGTTTTAAAGATTTTATTTTTACTTACATATTTATTAGAGACAGAGAGAGGGAGGGAGAGAGAGGGAGTGAGAATGGGTGTGCCAGGGCCTCTAGCCAGTGCAAACGAACTCCAGACACATGTGCCACTATGTGCATCTGGCTTACGTGGGACTTGGAGAATTGAACCGGGGTCTTTAGACTTTGGAGGCAAATGTCTTAACCGCTAAGCCATCTCCCCAGCCCCAACCACTGGATTATTAAGCACTAAAAGCTGTTTTCAGCTTTACTGAAGATGCTCAACACACACACACACACACACACACACACACACACACACCCACCCCACACATACCCATGCAACTGTCTGTTGGTACCTAGTCTCTGGCCACATTTGTGCATAAGATTCATGTACAAGGAAAACTGATTTTTAAAAAGTTAGCTTTAGCTGGGCATGGTGGCTCATGCCTTTAATCCCAGCACTCGGGAGGCAGAGGTAGGAGGATTGCCATGAGTTTGAGGCCACTCTGAGACTACAGAGTCAATTCCAGGTCAGCCTGGGCTACAGCGAGACACTACCTCGAAAAACCAAAAAAAAATTTTTAAAAATTAGTAGCCTTAATTTTCACACTTTAGAGTACATTGGGTTTATTTCTAATAAGTACAGAATTTTTGTAACATATCTGAAATCTTCATAGTGTTTTAAACTGCAACACTACCACGACATTATTGAAACATTGAGTAGGATTTGTGCGTCCCCTTGGAAGCACCTCTGAATACAAAATGAATCATCTTCAAAGTGGGAATTGGGAGGGAAAATGCACGTGACGAGCGGCACGCCTGTGTGTGGTCATTCACGATGCTATCCGGGCGAGGAGCATGTCTCTCAGAGTGTTCTAGATGCAGCTAGTGCTCTATAAACAACGTCAAGAGTTAATCAACCTTAAACACTATCTCAGCATGAGTGACTCTTGTGTGCAGTAATATGCACATCCTGATTGATCCAGGTTAAAGCTTTTCATTGACACTTTGCTGATCAGTAGTCATGGAATAGTTCAGCATTCAGAAACAAGTGACAATGTGTATGGTTTTCCAGAAGCATGTGTCAAATTCTCAGTATGATTCTTGACTCAGTCAGCATTTTCACTTCATTGACAACATGATTCTTAATTGTGGGTGCTTTTTAGCAGGAGATCCAGCATGTATACCATAACGTTAAGAGCTCAAGCTCTGAAGCTGGGAAGGCCCAGGGTGAATTCCATCTACCTCTTTCAAAGCCTTTGTACTTCTCAGTCTCTCCTGTCACCTGGAAATATGATGGTGCCTATCCTCTAGGCTTGTGGTGGAGATTCAATAAAATGATGCATACAAAGTATTAATAGTAAACATAATCCTCTGGTTAAAGGGAGAGTTCTAATTGGTTGGTATCAGTGATAAATGTAAACAGCATACAAAAAAGATAAAATAGAAGGAAATGTTGAAAGCATAAATGTAGACCAGAAAGATAGGGAGAGAGAAGACAGGAGCAGCGACAGCAGAGACTACAGGCAGAGTACCACGATGGTCAACTGCACATGCTGTAACAGGGAGGAGCTGAAAAGCAGCCTGAATGAAGCCAAACAGACAGGGCACTGCCACACCACCGAAGCTCAGATAGACAGGGCACTGCCACACCACCGAAGCTCAGATAGACAGGGCACTGCCACACCACTGAAGCTCAGATAGACAGGGCACTGCCACACCACCGAAGCTCAGATAGACAGGGCACTGCCACACCACCGAAGCTCAGATAGACAGGGCACTGCCACACCACTGAAGTTCAGATAGACAGGGCACTGTCACACCACCGAAGCTCAGATAGACAGGGCACTGCCACACCACTGAAGTTCAGATAGACAGGGCACTGCCACACCACTGAAGTTCAGATAGACAGGGCACTGCCACACCACCGAAGGTCAGATAGACAGGGCACTGCCACACCACCGAAGCTCAGATAGACAGGGCACTGCCATACCACACCAGATAGACAGCTCAGATAGACAGAGGGCACTGCCACACCACAGACAGGGCACTGCCACACCACTGAAGTTCAGATAGACTCAGATAGACAGGGCACTGCCACACCACCGAAGCTCAGATAGACAGGGCACTGCCACACCACTGAAGCTCAGATAGACAGGGCACTGCCACACCACTGAAGCTCAGATAGACAGGGCACTGCCACACCACTGAAGGTCAGATAGACAGGACACTGCCACACCACCGAAGCTCAGATAGACAGGGCACTGCCACACCACTGAAGTTCAGATAGACAGGACACTGCCATACCACCGAAGCTCAGATAGACAGGACACTGCCATACCACCGAAGCTCAGATAGACAGGGCACTGCCACACCACTGAAGGTCAGATAGACAGGGCACTGCCACACCACTGAAGCTCAGATAGACAGGGCACTGCCACACCACTGAAGCACCACTGAAGGTCAGATAGACAGGGCACTGACACAACACTGAAGGTCAGATAGACAGGGCACTGCCACACCACCGAAGCTCAGATAGACAGGGCACTGCCACACCACTGAAGGTCAGATAGACAGGGCACTGCCACACCACCGAAGCTCAGATAGACAGGACACTGCCATACCACCGAAGCTCAGATAGACAGGGCACTGCCATACCACCACTGAAGCTCAGATAGACAGGGCACTGCCACACCACTGAAGCTCAGATAGACAGGGCACTGCCACACCACTGAAGCTCAGATAGACAGGACACCACTGAAGCTCAGATAGACAGGGCACTGCCACACCACTGAAGCTCAGATACCACTGAAGGTCAGATAGACAGGGCACTGCCACACCACTGAAGCTCAGATAGACAGGGCACTGCCACACCACTAGAAGGGCACTTCAGATAGACAGGACACTGCCACACCACTGAAGGTCAGATAGACAGGACACTGCCATACCACTGAAGGTCAGATAGACAGGGCACTGCACACACAGATAGACAGGACACTGCCACACCACTGAAGCTCAGATAGACAGGGCACTGCCACACCACTGAAGCTCAGATAGCTCAGATAGACAGGACACTGCCACACCACTGAAGCTCAGATAGACAGGGCACTGCCACACCACTGAAGCTCAGATAGACAGGGCACTGCCACACCACTGAAGCTCAGATAGACAGGACACTGCCACACCACTGAAGGTCAGATAGACAGGGCACTGCCACACCACTGAAGTTCAGATAGACAGGACACTGCCACACCACTGAAGGTCAGATAGACAGGGCACTGCCACACCACTGAAGGTCAGATAGACAGACTGCCACACCACTAGACAGATAGGGCACTGCCACACCACTGAAGCTCAGATAGACAGGACACTGCCACACCACTGAAGCTCAGATAGACAGGGCACTGCCACCACTGAAGCTCAGATACCACTGCCACACCACTGAAGCTCAGATAGACACCACTGGCACTGCCACACCACTGAAGCTCAGATAGACAGGGCACCACACCACTGCCACACCACTGCCACACCACTGAGCTCAGATAGACAGGGCACTGCCACACCACCGGACACTGCCACACCACTGAAGCTCAGATAGACAGGGCACTCAGATCAGACAGGGCACTGCCACACCACTGAAGCTCAGATAGACAGGGCACTGCCACACCACCTCAGATAGACAGGGCACTGCCACACCACTGAAGCTCAGATAGACAGGGCACTGCTCAGATGCCAGACAGGGCACTGCCACACCACCGAAGCTCAGATAGACAGGGCACTGCCACACCACTGAAGGTCAGATAGACAGGGCACTGCCACACCACCGAAGCTCAGATAGACAGGGCACTGCCACACCACTGAAGGTCAGATAGACAGGGCACTGCCACACCACTGAAGCTCAGATAGACAGGGCACTGCCAGATAGACACACACACCACTGAAGCTCAGATAGACAGGGCACTGCCACACCACTGAAGCTCAGATAGACAGGGCACTGCCACACCACCGAAGCTCAGATAGACAGGGCACTGCCACACCACTGAAGGTCAGATAGACAGGGCACTGCCACACCACCGAAGCTCAGATAGACAGGGCACTGATAGACAGGGCACTGCCACCACCACTGGCTCAGATAGGGGCACTGCCACACCACTCTCAGATAGACAGGGCACTGCCACACCACTGAAGCTCAGATAGACAGGGCACTGCCACACCACCAGTCAGATAGACAGGGCACTGCCACACCACTGAAGCTCAGATAGACAGGGCACTGCCACACCACCAAGCTCAGATAGATAGACAGGACACTGCCAGAAGCTCAGATAGACAGGGCACTGCCACACCACCAGATAGACAGGACACTGCCACACCACTGCTCAGATAGACAGGGCACTGCCACACCACTGAAGCTCAGATAGACAGGGCACTGCCACACCACTGAAGTTCAGATAGACAGGGCACTGCCACACCACTGAAGGTCAGATAGACAGGGCACTGCCACACCACCAGGGCACTGCCACACCACTGAAGCTCAGATAGACAGGGCACTGCTCAGATAGACAGGGCACTGCCACACCACTGAAGGTCAGATAGACAGGGCACTGCCACACCACTGATCAGATAGACAGGGCACTGCCACACCACTGAAGCTCAGATAGACAGGGCACTGCCACACCACTGAAGGTCAGATAGACAGGGCACTGCCACACCACTGAAGCTCAGATAGACAGGGCACTGCCACACCACTGAAGCTCAGATAGACAGGGCACTGCCACACCACTGAAGCTCAGATAGACACTGCCACACCACCGAGCCAAAGGTCAGATAGACAGGGCACTGCCACACCACTGAAGCTCAGAGGCCACACCACTGAAGCTCAGATAGACAGGGCACTGCCACACCACTGAAGGTCAGATAGACAGGGCACTGCCACACCACTGAAGAAGGTCAGATAGACAGGGCACTGCCACACCACTGAAGGTCAGATAGACAGGGCACTGCCACACCACTGAAGGTCAGATAGACAGGGCACTGCCACACCACTGAAGGTCAGATAGAGAGGGCACTGCCACACCACTGAAGGTCAGATAGACAGGGCACTGCCACACCACCGAAGCTCAGATAGACAGGGCACTGCCACACCACTGAAGGTCAGATAGACAGGGCACTGCCACACCACTGAAGCTCAGATAGACAGGACACTGCCACACCACTGAAGGTCAGATAGACAGGGCACTGCCACACCACTGAAGCTCAGATAGACAGGGCACTGCCACACCACTGAAGTTCAGATAGACAGGGCACTGCCACACCACTGAAGCTCAGATAGACAGGGCACTGCCACACCACTGAAGCTCAGATCAGACTGCCAGCTCAGACAGGGCACTGCCACACCACTGAAGCTCAGATAGACAGGGCACTGCCACACCACTGAAGGTCAGATAGACAGGGCACTGCCACACCACTGAAGGTCAGATAGACAGGGCACTGCCACACCACTGAAGCTCAGATAGACAGGGCACTCAGAAGCTCAGATAGACAGGGCACTGCCACACCACTGAAGGTCAGATAGACAGGGCACTGCCACACCACCGAAGGTCAGATAGACAGGGCACTGCCACACCACTGAAGGTCAGATAGACAGGGCACCACTGAAGCTCAGATAGACCACTGCCACCACTGAAGAAGTCAGATAGACAGGGCACTGCCACACCACTGAAGGTCAGATAGACAGGGCACTGCCACACCACTGAAGGTCAGATAGACAGGGCACTGCCACACCACTGAAGGTCAGATAGACAGGACACTGCCACTCAGATAGACCACTGCCACACCACACGAAGCTCAGATAGACAGGGCACTGCCACACCACTGAAGGTCAGATAGACAGGGCACTGCCACACCACTGAAGCTCAGATAGACAGGGCACTGCCACACCACTGAAGCTCAGATAGACAGGGCACTGCCACACCACCGAAGCTCAGATAGACAGGGCACTGCCACACCACTGAACAGGTGCAGATCAGATAGACAGGGCACTGCCACTGCCACACCACTGAAGGTCAGATAGACAGGCACTGCCACACCACCAAGCTCAGATAGACAGGGCACTGCCACACCACTGAAGGTCAGATCAGATCAGACAGGGGGCACTGCCACACCACTGAAGGTCAGATAGACAGGGCACTGCCACACCACTGAAGCTCAGATAGACAGGGCACTGCCACACCACTGACACCACGGTCAGATAGACAGGGCACTGCCACACCACTGAAGGTCAGATAGACAGGGCACTGCCACACCACTGAAGGTCTCAGATAGACAGGGCACTGCCACACCACTGAAGGTCAGATAGACAGGGCACTGCCACACCACTGAAGCTCAGATAGACAGGGCACTGCCACACCCACTCAAGCACTGCCACACCACAGCTCAGATAGACAGGGCACTGCCACACCACTGAACCACGAGGTCAGATAGACAGGGCACTGCCACACCACTGAAGCTCAGATAGACAGGGCACTGCCACACCACTGAAGCTCAGATAGACAGGGCACTGCCACACCACTGAAGGTCAGATAGACAGGGCACTGCCACACCACTGGCAGATAGACAGGGCACTGCCACACCACTGAAGGTGCCACTGCCACCACTGAAGCTCAGATAGACAGGGCACTGCCACACCACCGAAGCTCAGATAGACAGGGCACTGCCACACCACTGAAGCTCAGATAGACAGGGCACTGCCACACCACTGAAGCTCAGATAGACAGGGCACTGCCACACCACTGAAGGTCAGATAGACAGGGCACTGCCACACCACTGAAGGTCAGATAGACAGGGCACTGCCACACCACTGAAGGTCAGATAGACAGGGCACTGCACCACACCACTGAAGGTCAGATAGACAGGGCACTGCCACACCACTGAAGGTCAGATAGACAGGGCACTGCCACACCACTCAGAAGCTCAGATCAGACAGGGGCACTGCCACACCACTGAAGCTCAGATAGACAGGGCACTGCCACACCACAGATAGACAGGGCACTGCCACACCACTGATCAGATAGACTGCCACACCACTGAAGGTCAGATAGACAGGGCACTGCCACACCACTGAAGGTCAGATAGACAGGGCACTGCCACACCACTGAAGGTCAGATAGACAGGGCACTGCCACACCACTGAAGGTCAGATAGACAGGGCACTGCCACACCACTGAAGCTCAGATAGACAGGGCACTGCCACACCACTCAGATAGCTCAGATCAGATAGACAGGGCACTGCCACACCACTGACCAGATAGACAGGGCACTCAGAAGCTCAGATAGGGCACTGCCACACCACTCAGAAGCTCAGATAGACAGGGCACTGCCACACCACTGAAGCTCAGATAGACAGGGCACTGCCACACCACTGAAGCTCAGATAGACAGGGCACTGCCACACCACTGAAGCTCAGATAGACAGGGCACTGCCACACCACAGAAGCTCAGATAGACAGGGCACTGCCACACCACTGAAGGACAGGGCACTCAGATAGACAGGGCACTGCCACACCACTGAAGGTCAGATAGACAGGGCACTGCCACACCACTGAAGCTCAGATAGACAGGGCACTGCCACACCACTGAAGCTCAGATAGACAGGGCACTGCCACACCACTGAAGGTCAGATAGACAGGGCACTGCCACACCACTGAAGCTCAGATAGACAGGGCACTGCCACACCACAGGGCACTGCCACACCACTGCTCAGATAGACAGGGCACTGCCACACCACTGAAGCTCAGATAGACAGGGCACTGCCACACCACCACCGCCAGCTCAGATAGACAGGGCACTGCCACACCACTGAAGGTCAGATAGACAGGGCACTGCCAAGGTCAGATAGACAGGGCACTGCCACACCACTGAAGGTCAGATAGACAGGTCACTGCCACACCACTGAAGGTCAGATAGACAGGGCACTGCCACACCACTGAAGGTCAGATAGACAGGGCACTGCCACACCACAAGGTCAGATAGACAGGGCACTGCCACACCACTGAAGGTCAGATAGAGATAGACAGGGCACTGCCACACCACTGAAGCTCAGATAGACAGGGCACTGCCACACACTGCCACACCACTGAAGCTCAGATAGACAGGGCACTGCCACACCACTGAAGCTCAGATAGACAGGGCACTGCCACACCACTGAAGACAGGGCACTGCCAGAAGGTCAGATAGACAGGGCACTGCCACACCACACCACTGAAGGTCAGATAGACAGGGCACTGCCACACCACTGAAGCTCAGATAGACAGGGCACTGCCACACCACTGAAGCTCAGATAGACAGGGCACTGCCACACCACTGAAGCTCAGATAGACAGGGCACTGCCACACCACTGAAGCTCAGATAGACAGGGCACTGCCACACCACTGAAGCTCAGATAGACAGGGCACTGCCACACCACTGAAGCTCAGATAGACAGGGCACTGCCACACCACTGAAGCTCAGATAGACAGGGCACTGCCACACCACACCACTGAAGCTCAGATAGACAGGGCACTGCCACACCACTGAAGCTCAGATAGACAGGGCACTGCCACACCACTGAAGGTCAGATAGACAGGGCACTGCCACACCACTGAAGGTCAGATCAGACTGCCAGACAGGGCACTGCCACACCACTGAAGCTCAGATAGACAGGGCACTGCCACACCACACTGAACCACTTCAGATAGACAGGGCACTGCCACACCACTGAAGCTCAGATAGACAGGGCACTGCCACACCACTGAAGCTCAGATAGACAGGGCACTGCCACACCACTGAGAGACAGGGCACAGATCAGACAGGGCACTGCCACACCACACTGCCACACCACTGAAGGTCAGATAGACAGGGCACTGCCAGACTGCCACACCACTGAGAGATAGACAGGGCACTGCCACACCACTGAAGCTCAGATAGACAGGGCACTGCACTGCCACCACTGAAGCTCAGATAGACACTGAAGCACTCAGATAGACAGGGCACTGCCACACCACGAAGTTCAGATAGACAGGGCACTGCCACCACTGAAGCTCAGATAGACAGGGCACTGCCACACAGATAGACACACTGCCACACCACTGAAGCTCAGATAGACAGGGCACTGCCACACTCAGATAGACAGGGCACTGCCACACCACTCAGAAGCTCAGATAGACAGGGCACTGCCACACCACTGAAGCTCAGATAGACAGGGCACTGCCACACCACTGAAGCTCAGATAGACAGGGCACTGCCACACCACTGAAGCTCAGATAGACAGGGCACTGCCACACCACTGAAGGTCAGATAGACAGGGCACTGCCACACCACCGAAGCTCAGATAGACAGGGCACTGCCACACCACCGAAGCTCAGATAGACAGGGCACTGCCACACCACTGAAGGTCAGATAGACAGGGCACTGCCAGGGCACTGCCACACCACTGACACCACTGAAGCTCAGATAGACAGGGCACTGCACTGCCACACCACCGGGCTCAGATAGACTCACTGCCACACCACCAAGCTCAGATAGACAGGGCATAGATAGACAGGGCACTGCCACACCACAACAGGGCACTCAGATAGACAGGGCACTGCCACACCACCGAAGCTCAGATAGACAGGGCACTGCCACACCACCGATAGACAGGGCACTGCCACACCACCGAAGCTCAGATAGACAGGGCACTGCCACACCACTGAAGCTCAGATAGACAGGGCACTGCCACACCACCGAAGCTCAGATAGACAGGGCACTGCCACACCACCGAAGCTCAGATAGACAGGGCACTGCCACACCACTGCCACACCACGCTCAGATAGACAGGGCACTGCCACACCACCGAGATAGACTCAGATCAGATAGACAGGGCACTGCCACACCACCGAAGTTCAGATAGACAGGGCACTGCACCACACCACCACTGAAGTTCAGATAGACAGGGCACTGCCACACCACTGAAGCTCAGATAGACAGGGCACTGCCACACCACCGAAGCTCAGATAGACAGGGCACTGCCACACCACTGAAGCTCAGATAGACAGGGCACTGCCACACCACTGAAGCTCAGATAGACAGGGCACTGCCACACCACTGAAGCTCAGATAGACAGGGCACTGCCACACCACTGAAGGTCAGATAGACAGGGCACTGCCATACCACTGAAGGTCAGATAGGGCACTGCCACACCACCGAAGCTCAGATAAATAACACAATGCTATTCCACCCTCAGTGCTTTTGAAGACATTATAGTCCAGACCCTACTGCTTCCACCTATTGCCTCCCTACTGCCTTTACTAATTTTCTACTGGCATTTGACACCACAACCAACAGAAAACTTTACTATTCTATGCAAATATATCTGCAAGGATACTGGAGGAGCAAAACATCAGATAGCAATAAACTGTCACTTGGGGGCTGGAGAGATGGCTTAGCAATTAAAGTGTTTGCCTGCAAAGCCAAAGGACCCAGGTTCAACTTCCCAGGACCCACGTAAGCCACATGCACAGGGGGCGCATGCATCTGGAGTTCGTTTCCAGTGGCTAAAAGCCCTGATGTGCCCATTCTCTATCTGCCTCTTTCTCTCTCCTTCTCTCTCTCTTTCTCAAATAAATGAAAAAAATTTTAAAAAACTGTCATGTATTTTAAAAAAAACTGTCATGTGGGGTGTGTCACAAAACAGTGAATCTGAAGGAGATTTTCATTAGAATCAGAACTTGTGATAGTCCACGGGTTAACCCTGCTCCATCCAGAAAATGTATTTCCTCTCAACAGTGAAGTCACTAAGATTCACTAAAACTTTAATATACACAAGAGAAGATTACATAATATATAGATCAGGTAACTAAACTAAAACTACTGGAAATGTTAGAAACACATGTACATGTAGCTTCACAGTATATGACTGACAAGCAGCAAAGGGAGACAGCTTCACATCCAGCAGCAAAATCATCCTGTGAGCGAATATGTACACACTTGAAGTAGAAAGCAGGAGGCACTCTGTTCCCATGTTACCTTGCTCACATACATCTCTGCACACACAGCACTCATACACAGATCACAGGTCAAAACCAGATAAATGCTATTCAAACTTGGGTACTTCCTCCTGGTATTCAAACAAAGTAACAAATAAGGTTGAGTAACAAGTCCACTGACTATTTAAATTTGTCATGAGCAACCTAAAGAGCTTTATCAAACTGAGAGAACCACTAACCAAATGTGGCAGCACAGTGATTTCCAGTGGGGAAATAGCCTGGACCTTCAGAGAAAGACGTGGGGTGCAGGGAAGTCCTTTCACAGCAGCAGTTAGTGCCATTCTTCATTAACCAGGGACTGGACATGCATATTTACTCCTCAGACTTTTCAAGCAAATAATCACACCTGAGCACACTACTACACAGTACTCCATGCAGAAAGCTCTGTGGGAACTCTTCTGATGTGACGTGCATTTTGATCTCCGTGTCATACTTACTTGACTTCACATGAGTGGACACTTAATTCCTTGTGCAGAAGACCACTGGTGAGGTGGTACACGAGCACAGAACCGTTACCTGTGCCTATTAAAATGATGGAACAGAAGAGCACTAATTTAGTGCAGGTTCAAAATTCTTTCCAGCATACATCTTTTCTGACTGAAATCATTTTACATTTGTTGTCTATGAAAGGAATTTAAGCTATGTGCTTAAAAAAATTGTTTTCCTCCTTATCTAAAATGGCCTAATCTCCTCTGCGCTGAGATCTCCAACTCCCGAGGCAGACTTTCACAGAAAGATTTTAAAACGTACATCAATACCCATAATACTGTGAAATAGCACTTTCCCTTCCTTTCCACTACAAGAGCTGATCTTCTTTGCAATTCAGAGTGTCTATTATAGCTGGCCCTTGAAAAGATAAACAAAGCGAGCTCATTACCAGATATACCCTGTCTGTTTCATCTCTATTAAGTAAGCCATGACAAGATAGTAGAGTCTGATGGCTAACTGATTTCTGCAGCAAAAGCAGCTTTGGCTCAGGCCCTGGCTCTGTACCCTGGGTAAGTTTCTTGCACAACACTGAACTTGTGGTTTTGCCTCTGAACTAGAAGATTTAACTGCCAGGGAGTTGAGAGGACTGGGCAAAGCACTGAGCACAGTGAGCATGAACTTGGTTAATTAGAATCACCATGATCATTGGAATCAACGGTTTATAGTCACTGTTTTTTCTTTTAAGGCTTTTTACAGTCTCGGTACTATGAGTAAAGAAATTTTAAATTCTAAATGTTTAATAACTTAAGCAAGCGAAATGAACAACATAACTGACAATCAGTCTCTCACTGGAGATTTCAAAGAACTAATAGATTCATATAAACCAAAAGAGTGGAAGAAAAAAATGCTAAGCAAATTCTAAATTTAGTTCATTTGTTGAACAGAGCTCTAGAAATCTATGTAACTGTTCTAGAAAAATTACAGTTGTTTACATTTATTCCCTTCCATTATATCAACTTCTGGTTCCATGTGATGACTAAATTTTTTGATGAACCGATTTCACACGAGTCAAATGATTCCTACAATGTCCAAGTCTTCATGATGCTGAGCTTATCTGATACCTTGGGCCATAAGCAGAAATAACTAGTTATCGTCCCCAGTGATACATTTGGCATGCACTTTGTATTTTCTAGTTTTATTTTGTTATGCCACAGTGATAAGATGTGATCACATGTATGAGCACTGCACAGCTTATTTGACAATGGACATCTCAGGCCTGAAATTCAGAAGTTCCCCCAAGAAGTTGACAAAATCTTATTTGATGAATCCTAATTAACTACTTATGAGACATTTAAGATGAAGATCTTCTAAAGCAAAAGCTAAGTAAGTAGTGACCTGCATTTCTAAAAATTTGGACATGTATACATACAGACTACTGAATCTTCAAATCTAAATTACTTTCAGAAAACAGACACCAAGGCAATGCTCAAAGAAGTAGTTAGCACTCATGAGTGAGCCATCAACTAACACAGATAGGTTGCCTATAAAACAAAGGTGGGCAAGTTTTCATTTAGAAATGAAAAAAAAAAAATCACAAGTCACATGTTTGTAGACTTGGAAGAAAGCCAGAAATAAAAGAATAGTATGCTAAGAAGAAATGTTCACTGTTTCAAATAAATCAATTATTAGAGAAATTTATTTTAGCTTTATATACTTAAAACTAATTTTACAGTTTTTGTTGAATTAAATTCATCCCATTGATATTAAGTTAATATAACAAGATAAAGCCCAATTTTCTTCATATAATATTTTAACATAAAAATATGAGGCAGGAGGATCACAAGTTCAAAGTCAAACTGGGCTACAGAACAAATTCATGGGCAGCCTGGGGAACTTCATGAGACCCTGCCTCAAGTTAGAAATTTAGCTCAGTGGTAGAACTCTTGCCTACAAGGAGTGAGGCCTTAGGCTTAATCCTCAGTACTGGAAAATACATAAGTAAACAAGGAATTCAAGCCAAACAAGCAAATCTTAGTTTGTAAGGACCATAACCTGTTTAGACAAGGATTAACATATACAGTTCTTGATAAAGAACATTTGCTGTTATCGAACTATTAACTGTTTATATTAATAGTCAACAAAACTGAAAACAAAATGACATATACACTGAAAGACTGGGCTATCCAAGAAGAGATAAGAGTTGTGGATTCAGCATCACGTGGGGAGTATACCCCTGATACTACACAAATGTAGTGACGGAGTCAATCTCAAATGGATGAGTTTCACTGTAGGTTCAAATTAAGATAGGTAGGAGGAACAGGACAGAAAACAAGAACAATGTTTCAAGATGAGGATTCATACAATTTTACTCAAACTCTTCCTCTTTTTAAAGCACCCTCAGGAAAACAAAGGATTTTCTAAAACCTTGGAAACTTAAGTATCTTACAAAAGGAGTTGAAGAATAGCTGGTCAATACTCACCAACAGCAAGGAGTGGCTGATACATCTTAATATTCTTTGTGGTGAGTGGTGGGCACATGCGGATGGCAAACTGAGGGGAGGGAAGTCCGGAGAGCAGTCCCGTCAGCAGGAACCTGAGGTGTACTTCCTGTAGGACAGAGCCTTTGGGATGCTCTTCCCCAGCAACTGCACTCTGCCCTGGTTTGTCATGAAGGATACCAATGTGTTCATTACAAAGCACACTCAGTAGGTCAATAGCAAGGGTGTGATATATCAGTCCAGGGGCTATAGCTAGCAGGGCCATAGTGGCTCAATAGTTGATTATGGGCCTTAAATCACATCATTAACAACTTAAAGGCTAGATTACCCATAGTACCACTACCCAGAAGTCAGGGACCTATGTCCTCTAAGAAATGCCATTTCAGACAAAGTTCCTATTACAGGCCACTGAAGACAGGCCTCAGGAAGAAGAGCCTGGGTTAGAGAGCACTTCTATAGAGCAGGATGCTGCAACACACCCTGCTTGACTTCCTTTCTAAAGGGCAACTTTTCAAATGAGGGACTCTGTGGGATATATAAAATTAGTACTCATAAAAGAACAAATCTATGATTTCTAATAAGAAACCTTGGGCCTGGGGAGATGGCTTAGTGGGTAAATGTGCTTGTTTGCAAAGCCTGCTAATCTGGGTTCAATTCCCTAGACCCCACGTAAAGCCAGATGCACAAAGTAGTGTATGCATCTAGAGTTCATTGCAGCAGCCAGAGGCCCTGGCATGCCCATTCTCTCTCTTGCTCCCTCCTCAAATAAAATATTTTTAAATTTAATTTAATTTATATATTTTAGGGAGAGAGGGAGAAAGAAAGAGAGAGAGTGAGCACAAAAGTATGGCCTCTAGCCACTGCAAATAAACTACAGATGTATGCACGTGGCTTTATGCATCTGGCTTTATGTGGGCACTGAGGAATTGAACCTGGGTCCTTTGGCTTTGCAGGCAAACACCCTAACCACTAAGCCTTCTCTTCAGTGCCTAAAATATTTCCTTAAAAAACCCCACTGTTGAATGTTGAAATTAACTTGCCAAAAGAACATAACAAAAAATAATGTGTGAATAAACATACATGTCCACATACAATCACGTATATGTCATAAAATAAAATGACTAAGAATGGGTGATAGGGTTATAAATATAACCCATTAAAATTCATTGAAGTGCTCCCTAGAATTGGTCATGCAATTGCTAGCAATCAACGGAACAGGACATCAAATATACAAAACCTGGAATTCAAACACTTGTGAAAATTAGGACAAACTTTATATGAATATTTAATCTGGTTTCATAAACTCTTAACAATAGCTTTCTGGGGAAACAAGAATGAGGAATGTGTAGGAAAGGCAATAATAGATCTACGATACATATACAAAGTCTGGGTTTTTAAAAATAAATATCCTTTCTAAAGTGTGACCTATATGGAAGATTACTAAGACCAGTAAGGGAACTATTTTCTTCCCTCTCCTCTTTATTCTTGCATTAATCTTTCTCCTCCTTACTCTTAATCTTGACAGTCTTTGGACAACACACTTTAATAAGATAATAAGTTTAATAAGCTCATAAGTTCTAGATAATTCAAACAGTTGAAGAGCCTGTGAGTTAACACATGAATGGGTTTCAAATACCTTTCTACATTTGCTTTTACAAACTGTCCTGGGATTATAAATACTATTAAGGGGAGTAGCAGAAGAGGAAAGAAATTCCAACATAGAACTTAAGAAAAAAGACAGGAAATAACTCAGACTGCTAATCAACAGTTTATGTAGCAGTAGCTCTGATTTTTACATACGGGTTCCCCAAAGGAAACAAACACATCAAATGAAAAGCACAAGCAATTCCAGAGTTTTTCCCAAAATGCAACTCATTTTCATTCCATAAACAACATAAAAGAACGGGTCCTCTCCTGCACAACAAAGACTAGGGTCCAGGTGAGATGAGGATCAGCCTTCTGTTTCCTTTGGCACATGGGTATGGTGGGTAGCACCAGTATTCTAGAACCTCATAGAACTAAGTGGTGTTTATTTATTATAGTGAAGAACAGGTAAGCTACACATGTGTAGATTGCCTAGCAGAGGATAACACTGTCACAGCTCTTTCAAGCAGGATTCATTCATTCATTCTTAATTTTTTTTAAAGATTAGATAATTTAACATTCCTCAGAATATTCTAAATAGTGTCAAATCTGGGGTAGAAGGCATGTATTTATTTTCCTACAATGGGCTCCATCTTTGCTGTTTTTCATGACTTAGAAATCCAGCTGTGATCAATTCAGTGAACAGTTTGTATCCTGAGACTGCCAGCACTGGAGAGGTTATTGAGAATATCAAAACTATTCCCTTGGAAACATGGAATTGCTATTTTTGAAATAGAAGGTCTGGTTAAAATTGTGAAAGATCACTTAAACCAAAGCCAGTTTCAAGGAGTTTTCTCTCCTGTGATTTACCTTCACCTCAGAACTACAAGAATACAGTACGCAGTCAGTAGTTGTCTGCAACATTACTACTGGTTGTGACAATAGTCTATTGGTCTTGGCATTTCTTGGCACTATGGTTCTGTGTGTGTGTGTGTGTGTGTGTGTGTTGTCTTAAGTCTTTCAAACTTGCATTTTCTTGTTGAGTAGCAAAGGACTTTTACTTTACACTTTCCTATGAACTTCACAAACTTTTCTGTAAACACAATAGCCTTGTTCAGTTTTGTTGTAAACTGACTTCCTATAAGATGCACTGTTGATATGCTTTCTGATGTGTGTAGGATAAGAGTGATAAAATAAAGCTTAAAAATAAAAGAAAAAATAAACAGAACAGTAAGGAAAAGGGGATCAACATGTAGGTACCATGTATACCAACACTGTTGGCTTGGAGTAGACTCCTAGAAGGTATCACATTTTCAAGCATTTTCCCTAAGAGGCAATTCAAGGCAGGGCAGATTGTCTTAATAAGCAACAGCCTTTATCCAATGAATATAAATCAAGTCTGGATTTAACTGAATTGCTTTCAATTATCACTAAGTACATAGTGAATTTCAAATTAAAAGTTTAATTAAAAGTTTTACTTAGAATGTTTTGAAGTGACAAAGCTTTATTTAACACTTAAATCAATGACAATGTCAAGAACTGCTATATATTCTATATCCTTTTGATTTTTAAATACTGTAATTTATATCACTTAGATAACTAAATAGCATAAAATTTAACCCATTATGAGCTTCACATTGATTACTTTTGTTCATGTGTGTTAATAATTCTTTTCACTTTAATATTTTATATTAAAAACAGACAAGGTCGATTAACTCAGAAAGTTGTGTTACTAATGAAATGAATTCTGCACAACTCGTAAGTGTGTCCAAACTCCCTGCTATGGGTTTATCTGGAAGGAGAACTGAAAGACAGTATCACTGAACAACAGCTTTACAAGCGGGGAGGGATGCAGGCGAGACAGACGCCCTGCCTGAGAGGTCAAGCAGCGACTCCAGGCAGGAGGACAGACTCACACGCTGGCTCTTCCACCTGCCGGCGTGTGATCTAGGGCAAGGTTTTGATTTCTCTAGACCTCATTTTCCCCACACGTCAAGTGGAGATAATACAGAGACAATATTAATTCCTTTGCAGGGCTCTGAAATGGCCAGATGCATTTGGCACAGCACTTAATGTAGAATAAAGCACTCAATAAATATTATTTGATAAGGTAATGTTTTTGCAGTACATGATCTATCTAGTATATGAAGAAAAACAACTTACCAAATAATATCTGTTCTCACATTACAGAAGAGTAATGAGGCAGAAAATTTTTTTATAAAACACAAAATTTTTAAAAGAATTAGATGCCAAAATGTTTGGCATATTTACAGTCTTATAAATTTCATAATATCTGAAACCACAAGTTCTAATTCTCATTTAAAACATACTAGCACCATAATAATTAAAAACTGAGTATTAACTGGGTGTGGTGGTGCACGCCTTCAATTGCAGCACTGGAAGGCAGAGGTAAGAGGATTACTGTGAGCTCGAGGCCACCCTAAGACTACATAGTGAATGCCAGGTCAGCCTGGACTACAGTGAAACCCTACCTCAAAATAAATAAATAAATAAATAAATAAATAAATAAATAAATAAATAAATAAATAAAAATAAATAAAAACAACTGAGTATTTTATTTTTAAATATTTGAAGCACAGGTCATTATTCTTCCTTCAGCATATACAAACCTCAAATTAAATTACTAATTATTTCATTTAGAAATAAATACTTGTTGAGAGTAAAAATCCCCTACATAAAATATAGTTCTTATCAAAAAGTTAAAAATATGTTTCCAATATTCCTCAGCTGCTTCAACCTTTCACTGACTCTCAGCTACACATCTACAAAGCACAGACCCTGCACTGAGTACTGGGGGTGCCGAACTGAGTCACACTGTCCTGTTCTTCTAAACTTAAGATTTAATGGAGAAAATAGAAATAAAAACATAATTACAATACTGTTAAGTATTAGGAACTATAAAAAATGAGAGCATTTAATCCAGCTTAGAGGAACGTGGAAAGCAAACTTGGGGTTGAATTCTTAATTCTGAGTAGCAGACAGGGAGAGAGAAGCATGCATCAATTCCAAACAAGAGGCCAGCATACAAGCAGCATAGAAGCAGGGCTGCAGGACAGTGTCATCAATTGAGACTCCAAGTGCCTGGTGTCATCTTTCACTTACATCAGACCCTCTCACGAATCAAGGTTTTCTAATTCCAACAACTATAATGCCCATCTATGCTAGCTGAGGCACTTTCATGCTTGAATATTTTATACTCTTCTGATTAAGTTAGGAAAAAGTAATTCTATATGTCAGTTTCTTGAGTATTAACTTGACTTTATAAGACTGTTGCCTTAGTGGCTATATTAAATTTGCCCTTCAAAAAGAATATCTAACATGCAAGTTAGAGCAACAAAACAGGCTTACCAATCATATTATCCAGAGAAAGGTCTGGGAGTTTATTCTGTAGCACTCCTACAGGAATCCCACAGAAAGACACTGGTGAATATAAAGGTGACACACCAGAACTACTGCAAAGACACAATAAATAGATTTTTCACATATTTAAAACCAGCATTAGACACTAGGAGCTCAAACTATTAACTCCAGGTCAAGACATTCAACTTTTATAGCAGCATTTATTAATCTTACCTAAAGGAGACACAGGTCTGTCAGGTTTACCTAACTCCCTAATATTCTAATGCCTTGATTATGTGATTAAAAGTATTTTTATAAAAAATGACTCCACTATTTTTGTATGATTCAGATAGCTTTTTAAAAAGGTCAGTAGGAAACAACTAAAACAAAAGCATGATCCTACACAAGCACTTACCTGATCCGTGAATTTCGAGTACACACGGCAGACTTGAGTTCCCATATCATGACCCTACCGTCGCTCACTATGAGGGCAGCGGCGTTCTCATTGACAGGACAGCACACCATACTGAAGGGACGGACAGTTTTCGTCACCCTGATTGCATCACACTGGCTTCGTAAATCATATGTAAGCTCCTGAGCGGGATCTGGATCTTAACATAAAGTTGTCTCCTTTTAAAAGTCAGTGAGCACCACAGCAGATCATGACCACCTGTCTCAATTTATATACAGCCTCAACAAGCCTCAACTACAAGGAGATGATTCCCTCAGTAGTGCAGACTGTCCAGACCAGCTACAGTTCACTTAATGCCTATGTACAAGTTTAATCACTAAAATAATAACTATGATCAAGACACCTTAAAAAATTGTTAAATTGGCTGGAGAGATGGCTTAGCAAGTAAGGTGCTTACCTGCAAAGCCAAAGGACCTAGGTTCAATTTCCCAGGACCCACGTAAGCCAGATGCATAAGGTGGCAAATGTGTCTGGAGTTCGTTTGCAGTGGCTAGAGGCCCTGCCCCTCCCCATTCTCTCTCTATCTGCCACTCTGTCTCTCTCTCTCTCTCATAAATAAATAAATAAAACAAACTGTTAAATAAAGAGTCTCCTTAGCAGGATCCCTCGTGGTTTTCAGTGACTAGTGCAGTGTCGACTGTAATTTGCACTAGTCCACACAGTCTGAAGACCTGGGCTTTATCTAATCATTTTTATCTATTTGTAGCACATCCTGTCAAAAAACATTTATATTCTCCAAAAGATTTACATGGCAACTGAGTGTCCTGGAGACTTTCTGATCTGTGAAAACTCTCAACACAGAACAAGTCAAGGGGTATAACACTAAAGGCACACAACATTGGACTTGAAGATTCCCAAAGATGACATCTGTTTGATTTACAGATATACTCAAGAAGGACTCCCAAAAGGACAGCCTCACTGTTGTACACAGGAGGTGCACAGTAATTAATTGTGTTTGTACATCACTATAACCATATTCTAACACTTCCTCAAAATGAGGAGTTTCATCAATGTTATGCTCTGGCTGGCATTGTAACATAAACTTTCTAAGACAGTTCTGAAGGAAATATAGTTAATATCATGTTACTATGAGATCTGAACTCACCTGGCTCATCATTTGAAGTGGTGAAAATGCTATTGTAGGATCTTCGGACACGTAATGTTATACAACCATTTTCATGTAAGCAAAACAGACCATCACGTTGAAAGCAGGGTATTACCTTTAAATAGATGATATATTAATTCTTCAAAAACAATATAGAATTAAATTTATACTGTAAAAGTTAAGCCCATATTTAGAGTATGGGTAAAAAGGAGACTAAAAGAAATACAAATACATATATAATCTAAACTTTAAAACTCAAAGGGCATTTTGTTTTGTTTTGTTTTTCATTTTTCAGTTTTTCAAGGTAGGGTCTACTCCAGCCCAGGCTGACCTGGAATTCACTATGTAGTCTCAGGGTGGCCTCAAACTCATGGCAATCCTCCTATCTTTGCCTCCCAAATGCTGGGATTAAAGGTGTGCACCACCACGCCCGGCCTAAAAGAGCATTTTAATAATCATTTTTTTTTTACAATCCATTTTTTTTTTAAAGAAGGAAGGTTTTACTTTAGCTTAACAGTTCCAGGTTTACATTCCCTCTTAGTGGGCAATGTATAGCATCAGGAAACGTGCTCCTCACAATCAGAGGGAAGAGGGCATCTAGGAAGTGGGGTTGCTTGTAAACCTCAAGCCCTCCCCATCCCCTCTCAGTGCCCCACTTCTTCCAGCAAAGCTCCACCTCTTTCTTAAACATTCCACAACCTTCCCAACAGTGCCCCCATCTGGGAAACACGTGTTCAAATACATGACCTTATGGGGAACATTTCATGTTTAAGCCGCAGTCTGCAAACGGTGTCACATTCCATAAAGAATGGTAATAGGTTAGCAAAAGACAAACACAAGTCCAGACGCCCTGGCCTTCTTTTCCACCACATTCATTTGACAAATTGTTCTTTTACAAATGGTTCTGTCTCAGCAAAGTTTTCCATAACTATCAGAAAGGAAATGTAAGTGATAAATGGGAAAAATGGACAACAAAATCAAGAATGTTGTTGAAAGATGTCTGCCTTGGAAGCAGCAGCTGACCTAACCAAATTAAAAAACTATGCCTCTAGCTTAAATAGAAAACACATAGAACCCCAACAATCATGAAGCAAAAACTCACTTCAAGAATATTCTTTCTCTTTCCATAGCAATAATGATTGAAATGATATACAGCTAACTCAAGTATAACAGCAAACACCGAACAATTGACAACACACGATGGCTCTAGTTCTGGCTCCTTGTGCATGCTCACAAAGCACAGGTGTGCAACGTCCACTCAAGGTTTAAGGACTGTCTTCCTCAAATCCTTGCTGCCCTCAACTAGGAGGCTTCGGGCATTCTTGTCCTCTGTATCAAACTCTTAAAAGGAAGTGTCTTAGTCTGCAGATGCTTCCTATGAGTTAGCTCCAGATTAGAACTTGAAGTGGTTGAAAAGGCTATTGCAGGATTGTCGGAGGACATGTAAGGTTATACAACCATTTTCAGTTTCTTTCATAGAAAGTAATAGGAAAACAGTCATGTTTTGGTTTAAAGGCCTCATTTGGTGTAAAGGCTTCAATACCACAAAAGGTGAGAGCCACTGGTCATGTTCCAAAAAGGCTTATTCCAATCATCAATTTTTGTGAAATTTTGAGAAAATTGATATAAACTATTTTAATTTAAAATCTTCCACATTCCAATGCTGACTCCTTTATAAAATTGTGCAGGTGGACTGGAGAGATGGCTTAGTGGTTAAGGCATTTGCCTGCAAAGCTAAAGGACCCCAGTTCGATTCTCCAGGACTCACGAAAGCCAGCTCCACAAGGGGGCGCATGCATCTGGAGTTCGTTTGCAGTGGCTAGATGCCCTGGCACCCCCACTCTCTCCCCCACTGCCTCTTTCTCTCAAATGAATAAATAAAATATATAAAAAAAATTGTGCAGGCAAAAACAACAGTTCTGAAACCTCACCTGTAGACAGCCGGTCTGCCGCTTCTGGTTTATGAAGGCCTTGCTACTCTGCTTGACTAACAAGTGGAATGTGTGGTACTTATTTTTACACAGGGATTTAATTCATTAAAGAGCTCAGTTTTTCACATTATACTGTTTTATGTTTAGTGGTCCTTCGTGCATAACTCACTTCTCTCCAACTGGACTCTTGCCTCCTTGAGGGTAAAGATAAGCTTATATTTTTAAAGTTTTTTTTCTTTCATAAATGAATACACAGTATATATTTAGCATGCCTTCACATTTCAGATGATTGAATGTTTAGCCTGGGTCTTCTAAGCTCTTTGAACACAAAACACCACTACCCTAAACAGCTTACAATTTTGGTCTGTTCTTCTCTTTGTTTGAAACAAAGTTTTGCTCTGTAGTCCTGGCTGGTTTGGAACTCACTATGTAAACCAGACTGGCCTTATACTCACAATATTCTTCCTGCATCAGCCTTATAAGTAATGAGATTATAGGCACAACCCACTATGTCTAGCTCTTGTATAGTTCAATAAATATTTTGGAATCAATCAAAACAATTTCTAGGTAAACAAAACAAGCTGAAAATACAGAAAATAAGGAGTATAAAATAAGACTGTTAATATTCCAATATAAAAGAGAAGGAGGAACCACAGGTTATTTGCAAGATTCCAGCCTTGCTAAACAACATTCATAACTTTGGGGTCACAGTTTATAATATATGGATACCTGCAGAAATGGGATGCCGGTTCTTTCGATTGCAATCACACCCACTGTTTGGTTCACCTCAAGGTCAAGGATTAAAATCTCTCGAGGATAGAGTAACAACATATGATTTCTTTTTGACGGAAGATAGGCCAGCTGGAGGCAATCATTGAGAGTCGTGAACTCAGCACTGAAAAGGTACGAGGAGATGAACTGGTGTCAGTCAGCATGAAGGCTCAGTCCATGTCAACTTTAATTTTGTGCTCTCCACATAAAAATTGTCCATGGCAATGAGCAACTGTTTCCTAACATGACCAACAGGGATTGGCATCTGAAACTTAAGACCTCTACTGATGGCTAGAATTCAAATTTTGACAAAAATGATGCAGAACCTGGGGAGACAGACAGCAGTGACACATGTGGAGTAAACTAGCACAGCAGCATGGCCTTGAGGAGAAGATAAGTAATAGTAATGCACTGACCTTCACAAGATGGTCTTATCTTTATTTGTAATTACAAGTACTAGACTGCTGAAAAAAAGATTCTGGATTAACGTAAGTAAGACCCAGGAACCAGGAGTACTGGTCTACCTGTACAGCCTAGGACAGGTCTCTACTCCTACTCTTCCTTCATTACTTTTATGCTGTCATAAATTTTTTTTTCAAATAAAGGCACTTTATCCCCATATACCACTGCATTTTCTTCTGCATAAAGACAGCATGAAACTATAAAGATTTGAAAAAAAAAAGTATTAGGGACTGCCCAAAATAATTTTAGTAATTTTTGATTGTTGCTTATATTTAATCACAACCTTTTACTAAACATATAGAATATTTTTTTAAGCCTGGCATGGTAGCACAAACCTTTAATCCCAACACTTGTAAGGCAGAGGTAGGAGGATCACTGTGAGTTCGAGGTCACTCTGATATTACACAGTGAATTCCAGGTCAGCCTGAGCTGGAAAAATGGGAAGTGGGAAATAGATGGCTTAGCGGTTAAGGTGCCTGCCTGCAAGGCCTAAGAACACTTGTTCAAATCTCCAGTTCCTTCCAATTCCCATGTTTAGCCAGATGCAAAAGTGACACAAGTGCACAATGCCGCACATGCGCACAAGGGGGCGCCAATGTCTAGAGTTTGTTCACACTGCCCATTCTCTCTCTGCTTCCTCTCTCTCTCTGTCTCTCTCTCAAATAAAGAAAAATTAAGTTTTTATTTTTATTTATTATTAAAGACAGAGAGATGGAGAGAGAGAAAGGGGAGGGTGTGGAATGGGCACACCAGGGCCCCTAGCCACTGCAAACGAACTCCAGACACATGTGCCACCTTGTACATCTGGCTTATGTGGGACCTGGAGAATCAACCTGGGTTCTTAGGCTTCACAGGCAAGTGACTTAACTGTTAAGTCATCTCTCCAGCCCAAATACATAAAATATTTTATGCGGACATAACCTGATTAAGCAGTTTTGAAACTAAAAGGGCTAGGAGACAGAGAGAAATCTGCAGTGCATTAACATCCTGACGAGGAGCCTGATAGCACACTTGAAGCAATGCAGGGCTGCGCTGTTCTCATCTCTAGATGAGACCGGTGGCAGTGCAGCTGTCAGGACTGTAGTAACATGGTATGAAGTTACAGATGTCCCAATATTCAAGAAACATATGGTTCACATGACAGAAACAAACAAAAGGCAAGTCATTAACTTAGGAAATTATTCAGCCTGCCAAATAATTATTTGCTTATTATTATAGGGAATCCACAAAGAACACACAGCTCCCTTAAGACACCTAATGAGCAATTTTAAAAGTATTCATAGTACAATTTATATTTTAGTGTCTAAATTTCAGTCTTTATCCACAAAGTCTAAGCAGAATAACTTACCATATTAAAGATAAAGTTTGTTTGAAAATGAAGGCCAACAAAACTTACCAAAGCAGTAAAAGCACAAGATTATAGTTCTAGCAAAAATACAGAAATATATTTGTAATACAAAAATATTACTTAAAATTTTTTTCAATTGCAATTTCTTAAATAATAACAGTTCACATTTTCTAAATGAATGCTTATAAAGTATCAACCATTACATTAAGTGGAATTACTGTATCTAATTATCTGTGAAACAATCCTGAAATGTTTAACTGTTTCAGCCTGGCAGAATCTGGCCATACACTACAACCTCCTCAGAGCTCTGTTTGCATGCATTCAGTAACTGGAACTTTAAAATTATCCCACATCTTTGGAAGTAAAAATCAGAAGTAAAATCAGTGAGGGAGCCTAGTAGAGATAGCAGAATGATGTTAAATGCTGCATCTCTTCAGAAGAGAGACCAAAGAGCATTTTTTTCTAATTATAAATTTAAATTTAGAAATGAGAAAAGGTGAGTCTAAGAAGAAAGTCTATCTTAATATAACTCCAAAAATGATGCCTCCCGACCAGAGAGATAAATGTTGCTGTCCGTCTTACAATTGTAACTCACCTAGGCTTCTCTTGAGTGATTAAAATTTTCACTTTGTTAAGAGCCTTCTTGGCTCCTGTAGCTGCAGCCTGCTTATTGTGAGCTGGGCTGGAGTGTGGGCTGGAGATATACACCTTTTTCCCAGGGCCTGAGGGTGGCTTGGACGGAGAGAAGTCTGAGATGAACACAATACCCTCACTGGTGAGTACTATGAGAGAAACAAAACTCTGATTAAAGCTCAATCAGGTTTAGTGGGGTTTGATTCCAACACCATGTGAGAGCAGGATACTTAGCACAGTACTAGCAAGGCTATAAAGTCACAACATGATGGGGATGTCATCCAGATTGAGCATAAACAGGTGTCCATTATAATTCAGAAAGCTCCAAGCTGAGCATCTAAACTATGTCTGATATCAACAAGACATTAGAAGGTTATTGGCAAAAAGAACAAATGTTTGGTTTTTTTTTTCCAAATAAGTTCCATGCATAAACTTTCATTAAAAACCTTTCCTCATTATATCCACAACTTCAAAATCCAAACAAACTTTAGAATACAAGATATACACAGGAAGAACCCCTTATGTAAGAAGCTGTACATATCTCAATTAGCAAGGTTCAAAGTTTAAAGATATTAAATTCCTATGACTCTCCTGAGCTGCTCAGTCTAAATGAATTCTTTCTTCTCAATCACCACCATGAAACTTAGAGTAAGTAAAGAGATGTTTTTCATTTTACATTTTAAAAAGCAGAAAGTCAGCAAAGGATTTTTGGCTATGAAACAAAGTATTTCAGCATCACATTTACTGGCACAAATTATGCCTTTTTTTTTTTTTTTTTTTTAGGTTTTTTTTTTGAGAGAGAGAGACACAGAGAGAGGCAGAGAGAGGGAGAGGAAGAGGAAGACAGATAGAGATGGGCGCACCAGCAGCCTCTCAGCTGCTGCGAACGAAATCCAGATGCGTGAGCCCCCTTGTGGCCAAGTGCGGCATTACGCCCTTGCGTCATTTTGCATCTGGCTAAACGTGGGACGTGGAGATTGGAACCACTGGAGATTGGAACTAGCGTTCTTAGGCTTAGGAGGCAGGTGCCTTAACCACTAAGCCATCTCTCCAGCCCCAAATTATGCCTTTTTATCACTTAAGAATAATATTCCAAAGTACTGGGGTTTGATGGGTTAGAAAACCTCATCTGTACTGTCCTGGCAAAGAGTGAAGCTGCTACAGGCCCAGGGCTCAAGAAGAGTTGTAACAACCCCGGCACATTCATGCAAGTAAATAAAACATGTTGGATGCAGCTAACACAATCAAGTAGCTTAATGCCTTGGCACCTTTTGAATTCCAGAACCATCCTTCAAGGCTCTAATGGCTTCCCTTCTTTATGACACCTCCCTTAGTGCTGCACGGGCCAGCCTGTCACCATGCTCCTGCAGCAACGCACTGATAAGTGAACAAGTGAGTGTGCACAAGTTCACATAAACCCTTACACACACACCGAGGCTGAACACTGTGCACAGCAGTTACCTTCAAGACAAGCTTCCCATGTTATCTTCTACTTGTCATGTTACTCCTTCAACACAGACACACACTGTCTCTCAGTAGATGCTGATGAATAAAACCGGAACTCTGAGCCATTCACATACAGGGTAAGCATTCTTGACCACAGCCGATCCCCTTACTGCCTTTAAGCTCTAGTCATCATTAAGATGAAGTCTTTGATCACTTAATCCACTACAGCTTAGTAGCTCTTGGTCCTGATCTCTCTCCCTCCCCCACTCCTTCTGGTTTTATCTTTTTTTTATATATATAATTGTCCCTCTTAATATACTAGAATTCATTAAATCCAGTTTCTTCTCTGTCCCGTCTTATTACAATGCTAACTCTATGAAGGCAGGAAATTCCACCTTGGTTTCCAGAATAGTAGTAATAGTTCAGGAATACCTGTTGGGTGGTTGAATACAGAGTAATTTCTAAACAGAATCACATAAACATCTGCCTAAAACAAACTTAATTTTAGGTCATTTGAGTCATAAACTGCCAAAAACATCAAACAGGAAAACAGTTATGGAGCAGTTGGTTACCCCAAGAGCAGACATGCCACTATTGCACCCATTCAGTCATTGGGCCTGTCTGGCCAAACTTGAATTTTCAGTGTCCACTGTTTTCACTGCTGATGACTTTTGTCTCTCATACAGCTGCATGCAGTGCAGCTTTTTTCCAGCTTTAAGTTGGCTGGTCTACAGGGAGAAGGTTTTCTGCTCAGCACCAGCTTGCTTTCTCAGTGACCTTGCCTCTCAGGCAACAGATGTCTTCAGCAATAGGGTCTTATCATCTGTTTCTCAAGGACAACCAAGGGCTTTGGCAATAGCCTTTAATGTTTTGGAGGATATAGGGACCTCGTTGGCCAACAACTCACTGGAAGGTATCCCATCCCAGGCACTGAAAATTTTCTAGTAACAGTCTACAGCTTCTGGATGTGCCATTATTCAAAAAAGTGGGTTTACATAAGTCTTATTCACACTATCCTGAATTTTGATTGACCCTCACCCTGCCCTTCTTTTACGCATTCTCCTCCCATGGCTTCGCTTAGGCCATTTCCCTCCCTGTAATCTGTTCTTCTACTTATATATGTGCAATTCCATACACTGAAAACAAAACTGCTTGTGCAAAAATACTTCCCTTGAGTTTATTCTGTCCATTACATGAAAACATTAGGATGACTTATTTTTTAAAGGAGAGACTTAATTTGCCTACAGACTAAGTGAAACTCTTGATTCAAGTTCTTTAAAATCAAACTAAGTCTGAATTACACTGTCACATAATGCTCCTCGTTATTCCAATACTATTCATAAACTCAGTAGTGAATTCAACAGATACATGGCTTGCTGGCATAAATATTTCACTACAAAAATACCTGAAAGTGATATGGGGCTATGATTCAGTGTGGTTTATCAGGACCTGCAGCTACATGGAGGTGTGCTTTGCCAACTCACTCGAGATGGGTAATGTGTACATTTCGTACATGCAGCACACATCATATAGGACCTTGTGTAACTCATGCCCCAAGCAAACTTTACTCACAAGTCAAATGTGAGGGATCAAAAGGGTCAAAAGAAAAAGAAAGGATGTTATCAGCACAGCTCTTCTTCCACAGCCTGGTGCCGGTGTCCGCATTCCAGAGCACAATGTAATTCGGAGGGTGGATTGCAAGCAGTAAATCCCTGCAAGCATCCTGATTCCACAACCACTGCACATCTGTAGAGACCAGAGAAAAAAAGAAGAGAGAAAATTCAGAAAACATCCACTTCAAAGTACTTGGTTGCCTTGTCCTTGACAGTTTTTCAAAAATAATCTTTAAAATCTTAATACTCTCTCCAAAATGAGACATACAGCATGCATCCCAAACTAGTTTATATGAAAATGAGTTGTTTTGTTAAGAATTCAAGTGACATAAACTTTACTCTAGAGGAAATAAAAGTCAGTTCGTAATTATCATTACTTGAAACAATAAATTCAGAATGAGAGATTCTCCTTGCCATTATCAAGATGCCACAGTTCTCTAATGCTTTTGTGAAAGTACTTAAAAAGATTCAAGTTTTTCATGAATTTTCAAAATGTAAAGATGCAGCTTAGTACCTAGCACACAGGAATATATTCAATAAGCATTTTTAAAATCATCACTTAGAAATTCATTCAGCCAGGAAACCGTCTCAAAGACTTGCACTTGAAGAACACCGGCTGGTTTTTGGTGAGTAACACAAAGAAGTAAGTGATTTTTATGACAATGAGAACAGGGATTGGGAGATGGCTCAGTGTGTAAAGCACTCGCCTCAGAAGCATGAGGACCAGGGTTCAGACTCCAGCACCCACATCTATGCTAAGTGAGCACCATGGTTCACCTGCAATCCCATCTGGCTTGGGAGGTTAAGACAGGATCCCTGGGGAAAGCTGGCTAGCAAGGCTCACTGAATAGGCGAGTCCTTGGTTCAAGTAAGAGACCCTGCCTCAGTAAATAAGGTGAAAAGTGATCAAGAAAGACCCTGACATCAAACTGTGGCCTCCACACACATGTGAACATGCATACATACATGCATGCATACTATGCACACATATACACATAAAAATGAGAATAAACTTTCGTCCATCTCTTTCCACTTAAAGAAAGCACTGATAACTACCCCACAATAGCAGCTGAGCTTCAGTTTTAACTGTAGCACCTCAAACTTCTTATTACATTTAACTGAAGCTGACACTGAAGCTAAGAAACTTTACCATAGTACAGGCCCATTAAGATTGAAGGGAATATATCCAAAAGTATATGATAACAAAAAGGGGGGGAGCGGAGGAGATGGCTTAGAAGCAGCTAAAGGAGATTGCTTGCAACCCGACAGTCTGGATTTGATTCCCCAGTACCCACATATAGCCAGATGCACAAAGTGGCACATGCATCTGGAGTTTGTCTGCAGTGAGGCCCAGACATGCCCATCCTCTCTTTCTTTCTCTACTTGCAAATAAATAATAAATAAATATTTTTAAAGGAAACAAAAACTTAAAATTACATTAGTAAGGCAGGTTAAACACCTTCAAAGACTTAACCTGGAAATGATGAAATCAAATGAATGGAAAAAAAAACAAACCACTCTGAGTGTAAGTACAAGACAAGCTCTGAGCAGAGTTTGTTCCTCACCCTGGACAGGCTTGGCGTGCTCCTGGATCTCACACTGAGCTAGGCCCGCTGCTACGTCCCAGATGACAATCTTCCCGCTCACATCGGCAGAAGCTAAGCGCAAGCAATATGGTGAGCCAAGGTTATGGTGGTAGTTTTCCCTGGCCCACTTGACCTAGTTATCAAGGAGAAATCACATCAAGTAAATATTGCACTGGATGACAATGTAAATCATTTTCAGAAAACATCCTCAAATCCACACTACATTTTTAGTATAAATTTTTGAATATATTTTGTTTTTTTAAAACTTTTATTATAAAACCTTTAGTTAGGATAAATAGGTAACTAGTTTTCATTCTGAAATTAAGTCACTTTTATTTATTTATTTATTTATTTTTGTTTTTTCGAGGTAGGGTTTCATTGTGGTCCAGGCTGACCTGGAATTAACTATGTAGTCTCAGGGTGGCCTCGAACTCACGGCAATCCTCCTACCTCTGCCTCCCGAGTGCTGGGATTAAAGGTGTGCACCACCATGCCCAGCTTATTTATTTACTTTTAAATGTTGCACTAAACAAATATTTTAACTATCACAATGCCCATGCCTTTAATGTGAAAGTGTGAAATCAGGTAAGCAAACAAAATGAAACAAAATCTCTAGAACACCTTGGTAAACTCCAGAACATTTTGGAACTTAGTTTTTCTAAAACATAATTCTGTCAAATCATCTAAAACCATCAGCTGCTAAGAAGAGTATTTTTCTGCATGCTAATCTAGGTAGAATAAAACAGCCTAGAAACAAAAAATTTACACAGAGAAAAACAGAAAACAAGCAAATAAAAAAACAGTGCTATCCTCTTTCATAACATGTTACACTCTTCCCTCCAAAACAGTTTATGCCTTAAACCTCCAGCAACATTCACATTTTTAATAAAGCTGGGCTTGGTGGTTTTCTATAATCCCTAATACTCTGGAGGCTGAGAGAAGATTATAATGCTGCCCAAGCCTACAGGGTTGAGTTCAAGGCTAGCCCAAGTAACTCAGCAGCACACTATCTCAAAGAGTGAGAGAGAGAGAGAGAGAGAGAGAGAGAGAGAGAGAGATTTGGCACCAGGGCCTCAGTCATTACAATCAAACTGCAGATGTTTGTGCCACCTAGTACGCATTGCGACCTTGTACTTGTGTCACCTTTGTGCATCTGGAGAGAGATCAAACATTGGTCCTTAGGCCTCGCAGGCAAGCACCTTAACCGCTAAGCCATCTCTCCAGCCCTCAAATTTTTAAAAAAGTAAAATAAGGGCTGGACAGATGGCTTAGCGGTTAAGGTGTTTGCCTGTGAAGTGAAAGGATCTCGGTTCGATTCTCGAGGACCCACGTAAGCCAGGTGCACAAAGGGCACATGTGTCTGGAGTTTGTTTGCAGTGGCTCTGGCATGCCAATTCTCTCCTGTCTGCCTCCCTTCTCTCTCTCTCTCTCTGCTGGCAAATAAATAAATAAAAATTTTAAAAAATAAAATAAAATAAGTGCTGGGATGTAGCTCAGCAGTGGAAAAGCTGCTTAGCATACACCTGCCCAATACACAAACATATATTAAAATAAAATTCTACCAGAAATCCAGAGCAAATCGAATTAAATTCTTGAACAATGACTATTCATAGAGTAAAAAGCATGTTTCATAATTCTTTAAATGAGCTGAGGCCTTCCCTGGCCACTCCTCTTGTGGTGCTGGAGATTGAAGCCAGGGCATTATGTATACCAGACACTTTCCTTTATCTCAGCATCCTGTTGGTTTCCTTCAAAGCATTTTACTGAGGGTGTTTTAGTTATCGCCACCCATGGACGCTGAGCTCCACAGGGCAGGGCACGTAGATCATAGCATTGTGCCCAAAGCTGGTTCAGTGTGTGCTTGATAGATGGACTTAAACATCACAAATATATACAAAACAACATACATGAGTGTATGTTCAGATGCATACTTAATGTTTAGGTTGGAAAATAAATTAATGAATTGTAAGAGTACTTATGTAAAAGATAGAGACAAAAGTTTTAAATACACTAATTTTAATTTTACTAATCCTTAATGTTTCATCTTCTCAGGCAAAATTATTTTTAATAAAATGTGTATGTGTATACATATGTTTATAATTGAATATGCGTCTTAAGCATTGTATGCACCCAGGAGTACATAATAACTGTTCTCATTTGAAGCATTTGGAAAAAGGAATTGCCTATCTGCCAGGATTTGTAACTGTGACTGCTGACAGCGATCACTGTAAGGTTTGTCAGGTTTGCCTCTGACACAGCTCCTCTGTGCCTTCACCTTATTTTAGGACCTTAGAATTTTCTGTCAAAATTACAAGGTGATCCCACTGTCTCCAGTCCTGTTTTCTCCAACAGATTCTCCACGGCTTCTGAAGTGTTTCTTTCTAAGATGCAAGTGGATTATAATCCATCTTCTACTTAAAACTCCAAGCACTGTAGGGATGTAGCTCAGCTGACAGAGTGAGTGTCTGGTATACATAATGCCCTGACTTCAGTCTCCAGCACCACATAAACTGGGTGTGGTGATGCTCTCCTATAATCCCAGCACTATGGAGGGAGAGGCAGGAGGATGAGAAGTTTAAGGTCATTATTGACTACATGGTGAGTTCAAGATCAGGCCTACATGAGACCCTACTTAAAAAAAAAAAAAAAAAAAATCCAAGCTCCAAAGACAGCTAAATCTTGGAGTCTGCCTCTTCTTTCATTTCTCCTTCATGTGTATCCTTTGTTTTAGCCATTGTTATGGGACACCACTGACTTCTGTGTAGTCTTCCCCTTTCTTGCAATGCCTTGCCCCTGATTTTTCACACAGCTGTTTTTTGCAAGTACCTAAACAGGAAAGCCTCCGGTGGCCTTCCTCTTATTCCCTCAACTCAGCAATCTGCAGCTCCTTTTTCTTCCTAAAGAATATTTAAGCAAGTCTCATGTCACTGTGGATACTCTTTTCAAGAAAAAAATTGCCTTAAGTGTTTCATCTTTATATTCTTAATATATACTAGATGCTCAAAATGAATGACCAACTGCTTTAAAATGCCTTAAAACTAACACTTAATAATGCATTCTAGATTTAAATTTAAGTCTATAGATCTAAATTTTTAGTCATATATGTATATGTATGTGTGTGTGTGCGTGCACATGTGCATTCACATGCATATGTATATTAGGCAACCCCAAATAACTGTACTGAAAGGCTATGTAACATTTACACCTATGACTTAATGAGAACCTATAGGTGAGCTACTGTTTACATTGTGTCTGGTGGGGTTAAAGCGAAGCTTCACTTACCTTAACAACATCAGCTTTATGCTTCTCTAAAACTTGAAGAGTTTGGGCAGTATTGGAATCGATCACTACCACAAGGGAATGGCATCCATAAGCAATTAAACCTTGCCAGCCCCTAACAAAATAACAGTGTTAGACTTCACACACAGAACAAAGAAACTCAATCTCCCTGTTGGCAATAACAAATGAATCTAATTCACAAGTACCACAATTAATAACATTACTTAAAGTCAACACGTGTGACACTGTTCCATTCAAATAAAAGGCCTAGCTACACTTACAAATGCTTGAGATTCATTTTAGATATAAAAAGGTTCAAAGAGATATGTACATAGAGCTACGAGGATGTATAAAGCAACTTTACTGTCTTTGTAGACATATTCCTAGTCTCATTCCACTTCCAATAACAACGATTCTGTTTTTCTTATATTATTAACATAGGACCCTCCATGTGCTTGGGACAAACAACTATTAACTTGTCTTGGTCCTGCCAAAGGGAGTGGGGGGAAAAGTTTCAGTTCTCCTGGCAGCAATCCCAACTGCACAGCTGGAGAATTTTGCTTTAGGTTCGTGTAATGACTAGTTGTCAGAGCCGTCCACTACCTTGCTGTGAAAAGACAGAACAAAAGGGTCAATCTGTTGCAGCTAGGCGTGTCCTCCGCAGGAAGAATTAGGGGTGATGGTAAGTGAATGACCGGACCGATGAGCTTAGAAGAGTCTGGGACGCTATTGGGTGAGTGTATGGGGAAAGAGAGGCATATACGAAAAGAGAAAGCCAAGTCGGCCCGGGGGAAGGCAGGGGACGGGGAGGGAAGTCCTCGGACACCCAGGCAGGGAGAGCGGTCACGGGGGCCGGGGTGTTAAAGGACGGGCAGAGGAGCCCGGAGGAGCGCGAATGCACGTGCACGGGGGCGTGTGCTATTCTACCCCGACCACGGCACCGTCCCAGCGAACAGAAACCCGGACGGCGCTCGGGCGGCCCCGGCTCCGCAGCGGCCACAGGAAGCGGGGACTTGACCTCCTTCCCCGTCCCTCTCGAGCTCTCCGGCGGCCCGGCGCCCTCACCAGTCCACCGCCGCCTTGTTGTGCGCGTTGAGGGCCCCGGTGAGGGTGCGCGCCGACACCCTGAAGTTCACAGTGTAGGGCAACATCGCGGCGGTAAGGCAACCAGGAAGCGGCTGACACCGCGCTTCCGGTCCGCAGTCCCCGGCAGCCCCCGTAGGAGCCGCCGTCAAGTTCCGCCGGGTCCCAGGGTCCTACCATCCACGGCTTCCGCCGGCTTCACGATCCCAGTGCTCTTTGGTTCCGACCTCCCCAGTGTTCCGAGTCTCGGGAGCTGTTCTGAGGCGGCTGAGGCTAGACTTGGAAAATCAAACAAACAACAAAAAACAAACAAACAAACAAAAAAGGTGCCGCCCCCAAGTCGTCTCAGCGAAATCTGAGAAATGGACTGTGAAAAGTCATGAAAATCCAGGATTAAAGTCCCAATTTGCTTTCAGTCTGTTGATTTAGGACAATCACCAGCAATAGGCCCTGTTGCCGCCACGAGGAATGTGCGGATGGAAACACAAAGTCATTGCTCTTCTGGAAGTTACATTCATGTAAGTGGATGGATGACAGAAATGAATGAATGAATGAACGAACGAACGAATGAATGACGGCTAGAGATTGAGTGCACTAAATAACCAAATGCTAAACATTTCATAAAAACAGACCCTGGTTTTAGAAAAAGACTCCTTGAAGTTGAGGAAAAGTAGCCCTATTCCTGGCCAAGTGACCCCAACTGTCTGATGTACCAGCTTCTATTTTGCCACTTCTCTGTCATTCTCCTTGAAGTTAGAGCCAAAGCCTTCCCTCTTTTGTACTCAGTACTTGGTTTGTATTCTATTGGATGTAGGCCAAGAATTGATTCCCAGAGTGAACTTTTAAAAACGGAAACAGGAAGGCTGGAGAGATGGCTTAGTGGTTTAGGCGCCTGCCTGCAAAGCCAAAGGACCCAGGTTTTATTCCCCAGGACCCACGTAAGCCAAATGCACAAGGGGGCGCATGCATCTGGAGTTATTTGCAGTGGCTGGAGGCCCTGATATACCCATTCTGTCTTTCTCTATCTGCATCTCTCCCTCTCTCTCTCTCTCTCTCTCCCTCTCTCAAATAAAGAAAGTGAGAGCAACTACAGAGATGTGACAAGCAGCCAATCAAAATTTCAGATGAGCACACACCTTTAATCCCAGCACTCAAGAGGCACAGGTAGGTGGATTGCCATGAGTTCAAAGCCACCGTGAGACTACATAGTGAATTCCAGGTCAGCATGGGCTAGAGCAAGACCCTACCTCAGAAAGCCAAAAATAAAAAAATAAAAATAAGTAAATGTCCTTGTAAGAAATACATTTTTAAAATATTTATTTATTTATTTCCAAGGAGAGGAAGGAAGGAAGGAAGGAAGGAAGGAAGGAAGGAAGGAAGGAAGAAATGGGCATGCCAAGGCTTCCAGCTGCTGCAAACACAAACTCCAGTTGCCTGTACCACTTGTGCATCTGGCTTTTACATGGATACTGGGGAATCAAACCCAGGTCATTAGGCTTTGTAGGTAAGTCTCTCCAGCCCCAAGGAATACTTTTTGTATAAGGTTGCAGTGGTCTTTGTGCAAGCTCATAAATCTATATCAGAGCTCTTTCTTCATAATCTTTATATACTTTTTCTTTGCCTTTGCTGTTGCTGCTATTGTTGAAGTCAACACAAGTGACTCCATTTTGATTCCGACAATTTTTACATTCTTTCACATCAGTAATGATGTGCATAGTTTAACTCTTTGATAAATAAAAGAGACAAAATATTGGTAATGTCTTTGTGTTGACTACATCATTCTTGGAAAACAACTTTCTGAAAGATCACCTGCACTATTGTCTTAGATGTTAATGCCAGAGAAACCTTTTAGCTCTTTGCTGTCTTTTGTGCAACTAGTCACATTTACTGCCCCCTTTCCTTTCTCTCATCTCACATTCTTCTCTGCTTATGTTTTCAGGGACCCCAGAACTTCCTGGAACAACAGATCTTAATTTTTAAAATTCAATTTCTTATTTAAAAACTTGAAGCTCTTTATGAAAAAAAAAAAGATTGTTAGTTGGCTCCCCAGATGCATTCTCTTTCATAGGAAGAGAAGAGCAATGTGTATTTAAGCATATAGTCCATTATGTGGACCATGGACCATGACACTAAATTTAAGCCAGTGAGATATAAGTGAAAGTTTGTGTAGTAAAACCTTGAAAGTCACTTTCCTATGATGGTCTTCCTGTGCTATATCAATATTTATACCAGAACTATAGTTATCTGTAGTCATATATATCTCAAGAGGTTAATGCATTTTAAGTGACTATGTATAATATTGGTTAATAAACATACCCTAGTAGACGTAGAACATCCCTCCAAAATGAAGCAAATCCTAGCTTTCCTTCTTCCTTAATGTCTCACCCCCTCCCTGGCGTACAATTGTTCCTCAGTAGTGACGGATGGTTCATGAGTTCCAGATGTCCATTAGGTGTCTGGTCAAACAGGCATAAGATGACAATCAGGAGTCAGTGCTGGAGCTCACAGATGGAGGGGGGTTAGCAGGTAGCCTGATCTCTCATCCTCCTTGGCAACAAAATGGCTGTTGGAGGAAGAGCGATATTAATTAGCTTCAATCAGTAAGACACTTTGAGGATATAATTTCTAATTACTGATGGCAAGGACTAGCTGAAATTGGGACAACAATATGTCTCCCATGGTACAAGAGTATGCAATTATGTACGTTCATATATTTTATGGCCTCCTTTGAATCATCTCTCTTGGCCACCATGGAAGACAGAATATTGGACACACTGGACAGTTGATCTCTTTAATAGGACAGAACTATGCTCCTCATTAATGGATGAAAACCTACCATGAATGATGTGATGAGCTCTAAAACCTGCTATCATAGACTGGGGCATCATGCCAGTGCTAAATAATTTGCTTCCCTAATCTAGGGTAACTTTCCCCCTTTCCTTTAAATTGGTGGACAAGATTATGTGGATTTCTAAGTTATGCTCTGATTTGGCATGAAGCAGAAGAAATTGGCAAAGATAGAAATGATATATACTTGAGTAAATCACTTCTTAAGTAAACTTTCCAAGGTCACATCACAGACAGCATTGATTAAATAGGTTTGAACATGAATGAAGATGCTGCAGATGAAGATGATGAGGGAAGTACTTTACTACTGCACATTCATAAAGACCTGGGTACTGTGGTTATTCTTTTACCTGGATCATCTTATCTGATCTACTCAAAATCACAGGATTAGAATGACAGGTGTCTTATGGATGACACAAAGGCAAGGCTCATATTGTTGTTTACATTTATGCAGCCAATGGGAACTAAAACCAATGTGAGAGCCAGGATCACAAGGTGATTCTGAAACTTGTGCTTCTACTTCTAACAACAGCACATTGCCCCTTCTGAATCACAGACTAGTCCACAGCCCAGATAGAGTGAACACTAACTACTTGGGAAGCTTGTGACTTATAATGCAACAGCAGTGGCTTTACTGAGATATAAGTGATGTACCATAAAATGTACACATTTCAAATGTACTATGTGGAGCTGAAGATATGACTTAGTGGTTAAGGTGTTTGCTTGCAAAGCTAAAGAATCCAGGTTTGATTGCCCAGGACCCATGTAAGCCAGATGCACAAGGTGGCACATGTTTTTGGGAATTCATTTACAGTGGCTGAAGGCCCTGGCACACCCATTCTCTCTCTCTCTCATAAATAAAATTTAAAATTTCTTTAAAAAGTTTAAAAATCAAAAATCAAATGTACAATGTGGAGGATTTTACTATACACCTAGTTTTGTAATAATTATAATCATTTTAGAATATTTCATCACTTATTTTTTAAAGAATATTTATTTATTTTGAGAAAAAGTGAGAGAAAGAGAGAATATGAACACGGGGGCACCAGGACCTCCAGCTGCTGCAGATAAACTAGACATATGCACCACCTTGTGCATCTGGCTTATGTGGGTCCTGGGGAATCAAACCTGGGTCTTTTGGCTTTTCAGGCAATTAACTTAAATGCTAAGCCATCCCTCCAACCCATCAATCCAATTTATTATTTGATTACACTCACCATTAATCTCTTTTTATGCCCCTTCATGACACAAGTAATAATTACAGTACAATGGATTAGTCACTGTACTTTATAGTAAGTGAAGTTTATTAGACTAAAGGACCTTTTGCTTCTTTTGAGACAGAATTTCACTGTGTAGTCCAGGCTGGTCTGAAATGACAATCCTCTTACCCCAGCCTCCTGAGTACAGGAATTATAGATCTGTACCCCTACACTCAACTTTGAAGGTTCTTTTTGAGAACAGTAGTCACATTGAAACACATTTGTCTTGAAAAAGCTATGTGAGGATGGACTTTCCTATTCCCATGGTGCACAGAGTGGCACTTGAGTATTATTGGAAGCAGTCTTGGCTCAGCAGGTAGAGAGTCAGGTATACAAGCAGGAGATCCGCCTGGCTCTGCTACCTCCTAGCTCTGTGGTTTCAGGCAGGATTATGGGTAAAAATATTAAATGCTGGTACCCCTATAAGTTGTAAAATAGGGCTGGAGAGATGGCTTAGTGGTTAAGGTACTTGCCTGCAAAGCCAAAGGACCCAAGTTCAATTCTCCAGGACCCACGTAAGCTAGATGCGCAAGGTAGAGCATTGGCAGTGGCTGGAGGTCCTGGTGTGCCCTCTCTCTCTCTCTCTCTCTCTCTCTCTCTCTCTCTCTCTCTCTCTCCCTCTCTGCCTATTTCTCTGTCTCTCTCAAATTAATAAATAGAATTAAATGAAATACTAACTGTAAGGTGACAAGTTAACATTGGTAATGGAAAATTACAGTTAGTATAATGTGGAGGAAAGAACACCAGGCTAGGAACCAGGTAACTTGGGTACCAAATCTAGTGAGACCACCCCTTACTATGTGGTATGAGAAAAGCAATTTATCCACATTATGCCTGAGTATTCTCATGTGAACAAGGTGCTGTTTGTTCATAACTCACTTGGCAAATCATTGGATGGGCAAAATGATTCAACAGAGGCTGGATCAAGGAGTCAGTCAGTGACTTGGCTGTGGTGATGAAGACAGAGCCCAGCCCTGAACTCTAGGTCATTGTGAATCTGTGGCCTGCGTCTTTTACAAAGGACTGAGCCCTGCTCCCCATCAAAGACTGAAAGAACCCTACTCCCTGTACCAAAGACTAAACCTTCACTGTGCCAAGGACTGAGTCATGCTTCTTCAGCCGTGAGACTACATAGATTCATTCAGAGTGGTTTCCTAGTTATTGGCTGTTTCTACAGAAAAAATAACTAGAGGAACTTCGTATTCAGTCCAAATAAACCATGTCTTCCTGTTGCTCCCCAAGAACAGCATTTCATGCATTAGATTAGACCAGCAAGGCTGGGTTGAGTGTGATCGCAATTTCTGTACTGAGGCGATGGTTCCACAATTTCTCATTATTTATTATTATTTTTGTTTTTTGCATGTGTCATGCATGTCAGTGATGCATGCATGTGGGCGTGTGTGTGCATGTGTGTGTGTGTGTGTGTGTGTGTGTGTGTGTGTGTGTGTGCATATGCATCTGTATGCATGTTTATGGAGACCAGAGCTCAATGTCAGATGGCATGTCTTCTTTAATCTCTTTTCCATCTTGGTTTCCAAGTCAGGATCTCTTACTGAACTCAAAACTAACCAATTCAGCTGGACAAGCTATCCAGGAAACCCAGGGATCTATTGGTCTCTGCCTCCCTAGCACTGGAATTACAGGCATGTAGTTCCAGTTCCAGTCCTTACATTGGTCCTGGGGATCTGAACTCAGGTGCTTATGCTTACATGTCAAGAACTTTACCTACTAAGCTATCTCTTCAGCCCTGATTTCTCATACTTAACATACTTAGATCGGGGTGGGAATGAGCTGTGAGGTAATGGGTATAACGATTTCATAAAGTTCTCTGGATTTCCACCAGCTCTTCCAATTTTTGTGATCACAAGTAGATGCCAGTTCACCACCACTGCTTCTTTGATTCTGCATGTCTCCACTCAGGGTAAGACTGGCTTGTCATATAAAGCCTACCCTATAATCAGGTTAGTGTGAGCAGAGTGAAGCAAGAAGCCTTAGGGCAACATTGGATACCGCTAGAAACTCACATGTCCTGACATAGACTATAACCTCAGTTCATTCTTGTGAAACAGCAACAGTAATATAACTTTGTGGGTGTGTGCACTATGCTGGGATTGAACCCAGGGGCTTGCACACATATGAGTCCAGTGTTTGATCTGAGCAACCACACACCCCCAAGAATTTTCTTTCTTCCTTTCTTTCTCTCTCTCTCTCTCTCTCTCTTTCTTTTCTTTGTTCTTTAATTTTTTTTATTTAGTTGGAAGGAGAGAGAGAGAAACACCAGGGCCTCTAACCACTGCAAACAAACTCCAGATACATACATCACATTGTGTATCTGGCTTTACATGAGTAATGAGGAATTTAACCCAGGCTGGTAGATTTTGCAAGCAAGCACCTTTAATAGCTGAGCCATCTCCCTTTTCTTCCTTCCTTCCTTGCTTTCTTTCTCCCTCCCTCCCTTCCTTCCTTTCTTTTATTTGTTCATTCTTTGTTTATTTCTTCTTTTCTCTCTTTCTCTTTCTTTTTTTCTCTCTCTCTTTCTTTGTCATTTGGAACAGGGAGTCACTCTGTAGCCTAGGCTATCCTGGAACTTGCTACTCTCCTGTCTCAGCCTCTTGAGTGCTGGAATTATATCTACCATGGTCAACTCCAAGAATTGAGAGAAAAACATATCCATATTTTTCATTTGCTAAGGCATTTATTTTTATATTTACATATATTTTCCCACTTCTTGTTTAAGTAAAACTATATTTTGCATAGTATGCATACATCTTGTGAATCCTTTTCTTTTAACATTCTTTTATAATCATGTTTATCATATTACAGAATTATAGGTGTGGTGGTTTGATTCAGGTGTCCCCCATAAACTTAGGTGTTCTGAATGCTAGTTTCCCAACTGATAGAGATTTAGGGATTTTCAGTGTATTGGTGGAGGCGGGCTTATGGGTATTATAGCCAGTGTCCCCTTGCCAGTGTTTGGCATACTCTCCTGTTCCTGTTGTCAACCTTATGTTGGCCAGGGGGTAATGTCCACCCTCTGCTCGTGTTGTTATTTTCCCTGCCATTGTGGAGCTTCCCCTGAAGTCTGTAAGCCAAAAATAAATCATTTTTTCCCAAAAGCTGCTCTTGGTTGGGTGATTTCTGCCAGCAATGCGAATCTGACTATACCAGTAATGTTGGTACTGAGGAATGGTGTCATTTGCTGCTAGACATCTGACTGTGTAGCTTTGGTCTTTTAGAGCTTATTTTCAAGAGGAATGTGGAAGGATTTGAAACCTTGGCCTAAGAGATGTCTCATACTGCTGGAAGTACAGCTTGATGGACTATTCTGGTCAGAGTTGAAAGACTTGAATATAATAAGAACTATGGACTGTGAGGTATGGCTTGTGAGGGTGAGAAAAACCTTTGCCTGGAATGGGCTAGAAGCAGTTTGTGTGAGAGGCTTGTTGTTATGGGCGTGTCCTGAGAACTTGTGTATGGTTGCATTGCATAGAAATGGACTGGTGTGAGCTGAGGGATATGGCACAGAAAAAAAGGAAATCTCTGGGCCAAACTTCTACCCATTCACCTGCAATTGTTTGAGAGATTACAACCATTGAGATTGGGCCAGCTGACCTGCATTGGGACAACAGAAAGAATGCAGTCTTTTGAAGGGGCCTAAATGCTGAAGGAATGTTCTGTTCTTCAAAGTCGGCTTTAATCCCCTCTGGATTAACAAATTGGCACCCTATTTGGTATTGTGGAGTATAAGAAATGCAGGAAAAAGAGGGTCATTGAGTTTGCAACCCAGTCTTGTGTTTTGGAAATGGCCATGGTCAGTGTGAAGCAGGTTTGCTAGATGTATGCATGGAGACCCGATGGAGCCATGAGGATGAACTGTGGGTTGCAGTGGAGACCCAGTGGAGATGCTGGGACCACAAGATGGCTGTCAAGGAAAGCTGCCAGCACCATATGAAGTTTTCCAGGACTGTGAGTAGCCTAGCTGGAAGGGCAGAATTGAAACTCCAGAGACTTGTTGCTGGTTAGAATTATGAGACTTGGAGATTTGTCACTGGCTAGAGTTGTTGGACTTGGAACTACAGTGTTTGATGTTTGCCCTGCTTGTTTAAAATCTTATATTGGTTGAATGTTTCTTTGTTATGACATCTTTTGCAGTGTGAATATTTATTCTGTGCCATTATGAGTTTTTGTTGTTGTTGTTTTGTTTATGGCTCAATTAAAAGGTCTTGGAGCTGGGCGTGGTGGCGCATGCCTTTAATCCCAGCACTTGGGAGGCAGCAGTAGGAGGATTGCTGTGAGTCTGAGGTCACCCTGAGACTACATAGTTAATTCCAGGTCAGCCTGGGCCAGAAAAAAAAAAAAAAAAAGGTCTTGTACTCTGAGAATGTTGGGATTGATAAATATTGCGATTGATAAAAACTATGGGGATTAAGTTGGACTAAATGCATTGCATTTTACATCATGGATGGTTATCAGTTTATGGGGGTCAGGGGCAGAATGTGATGGTTTCATTCAGGTGTCCCCCATAAACTTGGGTGTTCTGGATGCTAGGTTCCCAGCTGATGGAGACTGGGGAATTAACACCTCTTGGAGGCAGTGTATTGTTTGGGGTGGGTTTCTGAGTGATATAGCCAGTGTCCCCTTAACAGTGTTTGGCATATTCTCCTGTTCCTGTTGCACACCTTATGTGGACCAGGAGGTGATGTCCACCCTCTGCTCATGTCATCATTTTCCCTGCCATCATGGAGCTTCCCCTCGAGTCTGTAAGCCAAAATAAACCTTTTTTTTTTTTTTTTTTTTTTTTTTTTTTTTTTTTTTTGCCCCAAAAGCTTCTCTTAGCCGGGTGATATCTGCCAGCAATGCAAACCTGACTACAACAATAGGTATACTGAAATGATTTAAGAATATTTTCTACAATGGACATGCAATAACTTAGTTCATCTACTATTACCTTACATCTATTTCCAGTCTTTTAAATAATAAAGCTAAGGTTACAGCAAATATCTTTATATTTATACTTGGTTTTATTTCTTTAAGATAATTTTCAAAAATATAACTACCTTTTTTACAAGTTAATATTTCTAAATTAAAAACAAATGCTTATTATAGAATATGTCAAAGTCTCGGGAATGCATAAACACATAAAATTGCCTTTTAAAGTGACTATCCATCTTCATTAGTAACACATATTTTAAGAAATTGAGGTTATAACTAAAACAATTTATAGTCTTCTCTTTCCATTCAATAATCTGAAGCAATCATTTGTAATCTCCTTTTCTCATTTTCTCTTCATTTCATGGATTCTTTGGAATCACAGAAACATTTTAAGTGAAAAAATTGCACTGACCTTTGGCTCAGGGTGTCTTTCATCACTGTAATACCAGCCCACCATCTGACAACACAGTGTTATGTGTGATAACACTCTGTCTATAGGCCAGGTGTTAATTACAGAAGCTACAGTAAAGAGAAGCTTTCTCAAGATCCAGGTGATTCCCAATCTGGAAGAGAACCGGGTGCTGGGCCATGGAGGCACTACTCGTCCTTCCTCTCTCTGCTTCTCTCCCCTGCCCGCTCCTCCTCACATGGGGCTCCGTGCAGGAGGAGCACTCTCATGGACTCTATCCTCAAGGTTTTGTGTCCTGTCAGAAGCCTGGCACTCTAGCACAACTTCTTTTCCCTTGCTGTAATCACTTAGTTTAACACTGTTGGGCCCTGCCCAGTGTGAAGCCGAGTGGTTAGCCCAGCCAATCTTGGCCTACTCCCGGTGAGGCCTAGTCGAGCTTCCAGAGCCTGAGTAGAGTTTCGTGACCTGCCCTTGACTCAGCACCTAAGCTGAAACTGCCTCCACCCAGCTGCTGCTGACGTGATGAAATACTATTGGCCCTTATACCTTTCTCTCATCCCCTCTTCCCGCCCCCTTCCTCAAAGTATATAAATACCTCCCCTGACAATAAACGGAGAGATTCCCGCCCTAGACGGTCTCCGCGACTCAATGTGGTTTTTCTCCCCGGTGTTTTGGGGGGGAGGGGTTTGAGTCGCCGACACCCACCTTCTCGCTCAGCCTCGAGAGAAGCGGCTGGCCCGGTTCTCTCTTTCTCTTCTGCTCTACCTGCCGGTGGTGGAGGGAAAAAATCCCCGGCATCTGGCACCCAACGTGGGGCGCAACAACTGCTGCCCCATGTGAGGATGTGTGAGGATTCAAAACGGACTACAGACTGCCGACATGACGAAGAAAAAATTCAAAATTAAGCTGACGGGCTAATCGTACTGCTGACGGGTGTATCCTCATAAGTTATGAGGTAATCTTCATATTTAATATTCTAACCTTCACTTCTATAATCTGTGCTTACTTCAACTTCCTTTTTCTTTCCTTCCATTTCCGGTTTGCCGCCATTTCTAAATGGGTACGTTCATGGCGGACGCACCACGTGGGTAGACCTAGAGGAGACTTTAAATGTTTTGCCTCCTCATTTAAATAAAAACTCCATTCCAAAAGACAAAACAAACCTGATGGGGAGATCTGCTCCCAGCTACACTGTGTTTAATTTCATCGAGCTGTCCCATAAGGACACAGGCTCACTGGCCATCATAAATCTAAATCTAAACTCAATTCTACAACATGCTTACCTATTTTTTGGGACTTTATGCTTATGTTGTACTCATATATATTACTATTAAACAAAAAAACCTCCATGGCGCTTGGAACAAAACTTTTGTTTTAGCCCCATGGATTAATTCAGTCCTCCTTGCCTTAATTGCCAACCTTGAAGGCTTTTCCAGGGAAAAGTTCATTTTTGCCCTTAAATCTGCAAAAAAAGGCAAAAACTAACTTTTAAAATCTCCTTTCTCCCAAGACCACCACCCAAACCGCCACCGGGCAACTATCTTTTCAGCTCTTTTCAGCCCCTAACTACTGCCTAAGGCAAATGTGCTCAAACCCCTGATGGAAAAAATGACGTGTCAAAATTCTTCCACACTAACATTCTCCGGTAAACTTCTTTCCTCATACAACAACTCCATGTAGCTCGAGTTCCCCAAACGTCCCAAACCAAGGTTAACTTTCCTCGCGGACATGAAACACAAGTCACTGGTCCGCCAGGCTCTGCTGACATTCCTGCGGGGAACAAGCTGAATGGGATGGTCCTAAACGGCGGCTCCAGCCCAGGCCCAAACACTGCCCTAAGCCTCACTGGCTGCGCCTCGCCCGCACCTCCAGGCGTCACTTTTGGTCACTTTTGTCAAAAAAAAAAAAAAAAAAGGCCAGCCAAACAACAAGGAGGCAGATGGGCGGGCTCCTAACTTGCTTTAAAAATATCTTAGGAACGGGCAGGCGGTCCGCCATGAGGCCATGAGGTGAGCCACTGCTGTCCCCGCCCCTTTTGCCTCTGGGTGTCCCCTCTATGCTCTTAACTGAGTGTCCCCCGGGGCCCAAAGTAAAAAAAAAAAAACAGCTGGGGACATTTGTATTGCCCTGCTAGAGGTAAAAAAAACCTGTTTTTCAAGTCTATATGGCTATATCCTACACACCATTGTCCCACCCTTCGCTGCCTTCCCATTAACATAAAGAAAAAGAGATGGCTTAACGGTTAAACACTTGCCTGTAAAGCCTAAGGACCCTGATTTGAGGCTCAATTCTCCAGTACCCATGTAAACAGTGGCTAAAGGCCTGGCACGCCCATTTTTTCTCTCTCTCTCTGCCTGCCTAACTCAATTCATAAAACATAAGACTAAGCCCAACTAACTCAATCGGTAATACAATGTTAGCCTGGGATTAAAGTTTTCCCTGACAACTCTGCCCAACTGGAGGGACAAAATTAAAAAACCTAAAGACTATCAGTCTCTGGTTACTACAAAAGTTTAACAACGGCTAATGGTGGTTAAATTTAAATTATTCTAGTCTCTTCTTACTATGCTTTATACCAATTAACTTATTTGATTTTATTATTATTGTTACTGTTATTATAAATTCATTAAAAGCCAGGGACAAAATGTGGTAATTTAAATATATGTCCCCCAATATATTCAGTATTTTATTAATTTATAGTTTACATATACAATTGCCTTACTAAGGACAATGTCACTGGCGGCCAATTTTAAGGTGTAATAATGGTTTAAAATTCCATTATAAAGATATACAAAGTGTGCCTAACAAAAATTCCTAAAGCTTACTGTGACTTGACTACAATAATTTTGCTGTATGTACTATATAACTAATTAATTTCTTTTTCTCTCTTTCATGGCTCTATGAAGACAGGCCAACTTCTGCCAGTATGGAACTTCCCCTAGATCTATAAGCTTCAACATCATAAAAAACTACTAACTGTCAGCCCTAGATTGACCCTAACAATACATGTCTCATATCTTTTCTTCCTTAATTAATCAGCCTAATGTTTTATTATTATTTTTAGGTCATTGCAACCCATCTGATCTCCAAGACCTCACTGCTAAAAGCCTTGCCATTTTACAGGTGTCTCCAGAAAAGATTCAAACTGCCCCTCCCTTCAATATTTTGGGCTCCATGTTATTCCTTAATACTGTCTCTCCTGTCAAACCCCAACTCCATATTCAAAAATTCTATACTTTGCCTCAACTCCAAAAGGTGCTGGGGGAAATTAACCTATCTCCCTAACCCCATTTTCCTTCAACATCTCAGAGGCCATCAAAATTTACCAGGATTCCTCTCTAAAGGAAACGATTTGGCTGACAAACTGGCCTCTCAGCCTCAATGTAATACAGTCTCAGAAGCTACACACTTCCACTTATTAACTCATATAAATTGGAGGGACCTTAAACATAAATATCCCCATGTGCCAGTCAAGGACCTTAAAAAAATTGTCCGAACTTACAAATCCTGTCAGCCTTTCTTCCAGGTACCTCCGCTTCAAACTACAGGAGCCAATCCTCGAGGACTACGCCCTAATCACCTTTGGCAGATTGACGTTACTCACTATTCTCCATTTGGAAAACTTAAGTATATTTTTCTCTCAGTTGATACTTTCTCCCATGCTTGCTGGGCATCAGCACATGCTGGGGAAAAAACTAAACATGCTATTAGCCATATGCTTCAATGCTTTGCCACCCTTGGATTGCCAGATCAAATCAAAACCAATAATGGTCCCTGCTTCGTAAGCAGGACTTTTATAGATTTCCTCCAAACCTGGAAAATCTCACTTTCCACAGGCATCCCATATAACCCGCGGGGCCAAGCCATCGTGGAAAGATATCATCAAACTCTCAAGTCTCAATTACAAAAACAAAAGGGGGAATCCCTACCCCACATGACCAACTAAAAAGGCATTATTAACCCTAAATATTTTAAATTTTTCTAAAGAAGATAGACACTTGTCCCCTTTTCAAAAACATTGGACCTCAGCTGTCACCTACAGCTCCATCTGGGTCAAATGGAGGGACCCATTAACTGGGGCCTGGAGGGGACCAGACCCCTCCTCACAGCAGGGAGAGGATTTGGATGTGTCTTTCCTCAAGAGGAAAAAAGACCTATTTGGGTACCGGCAAGAGACTTAAAATATTTACCCCAACAAGGGGATAATAATAATCAATTCTCCAGGGAGTGTCACACCCCTGAGAACTATGCCTCTGTTTCTTCCCCAGGAACAACTGAAGGTGTGGATGCTACTAGACCCGAATGAAGCCAGAAAAGCTCCAGAAAGATTTACAGAAGAGGAGTCGAGACTTCTAAGACAACCTGCTGTAGACGAGCTTACATGGCTTTTTATCCCACCTTCTCCCTCCCTTTGGACCCCTCCTTCTTCTTGCTCTTTACCCTACCTTCTCCCTCCCCCTGAACCCCTCCTTCTTCTTATCCTCACTCTCGGGCCCTGTGTAATTAATAAGATTACACAATTCATTCACCAACAGCTTGAGGCAATTAAACTTCATCAGGTCAAGGCACCACAGGTTTGCGACTCAAAGACAATGGCTTTTCCACTTACTGGCTATCCACCTAACATCCCTCCCCCACCCTCCATCGAGCCAACGACGGGTAAGATCTCAGACAGGCTGAGACAACCTAAGACAGGGCGTGGAGTGGTCAACGGGCTAGAGGCATAGTGCTCAGAGACGGGTAAGGTTCCCAGAAGGGAACAACCTAGGACAGGGGCTATGCCATCCACCGTTCTTACAAAAACAAAAGGGGGAGATGTTGGGCCCTGCCCGGTGTGAAGCTGAGTGGTTAGCCCAGCCAATCTTGGCCTACTCCCGGTGAGGCCTAGTCGAGCTTGCAGAGCCTGAGTAGAGTTTCGTGACCTGCCCTTGACTCAGCACCTAAGCTGAAACTGCCTCCACCCAGCTGCTGCTGACGTGATGAAATACTATTGGCCCTTATACCTTTCTCTTGTCCCCTCTTCCCGCCCCCTTCCTCAAAGTATATAAATACCTCCCCTGACAATAAACGGAGAGATTCCCGCCCTAGACGGTCTCCGCGACTCAATGTGGTTTTTCTCCCCGGTGTTTTGGGGGGGAGGGGTTTGAGTCGCCGACACCCGCCTTCTCACTCAGCCTCGAGAGAAGCGGCTGGCCCGGTTCACTCTCTCTTCTGCTCTACCTACCGGTGGTGGAGGGAAAAAATCCCCGGCAAACACCTGGGTGCCTTGTCCAGGCAGTCCCTAGATGGCCATCAGACCCATGCATCCATCCTATGACACACTGAACAGGTGACAGCCACCAAATCCAGTTACTGAGAGTTCGGATCCTTCCTCTGAACGATGTTATTCCGAGGAGGCAGTGCTCCACGCAAGGACTCCCAGCTGGGTTAATCATTGGGGTTATACATAAGATTGCCATGTGTCAAGTTCCTCACGTTTGTTTCATTAGCAGGGAGGGTTTCACCAGAAAGTCAAGAAGGAAAACAGTAATTAATCTTCCTCATTTGTGGAAGAATGTAGTTACAGTCATGAATTCCTTGTAGAATTAATTCAGGCTCAAATCTCACATGCTTTTTAACGAGAAAACCATTAAGATTCATGCAAAATTGTACACAAGGACAGCCTATAAAGCTTGCTGAGCCAAATAAAAATGTTACTAATGGAAAAGTGGTAGAATAATTGGAAATCTGCACTTGTGATTGTATATTACATATTATATATATTACATATTATATATTATATTACATATTATATACGTAACATTGCACACACACATACATCTGCATGATATATTTTTATGTGTGGGTCTGTCTGAATATTAAAAAATCACAAGTATGAGTCACTAATATAAAAGATATATGCACATATAAAATATTTTAGTTCTCACCATAACTTGCCATGTGGTTCAAGACAAGAGTGATATTAAAATATTCTCATTTTGAGTCTCGCCTTTCCTGGCTGACTGCCCTTTTGGGGCTCTGGAAATAGAGGATGTGAAGTACTGCAGAGAGTCCCAACAGAACAGGCTGACAGAGGAAACATTATTAAAGACATTTATGGTGTCAATGTTTGAGGAATCCAGTGCTTTTCAGCTTTGTTCAGCCCCCTACGAGGAGTCTTCATATGGTAATGTTTGTAGAAGAGACTGGTTTTGCAGAATTTGCACCAGGGCTCATTTATCCACAGCAGGAGGGAATGGGTGCCTAATATGAACTTTAGTGATTCAAAGTCATGATGATTATGCAACATCAGTTTTTTTTAATTATTGTTTTTTATTGACAACTTTTACCTTGATATTAGTAGTTAGTGCATGGGTATTCCCCACCACCTTCTGTCTCCTCTGAAGGCATTCCAGAAGAAAGGCAGCAAAAGCAGCCATCACTCTGTCAAGGATGGTTGCCCAATGCACTAGATCTGTACCATATTCCTTCCATCGCCAGGCTCTCTGCAAAGGCAGCAGGTGCGTAACCAGCAGCATGGCCCCTCAGCTCCCAGCCTTGAGCTGTCACACTGATTTGCTTAGAACCCTTTCTGTTCTTGACTTTTCCATTGCTGTCCCAATAGGCCGTGCACGAGAGGGCAGTAGCCACTTTCCTGACCCATGCTTTATTCCTACTCATGATGAATGTGTAGAGAGGCAGCTGGGAGACAAGTGAAAAGTTGTTGCCTGGGAAACCAGATTCTTGTTGGAACTTGTTGAGAAACATTAAGTTTTATTTTATTTTATATATTTATTTATTTGAGAGAGCGCGAGAAGGGGAGAGAGAGAGAGAGAAACAGACAGACGGACAATTGGCATGCCAGGACCTCTAGCCACTGCAAATGAACTCTAGACACATGCACCACCTTGTGCATCTGGCTTACGTGAGTACTGGGGAATCAAACCTGCATTCTTAGACTTCACAGACAAGCACTTTAACCACTAAGCCATCTCTCTAGCCCAACTCTGAGATTTTGATGCCTCACAAGACACCGAGCTTCATCTAAGGGCCAAGTGTTCAGGGTAACCCTGCTCAGCCAGGCTAGCAAGAATAACTGTAGGTTCTAGAGTCCTGGTTGACATTTTACTCTGCCTCAATAATTTCAAAATCTCTAGAAGGGAGAAAGCTTCCTTCTGATAAAATTAGATCTGCTCTCTTATGGACTCCACATGGACAATTACTTGGAAGAATACATTCTAAAGGGTTCCAGCTATCACTGTCCCTCCACTGTGCTGAGCCAGTACTGACTAGTGACAGATGTGTCCCTTTCTTCTGCACCCTGAGAGGGTACCTGCTGAGTATGGTGATGTAAGGTTGGCTGTATACCACTGAGTAATCCCAGCCCCCTTCCGAGGGAACAGCCTGTTGCAACAGGAGGTGAATTTTAGGGGTAGCATAACAGTGGGGTTTGTTAAATATTAAAACATATGCTATACCAGATGACTATGAGGGATGTTTCAATCACATAAAAATGAGACTAGGGAGATGGCTCAGAGGTTAAAAGGTGCTTGCTTGCAAAACCTGACAGCATGGGGTTCAATTCCCCAGTTACCATGTAAAGCCAGATGCACAAAGTGGCACATGTATCAAGAGTCCATTCGTAAAAGCAAGAGACTTTGGTGCACCCATATTCTCTCTCTTTCTCCTCTCTGATTGCAAATAAATAATCCTTCATTTAGGTCACCTTTTTCTGTGGTTATTGCTGTTTAAGGAGGAATTAACATTCTCCCTCTTTTAGAAAGGAGAAAGGAAGAGGATAATTTTTGTGAGCCACGCGTTAGGCTCAGTGCTTCACATCTGTCATCCCATTTAATTCTCACAGCACCTAGGGGGCAATAATGTATTTACTTCCTTTATAGGAAGAGTTGCTAATTTCTTGCATAATGTCACCTTGGGGCAACACTGACCAGGCTAATAAATAGCCCTTCTCCAAACACCCATCCCCCACGCACTCTTACCTTGTAATCCCATCTCTGGAACTGCTCAAATGAAGTCACACAGAGCACTTTTGAGGACTATATTGTAAAGATGAATTTGTGCTCTGAGTGTGAAATTCAATTTATGTGTTTTCAGCTGTTTGTCCAAGTGTGAGAAGGCTTTCTCGGTGTTTAATGGAGCCATCTGTCTGGAGACCCAAGCACTAATGCAATGTGGCTTGTAGAGACCTGGGTTCCTACCTGTGTCTGCCCATGTGAACTAGTAAAGTGCTTTGAATCACAAGAATCAAAAGATGGCATTTTTCCCCTCCCTCTCACAGAGGTGATGAATCTGTAAAGAAGGTAGGCATGAGCCAGACTGCACATTCTGGGCAAGACACTTGGTCTAGAACATCCTCTTTGGCACAGTTCTGGATTCTGTTTAGATGGATGAACAGTGAAATTTAGGCTTCGGTGACAGCCTGGTTGGAATAGTAGCGCTGTTCTAGTATTTACTAGAAATTTCTGTTGCTGATATTACTATCACTTTAATTTCTTGAAAAATGCCCTAGGGTCATTTTATGCAGAGAAGCAAGAACTGACTCATTAAATAGCATTTAAAAATTGTTGACAAATATAGAAAGATTCATTCTGATAGGGAAGTAAATACACAGAGTAATCACCAAAGCTAATTACAGAAGTCTGCGAGCAACGAGGCCGCACACAGTGGCATTTAACACTGCCCAGAGCTGGCTATGTCCTATGAGGACATTTAACACTGCCCAGAGCTGGCTATGTCCTATGAGGACATTTAACACTGCCCAGAGCTGGCTATGTCCTACGTGGTTTCATTTAAAAACCTGAGAAGAGAGGCATTGCCGTGCTTCTCCTGTTACAGAGGAAGGAGGAAACTTAGGTATAGAAGCTTCTTCAAGGCCACACAGCTAGTCATGCAAACTCATTTATCATTATCATTATTATTATTATTATGCCTGCTTAACATCTTTTCCTCCTTTTGGTAAGAATGTTCCATGTGAGGTTGGGTGGCTCAGCAGGTAAGGCTGCTTGCTGAGCAAGTGCCTGCAGGAAAAGCTGGGCACGGTCACACATACCTGCTGCACAGAGACAGGAGGATCACTGGAGCTCCTGGTCAGCCAGTGTAACTGAAGAATGGGGAGCTCTAGGTTCAGTAAGAAACTGTCTCAGGGAAGTAAGGTGGATGAGTGATAGAGGAAGACACTTGACATGTTTCCTCTGACCACCACATTCATGTGCACAGGGCATGCACATCTGCATGCACATGCATACACCACACACACACACACACACACACACACACACACACAAACACACACACACACAGAATGAAGACTGTCCCATATATATTTCCAGAGACACTCCCACCCACTTCTCTCACTGCTTCTGCTTGCTTGCCAGCTCTTGCCTGCCCTCCCACCCCTAGAGCTCCCTGAGTGGCTATGTGAAGCAGGCCTTGGCCAGTCAGTGTATCCAACCCACCCTGGCCATAGTGGCTACTTCAGGGATGACCACGGACACAGTCAATATGAAATCTTATGTGAAAGGTTAAGAAAGGGTTAAGAGAATTTCTCTTTGGGCTTTCCTTAGACCCTGGACAATGTCACCCTCACAGAAAGGGAAGCCTGAGAAGGAGCCATGTCAGAGGAGATCAGAGCAGCAGAGAGAGACAGGCTTGGCCTAATGACATTGTTCATGCCAGCGTTTGGTTATTCCAAAACACTAACCCGAACTTACTCTACTTAAAAAAAAAAAAAAATCCAGTGAATTTACTTTGGATAGTTTTGCAAGCTTGAACCACCGTAAATATTGCCTAACTTTTGAAGATCTAACTTGCTAAATGAAAGAAACCCTGCACTCATTAGCAATCATTCCCGTTGCCTCTTTCACTAGCCCTTCACAAACACTAATCTACTTTCTGTCTCAGTAGATTTGCTTATACTGAACGTTTCCCATAAGTGGAGTCCTGTGGTCTGCAGCCTTTTCTGTTTGGTTTCTTTTCTTTGAGCATGTGTTTGATGTTTATCCACACTGGCATCTATCAGTATTTCATTTCTTTTTGTGGCTAAATTACATTTCATTGTGTAATAATATACTATGTTTTGCATATATATTAGTTTATTGATGAAATTTGAGCATACAAACACCATTTTTAATTTTTTATTTATCTGTGTGTGTACATGTGTGTGTGTGTGTGTGCAGACTCACACATATCATGGCACATATGTAGAGGTCAGAGGACAACCCTGGGTGTCTGTCCTTGCCTCACAATTGTTTGAGGCCGGGTCTCTTGTTGTTTGCCACTGTGAATGCTAGGCTAGCTGGCCTGCAAGGCTCTGAGGGTTCTCCTGCCTCTGTCACCCATCTCACCGCAGCTGCACTGGGATTACAGATGTGTGCTACCACATCAGCTTTCTACATGTGTCTTGGAGATCTGAATTCAGCCTGTCATGCTTGCACAGCACGTGCTTTCACCCTCTGGCCATCTCCCCAGCCCCAAATCTTTTAATCTCAGTGGAGTGTGATTCATCCATTTGTCCTTGATTGCTTACATGTTGAACCAACTTTGTATTCTTGGGACAAATCCCATTTAGTCATGAAAAATAATCCTCTTGTTATTGGACTCAGTTTGCTAATTTTTACCTACAAATGCATAAAATATTATTGTTTAATAATTTTATTTTCTTATAATGTCATTGGGTTTCAATAGAAAGGAAATACTAGCCCAAGAGGGTGAATTTGAAGGATTCCAACCTTTTCTCCTTTTTGAGATCTTTGTGAAAGATTTATTTTACTTCTTTAATTGCCATTGTAGATTTCAGTTCTGAGCTTTCCTTTTGGAAAGTTTTTTAAATTTTTTATTTATTTTTTTTTTTTTTTTATTTTTGGAGAGAGACACAGAAAGAGACAGACAGACAGAGAAGGAGAGGAAGACAGATAGAGAATGGGCACACCAGCAGTCTCTCAGCTGCTGTGAACGAAATCCAGATGTGTGTGCCCCCTTGTGGGCAAGTGCGGCATTGCGCCCTTGCATCACTTTGCATCTGGCTAAATGTGGGACCTGGAGATTGAACTGGGTTCTTGGGCTTAGAAGGCAGACGCCTTAACCACTAAGCCATCTCTCCAGCCCTCAGGAAGTTTTTATATGACTAATTCAGTATTTTACTTGCATAAATCCATTCAAATTTTGATTTCTTGAGTTACATTTGGTTATTTGTAGTTAAGAATTTTTTTATTATTTATTATTTTTATTTTATTTTTATTTTTTGGAGAGAGACACACACACACAGAGACAAAAAAAGAGGGAGAGGAAGAGGAAGACAGATAGAGATGGGCACACCAGCAGCCTCTCAGCTGCTGCGAACAAAATCCAGATGCGTGCACCCCCTTGTGATCAAGTGCGGTATTGAGCCCTTGTGTCACTTTGCATCTGGCTAAACGTGGGACCTGGAGATTGTATCCGCTGGAGATTGGAACCAGCGTTCTTTGGCTTAGGAGGCAGGTGCCTTAACTGCTAAGCCATCTCTCCAGCCCTATTTTTATTATTTTTTATGGACAACTTCCATAATTGTAGCCATAACCAATGGTGATTCCCTCCCTCCCCCCACTTTCTCCTTTGAAACTCCACTCTCCATCATACCCCTTCCCCCCTCAATCAGTCTCTCTTTTATTTTGATGTCATGATCTTTTCCTCCTATTATGATGGTCTTGTGTAGGTCGTGTCAGGCACTGCGAGGTCATGGCTATCCATGTGTCTGGAGGAGCACGTTGTAAGCACTTCTACTCTTCCTTTGGCTCTTACATTCTTTCCACCACCTCTTCCGCAATGGACCCTGAGCCTTGGAAGGTGTGATAGAGTTGTTTCAGTGCTGAGCACTCCTCTGCCCCTTCTTCTCAGCACCATTTCTGTATTTAATTTTGGTTGTCTAATTTGTTGCCATGAAATTGCTCTCTATAATAGTAATGTCTGCTCTACTATATTTCTTTCCTAATTTTAGTAATTGGAGTCTTCTCCCTCTTCTTCCTCTTCTTTTTCTTCTCCTTCATTTCTCTCACTCTCCCCTAGCTAAAGATCTTGTCAATTCTGTTGATCTCTTTGGTTAATAGACAGTGTGCACAACTGTTATCCACTGCCTCAGGCAGCTGCCAAGTGAATCACTAACTGAGTTGTTTCCATCAATGCATCCTGGCCGAAAGACTTCTCACACTGGGAAAACACTCAGTCAGGTGAAATACAGATAGCTTATGAGCGGGGTCTTCCAGAAAACCACCAGATAGGTTGGGTGATGGCAATTGCTTGAATAAGTCTTTGAGACAATCACAACCCTGCCATGGTCTAATATGTCCTCCAAATCCATGCACTGGAAACTTAACCCATAACTCAACAGTGCTTGGATATGTTTAGCTCATCATGAGAGTTCCCCGCCCCCCCATGAGTGGACTAATGCTGCTATGAAAAGGGCTTGTGGGAATGATTCGCTCTTGCCCTTCTACCTTCGACCATGTGAGGACACAGCAAGAAAGCCCCTCCTACGTGCTAACACCTTGATCTCAACATTTCCAGCCTCGAGAACACTGAGGAACTCCTTCCTGTCTTTTATACGGCATCCTGTTATAACGGCACAATATGGATGTAGACAATGCCCACTCTGTCTACCTGGTAGCTGCCGGTGTGCATGGGAAGACTGGGAAGCTGGACAGTTGGAGAAGCAACTAGGACAGGTTGAATGCCACCGAGCTCACTGCTCTCATAGAATCAGCTGCTTTCCTCCAATAAACATTGACTGCGTTGCTACAAGTCTGCTTACTTTTCTAGAAACATATGGTTTTTCTTGTTGTTGTTGTTGTTGTTGTTGTTATGAAGAGCAGATTGCACAGAAGCCCTGCCATCACCTACTATTCACTGACATCTTGTCCCACTTTTGACAATATTTTTAATGTCTCTGAAATTGAATGTACCATATAGGCAATAGCTTTATATAATTGGCAGCATTTTAGTGATATAAAATAATGATGCATGTTAGATTAAATGTTATGTGAGTCTCCAGATTCACTTTTTGCCTCATTTAGCTTAAGGCAAATTTTCTTCCTTTTCAACTGAGTAGATTTCACTAACGAAAGCAGGTGAGCTTGAATAAGTCTTTGAGACGTTCATCACCAGAGGATGTGAATTGGGAGACACTGCTGCTCCCAGCCAGGCTGATGACCAGCAAATATCACCAGTGACTCCCTGCCCCACCTTCATTTTCTATGAAGTCAAGTGATGAACACTGGACTTGACCCAAATCCATCTGGACCCCAATCCCTGCTCTTTTACTTATTGGCTGGCTCTTTAATCATTAAAGCTACTTAAGCTTTTTCACCTGCAAAACTGAGATAATAGTAATTCTTAGACCAGTAAGGATTAAGTAGGGTGGTATCTCTAAGATAATATGGTATATTTAGCTGAGATTATTCTAATTGCTACACACACGTTATTAAATTTCAGTAAGAAGCTATTTTTTCAATTCCATTTTGTTTTCCATTAGAATGACTCAGAGGAAGTCTTAGTTTGGTATAAGCAGGTCCTCAGATTCTATGCAAAGAGCAGGGACAGAACTCAGGATTGGCAGGCAGCAGTGTCTGCTTTTTTTAAAAAAATTTATTTTATGGGTACCTTTAATTTATGGCAAGGCTCCTCTTATCACTAAACACACAAACTTAATGAAGTTAAAATGTGGATCAATGTTTTATCATTGATATGACATAGGTGCACATGGCTGACAGAATTCTGGGAAACCTTTTAAAAAATTGGACATGGATGTGTGTATGGTGTGCATAAATGTGTGTAAGCATGTTCACATATGTATGGCACAATACAGTCCTGGTCCTAGCCAGATCACATGGCAGAAGAAACCAGGAAGTGGCTTCTGTGAACATGGCATTCTGCTCAGGCCTGGCGTGATAACAGCTACAGTCCCATGCTCCGATTTCGGAACCAAGGCGAGGCCTTTGGCTAAGCCCCCCCCCCCCCGGAGACACCATGTGGGCATACGGCCATGGAGTAATGACCCACAGAAGTCCCCCACTAAGCACAAGACACGTGAGTCCTATACATTCTATCTGTATGTCTCAGCTGGCCCCGGCATTAGGACATGTGGTTTGCATGATTATCCTTTGGTCTATCATTTTTGATCTGGGTTATTATTTTCTCAGTCTCTTTGATTCAGGAGTGTCCCAGCCTAGCCCCCTCCTCAAACAACACCACGCCGTAATGGGCAACCTCCCTCCCAACCAGAGGATGCCACAATTGCAGGCTCTTAAAGCCCTCCTCTTTCAATGTGGCTTAAAAGTAAAAACAAAAAGACCTCCATAGCTTTTGGGATGAAACCCTTGTTTTAGCCCCATGGATTAGTCCGGAGGACATCTGGGACACTTCCGTTTGGTCCTGGGTTCTGTTCCTCATGAAGAAACGCGAGGTTTATGAAGGGCACACACCCCCTGCCCCATTCTTTCCTATCCTCCTTGCCAAAATTGCTGGCCTTAAAGGCTCCACTGTGGAGGAAGTCATTTCTGCCCATAACTAACACTATAAGGAGGAACCTAAACTGGCTCTTCAAAGCTCGTCCCTCCCAGCCCCCTCTTGTGATAACTGGGATGAGAAGGAAGTCAAACCTTTAAATGATAATAGACTGCCACCCCAACCCCGTCCTGCTACAGCCACACTCACAACCACCCCTCCCCCTCTTTACCCTTGCAAGGACCTCCCCCTACTCAGTCCTGGACATACCCAGGCGACTGCCAGTTCCCTGACATGCCCCTTCACTGCCTTCCCTGTTAATGTAGGGCCGGATGCAACAGCCAGGCTGTGGTACCCCATCCCCCTCTCTGATCTTGCTCTCATCCATAAGGCGGCCCAGGAATCTGGCGTTGACTCCTCTTACTTTGAACAAGTTCTCTTACAATGGGCCATCCACCTTCAGACTTACTATGACTGGTACTTGCTCCTCAAGGCAGTCCTTCTCTCCCCTAATTCTGCCCATCCCCATGTCTGAACTTCAACCTCTTTTTAGGGAGAACCCCCTTTTTCATATCCTAATGGCAGGATTCCCTAATGAGATAGACAATCACCTCCCCCCTCACAAACTACTTCAATCCCTAATGGCTTTGCCCATAAAGACTATTTCTCCAGGCCTTCCGGTCAACCAATACCCTTAGTAGCCTTGGCCTTTACAGATGCCAATAAACATACTTATGGGCTAATTATTAAGAGAGCCAATCGACCAGATGAGGCCTTTAAGTTCCCTAACCCCCATTCAGTCCAGCTAGGGGAACTATATGCCATCATCAGAGTCTTAGAGCCCTGTCAACAAGAGCCCATCAACATCTTCTCTGATAGCAGTTACGCTGTTCAAATGACAAAGGTACTGCCCTTAGCCAATCCCAGGCCCTCTCATCATCCCATAGACAGTGCCATCTCCACTTTACAATTGCAGATGGCAAACAGATCATACCCTTGATTTATTGAGCATGTTCGCTCACACACTGGTCTGTCTGGCTTTATTGCTGATGGGAATTCACAGGTAGATAAATTTATTGCTGTCTCCTCCTTGCCACCTTTAGAACAAGCTAGACGTTTACACCAAAGGTTCCATCTATCCCCCACTAATCTAAAAACCCTATACCCTGAGTTCTCACTTAGCCAATGCAAACCATTAACCCGTACCTATAAGGCATGTGCCCCCCTAGCCCCCTTGGGCCCCCTACAGCCTCAAGGAGTCAATCCTAGAGGCCTTACCCCAAATTCTATCTGGCAGATGGATGTTACCTGCATACCTTCCTTTGGTAACCTCAAATATGTCCATGTCATTGTGGACACTTACTCTAAGCTTACTTTTACTATTGCTCTCTCAGGGGAGAAGGCATCCCATGTCATTAAGGTGACAAAAACCACTATGTTGGTCATGGGCGTACTCTGGTCAATTAAAACTGACAATGGCCCTACATACACATCTGCCCAATTCACATCCTTCATGGAATCTTGGGGGATAAAACACTGCCTTGGGATCCCCTACAACCCACAGGGACAAGCCATCATGGAGAGAACTAACCGGACCCTAAAGGGACTAATTATAAAACAAAAGTCCACTATGTCGCCCAAGGACCCCCACTTGGCCCTAGTGGAAGCTCTCTTCACCCTCAATTTTCTCACCTTTGATGAGGCAGGACTCTCCCCAGCCTACAAACATTGGAGATTCCAACCAACCACAAGGCCCTTACCCTTAGTACGCTGGAAGGATCCTCTTACTAATATTTGGAAGGGACCCCACCCTCTTTTAATGCAGGGCCGAGGGTATGCTTGTGTCTTTCCAGAAACTTCACAGATCCCAGTTTGGATTCCTGCCAGAAACATCTATCCAGCCACTGACTCAGGGACCGACCTTGATGAGGAGGATGATGCCAAACCCCTCAGGCTGCATACGGGACTTTAAACTTATTCCCCCTCTTTTTTTCTCCTTTTATCTCCTTTTCTCCCTACTACCACTTCCCAGAAGCCATTTTGGACAACTCTTCTTAGGCCATACTTGTTTGGTGTGGTGGGCCTATATTCCCACACTTTTCCTAGGTTTTATTTTAGCCACTCTGTGTCGCTGTATTCCTCCCCCTTCAAGCACACACTTCTCCTTAGCCACACTTTTGCCTTTTTGGCTTATTAATGCCTCTTATGGTAATGCTATCCCCCAGCCAGCCATAAATCCCTTTGCAACTCCTTTGATTATATTGATCTGCTACCATTAAGGAGACTCAATGCTACTGACTATGATGCTAGGGTGAACTCATGACAGTCACCCAGCAACCTGTCCTACCCCAGTCTTTTTCAGGCTCTATAGTTAATTCTTGCTCACTGGGACTGCTCACACGCCACAGAGCCACCACCACTTGGCCCTCCCATGTTTCCTAGGCAACAGCCTCATATGTATGGCACAATGTAGGTCTAGCCCTAGCCAGACCTCATGCTAAAAGCCATACCAAGCCATACCCCTTGGGTTTTCTCACCAGGATGGCGGATAGCCCATGACGGGTAAGATTCCATGAGATGGGGCAACCTAAGACAGGCACCGTCACATGTGATGATCCTTTGGGGCCTGGGTTCAACAACGGATTTCAAAAAACCATACCGGGCCATACCCCTCGGGTTTTCTCACCAAGGTGGCGAGTAGCCCATGACGGGTAAGACTCCGTGAGATGGGACAACCTAAGACAGGCACCGTCATATATGATGATCCCTTGGGGCCTGGGTTCAACAATGTCTTGGCAAAAAAAAAACATACCTCTCAGGGTTGCCAATAATAAAAACAAAAAGGAGGATATGTATGGCACAATGCAGGCCTGGTCCTAGCCAGACCACATGGCAGAAGAAACCAGGAAGTGGCTTCTGTGAACATGGCGTGCTGCGCAGGCCTGGCATGACAATATCTACAGTCCCATGCTCGCAAGAAGCCTGCTACGAGATGTCCTGTCCAGAGACAGGCTGTCATTGGTCACAAAAAGGGGACCACCCCATACAATGATTGGCCAGCCAAGCCCCTTAAAACCCATGTGCACTTCCTCAATAAACGAGTTTGCAGCAGCTCTCTTCCCGCTTTTACCCAACTCCCGGAGTCTGTGTCATGATTCCGCGCTGCTCACTCCAACTCAGCAGAGACCCTGCTGTTCCTCCTGGGTTGGCCTTGGGGGGACCGCAACACACATATGTTTTCTGGTTTATGTGTCATGTTTGTGAAGGTGGAGAACAGAGGTTAATGTTAGCTATCTTCCCCAATCACTCTTTACTTTATTTACGAGGCACAGTCTCTCACTTGAATGCAGAGCTTGCCTGTTCAGTTAGTCTAGCTAACCAGTTTGCCCTGGAGATCCTCTCTTTCCACCAGCCATGCAGTGGGACTCCAGGTGAGCTGCCATGCCCACCGACCATTTTCATGCATTTCAGCATTTCATCCTCACACGTCTTCACACTTGCCCAGCACTTTACTCACTGAGCTGTCTCCCCAGCCCTCGTGCATTTGAAAATGTGGCCAGAGAACAACTGCTTTCTTTTGGGAGACTCTAAATCTTTGTGTATCTCAGTTTCTCTACCTTCAAAGTAGGGAAGACCAAATCTGGACAACTGTCTTGACAGCACATGGGCAGATCAGTTTCTTGTTCCCATGGACTTAAGACAAAAGCAGTATTCACACCCAGGATTCAAGTCTTCATCTCTCTGGCCTCTAGAGTGTTCTATGTTTTATTTTTACTTTTTATGTGAAGAACAGGTTTTTTTTCAGACTTTCAGAGTCTAGGGGAATTGCATCAATGGCAGAAGAAGCTGGCTGCCATTCACAGATCCAAGCAGAGAAACACCACCAATAGCCTGTACCACAAGCAAGCACGAACTGCCCACCCCAAGAACAGCCAAAACTCAAACTGCTCTCTCCACACCTTATAGGGTTGGGCTGAACTTCCACCTCAAACATACCTTAGCGCTGGAGCCCAGTGACACCTCCTTCAGCAGGCTGCAGGAGACTTAAGCAAGAAGCTTAACCTTAATCAAAAATACCTGAAGCTAGAGGAAACATACATTCACATTCAAACCACCACAGTGGCCAGAGTGGTTGTGTGAAGTTATTAGTAAAATCTTATATTAGCATATAAAATTAGTGGCCTTGTTAAAATATTTTCCTACATGTTTGTCATTGCACTTTGTTCATGTTCACTCCTCCATTATGCTCTTCTGTCTCTCCTTCCCTTCCCTCAGATCTCTTTCCTCCTCTTCCAATACTTCTCGTTCTGCTTTCATGTCACATGTGTCTGTGGGGTAAGTGGACAGATGGAAGATGGACGGCTGAACAGATAATAGTACAAGGTCCAGTAGATACCATGGATCAGATAGATGAACGGGCTGACAATGGATGGGTCATAAATAGATAGTACATGATAGATAGATAGATAGATAGATAGATAGATAGATAGATAGATAGATAATAGATGATAGATAGATGCTAAAATGGATGACTAGAGAGATGGATGGGTATATGATAGATGATGAATGGCACATGATTAGATGATAGTTATATAGATAAATAGATAGATAGATAGATAGATAGATAGATAGATAGACAGATAGACAAATAGATACTGCATATAACCAAAAAAGTGATATTTTGTCTTTGTTTTTTTTTTCCTCCACTACCCTCACATGTTTCCTACTCTCTTACCCACCAGACCCCTTGTTCCTCCACATACTTTTCCTTATATTTTCAGGCCTTATAGATATGTTGTAAATCTTGACTTCATATATGTTAAAGGACGTGTGATTTTTTTGTTTGTTTTTGTTTTTGTTTTTCAAGATAGGATCTGACTATAGCCCAGGCTGACATGGAATTCACTATGTAGTCTTTTTTATTAAGCTCATGTTTCCATTCAGGATAATTGATGATTAGAAAAAGAGTACTCTGGGGCTGGAGAGATGGCTTAGTGGTTAAGCACTTGCCTTTGAAGCCTAAGGACCCTGGTTCAAGGCTCGATTCCCCGGTACCCATGTAAGCCAGATGCACAAGGTAGTGCATGCATTTGGAGTTCATTTGCAGTAGGTGGAGGCCCTGGTGTGCCCATTCTCTCTCTCTTTCTCTCTCTGTCGGTCTGTTGCTCTCAAATAAATAAATAAAAAATAAACAAACAAAAAAAGGTTGAGCAAGTATTTAAAAGAAAAAGAAAAGAGAACTCTGTCATGTATAAAAGGACTCAGATGGGCTGGAGAGATGGTTTAGCAGTTAAGGCACTTTCCTGCAAGGCCCAAGCATCCATGTTTAATTGCATGCATCAGGAGTTTGGTTACAGTGGCTGGAGGCCTTGGTGTGCCTATTTTCTCTGCTTCTTTCTCTCCCTAATTCTCTGCCTCTTTCTCTGCCTCATCTTTTCTCTCTCTCTCCTTCTCTCAGAAAAATAAATAAATAAATAAATAAATAAATAAATAAATAAAATAAAGGACCCAGATGGTCAACTGTGAAAGTTGCAGTAGAGATATATGCTGGTGTGACTGTGATGGTGGGTGGGAGCTTGCTACCCATTGTAGTGTAGATAAGATTTTTATGGTGCCATGAAGTGCCTTACCCAAAGCCTTCACAATGGTCAGTGCAATCACTGGAAGAGTTGGGCTGTCCAGGATGCCACCTCTGCTTCTAGTCTGCTTTAGGGAGCTGGTTCTGTGTCCAGTGTTAACTGGGAACTTAGCTCTGGATTAATCTTGTAAAACTTTCCCCCTTAAATTCCACTCACACAAAAACATTTACTAGTGGAATCAATCTTGTTGATAACTTAAGGGGAAGAAAAGAAGGCAATATTATCACCCTACAGAGTTAACACACTCCTTATATCCTTCCATCACCATGATGGGAGCATCCTCCAGTCCTTTCTGCACCCCCTTACTCCAGCTCCACCCCATCACTGGTTTCTCTCCTTACTGAAACCTCAGTTCTCTTTCTCTGTCTCTCTCTTTGATGCATCAGTTTCTCAGAAGCCCTTGTTCTATTACCCATGCTCCTCAAAAACCCAGAGATGGATTTCAGCCCTCCTGAATAGATCATAACTATTATTCTGCCATTTAAGCATCTGACCTTTGGGCTCCATATTCTATCCTGAGCAACATATTACTGTTTAGTCACTAACAAGTTCTATTCTCTCCCATTGGGAATCGAACCCAAGCTGTCATATGTGCTAGGCAAATGCTCTATCCACTAAGCTATGTCTCTAGCCCTACACTATGTTCACTGTATAAAAGGAAGATTGATAGAACATTTGCAAAACAGGGTTTTTCAGAAGCCTGTGTGAAATTTTTCATTTGTTTTTTTATTATTATTATTATTTGAGAGAGGCAGAGAGAGAGAAAGACAGAGATGAAGAGGTGGAGAGAGAGAGAATGGGTACGCCAGCAGCCTCTCAGTCACTGTGAACAAACTCCAGACATATGCACCCCTTGTGGGCAAGCACAGCATTGTGCCCTTGCATCACTTTTTGTGTCTGGCTAAACGTGGGACCTGGAGATTGAACGGGCGTTCTTGGGCTTGGCAGGCAAGTGCCTTAACCGCTAAGCCATCTCTCCAGTCCAAACTTTTTCATTTCAAAGAGAGAATGTGGTGTACTTGTCACCACTGGGAGGTGATTGGTAGATGGTGCGTGGGTTTACCACTTAGATCAGAGTAGGAAGAAAGCAGGTTTACTGGGTACACTACAAGGAGTTGTGCTGGGCAGTGCAGTAGTACTGCCTGTCCTTTTCAATCTCTGCTTCGATAGCTTGGACCATAAGTGTCTTCCAAATGCCTGCAAGTTAAAGGTCTGGTCCCCAGACTGACACTTGTGGGAACCCATGAGACTGTTAAGAAGTGAAGCTTAGTGGGAGATCCTCGGACATTGGAGTATGTCTCTGAAGAAGATCACGGAACCCCATTCCTGTATATTTTTCTCTCTTACCATTTTCTCCTCTAAGGGAAACAATTTTGCCAAGCACTGCCATGGTGCTGTGTCAATGTGCCACAGGCCCAAAGCAATGCAGCTATAGCAGACAGCTTTAGGTTTGCTGAGATGAACTTCCAGACCAGGCAGCTATAGAGGAAGGGATTTATTGAAGCTTACAGATCCAGGGGAAGTTCCATGGCAGAAGAAGCTGGCCTGCTCTTACAGGACCAGGCAAGAGAAAGAGAAAGCCAAAAGCCACACAGCACAACACACTTCAGGAACTCCAGCTAGGCACACTTTGCATATTTTCTTATTGAAATCTCAAACCCACCATCACACCTTAAGATTCGCCCAGTGACATTGCCTCCAGCCAGGTGGCTGCACATGCAAAGTACAAACTAATAAAACACTGAATATATTGGTGGCCATTTATTTAAACGACCACAGAAGCCAATCAATTATGGACTGAGACCTCCAAAGCTGGAAGCTCAAATAAACCTTTTCTTTTTGTAAATGGATTGTCTTGGTTATTTGTTACAGTAACAGAAATTTGAACAATACATTCTGTAAGACCAAGTCAACAGTTAGCTGTTAGGCAGGGACATGCTATGACTTCAGTGGGGGCTAGGGTTTTTTTCCTCAATGTACCACTTCCTCTATTAAATCTATCATCTACCTATATAATATATATGAATCTCTTACAAATATTTCAGATATCTGATTTCAGTCATATCTTTATGACAATCAGTATAAGACAAATATTACACTTTTTTGTTCTAATTTTAAAAGGAATTAAAGGTAGGTGTTGTATTTCAGTGGTAGAGGGCTTGCTTAGCACGTATAGGGCCATGGCTTTGGTTCACAGCAAAAATAAGTAAGTAGATAAATAAATTTATTCCTGAGGCCCTAACATTCATGAGACACTTATGTTTCCTGTGACCACTAAGTACATTTGGGATGTTAACAAACACATTTTCCAGCCGGTGCTATATCTGAGGACGTGGCTCACTCACCAATGAACCTGTCTGGTGGCTAGAAATTGGCCTACCCTGAGGCTGGGCCAAGGTGGATCTCATCCTGTTATGCCTTTCCTTTTCCAAGGAAGTGGCTCAGTGGCCAATTGTCTTCCACTAGGTCAATCTAGCCCACCTGGGCTCCCCAGCAAACTCCTCACAGAAGGGATCCAAACAACAAGGTCCACAGGATGACAAGAGAGGGATGGAGCAGAAGAGAGCACGTACTCATCTTGGAGATGCTGGGTACCAGGCCAAGTATTGCTTCATCTTTTATTCATGACTGTTTGGAAATGATCAGTCAAAATGTGTGTTAGGTCCTGTGTCAAGGCTCTATCCTGAGCATGGCAACCAGCTTATTCATATTTGTAGTCATATGTATTCATATGTAGATTCTCTTTGATCTTATTTTATTTTAGATAGAGCAAAAGTGAGAGCAAGAGAGAGAAAGAGAGAGTGTGTGTGTGTGTATTGGTGCACCAGGAGCTCAGCCACTGCAATTGAACTCCAGAAGCTAGCACTACCTAGTGGGCATGAGTGACCTTGAGCTTGCCTTACCTTTGTGCACCTGACTTATATGGTATCTGGGGAGTCAAACATGGCTGTCTAGGCTTTGCAGGCAACTGTCTTAACCACTAAGCTATCTCTCCAGCCCTGATCTTCTTTTATAGATGAAAAGGCTGATGTTGAGAGCTAACTCTTTGCAAAGTAAAAGACCGTAAGCACAGTTAGGAATAAAGTGAAAGCTCGGGAATGGCTGCCATGAGCTGCGTTTCAGGAAACGGCTCATGTCTTCTTGGCACACATATAAGATGCGTTCTTGTTGCTGGAACAAAACACCCAACCAGAAGCAGTTTATGGAAGGAAAGGGTTTGATTTTCAGCTTACAGTTTCCATCACTGTGTAAAAAGCATGGCAGAGGCAGGAATCACATCATCACACCAGCAGAGAAGAAATAGACAGAGATGAAGGCAGAAGGTGCAACTTGCTTTCTCCTGTGGTTACAGTCCAGGAATCCAGCCCAGGGGATGGAGCTGCCCACAATGAGGGTGGGTCCTCTCACCTCAACTAACCTAATCTAGAAAATCCCTCATAAGCATCACCAGAGGTTCATTTCCACGGTAATTCTACATCTTGTCAAGTGGACAACCAGAGACTAAATATCACAGCATATCCCGGCTGGAGTAGACTTTGGTACAAATGCTCCATCAGCTACAATGTGGACCTTCATGTCTGACAAAGGATGGACACTTTTAGTCCTGAACACATGATAATGCAGGCACTATCCCATTAGGGCTTAGGTATATTTTTGAAGAGTGTGGGATAGACCAGAAAAATCAGAATAAATGATAACAGGGAAACCCCATGTACTATGGGTCCCAAGGTCCTTTCAGTATAACCTACATGTAGTTTCTTATTTATCACAGCAAGTACAGGGGAAGAACTGGAGGATCATCCCAAATACTTAATGGTAATGGGTAGTTACTTTTCCTATGAAGAACCAGTTTGTGGTGGTTTGATTGAAATGTTCCCTGTAGGCTCCTGTGTTTCGAATACTTGGTCTCCAGCTGGTTGCAATTTGGTAGCGCTGTGGAGCCTTTGGAAAGTGGAGCCTCGCTGCAAGAGGTGTGTCCCTGGTGGCAGACCTGGAGGTTTTTTCATCCAGCCCCTGGGTGTTCGGAGCTAGCTGGTTCTTGCTGTGTTCTTCCAGCCGATGTGACAAGATGTGACATCCTCGACATCTATTCTGCCATGCTTTTGCTACCAGGATGAAAAGTCTCCCCAAAACCATAAGCTGGAATAAACTCTTTCCTTCCACTAGTAGTTTCAGGTCAGGCTTTCTCAGCAACATGAAGATAACTGCTCCATTACATAGTTCCTAAAGATCCCTTGACAACAGTACTTTTCAGAATATAACAGTCCATTCAACTGCCATATGACTCTATCCGGTGTGAAATGACAATACCATCAACCATCACTATTGCTATACTGTTTTTGAGGATTTGCTTTGTGCACAGAGCATAGTAAGTACTTAGGTGTCATATGTGTCTCTTACTCATCACTCCCTGGGAGATAGAGGGTTTTGTTTTTTTCTAGCCCAGGCTAAACTAGAACTCACTCTATAGGGCCAGACTGGCGACAAAATCACAGTAATCCTCTGACCTTAGCCTTCTGAGTGCTGGAGTAAGGGCATGTGCCAGCACACCTGGCTTGAGATTTGTTGAGAAATATATTTTATAAGATGAGGGGATTGAGGTTCAGAAAGACTAACATGAACAAGTTTGCCCAGATCAGAGCCACATTCCATCTCAAACTTGTCTGTAAACTTGAGCTGAGGACCATCAACATATTCCTTCAAACCCTGAAAGCACATGTTTCTAGGCTCCAACTCCAGGTGCTGTTTTGGGTCCTATAACTGAAGATGCATCGATTCAGATATGTACACTAATCCTGACTGTAGAAAGCACTGCATGGGTGATTCACACACAGGACCATTTTACCTCCTAAAAGATACTTATCAATGCCTGGTCATGTATTTGGTTGTCACAAATGAGGACAAGAAAGCTTTGCTCCTGGCATCACCTAGAAGCCAGAGATGCTACCAATATGTTGTAATTAATAGTGCACCCCCCCACCCAGTCAGCAGTGATCCAGTCCCAAATATTAATAGTGCCAAAGTTGAGAACTCTTGTCCCATGTAAACATCCACCTGGATCCCAACTTAATCTAGAATGAATACAGTACTTTTCTACTATCTTGACTCATTTTCTTGCTTACTAAGAAGACAAAATATAACATCACCCCAGCCACTAGAGGCTGACTCTGAAGTGAATGTAGGACCAGGACACTGAGAGGGGAGATGTTATTTACAATGACTCAATGACAACAAGCATATGCCTGGGTAAATGCCTTCCCTTCAATCCCCACTGAGTTCCCTGGTGAAAACGTGTGCATCCCAAGGGCCAGGGCAGCGGAAGTAACCAAATGCCACAGCACATTTCTTGGCAATGCATCAGACCCTCCAGCCTAAGGGTGTGCTTCCTCCAAGAGCTCACCAACAGATTAGGTCCATGAAGGCTCTTTCTAGCTCACTCTGCCCTGTACACAAGCGACCCCTGGCACTCTGTACACAGTTTTGTTGCTTCTGTTGAGAGCTCATCATCTGAGCTCTGATAAGTCAAGGCTCCTCTCTAGTTCTATCTTGGCAAGCACCCTGTGAGGGAGGCAATGCCCTGGTTGTTTTTCATTAAACAGAAACTGAAGAATGGAGAAGCTGAGGTTTCTGGGTACCAAAACAAGAGGGTATGTGTGACACCTGGCTGTCTAGGCATTCTGATCCCACTTCCTTTTTCTGTCCTAGTCATACGATGGGTCATGATAACCCCTTCTCCCAGCAGATATAAGTAGATTTCAAGGACAACATGAAAAATGCTTGCTGTAACTCCTTTTAAGTGCTGTAATTAAGTGCTGTAATTTTGTAACTAGGTAACTGATATATATGTATTATCTGCACTCTGCCCCCTTTTCCCCACTCATATCCAAATATAAAAGAATAGAAAAAATTTTATTATAAACATATCCTTGGGTACACTCTATTAGAAAGAGATTTATTCACAGACTTTAATTAGAAGCAGTCATTACCTGTGACCCAGTTCCAAAGCCATGACCCACCAGGGTATGGGGCACTGTGACTTTGATTGGGGCTTCCCTTCAAAGTGTCCTGTCTCTGGGGAAATAAAAAAAAAAAACAAACAGCACACACTAAAATATAATACTGCTGGTTTCTTTAAAAATTCATCTTTTGAACTCAAAATCAAATCAGCTGGCTCAAGCTCCCGAGCTTTTGGAAGACAGCAACAGATAATCTGGGCAATAGTAGGTCTAAAAAGTCTGGCCAACAATAGACTGATCATAAAGCAAAGACCTAGGGGATTAAACATACTCACGAACAATGAAGCGGCCACAACGAAGGATGAAATCTGTCTTTTTTTTTTTATTTGAGAAAGACACAGAGAGAAAGATCTATCTATCTATCTATCTATCTATCTATCTATCTATCTATCTATCTATCTATCTATCGGGAGAGAATGGGCATACCAGGGCCTCTCAGATGCTGTGAACGAACTCCAGACACATGCACCCCCTTGTGTGCAGGTGTGACATTGTGCGCTTCCATCACTTTTGCGTCTAGCTAAACGTGGGACTTGGAGAATCAAGCAGGAGTTCTTAGGCTTCGCAGGCAGGCGCCTTCACCACTAAGCCATCTCTCCAGCCCAGTGCTTGTCTTTCTTTAGGAGAAGGAAGGGGCTTTCCCTCACACCAAAGGACATGGCTGTGCGGTTGACAAAGGGCATTATTGCCACCCCTCCAATTCTGCACTTAAAAGTGGGAATAAATGTGCCCATGGGTCCTTCTTTCCCCCAAAGAGATGGTGGCAGCTGTGGAAAGAGTGCAGCTCACCTTGACAACCAGAGAGGAAGATGGATGACCCTGGCTCTTCTGAGGGTGTGTAATGGAGCTTTCTCCTTCACTGAGGCCCATTTTTTCCTGAATTCTTCCTCTTCCTGGCTGAACCACACTCCCTTCTGCTTACAGACAGCAAATCTGACTGATAATGTAATGAGCTTGGGACTATAATCTAATGTGATAGGGATTCTGGGCTAAGAATGGGGAAGGCCAGAACTGGCCAGTGATATGCAAACCATAGAGTTGAGGAGGCTTTTGGAGGGCTAGAGGGGCCCTAGGGGACTCTGAGGCTGGTTTGCTAAACAGCCATCAATCAGTTGTCTCCCATTTTCTGGGTCTATGGAATGAGCTCCCCTTCTCCATGGGTGTGACATCTCTTCCTTGAAGGTGAGTCCACATTCCCCAAAGACTCAGTATACCCAGAGGCCCAGCATGCCTGTCCTGATCTTTCTGTCATGTTTTCTACTTGCTACAACTTCAAAGGGAAGTAGAGGTTCAACTCTTTAAATTGAAGATGATAAATATAGAATGTTTAGAAAGCAGCATTTAAGTCATACTTAAAACACACATATTTTTAGGACCCAGAGAAAAGCTACCACTGTTCTTTAACTCAATGTTGAACCATCGAATTGCCTTCTAAATGTTTATGCCCATTAATTAATGCCAGCCTCATTTTTTTGGTTACAGAAGCTCTATTTTATAGGTGGCAGTAAATATCAGGAAGACTCAAAGCTTGTCAAGATGACAAGAAAAGAAAGCCCAATGCTTAGCACTGGATGAGACATCACTGTCACCTGCCATGGCTCGGAGAACACTGAGAGGAGGTGGCGGAAATAACACTGCGAGCCAGAGACGCTTCTCTATGGAGATGACAGCAGACACTGAGGAGACTCCAGACTCAACAAAACTGGAAGTAGCAGCTGTTGAGAATGCTGCAACACGACACAAGACCTCTCTTTATTCCCTCCAAGGCTCAGGAAACATTGTGGAAGAGCGGGCAAAAAGAATTTAAGAGCCACGTGTCACGAAATAATCCTTTGGGGGCACTGCCATCTGGACAGGAACTGAGTGGTGCATGCATGGCGTCACAGTGCTGTCATTACCCCCAAAAGACCTGCATAGTTCTGAGATCATCCACTTTTTGACATAGAGGACAGAGGGGGACAAAAGAAAGGAGACATCAAAACAGAAGAAGAACTATTAGGAAAGAAGAGAAAGTTCAATGGAATATATGATGGAAAAAAACAAACAAAAAAAAGTAATTGTGCTGGTTTGATTCAGGTGTCCCCATAAACTTAGGTGTTCTGAATGCCAGCTTCCCAGATGATGGAGATTTGGGAATTAACGCCTCCTGCAGGCAGTGTATTGTTGGGGGTGGGTTTATGGGTATTATAGTCAGTTTCCCCTTGCCAGCATTTGGCACACTCTCCTGTTGCTATTGTCCACCTGATGTTGGCCAGGGGGTGATGTTCACCCTCTGCTCATGCTGTTATTTTTCCCCTGCCATCATGGAGCTTCCCCTCCCGTCTGTAAGCCAAAATAAACCTTTTTTTCCCCCCATAAGCTGCTCTCGGTCAGGTGATTTCAGCCAGCAATGCAAACCTAACTGCAACAATGATCATTATTAAATTATTTATAAGAATATTTTTAAAAATTCAAGTAATAAACACACATGTATTGCAGTTTGGGCACAAATCCCCACCCCAGGACTGCTGGTAGTGAAGATAGGGAGAATTAAACTTGGAATGGGGAAAGTGGGGTCTCCTAATAAGAGAGGGTTTCTCACCCCTGATGTGATCAGCCACTAGAAAAGAGGATTTAGGAAGCTTTTGCCAAGAATACCCAGAGGATCCCTGGTGTGAGAGCTAAACTCAGTAGTCAAGAGGCGGATTGTGTTAATTCAGTTGCCACACTTTGCTCACTCTTCACACGTGTTAACTAAGCCAGGTCCCTTTCTCCCTTCTCCTCTCAACTAACCTAACCCCCTGAGGCACTCGCTTGCTGTCACTTGGCCCACGGGCGGCATCTGGGTCCTGCTCTGTCCACTCCGTGCCAGCCTACCGCTGAGGGGTCCCATGGGCTGCTGCTTCTCACAGCGGGGTATCAACACAGAGAGGGACTTAGCTCTGCCTCTCTGAGTTAGTGACAGTGTTCTGAGCTTTTGCTGGGGTTTTTATACCCATTTTTTCCTCAGTCATCCTGGCTGCTGATAGCCACCTTAGGGTTAGCTCATTCACATCTCAGTGCGCAGCCAGTCTGTAGTAGATCTCCGGTTGCCATGGTGATGTCACTGCTGAGTGAGTGTCCCCCTTTTTTTTTTGTAATTTATTTTTATTTATATTATTCTGATTTTTTTGTAATTTATTTTTATTTATATTATTCTGATTTTACATTCATAGTGTTGGCTCCCTTATCCTCCTCCCTGCCCTCCCTCTTCCAAAGGGACCCTCATCAATGGGGAATGTGGGTCATGCATTGTGGGGGTAGTCAAGAGTTATGGGGGGTAGGCCAAGTCTCTGTGCATAATGCCCCAACTTGTGGCTCTAACATTCTTTCTGCCCCCTCTTCCGCAAATTTCCCTGAGCCACATTGGGATCATTTTAGTTCTACTTCAGTGATGAGGTTTTGGGAGCCTCTGTGTCTCTGGATATCTGGCTTAGTTGGAGTTGGATGTTCTCTGTGTTTATCTCCTTCAGCCTTTTTCTGGTGTCGTGATCACCAAGAACGCTGTATTCTTGCCTGTCCCCCCGCATTACTCTATGGTTTCAGCTGGGGCCCAGGTGAGGTGTGATTGGCGGATCCTCCCTTCAGGTTCATTGTCCATCTGAAAAAGATAAGCAAATTCTCCAACGGAGACAGAAGTTAGTACTAGATAGAAGGGATGGCCATAGATATTTTGGAGGGAATTTTATATGCGTAGGCTCTATTCTAGCCCACATTTGGTGGTATCTTGATCTTGGAGACTGAGCTCATTTTTGTACATGTTTTTGACTTATGTCCCAGTTCCAGCAATGAGTTCCATTCCACTGAGTGGATCTATTAGCCAAATCAAGAGCCATTGGTTGCCCACCATGGCTGTGTGCCACTACTGCACTTGTTTGAGCATTATGTCAGGTTGTTTCTTGCTGGGTATCTTAGACAGGAAGTTGTTTGGACTGATGTCGGCCATTTTCCCCCAGTTGCTCATGTAGCACCCTCTGGTACTAGACTAGCTAACAGTCTTGGGACTAACCCTCTTCCAGATTCTGGCCAGGTCTCTCCATGTTTGGTCTCACACATGTATGCTATTTTCAACAGTAGAGTCTTACCATTAACCTTTGGTGGGTCATCAAGAACTCTGACAGAAATCTGTCTTTTTTTCTGTTTTTTACCCCTAACTATTGCTCCTCACAATCCCTGAGTTATTTGATGTGATCTTGACATAATCTCCTCAAAGCAGGGTAACCCAAATAAACTGTCCCAGAAACCACTACTGTGGCTCTGTGAAATATGTATGCAGAGAAATAATTTCAGAAAAGTGCAAGAGTTTTGACTAATTATAGCAGCTGTTCTTATTAAATCCATTTTCCTCTTTCATAAGAGCAGAGATGTGTCATTGTTGGGTTGAGGCCTGGTGGTTACATCAGCTTGTTTTCTCAGCCAATCACTAGTTCTCAAACAGCGTTCAGGCACTGAGCAAGATATATGGTGACTTCAAGACTTTACTCAGAATAGGTTTTCTCTCCACCACTAGCAGTATATGCACCTGCCTATATTGCTGGCAGCCCAGTCCCAAGCAGCGGTATGTCTAGTCTTACTTAGAACATTGTCAGAAATGGTCCACAGCAATCAATATTGCTGCTTTGCAGGTAGAAAGGCTGAGGTGCTCTGTGCCTCGTAGAAGTGTGCTTAGGAAAGCAGACAGAAGTAGAACCATCTCTAACTCGCCTCAGAGTTCCAGGCCCTCCGGCCACATCTGTTCATCAATGTGCACGGGGATGTCTCCCTGGACGAATGAAGGTCTACAGTATTCTCCCCTTCAGCCAGTGGTGGGAGCATTCTGCAGTGTTCAACCTGCATCTCATGTTCCTTTCTCACGAGCGACTTTTAGTGAACATTTGGCTGTGCATTCTGTTTTTGAAATCACAATTATCATGCCTTCTGTCTGATTAGCAACTGCCACCTGCTGGGTGAATGCCAACCCAGAGGATCAGGCTGGTGTTCTGTCTCCAGGCCATGTTCCATGAAGCAGAACCATTTTCATCCTGCTGAGTGCCCTGGGGGATGCACCCCACCATGCCTGGTATGGTCCCTTTTCTTCGTGTGCAGCAGGCATCTCAGAGGGAACACTGAGGAAGCCCAGGAGTCTAGATGGCCCAAGATGATTGGTGGGAAAGAACACATGGGGCTTCGAGGCCCCTAATTACTTTGGGACTTTGGTTCTGCTGAACTGAATGAGTTTCTCCTGTTTGGGCTTTTTTGCCATCTGTCTGTCTGTCTTCTATCTATCACCTTTCATCTATTTATTCATTTTTTAAAATATTGTATTTGTTTATTTGAGAAAAAGGGAGAAAAGAGGCAGAAAGAGAGAATGGGCATACCAGGGCCTCTAGCCATTACAAATGAACTCCAGGTGCATGTACCACCTTGTGCATCTAGCTTACACTGGTACTGGGGAATAGAACCTGGGGTCTTTGGTGTCACAGGCAAGTGCCTTAACCCTAAGCTATATCTCCAGCCCTAATTTTGCTTTTGTTGAGATATAACTTACATGCTATAAGATTCACTCCCTTAAGTTGTATGGTTTGGCACATTCTTGTATACTCTTTTTTTTTTTAAGTTTTATTTATTTACTTGTAAGCACAAAGAGAGAGAGAGAGAGAAGAGAGACAAACAGAGAGATAATGGGCATGCCAGGGCCTCTGGACACTGCAAATGAACTCCAGATGCATGTGCCCCTTGCTTATGTGGGTCTTGGGGAATTGAACCTCATTCCTTTGGCTTTGCAGGCAAATGCCTTAACTGCTAAGCCATCTCTCCAGCCCCATTGTATACTCTTATAGCTGCAGACTCATTGCTGCTGAGCCTCAGAGAGTGTTCACAGCCCCCGCAAAGCCACCTGTACCCACTAATCATCACTTCCCAATTTATTTCTCAATCCCCAAGCCCCTGGTTACAAGTCCTAACCTACTTCCCGTCTCTGGGATTGGGCAGTTTCTTTCTAAAACCTTTGCTGCAGGCACTCCTGGCTAGGATCCAAACGGGGAGAGTGGGAGAATGGTTTCTGGAGAAAAAAGAAAATAAGAAAAAGCAAGAAGAGAGAGAGAGGAAGGGGGAAGGCGCAAGACCCAGCCATAGTTTGGAGAAGAGACTTACTTCGTAGAGGGTAGGAGAGAGGGTAGAGGGAGGAGAGGGCAAGAAGGACAGAAGGAAGACCTGAATCTCTGTTCTCCGAGGAGCATCTGCTGGTGTGGGAGTCTGTGTGTCTGTCATGAAGGACAGTAAACCAGAAGGGCATTTGCAGGAGGTTAAGGTGCTGCCATTTCCTTCTGAGTTTCACTGCATTTGATATGGAAAATTAGCCCCGCTCCATCATTGCACGCAATTGTTACGGTGCGTTGCCTTGCAAATTAGAAGGTGTCTTCTGCTCCCCAAATCCATGATACACATTATAGTTCTATGCAATTTTGCTGGGAGTGCAGTGAGATTTTGTGTAATTAAGAAAAACAAATCAGCTTACCTAAAGTTATTCTTTGGGGAATTTTTTTAATTTCAGTAATTTAAAAAAATTTATTTATTTGTGTGTGTGTGTGTGTGTGTGTGTGTGTGTGTGTGTGCGTTCACGTGCCAAGGTCTTCTGCCGATACAATGGCATGCCAGACACTTGCACCCCTTTCTGCATCCCATTTTACATGGGTGCCTGGGAAACTGAACCTAGGTGACAGGCTTTGTAAGCAAGTGCCTTCAAGCATCTTGAAGGCTCCATGTCTTTTATTTACATTTTTTTTTTTTTTTGGAGAGAGACAGAGAGAGATGGGCGCCCCAGCAGTCTCTCAGCTGCTGTGAATGAAATCCAGATGTGTGCGCCCCCTTGTGGTCAAGTGCGGCATTGCACCCTTGCGTCACTTTGCATCTGGCTAAACGTGGGACCTGGAGATTGGAACTGCTAGATTCTTAGGCTTAGGAGGCAGGCGCCCTAACCGCTAAGCCATCTCTCCAGCCCTACTTTTTTAAAAGTTATTTGTCCTGGGACTGGGGAGTTGTCTTATGGGTAAAGTGCTTGTATTTACTTTTCAAAAGTTATTTGTCCCAGGACTGGGGAGGTGTCTTAGTGGGTAAAATGCTCGCTGCATAACCATGAGGACCTGAGTTCTGATCCCAGCATCCATGTAAATGCCAGGTTGACATGGTGGCCCACCTGAAACTCGAGCAGGAAGAAGGTGGGGACAAGGGATCCAGTCTGGCAACACTAGCTGAATTAGCAATCTCTGGATCCCCAGTGAGAGAACTAGTTGCAATAAATAAGTTGGAGAGCAATCGATGTCAACCTTTGACCTCCATCTACACATACATGCATGCATACGCATCACACACACAGGTGGATCCATACATGTAAACACACACAAAACAAATCATTTACCCTTCTATCTCCATTCCTTTAGTTATTCAATACAAGCCTTGTTTTCATCAAGCACCTTGCTATAGTTTTGAAACCCGACAAAGCTGTCTGATGTGAGAGAACCCTAAGAGCAGAGTATTCACCCCAGATTTTGATCTAAAAGCACCTTTTATTATTGGCTTTCTCAAGGGAAAGATGGTTTCATGTGCTTTTCTTTCCCCCTTATCTATTTCTGTCTTTTTTCCTAATCTCGTTTCAGAACTCGCTGAGCTCTTTCTGCTTCTCCACGAGCTACTGTTCGGTTGGTAACTAAGACAGCTCCCGAAGCATTGCCAGTATCTGATTCTAGGATTTTAGCAAGAACGTGTAATTCACATAATTGTGTTTGATTAGGAAAGGATGGCTACATCTTGGATTGGATTGACTGGGGCATAACTATTTTAGAGCTTGTTATTAAGCATTTAAACATTATTGGGCAATTTCCTATGGCTGTTTGAGATGTCTGTTTTCTCTTAGAATAATAGAATTCTTGTGAAAACCTTTAAGATAGCATTTTATACTTAGTGGGGGATGCTGTGCTTTGCTGGATCTTAATGTTGCAAATATTTTTTCCAGTATTTCCATTCAAAAGCATGAGCTGCCCAAAGCTATAATCTTATTAATAGTGGATGTCACCTCCACTTGAGAATCCACTTGACTTGATGTTTTACAAGTAAAGTCTCCCTCCATGGCTGTCACACGAATGCAGAGACTGCACGTCACCCCTGAACTTGTGATTCCAAAAAGCACGGGCCTGATCAGCTGTTATGCGAGATAGTGTACAGAAAAAATGGGGAGCTGGGAATATTTTCAGTAGATGCTAATAGCTTCAGTGTGCTCTTTAACTACATAATGGACCATTATATTTCATCTCAATGAATGTGAGATTATGGTAGACTCCAACATCAATCTATTATTGCAAAATAGTTTTTGTACTGTGAAATCAATAACTGTTTTCACATTGCTATTTTCATTCTTTTGGCAGTGTTGTAAGTTGAAAATTTTCAGCTGTGGCCCTACTGATGTTTTGAGCCTGGTAATTCCTTTTTTTTTCCTAATTAATTATATGTGCTTGTGTGTTAGCGCGTGGGCATGCGTGTGTTATGGGGCATGAGTGGAGATCAGAGGACAACTTTCAGACCAGTCCTGGTTGTCCACCTCAATTCAAGATGGGGTCTCTCATGGTTCACCTCTCCATTTGCAAGCTTCTGGGAAATTCTCCTGTCTTCATCTCCCCTCTCACTGTAAACACATTGGGGTACAGTTTCTGCCCATGGATTCTTTTGTTGTTGTTGTTGTTGTTTTTTGTTTTTGTTTTTGGTTTTTCGAGATAGGGTTTCACTCTGGCCTAGGCTCACCTGGAATTAACTACGTAGTCTCAGGGTGGCCTCGAACTCATGGCGATCCTCCTACCTCTGCCTCCCAAGTGCTGGGATTAAACGTGTGCACCACAATGCATGGCTGATTCTGGCTTTTTATGGGGGATCTGCAGAAAGAATTCAGGTATTCAGAGTTGCATAGCCAGGCTTTTATTCACTGAGCGTCTCCCGAGTCCCGAGAAACTCTTTCTGAGAGGAGTGGTAATGAGAAATGTAAGGCACTTGGGAACACCCTGAGATCTAGATGCCTTCCTGAAGCCAGCAGCATCCTTCATCCCACATGAGACAACTAAAGAGCCTCGAGGTATTGCCAAACATCCCCTGGGGAACAAATCATACTGTGTTGAGAAGTACTGGTGCTGATGCAGGAGGGAGAGCATCCTATGCTCTTGAATTTCTCAGTCCTCGAATCTGAACAAGCATCATTTATCATTTAGGAGCCCATTTACCAATTGATTCTCTTTCAATCAATAGAACTGAGTTGAGAAAGTATTCCAGTACAAAAAGGCACCACCTTTTGGATAATTCCAATAGAACCCCTGGGACCAGGTAATTAAAGATATTCTTAACTAGCTGTCTCACCAAAGTCAATACAAACTACAGTTCCATCCATCTTCACTACAAAGCACATGCTCCTCTAACAATGCTCTGTTTAGAGATCGTAGAAGTGGGAATTGAGGAAAGAGAATTACGCCGGGCATCTTATCTGCGTAATGAATGTGTTTGACACACATCAACCTGATGATTCTGCAAATCCGATGAGCAGTCCCCTAGCCTCAGTGTAATTTGGAATGAAGCCATCTCTTATGATAGGGGAAGGAGGTAAGGCTCTGGGGAAAGAGACATAATGACAGTGCTGAGACAATATCAATTCTGGAGGATGCCTACCTGAAATGACTGTTTATAAACTCCAGGGTTATCACCAAGGATTGGCGGGATGTGGCTGTTTAATATATCGATGTGGCCTGGACTAAGTCAGTTCAAACCTCAGACCCACTTATGAGCCATTTGAACTTGACCAGAGTTTTAAAGTCTTCCTTCCTCTCTTGGTATTCCTGCAAGCACTGGGTAAGTTGATACATGAAACACTTAGAAGACCTGACACAAACTCAATATTTCTCAAGTGCTGTCAGTATTCAGACAACACAGATAGCCTTACACATAGAACCACCGGCTGACACAGGGCATGGGGGAGGAGTGTGTACTCTCGACTGTCTGGGTTTGGAGCTGAGCCCCATGGAACGCAGTGTGATGTCTGTACCTGGTTTTGTCGGCATAAATTGGTTGTAAAGATTAAATGAAAAAGGTTGGTAGAGCATCTGGCTTGAGGCTTTTATTAAAGAGGCATTAATAAAAGATAAATGTCAGATTCCTTCTCCCAGGTATCCCAGTCCTGGCTGGTTATGAGGTCCAGGACAATTCCTTAGTGCCTCAGATCCACAGTTTTAATCTGTAGAGTCATCCACATGTCTTTTCAGCAAATTTTAGTTATCTCCATGAAGATAGGCCCAAATAAGTCCTGGAGATCTTGTATTCCTCATTTTTTAAATGGTGAGAATACTGACTATATATTATATATAATATACTATATATATTGAATATATACATCACATATTTGCATATACCACTTGGTTGCAGCCATTTTGACTCATATAAGACACTTTTCATTTTTAAACTTTGAAGATTTCTTAAGTTAGGAGATCATGAAGGGTAGAACAAAAAAGGCCAGGAGGTTTCCACTGACTCCAAGTCCAATATGACTTATCAGCAAGCTGTGGCTACATTGCACACCAGCACCTCCTGCACCTTCACTAACACACACATCACGTTCAGAGGAAACATCCTGATGCTTTTCTCCAGCAAGCTGTGAGTCCTGTTCTGGGGGTTTTGCATGCTCTTCCCACATCACACTTTAGGACTCCCCTAAGTCAATTTGAAATGGTGCAGAGGAGAAATGGTAAGGACAGCTTAGCATCTGGAAGCATGAGCATTGATTATAATTGTCATATATTAAACTTCTGCTGTATACAAGACACTGTGTGCCAAGTTCTTTCTATATCTTAATGAACGCAAGTGCTATTGAATAAGCAGTGCTATTGTTTTCCCTCTATTTCGCAGCTGACATTGAGGAACTTGGCCTGGAGATGTGGCACAGGTGGTAGAGAACTTGACACACACACATGGCCCTGGGTTCTGTCCTCCTCACTACATTAACTGGATGGTGGTGGCACACACCTATAACCCCAGCACTTGAGAGGTTGAGGCAGGAGGATCAAAAGAGCAAGTTCAGCCTGAGCTACATTGAAAATTTGAGACCAGTCTGAGCTCTATGAGACCCTGTCTCAAAAAAAAAAAGGCAAAAGAAAAAGAAAAACTTTTTTGTGTGTGCATGTGTGTGTGCAATGTGGTGTGTGTGTAATGTGTTATGCATAGTGTGTAGGACACATGTATATGTGTCCTTGCAGCACACCATAGTCTTTTTTTGTTTTGTTTGTTTTGTTTTTTTGAGGTAGGGTCTCACTCTAGCCCAGGCTGACCTGGAATTCACTATGTCGTCCCAGGATGGCCTCGAACTCGTGGTGATCCTCCTACCTCTGCCTCCCGAGTAATGGGATTAAAGGTGTGTGCCACCACGCCCGGCACAGCACACCATACTCTTGTCTGCATGTGGAACATTGGGTGCCTGGCTCCATAGCTCTTCTTTCTGGTCTTGTTTTGACCCAGAGTCTCCTTTTACTGATTCCAGAGTTTGTGGGGCTCCAAAGATTCTTGGCTCAGTGCTCCCCTGGGTGACTGGGGTTACAAGCACATGACCATGCCCAAGTGTTTTACATGGGATCATGCTTCCATAGGAAGCACACTTAACCACTGAGACATCGCTCCAGTCCAAAATAAGATTTTAATTAATAATAAAAAAAGCTGATGTGGTGGCTCCCACCTTTAATCCCAGCACTTGGGAGGCTGAGGCAGGAGGATCACCATGGCAGTGTGGGGCTACCACATTGAGTTCCATGTCAGTGTGGATTAGAGTGAGACCCTAACTTGAAAAAGAAAAAAACAAATAGAAGATTTGAGAAACTCATTCCAGGTCACACGGCTGTTAAGTAGAAGAGCAGAACCCAGTATTTCCTGTACATACCTAAGGGATGGCTTGATTTTGTGTCTAATGGGCAGATGCTGTCCCTAAGTGTGTGAGAAACAGTAAATAAGTGTCATCTGACCACACAGTGCTTCTTATTCACAGTGATGTCCAGCACACAGCCGTGAGGCCCCAGAGGCAATGAGCACTGGGCACTAAAAGTGTGCTGTACTGTGGTGTGGGCACCCGGAGGAGAACTGGATCCACTTCCAGCCCAGTGGCTGGACATTGTTCTAAACTTTTCTGAGCCTGAATCTCCTATGTGTAAAGCTGGGAATCCTTAACTTGAAGGTTATATTGAAAATCAGAGATGCTCTTTACAGTCCATGGCTCAGGCTAAATACCCAGTGAATGGAGTATGCTTCTATTGTCTGCATCCATGCTGTGCGTCACTCCACCACTGCATCGACATCCAGACGGTGGATTATTTAAATTTCTCTCTGTGTGTAGTACGTACGTGTGGAGAGGGATGGAGTGTGTGTATGGAGAGTGTCTGTGGAGGCCAGAGGAAAACGTTCCTTGTTCTCCTTGATTGCTGTTCTGGTTTCCTTGAGAGGAGCCCCTCACAGAACCTGCCGTTTTCAGACAGAATGGTTGACCAGATAGCCGCCGTGATTCTCCTGTCTCTGTGCCCCACAGGACTGGGGTCACAGGCACACATCGCCACACCAGCTGTTGATGTGGGTACTGAGGGTAGAACCCACGTGAGCTCAGGCCCTCTCAGGCTCTTATGCTCGTGTGGCAAGCATTCTTACCCACCCAGCCATTTCCCCAGGCCAGATTTTTAAGACAATGTCTCCAAATCACCATAAAGCAAACATTTTGCAGTGTCCATGAAATGCATATTTGTATTGTGAGCTTTCTCCCTGAAACTATCCTTTACTCTTTCGTGGAGCAAGAAAAAGAAAGTTCTAGAATAATGGTGAAGGGCTCCATCCACTGAGCCCTTGTTGATGGTGACAATAAAAGCAGTGTATTACTCGTGAGTGCTCTTCAGTAAGTTGAGCGTAGCTTACATTGCAGTTGCAGACCTGCATGGCAATATGGCCTGGATGTCTGAATATATCTGAGCTGCACTGGCTCTGCTTCTCCTGGCACATGAAGGTGGGTGGGGAGTATGAGGAACCACAGGGAGGAGAACAGCTTGAAGCACAAGCCCTCTACCTACGCCCATGAAGATAGAGAAAAGGTTTCCCACAGAAGAAGAAAAGATCAGAACTGTGTTGGCCACAGGCAAAATCTGACTTCATCAAACATCAAAATGTTGGATATCTCAATCCGTTCAAGTCCCACAGAGGAACTTCATCAGCCTTGCTCTGCAACCTGTGGCAGGGAGGTCAGAAACTAGGGTTCAATTATTTTGCAAGGCTACAGAACTCTTTCATTCCACAGAGACCCAAGGGACACTGACATGAAAGGTAAGTGAACGGAAAACACCACTGATGGGGTGAAAAGAGATGGCTTAGCGGTTTAGGCGCTTGCCTGCAGACCCTAAGGACCCAGGTTCGTTTCCCCGCTACCCACGTATAGCAGACAGCTTCAGGTTCGCTGAGATGAACTTCCAGACCAGGCACAGTTATGGAGGAAGGGATATTATTTATTGAAGCTTACAGATCCAGGGGAAGTTCCATAAAGGCAGGAAAAGCAGCCTGCTCTCACAAGGCCAAGCAGAGAGAGAAAAGCCAACCAGCCACCACAGCACACAGTGCAAAACTACAGCCAAAAGGTCACACAGCACACTTCAGGAACTCCTGCTAGGCACATTTGCATATCTTTACAATGGAATCTCAAACCCACCATTAACACCTTAAGACCGGCCCCCAGTGACATTGCCTCTAGCAAGGTGATTGCAGATGCAAACTATAACTAATAAAACACTGAATATATTGGGGGACATATATTCAAACTACCACACCACGTAAGCCAGATGCACAAGGAGGCAACAAGGTGGTCCACGTGTCTGGAGTTCCTTTGCAGAGTTGGGATGGAAAACAGGAACTTTGCTGTCCTTCCGCGCTCTGGACTAGCCTGAACAGCTCCTTCTAGTGTCCTGGAGGTATCATATCAATCCTCTAAACCACCAGAATCCAGATGGCATCCCAGTGGATAGACATTTCAAAACCCTTCTTTCCATCATATTCCCTTGAGACAAAGTCTCTTACTGAATTTCAGCTGGGCCAATAGCCAGCAAACCCCAGAGATCCTCTTGTCCCTGCCTCTACTCCTGAGACTACAGGCGCACTGCCATGCTCAGCTTTTTACATGGAGTGCTGTGGATCTAAACTCAGGAGGTCAAGCTTACACAGCAAGCAATCTTACCCAAAGAGCCATCTCCCCAAGTCCTTTTTTTGTTCCATTCACGCTCATGTACACACAGTGGGTCTCTAAGCCCTGCTAGTACTGGTGGATGCTGAGAGACAGGGGGATGTTCCTGGTGACACTGGTCTTCAGAGTCTCCTGAGTAAAGAACAGCCCATTTTCTGAACCCAAAGAGACTTCTAACATTTAATAAAACAGAACAAAATTGCTTTGTATTGCTTCCTATGCCACTATTTTCAAAACAGAAGGTAGTGGAGGAGGAGGAGACATAATAGTTACCAGCATTTACTGAAAGAAACTCAGGGAGGGCTGGAGAGATGGCCTAGCAGTAAAAGCGCCTGCCTGTGAAGCCTAAGAATGCTTGTTCAAATCTCCAATTCCCACACTTACCAGACGCAAAAGCCATGCAAGCATGCAATGTTGCACATGTGCACCAGGGGGCGCATGCATCTGGAGTTCATTTGCAGTGGCTGAGAGGCCCTGGCATACCCATTCTCTGCCTTTTCCTATTTCTCTCTGTCTCTCTCAAGTTAAAAAAGAAAGAAAGGAAGAGAAAGAAAGAAAAGAAAGAAAGAAACTCAGGGAGGTGTTAGCTCATTTGACATGGCCACAAGATTAGATGTCTTGGGAAAAGGCCACCACAAGAAGAGAAAGATATTTTTGTTGTGTTTTGTTTTCTGCTATCTTGGGGCTCTTGGAACACTCAGCGGTCCTGCATCTGGAGCTGTGTTTGGCCTATGGTGAGTTTGCTCCGTATGCACTGGCTAAATAAGAATTAACTGGATGGCACTGTAGAGATGGCTCAGGGGTTAGGTACACGTCCTGTGCAAGCATGAGGGCCCAAGGAATCCACAGACTGCTCAAGTTCCAATGTCCAGATTCTAAGGAAAACAGCTGGCTATGGCCACACAGCTTGTTCTAGTTCACAGGGGAGCCAACCTGAGACTCCATGAAGCTTCCCAAGCTCTGGAAACAGGGAAAGGAGACTCCATCTCAAAAACAAGACCAGATGAAAGAACAATGGAGCGGGATGATCCACTCTGGCCAGTCTAGGTGAGCAAACCGCACTGCAGGTTAGCAGACGGCGCACGACAAGGACAAAACACACACACACACACACACACACACACACACACACACCACACATGCACACACACGCAAAGAATGAATGAACCTGGGGTACTAGACACAGCCAGGTTAGATAGCATTCTCCAGCATGCTGTGATATCTAATTCCACTGTGGGTGTGTTTGGAGTTTGTTGATAACTCTCTTTCTCTCTCACCCATCTCCCAGAAAAGAAAGAGGCAATATGAAATAGGATAAAAATTACACTTTTACTTTTCTTTTGGTACAGCAGATTCTTAAAAAATATTTTTATTTATTTGACAGATAAAGAGGGAGGGGGAAGAATGGGCACGCCAGAGCCTCCAGCTACTGCAAATGTGCTCCAGATATGTGTGCCCCTTATGCATCTGGCTAATGTGGGTCCTAGGGACTTGAACCTGGGTCCTTTGGCTTTGCAGGTAAACACCTTAACTGCTAAGCCATCTCTCCAGCCCATAGTGGAGCACATTAAAAAAAAAAAAACAAAAACAGTATAGTGGTGTTAATAGGCAAAAGTAAAAGCTGAAACCAATTAAGGAGATGACATGAAATAAGATGGAAAAGAAATGGAGATTTAATTGAAGAATGCTGTAATGTAAAATCAAACTGCCAGGCTTTTGCATTGTAATTAATTCTAAGAAGAGAGAAGGCTCATCAAATCCTTCCCAGCTTCCCGAGGAGAATGTTTGCATAACCACCCACCTTGTGTGAGCTTCCCCTGTTCCTGGGGCTTTCTAGTCTCTAGCATGCACCTGGAGTTTGATTACAGTGGCTGGAGGCCCTGGCACACCAATATTCTCTCTCTCTTTCTCTCTCTCTCATAAAAAAGGCCAGTTTGTTGCGCTTGCCTAAAAAAATTTTTTTCTTCTTCTAGGTGGTAGCTTTGTGACTCCATGATCACAGAGCAGCTCTTTCCTTGAGAGGCAATTTTTAGCACTTTCTGATTGAACAGTGCCACGTTGTGAATTCTGCCAGGAAACATGCAATGTGACTGTGAAAACCATTAGTCAGGTGACTAGTGTTCCAGACCTGGATTCTGTCTGGAGTCAGAAATAGTAGCTCTGGGCTGGAGGGTTGTCTTAGTGGTTAAAGCATCTGCCTGTGAAGCCTAAGAACACTTGTTCAAATCTCCAGGTCCCACGTTTAGCCAGACACAAAAGTGACACAAGCATGCAATGTCGCACATACACACAAGGGGGTGCATGTGTCTGGAGTTCGTTCACAGTGGCTGAAATGGCCCTGGCATGCCCATTCTGTCTCTGCCTCTTCCTCTCTCTCTCTGTCTCTCTCTCTCTCTGTGTCTCTCTTAAAATAATAAAAAGAAAAAGAAAAGAAAAGAAAAAGAAAAGAAAAGAAAAAAAGAAAAGAAAAGAAAAGAAAAGAAAAGCAATAGTAGCTGTATCAGGAATGATGAAAAGAGAAACTGCTAGTCTGGGAACTGACAACATCAGGCATCAAGCAAGGCACAGGTAACCCACGTGCTTACAAGATACTTGGCCCTAAACAGATTTTCCCTGAATAGCAAACAAAGGAAGCAGAAGGAGAAGGTTCTGGAAGGAGAAAGTATGGATTCAGCAAAGTCTGAAAATTGTTCTCAAATCTCTTCCAACCCAGTTCCCCAACACCTGAACTCCGTATATAGTGCTGGTTCTGACAGTATGGTCTGGGAGAGGCAGACCCCGAGAAAGCACCTCCATATCCAAGGGTGGGATGATTGAACCTCACTGACAAGGGAGACAGAGACAAATGGGAGGAAACTCAGTTTATTGGCCCCTTTGTTGTGACCACCTCTGCAAAACGTTCTGTGTGGTCAGGTATATTCCTGACTACGACTAGGCAAAGGAGTGGCGTCGCGTCCAGAGAACGCTGCCTCTGGGCAGTAATGGGGTCTTCAGGCTGTAGGCAATGCTGAGTGAAGGCATCGCAGGCAAATCCATTTTCATTTCTGACATGTCATCCTCATCTCTCCCTGACCTGTAACGCTCAACGGCTAATGGCTTACTTTCTTTGTTGTTGTACTTGAACTTATCAGTGGATAGCGACCTTCCCTGCGTCCGGCTATTTGAAGAATTTTTTTAGTCAAGAAAAAATCTGCATACTCTAATTGGTCTATTGTATGTTTTCCCTGCAATTCGTTGATATATTTCACTCAGCAAGGAAACAAAGAGGATGGACAACTTGATCCCTTTTTCTTTTCTTTCTATCTTTGTTTCTTTTTTTTTGTTTTTTTGTTTTTTTGTTTTTTGTTTTTGGAGGTTGAGTCTCACTTTGGCTCAGGCTGACCTGGAGTTCACTATGTAGTCTCAGGGTGGCCTTGAACTCACGGCAATCCTCCTACCTCTGCCTCCCGAGTGCTGGGATTAAAGGCATGCGCCACCACGCCCGGCTCTCTTTTCTTTTTTTTAACCCAATAAAACTTTGCCTCACATTCTGTGAGTAGATGGTCTTACTTGTGCGACACTGGACCCCATAACACCAACCAAGTCCCCACTGGAGGTCAAGTTCCTATGATAAGTGCAATCGTCCATATTACTTATACTGGCCCAGATTCCCTGAGCGACTTTCCGACACTAACATTATTGGTCTTGCTGAGACACCATCGATGTTACCATTTCATACAAATAACTCTGTGTTGTCCTTGTTAATTTTCTCTATTACTTATGCATTTTCTATTTCTTCAGTGGCTACACTCTCTGCCCATCCTTGTATTTTGCTAGTTTCCTTTTTTTGAGAAGTCTGAATATATATATTGTGATGGTTAAGTTTGTGTCAACTCGATCTGTTTAGGAATCCATAGACATTCCTCATAAGTGGGTCTCTGAGGTTGCTTTCTAGAAGGATTAACTCAAGGAGGAATCCTTCCCCCAGGGTGAACCCTTCCCCCAGAGTGGGTGGCCCCTCTCAGAGGGGGGGGCTTGATCTAAAGAAGCTCTGGGAAGGAAAAGATTCTCCTCCTCCCACTTGGCTGCTGGTGCTGCTTGCTGTTTCCAGCGTGGACTGAAGAGCAGCTTCTCTCCAGGACGCCTCCAGGTCTTCAGTGCTGGGTTGGGACTGCTGAGGCCTCCAGCCTCGTGGACTGAGCAGCTACCGGGTTCCTTGACTCTCAGGCCTGCAACCTGCTATTGCTGGGCTGTTGTAAGCTAATCCAATGAATTCCCTTCTAATACAATTCATTCTATCGGTTCTGTTCCTCTAGAGAACCCTGACTAATACATATAGTGTTGCTTTTGAAGGTCATGTACACTTTGCATTGTTATGTACATTGACCAACTGATCCTTCAATCACTATAAAATGAACCGTGTCTCTATTAATAATTCTGCCTTGAAAATTATTCAGATTAGCATGATGATAGCTACACAATAAATACCTTCTTTCCTAGGATCACACTGTGTATGAGATATGATTTTAGATTCTTTTTTTTCTAGTTTATTTGAGTCTTTATGTTTTTCAGATTTAATTTTTTTCCCCATAGCATAAGAAGAAAATTCATGAAAATTGCTAGATACGTTGTGGTAGGAAAAAAAAAAAAAAGTCATGGAAATTACTAAGTGCCTTGTGGTGGAACAAAACGAAAGTGTTTCTAAATGGTACTAGGCCTAGGTCACCATACCCCAATATTGGATTTCATGGCTTCAGGCAAGTGATTGATTAAAAATATGTTTTCCTCATAATTCATCAACTGTCCAGCTCACAAATAGCCTTTTGACAGCTGTTTCTTAAATGAGAGAAATATGAGACCAACAGAGACAGTTTGGGTTGCCAGTGTTATGGCTTCAACAATAACATCATTTGACTGAAACAAAATTAGAAGAGCTTTCTACGAACTGTGAGCAAACACCATCATCTTGCAGCATCTCCGAGGATCTGCCAGAGTGCCTGGTGCCTCTAACTGAAGCACTTAGCATGGGAATTGAGGTGAAAAAGGAGAGGCTGAGAACAAAACAATCATTCCACTGTAAACAAAAGGCGCCTTGAAATTAAACAAGCCCCAGCAGTTCAATGGTCTTGTATAGCCACTCTTCCCCTATCTTAGAAATTCTTTTTTTAAAAAATGCTACTTTAGGGCTAGAGAGATGGATTAGCAGTTAAGGCACCTGCCTCCTAAGCCTAAAAATGCTGGTTCCAATCTCCAGTGGTTCCAATCTCCAGTGGTTCCAATCTCCAGGTCCCACATTTAGCTGGATGCAAAGTGGTGCAAGGGCACAATGCTGAAGTTGACCACAAGGGGGCGCACGCATCTGGATTCATTTGCAGCTGCTGAGAGGCTGCTGGCATGCCCATCTCTATGTGTCTTCCTCTCCCTCTCTCTCTGTCTCTCTCTGTGTCTCTTTCCAAAAAAAAATGCTACTTTAAATATTTTATTTTTATTTATTTATTTGACAGAGAAAGAGGGAGAGAGAATGGATGCACCAGGGCCTCCAGCCACTGCAAACAAACTCCAGATGCATGCTCCTCTTGTGCATATGACTAATGTGGGTCCTGGGGAATGGAACCTTTGTCCTTTGTCTTTGCAGGCAAATGCTTAACTGCTAAGCCAAACCTCCAGCCCTATCCCCTTACAAATTCTTGCAACCTGCTAGCCTGAGTTGCATTTTTTTTCTACAGGGTCAAAGAATATGAAAATCAAATAACAGAATTATGATGATGATTATTATACTCTGTGTATGTTTTTTAATCTGTACTTTAACTTGGCAACCAAGGTTTGCACTCACTTTGCACAATGATCATTTGGGTGAGTTTTAAGTATAGAAATGATTTTGAAAGACTTGCTGCCTTTTATATCCCATTGGTATTTTTGTCACAGTCTTGTCAATGGTGTTTAGAAGAAGGACAAACACTGCTAGAGACAAGGCCTTCCGAGGTAACCCCACTGGACAAGCAGGAAGATGACCAAAGGGAATTTCAGACCAACATTCTACAAAGTAATTGGACCCCCTCCCCCCCTTTTTAATGTTGACGTGGAGCCGCTCACAAGCTGAGGAACTGTCTGAGGTGAAGACAGATGAAGGAGGCATGGCAACCAAGCATAGTGCATGATTTCAGATGGGACTCCAAGGGGGACAGATGCTTAAAACGCTGCTACCAGAGCAACTGAACAAGTCTGAGGATGGACTATTGCTAGAGAGAACATTGTGTCCCTGCGACATTTCTTGATTTTTATCACTGAATGGGTTAAATGAGAAAAGGTGTTTATCCTTAGGAAACATACATGTAAGTGTTTAGTGGTAACTGGACATGATGCCTCTAATTTATTCCCAAAAGATTTGGGGGGAGAAATTCTCCCTTCCTTCTGTATCTGATAGATAGTTGGTGAATCTGGGAAAAGTATATATGAGCTCCTTGTACTGTTATTATGCATTTTTCTCAATTTGAAATTATATCAATGTAAAAATTTTCCCAGATCAGTAACAAATGTACTTCCCCACTAATTCCCATGTCAACTAGAAGTTAGGAAATCCTTAATTTCCTTTGTTTGATTTGAATTAAGTTTAAACAAATCACTTAGCTTCTCTGGCCTTTGTTATCTCCATTATAACACAGAGATAACAAATGAAATTCTGCATGTAAATAGCTTCCCTTGGTGTTGGACATGTACTAGCCCATAATGTGCAGGAGCTCCTGTGTTTGAACTGATTCAGAAGTTGGATCAACCACACAGAAAGATCATTACTGCTCAGCGGAAATGGAAGGCGAGTCACGTTCAACATTTTAAATTTAAGATAAAATTTATTTATAAAGAAAAGCAGCACATGAATTGATAATATATTTGACCTCATCTGTCAGCATATTATATTACATTTGAAAATGTAACCATCATAAAAATTGTTAACAAGACAGTTGGTATTTTTTCCTCTTCATAAATACTCAAACCCTGGTATACATTCCCACTTCCTGTACTTCTCAAATTTGTCCTTGTTACATTTCAAGGGTCTTGCAGCCACATGTGATGAGTAGCTGCTACACTGGACAGACGACATGTAAATGTCAAGAACCAGGCATTTTTTTTTAAATTTCACATTTGTTGTTTTCTTTCACTATGAATGATTATCACAGGACTGTGGATGAATTTTTATACCAATATACTTTATTATATAAATATACTTACCATTACTATACAAATAATGCTATATTATGTATATATATCCAAAATATTAAATAAATTATACTTAACACAGGTCTATCGTCCTGTGTATTCTCAAAAAAGAATGCTCACATACTTTGGCTATGACCAGACACATCATTAGTCTACAGCCCTTCTTTAGTCCTGGAATCAGAGATCTGCTATAAGGAAAGGGGCCTTTCTGGGCCACACAGGGTAGGGAAACATTACAGTCCTATGAGCAACAGGGGGCATGGGAGTGTTGCACAAGAAGTAACCCCCAGACTGTCCCAGGACCTGGATGGACTTGGGGCTCTGGTAGCTTAGGAGTTTTCATTTAGAGACTGACCATCAAAGATGGGCAGGACTAAGTCTGTGACTCTAATGACACTGTTCCTCAGGGAGGGAGGCGAGGCAGGGGTCCACTCAAGGAGAGCCACTCTGTTCTCACAACCAAACCCTGCTTAAACTAGCCACAGCTTTCACTGGAGGTTTGGTCAGAAGAAGGGAGTAAGAATTTGGAGAATAACTAATTAACACCCACCTCTCCCATAATTCTCCACGCTCTGGCCATACAGAAATGTTTAGATATCCCAGTAACCCTTCGTTAGACAGATACAATAAATGTGGCTAGTTTGCACTTCTTTTTTTCGGTGCTGAGGACAGAACCAAGGCTCATCCACTGAGCTAAATCCCCAACCCCTGCACTTCTTTTTAAAATCTAAGTTGCCTCTCTGAGTCTTCAGTTCCTGGTCTGATCTCTGGTTAAGATGACAGACAGTCCCTTGTCCTCATCAGAGACCTGTGCAGTATTCTACGCTTTGCAAATTCTATCTGTGTTGTCCGGGGCAGCTGACCACAGATGTGGGGCACTGCTGACTCTGGTGAGGCAGGATGAGCCAAGTTCAGTCCATTTCTTCTGAGCCTTTTTCTCCTTACACTTTAGAAGATTTGGGCACTCACTCTCTCCTCCAGTTTACTGGCTTAGAGAAGGTAACCATCAGCCGAGCGTGGTGGCTCACGCCTTTAATCCCAGCATGCGGGAGGCAGAGGTAGGAGGATCACTGTGAGTTCGAGGCCACCCTGAGACTACATAGTGAATTCCAGGTCAGCCTGGGCTAGAGTGAGACCCTATCTCAAAAAACAAAACAAAACAGATAGTGACCATCATACCCATTTTACAAATGAGAAAACTGAGCCATTAGAGACTTGGTCACAGCTTCGTAAAAGCTGGACATCTCTTCTTTTTTTCTACAAATTCACAAGGTCCCAAGTGCAGGCCATCCTGTCCTACCTCTGTAATGGGCCAGAGCAGCTGACCTTCCTTCACTCTTGCCCATCTCAGCCGTTCCTCTTATGGTCTTGCAAATGGCATGCTCCCTTCTCTCCAGATTGCACATGGAGGCCTTCAGCTAAACATCTAATTGTCCCTGCAGTGTCCTCTGAGATACGTAAATCATATTTACTATCATCAACCCACTTTATAATGACTTTCTGGAAGCAGAGAATATACCCAGAGAGAATAATTCCGTTGTAATAGATTTTTTTTAGGAAGCATTACTAAATAAAAATGATAGTTGAAAAACAGTTTAGATAATTGGGGAAAAAAAAGACTAAAACATGGTCCTGGTAAAATGGGGTGGGAGTGGGGAAGAAGCAGAGACTGGATTTGCTCTGTGTGATCCTTGTCCATGGGCGGCAGTTACTTAACATGCTGATGGATCATTGCTCAGATGCCATCACACAACACCTAGACCAGATGACCTCACCAGCACAGCTGTATCAGACCTGCTGCTTTGGTTTTTGTTTTGCTTTGTTTTTGGTTTTTCGAGGTAGGGTCTCACTCTAGCCCAGGCTGACCTAGAATTTACTACGTAGTCTCAGGCTGGCCTTGAACTCACAGTGATCCTCCTACCTCTGCCTCCCGAGTGCTGTGATTAAAGGAGTGTGCCACCACGCCTGGCTAGATGTACTGCTTTGGATCAGGGTGTTATCAGAAGCCAGAGGGTAAGACCAGCAGAGGGAATTCTGTCAGGACTGAAGGGGCAGCCCAGGTAGGTGAGTGCTGTGGGCATGTTCTGATTGACCTCAGCTCCTGGGACCACTGACTGATTCATAGGCATGATGGCGTGCTGTGTCCTCCACAGGGCTGAGGGCAGGGGCTGTGCATGCTGACCACCTCATGTACAATTCATTTCTATAAGATGAGAGAAGGAAGAAAGGAGAAAAAGACTACAAATGAAAAAATAAAGCAAATTCCCAGGAAGGGCCTATCCTATGATTGCAGAAAATGCTTTTCTTTTCTTTTCTTCTCTCTTTTTTTTTTTCAAGGTAGGGTCTTAGTCTGGTCCAGGCTGACATGGAATTGACTATGTAGTCTTAGGATGGCTTTGAACTCATGGAGAGCCTCCTACCTCTGCCTCCCAAGTGCTGGGATTAAAGGTGTGTGCCACCAAGCCCACGCCCAGCTTTTTTTTTTTTTTTTTTTTTTTATGAAGAGCTGGACGGGGACTCTGCCAAACATTAGGAGTGGGATCCAAATGGGATGACATCCACCATGTCTGTACTCACAGGACAGTCTCGTCCCATCCAGTAGAGATCCAACTAGCAGCCGATATGTTGGACCAAATTTCGTCACCTAAGCTGGAACGCAGGTTGGGGACACAGATGTCAATCATGATCATGGAGGGATGCCATCACTCCCTGGAGCAGTTCCTGGTGTAGGAACCACGCTGTGTCTAGCAACTTGCTCAGAGCCTGGTGTAATGCAACGAGCCCACCAACCTTTATTGAATTAATAGTCAAGCAGAAAGATGAATGAGTGAATTAGTGAATGGATGGATGGACTGTTTATTTTTTTCTCAGTTTATATCTGTGGTTGGAAAAATTCCCCCTTTTATGTTGGAATAATTTTATCTCATTTTTGCATGTGTATGTGGATAGTATGGTATATATGAGTGTGTGCATGCATGTATGCACATATGTGGGTGGATACACATGTACATGCAGGTGTGAGTACACATGTATGCATGCATGTGGAGGCCAGAGGTTGATGTTGTGTGTCTTAATAGCACTCCATATTATCTTTTATTTTTGAGAACCTAGAACTCACAGGAAGGGGTTGACTAACCAGCCAGAAAGTCCTGGGGATCCCCCTGTCCCGACCTTCAGCTCTGGGCTTCCAGGTTCATTCCACCATGCTGACTGTGGTGGTATGAATGTATGTACCTCATAGACTCAGGTGTTTTATTAAAGCTTGTAACTTGAGTCTCCGGACACCTGGCTGGAAGGGGTGTTACTGGGGGCAGATCCTAGGGTCCAGCTATAAGGTGTGTTTGGGAGCATGTCTAGTGTTCCAGCTCAAAGATAAGCAGAGAAGTCCAAGCTCTGCCTGAGGCGTCTGCAGCTCGCTGCCCATTCATGCTTGTTGCTTGTGGTTTTCATGGGCTGTTTCATTTTTGCTCTCTCCGCTTAGATACGTGGAAACAACTTCTTCTGCCATTGATGGAACTTCCCCCTGGATCTATAAGCTTAAAATAAACCCCTTCATCCCATCAACTCTGCCTGCTTTGGATGTTCATTCCAGCAATGTGGAGCTAACTACAGCATTGGCATTTAAAAAAAGGTTAATTATCTTTTTTTAAGATTTATTTTATCTGAGAGAGAGAGCGGAAGAGGCAGAGAGAAAGAGAGAACAGACACACCAGGGCCTCCAGCCACTGCAAACATACTCCAGACACATGAACCCCCTTGTGCATCTGGCTTAAGTGGGTCCTGGGGAATCGAACCAGGATCCTTAGGCTTTGCAGTCAAACTCCTTAACCACTAAGCCATTTTCCCAGGCCCCAGCATTGGTATTTTTAATTTTTATTTCTTTGACAGAGAGAGAAAGAGGGACACATAGAGAGACAGAGAGAGAGAGAGAATGGGTGCGTCTGGATCTTCAGCCTCTGCAAATGAACTCCAGACTCATGTGCCCCCTTGTGCATCTGGCTTACATGGGTCCTGGGGAATCGAACCTGGGTCCATTGACTTTGTAGGCAAATGCCTTAACTGCTGAGCCATCCCTCCAGCCCCCATTGGCATTTTATGTGGATCTGGGCAGCTGAACTCAGGTTCTGGTGCTTGCCTGGTGAGCACTTTGCCCCCTGAGCTATCTTCCCAGCCCTCACTTTATCGTTTTATTTTCTTTGAATAATTCTGTGATGATGCAGTCTAGACCTGCCTTAACATCCTGGATTCTAACACAGCTTGAAATCCTTATGCTATACCCAAATATAAAAACATTGTAACAACAACAACAAAAAATGAAATGAAAAATGAAGTCCATTTATCATGGGACAACTGGAATGTCTGTGGACAGGGATGGGTGTTTAGATGCTGACAATGTAATAATACCTCAAGAGTGGTTCAAGAGTTCCTGGCTAAACTCCATCCTTCAAGATACTGTCAGGCACAGAAATTCCCTCAGTACATGACGAGGCTTGCTCTCAGGAGCATAAGACACCATGACCCCCAAAAGGGAGTTGTGAGCTCTTAGCCTGATATACTTCTGGATGTGACAACCTGTGCACAGGGGTATAAGGGACCCCTAAGAGCAGAGCCCTTCAGTCCTGGTGCAGAGACCTGCAGTGGAACCAACTAGAAGGTTACTGGGGCTGCAAAGTGGCCTTTGAGGCAGAAGCCCAGAGATAGACTACAGTGGTGAGAGACAGTTTCTCTCAGTCCTTTCTTTTTAATGCCACCTAGTGAACTATGAGATGTGCCACCAGTTGAGTTTATATACAACCAGGCGTCTGGCCAGGCATTACTTATTAAATAAGTTAACCTGGTAGCATAGAACATCAGCATTGTCCCGGAACCTCTTGTGATGCTTTGCACGGATGAAAGTGTTAGCTCACTCACTCCTCGGGACCCAGTGGGCTTGGCCGTCACATCACTGTTACGTTCCAGGGAAGAAGTGTGAGCTGGCGCTCTAAGAGGTGTCGCTCTCGAAGGAGAATCAGCAGCCGGATGGCAGGGGCGCGGTGCTTCTTGTCATTATACTGGCCCTGCTCACTGGCAAGCGCTGGCCTTCGGGGCTGAGATGGACCCTCTGTGCTGTTCATTACTCCTGTTAAATGGGGCAGCATTGGCTAATAACACCTACTTCATTAGGTTGTGCTCAAGATGAAAATTAATAGCATTTACTGATGCTTTGCCTATGCAATCTGTTTGAAAAATGGAGTGTTATAATTAGGCTTAATGTTGGAAACTGGGGACACATGAGTCCAGCTAATATTATGTTTAATTTGAACCTGCATATAAATACAGGCTGGACTGATTAAAAATAGATATATTCTTATATTGACGTTCCTTTCAAAAATAATTTTATAAAGTAACCATAATAGGGCTATTTTCTGTGACCTTTATTTCCCAGGATATCTTTGGGTTCCAATAACTATTAATCCAATGTGTCAACAGATGAATTCCATAGGCCTGGAAGGTTGGTGCTAAACTTGTTGGTTAGGTCAGCGAGGGTGGGGGTATTTGTCTCACATTAAAAAAAATCAAATAATTGTCCCCCTTCCCCATTAGAGGCCAATCCACTTACTAGTCCCCTCGTGTGGAGGCCAACTCCATTTGTAGCATTTCATGTGCTTTCCTCTTGCAATTTTGCAGGGCTTATTAATATTAACCCCACTTTTTAGAGTGGTTCCTGAGCCTCATGAGGTCGTTTCCTGCTCAAGGTCCCACCGCTGTCAGTAAACATGGTGGGGTCCCAGACTCCTTCTGGTTCAAAGCTTGCATGCTACTGAATGGACTCTGTGCAGTAGGCCAGACCTCAGACATTTTTACTGTTCAAAAGGTTGCAAGAACGTTGTCATTTAAACCGTTCCATGGAGGGAGAACTAGTCAGAGCACATCATGCATGCTTTCTTTGGTCGTTTACATGTAAGCAGCCTCTTCTGTTTCAGATCACCATTGAAAGCATCAGTCACTTGCTCAGCGGGTAAAGTGCTCACCATGCACGCGGATCCTCAGAACCACGTGAAATGAAAAGTGGGGTGGTGCACACCTGTTCTCCCTCCCACCTCTGGGGACGTGGACACTGAGAATCCCTGGGTGGAGCTCACTGGCCAGGTGGACTAGCTGAGTCCATGAACTCCAGGTTGAACAACAATCCCTGTGTCAAAGAAGAACACAGAGAGCGACTGGCAAAGACCCCTGGCATCACTCTTTGGCCTCCACACACGTGCACTCAAACATACATGTGTGTTCACATACATATGAGCATATGCACACATTCACTCACACACCACACACATATAAGCAGGCCAAAAATTCCCAGCATAACCTAGCATTCATCACGCGGGGGGTGGGGGGAGAAGGAATGAGAAGTGAACGTGGTCAAGATACATTCTATATTTGAAAGAAATTTCTTCACGAAACCCTCGCTATGATTAATGAATATATTCCAATAAAATGCTGTAAAGGAATGTTAATAATGATATTTTACCATGCAGAGGGCAGGGAATGCTCTTCCACTATGAATATTCATTTGCTATCACTCTAAATAGTTATTACCATATTTTTGCTGAATTGTTATAAGTTACAGGCAATATGACATATCAGCCCTCCAAATTTCAATGTGTGCCATTACAAGGTAAAAGCTCTTCTTGTGTAACCACACTGCCATGATCAACAAAATGCATGCCGCCTACTTTATTCAAATTTCTCCAGCTGTTAAAAAAAAAAAAGACCTTTCTAGATGGTCAAATCTTCTTTTGAATTTTTTCCCATGCAAGAAAGTAACTGGGGCTGGAGCGATGGCTTAGCAGTTAAAGGTGCCTGCCTGTGAAGCCTCAGAACCTCCATTCGAATCTCCAGGTCACATATTTAGCCAGACACAAAAGTGACTCAAGCGTGCAATGTAGCACATGCGCTCAAGGGGATGCATGTGTCTGGAGTTCGTTCACAGCGGGTGAGAGGCCAGTGTACCCATTCTCTCTCTGTCTCTCTCTCTCTCTCTGTCTCTCTCAAATTAAAAAAAAAAAAAAAAAGAAAAAAGTAACTGGTCATGTCTGAAAGTGAATCATGAGGCCTTGTTCCCACATAGGGAGCCAGAAGCTAGAGTGATCACATATGAACTTGTGGCCAGAACACAACACAACCCAAGCTCCTGCCATAGCTGACACATCAATGAATGGGTAGTGGCTTTGTTGGAGGATGGATTCAAAACAGGCAAATTTAATATAAGCCTGGAAGGAAGGTTTTCCTGGGGCTTGTTACCTGCTGCAGCTGGTATTGACATATCTAACTGCCCTGTGACTGTCACATGGACTACCCTGTTTAAAACGAACAAACAGTGATTCTATGTACTTCCGGGCAACCCTTTCCCGCAGATCTCAGGCTGCAATTTTCTTCTTCTTTTTTTGCATGTGTCTATGTGTGTGCATGTATGTACACATGTTTGTTTGTGGATGGGGCATGTGGGTACATGTGTGTGCATGGGTGTAAAGACATCAGGCTGGCACTGGGTGTTTTCCTCATTCATGATCCACTTTACTTATTGAGACAATATCTCTCTGTGAACCCAGAGCTCACGAATTAGGCTAGTCTAGCTAGCCAGCTTGCCCTGGGAAGTCCCCTTTCTCTGCCTCCCAAACCCTGGGATTGGAATTGCAGGCACAAGCTGCTATTAAAAAATATTTTCACACACACACACACGCGTGCGCACGTGTGCGTGTGTGTGTGTGAGAGAGAGAGAGAGAGAGAGAGAGAGAATGGGTGTGCCAGTAACTCCAGATGCATGCACCACCTTGTGCCTTTAATCACTGAGCCATCTCTCCAGCTCCATGCTCCGCATTTTATGTGGGTGGCAGAGATCTGAACTCAGGTCCTCATACTTGCATGGTTAGAGCTTTACCAACCAAGCCATCTTCTTAGCCCCACTGCCCAACAAGCCATCTTCCTAGCCCCACTGCCCAACAAGACTGTAATTTTCTTAATCTAAAATGCTAGGTAGAAATCCAGTTGCCCTGAAAGTGAATGCTAATGTGTCTATCTGAAATGTAAGTTGTCAGAGCTCCAGTGGCGCAATCAGTTAGCACGCAGTACTTATAGGAAATATAAGTTGTCCACAGAAGGCCCAACCTCCTGCTTCCTCCTAAGAAGGAGAGAAACCCGTAAGACAGGTGGATCCCCCATCCAGGCAAGGCCTGTATAAGGCAACCTCTTTACAGCAAGCAAATTCCATAGAAGGTGCCCTCCTCGAGGACCTGCCACATAGTGCCAACATCCATGTCTCAGAAGACAGTAAACTGCATCAAATACCCAAGAGAACAGCAGGCCACACAGGTCACACAGGCTGGCACATGAAGAATTTCAACGACAAGCAATGTATAAGGATCCAGGATGAGCTGGTGGGCTAGAACCTTCCTTATGCAACTCCACAAATGAGAAGAGTTGGGGTGGCAAAAGAGGAAGACATTCCAAGGAGAGAATGGAGAGAGACAGCTTTGGGGAACCAAGACAGAGGCTTCAGGACAGCTAAAACACATGGTGAAACAACAACAACAACAACAACGACAACAAAAAGACAATGCACAGAAAAGGAGAGAAGCAGTGTCCACCTCCACCCCAGGCTCCCAGGGTATCAGGGGAGCCCAAGCTACAAACACAAGGTCATGCAGGCAGCCCTGGTGACAAGAGATGGCAGTAATGGCTGTGGGACAATCCTATAGTTCTCACAAGCCTTAAATCCAGTTGGGGATTTGGTGTGACTGTGTCTCCCCCTGCAAGGCAGGCCAGTATGGGAGAGGATGTCTCTGCGTGGCTCCCCATGTGGCCAGGTGCAGGCTTCAGAGGGAGGCATCTGTGGACCACTGAGCTGCTCTGGGGTTCTGAAAACAAGGAGCAGTCAGACTAGCGCCATACGCCATACACTGGGACCAAGTGGTCAAAACATGAGCCTGTGGGGCTTATTCCAATCTAAATCACAACCCCTCCCCAGATGCAATTAAGAATCAGAGGTGGGCTGGAGAGATGGTTTAGCGGTTAAGGCGCATGCCTGCAAAGCCAAAGGACCCAGGTTTAATTCTCCAGGTTCCACGTAAGCCAGATGCACATGGTGGCGCATGCATCTGTAGTTCGTTTGCCGTGGCTAGAGGCCCTGGCGTGCCTATTCTCACTCACCTCTATCTCTCTCTCCCTCTCTCTGTCTCTAATAAATAAAAATAAATCTTAAAAAAAATAAGAATCAGAGGTATGAGACTGGGGAGATGGCTCTGTGGGCAAGAAAGTCTGCAATTTGATTCCCTAGCATGTAAAATTCTGGGCTGGATCATGCATGCCTATAACCATAGCAACTGAGGCGGGCAGAGACAGGGGGATCACTGGGGGCCTCTGGGTAGGCAGTCTAACCAATACATGGTGTGAGCTCCAGGCTCAGTGAGAGATCCCGTCTCAAGGGAATAAGACAGAAGAGCTTTAAGGGAGGATACCTAACACCCTCTTCTGGCCTCAGCATACACATGCATCTGCACACACACACGCACATGCACACACTCACACACACACACAGCCACCATATATTATACATACACCCCTCCCCAACAAAACCTCAGCAAAACTATCAGAGGTACTGAGGGTAAACGACAGCAACATATGACTTTGAGGTCAGCTCACAACAGCTGGGCTCTGAGCTCTGGTTGCTTCCGTAAGTGCAGGCCACAGGGAGGTGCCCATGGCCTCTGCATAGTGAGCAAACTCAGAGTCATTGGAGCAGAGGCAACACGGGCTTCGTCTGCCAGTTCCGCCTGCAAAGTCTGTCCAAAGCATTCCCGAGAAATGCATCAGCACAAACGAAGCTCTCCTTCCCAGCATGCTCCCCAGAAGCCAAGTGAGTGTTTCAATAGGAGTCACGTGTTGAATACAACCACTGATGGACACAGCCAATATTTCTCACTAATGCATATGCTAAAAAAAATTAACTCAGAACCAATCTCTTGTAATGAAAGATGTTTTTCCTTGTAATTTCTAGCAATTTGGAGAAGGTTACCCTTTGCTTTGTAAATGGAGTGTTCACAGTCTTTCATTTCATAAATTAAATAAAATGAGTTCCTGTTAATGGGATTCAGCCAAAAGAGAAAGAAAAATAAGGTAGATTTGTTTTTCTTCTAATAGTTTGGGTGCATATGTGTATTTCAGCATGTTTCTCAACTTTTGTACTGATGACAAAAATGGGATATTTTATAGTAAATTATTGGCTGGTGGTGTTCAAAAAAGATAAAGGAATTCCTAGTCAAATTGAATTACCAGGGTTTGGTTCTGTAAGGTCTTTTAAACGGTATTTTTTTGTTTGTTTTGTGTTTTTGGTAAGTACTTAGAATTTTAGAATGTGTTACAGAGCTCTTTGAGGGAGGATACAAAGGAATTTTAAATTCATTTAAAAATCCTTGTAACACTAATAGCTTGGAGTGTGCACTTTAGCTTTACTAACAGACACACACACACACACACACACACACACACACACACAAGTACCCCATACCTAGAAGTTCATGTCTGATCTGAGGGTTATCTTGGAAATCCTATGCTCTTTGGCTAGCTTGAGAAGTCAGCTCAAAAGAGACTACAGCAGTGCATGCAGGCTCTTTCCTTTTGCTTATGAAAATGATTCACCATTGAATACATTTTTAATCTTTTAAGAATATTTATTTATTTATTTGAGAGAGAGAGAGAGAGAGAGAGAGAGAGAATGGGTGCACCAGGGACTCTAGCCACGGCAAATAAACTCCAGACACATGCACTACTTTGTGCATCTGGCTTACATGGGTACTGGGGAATCGAACCTGGGTCTTTAGGCTACACAGACAAGTGCTTTAAACACTAAGCAATCTCTCCAAAACACATTTTTACTCTTGTATCCAGTTTTCCTTTCTGGACTTGGGTTTTAAGTGAAGTGTCCCATTAGCTGGCACCCAGTTTTGTAATTTATCACTAGGCATGAGGAGAGGCTGGGCATCAGACTTAATTTACATGACTTTATTGGCTTCTTTGTTATAAATTAGATCTTAAAGCATAAACCCCCACCAGTGGTGGGGTGGCCATACATAATTCTGTGTTGAGAAGGTGGTAAGGTTTCTTTACTTCTCATTTGTGTTATGTAAATCACTCAATGCTAAGCACTACTGAATATATACTCAGACACTAACCACAATGCTGTAGGGAAATTCAGTGAGGAGTGTCTCAGTTTAACTGGAATTCCAGGCCTCTTTGTGCTCCAAGGGCAAGCAGGCCCTGCACTGCTCACTGCAACCTGTGGAACTAAGACAAGCTCTTGAGGGCATCTGGCTTCCGCGAACTTGCTAGCTTTTCATAGGTTTGTGATTCCCTTTCAAGTTGTCTGAAAAGTAGTGGCTTCTTACTAATCAGCTACCTACATGAAGGGTGTAGGGATGGAGAGAGGAAATGTGGGGTTTGCCAAGGACGGCCTCAAGGTCGCAGTAGTCACCACAGTTTGAGAACCAAGCCCTGGCATTAAACAAACATCTCTATCATGCCCTCCAAGGCTCAGGGTCCATTGCGGAAGAAGTGGCAAAAAGAAGGTAAGAGCCAAAGGAAGGGTACCACTCCTTACAATGCAACTGTCCAGACAGAAATTGGCCTCAATATCCATGACCTCGCAGTGCCCAGCAATACCTTCACAAGACCCTCATAATAGGAGAAAAAGATGATGACATCAAAATAAAAGAGAGACTAATGGAGAGGGGGAGGGGATATGTTGGAGAGTGGAGTTGTGAAGGGGAGAGTGGGGAGGGAAGGGAATTATCATGGTTTATTGTCTGTAAGGATAGACCTTGTCAATAATAAAATTAGACATTAAAAAAACAATCCAGGGCTGGAGAGATGGCTTAGTGGTTAAGGCGCCTGCCTCCTAAGCCTAAGAACGCTGGTTCCAATCTCCAGAGGTTCCAATCTCCAGGTCCCACGTTTAGCCAGATGCAGTGATGCAATGACGCAATACCACACTTGACCACAAGGGGGGGCACACACATCTGGATTTCATTTGCAGCAGCTGAGAGACTGCTGGCGCGCCCATCTCTATCTGTCTTCCTCTCCCTCTCTCTCTCTGTCTCTATCTGTGTCTCTCTAAAAAAAAAAAATCCAAAGCTGGGTATGGTGGTGCATGCCTTTAATGCCAGCACTCAGTAGGCAGAGGTAGGAGGATTGCTGAGAGTTCAAGGCCATCCTGAGACTACATAGAGAATTCTAGGTCAGCCTGGACTAGAGTGAGACCCTACCTCAAAAAACCAAAAAAAAAAAAAAAGTCCACATTCAAATTCTGTGTGTGCTGCCCTCTGGAGGGGATTAAGAGCTTGTCCACAGCTCCACAGGTGGTACATGTTGTGGAAATGCCAAACACAGTCCTCAGGACTAAATGACAACAAGTAAGAGCAGTGTCTGGCGCTCTCACTGTGGTGCTTGTTGACACGGATTGCGTGAGGGTCTGATTTAGTGGCATCATTACATCAGTGGAATCCACTGGCTGTTGATGGACTTGACTTGATTAACGCTTCGCTTTGTGCAGTGAAGATGCACGTATGCACAAAGAATTGGAGACATTGTCATGGGTGGAGGGCTTAAAAGCCATTTCAAACCTGTCAGAAAGCATGTGATCTTGCTCTGAAGCCCGTACATGAAAGAGCTTTGATTCCTGGCACAAGTAGATAATCAGTGACTTCCCAATGGCAGCAACTTGCTGATGATAGCAGATTTTCCAGGTGGCTTTGAGACTGGCTCTGAATTTGGTCTCTGGATCAGCTCTAGATTCTGGGGCTTTATTCTCCCCATGTCTCCTGCTGAGATATCGGAACCTTCCTTCCACAGCAAGAGGCTCATAAAATAGAAGCACAGGCTGTCTCTCCTGTACAGATGTCCACAGTGGATCATGGAAGGAGCGCAGAGATGAGGGGTTCCCTGACGGCAGCTCTGAGGTTCTGACAGCTCAGTCCTTCATGGAACCTGTGTCAGTGTCTCCATCTGTGAAGGCACAGACAGAATGGCTGCTTCCTGCTGAAAAAGAGGCTCCCCTGTCTTCTGCTATCACTGTGTAGCCACTGAGAATAGAAATTGCCAGAAGCTGCTCATGGCATTTTGCTACTGCCTTGCAGAGCACATCCCACTGGATAACTCAGCCTCACTCCATTGCAGTCACTGCTAGGACTAGAGGGGCTTCAGGTCACGGATCACAGCTCCTAAGACTCAAGGGGCCACACTGTGAATTGCAGGAACACAGGTAGAGCCTCTTGCTGTCACTAGCCCGTCTTTGCCCACCGTTCTTATACTGCCCTGCAACCTCACGGGGGATCCTCTGGGAATCTGATGTCAGGGTCTGTCATGGATCTTGGCAGAGCAGGTAGGAGCTGTGCGTTGGGAGGATGGAGGAAGTGTCAGCTTGTCATCCTTTTTCTGCCAGTCTATTTGTATGCCAGTACAGAGCTCACCAGGACAAAGGGTAAGAAAATGGAACACTCAGAGCAAGACTGGGAGGCTGGGGGAGACCCTGTCGGGGGGACATTTTTCAGCTTCAAAGAATAGAGTTCCTTAAAGCAGACTCAGAGTAGTCCATGACTACTACTACTACTTCAGGGTTGTTTTTTAAAAATTTTTCAGTTAATAAAAAGTTCACAAGCAGCCGATGATTACCGCAGTAGGTTCAAGTGACCTGTCTGTCTGTGTCTGACTACTGTGCTGGCACCTTTGCTATTTTCTGACTTTCACAAAGTCTGAAAGTAATAAGTGGGTTTGGGCTTCATCTGCTGTGACTCCAGGAGGAAAACTTACCAAGAAGACCCCAGTCCATCCCCACTGGCACCTCTGGACACGAGCAAGGCCGGTGACTGCCAGTGGGTCACAAGCCACTGCAAAGGGGGTTCCTTGCCTGGGAGTCTCCACTGGTCATTGTTCTCATTCCACCAGCGGAAAAGTACAGTGGGGGTGCTGCTGACAGGCGAGAATGTCAGAAGCAGACACAATCATTTAAGAGAAACCCAGTGTTCTCTGAATCCACCTCCTCCCTACCATGTCCTCCCAAAGGAGTTTTTCAAATGCACATTTTTTTCACCATACCATGATAAGACAATGTGTATTAAATTCTGCTGCACCTTCCCTCCCACATGTGTGTAAAAAAGTCAAAATTGAGTTATCGATGGCTACAAGAATGAGCTTTATTTTCAGGGAAGCAACAAGATAACAGCAAAAACAGCTGGTGGTAGGCTACAAATGCTTTTATCCCTTGATGGAGTTGGGGGATTAGGATGGCAGATCTGCTATTAATTTAAATGCTTTGGCAAATTATTAATCACAGCAGGAAGAGGCTCTCGCCTCTCTTTCTGGTACTTTTCATCAACAGGCAAGGCACTGAACTAAAAATGAAGACTGCTTGCTATATTGGATGCCAGAAAGTGCTCAAAGCACTTGTGTACACGTATATAAAATATTTTCAAGGTCTCATAAACAATATCACAGAATTAAAGGATAGTATAGTTATCCAAGATAGAACAAAGGGAACACACAACACACACACACACACACACACACACACACACACACACGTAACATATGAAGAAACTAAAATTCAGAGGCAGAAATACATCACATCACCTAACAAGTTGGTGTGTTTGACTCCAAATACTGTATTTTTGTCAAAAATCCAACATTCTAAAGATTAATACATTTTTTATATATTCTACCTTTTGACCGTGTAGGAAGTGATCTATTTTATAGAGATCATAATTTAAAATTGGACCCAGTAATGCCTACCACCCCCAAATTTATTTTACTTTTGTATTTTTATTTTATTTATTTATTTATTTATTTGTGGTATGCATGTATGTGTATATGTTCATGTGTGTGCGTGTGCGCGTGTGTGCGCGCGTGCGGGGGCGCGCATGCATGTGAAGGCCACAGGTCAATGATAAGGTCTTCCTCATTCTCTCCCCACCTTATTCTTTAACATAGGGGCTCTTGCTAAATGTAGAACTCACTGATTCAGCTAGAATAGCTAGTGAGGCCGAGGGAGTCCTTGTGTCTGCCTCTCCAGTGCTGGCATTAGAGGCACAAGCCACCATGCCTGGTATCTATGTGGGTTATGTGGAGGTATACGCGGACCTTCACACTTGCAGGACAAGAATATTGCCCATGGAGCTGTCTCACTTGCCCACTGATTTTATTTGATTCTTTCTTGCATCCTAGATGCAGTTTGATATTTAAGGATATGCAAGATGCAAAGGCACTGTGGCCCAGGAGAGCCACATTTCCACCTACACAGTGGCTCATGGGATGTCCAGACAGGATCTAGCATCTGCAGACACCATGGAACAAGTAATACTCAGGTTGTGTGTCCCATGAATGACAATGAGGCTGGTGCTGCAGCAAGGGGGGATCACTGTGCACCGTAACTCATCTGAAAGGTGCTAATTCCTCTGGGAGAACCGAGCAGAACCGTGCTGGGTAATCACGCCCTCCTCCAGGGCTAAAGACACGGTTTGATAGTTCTTCTGTTGGTCCAAACTTCCCAAGACTCAAAGCATCTATCTGTCACTCTCTTCTTTCTTATTTCTCAGGCAAGATGCATATAGTTGTTAAAATGTGTGATTGTTTCTTCATGGTTCATCTTCTGAGTGTTGAGATAAAAGCTTTTTGAATGGGAGACCATCTATTGCTTCCAAGTGAAAATTTGTGTATGAGTAACAAGGTTGTTTTGAATTTCCTTCTTTGAACATGTAGAAACGGAGGCAGTGAAAAGTGAAATAATTAACGGGTGGAGGCACACAAAACCACTAATTACATTGTCCCAAGTGTTATCTCAAATATTTTAAAAGATTGTATAATGCCAGGTATGGCATTGTTCACATCTGTAATCCTAGTATTTAACAAGTGGAGGCAAAGAGAATCAGAAGTTCCAGGCCAGCCTGAGCTAAAGACCTTACTCAATATAAGAGAAAAAAATGCCACAATGTGATTATAGGAACTGTTGATATGAAGGTTGGGAAGATGGCTCAGTGGATAAAGAGCTTACAATGCAAACGAAGACTGGCGTTTGGATCCACAGTGCCCACATCAATGTGGGTGGGTTGGTGTCATGTGCCAGTACTTGAGAGGCAGAGACCCTGGTTCCCCAAGGCAAGCTGGCAGGCTAGACATCTGTCAGCCTCTAGGCTTCACAAGCACATATGTATGCACATGCATGCACACCACACACACAGAAAATATTGATCTGCTCCCTCTGTTTCCTAATATGCCAGGATGTAAGTAGATGCCATATGCTCCTCCCATGGCCATGCCTTCTGTCACGTAATGATCATGATCCCCGAAATCCTTTCTTCCTTCAAAAACACAAAATAGTCACATGTAAAAATAAACTACATTCTAATTCATCTACTCTTATGTAATTATTTTAGAGTGTTTTTCTTAGTTTTTCATATTCTTTCAGGGTTTTCAAATATCGAGATTAGATTTATTTTAACGTGTGGTCTTTTTCATTGCTGTTTATTTTTTATTTGAGAGCCACAGATAGACAGAGAAAGAAAGAGTCAGATAGATAGAGAATGGGCTCACCAGGGCCTCCAGCCACTGCAAACGAACTCCAGGTGCATGTGCCATCTTGTGCATCTGGCTTACGTGGGTCCTGGGGAATTGAGCCTCAACCCGGGGTCCTTAGGCTCCACAGGCAAGTGCTTAATCACTAAGCCATCTCTCTAGCCCCAAGACTAGATTTTTTTTTTTTGAGGTAGGGTCTCACTCTAGTCCAGGCTAACCTGGAATTCACTATGTAGTCTCAGGGTGGCCTTGAACTCATGGCAATCCTCCTACCTCTGCCTCCTAAGTGCTGGGATTAAAGGCATGCACCACTATGCCTAGTGACATATTATTATTAGATGTTAAAATTATTAAATAAAATGATATATAAAATTGGGCTGGAGGGATGGCTTACCAGTTAAGGTGCTTGTCTGCAAAGCCAAAAGATCCAGGTTCAATTCCCCAGGACCCACATAAGACATATACACAATGTGGTGCATGCATCTGGAGTTTGTTTGCATGCCCATTCTCTCTGTCTCTGTCTTTCTCTCTCTCTCTCAAATAAATAAATTAAAAAACTTTTAAATTTAAAAATGACATCAAAATGGATACTATGAGGTTCCTCAAATGGAATGATTATGATTGGACAGTTTGGATTTCAAAGGTTCTCTGTCTACCTGGTATAGACAGTCATTTGAAAATGCTGTCAACCTGCCAGGGTCAGCCCAGTGGGTCCGTGAGTAGGCTGCATCTTGTGCTATCGCGAAAGGAAGGTAGTGGGGAGAGAAAGCCACCCAGAAGGAGTGCAGGTATACCTGCAGCGTCTGGCGGGTGGTGCAACCCACTGATGGCACCAAGAAGCCCGGATGTGAGGAGAGACCCACACCTTTGATGAAGGCACAGTGGAATCCATGGGGAGGCGGAGACTGGAATTTCACTGCTCAGTTCCCATTGCTGGGTGAATGGGCTCTGAAAGCCTTCATTAACCGATGCATTAAGATAATGGAAAAATAATGGCACACACAGGACAATTGCTTTCATTATAATGTGGGAATTAAATCAGAATGTCTTTTTTCCCCACCCCCCTCTGTTCATTTCAGAGAAGTTTCTTAGGGGGTTTCGAGCTCTCCCTCAGATGGGCAGAGTTTCAATAATGTATATCACTCTAGTTCGTTCTCTCTCAAGCCTAGATAGGGTTGTTTTCATTCTCCCTCCCCTTCTCCTTCTTCTAACACTCCAGGGGGAGCTCCTGGAAAGCTTTGGAAAGATTAGTAAAAATATGGAAGAAATTGTGTGGAGAGTGGCATAAGAGTATTTTAGAGTTAAAGCTATCAGGTTGAGCTGGAGGAGGATGTATTTGTCTCCTGAAGACTCCAGTCTGAAAACTCCAAAGGGACCGTGGCTTCCTTCATCTCAGCACCTGCCACTTTCTCTTTGGGACAGAACCTGAGTGATGCTCAGAAGCTGAGGGCCAGCCCATGCTTCTGGGGTGCAGAGAAGAGCACGGGCGATGACGCTGGTGAGGGAGCAAAAGAGAATGTGAGAAGGAATAGCCAGAATGGTGCATGTGGGGCTGCCTAGAAGCATGGGGGGAAATTATGTGTTTGCCCTCTCCTTTGGACTCCCAGTGGGAAAGTCACCCTAGGGCTTCTTTTCCTAGTGCCATGGACACAACTAATTTACAAGTGCTTGGCTGCATAAACTTGTCAATGTGAAGCTGAAAGTTCAGGAGGATAGGGGGTGGGCTACTATTTTAAAAATCCAATTGAGTTGTGACTTATTATGTTATTTTTAATTTTTTTGTTTATTATTTATTTATTTATTTGAGAGTGACAGACAGAAACAGAGAGAAAGAGGCAGATAGGATAGAGAATGGAAGTGCCAGGGCCTCCAGCCACTGCAAACGAACTGTGCCACCTTATGCATCTGGCTTACATGGGTCCTGGAGAATCGAGCCTTGAACTGGGGTCCTCAGACTTCACAGGCAAGTGCTTAACCACTAAGTCATCTCTCCAGGCCCATGTTATTTTATAAATAAATATATATATATATATATATATATATATATATATATATATATGATCTTATGTGCCCCAGACAGGCCTCAAACTTTCTGAGGGCGGAGGATGACCTTGAATTTCTAATGCTCCTCCTTTTCCCCCCTAAATGCTGGGATTTGGGACATGTGCCCCCTCTGCCTGGTTTATGTGGTTTGGGGGCTAGAATACAGAGTTTCATGTATGCTAGACAAGCATTCTACATCCCCAGTCTGAGTTGGGACATTCTGATAACAACCTGGCTCTACATTAGCTTGCTATATGACTCATTATGAGTTATGTTATGTCCCCCCCCAAAATATATTCATGCCTTAAGGCATGTGGATGCCATGTCCCCCAAAAGATACATCCATGCCTTAAGGCGTGTGAATGTGACCTTGTTTGGAAATAAGGTCTTTGTAGACACAATCAAGTGAAGATGATTACATCTGGGTTAGTGGGAAGGTTCCAAATGGGCTATGACTGTGTCCTTATAAGGCGGGGATATCGGGAGGCACAGACACCCAGGGGAGAGGGCCAGGCAGACAAGAGAGTCCCACAAGCCAAGAATGGCTGTAGCTATCAGAAAGAGGAAGAGGTGAGGAAGGATTCTTCTCCTGAGTCTTTGGGGGAAATTGGTCCTACCTACATTTTGCTCTGAAATGCAAAGCAGCAAGACAATACATTGCTGATGTTTAAGCCACCTAGTCTGCGGTCTTTGTTCTGGAAGGCCTAGGACACTAATGCTCAACCTGAAGCAGCTTGCTTTTAAGTGCCCTGGCCCACTCCCCAGGCCTGTCTGAGGATGGCCCTCTCCTGGATCTTCTGCTAGAGCCACATATGACAATGACAACCCTTCTCTCTTAGTCAGTAGTTCTGTGGAAGCTGGTCCATGAACGGACCTTGTGCATTCTTCTCTTCTCAGGGCCGGCCACACAGCGGCTGATTCTAAGTACTTGGGTGGGGTAGGAGGGGGAATGAATGTTCTTGGTAATGACTGAGAACACAGGGCTGTGATAGCAGCAGAAGAGACTGTATTGGCAACTGCTCTATAATTAAAGCTGAACTTGGACTTTGGACCCTTGCATAAACTGGTGTGAGGCTCAAAGTGATGACAAGAAATGTAGTTGTGCAGGGAAGCTGGCAGTGTCATACTGGAGACTTCAGAGAAGGACAAAGTGTCCACAAGGTGTACAGAGGGCCTATGGAATGTCCTTCAACCTGATGGGTCTTAGCTTGGCGAAGGTGTAAGTCACACACAGTAGTGCTGACCACACTACCTGCCTTCCGGGGCCTTCAGTCTATGGACTTATTCTCAGGTCTTGGGACAATGCTATGGGCATCACTGATCGGAGGACCTTGGGCAGTCTTGGCCAGCCTCGCACATACCATTTTGGTCCAATATATATTGGTGAAAGCTATGTTTGGATGGGTGCACAAAGCTATGACACCAGCAGAGGGTGCTAGTCAAGGCTCTTAACAGATCATAAAAGGGACTGAGAAACTGGACAGAGTGATTGGCATGGACAGATTTTTAACTGTGACTACAGAGAGGGAGAGGAGAAAGATGATAGCTGAATGATAGATGATAGATAGATGATTAGATAGATAGATAGATAGATAGATGATAGATAGACACATAGATAATAGATATGAGAGGGAATCAGGTCTTTTAGAGAGTTAGAGTGACTGGGCCCCTGAAAAGATAGGAAAATCTGCACTTTCTAGAGATCAAAGGATGATCTGACTTCTTATCTCTTGACTAGTTCCCTAGATCTGTTTTTTTTTCCACCAACAACTTGGGCCCCTCCTGGGAAGGAAGTCTATCCTAGTATGCAAATCTAATCCTAACATTATGGTTGGTCAAGCTTAGATGCCAGACTTGGCATCATGGCTAGTCCCTTCCTGAGACAGCCCCTAGCCTAGGCCAATCACCCCTCACTCTGGTTCACCTGACCCGGAAGGTAGGGCCCGCACCGTAAGGTTATAAATATGTTTGTGAGGGGAAGGCAAGGTCTCCGAGCTGCCTGACATCTCAGGAACCTCCAGCTGCTGGTGAGTTTCCCCTCAGGAGCCCCCCCCCCCTACTTTCCACATGAACTCTTTCTCCACACAGCAGGAGCTCTTTGTGCTTTCTTTTTTGTCCTCTCTGGGGTTTTCCTGGGCCCACCACGTGGGCTCTCAAGCCATATGGGTGTTGTCATTTTCCTTCCCTTGGTTTTGTACTTTTCTAAATAAATATAATTTAATAATTATCCTTCTCAGTCTTATTTTATTCAATTCTTTGATTAAAATTAGACACAAACTTAGGATTTGTGGTTGAAGGACTTTTCTGAAACCCAGCACCCTGTTACAGATAGATGATACATGATAAATAGATAGATGATAGATAGATGTATCGATAGATAGGTGATAGAGAATAGAATAAGAACCTATCTACTAAACTTCAACTGCATGACCCATTAGTTTTCTGCCACAAGCCTTTCTCCTTCAACACTTGCATTGATAAAAATAAGTTTTCTCATTTCATTTTTATGACAGTGGGGAAAGACTCCACAACACACAACTGACTGCTATTTCAACCTTTTTTAAAGTTTTTAAATGTTTATTTATTTATTAGAGTCAGAGAGAGAGAAAGAAAAAGAGAGAGAGAGAGAGAGAGAGAGAGAGAGAGAGTGTGCCAGGGCCTCCAGCCACTGAAAACAAACTCCAGACACATGCATCACCATGTGTATCTGGCATACATGGGACCTGGAGAATCAAACCTGGGTCCTTAGGCTTTGCAGGCATGCACCTTAACCTCTAAGCCATCTCTCCAGCCCCTTCAACCTGGTTTTTGACCATAAAGTATAATTTTGGTTTCTGTAATAACAAATTCTTATCATCATGATGTATCATTATTAACAGAATGTATGAAAACTTTCCTACTTTACTAAGTATATATGTAAATGTGCAGCATCTCCCACTACTTCTACTAACTGTACGGGTGAGTTCAGTTCTCCCGGAAACAGATACCACCACAGGACTCAGCAACAGACTTGTCACAGGGCACAGCTGTGAAGGAGGAACAGCAGGGCTGGCCACACAGGCCTGGTACTTGTGGAGAGAGAGACTGGAAAAAGGTAGGCATCTCCAAGCAGGCTTCAATGAAACCACGAGGAGTCATCAAGAAAAAGTCAACCAGTACCAGTAGCCTTGGGCCTTCAAAGCATGGCTGTCCCAGATAATGAAGTCTCAAGGAGACCTCGGGCTCCCCACCTACTCATGAATCTGAAGAGCTCCACACTGAAGGCCACATGCAGCATCTCCACCTCACCCATCAGAGGTCTGGCAAGGCTGACTTCTGTGGTCTTACTCTGTGCAGCTGTACTTGGAATAAGCTCAGCAATTTCCCTGGTTTTCTGTCCTTGATGAACATTTAAAAAGAGCATCCTGACTGAGCCGTGTCCCTGCATCTCTGATCATAGCCTCAAACAGTGGGAAGGAAGAGGCTGCGACTGTCTGAATATGGGACTAATTGAAAGGATATGGGATGGAGAAGAATGTGATCACAGAATTCTAAGCTTGGTCAAATGTTTCAAAACAGTATAAGCTACCTAAACCTGCTATTCATCACCCACCACTTTTCCTGCTGCATCTCCAACTTCTGCCCCTGCGCTGACTACCTCTGAAATCACTCCTCACATGCTGAATACCAATGTTTTTATATCTGATCTTCTTTTATAAATATGATCTCTATTAATAGAGTTTAATTTCTTATATCACATATAATGATGTTATACATTAATTTGATGTATGTATAACATCATCTACTGAGTAAGAAGGAAATGTCACCACTTAATTGTCGATTTTTACATATGTAGCTGATATATTTTGATCATATTCCTTTCTCATTACCTTCTCTTGTACTTGCCATCCTTTCTCCACTGCACTCTGTATTCTTCCTAATTAGCCCCTCTTCTACTTTGACATCTTTTTTTGCTTGTGTATTTGTGTGATCCAACTGAGTTTCACTAGGGTTGTCTGAATGAGCATGGGGGGGGCTGCATCACTGCAGAAAAATGTCTCCTGCTCCCTCAGCAACAACTAACCACCACTCACTCCTCAAGGAGGGAGGGGGCAGTGTGTGCATGCATGCATGCACGCATACACACACACACACACACACACACACACACACACACTCTTTCTGCAGTCACCTTGTGTCCCCAGCTTTCTTTCTTGCTGTCTCCATTTACTTTGGAACTTTCTCTGCCTCCAGTCACTGAGAGAGAATCTCAAGGCCCCCACAGTCCCAAGTGTCTAATCAACATTAGCCACTGGGATTATTATTCAGTAAAAGCTTAGAGCTTTGAGATTTTTGAACTCTCATTAATAGCTAAGTGAAGCAGGTGACCTTAGGGAAAAACCTCCTTTATTAATTGTGTGTGCACTGTGTCAGAAACACAGATGAATACATTTGTGTCTCTCCACAAGGTCAGAATTTATTGAAAAACTATACATTTACAAGGCATGGTGGGTTCATTGGCAGCAATTTCCCAAGTAATCCACATTCCCCTGATAGTCAGCAGAGGCAAACGCAAGTTCTTTTATTCCAGTCTCAACTCGTAATGTTCACTCTCACATCACACATTACATATCACATAGTAATATATACTTCTCTCACACTTTCTCTCCATGTGTGTGTATGTGACAGAATTGCTGTACCAATGCTTTGTAAAGGATTAAAGAAACCATAGCAGAGTTCAAGGAGGCCCTAGGATCAGGAGGATGACAGGATTGCAAAAAAAAAAAAAAAAAAAAAGTCCTTGCTTAAGTCCAAGTGTCCAAGAACTAATCCTGCTAGAGACTCTGCAGTCTCTGTGGGTCAGAAGTGAGCCAAGCTTCAGAGTGGACTATGGAGCTGTAGAGGTGAGCGGTAAATCAGGTCCAGACAGATGCATGGGTGAACAGAAGGATGACAGGCACAGGTGGATAAATGGACAGACTGATGGACAGTGATTTGAGTAGGCCATTGTCTACAGCAGAGCACCTAAGCCAGGTTGAAGGCCCTGGAAGTTCTGTGTGTGTCCCTTGACACACACACACACACACACACACACACACACACACACACACACACACAGAGTAGTCAGATGGCAGGTCTCTAGGGGTCATTGCCTTCACAGTGTCACACCCTTTCCTTAGTCTAGTGAATGTGATAAAATTTTCAGGCTGGAATTTCATATATATTCAGGCCTGGAACTCACTCTGTAGCACAGGCTGACATCAAACTCATAGCCATTCTTCTATCTCAGGATCCCAAGTACTGGGATTAAAGGCACATACCACCACACCCTTCCCTGATATAATTTTAATTAACCCATATACTCATATGGTCCCATACATTTATATGGTGGTTCCATTTTGAAGCTACTCACCAGTCTTGTGGGTAGTGTTAGATAGATGGTTGCTATTCACATGTCCACCCATATGCAGAGTCAACCTCCATCCTCAAAATGGAGTCAAATGCTTCTTGTAAAATGGAATCTCTAGGGACAAGATACAGTCGGAGAAACCACTGTTTTATTTATGATTTTTGGTCAAAAAATGGAATCTGAAGGGCTGGGCATAATGGTGTACATCTTGAATCCCAGCACTTGGGAGGATCGCCATGAGTTCAAGGCCACCCTGAGACTACATAGTGAATTCCAGGTCATCTGGGGCTAGAGCGAGACCCTACCTCAAAAAAGAAACAAAAAGAAAAGAAAAAGGATCTGAGTTACAACTCTGATCCTAGGTGGAACTGTGGCTTTCTGAACCACCAGAAGATGATAAGATTACTATCTAGGAGGCTTTCCAGCAAAAACAAAGACCAATGTCCCCTCCCTTAAGAGTTATCCACAAGTGCCCATCAAACACCTGGGCAGGAAAACCCTTCTTTCTAGAGACTCTGAGAACATCCTATAAAGCCTGCTTCAGCCTATATGTTGGCACAAGTGGTCTCTGGCTATAGGAGACAGCTTCAGGTTTGCTGAGATGAACTTCCTTACATTTAAGGGTCTGAAAATCACTGAAGGAAGACCCCAGAGTCAAACAGTATGTAAAAGCAAAGACCATTTATTCTACAGAATCAGTCAGCATGCAGGGGTCAACCATTTGTACAAAATGGCGACCCTGAGAGGAGAACACAGGCTCTTTTTAAACACAGCTAGGGGGAATTCCAGGCTGTTTAGGTAATCTTTTAACATGATTGGCTAAGCCAGCAGCAGTTACATTTGTACATCTTTGATTGGTTGGGGCAAAAGGGACATGTCTGAGCATGCCTGGGCATGTTTGGACATGTCTCCAGGAACTGACTCAGCCCCCAGAGCCCGCCCCTCTGGGAAACTGAAACTTAGACCTAGTTAGGGCAGCACCTTACTGAAGCCTGTCATGGTGTCAGTTTGATCCCTTCACAAGACCAGGCACAGTTATGGAGGAAGGGATTTATTGATGTTACAGATCCAGGGGAAGTTCCATAATGGCAGAAGAAGCTAGCCTTGTTTTCACAGATCCAAGCAGAGAGAAGCCACATGCCAAAGCCACACAACACACTTCAGGAACTCTAGATAGAACTAGGCACTTTGTATATCTTTATATTGGAATTTAAAATCCACCACCACACCTTAGGGATTGACCCCAAGATCTGCCCAGTGACACCTCCTCCATCTAGGTGGCTGCAGATCCAAAGTACAAACTAATAAAACACTGAATATATTGGGGGCCATCTATTCAAATGACCACACTGGCCATTGTCCACTCTCACCCCATAAGAATGTTTCATTTTACTGGACATAAACCTTACCTAGCTTCTGCTCTATGCTGTGTGTGTCTTGTCTGAATTCATTCAGTGGACTACACAGGACTGGGGAGCCAAGGAGAAGACACAGAGAGAGGTCCCACCAATGCCAAGAGGAAAAGTTCTGATGAAGGCTTACGGTTCAGAAACTCCAGCTTGGCAGATTTGGGGGATCCTACTAAAGCCACACTTTCCCCCCTAATTGCTGGAGCAGCTGGTGCAAGACACATAAAGCCTATGCAAGAGGAAGTGTGCATGTTGCAATCTAGGGGGAGGAGGAGGTGATCATTTATATTTAAATGTGTTGAACTCCAAAGTCCCCAGGATGCTTGCAAGAGTTCCTTTCCCAGCTCCACCACCTCCGGATTGTGCAATTGTGGGACATTCTGCAATTTTTCTGAGTCAAAATTTCTTCAGTTGAAAGTGGGACTAATTCCCATCATCCATGGGAACTCTTAGAAGTGAGATTTGCTATGACCAACTACGGACAGCAGACAAACATGCCATAACCACTGTCTTCTCGTTATAGTTGCATGAGTTGTGCAATGCAGGTCAGGCAGGCCAGAAAGTCAAGAGAAGCTAAGGGAACACAGGCAGGAAAAGGATCTCCTCATCTCAGAGTCTGGCTGAAGTTTCTCACAGGCTGAAGGTCATGAATTTTGACATAGTCATAAAATTTACTGTGATGCTTGCTTCCATGGAGACAATACTCCTTTTGCATGGAGATATTTCCAATAAGAACGTTAAAGTGCTAACAAAACCATGTTTAAAGCCTAAACGATCTTTGAGCTTCACCTGTCTTCTTTCCCAACTGTAAACCTGAAACTTTCTGAAAACCTCACACACAATATTATACACTTCATTTATAGTCAAAACATATGCCTGAAATGCCTTGTGACCCAGCATAGGAAAGATTCCCGTGAACCATATGACCCATGGTTTCATTTTATCAGCTGGTAATCTTGTCTAAGGTGCCTCAGGAGCCACACTATGGTCTCACTGAAAAAAAAAAAAAAAAAGGAAATTCTTCCAGCAGCCACCAAACTGTATACTGTGAAGACATGCAAATGGGACTCTCTTGACAAGCACACACCCATGACTTGAGTATGCACTGCCCTTTTCTAATCCCCTCTTTCCTCCCCTAATACCCATGCTTAAATCTATGAAAACCTTATCTTCATAAATTCCCATTTTGTTTCACAAGGACTCATCCTGAAACCCTTTTCCATGGAGAAGTCATGAATCCTGCCTCATGGGAACTGCAGACTCTGATGAGAGCTCTCCAGGCTGCTGAGGGCATGAGTGGAGCACTATGCACACAGTCACTGCGTAACCTTATGTCGCAGCTGCGCTCCCCATGCCAGCCCCTGTCGTCTCCTCTCTCCTTCCTATGAGACGATCCCAGAGAACAGGTAAGACTCCCTTGTGACTACAGAGCCACCACATGGTAAGATTCATTCCACCCCACTCTTGGTACCAATTTCTGTAGTTGAGAGATTCAGGTCACTGAGATGAACTTCCAGACCAGACACAGTTATGGAAGAAGGGATATTTATTGAAGCTTACAGATCCAGGGGAAGTTCCATAATGGCAGAAGAAGCTGGCCTGCTTTCACAGCACCAAACACACAGAGACAGAAAAGCCAAAATCCAGAAGCCACACAATGCAGCACACTTCAGGAACTCCAAGCAGAACTCAGACACTTTGCATATCTTTAGACCAAAATTTCAAATTCACCACAACACCTTAGGGCTGGACCCTAAGATCTAGCCAGTGACTCCTCATTCACCCAGGTGGCTATAGATCTAAGATTATAAACTATAATCAAATCCTAAATATATTTGGGGTCATTCATGTAAACTACCACATACACTAAATTGCCTAAGTACACAGTAATGTTGAAGATAGTCCTCACAACCAACTGGTGGTTGGCAGGTGGTACTGTGGTGGTAGGGAGGTAGACAGTGGGCTCAGAGGTCATGTAGGGTGGACCTCACCTCCTCTTTCCCTGGTAACATCACAACAAGAATCATCCCAGTCTTCCATTCCATTTAAAATACCATGAGAGGAAAGAGGATGGAGGCATCTGGGCTTCTGTTGAGGGAAAGATAATTAGTTTTACCTCTGGCCCTGGGTGGAGACATGACATTGTAAGTTACTCAAAATATAAAATAATGGTCCTTTCCCTAAAGAGTTGATCCAAATGAGCCTGTCTACAGATCGCTTGGCCAAAAGACTACCCTTCACCTACAGATAAGCTAAAGAGGTGAGAATAATATTAGTCCCATTAATAGCATAATATACTCAAAACCACAGAAGGCCCTCCCTCCTTGTGGTTGTTCTCAGATCCTCCAGGCTAAGCCTGCCTGCTTCTCTGAGCTTGACCTCAGGAAGTATAACTTTTCCTTTTCCTCATTTTCTTTCTCTTCTTTGGAGGTTGGATGAAACCCTAAATATGCTTGTCCTTGATAGTTTAGGACTTTTTCACCTTTTTCTCAACAAAACTTTGCCTTCCTCACTCTTCATCGTATGTGTGCCCAATTTTTGGTGTGCACGCCACAAAGGACTCAACAGCGTGACAATCTGCAACCATTTGCTTCTCCCAACTGCAGAGATTTCGACTTCCACTTCTCCTCTATGCTTCACTTGCTTGCCCTTCTTCTGTCCACCCTCTTCACACTCAGAGTTCAGACCGTGTACTCTGACCCAGACAATCAGGAACAGTGTCACCACTCAGTTACCCAAAAGGCTTTCCTTGCCAGCTCATGCACAGGAGTCCTGAAATGAAGATGAATATATTAGGAACTAGCCAACAAATGAGCCAAGCATCGCAGACAACTGCCACATCAGAACCCCGTGTCCACTGGATGATGTGAACAGAGAACTCAAAGGGCCTCAGAGGAAAGGGAGCCCGCCCCCTTTGCCCTGTTCTGAGCACCTGCCATCTGCAGAAGGTGTATGTCATCCTCCATGAGGCTGAGAGGCTGTGGTAGCACCAGGTTCCTCAGTCTGGCCCTACTCTCTCTCCATCCTCCTCCAGGCCACTCTACAAGGCACGCTGCTCTCTGACAAGGCATGATTTGCAGAGGCCTCAAGAAATCCAGAATTCAGAAACCCCTGCAAAGGAGTTAGCCCTCCACAGAGAAGGTGAAGAAGGGCAGAGGCTGGTCTTCAAGAGGAGAAGGAGAAAAGGAGGTTTGCACCTGGAAAGGGAAAGTTCAGAGAGCACTACGCTTCTGCCTTTGGGGAGAATTCTAGGGCTGAGATGAATACCACGTCAGAACCCACACAGTTTTCTTCTTGTGTCCTGCCATCTCTCCACAGGCAGAAACTTAGACAGCATCCCCCAGGGTGCGTACACACACACACACACACACACACACACACACACACACACACTAGCTGTCCCCTTATTGGAGTTAGGTGGGTTTTATAACAGTGAAGCCACAGCTGGCTGCATTCTTTTCTCTTTTCATAGATCCCCTTTCACTGTTCTGCTGCCCGTGTTGCACTGTCCACCTTCACATCCCCCACGACCCTCTGACCCAGTGGAAACAGAAAAGATCCAGGAGTAGAGGAACTCGAATATTTTTCTATCACAAAGGTTTGCTTACATAGACACTTCCCCTTTTTAGGTAGAACAGGGTGGAAGGTGGTAGAAGGAGGCATGAAAAGGGCTGAGGACACACAGTCCAAGCATCTGGGTTTCCCTCGTCCTTCTTCATGCACTCCTCGATGGAGGAGGACCAGCCTGACTCCAACATCCTGCAGTGGAGAGGCGATGTGGCTGCTGTCTGTCTGTTCTTGGGGCTCTCTGCTGGCACCAGGGCAGAAACAGGCATGACACTCCCACTCTCCTACTACAATGCCTCCCGATTTAATCTGCCTCCGTTATTTAAGGAAGTTTGAGCTGCTTTGAAAGAAGACAAGCTGACCTTTCTCCTGAATTCTGGTGGATGGTGGAGGTACTGGTGTATCAGAAAGTTGCTTCCCTGGGTATTCTCCCAAACTATGACCACAGATAATGAGCTAGGAATTCCTCATTGTGAGGGGGATAATTAAGGGTGAGTGTTTCAACAAAGGTAAAAGACAATAGGGCAAACCGGGCGTGGTGGCACACACCTTTAATCCCAGCACTTGGGAGACAGAGGTAGGAGGATCACTGTGAGTTCGAGGCTACCCTGAGACTACATAGTTAATTCCAGGTCAGCCTGGGCCAGAGTGAGACCTTACCTTGAATCTCGCCCCCCTGCCCCCTACAAAAAAAAGACAATAGGGCAGAGAATGTTGCCCTGGCTGAAACACAGATTTCCTTAGCCACATACCTGAAAATTGATCTAACATTCAAATGATGGAGTATTACATAGCCATTGAAAACAAACAGGAGGGGGCTGGAGAGATGGCTCAGCAGTTAAAGGCACTGGCTTGCAAAGTCTGATGGCCTAGGTTTACTTCCTCAGTACCCACGTCAAGCCAGATGCACAAAGTGGTGCATGTGTCTGGAGCTCATTTGTAGTTGAACTTGGCCATGGAATGCCCATTGTTCCCTCACTACTCTGCCCATAAATAAATAAATAAATAAATAAATAAATAAATAAATAAATAAGGGGCTAGAGAGATAGCCGAACTGTTAAAAGTGCTTGTTTGTAAAACCTGACGGCCTGGGTTCTATTCCCCAGTAACCATGTAAAAAACCAGATACATAAAGTGATGCAGGCCTGAGGTTGATTCACCAGTACCCACATTCCATGGGCTGTATTCCTGACTGTATCAAAAGGAGAAAGCTAGCTGATCATAGCACTCGTCTCTCTCTGCATCCTGACTGCAAACACGATATAACCGGCTGCTCCATGCTCCTGTCACCATGACTTCTCATCCATGATGGACTGTATACCTTCAAGCTGTAAGGAAAAATAAACCCTTTGTTATGGTTTGAATCAGATGCCCCCCCCCTTTTAAACATATTTTATTCATTTGAGAGACAGAGAAAGGGAGAGAATGGGTGTGCCAGGGCCTCCAGCCACTGCAAACAAACTCCAGATGCATGTGCCCCCTTGTGCATCTAGCTTATGTGGGTCTTGAAGAATCAAAGTGGGATCTTTTGGCTTTCATGCAAACACCTTAACAGCTAAGCCATCTCTCCAGCGCCCTCAGATGTCCCCTTTAATGCATGTGTTCTGAATGCTTGAACTCAGCTGATAGCATTTGGGAGGTGGAGCCTTGCTGGAGGAGATGTGTTGCTGGAACTGACCTTCAGGCTTATTAGCCCCTAGCTTGCCAAATGTCAGGAGCTAATTTATGACTTTACATATATTATCTAATTTGACCCTCCCCAAACACAAGAAGTTGTATTTTAAATTCTAATTATACAGATGAGAAAAATTGAATCAAAACCAAAGAACTCCCTAGATCCCAGAATTGATATGTCAGAGCCAGGTTCCAAATGCAGTTGCTCTCACTCTGAGGCAAAATATTGGTAGGGGTTGTTCACAAAATGGGTCATTTTCTTCTCTTATATGATCTGCAATATAAATATTATAAAAACATATACATGTAATATATGCAAAGGGTGTCTTACATTGGAAAATAACCAATTAATGATTAAAAATAAAAATACAACCAGAAAATAAAAGGACTTGCAAATTTCTCTTTCCACCAATTGCATTTTCAGATGCATTTCAAAGGCCACTTGGCAGTGCTAGTCATCTGCCTGTAATCTTTTTAAGTACTCCCAGGTCTAATTGTTTAAGTTGCTGAACGAAACCCATTCCCTTTGCAATCCTTATAACAAGCTTAATAATGCCTTTCAAGAAAGCTGAGTAACTGCTTAAATGGAATTACATAGGCATGACTTTGCGCTGTTGTAAGTCGATTGTAATATTCTCGGACTTCATAGCTGGCTATGTTTTCCTGACTCTGGGGCAAATGAACACCTCATACTTCGCAGTTTATCAGCATAAAATAAAACCGTTGTAAGGCTTTGCTTTGTGATATGCCTTGCACCGTGAGATGCTGGGAAACAGGTGCTGCCAGATGCTGAACAGACACTTTCACAAAAGGTCATGGTGACCACAGGAAAATGAGCTGGTGTACAGAACTCCGTTCATTTTAGCAGTTCAATTAATCTTACAGTTGCAGAGCATTTGAGTGGGCCGGGGGAGGGGAGATCAATCTGATGCCTGGAGCACAGACTCTGAATTTGAAGCAGCCCATGGGTCCTTAAGTGTGGGTCTTTACCATTCCCATTTCCCGGGGTCGTTGGCCACCGATGTCCTGGGTGAGGGAGGGAGGAGTTGGGAGGGAAGCAGTAGGGTCCTTCCTGGAGCAGGAGGTGAGTGCAACGATGAAGACATGACGGGCAATGGACACCCTGGAGACTGTCTGATGGACAGCACTTGTTTATTCAAAAGGGGAGTGGGCTTATAAACACTTGGGGAAGGTTGAGATGGCATGTACAGAGTATTTGGCAATCGGATGCATAGTTTATGGGCTGTTATCTAGGTGGCAGAAGAACTAGTAACTTCAAAGCTGTGGGGGAAGGATAAGGGAAGATAAGGGGATGGGCGAGAGGGAAGATAACAGAAGGCTGTGACTTCAAAGCTGTGGAGGAGAGAGATGGTGGAAAGGCTACGTGACTTCAGCCACATGAAGGTCTCTTGGGCAGCTAGCCACAAGGTCAGGAACTGTGGGGGCAGGGGAGTCTCACTTATGGAATGGTCAGAGCCTTTTTGGGTCTGGGGGAAGGGCCTTGCCAGTTCTGCCCACTCTGGGCAATGATAGCACACTACAATCTATAATGTAGGGAAGGCCAGTCACCGTCTCCAGGGACTCCTGATGATAAGGCCAGCTGCAACCCCACAGCCCAGGGTCCCTGGCCATGTCCAACAGTTCAGGCCAGCCTCCTTATAGTCCCAGCCCGTTTCTAGCAATGCCCAATGCTTAAGATGAGGGGGAAATGCCCAGTGCTGTGACATCATGGGATGTTACCATCTGATGTTTCTAGGGGAATCTTCTGGACCTCCAGGGTTATTAACAGATCTAAATTGCCCTGTATCTTGGTCATTTGGGCTTACGGCTCAGAGTTTTGAGTGAGAGTATAATCATGGGCAGGCTACTGTTCCAACCATGAAAAGCAAAAGCCTGTTTATTTCTGAGACAGTGAACTTCAAGTAGATAATGGCCTGCTCCATTGGCCATGGCTATCTTCTCATCTCCCAGTGACTTCTGAAAGCAGTGAACAGACCCAAAATCTGGCAGGAGAAGAATGAGATCAAGTGGAGGCCAAGGGCAGCTGAAAAAAATAACATGAGCCGGACTGAAATGTAAGACATTCTTGGATGTCAGACAGCAGAGAGAGACTGGGAATCTTAGGAAAAAAAAAAAAAAAAAAAAACCCAAAGCCTGCCAATGTAAACCTGACCTCTAGGACCAATGAGAAGTTCATTTGCAAGCACCTATAAAATTGAAAGTGCTATTTGTATCTGCAGTTCATTAAAAGTAAAAGCTTATTGAATATTTGCTATGGTTTGCATCTTAAATATCTCTCAGAGGTGCTTAGCCTGTGGCACTGTTGGGAGGTAGTGGAATCTTTAGGATGTGTTGCCTGGTGGAAGGAAGTGAAGCCATTGGAGGTGTACCCTAGAAGAAGGCCAGATCGCCTTTCCAAGGGCCCTGGTACTTTCCAAGTTTCTCTGTACTTCTCTGCTGCCAGGATGTGAGCTTGCGCTCCCCACCATGAGTCATGACATCACCATAGGCCCATGTGCGACTGAACCAAACATCCATGAGCCAAATGCACCTTTCCTCCATACGTGTTGATTATCTTGGGCAGGAAGCTGAATAACACAATCATCTCCCACAAATAGTTATTTATAAGTTATTTATTTAAACTTACTTCTCTGGGGCAAGAGGATGGACACAGTTTAAGGTTCCAGGAATAAAGGATTGGATAAAGCTATTGTGCATCCACCGAAGTGTAGCCATCAGTGGGTCTGGTGACATGATTGCCAAGCACCATGACGAAGGAGATTTGGCCTGATGTGTGTGTTAGCAAGTCGGCCATGGTTGAATGAATGCTGGCAGAAGACACACTCTTATTCACAGCCATAGCAGGAGCCAGAATCTCAAGATATTTTTCTCCCAGTTTCCCATGCCCCAATATACATGCAGGGAGGCACCAAGCAAGAGGTTTGCAGAGAGTAACTCTGGCTTGGGAAACTCACACCTTTTATAACAATAAGCACTTCTGATTCCATCAAAGCTAGAACTGCACCTGTCTGTGCTCTCAAGAGAGACACTACCTCCTCCTTCTGAGATCCAGGAAGAGACTGACAGGGACAAAGGCATGAAGGCCTCTGCCTCCAAGATAGGCAGAGAATGCGAGAGACTCATGGAGAAGTGTTTCCTGCCAGTGACACAGTGCTTGCAATGTGCTATTAAGGAAAATGAAGCAGATGGCAGCATAGAATGATGTTATGTTTATAAATATTTACATTTTATACACAGATACTTTGCAAAGTATGGAAGAACTTTCATCCAGATATTGGTAAGAGAGATTTTACTATTTTTGTTGGTTATTAGTTCAAAATTTTCTTTTAAGTATAGATTACATTTGTGTGCTTGTGTGTGTGTGCACGCACACACATGTGCACACACTTGCATGTAAATACGTGCTTACCTATGTGTGGCAGGGAGTGCAGTAGTGGAGAGGATTCTCTGGGAACTATGGATAGATTGACATATCCAAAGATCTCCTCTAGGGCTGGATAAATGGCTTAGTGGTTAAGGCTCCTGCCTGCCAAGCCTAAGAACGCCCATTCGATTCTCCAGGTCCCACATTTAGCCAGATGCAAAATGACAGAAGGGTGCAATGCAGAACTTGCCCACAAGGGGGCGCATGTGTCTGGAATTCATTCACAGTGGCTGAGAGGCTGCTGGTGTGCCCATTCTCTCTCACTCTCTCTCTCTCTGCCTCTTCCTTTCTGTCTCTCTCTCTGTCTATCTCTCTCAAATAATTAAACAAAAAAGATCTCCTCTACACACATTCTGGTTCCAGAGGAATAGAAACTTCCAATTTTATTATAGCTTATTAACATTGTTCCAAATCATGTCCTGTCTCTGGATTCAGTATCCTAACCAGAAGTTGCACCATGATACTGAAATGACCTTTAACTTTAACAGTGCTCAATAATACTTTCATTCAGCACAGGGTAGTTGATCTCAGAAGAACGTTAAGCTTCCAGGAGAGGTGACAGATTCCACTTAGAATCTTCTACTATCATGAAATTGCCAAGTGTGGTTTGAGTGTAAACTCTCCCCCGTGGGATCATGTGTTTGAACACTTGGTCCCCAGAGGGTGGAAGGCACTGTTTGGAAAGGTTGTGGAACCTTGGGGAAGTGGAGCTCCATTGGAGGAAATAAGTATGATGGCTAATCTCTGGTTATCAACTTGACAGGACTTAACATGGAATCAAGTCTCTGGCCATGTGTGTGAGGAATTTCCTATATTAGATTAGCTGAGATGTGAGGACCCACCCTAAACATGGGCTGGGGTTCTGGACTGGGTACAAAGGAGAAAGTGAGCCGAGCACCGGCATGCCTAACTCTGCTTCCTCAGTGTGGACGGAATGTGACCAGCTGCCTCAAGCTCCTGCTGCCAGGCCTTTCCTGCCACGATGGACAATAAGCTCAAATGAACCTTTCTACCACTTAACTAATTTCTGTCAGCAATTTTGTCCCAACAACAAGAATCTGACAGTTACAGTGTGTACACTGGGCCTAAGTCTTTTTTTAAAAATATTTTATTATTTATTTGAGAGAAGGAGAGAGGCAGATAAAGATAGAAAGAATGAGAGAATGGGTGTGCCAGGTCCTGCAGCCACTGCAAATGAATTCCAGGTGCATGTGCCACCTTGTGCATCTGGCTTACATGGACCCTGGGGAATTGAACCCTGGTCCTTTGACTTTGCAGGTAAGTGCCTTAACTGCTAAGCCATTTCTCCAGCCCCAGTCTTGAGGTTTTATAACTGACTCCACCTTCTGTTCACTGTCTGCTTCCTGCCTGACAATTTGACCAGCTCTTTTCCTGCCACCATGCCTTCCGTGCCATGAAACTTTCCCTTGAAACCGTACAGCTGAAAATAAACCCTTTCCCTCCCAAGTTGCTTCTGATTGGGTACTTTGTTCACAGAAACGAGAATGGAACTGATACACCAAGAACAGATCCAGTGCCAACGATGCCCTTTTTCATTGGCTGGTGCTGATCTCATGACTTTCCTTGGTGTAGTCTAATGGACATTTGTGAACAGAACACTAGCATCGCCTACATGCCTTTTCCACACTACTTTGCCACAATTCACCCTCCTCAATAAACTTATAACCATAGACAGGTGGGGCTGAAGGAAGAGGCCATTTAGTCCCTGGCTGGGGCAGAGTCCAGGGTTAACCTTGGTCTGGTTTTACTGCCAAAGGTCATTTGGGAAAATAATGACAACTGCCACGTCTTATTTCCTGATCTGTAAACTGGGATCAGGATCCACATTTCCACCCAAGCAGCTGGGAGCAGACGGTGGACTAAGGAGTGTGGATAGACTTCGGATGCTGTAGAGTTCTGTGCAAAACTTAAGTATCTTCTCTGCTACAGGTCAGTCAACTCCCTTCTGTGGAGTTTGCTGATCCACACCATGCTCCCAGTCAGCCAGGGACTCTGCTTTCTTCAGGCCGCGTGGCAGAGCTGCAGAGTCTGTAATTATTTTGTTTGAACTGCGTCTTTCATTTCAGGAACTGTGAAATCCTCCGAGAAAATAAATATTCTGCAATATTCACACATACCCCTGTGAGAGTAATTAAGAGAACCTCATAGACAAAATTATACACAAAATATCCCCAGGAGATTAATTTTTCTACTGAAACATTAGATAAACATGAGACCTACACGCTCCCACTGCCAGCCTCGTTTCTTCCAGACCCCAACTCTTCGCAGGATCATCAGGGTTACTTACTGTTATCTAGTTATCCAGGCCCTTAAGGCTTTTCAGCTATGCACACAGCATCTCCACAAATGACAGGCAGCGTTCAGATAAGGTGATTTATTTTGCTGTAAACATAGTTTCACACCTGTAAAAGCATCTTTCTACACTGGAGATAATTTTGTTTTTCTCTTTTCCCTTTCACTCCCTCTTTCTTATTTTTTTATGATGTGTACATACGTGTTTATGTGTCTTTGCATGCATGTGGGCACCGTGAGGTATGAGTGCATGTGTGTGTAAGTTGAGGTCAGAGTTATATGTTGGGAATCTTTCTTAATCACCCTGCATGTTATTTTTTGAAACAAGATCTCTCACAGAATCTAGAGCTCACCAAATCAGAAAGACCAGCTCGCCAGAAAAATCCTGGATCCTCCTTTTTTTCTTTTCCAGTGCTGGGATTACAGACGTGTGCTACCAGGATTGCCTTTTATATCAATACTGAAGACAACTGGGCAATCTTCCCAGCCCTCTCTCCCTCTTCTCTTTTCTTTCTATCTTTACTTTCTTTTTTCCTCTCTCCTTACCATCCTTTCTTCCCTCTTTCCTTCTAACCTCCTTTCTTCTTTTCTTTCAGCGCTTGACTTAAATCCTACTGCTTTGCACACACTAGGCAAATGCTCTGCCACTGAGCTCTGTCCTCTAGCCCTAATCCACACCCCTTGACCATCAAAGGAAGTGAACACTGTGGACAAGGGCTTGGGCTCAGGGTCCATTCTTTAGTGGTTCATCCAACTGAGACCCATCACCTCACAAATCTGTTCCATGAACATGACCCTGGCAGCTGAAATCTCAAAGATGGGATCATCAGAGCTTCGTTACCTACATAGGAATCCAGGAAAAGGATTTCAGGAAGGATCTTTGTTTATAGACAAGGAGGCCATGATACAAGCTGCTCTGCTTTGGAGCAGTCACTTGTTATAGTTACTCTTGGTTGCCAACTTACTGGATTGAGAGGCAGTGTGTGTGTGTGTGTGTGGGGGGGGTGCTTCTATACATAATCAATTAAGAAAAGAAAAAAACCCATAGTTTAGTAATCTCTCCTTCATTCCTGGCCACCATGATGTGAGCTACCCTGTTTTATGTCCCTCCCCCCCAACACACCATGATGAACTGAAACTATGAGCCAAAACAAATCTTTGCTTCCGTAATGTGTTTTTCTCAGTTATTTTTCACAGCAATCAAAAGTATAACTAATGTAGGGAATTGATGCCAGAAGTGGAGCCACTGCTGTAATTGTTTAGCAATGTGCTTCCGAAGCCTCTGGAACTGAGTGAGGGAAAAATTTGGAAAAGTTGATAGAGATGAAGACTGGCAGAGCTTTTGGATAATGTAAGGAGAAGAGGAACATGTCTGGTGGGTGCCCAGAAGATCAGAATGCCAACGGGAATGCAGACAGAACAAACATTGCCTGTGAGATTTCAGAAGGAAATCAGAACTCCCTTGGGAAGTGGACTAGACACTATGCATGGTAGATAGTGACGAAGAACGTGTGTACATTCTGCCCGCATCCTGAGACGTTGCAGGAGGCTGAGCTTAAAGGTGATGGACTCATTCATCCGGCAGGATGTCTTTCAAGGCAGCCTGGCATTAGGTGGTGGTACGGTGGTTACTGCTATTTGCTTTTAGTCATGTTTATACTGAGAAGTGGGAGCAGAAAACAGAGTAGAGCAGGTTTGAAAACTCAGCTTGGCCAAAAAAGAAGTACAGGTAAATCTGAGGTCAGAGGTAGGATGGCTGTTGAAGAAGTGAGCCCACTAATGAGAAAAGGAACTTACTTTGCACCAGGACAATAGAAATCTGCCCTGAGGGCATCTCAGTATTTGGCTGGACTCTGCCCTTCAAGGCTCGAGCATGTGAGTTTTCACTCATTTGAGATTTTGTCCTGAGAAGAGAATTCCAGGGTTAACCTGCTTGCACAGGGTTACCTAGAAAAAATGTTTTCTTGCGTGTGACAGTCTGGACACTTGGAGACCACTATAGCCGTGTTCCAAGGAAGCCTGGCTAAAACTCCAGCTGGAAGAAGAGCTTGAGATTATCCACAGGATGCTGGCTCTTCAAGTACACCAAATGCAGGGCATACAGGGTCATGGGGACTTTCACTCAAATTTCAAAGGAAAGCCTACAGGGCCAGACGGTGTATAGTTCAGAGTCCCCATAGCTTGCTCCTGAGGGGGGCACTGCACAAAGCATGAGGGTGAATTTTAAGATTCAGTGTTGCCTCAGGAAGTTACAGATGACAAGAATGCAGACCACCTGAGGAGAAAATCTGCAGGCAGTGAAAAAAGCCCAAGAGCGATCATGTGGATTTCTATCAACAAAGCTTAGAGGTGGGATTGCCCATGCATTTGGGAGCTCACGTCATATCACTATCTGCCCTGGGTACCAGACATGGTCCTATAGGGTCTGATGTTCACCCTTCTGGGTTTTAGCCTCTATTGAGAATGCTGTCCTCCAAGCATAACAACCACTACTATCTTTATCAAAGCAAGTGTGACCGCCAACAAAGGACCCTCAAAATTGGGTTTGTTGTCACTCCCTTGTAGAAGGAGAAGGTGGGAAGGTGGCCAGACCCTCACTTGAGGTCTCAGTCACTCTCCACTGTCTCCTGCTCTTCCCAGACAGCTATATGTGATTCTACCACTGCAGATGATCTTGGGAGGTGCTGGATTGTGGAACGTTAACTGAAGGGTGGGGGAGCTCCATGTATGCAGCTATAAGGAAGTCATTATCCACACTGGGGTAAGACTTGATGGAGATGCATCTGTTTGGGGGTCACCCATGCTCTTTTAAGAAACCCCTTGCTCCTGCTCTGTAAGTTAACTCAATAAACCCATTGGTTCATCAAGTCGGACTTTTGTGGAATCATAAATTTGGTCTCTTATCGGCATCTCTATGGAGGAAGAAGATGTTTATCTATGTTCAGGAAAAATTTCATGCACTAGCCTTACTTCTCTCCCATCTTTTTTTGTTATTTTCCTAGTTTTCCCCTTTGGAACAATGTCTTATTCTTTGCTGTTATGTATTGGATGTATGTCACTTACATTTTGATATTACAAGGGTTCACAACTAAGAATTTATCTTTAGTATCAGATGAAAATGTGAAACATGGGTTTTTTTAACAGTGTTGAAAGTGTTAAGGGGATTAAGATTCTTGGATATAGACTGAACAGATTTTGCATTACAAGATGGATATCAGCCTTTTGGGAATAGGAGTAGAGTGTTACAGATTTAAAAAGATCTGCTTCATGTTTATTTGACAAGGAATAGACAATTTTGATTGTAAAGTTGATTGGATTGAAAAATATCTAGAAGACTGTAAAGTACACCTCTGGGTGTGCCTATTGAGGGTGTTTGTCAGAGAGGATTAACATGGAGTATCCACCCTGAATATACACTGGGGGCTCCAATGGAATGAAAGGATGCAAAGCAGAAATCCAGTAGCACAAACATCCTTTTCTTTTTGATTCCTGGTCATGGCATGAGCTTCTCTGTTCTGCCTCATCTTCATCATCACAAGGGACTGACACCTCTGAAATTATGAGTCAAAATAAATCTTCCTCCCTTCAGTTGACTCTCAAGGGCATGTGTCAGAGAAACTGAAAATATAACTAGCATATTACTCTAACAATGGCAGTAGGATAGCAGAGGGAAGAAGTCAGAACACAGACTGCGAGGCAGGTTTGGATATGAGGAAACAGCAGCACGGATACCCATCAATTTGAAAGACATGTTAGAAACAAAAGAAGAAGAAACAAATAAGGCTTCAAAGGAAGCTAGTTATATACACAAACATGCCCATGCTTGAAGGTCAAGGGGAAGGGAGAGTTGTAAGTTGTATAACCTTGAATAGTTTACTTGACATTTTTGAACATTAAAAGCATCTTCTGTCAAAAGTGGGGTGTTTAGTAGTCTATATATGGTCACTAGGATTTTGTAACCATTAAATTAGGTAATTCCTCTTAGCTTCATGTAGTTCTTGTAAAGTGGGTAAGAAATAAATGCTGGTGAATAAAGAAAAAGGAGGGTTCGAGGCTTAGCAGTGTAGGTGCTTGCCTGTGAAGCTTAAAGACCTATGTTCGACTCTCCAGGTTCCACATAAGCCAGACAAACAAAGGTGAGGCAAGGGAAAAGCTCGCACATGTCCACCAGGAGACACAAACATCTGGATTTCGATTGCAGTGGCTGGCCCTGGCATGCCAATTCTCTCTCTCTCTTAAAAAAAAACAGAAAGGGCTGGAGAGATGGCTTAGCGGTTAAGGCACCTGCCTGCTAAGCCCAACAACCTGGTTCCAATCTCCAGGTCCCATGTTTAGCCAGATGCAAAGTGATGCAAGGGTGCAATGCTGCACTTGACCACAAGGGGGCGCACACATCTGGATTTCGTTCACAGCAGCAGAGAGACTGCTGGCACGCCCATCTCTATCTGTCTCCCTCTCCCTCTCTGTCTGTCTGTCTCTGTGTCTCTCTCCAAAAATAAATAAAATAATAATAAAAATTATTTTTAAAAAACCAGAAAATAAAACAAACAGGAGGAAAAAAGACCCTGTCTGGAAATAGACGAAGGAAGAGGAGAAATACCTTTCTAAAGGAGGAATAAGCAAGGATGTGGAAACAGGCCAGAGATAGGAAGAGAAGGAAAATCTTAAAGGTCATTATTTATAGATGACTTGTTCATTCACAAAGCAATCGTATCTGAATCTATAGAATAAACTCTGATAATTGACATGTTTAGTGAATTTCTAAATGAAAATATCAACCTACATAAATGAACAACTACATCAGCAGTTATCACTAAGAAAATATAACTGAAAATAAGATGTCCTGAAACATATGGTAATTATTAAAGGATCCACAGTGCTTGAACTCTGCTGAAGTATATTTACAGAGACCTACGTACAGTGGACTGTAGAACACGATCATGAGTAGGGTAACTTATCAGAAAAGCACCCAGACTTTCCAAGCTAATCTGCAAATTCAATACAATGCCAAGAAAAATCCTCAGTCATTGGATGTCAACTGCTAAACTAATATCAAAATCATTTTTTAAGATTTATTTTTCTTTATTTATTAGAGACAGAGAGGGGGGGAGAGAGAGGGAGAATGGGTGCTCTAGGGCCTCCAGCTTCTGCAAATGAACTCTAGATGCATGTGCCACCATGTGTATCTGGCTTACATGGGACCTGGCAAATCAAACCTGGGTCCTTAGGCTGTGAAGGCATGCACCTTAACTGCTAAGCCATCTCTCCAGACCCTGATAGCAAAATCCTATGGAGAAATAAAACTTCAGAAATGAGCACAACCGTTTTGAAGCAGAAAAACCAAAGAGTGGGTTCTCCATGCCCAGTGCAAAACCAGGATGATAAAGACTGAATGCAAGTAGACAGTGGAGTGGTAATTGGCTTTTGGAGGTGCACTGTTTAGATTAGAGAAGAGAAGAGAAGAGAAGAGAAGAGAAGAGAAGAGAAGAGAAGAGAAGAGAAATGTGCTGAGATGGCGAACCTCAAGGTCACCAATATTTTGGCCTCAAATAAGCATTTTTCATTGTTTTTTGCAAGTTTGGACTGAAAGTTGTGGTAACGTTGTGTTAAACAGTTTTGACCAGTTCTGTTGCTCAGAAAGAAATCTGTAAATCCATGAAGAAGGGATAATTATCTAGCAAATGATATTGGGAAAACTGGTTCACACAATGTGCATTAATTAAAAAAAACAAACAAGTGAGGGCTGGAGAGATGGTTTAGCGATTAAGGTGCCTGACTGCGATGCCTAAGAATGCCCGTTTGAATCTCCAGGGCCCATGTTTAGCCAGATGCAAAAGTGACGCAAGTGCGCAATGTTGCACATTCCCACAAGGGGGCGCAAGCATCTGGAGTTCATTCATAGTGGCTGAGAGGCTGCTGATGCACCCATTCTCTCTCTCTCTCTCTCTCTCTCTCTCTCTCTCAAATTAAAAAAAATGACTGAGAAAATAAAGTTGTATCTATGCTTTTCACTATACAAAAATAAATCTTAAGTGGATTGAAGACCTATGTTTAAAAATCAAAGATATAAAGCTATTAGAAGAGTCAGTAGGAGCAGCAGAGTGATCCTATTCTTACACGTGGTCCCAACACAGCAGCTGTAAAGAAGCTGTAAAGAAGCAGGGTGGGCTTCACAGCAAAATCAAAGTCATTTGCTCATAAGGCACATCAGAGCAAAGCTCACATGTGATGAAAGATGAGGGGAAGATGTTTTCCACGCCTGAAATTCCCAGGACTGGGCCATATATCACTACAGCTTAGCAGATAAAAGGCCATAGGATACCATCTGATGTAGCAATTGGAAACACTGGGTTTGGGGCTGGAAAGATGAGTCAGTGGTTATAGCTGCTTTCTTGCAAAGCCCAATGGCCTGGGTTTGATTCCCAGTAATCAGGTAAATCCAGATATACAAAATAGCCTATGAATTTGGAGTTTGCAGAGGCAGGAGGCTCTGGTACACTCACATTTGCTCTCTTAAATAAGTAAAATAAGTAAATATATTTTAAAAAGAGAGAGAGAGAAAATGGCTGGAGAGATAGCTTACCAGTAAAGGTGCTTGACTGCAAAGCCTAAGAACCCATATTCAACTCTCCAGGTCCCACGTAAGCCAAACACACAAGGGGACACAAACACGCAAGGCCACGCTTGTGCACAAGGTGGTGCACATGTCTGGAGTTCGATTGCAGTGGCTGGAGGCCCTGATGCACCAATTCTCTCTTCTCTTTCTCTCTCTCTCAAAAAAATTACAAAAAAATAGCTAAAGAGCGATTAAAAAAAGAAAAAATAGAAACACCAGGGTCAATGCACAGAACCACAGGACTGTCTCAAAAACAGCATGAATGGAAAAAGTAAGAAACAAAAGGAAATGACAACACCACATATGTAAATATATGCAAATTAAAGTCCAGGTCTTTGGACTTGATACTCCTAGGTGAGACCCATATGAAGATGTCAGTGGTAGCAGGGAGACATAACGCAACACCGTCACAAGCAGCCCAAGGAGGCCCTGCCCCCTTTAGGGACCACAGGTAAAGCCAAGACCTTGGCTATGCCACAGAAAAGCATTCAAAAGGAGCCAGAAAGCAGCAGAGTTAGTAAGTTTATCCAGGATTTAGACCAAGAGACACTTAGGAAAAGCGCAGGACATGACAACAAGACCTAAGTATGGGCCTTCTTGAGATGGTGTCACATTTCAGTGTCTTTAGTGATTTAGATGGCCCTCTGGCTTTTTAAGATACATACCTCAAACAATGCGATTTATAATAGGTTTGAGATTAAGCCAAGCTTAAAATTGAAGTTTAAAAGTTAGACCAGGGCTGGAGAGATGGCTTAGCAGTTAAGGTACTTGCCTGCAAAGCCAAAGACCCAGATTCAATTCCCCAGGACCCACATAAGCTACACGCCCAAGGTGGAGTATGCATCTAGAGTTTGTTTGCAGGGGCTGGAGGCCCTTTCGTGCCCATTCTCATTCTCTCTCTCTCCCTCTTTCTCTCTCTCAAATAAATAAATAAATAAAATATATAAAAAAATAAAAGTTAGACCAGTGTACTTATTTTCCTCATCTTAAAACATTTCCCTTTTTTTAAATGAAACTGTAAAGTCGTTTCACGAGGTGCGCAGTTTAGACTTAGACTTGAGGGAAGTGCTGAGACAGTGAAATTCAAGGTTACAAACATTTTGGTTCTAAATAAGCAGTTTATTTGTTTCCAACATCCTTCTTTGCGATGTCTTTAGAAAGACACATTATCTCTGCAGGCAATTTTGGCATTATGGTTGTGTTGAAATTTCCTGACTGTCAGTCAGCAAGAAGGGCACTCTAGATTCCAGGGCGCCAGCTGCTTTTCCTCCTCACGTCCCTCAGTGTTGCCTCTGTATTGAGATCAGACTGTGCCATGCCCTAAGGTGTTGGAGACCATGAGCAGCATAACAGCCATCTTGTATGAAAAGCCATCTTATGGACTCAAAAGGCATTAGGATCAGAATTGCCCCAGCTACAAGCCCTGGCTGCAGGCGATTACTTTATCTGCCTATCCGAATGTAAGAACAGACCTTCCCATGACCCCTGGGATTAAGAGTCCCATGATCAAACCTTATCAATCAGAAAGTCTTGTGACCCTGGGTCAGTTTCTAGTTTACCTTCCTCCTGCCTCCCCTATATAAACCTCTGTGTGAGAAATAAAAACTTGAGACTTTGACCATATATTAGGCTTAGTCTCCTTCTTTGTGTCTGTTTGTCTCTCATCCAGGTTAATCTCCCCTCGGGCTCTTGTTGAACCCCTGCTGTACTCCATTTTGGATTCAACAGTGGTGTTTCACATAATGCCTTGCCCTAATAGACTCCACTGCACAAAATAGTTTTTTTTTTTTTCACATGTGTGTGTTAATGTGTGGGTGGGTGCATACATGTGTGTGTATGTGCGCGTGTGCATGTGGAAGCCATAGTTTGGTGTCTGGGGTCTTCCTTACACTTATAATTTGAGACAGAGTCTCTCACTAACCCTAGAATTCACAGATTCAGCTAGACTAGCTAGTCAGTGAGCCCCCACATTCCTTGTCTCCACCTCCCAGGGCTGGGGTTACAGATGTGAGCTGCCACCACGCTTGGCACTCTACGTGGGTGTTGGAGATCTGAACTTAGATCCTAATGCTTGTTCGCCAAGCACATTACCCAGCCCATGAGCTGCTTGGGACACCATTTTGAGGATAAAGGATGACAGTACCTTGGTGGAAACCTGAATGGCACCACCTGTACAGAAGACTGATGAATGGCTTATTCCTGGGAGTAGGAAGGGTCTGTACCTTTCTGTAAATTGATCAGCGTGAACGGGGGTTATCGAACATGTGGGTGTATTAAAATTGGATCAGGAAAGCCGGGCTTAAGAACTTAACAGACATACTAAGCCAAGGAAAGGCTGTAAGTCTGTTACCTGAATCCCACAAAGAGGAGAAAGCCTAACAATGTGATGACGTAGACCACACCAACCTGTCATCTGACCTCCTGGTGTGGATGGCATCAAGAATCAACAGCTAGAGCCTTTAATCCCAGCACTCGGGAGGCAGAGGTAGGAGGATCACCATGAGTTCAAGGCCACTCTGAGACTGCGTAGTGGATTCCAGGTCAGCCTGGACTAGAGCAAGACCCTACCTTGAAAACCAAAAAAAAAAAAAAAAAAAAAAAAAAGAATTAACAACTATAGAGCTCGTAATTGTTCCCAGGCCTTCAGCCTGGCTGTTTTTCACTATTGACATGGCCTACCCAAATTAGTAAGTGCTCATTCTCCTGGGCTTGCCATCCATCCACCTGCCCAGATCCTGCCTTGACTTTTGCTTCTACAGACTCCTCGGTCCCATACCTCACTTTCATAGCACAACTCAACTCCAAGGCTTAGCTCAACTCTGACCCAACAGCTTCTGTTTTTAATGTGTGTGTTTTTGCCCTTGTGCTTGCTTGTCTGTGTGCATTCATGACTGTATGTGTGTAGCTTCACACCTGTGTATGTGTGTGTGCATATATGTGTGTGCATAGTTCGGAAGTTGACATTGGATGTCTTACTCAATTGCTCTCCACCTAATTTTTTTTTTGAGAGAAAGACAGAGAATGGGCATGCCAGTGGCCTCTCAGCTGCTGTAAACACACTCCAGACGTGTGTGCCCCCTTGTGGGCAAGCACGGCATTGCACCCTTGAGTCACTTTTTGTGTCTGGCTAAATGTGGGACCTGGAGATTGGAACCAGGGTTCTTAGGTTTGGCAGGCAGGCGCCTTAACCACCACACCATCTCTCCAGCCCTCCACCTAACAATTTTTGCATGTGCAAAGTATGTGTCACGTGCACATTTATGTGCTGATGTGGTGCCCCGTGGGATAGCTTGCAGTGGTCTGAGGCAACATTGGCTATCCCCCTTCACGCACTTGTTTTTCCTCACTACTGGGTCCCTTACTGATCCCACATCTTGTCGTTCACAAGCCTCCTTGATTCTTTGGTCTCCATTCCCCACCTGACTGGGCTTACAGATGTGCATGGCAATGCCCAGTTGTTTCTGTAGGATCTGGAGATTCCAAGTCAGGCAGTTTCCGTCTCTGTCAGGCTCTCTTGCTTGCACAGGAAGCACACTTGAACTGCTGGGCCATCTCTCCAGCCCTACACCTTATTTTTTGAGACAGGCTCTCTCTGAAGCTACAGTTCACTAGTTAAGCTAGTCAGCAAGCCCCGGTGATCTTGTTTATGCCTCCCCAGGGTTAGAATTATAATCATAATTATAATTATAGGCATGTACTGCCATGCCTGGCTTTTCCTTCTCTGCTGGGATCCAAACTCAGGTCCTCTTGTTTGTGCAGCAAATACTTTACCCACTGAGCCATCCCTAGCCCTGCAGAGTTTTATTTTAATTTAGTTTTTACTTTTCTCCTGGATATTAGAGTTTTAGTTACAAACCATCCTGGAGAAGTTCCTGTGCTTTTGCTATTTGAGCCTGGCTCGTTGGAAAGGCAGATTCATTACCCAGAATATGAGAACTCGCACTCTCTGCTCCCAGGTCCTTCTCGCTCCCCAGGTACCTGCCCTTTCCTCCAAGATGGCTTCTAGACCCAGCCCTGCATCTGAATTCAATTCGTTGCTCCTCCCCTAATTAGCCAAGACTATCTCATTATCAGCCCATGCCTGGTCAATTATCTGATTACCTGCAGTGTCTTATCAATCAACAAGACATCTTCTCTGATTTAATTTGTATGCTCATGGGCGCTGAGGCATCGTGTGGTTTTTCTTGTCAGAGATTTATTAAGGAGAGAGGATTTATTGCCCTCCCAGCCGATAGTCCTCCATTCTCATCAGCTCCTCATTAGAGCTGAGTAAGTCTGCATGGGATACCTCCTGCCATCCCGACTGTCTTGAAAAGGCATTTTTGTTCCTCAGCAGGCTTGGTTGTCTTATTGACCTCTAACACTGATGTCAGACAGCACACTGGAAAGAGCCCCCACCGCAGACTGGGGCAAGGTGAGGGAATCTTCAAATCTCCTTCATGCTTTTGCTTGGCCAAGTTTAATAACTGATACTTTAGAAGAGTTATAATTAGACCTAAATGAGGGTTTCTTTATTTTCAAAACATGAATTGGACATGTTTCTTGAGATGCACACACATTTTTGTAGGGACAAAATTGGACTGGATTGAGTCTTAAAAGATTGGGTTTTCAAAACGAGTTTCTTTATATATTCACTCAATGTTCACTGAGTGCTTATGGCACGTATTGAGTTTGCTCTGTTTGTGGACATGGGGGAAGGTGAGGCAGATAGTAAGCAAGGATTGCTGAGTTTGTTTATCTGGACAAACAAAGGGTGGTACAAGAATTCTCTGGAATGTTCCTACCTCTAATCTTCTCTGGAAAGACCCTACCTCTCAGGTTTCTGGTTCTGAGCTCGCTTCATAGAAAAGGTCAAAACAAGGCTGTGTTGTTTCCTAGGGGATTTCCCTGGACAGGCCTAATGCTGGATTTCTCAAGAATGTGCTTCTTGAATGTTCGGTGTCCACTGTTTTCACTGCTGATGACTTCTGTCTCCCATACGGCTGCATGCAGTGCAGCTTTTTCCAGCTTTCAGTTGGCTGGTCTACAGAGAGAAGGTTTTCTGTTCAGCACCAGCTTGCTTTCTCAATGACCTTGCCATACAGGCCCAATGACTGAACGGGAGCTATAGTGGCATGTCTACTCTTGGGGTAACCAACTGCTCTATAATTGGACTGAAGGCCCTCTCTATGGAAGGGAATACATACCTGGTACTAAAAAACCTAAGCAAAAGTCTATGGCAGGTGAGGTCACGAGCCTTAGGGGTTTAAAGCCTGCTCTTATCTAACTAAATGTATATATTATTCCCACCAAGCTGCCCTGAAAGCACTACACTTAATGTGCATATTCACATATTAATGTTACTCTCACTTCTGGTTAGAGAAGCTTCTCTTTTCAGATGGTGATGACCACTGGGATGACCCAAAAGGCAACATAGTGCTGAGAAGAAGGGATGGAGGAGTGTCCAGCACTGAAACACCTCTGTCACACCCTCCAAGGCTCAGGGACCATTGCAGAAGAGGGGGCGGATAGAACGGAAGAGCCAAAGGAAGGGTATGACCTCTTACAATGCAACTGCCCAGACAGAAATTGGCCTCTATATCCATGACCTTGCAGTGCCTAGCAATACCTTCGCAAGACCCTCATAATAGTAGAAAAAGATGATGACATCAAATTAAAAGAGAGGCTAATGGAGAGAGGGAGGGGATATGATGGAGACTGGAGTTCTAAAGTCGAATGTAAGTATAGAAGTTATCAATAAAAAATAATAATTAAAATTAAAAAAAGAATGTGCTTCTTGTATTTTATTACACATAGAGAATGACATCAGAGGTTCCATTCAGATCCTGCATGGAATATGTGACCTGAACCTTCCATTTTCTTCACAGAGGTACAGCTGAGTCCAAGAAGGAGACCGTAGAATGACCAGGCAGTTCATGTTCCGTTCGTTCTCTTGAACACATGGACCTCTGTGTGTTCAACTTGAGAGGAAAAATACCTGTATGATAGCAATCCCACTGTCATTCTGCCAGTCCAAATGACATGGGCAATGCTTTGACTGACATGGTGTGATGCTTTTCTGTCCCCCAAGGGGCACAGTTAACTTGTAAAAGCATGACTACAGGCCACATCTCTATGCGGGAGGCAATCTCTGAAGTCCAGCTTTAGTGTCTCTGTTTTTTAGGCAACGGCGGTTATTTTGGGGTTTCACAGCTAGCACTGTGGGGTGATTTAAGTGTCCCCCTCATGGTGGGAAGAACTTGGCATTTATATTAAACTTGATACATAACATTTGTCAACAGACAAATACCTCAGAGAAATTTCTACACAAGTAGACAAGCATATTGGGCAAACCTCGGAATGACCCTCGACTATGGCGGACAATGGACAGCAGAGTGGGTAAGGAGTCCTGGGTACTTAATGGACTGTTACGATGATTAGAAGAGAAACCCCAGCTCGAAACAGTGATCATGACTGAATTCCACAGACAGGATGCATGAAAGAGACATGTCATGAAAGAGCATTGTGGGAAGACTGCGTTCATACATGTTCTAACACAAGCAAACAGAAATCACTTGAACACACTGATTTGGCTAGTGTAGTTGGGTAGCTTGCCCCAAGATCCCATCTCCACCCGCTGTTCGCTGAGATTACAGGAAGGCTACCACAGCCACCTGACGTTTATGTGCATGCTGACGATCCCAACTCAGGCCCTCAGGCTGTATCCAGTGAGCCATCTGCTCAGCACCTGTACATAGGTTTTGATGTACTTTTTCTGTATATTAGTTACATGTCAAATAAAGAAAAATTAATAACCTTTTTTAGCGATATCTTCCAGTGCCTTTGACCTAAGTCTGTCAGGACTTCTTAAGCAGACTCCTCTGTCCCCCAGACATCTGGTATTTTTGACATTTAAGATCTGCTACTGCATTTATCCATGTCCCAGAAGGTAGGAACAATTAATCTGTGATGCCCTCTCTGCTGTCAGCAGAGCACACTCTTTTCTAGTGTCAGCCCCTGTCAGCTGTACTTAAATAGTGACCTTCTCTTGGGGGGTCATCTGTAAGCAGAGCTTTCAGCGCACTGACAGGCCTGGGCTGCTGACAAGCACTGGGTGGAAATGGTGTCAACGCTCACATGGAACTATGGCCCCGATTTCAAGAGAGGTGTGATTGAAAGAAGAGAGACAGGGGAGGAAGCTGCTGGTGTGAGGAGACATCCTCTGCTCCTGGGAAGCATTTCTTCCATCCATCTGACCCACATGTTATTCCAGGGCAAAGGAATGTATTGGAACTCACATGTTAATTGAATCACTGTTGAACAAGTGTGGTTGACTAAAGTCTGGTGCACAGCACTGACTTACTGGTTAAAGAGGTTTAAAAGAGCAGCTCCTATTCCTGGGAGCTGAAGACGGAATACAAACTGGTTCACAGGTCCCTGCAGTGACGTCTATCTTCTGATGTACATAAGGGGAGACACAGCGTAAGGAGCGGTGGGTGCAGAGCGGGAGCTGCTACAGCAGAGAGGGAGTAGCAGAAGCACGTCTACAGGGTCTGCAGACACCTTGAGCTCACTGTGACCAAATTGAAAGCCATGAACTTCTTCCTCCAGACCATCCTCCCCCTCCTCTGTTCCCAACCCAGGGCAAAGCCTCCCCATCTTCCTCATGAAAACCCAAGAGGAGGCAAAGGGAAGCACCCAATGGGGGTTGTGTTCAGGGCTGATGTCAGGCTCCGCACCTTCTTCCTTCACGTCCAGTGGTGGGCTGCTCAAGACCTGCCACTCGCCAGTGCTCTTGTAGACCGGGGTCTCAATAATCCGAGAGAGGAAAAAAGAGAAGCAGAAGGCACCACAGCATTTCCTGTCTTCCTGGGAGAGTCTCTGTGGATGGCACGGCTTTCTGATTTGTGGTCTGAGTGGCACTGGGAATACTTAGCCTCACAACTTGTTAGCATCACCCACTCAGTCCAAGCAGCAGGGCAGGGTGTCCCACATGGGTGACTGTGCAGGCATGACCTGGGGCGTGCAGAAGCAGAGGTTCTCAGAAGCAGGTTCAGAGGCAAGCTGAACCAAACACACCCATTTATACTTCTAAATATCAGCTTAATTCCCTTTATTTTTTTTTTTTTTGTTGTGTGTGTGGAGTATGTGTGGTATGGTATATGCATGATGTGTGGTGTATTCACATGTTTATGGACACATGTGTGTTCCCAGGTACGTGTGTGCAGAGGCCAGAGGAAACTTTGGGTACCCTTATTGATTGCTCACTGACATGATTCCCAGAGATGGTGAGGTCTCTCCTTCAACCCTCAGCTGCTATTTTTGCCGAGTGACACCCAGAGATACTCTGGTCTCTGCCCCCTGCCAACTGGGGTTATAGATGTTCACAAGTTAACTCATCTTCATTTTATGTGGATTGTAGGGGAATTACACTATCCTGTAGTCGCCAGCCCTCAGGCTTAAGCAGCAAGTGCTCTTAACCACTGAGCCGGAATAAGCCATCCTTTCCTTCAGCTGCTCCTGTCGGAAGTCTGTCACGCTAACCAGAAATGAAACAAATACGCTGTGTACTGTAGGATGCTCAGCAGTATCCCTGACTCCTACCCACCAGACACCAGCTCACCTTCCAGTCATAACAATCCTCATAAAAATCAGTGTGGGAACTTCTCAAGTTTGATGGCCTGGAACCCACCTATAAACCACCGGGCAGGCATACCCTTTAATTGAACAAGTTCGAATTTGAGGCAATTTCTTAAGCAACAAACTGCAGCCTTCCATACCTTCCTTCCTCCCCTCTCCGCTGGCTTTGGCTTCAAACCGGGACCATTGACAGTTCTATTGCCCAGCATCCTCCATTGGAATTAAAGATGATTTTCAAGCTCTCTAAACACCGGGTGACCTTCACAATGGATGCCCTCGCTGTGTTCCAGCTCTCACTCTCCTGTGACTGAATGCATTCCTTGAGGGCATGGGTGTCCATCCTTATGTAGCCAGTGCTGATCTCTAAGTCTGACAAAATGGATGTGTGAAGAGTAGGTGTTGAACAATGAATGATCAGATGACAAAAGAATATAATGGACTGGGAAAAATAATAATTGGCATGTGTCCATCTCTTTGTAGTTTATAGAGCCTTTTTATTTACTTCCTTACCTGTTCCCTTCAGGTAATCTTTTGCTACTTCTTAAAAAATGTTATTTATTTATTTGCAAGCAGAGAAAGATAGAGGAAGGAGAGAGACAGAGAGAATGGGTGCATCAGGGCCTCCAGCTACTGCAAAAAAACTTCAAACGCATGTGCCACTGTGCTTCTGGCTTTATGTGGGTGCTGGGGAATAGAACTGGGGTGTGAGGCATTGCAGACAAGGGTCTTAACTGCTGAGTCATCTTCCCAGCCCCCTTTTAAACTTTTTATTGACAAGTTCCATAAGAATAGACAATAAACCATGGTAATTCCAATCCCAACCCTATTCTCTACCCCTCAAATCCACCCTCCATGGAATCCCTTCTTTTCAGTCAGTCTCTCTTCTATTTTGATATCATCCTCTTTCCTCCTGTTATGAAGGTCTTGTGTAGGCAGTACCAGGCCTGGCACTGTGAGGTCATGGGTATCTTTATCTCTGAAACTTCAGCATGCCCCAGATGCCCATGGCAGCCTGAGCTCTTCTACCTCCTCCTGAGAGCTTCCTCATGCAGTGATGGCTGTGGGCTTGATGGAGAGGTAGTGCAGGGCTTCTTCCTTCACCCTGTACCATCTACAGTGGGTGCAACGTAACAGGCTCAGGGTGACCTTTGCTTTTTTAAACAGCTCATCCTTTGCACATGTTCCCAGATAACGGTGTCTGCCCCAATCCCTCCCAATGTCCAGCCACCATTTCATGGAAGTTTCCCCACCACGTGGCTCTGAATGATTATCTCAGACCTCACTTTCTTGTGTGTTCTCTGAAAATGACTGTGTGGACATTAGAAGACTTCGTATTAGGGGAACTAGTTGTGGCAGCTGAGAAGTCCAGTTTGGGCAGGACTCTCTGTTTCTCATGGTTGGTTTCTTTACTCCTGTGACTATTCCTGATTTTTATTGACAACTTCCGCAAGTAGAGACTTATGGAAGTCCTTTAGTGGGTCTTCGTCTCCCAACGTCATGCTCAATGCTACACCTTCCTTTGTGCATTTCACTCTTTCTGACAAAACACAAAGCACAAAACTTCACCTCTAAAAATGCATTGCAGAAGGCTTCTCTCATCCACGTTTTTGCATTCTGTAGTTTCAGTGCCCCATGGCCAACTGAAGTCTGGGAATATTAAATGGAAAATTCAAGAATGCTTTCCTAAGTTTCGAATTGCATAAAGTTCTGAGGAGCGAGATGAAATCGTGAGCCGTCCTGCTCTGTCCCAACCAGGATGCAAGTCATCCCTTGGGCTGGTGTAGGCACTGGACACTCTGTGGACACTACCTGACTGTCCATCACTTGGTAGCCAACTTGGTTACTGGATCTCTGGTTGTCACACTGCAGTGCTTGTGTCCAGGCACCTTTGTGTTACTTAATAATGGCTCTGAAGGTCAAGAGCAGAAGTTTTGGGTACTGGAGCAGCACTTCCGGGAGAAAGCCATGGGGAGCACCACTTCCAGAAGAGTCCTCTCATGTTGGGTGCTGGTAATGAAAAACTCTAGGTGGGGAAATTGGCCAAGAGCAGTATTTCTTTTTTAAAAAATTATTTATTTATTCATTTATTTGAGGAAGCAAGAGAGAGAGAACAAGGGAGGGAGAGAGAGAGAATGGGCATGCCAGGGCTGCAAGCCACTGCAAATGAACTCCAGATGCATGTGCCACCTTGTGCATCTGGCTAACATGGGTTCTGGGGAATTGAACCGAGGTCCTCTGGCTTTGCAGTCAAACACCTTAATCACTAAGCCATCTCTCCAGCCCCAATATTTATTTACAATTTTTTTTATTTATATGTTTTGGAGCAAAGAGAGAGATACTGTGAGAGAGAGCATGGGCGTGCCAAGGTCTCTTGCCCTGTAAACAAACTCCAGATGCATGAACCACTTTGTGTATCTGACTTTATTTGTGCACTGAAGAACTGAACCCAGACCATCAGGCTTTGTGAGCAAGCATCTTTAGCCATTGAGCCATCTCCTCAGCCCAAGATCCGTGTTTCTTTATCAGTACTCTTGCCACTTTAAACCAGAAGATTCTTTGCTGTATGGGGCTGTCTTTGTGTTATGGTTTGAATGTGCAGTGTCCCTCATAGGCTCAGGTGTTTGCACACATGTTCCCCAGCTGGAGACACTGTTTTGGGGGAAGAGGTGTGACAGACGGAAGTAAGTCACTGGGGAGCAAGTCTTTAAGAGTTATAGTCCATCCTTATGTCTGGTCCTGTCTCTGCTTCCTGGTTGACACCATGTGAGAGGCCATCACTACCATCTCCTGCTGCCACAGGCTGCTTCTCTCTGGCTCTCATGCCTTCCCACCATGAGGGACTGTACTCTCGGAACTGTGAGCCAGAATAATAATTTTCTTCCATTAAGTTGCTTCTGTCAGGTTAGTCTGTCACAGTGGCTAGAATACACTGTCATGAGTATAGTGCGTGCTAGAGGATGTTTAGCAGTAGCCCTGACTTTTACCCACTAGACACTAGCTCACCCTCCGTCATGGCCATCAAATGTCTCCAGAGGCTGGGGTGATGACTCAGTGGGAAAAGTGCTTGCCATGAAGACATGACGACCTCGGTTTGATCCCCAGAACTCATGGAAAAAAGCCAGATACAGCAGCACATACTTGTGGTCCCAGAACTGGGGAGGTGGAGGCAGGAGGATTCCTAGGGCTCTCTGGCCAGCCAGTCTAGTGTAATTAGTGGGCTTCAGATCAGTGAAAGATCCTGCCTCAAAACCCACAGCCTCATGGTGAATACCAGCAATCCCACTGAGTGGAATGGGGGCAGGAGGAGGGATGTGATGGTACCAACAAATGATGTTTCCATACAAAGTTTCTACTTAATTTTAAAAACAGGTGGGGGCTGGAGAGATGGCTTAGTGGCCAAAGCGCTTGCCTGCAGAGCCTAAGAACCCTTGTTTGAATCTCCAGGGCACACACAAGTGATGCAAGCATGCAATGTCACACATATGCACAAGGGGGCCCACACATCTGGAGTTCATTCACAGAGGCTGAAAGACCATGGCACACCCATTCTCTCTCTCTCTCTGACCATTTCTCCCTCTCTCTGTCTCTCTCTCTAAAAAAGTTAATTAATTAATTAATTAAATTTTTAAAAGGTGGATGGCACCTGAGGAGTAACACCGGAGACCTTTGGCCTTTGCACACGTATGCATGTGCATCACCACCTGGAGCCTGTCAGCCTCTTGCGATGCTGTTCCCAGGAGCACGTCTCTGGTTGTCTTCTCCTTCCCTCATTGCCCACAGTGCAGAACGTCATCTCTCAGAGTGAGTGCTCTGTGACCGGCTGCTTTGATCTGGCTCTGTCTTCACACTCATTGCTCTTTGTCCTGTGGAAGCTGCCAGTGCAGTGACCTTTGTGTTGCTGAAATAGACCACCCAACCAAACGCAGCGGATGGGGGAAGCCTCCCAATGGCAGGGAGAGGATGGTAGAGCAGAGGCTGAACATCACCTCCTGCCACAACAGGTGGAAAAACAGCAGCATGAGAGTAAACTGAGCTGAACCAGCACTGGCAAGCTGGGGGGGGGTTAATAAACTTCAAGGTCCATCTCCTAGTGACACCCCTCTTCCAGCAAGACTCCACCTCCCAAATTGCCATCAGCTGGGGACCAAAACATTCAAAATACATGAGTTTATGGGGGCATCTGATGCAGACTACTGCACTGCCCAAGAGAATCTCTGGGCATCCGGGATGAGCCCATGAACCTGTCTTCAGGGTTCTTATTTCAGAGAGCTGAGCTGGACTGACCACCTCACAATGAGGCCTAGGAGAGTATGGTGGTTCTCAACAAGGCAGGGGGATGCTGGCCAAGCAGGGGTGTAGCAGTTAAAGGCACATGATGTACTGAAGCTCAAGGTCCTTCATGTTTGTCCTGAAACAAGTTATGTGGCACTCCTTAGCAGTGCATGGTGAGTGGGAACAGGGGATTTCATGAAAAAATGCACATGTAGGGGGCATCACAAGTAGTGACAGGTGATGTACTGAGTAAGGTCATAGCAAGTGCCAAAGGGCAAAGAGTCAATTCCTGGGGGACAAAAATTTTGGAGATCACTGTTGGGGTCCCTCCTAGGGCCAGCCCAAGAGGGACAGCAGGGTCTCTGCAGAGTAGGGGTGAGAGGCGCGGAGTCACGACACAGACTCCAGGAGTTGGGTGGAAACAGGCAGAGGGCTAGCTGCTGCAAACTTGTTTGTTCAAGGAAGTGTAGGGGGTTTAAAGGGTTTGGCTGGCCAATCATTGTATGGGGTGGTCCCCTTCTTGTGACCAATGACAGCCTGTCTCCAGACAGATCATCTCATAGCAGGTTTCTCGCGAGCATGGGACTGTAGCTGTTGTTACACCAGGCCTGCACAGGATGCCATGTCCACAGAAGCCACTTCCTGATTTCTTCTGGCATGCAGTCTGGCTAGGGCCCGACCTGCATTGTGCCGTACATATCCTCCTTTTTGTTTTTATTATTGGCGACCCTGGGAGGCATGGTTCTTTGCCAAGCCATTGTTGACCCCAGACCCCGAGGGAACATCACATGTGACGGTGCCTGTCTTAGGTTGCCCCATCTCATGGGGTCTTACCCGTCACTGACTACCCGACATCCTGGTGAGAAAACCCGAGGGGTGTGGCCTGGTTTCTTTTAGCATGTGGTCTGGCTAGGGCCCGGCCTGCATTGTGCCATACAGATCACCATGGTTTATAATCCTCCAAAGTGTTACGGTGCAGGGATGCTGCATGGAGTACCTGTGTGCTAGTGAGGAGGACAGTTAGGGAAGCAGCTCCCTTCAGGGAAGCGATGATGGGAAAATGCCCAGCAACCCTGCAGGAGCCGCCCCTGGTGGATGGGCCATGGCCATGCCTTGTCTCCGTCTTTGGTTCAGAGCTCCTGTCCTCCTGCAGCTCTTGGTCCTCCTGCAGGCAAGGCCATGGAACATGAGGGGATAATGCATTTGCTGGCTCAGCTCCAACTTTCACATCCCTCCCCTGTTTCTTGCTCCATGAACCAGTAGAAAGAGAACTTACTTCACACTGGATGAATTGCAGTTTTCCTGGGATTTAGTTCCAGTTCTCCCCCGCACCCTTCACTTTATCGTCTCTTAGTTCTTTCGCTTGTACCTTTCTGATGTGTTTTCCCCCTCCCAAAGCTTCTTTGGATTGTGCTTAAAATTGCCCATAAAAACAAGTCAAAACAAAAAAATGATTTTCTGTTTGAGGGAGCGGCCCCCCCAAAGCTCTGTGAGGTTGTAGAGATTTTTCTTCCCTCCCAGTATTCAGAATGCTCCAGAAACCAGCAAGCGATGACCCTGTGGCTATAGAAGCTCTAGCTGTTCTCATAGCATGACCCATGGAAAAACCACGACAGGTCAGAACAGAGGAAATGAAAATGTTGCCCAGAAAATCCTGGCTGGCAAACATCATTCCCCTTGTCCTTCTTTGGGTGGGAATATATCAATTCAGGTCAAAGTTACAGACTTTAGTCCACAATCACCCAGGAGTTGGCTTGCAACTTTCATGCTGCTACACAGCTTTGTTGGCCTATTTCTTGCCTTGCCTAATGTTTTCTCTCTGTTCTCTAATTAATCACATTTATCCAAGCACCTTATCATCTCTCAGGCTCTGGCCTACCTCTGTGTAGAAGATATCAGCTAGTTCCACAGGCTGGTATTTTGAATCCAGCATTAATTAACAGTAATTCCTTCCCATTGTCCCCTCATCCCTGTAGGCACCTGCAGAAAGCAGACAGAGGTGGTTTGTTCTTATCCTTTGAAGAACCCAAGGAAGTTTGTTAATTAACTACAAAATTAGCCAAGATGGGATTTTACTTTTTGGTATAGATGGACTCAGGGCAAAAAAAAATAAAAAAATCTGGCTACCCAAAGAGAGTAGATAAGATAAAATGTAGTGTGCCTAAATATTCTAAATAAAGACTTCCAGTTGTTTTCTGCCTCCAACACCCAATATAATGGGGGTGGGGAGTGTGAGGACCATCACCCCTCAGCTCCATCTTAGTTCCAGAAACCCAAACAGCAGAGGGGATGTGTTATATTCTGGGAAGATTCAGAAAGTTCTTTGCTCTGTAAATAAACCACAGTGGGGTGTTCTGAGAGATACTCATTCCAGAACAACCTAGATGTTACGGTCAGGCAAGCACTAGCAACGTGCCAGGTCCTCTACTGAGCATCGCCGATGGGTCCCTGAGTTGAGTGTGTCCACACTGTGTGGGGGGCAGAGCTCTGAGGTTAGGAGACTCAGGACTGCCTCGCATGCAGCTGAGGAGGAGCTGGCAAAGGTACTTCTAGTCAGTGCCTGGTTGTCAAAGGACAGGCTTGCTGGTGAGGACGATGACAGAGAGTTCCCTCCCTGGGATTTTTTGCAGACCTTGACTTAACCTCCCTTTGTACTGAGGCCTGATGGAATAGACATCCACATCACTTTCTAGAATTCAGTCCAAGCCAGGCTTTGGTACCTGTTAGGGTTCTCTGTTCCCGAATGTCCTCTCCTTGCCAAGGCCCAAAGACTGCACACAACTCCCTCCTCTACCTCCCATGGAGGGGTACAGAGGTGACGGGGCAGAAACATCTCCTAGTTGATCCGCACTTGTCATCAAATCAAGGTGGCTTCCACATGCAAGGTGCTGGGGTAAAGGGGTGCCAAGGACAGCCTAGATGTTACTGTGGGGAGCCACCATCCATAGCTCAACAGTCATCCCAGGCTATGATCTCTAACTCAAAACATCCTGGCTACAGAACCCCCATCACTATACATGGTCAAGGATCGTGTATATGAATCTTGGCTGGGCCACCATTGTAGCCAACACACAGATATCACATCTCTGGCTTCTCCTGGCATGACACCAAGTTCCCTTTCTGCAGCTGAGCTCTGGGGGCACCACTCCACTGCTTACCTTCCCACTGGATTCCCGATAATCTTCCCAAACATTCTAGCAAGGGGCAGAAAGATGAAAATTGTCCTTCTGTCCACTAGATGGTGCACATAAACACACCAGACACACAGCACACACACCCCTTTACTGGAAGTATATTTTATTCTTGCAAGTTTGTTATAATTTTTTTCAAGATCTGTTTACACACCATTTGCTACAATGAAAACACTAATCAAAGGTTTAAACATTCACAGGATAAGTTCACTTATGCAATCAGATGCCAAGGGTTCCTAAGGCATTTACAGAATCAATCTTAACCTCTGAGCCGGAAGCAGATTCCACTGCCCCGCCCCCACTCTATCTAACTCTCCCCACTGTCGTTGGAGGTAGATTGTTTTTCTAGTTGTATGAACAACTAACTAGCATTAAAACTGCATACAACCAAAGTTCAACCCACCAATTCTAGGCTGGCAAATTGGAAGCCTAAGGGTGTTGCTCCACCCAGGTGTGGGTGGGCTCTTCTTGAATCCTGCCCTACCCTTATCTCCTAATCAACATGTCAAGGCTGTTGGTTTTAAAGAAGTTAAAAAAAAAAACTGTCAGATGGGTGGAAGCCAGTCTCTCTGATCTCTCTCCTCTGTTAGAAAACATTTGAGGAGCCATGGTCATGGGTGTCCCTGCTCACAGATCATTATAGCCATAGAGAAACTACTTCTTTGTAGGCTGAGACATGTGTTTGAATCTCTCCCATGAGGTCTGGCTTGATCATAGTTGCTTATTTCCTTCAGCTGACTTAGTCCCGAGAAGGGTTCCCAATGAATTCATTTGTATCTTCCACCTGAGCCTTCTGGCGCTCTACACACACTTCCGGCTGCTTCAGGGCCATCCCAGAAGAAAACAGCATCCCATTCACTCTTTAAAATCAAACACGGTCCATCGTGGAAACATCACACAATAAATGAGCCAGGTGTTCAAACACGAGCGCTAACCCACTGGCAAAGAGAAATCCCCTCTATTGGTTTAGTTTTTTACTGGTTAAGTTTAAATATCCATGGAGGACCTTGACTGGTTGGCTTGCATGTCATTTCCAGGGAGTCTTACATGACTTCCTGTCCAGATAAATATTTCTTAGCATGAGTCCATGATGTCGTTTCTTACTTACAGCCCACTGGCTTATAGTAACCTGTTTATATAGTTGGGTGACCTCCAAAGGGCAAGGATTGTGCATTGTTTGTTAACTTACCCTGCATAATGCCTAGAATATAGAAGGGAGCAAAATGAACAGATAGATGAATCAATCAATTAGTAGGTAAATAACGCACTACATACACACTCCATGGAGCAGAGGGACGAATTTTCAGGGCTGATTTGTGTGCATTCTGATGAAAGGGAAGCTGTTGGATTCTTTGTATATTATATAAAGACATGTATAGTCTATACACACACATGTATGTTCCATGAATATGATAAGAATAGCTGAGATAAAAGTAAACATCATTATCTAAATCTTCAGCAATTAGTAGATTTTTTTAAGTCATCAATCTAAATGACCCAAGGATGGCATTCTGATTTTACAGAATGATCTCAACAGCAGTTCTTAGCTTCTCAGAAGAATCTTGTTGAATGGGTTGGGTCTGGGATCATTTCACAGAAAGAATCAAAATGCAGAGAGGTCATCTGACTTGAGTTGATGAAGGTGGACTCTGATTACAAGTCCACTCTCCATTCTAAGACCCTATCCCACTCATCTCCATTGCTCCATTGCTGGCTGGTTGACCAGGTTAAGCAGTGAACTGGCTCATTCTACCTGGCCATAGGACAGTCCTAAGCAAAGCAGTTCCTCCCCTGGATCATCCAGTTACTAGCTCTATGTGTGACCTTGAGCCTGTCACAGAGTTCATCTGATCTGTCACTTTCTCGAGGAGTAAATAGTTTAACTCTCAGTGATGACAGAGTTTGTTCTCCTCTTCCTCCTTGTCTTCCCTCCTCATTCCAAGAGGAACAACAACCACTGTTTATCCTACTGGCTGGGTGCCTTCTCTGTCCTTAACACTTGATCTTTGAAACTGATTCCACCCTCTCAACAACCCAAAGTATAGCATGCTGATACCCATTTTACAGATTCAGAAACTGAGGCACAATGAATAACTCAAATATGGTTGCACATCTAATCAGTGTCAGCTGAAAGGACTGAAAGCCAAGTAGGTTTCTTTGCTTCAGCCTGCACACGACTCTTACTGGTTTTGAGAGCAAGGGATCATCCCCTCTTGGCTCCTGATCAGCTGCTTAGGGGTTAGAATGCCAAACACTCAACTGTTCACATGTCTTCTCCAAGCCAGAAGCTCTCAAGCTCATTATCTGGTGACTCACAAAGAATTGGCAAGGTCAGACACTCAGAAGGGCAACTAAGAAAAATTTCTTCTAAGAAAGTAAAAGAGAAAAGCTCCTGAATGGCAACCCACATGTGATGTGTATTGGTTTTTTCTTTTTTTTTTCTTTTTGATTTTTTGAGGTAGGGTTTCACTATAGCCCAGGCTGACCTGGAATTCACTATGTAGTCTCAGAGTGGCCTCAGACTTATGGTGATCCTCCTACCTCTGCCTCTCAAGTGCTGGGATTAAAGGTGTGTATCACCATGCCTGGTGTTTTCTTGCTTTTTAAAAAGATACTACATTGGGGCTGGAAGATGGCTTAGCGGTTAAGGCATTTGCCTGCAAAGCCAAAGGACCCAGGTTCAACTCCTGAGGACCCACATAAGCCAGATACACAAGGGGGCACAAACATCTGGAGTTCGTTTGCAGTGGCTGGAGGTCTTGGCACACCCATTCTCTTTCTCTCTCTCTCTGTCTATTTCTGTATCTCTCTCTTAAATAAATAAAATATTTTTTAAAAAGATACTACCTTGAAGAGACCAAAATAAATAAATGAATAAATAAATAAATAAATAAATAAATAAATAAAAATAACCCTTGGGCCAAGCGTGGTGGCTCACACCTTTAATCCCAGCACTTGGGAGGCAGAGGTAGGAGGATTTCCCTGAGTTTGAGGCCACCCTGAGACTACATAGTGAATTCCAGGTCAGCCTGGGCTAGAGTGAGATCCTACCTCAAAAAACCAAAAAAAAAACAAACAAACAAAAAAAGATAACCCTTGGGATGTAAATTAGGGTTAGGGTTGGAATGAACTTTACTGGTTAAGTTTAAATGTCTATGGAGGGGCTGGAGAGATGGCTTAGTGGTTAAGGCACATGTCTGCAAAGCCTAAGGACCCCTGTTCAATTCTCCAGGTCCCACATAAGCCAGATGCACAAGAGAGTGCATGTGTCTGGAGTTCATTTGCAGTGGCTAAAGGCCCTGGCATACCTATTCTCCCTCTCCCTCTCTCTCTTTCCCTCCTCTGTCTCTAATAAATAAAATAAAATAAAAATAAATGTCTATGGAGGACCATGGGAAGAAGTGTGCAGACGCAGAAAGAGCCTCCAGGTAGGAAAAAAAGCCCATAACAAAACCTCCTAGTGGGAGGAACCAGGAAGTAAAACAGAGGGCTGGCCGTGCTCACTATCTTGATGACTCAGGTTTAGGTTCAGACTCCAGCAGCTTTCCAGTCTCACCAAGACATGAGGTTTTTTGGGCCATGATCCTGACCTTACGACCTGCAAAAGAAGACTGGCTTTGCTCCTCAACTCTATCCCTATCGCATGGAAAGCGCTTGGCCAAAGCTTGGCACAAATGGTGCTCAAAAAACATGATGATTCTTGCTATCGCTCAATGAAAAGCTTTCACATGCCTTTAATCCCAGCACTCAGGAAGGAGAGGTAGGAGGATCACTGTGAGTTTGAGGACAGCCTGAAATGACAAGAGTGAGTTCCAGGTCATCCTGGGCTAGATTGAGACCCTACCTCAAAAAAGAAAACCAATGGGCTGGAGAGATGGCTTATGGGTTAAGGTGCCTGCCTCCTAAGCCTAAGAACACTGGTTCCAATCTCCAGTGGTTCCAATCTCCAGGTCCCACATTTAGCCAGATGCAAAGTGATGCAAGGGTGCAATGCCGCACTTGCCCACAATGGGGTCGCACACATCTAGATTTCATTCGCAGTGGCTGAGAGGCTGCTGGCGCAACTGTCTCAATCTGTCTTCATCTCTCTCTCTCTGTCTCCCTGTCTCTCTCCAAAAAAAAAAAAAAAAAAAAGAAAAAGAAAAGAAAAGAAAAACAACAAAAAGTATTATTTTATTATTTATTGATGTGTGTGCACGGGCCTATTCGTGTGTGAGTGTGGATGTATGTGTGCCACAGGACACATGTGAAGGTCAGAGGCCAATTTTTGAGCTGGGCACCTAGTCTGAGGCAGGGTTTCTTGTTCTTGCTCTGTTGTTCTTTGCACCATGAGCTTGTAGAAAATTCTATCCCTAACTCCCATCTCAACATGTCTGTCAGTGTTCTGGGATGACAGAAGCCCCCCCCCCATAGCTTCTGGCTCTTTCCATGGGGCCTGGGAATTGAACTTGGGAACTCCAGCTTGAACAGCGAAGGCTTTGTTCACTGAGCAAACTCCTCAGCCTCTCAATGCGAATCTTCCCAGTTGATGGTGGGGGTTTATACCAGTCCCATATTCAATGGCGAGGGCATTGAGCAATCTACCTGAAAGATAAAAACTGGGGAATCTCAGTGCGGGGGAAGGGAGCCCTACCCAAGTTCACCCCACCAGCAACCAGAGTGCACAATTAATGGGACAATTCCTGCCAGTGCCTGTGAAGCCATGAAAGAAATGAATTCATATTGAGCTGTTATTAAGAAGTTATTTCTGTAACAAAATATTGTCTTCCTTTAATTTCTATGCCAATGCAAGGGAGTCAATGCAAGTATAGTTTATTTAAAGATGTTTGTGTAAGAATTTAATTTGTCTTTTTGGAAAAGCTACTGAGGAAAGATACAGGGACAACTCAGAAGTGTTCTGAGCCACTGATAAAGAGAGAATAGCTTCTTTCCCTTAAAGTGACCCACTGTCACCTTGACATATAACAGAACATGATGATCTGCAATGGCTAGTGGCACTTGGAAATAATATCTCAGGCATTCATCTATGTGACATAGACGTAATTTAGGGTCAATCCCAGCCTGTGATCACCATTTGTCTTAAAATGATAGACCAGGGTCTGCCTTCAGCAATTCCCAGTGTGTACCAGTGTTTCTCCAGTGCCCTGGTATGGGCCTTGTTAAAACTAATGGGTAAGGGGCTGGAGAGATGGCTCAGCAGTTAAGGTGTTTGCCTGCAAAGCCAAAGAACCCTGGTTCGATTCCCCAGGACCCACATAAGCCAGATGCACAAGGGGGCGCATGCACCTGGAGTTCATTTGCAGTGGCTGGAGGCCCTGGAACACCCATTCTCTCTCTCTCCTTCTCTCTTTCTCAGGTAAATAAATAAATAAAAATTAAAAAAAAAACCTAATAGGTAAGAAATACCCAAGTATCACACTGTTAAGCAACAGGGGACAGAAGAGAGAACATTGTTCTAGGGGGATAGGAAGCTAGAGCCGGCGTCCTGCTCAGCACTGCCACCATGTCTTCTGGAGAGGCACTGGCTTTTGTAAGCCTCAGTTTCTCCTAGAAAATGAAAAGAGATTTTGTATAACAAGGAGCATAAAAGCATTTGGAAAGCTAAACAGCTTGAACAGAAAGGTATTTTTGATTCACTATTAAAAATAATTTAAATATTTACTCCGAAGATGTCCAGACATCTGGCAGGATCAGAATACGAGGGATCGTATTGGTTGTAATGTAGTGTTCACAAGTGATAACTGGTTTTTGTTGTGTTTCTTGTACAAATATTTGAAATTATAGTTGGTGATGAATGGGGTTTAGCAGAAAATCAAACAATTTGTCATTTACTATAATGGATCTAAATAAGCAGTAAATACCTTAAGGGCTAACTTACTGGTTAGTAACAAAATATGTTTGATCCTATTGTAGTTCTGGAAAAAATAAAACAACTTTCTGTGGCAGGAAGCAGGGAAGAGTTTCATAATGACAGCTGGATACAGCAAATCTCTCTCACGGACTTGGACGTAAACTGTTTTCTACGTAAAGGTCAGGCTTTGTCACACAGCAACTTTTGTAGTAACTTGTTTTATGGGATGTTATGCAGCATCAGGAGCTCTGTGGATTCTCTTCTGGAAACTTGGAGAGATAGAATTCATCAAGACCAGACAGACATGAAATATTACTGATTTCTTCTTCTGCAGCCATGTGGTGTTTGTGGAAGCTCAATTGTACCCTGGCTGAAATAGGCACGGATTCTGAAAACAAATGTGCATATGGGGAAACATGCTGCCTTGCAGAGGAAAGATTTATCAGCTTGCCTCCTGAGACCCAGATGGTGGCAAAATTAATGGCTGTTTAGAAGCTATAAATTTAGAAATAGCATTTGAATAGAGGGACTCATGTTTACACTTGCTATATGTTAAGATGCCTGCGAAACATTGCACTACTGAAAAGCATGCCTTCTTCAACTCGAATTTGTACACAGCGGCTCTATTTACTTGGAAAGATTATTTGTTTTCTAAGGAACTGAGCATGTAGGGCAGATACTGAAATGAACAAGTGTCTGAGGTGGGAACCAATGGGAATAAAGCTTGGTTCCTGGGAAAGTGAAGGGGAAAGGATGGATAGTCCATGTAGCAAACCAGGAAGAACAGCCACGTCCAACTTGTCTCTCTTTCCCAGTAAATTCAACGCAATGGCATTTAAAAATTCTTGAGAAAAAGTAAAAATTTCAGGCAAATACCAAGAATTTGGATTTTCTCTCTCTCTCTCTCTCTCTCTTTCTCTCTCTCAGTAAATAAATAATCTAAGCAATGTTTGAGAAAGAGGGGGACTGGAGACATTGCTTAGTCGTTAAGGCACTTGCCTGTAAAGCCAAGGGATCCAGGTTCAATTCCCCAGTCCCCATGAAAAGCCAGAGGAGCAAAATGGCACCTGCATCTGGAGTTTGTTTGCAGTGGCTAGTGGCCCTGGTGCACCCATTCTTTCCCTCTCTCTCTCTCTCTCTCTCTTAAATAAATAAATAAATAAATAAATAAAATATCTAAAAATTAAAAAATAATAATTTGGAGCATCATTTTGGGACAGATCACGAGGGATCATTCCTTAGACTTGTCGTGCTGCAGGTAAGGTACAAGAGTGGCAGTAGTTATTGCCCAGGGTTCTTTCCAACTCTGACAGTACGTGATCACATGAGTCTCAATATTTAGGTGTACCTGGCAGGTGGGAAAAACCCTACACATGTGGAACTTAGGACACTGGTCACTCACTGACACGGCTGAAGTGACCAGATGAACAACAGACATGAGGATGACCAGGTGGGTGGCAGCGATGGGGAATGAGGGAGTGCATGCCTTTATTTTTTATTTTCTGGTGCTAGAGACTGAACCCAGGGTCTTGTTCATGCTGAGTGTACATGATAAGCATGCGTGCAAAGTGTGTTTGAGCGTGCATGCTGAGTGTGCATGAGTGTGCACTGTACCATGGGGGCACCTGTCCAGATCCGCATCCCTTCTCCAGGGAAACTGAGTTGAGTTGTGACTCCCATGATTCTTATCCCGACACCCTAATTCCCACTCTGCAAAACTGTGATCTTATGTGGTAATAAGTTTGTTACAGATGTAACTAAGATGAAGTCACTCTGGGTAGCGATAGACCTCCTAATCCAATGTGAGTCGGTCCCTACAGAAGGGTGGATTTGGATGCAGCCACTGGAATAGAATTATATGAACTGGAAAGCCAAGGTCTCCAAAGATTGTCAGTAACAGACAAGAGGGAGGGGTGTGCATGTGCGTGCGTTTGTATGTGTGTGTGATGAAGCAGGGTCTTCCTCACAGCCAACAGAAGGAACCAATCCTATTACACTTTGATCTTTGGTTGATAAAACATTCTGTGATTCAGAAGCTTACCTTGAAAAATAAAAAAAAAAAAATCTGTGATTCTATGAGTTCCAAGAAACCAGTGCAGATGACAACGTCTGTTAAGCTCCTATTTAATATTGCCATGTCAGCAATGCTGGTGCGCTTCTGTCAATCGTCAGGGACAAGTCAGAGAAAGGATTTTGTGCCACATGACATATCCCAACGTTTAGGTGCTGGCCACAGATGCAGAAGAGCTGACTGGATATGAAGAGAAAACGTATCTGCTCACAAGCTACCACTTGAGCTTCTCTTTCGAGGACTGTGAACACACTCCAGAGTGTCTTCTCTGGCATGATTTAAGCAGCGGTCTCCACACTCTCCTCCATCTCTGCTTTGGCGTAAGACTCCCAGGAAGGCTTCTCATGCAATCTTCATGAGTTACTTGGCATGCTAAATGAGGACCAAAACTTCTGTTTACTAGTCATTTGGCTGCTTTGTTCTTTCATTCATTTTTAATAGGCACAAGCATGGAAGACCAATTGTCAAAGTTTCTCCTATGAAACTCAAAATTAAAAGTGGATTTGATTGACATATATTTATGAGAACATTAGTTATTATTATAAAAGATGATTGATGAGAATGGAAGATATTTTGATGAATAGAATATAGTAAATTTAAATTTGTACAGTTCTAAAGAATTTGGTCATCTAATTTACTTTCTATACTTCTTTTATATTTAGTTTTGAAAAAAATCTTTATTTCACCCAGATTAAGTAGCAGCCAGAGATAATTAGGACTTCAATTATCGGGCGGGGAAAATGGCTCCATGAGTATTGCAGTCAGGTTGCATTGCTGCCAGAAAACACTTGACCAAGAGCAACTGGTGGGATTTATTTTGGCTTACAGGTTCAGAGGGGAATCTCCATGATGGCAGGGGAAATGATGGCATGAGTAGAGGGTGGACATGATCCCCGGCCAACATAAGGTGGACCATAGCAACAGGAGAGTGTGCCAAACACTGGCAAGGGGAAGCTGACTATAACACCCATAAGCCCGCCCCCAACAATACTCTGCCTCCAGGAGGCGTTGATTCCCAAATTGCCATCAGCTGGGAACCTAGCATTCGGAACACCTAAGTTTATGGGCGACACCTGAATCAAACCACCACAATGGATAAGAGTACTTGCTGCTCAGAATGAGGGCCTGAGCTCTAACCCAAGACTCTCTTACAAAGCCAGCTATGGGCTGGAGAGATGGCTTGACAGTTAAGGTGCTTGCCTGCAAAGGCAAAGGACCCCAGTTCCATTCCCCAGAACCAACATAAAGCCAGCTGCACACGGTGGAACGTGTCTGGAGTTCATTTGCAGTGGCGGGAGTCCATGTCATGTCCATTCTCTATCTGCCTCTTTCTCTTGTTCTCTCTCAAATAAATAAATAAAATATTTAAAAAATAAAATAAAATAAAAATGCAGGCGTGGTCATACATGACTGGAACCTCAGTCCTGTGGGGGGAGCTTGCTTGTCAGCCAGTCTGACTGAAAACATGGCAGTTCTAGATTCAGCGAGAATCTGAGTCACACAACAACGGGGTATGTCCAAAGTTATGGAGCCAACTAAAGAGTTCCCAGGGGCCAAAGTTATAGAAATGTGAGCAAACAGGGGCTGGGGAGATGGCTTGGCGCTTGCTTGTGAAGCCCAAGGACCCCAGTTCGAGGCTCGATTCCCCATAAGGCTCGATTCCACATAAGCCAGACGCACAAGGTGGCACATGCATCTGGAGTTCCTTTTCAGTGGCTGGAGGCCCTGGTGGTCCCATTCTCTCTCTTTTTCCCTGCCTCTTTTTCTCTCTATCACTCTCAAATAAATAAATAAAAATTAAAAAAAAGAAATGTGAGCAAATAAATAAATAAACACAATCCAATCATAAAATCAAATCGAATTAGTTTCTAGGCCAAAGTGTAAAAGAAGTATCCATGAGTCTGCACTGACACAAATCAATGGTTGACTAAATAAGCAGTTGGGGAAAGAACAGATAAATGACCCATGGAAGAAAGTTACAAATCATTAATGTGGCTGCCCCACCTTGGGTTGATGGGGTAGGAATATAATGCCTCGGTTCTGTCCACTGAGCCTAGTGACTTCCTGCCAGCACTTCGAGTGTGAAGGAGAAAAGGAGTCATCTTACGCCGAAGGAGCTTGCAAACATTTCCTCAGGGCAGCCACTCTTCATTCAGAGCAGTGGGCCATGTTGATGGTGCGTACCCGGCTAGAACGTGCTGAACATGGCACCTGCCCTCTGTGGCCTACATCTTCACAGAGCTCCCAGAACACTCCAGAAGGTCAGGAGGACTCATCTCTGTTCTTCGGTGCCCCATGTTAGGAGAGACACCTGCTGTTTCCTCTTAAGGCCCTTTGGCCAAACCCAGTCACATGGTCCTAAACTACACAGGAAGTAGAACGTGTGGGTAGTTCATGACTAGGATTGCTTTTGTCTTCTTTGGATTCTGGAAGCAGAAGATGGACTCTGTGTGTGTGTGTGTGTGTGTGAGAGAGAGAGAGAGAGAGAGAGAGAGAGAGAGAGAGAGAGAGAGAGAGAGAGACTATCTTACAAAATTGGTGTATTCAAGCCAACTACAGTAAGCTTAAATATTTAGGACTTCAGGTTTCTCTTGGGCGCAACACTACCTCAGCCTGATGGATTTCTTTAATCCGCTGGGCTGCACATTTCGTGCCTCTTCTTCAGTTCATAATCTCCTGGCACTGATATACATCCCGCTACCCAGTAATGGTAGCCTGCAGGGCTGTATTACTAATGATGTAATTTGGAGGTTTGGAGCTTAAATTCTCATTCAAATTCTTACACATCTATGGCTCTGTTTTTTTTTTTTTTTTTTTTTTCAGAGCTGTTCTGAGGTTTTTGTAACAGGAGATATAGTAAAAGTTATAGTCTGGCTCTAAAATCAAGAATATGTATTGTCAGTTACCAGAAAACAAACATTCCCTACCACATTTCTATGAGTTGAATTTCAAAAGCATTTGACAGGGCTTCAGGAGATGGCTCAGTGTTTAAAAACACTTGACAGCAAGCCCGATGGAAGGAGCTTAGATCACCAGACCCCACGTAAAGCTGGATGAAAAGTACCACTTATATCCTTAATCCCAGGTTGCCTAGGGTCGTGGGAGTTGGAGTCAGGAGAATTGCAAAGATTATGGGTCAAGAAGTTTGGCATCTACAGTAGGAAAAAAAAAAAAACACAAAACAGAGATTTAGCCTGCAACAAGGTGGAGGGCACTCACACCTCACGGTTATCCTGTGAACTCCACACATATGCACCATAAATGCACACACATGTACACACACAATTTATGCATGCACACACACACACAAGCCACCCATGCATGCATGTGCACACATACTGTACATGCATGTACACACACACACACAACTTCAAAAGGTTCTGAGAAATACAGACAGCTGAGTTTTTATTTATTTATTTATTTATTTATTTATTTATTTATTTATTTATTTATTTATTATTTTTAGAGAGAGACACAGAGAGAGACAGAGAGAGAGGGAGAGGGAGACAGATAGAGATGGGCTTGCCAGCAGTGTCTCAGCTGCTGCGAACGAAATCCAGATACGTGCGACCCCTTGTGGTCAAGTGCGGCATTGCGCTCTTGTGTCACTTTGCATCTGGCTAAATGTGGGACCTGGAGATTGGAACTGCTGGAGATTGGAACCAGCGTTCTTAGGCTTTGGAGGCAGGTGCCTTAACCGCTAAGCCATCTCTCCAGCCCCAGACAGCTGAGTTTTAATGCCCTCAGCAATCTTTAACAAAACCACTGTGGTTTTGCCCTTCCCCCTTTCCTTTAAGGTTCCTTTTTTCCAGAATAATTCAGTTACAAAGCCAATGAGATCAGGCACCCGTGCATGGATAATCACGGACTTGGAAAGTTTGTTACCATTCCAGTGAGCAATGGTGACCCCGTAGGAAGATGAGCTGAGCAAGGAGGATGGCTTCCTGAAGGAGGGCAGGTGGCCCATACAATGAGGCCCCAAGGACCAGACCCTAGCTCTGTCCTAACAGCTGTATGGCCATGGGCTGAAACTTGCCTGAATCTCAGCTACCCTGTTAGTCAAGTGATGGCCCAATTGGGGCACCTTGGGGGCCACAGGAGATGCAAGAAGGAAGACAAATCCACATTCTCAACTGTGTCCCTACAAAAGAGCTCCTCCACTCCGCCCCCTCTGCTTCTGTTCAGTGACCTGATTGGTCTCCATGTGGTCATGTCATCTCTGAGGCTCTGGCTTCAAACAATTTTCAGAAATGCATGTAGACACTTGGCCAATATTCTTGGAACCCAACAAAGAAAAGAACAACTCAAACAGCAAGCAGAGGTCACTCAGCTACATACCAGGGAAACCACTGAGAAGCCACTGCAGAGCACTATGGGTGCCATGACCTTCCACACCCAGGCCAGGAGACCAGACTGCTCACAACCATCAGGGAAGAGAGGCCTAGAGAGTGAATGTACGACATGGCTGAAGTCTGTAGCAGGAAGGGAAAGAGTCTAATGCTTCATCTACTCTAGTAGAACATTCTGGACATTCCCAGCCTCCTCAGGCTATCACACACAGTACAAACACACACACTCATGCACACACACACTCTCTCTCACATACACTGTCACATAGAGAGTGCACTAACATGAATCTAGATGAAAACCAGAAATCTGCAGCATTAATGTTTGGAGAAGTGCAATCAAGCACAAAGTCATGGCCATTAAAACTGCCCAAAAGACCCAGGACTCCTGTAATGTGTTATCTTGCTGAGCCCCAGGACATCCCAGACTCACCCTTGGCTGCATGATTCTTGCTGCTGCTGGCAGGTATGGGAACAGAGTCCAGGGGTCCTATTTATTGGCTCCAAGCTTGGCTCAGCTAACTCCACTCTGAGAGAGCTTGTGGAGTAGAACCAGAAATCTTTTTCCTGAACCCTGGGAGAGAAGACAGTGTGAGCTCTAACTTGAAGTCACTAAGCAAAAGAAATTCTCCCTTTCCTCTCCCCACATATGCACTCATCTTTATTTTCATAGCTGCTAAATAAAAAAACAAATAAACCCAGAGTTGAGTTAAGAGAAATGTTATCCAAAAAGTTCAGGGAGTTATGTGGGAGGGCAAGGGTTCTCATAATAGTAAGAATGCTGTGAATGTGAGATATAATAGCATCAACCCCAAGCCATAAATGGCATCTTTGCATATTTTTAAAATATATTTTATTTTATTTATTTATTTGAGAGAGAGGCAGATAGAGAGAGAATGGGCATGCCAGAGCCTCAAGCTGCTGCAAACAAATTCCAGTTGCATGCACCACCTTGTGCATTTGGCTTACATAGGTACTGGGGAATTGAACCTTAGGTTTCTCAGGCAAGCACCTTAACCATTAAGCCATCTTTCCAGCCCCCTTTTGCATGTTTTTCTGTGAATGTGTGTATGCAGTTTTGTATGTGTGCGGGCATGTATGTATATGTGCCCATGGGTGTGTATGTAGGCCAGTGGTTTGATGTCAAGTGCCTTCCTCAGTCACTTACCTTTTGAGACAAGGTCTCTCACTAAACCTGGGACTCACAGATTCTGTGAGGCTGCATGAGTTGCAGGTGTCAGGGATCGTCCTGTCTCTGCTTCCCAGTGCTGGGACTACTGGCGGGTGCCACCATGCCTGCTTTTTACATGGGTTACATGGGGATCCAAATTCAAGGTCTCATGCTTATGCAGCCCACTGAACTATCTCCACAGGCCCCAGAAAGGGTTTTCATGGGGGAGAATAAAGTCTATGAATAGCCAAGTGGGAAGTAGAGATGTTATTAGATCAGAGATGTTTTGTCCTGGGGTTAGTTAGGTCCCTGGGAGGAGCTATTAAGTGGAAGGAGAAAGAGAGAGAAAGAGAGATAGAGAGAGAGAGGCAGAGAAAGTACGTAGTAGACAACTCTACAATGCCAGGAGGAGCTTCAGTGAAATGCATTTTATGGAAGAAAGGGATTTATTTCCCACTTACAGATTCAAGTTAAGTCCATCAGTGGTGGAAGAAGCTGGCTCCCTTTCACAGAACCATGCAGACAGAAACCACCGCAAGCAGGCAACCACCCAAAGCAGGAGGCACAAATCTGCAGCAAGGAGGAGCCCCAGTGCTCAAGATTCCCTCAATATCTTCAGGCTGGAATTCAGATACACCCCCAAACACATCTTTTGGCTGGACCCTTGGATCTGCCTCCAGTGACACCTCCTCCGGCCAGGCAGCTGGAGACTCAACTCACAAGCTTTAATAAAAACACCTGGGTCTATTGGGAACACACATTCAAATGACTAGTGTCTTCTTGCTCAGGCTGGAAATTGAGGGCTCTGGGGCAAAGAGAGAATCTTCATCAAGTTTGGTTAACAGGAGTTTGTTCAGACTAGCCAGACAGTTCAGCTAATCCTTCCATAGGTAAATAATGGAAATTGGAAGGGTCCATGCCTGGCCTTGTAATAGGTGAACAAGGGGGCATCCATGAGTCCAGCCCAAGTCACGTGAGGCAGTGTGGTTCCCTACGAGATGCCAGGCCAGCACAGAAAGGGACTGTCTTTGCTATCACTCATTTCTAATCCCCCAGGACTCGTAGTCAGAGCACACAAGGCACTCAATAGCAACCCCTCATTTCCCCACCCCAAAGCCTTTCTGTGCAAAGCGCTTTGTTTTAAGAAGGACTATAAAAGATTCTTCTTGTTGAGCCAAGACTAAACGTTGGCCAGGTGGCTGCACTGTTCCTCTTGATAATGGAGACACGGTATTGATTTCAGAGTAGTGAGGGTCAAGCCACACTGCTCACTGCTGCTTTCCACTGGCTAGCTCCAAATCCAATTTTCCATGCTGTTCTTTTTCTGACTCAGGAATAAAAGACTCTATTATGTGACAAAGCCCAAGCAGGCATTTCCTGGATCCTGTCCTCTGGAGGGCCAGTCCTTTGGGAGTTTTCTACTCATTATCCAGGTCCGATATCAGATGCTTCCCCCTGCCTCTCCCACAGTTCAGTTGCTTAGTTTAAACCCCTGGAGCCTGATGGGTCCCCTCTTCTAACTCTTAAAGGTCTTAGGGTTTTTGGATTATATGCATTTGTTCCTTCCCATGCTAACATGGGTGAGAGCTCTGGGCTTCCAAGCTTTTCATACAAGACTCACTTGCATGACCACTCATCCAGTCATATAGTTTTAGTTAAAATTAAGGCATGCTATCTGGGGAGACATCTCATTTGGTAAAGAGCTTGCCTTGCAAGCGTGAAGACTTGAGTTCAATCCCCTCATCACAAACAAAGCAAACATGGTGGTACATGCTTATAATCTCAGTGCTGGGGAGGCAGAGACAGGAGGATCCCTGAGGCTTTCTGGTCAGCAAGTCTAGCCTACTCAGTGAGTTTTAGGCTAATGAGAAACAATTTCTCAAAAAAATGTGGTCCTTTAATCCCAGCACTCAGGGGGCAGAGATAGGAGGATTGCCATGAGTTTGAGGCCACCCTGAGACTACATAGTGAATTCCAGGTTAGCCTGAGCTGCAGTGAAACCCTATCTCAAAAACTCCCCCCCCCAAAAAAAGTGTGGACAAAACATGAGGACCAGCACCTAACATTGTCTGCTGGTCTGCACATGCACATAGATACATGGACATACATACATGCATTGTATGTATTGTATGCATTGTATGCTATTGGGGCTGGACCTTTAATCACAGTTCGTTCCACACGATTATAAAGATGGTCTGGGCTCAGTGGTGTCAGGTAGATCCTTACTTCTATGTGATCCCCAAACACATGGATTTCTCAGTTGGCAAAGGTGGTCTACAGACAAATTCTGTTTGTGATCAGGTTCTACACACTCTGAGTGTGCTGAGGGTACGAGCACTCAGGAATCAGACAAGACCCCTCCCATGATGGCATTTGCACTCTGGTGGCATTCCAGACCCCCACTTGTGATGGCACCCACTCAGGGGAAGACCAGACCCCTGCTTGTGCCTGGGCTGATTGTGCCAAGTGTACTAATGGCTCCCACTCAGGCAGCAGGCAAAGTCCCCACTTGTGTCTGGGGTCTCAAACCCTCTGAGTGGGGGTGAAGAAAGAACCCCACTTGTTCATACACACCAAAATCTACCCTTCTTTACCACTACATTTCTTTGGTGTGTCTCATATTCCACCATCTCAGCTGTAAGGACCCTGGGAGCTCTTTCTAAAGAGTGTCCTCGGTCCTTCCTTCCTTGTCCGCATCCCTCCTGAGCTGCTGCAAGCTTTGGGATCTCCAGCAAGAGTGGGGAGGTGGCTTGTCTAGGAGCCTTCCCCTTTTAGAACTTCTTCCACTGTACCTACGTGTTCAAGTCCTAAACTCTGGGCCTTAATGTTTATTTTTGGTCCTCCATTCTCCACCCTGAGTTTGCACTTGTCTAGTATTTCTGTGTGGGATGTTTGGAACTGCCCCAGCCTGCTTTCTCTCTGTTCAGCTATGCTTGAGTTGATGGGCTTGTTTGGAAGGACTTTGTTCTTTTCCTTTATAAAGGAAAAGCTGAACTGATCCCACAGAATTAAAAAGAAGTGGGATTTGAGGGATACCTAGAAAAATTCTACTTTTTCTTGCCTGTTATTGTTTATGTGCCACTAGCTTGAAGCAGGAAACTCCCCTCCCTCTTCCACATCCTAGGATTAATAATCCATTTATTTAAATCTTGATCTCCCTACCATGGAAGTCACATTCATAGTAGAATGAGCTTGGAGAAGATTGAAGTGGCTAGCTCTTTTCTATTATTTTGCTAACAAAATAATGATTTATAATACTTTATTGTTGCCAAAATAATATGTTATCTTCCCACATAAGAACTGCCAGCAGGGAATATTTATACTTCAGATTAAGCAATGGAATATGGATTTATCCTAGTACTATGTGCGGAAAATGCTGTTAGTTTTTGTCTTTCCTGTTCACCTTCTTCTTTTTTTTTATATTTTTATTTTTGTTTATTTATTTGAGAAACAGAAAGAAAGAGGCAGAGGGTGAGAAAGAGAATGGGCACATCAGGGCCTCCAGGCACTGAAAACGAACTCCAGATGCATGCGCCTCCTTGTGCATCTGGCTTACGTGGGTCCTGGAGAGTTGAACTGGGATCCTTTGGCTTTGCAGGCAAAAGCCTTAACCACTAAGCCATCTCTCCAGCCCCTACAGTTGACTGTTTTAAAAGAAAAGCTTGTCAATTTTCCCAAGAGTGTTATGGACCCCCACTGGGACCAAAGGCTAGGCCACTTGTGATGCACACTGATTTAGCATGGAAACTCCAGGTCTGATTCATTATCCCCTTGCATTAGAGCATCATTTTCCCTTTTCACTGGCTTTGGCTTTGACTTTCAGCTTCAGGTGTAGTTGAAGAATACAGAGGTTTTTAATAGCTCAGAGGACAAAAGGCCAATATAATAGAGCAGTAAGGCCCTTCCTTTTGTAATTTTTGTCATGTGTATATGTGTGTGGTATGCATGCATATTCATATGTATGTGGTACACATATATGTGTGAATGTGGAGGTGGGAGGTTGACCTCCGGTGTCTTCTTCAGTCACTCTCCCTTTTATTTACTGGGACAGGACATCTCAGTTGCATGCAGAGCTCACTGATTGAGTCACTACAGCTCACTGGCTCACCCTTGGGATCATATTTCAGTCTCTTGAGAGTTGGGATCCCATGTGGCCCACCATGCCCACTTGGCATTAACATGGGTTCTGGGGATCGTGGTTCAGATCCTCATTCTTGCACAGCAAGTGCTCTATCCACAGCCTCAAGGAACTTCATCCCTTTCTTGTCATGAAGAGAAAATACCCATCCAGAAGAAGTCCAAGAAAGGAATGGGTTTACCTGTAGTTCATAATTTTGAGGGGGAATTTCATCATGATGGAGAAGGCATGGCAGGAGCAGGCAGCCTGGCATCACATCATCCTATCAGTAGGGAGGAAGCAAAGTGGTGTAATGAGTGCTAGCTGCTCAGCTATCCTCCTCTGTTGTGTACAGCTCACAAATCCAACCCATGGGATAGTGCCTCCCGCAGTTAGGGTGGGTCCTATTCCGAAAGAAAAAAAATCCCTAAAAGCCATGCCAAGAGATTTGCTTCCATGGTGATTCTAAATTTCCTTGCATTGACAACCAGAGACTAACCATCACAACAGATGATTACACATGAGAAACAACCTGATCCCAGGTGGTAATCACCCAGATCTGTCTCTTCTGAGACCGTTTACCACATGGCTATTGAGGACCAGGTCCTTGGGTGTCTGAGTCCCTGGTTATAGGACCAGGACTGTCTTGGACATTGCTTGTACAATGATAATGGCCCATTGTTTTGCTTTCTGTTGCTGGACATGTTTCATTTACTCTGTTACTATTGGATTTAGATCGCTGCTTATGAGGTTTACATTTCTAATTTACTCAGGATTAAAGATTTCACCTAATGAATTCTAAATTGCAAGTGCTTTACGGTGGAATCCTAAATAGCATTTTACTCTCCCAGGGGATTTCAAGAGCTGGGGTCTTTTGTGTAATGTGAAGCCCTCCAAATGCAGACAGTCTTCTCACTTATATATCCTCCAAAGTTCCTCTTGTGCAAGGTTGATGTTCATAACTAGCTGTGTGTATGATATTGTCCAGTGACCTATGCTTTGTGAATAAGGATCTTGGAGCTGAAAAGATGGGCAGTTTCTTCAGTTAGTGAGTCCCACGTGATCTATTTAACACCCCTGTCCTCATAATTCAAAACTCCATCCAAGTTCCATGGTCTCCAAAGAATTTTCACTGGCTGCTCCAAGTGTCCACATTTCCCCTTGAGATTAGCTTTACAGCTTTCAGTTTCTTCAGCCCTAGAATGCTGAATTTGATAAACCTTTTATTTTTATTTTGTAAGAGGTTTTCTTCTTCCTGCTAATTCAGTAAATATTCCATGACGAGGCAATACCATCTCTTCAACTCCAGGGTGTCTCTTGAACACCTCACCCCCTTCCATGTTGTGCCACATTGCTAATAATTGTCACCTCGGGTCAAGAAATGTGGTCCCTGCTGGCTCAGAGGACAGGCGTCTTCTAAGACAAGACGCTCCTTGTTGAGCCCCGTGGCTCTGAAGCTGCATCTCTCCTGAGCGGTTCCACATCTCCTCACTGCCTGCTGGCTGGCTTGTCACTCCTGTCAGTGGCTCGAATTGATCTTTTCATTTGTTTTCCTCAAACACTGTTCTTTGTTTTCCTTCTGTCACAGAAAGCAAACCTTGCTGCTCTCAGGGGGAGGTTTGAATCTCGAATTCTGCTTCATTGGGAAGCCAGTGGCTGGTAAAAACCTTGAGATGGGGGCTTATCTACCTTGGCACTGTCAGCTTTTGGGGGCAGATAATTCTTTGCTGGGGGCGGTGTCTCGTGCAATGAGGCACACCTTTAAATGCCACATCCAATGGATGCTGGCACCATCCTCCATCCCTAGTATCTCCAGACATTGTACAATGTCCCTGTGAACAAGTGTGCTCCTGGTTGAAAACTGCTGTCTGAAAGGAGCACTCCATCTGCCCAACATTGAGCATAGTGCTCTCATTTTCTTTTTCTTGTTTTGTTTATTTTAATTTATTTATTTGAGAGTGACAGACAGAGAGAGAGAGAGAAAGAGGCAGAGAGAGACAGAGACAAAGAGAGGGAGAGAATGAGTGTGCCAGGGCTTCCAGCCACTGTAAACAAATTCCAGATGCATGTGCCACCTTGTGCATCTAGCCTACGTGGGTACTGGGGAATCGAGCCTTGAACCAGGGTCCTTAGGCTTCATAGGCCAAGCACTTAACCACTAAGCCATCTCTTCAGCCCCAGTGCTCTCATTTTCTACCTGTGTGGGAGTGATGGGAAGTTAACCACAGTGGCTAAACAGAATGAGGGTCCATGTTCAGGAAAGGCTCTCAAACATGCACTGTCTTGGAGAAAACAGCAGTACCTTTTTTTTTTTCTTTCAAGTTCCTTGTGTCTTAGCACACACAGAAACACACTGAAGATGAAGACACACGTCTGTCACAGCTCTGTGCCATCTCTCAGGCCTTCACATCTGATGGCAGTGTAGAGTTTAACAATGCTCTTCATGCAATATGATCATCCTGATTTGGATCCTTGAAGTACTAATGAAGAAACAATTTATCATTATCACTACTGCATGTTTGTTAAAATCATCACTGGGTAACAAAATTCAGTAAGCTTTTTAAAACTTTGGCACTGGATTTATTTATTTCCTTTCTAGATACAGTAAAGGCAGATATACATATATATATATATATATGAGACAAATTTATGACCAAGGGAAAAAATATATATATATTCCTTTGGTCATAAATTAAGCAAAATAGAAATAATTTAATGAGGGGCCAGGAAGGTAGATCAGTGGGGAAGAGCTCTTGCTATACAAGCATGAGGGTCTGATTCTCCCTGAGTTTGATTCTTCCTGTGTTTGATTCCCCAGCACCTATAGAAACAGCCAGGCATGGACACCAACACCTGTAACTCCAGTCACACGAGGAGTTGGAAGCAAGACTCACTGGGGCTTGCTGATCAGTTAGCCATTGGAAAGAGTGGCACTGGGTTCAGTGAGAAACTTTGTCTAAAGGAATCATGTGAGTGAGCAAAACCGAGGAGGTGGGTACCCAGCGTTTTCCTATGTCTCTTCATGTGTGTGCAGGGGCCATGTGCATACACCACACACCATACACCACACTTGCCCCCTCACAAAAAACTATTTAATGGGCCGGGCGTGGTGGCACATGCCTTTAATCCCAGCACTCTGGAGGCAGAGGTAGGAGGATCACTATGAGTTCAAGGCCACCCTGAGACTACATAGTTAATTCCAGGTTAGCCTGGGCCAGAATGAGACCCTACCTAAAAAAAAAAAAAAAAAAAAAAAAAAAAAAAAAAAAAAAAAAAAAAAAAAAAAAAAACAATTTAATGGAAAAATCTTTTGTAGGCTGTACTGTGATTGTTTCTCACACCATCTCCTTTTCCTACCACAAGTGATTCAAATGCTTCCATTAATGCAGAAAATTCAGTACAGTATGACCAGGGGTTTTGGCCCTTAATGCCTCTTATTAATCAGTGTGCAAAACAGCAAGGGTCCCTTACCAGTCATAATCATTTCTAATTCTTTTTGCTTTCTTTCCTAGATTTCTTCTTCTTCCAGGACCAAGAGTTGTTTTAATGTGTCTGCCTCCCCACTGTTTTCTCTGGCCTTAATCAGACTAAGTGATAGTCTTGATTTGAGGCTTCTCACCCATAGGGGAGGTTTATCACAACCATCTATATTCAAAAATGCACTTGGCTTTGGTCTGGGCAGATCAGCCTGTAGCATTGAGATGACGATGACAGCTGTGCCCTCCCAGGAGGCCACACATATTTTAGTTCCCAGTGATTGCAGGGGATGTGCCTGGGGAAATAGCTTGATCTTGGTGCTGTAGCAGCAGAGAACAATATGGTTCTACTTGGTTCAAAAAATACTTGAAGGGGCTGGAGAGATGGCTTAGTGGTTAAGGCACCTTCCCGCCAAGCCTAAGAATGCCAGTTTGATTCTCTAGGTCCCATGTTTAGCCAGATGCAAAAAGTGATGAAAGAGTACAACACCCAACTTGCCCACAAGGGGGCGCATGTGTCAGGAGTTTGTTCACAGCTGCTGAGAAGCTGCTGGAGCACCCATTCTCTGTCTTCCTCTCTATCTCTGTCTCTCAAATAATAATAATGATAATAATAATAATAATAATGATAATACTTGAGGGCCTGGAGAGATGGCTTAGCAGTTAAGCACTTTCCTGTAAAGCCTAAGGATTCCAGTTCAAGGCTCGATTCCCAGGACCCACATAAGCCAGATGCACAAGCGAGTGCATGCATTTGGAGTTCATTTGCAATGGCTGGAGGCCCTAGTGCACCCATTCTCTCCCTCTCTATCTGCCTCTTTCTGTCACTCTCAAATAAGTAAATGAAAAAAAAAAATTAGAAAAAATAATTGAAAAAAAGTTGTTTTGACTCTCCATGTGATTGGGATGGCTGTAGGCTGGACACAATAATTTGGGACTTTGTGAATAAAGTTGGGTTAGCAGGAACATACACAAGAATGCTCAAGGGATGATGCAAACGTGTGGTAGAAAATAGGAAACGTTAAATCCTGTAATTTGTCTATGATGAAGCCCATTTCTATGATGTGGCAGGCACCTGGGTGCTTTCTTAGAATGGTGTGAGGGGTTGAATGTAAAAATGCTGCCATAGGCTCATGTGTTCAAATACTCACTCTCTAGCTCGCAGGACTCTTTGGGAAGGTTCTGGAGCCTGTGGGAGGAGGAGGAGCCTCCCTGGAGGAGTTTGGTCACTGGGGGCCAGCCCAGCCACACTTGTGATTCACTGGCTCTCCTTCCTCCCTGCTGATGTGACGATAGGACACCGGTTGCCTGCTCCTGCTATGCTTTCCCCACCATGATGGACAGGTTAAACTCATTAATGACCCCTGAACCCAGGCCAAAGAGCAAGAATGGCTTTCCTCTGTCCATCACTCATTTCCGGAGGCTTCCCTGCTTTGAGCTGGAATAGGATGCTCGCAGGACAAGGGCTCATCCTTTATGACAGGAACAGGACATGGCAGGCTTCCTGTTGTCAGCCCCAGTGAGCTCACTATCCAGTGGCAAAGGCCACTGAAGGCTGATTTTACTCACATGTGATACTGAATGCACTTCCACATATTTATTTTTGACCATCCAGTCAGCTTGGGGTGTGAGTCAGCACAGCGGAAGGCAACAGATCCCACTTCCCACCCACGGCCCACCTGGCACTGTGTGCTGGGGAGAAGACCTCACTGCAGGGTCTGCAGATGAGAGCAAGGGTCCTTTCCAAAGGAAGGCCACAGGCAAGGGCATTATGGGCCTAGGCCACATGGGGGTCCCCAGCGGTTGCAGGAGTACATCCTCTGGGGACAAACCAGTTCTGCTGAGGACTATGCCATTCTTACTAAGAAACAAGGTGGCTGCAGAGGAGTCCTAGGTGGTTCTCTGGGTCTCCTGATAGCATGAAACTTTCTTCTCTTTGCTTACATTAAAAGAAAAAAAGGGGGGGGCTGGAGAGATGGCTTAGCAGTAAAGGCATTTGCTTGCAAAGTCAAAGGATCCTGGTTCGATTCTCCAGGAGCCAGATGCACAAGGGGGCACATGTGTCTGGAGTTAATTTGCAGTGGCTGGAGGTCCTGGTGCACCCATTTTCTTTTTCTCTCTCTTTCCCTGTGCCTCTTTCTCTCAAATGAATAAACAAATAAAATACATTAAAAAAAGAAGAAAAACAAACCCTGTGTACCCAATGGCAGAGAAGACAGTCAACCCTGATTTTCTCAAGTGACATAAAAAGATTTTCTTTTGGTGGTGGTGGGGTGGGGAAGGGGGGACACAGACAAAAAGAGACTAGGTTCGATATGATTATATTCCTTTTCCTTCAGTGTATATGTTTAGTGGCCATGTTTTTTTTTTTTTTATTTGTTATGAACATACTCAGTGTGTAAACAGCACATATTGGTACCATCCTTACCCTCATCCCTTCCCCCTCCCCCAAGGGGCTCTCCTCATTGAGGCTGTCGGTTATCCCCATGGGGATTGTGGGTCATGCATTGTGCAGCCATGTTTTATTCTCTTACTATACACAACCAAAGCCAGCTCACCATGAGAGTCTAGAGAAGATAAAAGTGAAAACAAACAAAGTGCCAATGTGGAAAAGAATCTGTTATCCTAACTACTTATGGAAAACATGAGTGACTTTTCTTCCTGTCTCTTCTTGGTACATCTATATTTCAAATGCTCAGAGCACATGTATTCACATGGCCCAGATCTTCACAGCTTAAAAATCTTTCCCATCTCCCCTTGTTAATAACTTTAGTGTCTGATTGATATTATCTATAACATAATATATAGAAATCTGGGTGATTTTTCAGAGACAGTAATTTATGTTCTTTCTTTCTTTTTATTTCCTCTATTGTTCTGCCCTTCCATCCCTCACTCCTTTGTTAGTAGATAGAATGTTTTGTGTTTCCTTGTCCCACTGAGTGTCTAAAATAGGCATCTGCTGGACATTATTGAATGGTCTAACAGGTATATCATTGTAGTGTCAGAATAAAAGGAAAGCATGAGAACGGGCAAGAAAAATACACTTAAAGAGATAACAATTTAGAATTTTACAAAACTGATGGTAGGTATGAACCAGTTGATTGATATGCTCAGTAAATCTAAGAAGGATAAATACAAGCCAGCCACACCTAGGCATTTCCTGGCCAAACTTCTAAAAATCAAGCTAAAATCAAGTGGAAATATGAAGGAAGAAAAACACAAATGTAAGTTGTATTGTTTCTTCTTTTTCATCAAAATCAGAGGTTAGAACACAAAATAGTATCCTTAAGGTTCCAGTTTTAAAAAGCAAAGTGAAGCAAAGCAAAAGAAATATTGTTAGCATAGAATTCTTATCCAGAAAGGCTCCAAAAAGGAAGATGAAGAAGAGACATTTTCAAACAAAGAGAAGCTGAGGTGTCTCGAACCATGACAAACTAGGAGAAATCCTAACAGATATCCTTTAACCTAATGGGAAATTATATCTCGTGGAAGCACTGTTGGCAAGTAGGAATAAGGGGTCCCAAAGAGGACAAATGACTGTAGTTTATTTTAAGAATTCTATCCTAGAAATACACATTTATTTGAGAGATTTTCAACTGGTTAAAATAAAATAATAACAATGGGTGGTAGGAGTGATAGTGTATGCACAAGGAAAATATGTGTCCCAAGAATAATATAACATATGAAGCACTAAGTGAACTGCTACAGCTATAGGGCTCTTGCATGGTTTGTGAAGTGGTGCATTGCTATTTGAAAGCAGACTGTAATAAATTAGAGCTGTACATTGAAAAACCCCATACAATGAACTAAGTCAGTGAAGAGAAAGGAGAAGAAGAATAAAAATGAGGAGGGGAAGGAAGAGAAAGAAAAATGATCTGTTCACTGTAATGACTTGAGGGGAAAAAATGGTGACCACCAAGGGTGTGAAGTATATATGTCTCTGGTAAGAATATTAAATGGTACACTTTGCAGAACTGTCTGGAAGTTTATTGTAAGGTCAAATATACTTATTCTTTCTGATTCAGGAACTTTATTACCCAGGACAAATAAAAACATTTGAACACAATAAGACTTGTATAAAAATGTACCTAAAGCCCACATCTGGAAACAGCCCTAATGCCCATCAATCGGATCACTAACAGATCATTTCCTGTCTCCTACAAGTGAAATGACTCAACGGCACAAAGGAATGAACCACTGATACAGCCATGATGCAGACAAATCTCAGGTAAATGCTGTAGGAAGAACTCAGGAGATAAGAACATGTTTGTGTGAAGAATGCTGGAAACTAATCACAGATGATACAAACCTGAAATGGGTTGATTGCCTTGGTATACACACCACAACGTATCTGTTTCTCTGATGATGGACACCTAGTTGGTTTGAATGTCAGCATGCAAACATTTCTGTGATATGTCGACTTAGAGTTTTTCAGGCATAGATTTACAATGGAATTTTTTTTACCCACAGAGAAGAATGAAGTCATGTTGTATTCATCAAAATTAAGCAAATTAGGTCAGACTCAGAAAGACAGATATCATTTGTGCATCTTGGATTTTATATAGATACATAAAGTCATTTATGTATATATGACATGAAAGTCAAAATGAAACCATCTATGGAATGAAGGGGACAGAGAGTGGAGAGAAGGTATGAGGGGAATAGGCTCAAAGTCTATTATAGATTTGTATAAAATGTCCTTATGAGGGGCTGGGGAAATGGCTCAGCAGGTCAAAACACATGTCAAGTAAGCAGGAGGGCCTGAGAGAACCCAAGTGTGATCCCTAATACACATGTTAAAATCTAGGTGTGGACAGATCCACCTGTAACCCAGTTCTAAAGAGGGGGGACAGGAGAATCGCTAGAGCTCACAGGTCAGCCAGTCTGCAAAACAGCAGCTCTGTTTTCAATGAGAATCTCTATCTCAAGGAAACAACATGAAGAGTAATGGAGAAAGACACATGGCTTTCTCCTGTGGTCTCCACATGCATGTGCATGGGCATGGATATCTGTACACTCATGAGCAGATACTTGATGTACACACACACACACACACACACCCATCACCACCACCAGCACGACACTATACATCCTACAGACACATATGCCAAACAATGCCCTTATGAAACCCACATCTATATGGACTATCTAGGAAGACAGAGACACACTATGTTTTGCTGGAATTGATATTTACACAATGGTCAGACTCCCAGAACTGAATGCTCTTTGTTACCACTTCTTGCTACATATATCTCCCAAGAACTATACTATACTATACTATACTATACTGTACTATACTATACTATACTATACTATACTGCTAACCAGGATGTTCACAGTTTTATTTACAGCAGTGGGGATTATAAGGTTTCAAATCAAGACTGATAAAGTATTCTTATTTCTCTAATAGGATTATGAAAACTCATACAGAAGTTGAGAAATAACCACTTGTACTGTCCTCATTGATGCCCAGCAGATGAAAAGCCTCAGGTCCTGCAGACTGCGTCAGCATGGGGCTCCTTGTCCATGAGCTGGCAGTACTGATGAGGATGATAGTTAACCTTGTCTCCAGGTCAGGAATTTCAGGAATACTATTTAATTGTATCACCAATGGGATCTCTGAAGTGATGACATTTGGTTCCCATGCAAAGCCTAAAGCTTAGCACAGTGGCTTTCTTTGATAAGGAAAATGGCAAATCCAGGATTCAAACCCATCTCCACCTGTTGTCCAGAGCCCCATGCTCTTAGCCACTATGTACCACCAAAATATAAAGTATTAAAAATTTTATTTTAAGTGCAAGTGGGCTTACATGAGGGAGTGATAGATGATATCTAGAGAAACTAAATAGAATATTTTGGGTAAGAATGAAATACTGTGTTATGATGAATCAGGTTATCTGTTGCATAAGATGGAACATGCTTATGTGGCCCAGGCTTCAAGAGGAAACAGCATCTGTGCTTACCCCAGGATCTTTTCTTAATGACGCTGAGCTGTGATGCAGCAGAAGCAGACCTTCCTTTTCCAGGAAACTACTAGGAAACTCCCCCACCAGCTTCTGCTTCCACCTTGCTTGTTAGAACCCTGGAACATAGCCAGGGAACTAGGAACATGTCGGTTTGCAGAGGTGTACATGGTCACTCCCATTTAAATCAAGGCCATCTAGGTAGGTAGAACATGGAGTAGCTGATTAGAAGTCTGCCCAAACATAAGGAGTGAGGCAGGATGGTTAGAAACTGAGCAGACTTAGGAAAAGCCCAGTGGAAAGATAAACAGCAGGGGAGTCTTGACCTCAGAGCAGGAAGAACGCACCTGTCTCTGCTAGACAGCAGTGCTTGGAAGGGAGGCTGTGGGCAGTGCTGCCCAAGATGCAGGGGGCTGGGGAACGGGTCTAGACTGTGACATGTGGATGAAGAGGTTGTGCCTGGCAGCACTTTGGTGTCTGCACTGTAGTAGACAACTCAGTTACAGAGTAGAGAGTTTTCCCATCCCCACAAGTCCCTGACCCTTGTTACAAAAGGAGAATGATGCTAAGTGACCATGAATGGCAAGTGTTAACACCCGATGCACACCTGTCGTGTTGGGCCTCAGGACTGGCATGCATTTGTGCCCTAATTGCTGCATGAGTGGGTGTGTTGGGATGGACCCCTCTTTTTTAAAAATATTTTTAAAATTTTTATTATTTTTGGAGAGAGACACAGAGAGAGACAGACAGAGAGAGAGGGAGAGGGAGACAGATAGAGAATGGGCGCTCCAGCAGTCTCTCAGCTGCTATGAATGAAATCCAGATGAGTGCGCTCCCTTGTGGTCAAGTGTGGCATTGCGCCCTTGCGTCACTTTGCATCTGGCTAAACGTGGGACCTGGAGATTGGAACCCGGATCTTAGGCTTAGCAGGCAGGCGCCTTAACCACTACGCCATCTCTCCAGCCCTAAGACCCCTATTTTGAGGAAGTTAACAGGCTGTTGCTCCTGCCCTGTGGCACCAAGGTAAATTTGGATTGAATTGAATAGAATAAAATTAAATTAAATTGGGGACTACTGATTTCACAAAGAGACAAGAAAATAGATAGTAGTATTTTTTCAAAGTGCAGTTAGTGTGGTCATTGCAACAGAATCACCTGGAAGGCTTGTTTAAAAATCAGATGTTTAGTTATTTATTCATGGAACAAATAGTGTACTGATTCCTACTGTGTGGCAGGTATATTTCAAGGTGTTATGTGACTTTTCTTGGGGAGACATGAACAAATGTCAATTCATTCAAGACAGGGCACCAGTAGCAGTGTAGAAGAAACAAGTCCACCAAAGTCAGGGAGCTGCCGGGTGACGTAACAGAAGCAGGATGACTCAAGGGTAATTGGCTGGACTTGGTTAAGGGTGAATCAAAAGTTTCAATCTCCAGCAGTTCCAATCTCCAGGTCCCAGTCTGGATGCAAATGGCTTAGCGGTCTGGATTTTGTTCACAGCAGCTGAGACACTGCTGGCGCACCCATCTCTATCTACTTCTCATTCTCTGTCTGTCTCTCTCTGTGTCTCTCTCTAAGAACTGTGGTTAAGGTGCTTGAACCATTTTGATTCCCAGGACTCATGTAAGCCAGATGCACAAGGAGACTCATGAATCTGGAGTTAGTTTGAGGTGGCTAGAGGCCCTGGCATGCCCATTCTTTCTTTCTCTCTATCTGCCTCTTCCTCTCTCTCTCTCTCTCCCTCTCTCTCTCTAAATAAATAAATAAATAAATAAATAAATAAAAACATTTTTTTAAAAGCCACTCTTCATTCTACATCCTGCTCTTGAGTATTATAGAACTCAATTCTCTCTGCTTCTTGGGGACTTTGTCACATGGGAAGAGCTGATAGTGCTTTTGGTCACTGATGGTTAATATGCACAGTTCATTCTGATTTTAAAATGCCAGGGTCTCAACCATATCAGAACATAGGTGTGGTTTCTTTTTGTAAAATTAATTTTTAAATGTTATTGTCTTATGTCTGCTCTCTCTTGCACCCATTCCACTGAGGGCTCTCCTCAGTGGGATTATCGATATTCACTGTGAGGTCTGGAGGTCCTCAGTCAGTGGCTATGAGGAAGGATAATCGTTTCAACCCTTGCAATGTTCCCGAGCCTTGTTGGGCATGTTAGAATTCTGATTCAGTGGTGACTTCTCTGTAGCCTCCGTATTTCTGTGCCGATGAGTTTTGAGTGACCACAGTGTTTGTCACCACCTCCCTGGAGCTGGTTGTCAGGCTTGCCATGAGAGAATTCCTTGTGTCACTGCTTCCTCTGTGACGTCTCCTAAAGACTACTATTTTCTACAGAGACACTTGCTCAAGCATGTTTGTCACAGCTGTGTTCACAACAGCTAGGAACTGGAATCGGGCCAGATGTCCATCAACAGATAAACGGTTAATGAAGATGTGAAATTCTCCTCAGTGGTAAGGAAAAATGAGACCATGAAATCTGCAGGAAAATGGATGGCCTTGGAGCAAATCATACTAAGCAAGGTCACACAGGCTCAGGAAGATAAATGCCGCAAGGTCTCTCTCATAGGTGGTTCCTAACCTGGAATAGCTTGAAATGACCATAAGCATCAGGAATATTGACATGGAACTAGGACAAAGTTGGGAGAAATGGAAAATGGGAGTGAGAAGAGGAAGGGCTGCTTGACAAGCAAATCCAGGAACAGAAGAGAAAAAACAAGACTATCAGGAGTAGAGAGCCTTGGGGAAAGGAAGAATGAGGGGCAGAAATGATACAAAGCTAGTGACAACATGAATCAGTTCTGCAGAAACCTTTCCCTGGATAGAAGTCTACAAGCTATAACCCATAGGGAGAGGGGGAAGTGTATGATGGCCTAGAGAGAAGTGCCCTGTAGAAGGTAGAGATAGCTGAACCCTAAAACCATGGGCTTTGGCTGGCAAACCCCAGGGCCAGAATCGGGTTGTTTCCCACAGTTATCTGTCGGTCAGAGACCCATGAGGTCCCTAAAACAATATAGGCCATTGCTAAGACACTCGTTGAATTGGCAGAGCTAAAAGATCAGATCCTATTGCTGAAGATACCACAGTCTGCGATCAGCAGACATTGAGAAACGACACTGGAACTGAGAGGGAAACCACTGTTCTAGGATTGAACACGAGACCACTCAGTGAGAGGGAACTCATACCTGGTGCTGGGAACCCAGACAGAATCCCATGGATAAGGCAAATCATAGAACCCAGACAGAACCGCCACTGCTCTTGGGCTAAGAAGAAAGGACACACACATCAAAGTCTCTCGAATATCTATGCTTATGCCCTTTAACCCAAGATGTTCTCCACTTTGGTTGGAAAGTCTGTTTTATTTTATGGAGGAGATTCAGGATTGGTCAATATGACAAGAAAAGACAGCAGGCAGGTCATCTCTACCACACCACAAGGTCCCGGATGTGGTCACTTTAAGGGCCTACTTGATGCCCTAGACCAGGCAAAGGGGAAGCAAGCTCAGCCACCTGTTACCAAGGAAACCCAAGGCCACCTAGTGCCTCTGTGATTCCTAGAACAGAGGCTGAGCAAGCTTCCCCCTCCTATGAAAACTCACAATAAGCAAGAAGCTTTTGTTCTTCAGATTTCTGATCTCTCTCTCTCTCTCTTACACATGCACGCACACACGCACACATGCACTCACACCCTTTGGACCCCATCATGCCACTTGTAGTACCGTGCTTCCAGCCCTTCTACTAAAGCTTTCACTCCACAAGGGCATTTTGTCTCAGCTGCTCTCTCTTAGACCAGACTGCTTCCTTTTAAATTTATCTATCAACCCAGTTCTTGCTTACACTGCCCTGGGCATGGATGTGTGTGGTTCCTTCTTAACAAGTTAAGTTTACTTATTTTAAATTTATTATTACTTAAAATGTTCAAGATGAGTTTCCTGTAACCCCAGGCTTGCTTCAAATTTACGATGCAGCCAAAGATGACCTTGAGCTTCTGATCCTCTTGTCTCCACCTCCTTGGAATTATACATGATTACTGCTACACCCCATTCTATGTGGTCCTCCGGATCTAGTCCAGGGCTTCGTGCATGCTAGACAATCATTTTACCAACTGAGCTACACCCCGGGCTTAAATTTTTTTTTAATAATTGAACAAATAGTTAAATTCTTGACTAATATATAATAAACTAAATGCATTGTAGACCCAAGTATTCGAGAATTGTTATCCACTGATAAAGATAGTTGCATTTAAGTTTTGTATTCGATCTCTTTAAAAAAATAATTGTGAAAAATCAAGTTACATTTAATTACCGTCCCTATGCACATGGGTCAGAGAGTACTGACTGCCAAATGCTCTTTTGAGTCAGTACAGTAGTACGGTCTCATTTTATTGCTGTCATGGAACAATTTTCCAAGTGTCTGATAACTGTGAAGTGGATAGTTTATATTCTCTCCCAATTTTACTTTACCCTATTCATGTACCCGGTTATAGTTTAAATGGTCTTAAGAACAGAATTACCCTGTATTATTTTCTGTTCCTTATTATGTTATGAAGCAGAAAATATACTTGACTTCTATTTTCCTTTGGTTAATTGTTTTGCCATGGGAACAACACATGAACAGAATGGTGGTGTTTTAAGATTCAGAACACTAATTTTCATGAGAAAGATTATAACGGGAAGTGAACATAGGCTAAGCTTCACTCTGAGATGATGAATGATCTGAACTAACTCCTCCTTCTGGCTGCCTTACTGTTGCAGTCGTCAGTCTAGCTGCCTTGGCCTGGAGGATCTTTTCTTATGTCATTTAAACACACTCTCGGTTCTCAGAACTGAGATAACCAATTTCACAGCTCCCATTTTGCAAGCAAAGTGAAAGAGGCTCTTGATGGAAATGAAATGGCTGCTGAGCTTAGGTGGGGAAAATATGTAATGGCCCTGTTAGAAGTACCTTGTCCAGAAGGATGAATTCATGTAACTCATTTGGATAGCATCTTCTGGAGCCAAATACCTCTTGAAGTAGAGACAGGATAGGATGCAAACTCTGAAATTAAGGTGCTGAGATGTATTTGTATCAAAATAATTTTCTTCCCATTCCTCCAAAATAGGAAATAGCTGCACAGGAGAAACTGAGAACTCTGACCTCAGAAGGTGACACCAGTGGAAAACTTTGACATTTGGGGCAGTCCACTGTAAGAGTGGATTGTATGAGGATTGCCACAGGATACCTTTGATTATTATACCTCTTGGGCCTTAGCAACCATTCTTAAATATTTTCTCAAGTGGGGAGCTAAAAGTTCTAACAAACTGAAAACAAACTGAAAATATTAATGAAACTAAAATAAACAATTTTTATTCAATTAAGATAATTTTATCTAATCAAACAAAAATAAAGCTAAGGTTAAATAGGTCCCAGAAAGCCCACAGCCAGCTCGTTGTGGGAAAACTCACCCAGACCAGGAAGAAGAAGAAGGAAGTAGAGTCACCCCAATTGACATTTTGGGTTACAAAGGGCCCCCTTTTCCTTGTTTGTCTGCTTAACCAAGGAAAACTGTCTAGCTCCTGTAGTGTTTGTAGTAGACTCAGCATGAAGAGACAGTCTTCAAAGGCAACAAGAATCCAGACAGCTTCATGATGGAAACTCTCCCGCCAGCCAGTGTTCCTGCTGGTGACCGCTATCCTACAGCAAGGAAGAGGCTTTCCCTTTGCACCACGCCCTGCCCTGACATTCCCTCCCCACGCTTGTGGTCCAGAGCCTTCACTCTGTGTTTAAATCCCAGGGCTCCTCCACAGCTCGGAAAAACATTTGGGGAAATATCTCTCAAAGGCAAGCAAGCCCACCTACAAAACAAATGTATCTTTTACCAAGTTAGATGTCATTGTGGGAACTTAGAATGAAAGTGAAGGGCTGGGGTCATGCTTAGCTGGAAAGATTGCTTGACACACCAGCATGAGTGTCCGAGAGGGCCTGAGTTTGATCCTCAGCATTAATATAAAAAAGTCAGGCATTATCCTGCACACTTGGAACTCCAGTACTTGGTGGGGGGCGGGGTGCAGAGACAAGAGAATGGCTGGAACTCACTGGCCAGCTAGTCTTACTGAATACAGCAGCTCCTGGCTCAGTGAGACACTCTGTCTCAAGAGTAATAAGGGAGCAGACATGTTCTCTCTGGTCTTTGCAGGCATGCACACAGGATATTTAATTAACACTGCAGTCACTATGCAGACACTATACACACACACGCCACACATGTCACACTATAAATACTACACACACAATCAATTAATGTGAAAGAAATATTATTGTCATTACTGTATTTTCAACAGAGCCAAAGGAACTGCTGAGTGTGGACCACCTTTGCCAGTGGACACATATTCCATCTGAAGGCAGAAGTCTGTTTTGTCACATTTTGTTCTCATGTTGCCTGCTGAGATATTGACTTAAAAATATTTGACATTAGAGCCGAATAAAGACATCCATCAGTATTTCAGACAGGAACATTGTTGATAGCTTTCTTTCTGGAAAGATTTTTGCCCTGACCTGCAGAAAGAACTCTGGTCTTGGGAAAACAAGGGCAGCCCTGTTGCCCCACAGTGTCTCACAAACACAGGACAAGATGCCCTGGTGTCACTTAGCCCAGGCTTAGGGTGGGGGAAGTGTGCAGTGTGTCCAGAATACACAGGTATGGGTGATACTGTCTAGAGGTATTGAATTCGTGTTCTCTGCCAAGTAAAGAATTATAAGAGAGGAAAGTGTTCAAAAGAATAAAGTTTATTTCAGAGGAAGAGGTGTCAGTGGGGGTAGTGGGGTGGGAAGCAGACTCTTCTGTGAGGCAGGGACTTCCAGGGCTGGAAAACCCCACAATTCCAGTAGAAACTGAACTTTGATTGAATGGGGACGCTTGCCCACCCAGAGTCCCTGATTGGTCAGCTTGAGTGAAGGTGAAGGCGCTGATTGGGCCACGATGCATCCAGCATTGAGTGGGTCCCAGAAAGCCCACAGCCAGCCCTTTGTGGGAAAACTCACCCAGACCAGGAAGAAGGAGGAGGAAGTAGAGTCACCCCAATTGCCATTTTGGGTTACAAAGGGCCCCCTTTTCCTTGTTTGTCTGCTTAACCAAGGAAAACTGTCTAGCTCCTGTAGTGTTTGTAGTAGACTCAGCATGAAGAGACAGTCTTCAAAGGCAACAGGAATCCAGACAGCTTCATGATGGAAACTCTCCCGCCAGCCAGTGTTCCCGCTGGTGACCGCTATCCTACAGCAAGGAAGAGGCTTTCCCTTCGCACCAGGCCCTGCCCTGACATTCCCTCCCCACGCTTGGTCCAGAGCCTTCACTCTGTCTTTAAATCCCAGGGCTTCTCCACAGCTCTGCCATCTGCAGTCGTCTTCCTCAGCAGGTGATAGCCACCCTCTTGGCCTCCCTTTCCTATCACGTAAAATTGACAGGATGGTGTAATGCCTGTCACACAGGCAATGATGGGGATCTGGATGACAGACGGCTTCATGTGTTCTTCATCCACATGGGACCTGGCAGCCAGCACTCAGTGATGGCTCACGCAGGGACGCTTGACATTTTTGCTGTCCTACTACGTGGTAGTGCTGAGGGACACAGAGATGAACCAGACACAGCTCTCCTTTCATGGAGGCCACAGCTCCTGTTACCAAATAGGGATCATGTGCATTAGCACTTTTCTCACTGTTTCGGAGGAAGACAGGGAAGGCATGGGGTTTCTCCTTCAAACCCGGTCCTACTCTGGGTGTCCCACCTCAGATATCACAGGCGCTTGACCTCTCTAGAAATGCTACCTGTCCTACGGCCTTAGAAAAGCTTCTGCTCAAAGGCCTTCCATGTCCTAAAGGAATTCTGATGTGTAGCTTTTGTAATCGTATAAGTTGAGAGAGAGCCAAGAGAGGGTAGGCCTCTCATTACAAAGGGAAGGGCTGGGAGAGACAAAATAGCAGGGACCCACTTCAGCCGCTGATCACTGATTGGATTAAATAAGGAGCTCCCCCCAAGGAAGTTTTGTTTCTGATTAATGGCATTTATCCCATGCCAAAACCAAGCAGGAATGAGTGACACAGTCAGCAATTGAACAGCAGTGTCCCAACACGCTGCGAAAGACCACTTCCTACGTATGCTTTCAGCCAGCTGAGAGGGGACAGCTGCCACACCACCATAAAGGAATTTTGCAGTCCAACAACAAAACTTCAGAATTAACCCCAGCTTTTAGAGCTGGAAGTTCTTTGGGTCTTCATTATTTTTTAATTTTTATTTAATTTATTATTTTATTTATTTGAGAGAGAAGAGAGAGAGGCTCAGAGAAAGAGAAAGAGTAAGAGAGAGAAAGAGGGAATGGGCAAACTAGGGACTCCAGCCACTGCAAATGAACTCCAGACTCAAGTGCCCCTTGAGAATCTGGCTTACATGGGTGCTGGGATATCGAACCTGGGTCCTTTGGCTTTGTAGGCAAACACTTAAACACTAAGCCATCTCTCCAGCCCAAGTCTTCATTATTTCACACTATTAAAATGCAAGTGGGATTAAGGTGCATGCCTGAGAAGCCTAAGGACCCAAGTTTGATTCTCCAGGTCCCACATAAGCCAGATGCACATGGTGGTGCATGTGTCTGGAGTTCGTTTACAGTGACTAGAGGCCCTGGTGTGCCCATTCTCACTTTCCTCTCTCTCTCTCTCTGTCTCTAATAAATAAATAATAATAAAATAAATAAAAATAAATCTTTTTTAAAAATGCAAGTGCCCACACAATAATAAAAGTGCAGAGGGCAGGTTCAGAGGGAAGAAGATGTGGGTGTGGCGGTGAAGAGAGCAAACAGCTATATTGTTTCTTCAATGGGAGCCGAATGCACTTGGAGCTAGGACATGGCATGTTCAGATTCCGCCTCAGGACAGAGAGCAGATGCACACACCACACGTCCAGAGGAAATGGTATTTGTTAGTTATACATGCATGCTCATGTGTGCGCACATGTGAATGTGGGCACATGCTTGCCATGGTGTGTAGGTGGAGCTTAGAGGACAACTTCAGGGTCAGTCCTCGCCTGTCCACTCATTTGAGGAAGGGTTTCTCACCCTGAACTTCTGCTCTGCTGTTCTTTGTTGCCCTCATCATAAGTTTCCAGGAAAGTCTCCTGCTTCCACCTTCCATCTGACCTTCAGCATTAGCGTGCTGGTGTTAGAGAAGCCCGTTATGTCTTCCAGCTGAGTCTGAGACTGGAGCGCTGAGTGCTGTATCCGCTGATCCATCTCCCCAATCCAGCCTGTAGCTTTTGCTTGGGGTCCAGGAGACATTGCCATAGCTTTCAGCACAGACGTTTGTCCCCAGTGACACTACTCGGAGCCATCTCATTGAGAGACATCACCGAGCACTCTCAGGAAGCCTGCGGGGAGTCTGCTGCCCCTGTCCTGCAAGCTGAGATGTGCCTGATTACAACTCCCTTGTTTTTAATCCAAGTACGTCTAGTACATTGACTTCCCAGGGAGACAGTGAGCAACATAGGGACTATTTAAAAGTCCAGCAATAAAGAAATCGTTCAACTTTATTACAGTGCTTTGTCAACTTACTTGAACCCAGTTTATGTCTACAGAGCACCCCACCTCCAGGACACACCCCTGGGATTGCTGCTAGAGGATGGGCACCCTTCAACATTTCTTTTTTTTGGGGGGGGGGATAGGAGATAGTTTATCCTGGAGTTAAATATGAGTGAACATGGCCAGAGAACACAGATTTAGGTTACCCCAAATTCCATGTTCCAACATGTTAACAATTTCATGAAGGTTTTATAGTTACAGAACAAAAGGAAGTCATAAATCAAGGCACTTTTTAATACACTGGCTGTCCATTAGGTAGGCGGGTTATAGCAAAGCGGGGACTTCTCCACCACAGGCCTCAGATGCTGTCTGATGGTATTCTTAGCCCTTGGGTTGGTGGAAGGTGGGGTCTGTTCTTTCATTCTGAAAAGGATTACACCTGATCAACTTATAGTCACCAGGATGTTATTTCAGACACAGAGGTGGGCAATAAATGGCTATTAAGGGGCTAAGGGCGGCCCAAGGTGATTAGGCAACATTCCATCTCTCTGTGATCACAGAAGTTTTAGCAGTCCATTCTGCCTTTCTGGAAGTAGGTGCGGCAGATAGAGCTGTTTTCTGAGAATTTTAGTTCACATCTCAAATTCTCTCTCTCTCTCTCTCTCTCTCTCTCTCTCTCTCAGAGATCCTATAGCATGTGTGCCCACACAATGCTTCTGGTCTTTCCCTCTCTCCTTCAGCCTTCCCTCCTGTTGTACCCCCCATCCAGCTGTGAGGGCGTCCTCTCTCACACTCCTCTTGCCCACCTCCTTCTCTACCCACAGTCTCCTTTCCAGCAGACTCTTTTTTCCTTTCTTTCTTTTTTAAAATAATTTATTTATTTATTTATATTATTCTAATTTTACATTCATAGTGGTGACTCCATTATCCTCCTCCCTGTCCTCCTTCTTCCAAAGGGACCCTCATCAATGGGGAATGTGGGTCATGCATTGTGGGGGTAGTCAAGAGTTATGGGGGATAAGCCAAGTCTCTGTGCATAATGCCCCAACTTGTGGCTCTAACACTCTTTCCGCCCCCTCTTCTGTGAATTTCCCTGAGCCACATTGGGGTCATTTTAGTTCTACTTCAGTGATGAGGTTTTGGGAGCCCCTGTGTCTCTGGATATCTGGCTCAGTAGGAGTTGGATGTTCTCTGTGTTTATCTCCTTCATCCTTTTTCTGATGTCATGATCACCAAGAATGCTGTACTCTTGCCCTTCCCCCGCATTACTCTATGGTTTCAGCTGGGGCCCTGGTGAGGTGTGATTGGCTTATCCTCCCTTCAGGTTTGTTGTCCATCTGAAAAAGATAAAACAAATTCTCCAACGGAGAGAGAAGTTAGAACTAGATAGATGGGATGGCTAGATATTTTAGAGGGCATTTTATATGCAGAGGCTCTCTTCTAGCCCAAACCTTACCTTCCCTATGGGCTGTGCTTACCCTTCGACATTTCTGTGACGCTCCTCTGCCCTCTGCCTCAGAGCCCAGCCAAGAAGGAGCTGTCCATGGTCCTACCACGCCATGGTTCACCTTGCTATTCATTGGCCACCAAGGTTACCTGTCTAACTGGTCCACTCCCTTCTACCCAAGGGTCATCTTGAGCACCACTAATGATAGCCCCTGGCATTGACTCCCATAGCATGTGCAGCTGAACAATGGAAGCACCCCTGGGCATTGCATACCACCCTGTTACTGTGTAAGTGAAAAGCCACCCAGGAAGAGGAAGCCAGTTGGTGGCTATTAATCAAGTGTGGGTTTCTTGATTCACATTACAGTGTTACTCTGATCATTCTACCTTTCCTGTCTCCTATTTCCCATCTCTTGCCCTCCTTGTTGGAGACTAGAAGTTCAATATCTTCTCACGCTATCTGAATCTCTCACATATCCAACACATCCAGCTCCCCGGCTCACAGAGCTGTTTTGAATATCATGCAGCCTGTGGAAGGTGGAGACTAGCTGGGAGAAGTAAGTCATTAGGGACAGGTCTGTAAAGGCTATGCACAGCTCTGCTTCTGCCCCAAGCTCTCTTTGTCCTGTCTGCCACCACACGAGCAAGCTGCTACCACATTCTCCAGCCACCATGGAGGGTAGCACTCCTACCATCATACCTTCTGTAGCAGACAGCTTCAGGTTCTCTGAGACAAACTTCCAGACCAGGCACAGTTATGGAGGAAGGGATATTATTTATTGAAGCTTACAGATCCAGGGGAAGTTCCATAATGGCAGAAGAAGCTGGCCTGCTTTCACAGGACCAAACACAGAGAGAAGAGCCACAAGCCACAAACCACACAGCACAGCACACTTCAGGAACTCCAGCTAGGCACACTTTACATATCTTTAGATTGAAATCCTAAACCCACCACCACACCTTAAGATCCACCCAGTGATACTGCTTCCAGCCAGGTGCTGCAAATGCAAATTACAACCTAATAAAACACTGAATATATTGGGGAACATCTATTCAAACTATTTTCTTTCTTTCTTTCTTTCTCTCTCTCTTTCTTTCTTTCTTTCTTTCTTTCTTTCTTTCTTTATTTCTTTCTTACTATCAACAGACAGACAGAGAGAGAAAGAGACAGAAAGAGAGAAAAAAACAGGTGCACCAAAGCCTCCAGCCACTGCAAACAAACTCCAGGTGCATGCGCCACATTGTGTATCTGGCTTTAATGGGTCCTGGGGAATTGAGCCTTGAACCAGGGACCTTAGGCTTCACAGGCAAGCTCTTAACCACTAAACCATCTCTCCAACCCCCATCATACCTTCCTTATCATGATATATGAAATCTCACCAAACTGTGGGCTGAGATGAACCTTCTTTGTGTTGTTTAGGGCAGGTAGGTGGTCACAGTGACACAAACTTAACTAATACACCATGCTGAAGCTAGTGTATGACAGTGTGTGTCCTGACATCCATCTTCCAAGACCGGTTCTACTTCCCACCTGTGGTGTTTTGGATGTGGAATGCCACCCCCATAGACTCAACTGTACAAATACTGAACCGCCAGATGGTAGCGATGTTTGGGAACTTTGTGGAATGCTTAGGAGATAGAACTTGCCTAGGGAAAGTGTGTTAATGGAGGCAGACCTTTAGATATTATAGTCCAGGGCTGGAGAGATGGCTTAGCGGTTAAGGTGCACCGGCCTGCTAAGCCTAAGAACCCAGTTCCAATCTCCAGGTCCCACGTTTAGCCAGATGCAAAGTGACACAAGGGCGCAATGCCGCACTTGCCCACAAGGGGCAAACACATCTGGATTTCGTTCACAGCAGCTGAGACTGCTGGCGTGCCCATTCTCTGTCTCCTTCTCCCTGTCTGTCTGTCTCTCTCCAAAAATAAATAAAATAATTTTTAAAAATTAAATTAAATTAAATTTAAAAAAAGATATTATAGTCCAGTCCCACTTGGCACATTTGAATGTTCCATTTTCTCCCTGCTGGTGTGAAGGTGTGGCATTGGCTGTCTGCTCCTGCCATGCCATGGTAGACTTCCCCTTAAAACTGTAAGCCATATGATGCTTCTGGTTGGGTGTTATTTTTTGTTTGTTTTTTCAAGATAGGGTCTCACTCTAGCTCAGGCTGACCTGGAATTCACTGTGTATCCTCAGGGTGGCCTCAAACTCACAGCGATCCTCCTACCTCTGCCTCCTGAGTGCTGGGTGTTTTGTCCCAGAAATGAGAAAGTAACTAAGACACCACCCCTCCTGGATTCTGTTTCTCAGTGAACAGCACCACCGTTCTTCCCAATATTCACACTTGGAATTTAAGAACTCTCTAGAACCCTCTCCCGTCCATCCTTGATCTCCACATAATCATACCTTCTCTAGAAGCAGGAGTTGTTTGCCCTCCCATGGTGGTCCTCTGCCAGTGCTGTGAATGCAGCAGTCAACAGAGTGATGTGCACCATGCAGGTCATTCACGACTATGCAGCACTCAGCCTGACAGAGGATGCAGGCTGCCCCTCCCCTCAGCTCTGTACAGCCAGTCCACCCCCAAGTCCTGCTGCTGCCTCCTGCAGGATCCTTCATCCTCTCCTCACTGCAGGCAGAGAGTTCTCGCACCAAGTCCATAGTGGTAGGAGGAATTCTAACAGGTCATTCTGCCCTCAGGTCTGCCTGTTTCCAAGTGATCATGCACACTCATGCCAAAAGAATATTGAACCACTTTCAAGCTGCTCCTTAAATGAATTCTGTGCTATACCCAGTGGATCTAGTCTCCGTCCTATGGCCAAGCCTCACATTTCCCTGCCATTGTGCCTTGTTCTATGCCTCTCCCCCTTTCCCACTCACACGCATGGTACAAATACTCAAGTGCTCAAATATCCACCCTCGAGCCCTTGTATGTGTTTTATAGAAACCCCAACACGGATTAGTAAGATGTAGAAATACACAAAAGTCAAAAATATTCCAATAGGGAAGCTTGCGGTTTGAGTAGACAGCCCAGCATTTGCAAGAGCTATACAAACAAGCTGAAGTACTGCCATTATACAAAACACGATTTTGACCACTGGCTCGGTATATGTATCCTGCCCACGAAAAATGATTAACTGGAATCAGCTCATCATTGCTGACGCCCTCCTCCAGCAGTGGAGATGACTCAGTGGCTAGTCACATGTTACATGAGTTTGATTTCCCAACAACTTCAATATTGTCACCCCCGGGCAGGCAAGAACTGTTTATTGCGTCCTTGGTTCACTTTGGGAGGGGCGTGCAGCTGAGATGTAGGAGGGGAAGGACGTGGCCACTCTGGAGCAGCTTTTTCAAGAGAATGGAGAAGACGCCTCCTGAATGACCTCTGTAAGAGCAGCTAGCTCTTACTGGTCATGTGGCCCCTCACACACAATCAGGAGACAAGAAAGCATAGTGTCTGTTTCCATATATTTATTCATGCATTAATTTAGTCCATGAATATGTATGAAGTTGCTGGGAAGATGGACAAGCTGCCAAGAAGCACATTGGAGATGGATCAAATTCAGACCCTCTTGAAAGCATGAGGGGTTAGACCACATCTTATAAATGAAAGATGACCCAGGAGGGAGAGGAGTGGACCATGAGCTGCAGGTAGAGGCAGTGTGGTGTGGAAGATCAGAGGAGAAGGAGAGTGCATGGGCAATCCAAGCCACATAAACTCACTATAGGTGGAGATGGAGTTGGGGAGAGTGGCAAGGGGATTGCCTACTGACAAGGAGGGGGCATGAGATCTGGATGTTGAAAGATACTCTGGCTCCAAGGAGAAAATGGATGGATGGATGGGATGGGGGAGAGGGGACAGCAAAACTGGACTCGATAACATCATTTGGAGTATTGGGCTTGATCGAGAGGCAAATTGGGAAGACAGAGGTGTGAGGAGGTAGGCTGTAATAGATGTGCATAGAGCAGCATCTCAGAGTATAGGCACTGGAGTATTTTGTTAACTAGAAGCTGTCAAATGTCTGGATTGTGCTTTCTAAAGAAGGTTCTAGCATGTACTTTTCACTGTGCTACTGAGAGGACAGATACCAGGATGCTTGATAAACCCTAGAAAAGTAACCCAATAGGTGTTTAGAAAAATGTCAGCAAGATTGCTAACAGAAGGATCTTTTAGTCCTCAAATCTTATCAGTACATTCACTTTATTTTCAGATGCAGTTGCAATTAAATCTCTCAAGCCATGAGGTCTATGTTGAGGCATGGAAAACTGCTTTAAGTATGGACACTGTTACATGTAAGATATGAGAGGAGCAGAATTTAATTCCCCTGCTCGTCCTTTCCCTAAGTCCAAGAGGAGGAGACAGAGGAGCCAGGGGGCTGTCTGGGTAGGAGACTGTTCTGGAGATCCTGGACTGTGGGCAGAGGGAAGGCTGCCTTCACCTTCAGAGTGGAGAACTGTGGGTTGTGGGCAGAGGGAAGGCTGCTTTCAATGTGGAGGACTGTGGGCAAAGGGAAGCAAAATCCTCCACCCAGTATATCATGTTGATGCCATGTTTTTTTTTTTTTTTTGTTGTTGTTGTTGTTTTTTCATGGCTTGATGGTTTATTTCTTCCAGCGCTGAATAATCTTCCTATGTCCAGACCACCCAGCTGTCATCCAAAGTGTTATGCTATGTTGCATTCCCACCAGCCATGACTGAGTTCTTGTTAGCCTTTGGTCTTGGTGCCTGGGCTTTGGCCATTCTAATAGGTGTATAGCAGTGGGAAAGAGTTTGATGGTTGATGTATGAGGGTAGAAGATATTCTAAGCCAAGGAAACAAGTGGAAGGCCTCTCTTGACCTCTTTCCAAACAGTGTGTAAAATATGGCTGTGCTCAGTTTAGCTGGGATGGAAGGTATAAGACAGCAAGGATAATTAAAATGGAATGATAAATAAGGGACCAGTGGAAGTTAAGGCCAGAAGGAGATGTGATGTCAGGCTGGGAAAGGGTTCCAACGGCCGGACTGGGCACCTAGGTGTATTTGCTCTTATTGGATCTGAGGGGGTCTCCTGATCTCTCTGTGAGATTGAGCAGAACTAAGAGCTGAGCTGAGAGCTAACCCATCTCCATTTGTTTAAATGCTGGATTCCATGTGTCTTGTGCAGAAACCAAACCCACAGGAAGCATCGGAAGCCTTGCTGGGAGCCTCCAGCTCCTGTGGAGCCACTTACAAGGAGGCCTCCATGACAGTGCCTCTGAGCCCATTAGGAAACCAGACACAGTGCCACAGACCTGGTCCCTCATCACAGTTAAAGCCAGCAGGACCCTTGGAGTTAAACATGGGAGATGCGGGCTGGAGAGATTGCTCAATGGTTAAGGTGCTTGCCTACAGAGCCTAACAACCCGTGTTCTATTCCCCAGTGTCCATGTGGAACCAGATGCACAAAGTGCCACATGTGTCTGGAGTCCATTTGCAGTGGCTGGAGGCCCTTGCATGCCCTTTTCTCTGTTCCTTTCTCTGTTCTCTCTATCTCTATGCTTGCAAATAAATAAATATTTTTTTTTAAAATGAGAGATGATTGTAAGACAGATTATGTCCCAGGAGGCCTCTTGCACCTGGGCAGCTCACCATGGGAGCCATCTTGGGTTTCCTATGTTGATACCCAAGGCAATGTCTTCAGAACAGAGATATTTTAGAGAGCTCATTGTTCCATAAAGGCAGGAAAAGCAGCCTGCTTTCCAGACAAAATATCAGCCACCACAGCACACAGAGCAAAACTACAGCCAAAAGGTCACACAGCACACTTTCAGCTTTTTGCATATCTTTACAATGGAATTTTAAGACCAGGGACATTGGGGAGCTGGACATCCTGTACTTGGCATGTAGGAGGCTTTTTCCACTAGGATTCCCCTTGCAGACCTGGCCCTTGGGATCAATTGGCTGAACATCCACAGAGCTCCTGAGCATCTCCTTGAGGACAGCTGAAGACATTTAGAAGCAGCCTTGACCTTGTCCCTGCCTGTCAATGGGATACTGCCAAAGCTGTAATCTTCCTGAAATGAGTCCTTAAAACTTTTGCTAGTAATGACCATGTTGCACAAGTCTCTCTGGGCACCAACATCACTTGCTCTTCTCCTTCTGAGTCTCCTGGGAAAGTTTCTTCTGTCCTTTGACTCACAGACAATGAACTAACTGCTCCCAAGATGCCTCTGGCAGTGATGGTTCCTTTTCAACGGGCTGCAGGCTCCAGTCAAACAGCTGAGCTATGCAGACTGCACAATTGTCAAACTCCGGTCATAGCCTGTGAGGAAGGCAGCCTCCCCGAGGCCATCTTTGATGACTAGAATATTGGTTCAGGTGACACAGCAGGGAAAATACTCCTGCAGACATGTGGCCTGGACTTCTGAGAGATTCACTAATGTCTTGTGACAACTGACAGTTATCAACCACGGAAAGTTCAGGAAAATAAATCTGAGAGAAGATGGGGGAATATCCCCCACTGTCTGCTTCCATCCCAAACAACAAAATTCTTCCTTCTCTTTTAAAAATAAGTGGATTTAGGGGCTGGAGAAATGGCTTAGCGGTTAAGGCGTGCTTGCCTGTGAAACCTAAGGAGACCAGGTTCGATTCTCCAGGATCCATGTAAGCCAGCTGCACACGGTGGCACATGTACCTGGAGTTAGTTTGCAGTAGCTAAAGGCTTTGGCATGCCCATTCTCTCTGGCTCCCTATGCTTTCTCCATAAATAAATAAATAAATAAATAAATAAATAAATAAATAAATAAATATCAAATATAAAAAGTGGATTTAAAAACATATGTACAAAATGAAGGCTTACTGAATTCTGTTTCATAGCCAGCCATTCTTTCAGCAGATAATTGCACATACCACGTGCCAGACAGAATCTTGTGTGCTAGGAATTTCAGATAAATGAACATGACAGGCTTCTCCCTCTTGACTGGGGTTTAAAATGAAGGTTGCTGAATTTATCATCACCGAGACACACACCTCTGGGCGTGTCTTTGAAGTGTTTCCAGAGAGGCTTAGCTGAAGTGGGAGGACCTACCCTGAACGTGGACAGCACCACCCGAAGCTTGGCAGTCTGGAATGAATAAAACAGGGGAAAAGGGAAGGCAAGCTGAGAGGCAATATCCATCTCTCTCTGCTTCCTGACTGTGGACACATCGTGACCAGCTGCCGCACACTCCTGCTGCCATAGCTTTCCAGCCACGTATTCCTTACTTTTCTCATTTCTATAAAGAAAAGCACCTTATAGAATAAAGATAACCTGCTTTGGCTCATAGTTTGAGGATATAGTCCATTATGGCTGGATTACCCAGGACCCACCTAAGCCAGATGCACAAGGGGGTGCATGTATCTGGAATTTGTTTGCAATAGATGGAGGCCCTGGGGCACCCATTCACTCTTTCTTTCTGCCTCTTCCTCTCTCTCAAATAAATCAATAAAATTAAGGTGAAATTAAAGTTTTCCCCACACATCTCCACTTCTGGCAGCCTGGTCTCAGCCACCAGTGATAAATAGCTTTGCACTAGTGTAGATCTGGGACACATCCCTCCAAGCTAGGTCATGTGTTTAGACATGATCCTCCCGGGGCACTATTGGAAGTGGTAGAGCTCTGAGGGTCAGGGGTCCACTGAGGTTTCAAGGGACTGGGGTCATGACATTGAAGAGGCTAGGGGGACCCCAGTCTCTTCTTCCCACTTTCTTTCAGCCAAAAGTTCATCACTTTTGCTTTGCCACACACTCCCTGTCCCATCACTCTTCCTCTCTACCTACAAAAAAAAATTGTAGATGGAAACTTCCAAAACTATGAGTCAAAATAAATCTTTTCTCTTTAGAAGCCAATTTATCAGAGGTGGGTTTTTTTTGCTTATTTTTTAAAAAAATTATTTATTTGAGAGTGACAAACAGTGAGAGAAAGAGGCAGAAAGAGAGAGGGGGAGAGACAGAGAGAGAGAGAGAGAGAGAGAGAGAGAGAGAGAGAGTGTATGCCAGGGCCTCCAGCTATTGCAAATGAACTCCAGATGCATGTTCTCCCTTGTGCATCTGGCTTAAGTGGGTCCTGGGGAATCGAACCCAGGTCCTTAGGCTTCGCAGGCAAATTCCCTCACATCTGGAAAACACCAAGGAAGCCACTTTATTTTGATTTTTATATTTGTTTTGCTTTTATATTTCCTTGTTCACTTATTGGTTTTGCTTTTTTAAGCATCTCTCTTTTTTTTTTTTTTTTTTTTTAAATTTGAGAGCAACAGAGAAAGATGGAGGCAGATAGATAGCGAGAGAATGGACACACCAGGGCCTCCAGCCACTGCAAACAAACTCCAGATGCATGTGCCACCTTGTGCATCTGGCTTACGTGGGTCCTGAGGAATTGAGCATCAAAACGGTGTCCTTAGGCTTCACAGGTAAGCACTTAACTGCTAAGCCATCTCTCTAGCCAAAGTGTTTTTTTTTTTTTTTTTTTTTTTGGTTTTGTGAGGTAGGGTCTCACTCTGGTCCAGGCTGACCTGGAATTAACTATGTAGTCTCAGGGTGGCCTCGAACTCTCGGCGATCCTCCTACCTCTGCCTCCTGAGTGCTGGGATTAAACAAAGTGTTTTTTTATAGTGACCAGAGGCTGATTTTCATACTAGTCTCCGAGGTGGCCTCCCTGCCTGTGGATGCTCCTCATACCCTGTGCTTTTCTCTTGGCAGCTAGAATGATGCTATCACAAGGCATAGGAGTGGCCATTAGATTCTGGCACTGTCATGATGTATCAAACGGGCAAAGTCCTTGCCCTTGAAAAGACATGCAAACCGGTAGAGGAGAAATGCCTGGAATGGGAACTCGTTCTAACTGACGTGTTGAAGTCCATGAGAGCGTGACAGCAGGGAATATAATTTTATTGAGGTCATATAAGTTTATACAATGCAGCAATAAAGCTTAATGGAGCTTCCCGGTCTCCAGAACAGAAGTCAAAATCTTTTTTAGGTTGCCCTCAAGACCCTATATGGTTAGATCTCCACCGTCTTCTAGGGACCTCCTTCTTGTTCCCAGGTGTCTTCTTGTTGCTCATTAAGCATGTCCAATACATCCTCACCTCGGGGACTTTGCATGGAGCACTCTCTACCTTTCCCCAGTATATGGTTTGAAAATGTCTCCCACAGGTGCTCAACTGGCCGCTCTTTCAGAAGGCTTAAGACACTTCAGGAGGCACATCCTAGATGGAGAAATTATATCACTGCGTCCTACCCACTGTGAGGAGAACAGCCTCCTCTGCCACACTGCTGCCACCCCAAGGATGTTCTGACCAAGATTGTGGGGCCGAGCTGCCAAGTACTGAACCCTCAGAAACTGTGAGTCAAAAATAAATATTGATTCCCTATAGTTATTTATAGCTGGTATATCATTACAGCCACACTTTATCTATCAGAGAAGCAGAGTCACTGGTGTGACTGCTCAACAATGTGATTCATAAGCCTTGGAAACTGTTTGGATGGAGGAATCTGAAAGTGCTCAGGGAAACAGGCTAGAAAAAGCCTAGGATGGCCTAATGGGAAGTTCTTTGGCGGGTGGGGGGGCTCTTAGAGACAAAAATGGTGATAGACATACAGATAGTAAGGACTAAACTGATAAAGGTTCAAGTGGAAAGAGGACTATGTTGGGAATTGGACTGGAATGTTATATTCTGGCAAAGAATTTATATATATTTGTCTTTTCCCCAAGATTTTGAATGAGATTGAATTTCAACAGTGAAGGATAAATTAATTTGTCAGAGGAAAGGTCAAAACAACATAACATTAGGTTGTGACATGTTTGTTGCTGGCTGTTTTCAGCCAGGGTTACAGTGCAATATGGAATAAATGTAGAACAGAAAGATTTGGGGGCAGGAAAACATGCAATTTGGCCAGGAAAGAAGCATGTTTGAAATTGTGAATAAAGAGGATATGTTGCTAAAGAGATCAGCACCATTCAAAAGAAATGCCCCAGGAATAAGAAAGATGCCCTGGGGACATCTGAGAAATTGACCAGATCCCACCGTTTTAACTCTTTTGAAAGACTTTGCTCTGAGATGGAAGCTCCAGGGGTTCTCAGAAAATAAGCTCTCAGACCATGTCCTGGTACTTCCACAAAAGACTTTGCGTCAACATATCACAGAGGTACTTGCATATCAGCATTTATTGCAGCACTAATCACGGGAGTTAAGAAGAACTTAGGTGTTCAGCAACAGAGAAATGGATGAAGAAAGTACAGTTTCCAGAGATAATGGAATGCTTTTAGTCCTAAGGAAGAATGAAATTACGTCATCTGCATAAAAATGAGTACCACTGGAGATAATCATATTAAGCATATTGAGTCAGCCTCAGAAAGGCAAATATTACATACTTTCTCTCACTTACCGATTCTAGTGCTGTAAGAATTGGGCTTCCTTGCCAATGTACAAACACGAGATGGAAATTTGGGAGTGTCTTGGCTCTTGTGTGGGCAGTAACTCAGGAACTAGACCGCAGAATATTCAACAGTCGCATGAAGATCTCTCTGAGTCAGGGACTTCCATACTCTTGTCTTATGAATTTAAAGAATTGAAATACACAGACCAGACAGTCAACTTTGCAGGTTTTATTAGATTACAGATAGAAATCAAGAGAAGGAAGGACGATAGAGTTCACAAAGGAAAGGAAAGTGTGAGTGAGGTTCCCATAAATGGAGAAGCCCCACCCCCACCCCAAGAAAGCCAGATTGGAATCTTTTCAAGGTTATCTCACTCACTATGTAAAATTTATTTGGCTCATTGACCTTGAGGCTAGGATTTTCCAGTATGACATATTAAATGATGTCCTACTTTGCTTTGTGGTGCACTTAAAAATATTTATTTGCATGTGTGTATGTGTGTGTGTATGAGAGACGGGATTGGGGACAGGGAGGGAGGGAGGAAGAGAAGGGAGAGAAAGAGAGGATATGTGTATGGGCATACCAGGGTCTCTTGCTGTTATAGGTGAACACCAGACATATGCACCACTTTTTTGCATCTGGTTTTATATGAGTCCTGGAGAATCAAACAGTAGCCAGGTTGGTAGGTTTTGTAAGCAAGCAAGTGCCATTAACCAGTGAGTCATCTCCCAAGTCCTATGATGCAGTCTTCATCACTACACACCATATGTATTGGGATTTATGCATTGGTTATCTTTTTAGTTCAGTACTCTATTAGTACATATTTGATTTTTATAACCTTGCCACAATATATTTAATCTTAGATAATTAAAATAAGTGATCATTACAAAGCTCAAAAACAAGTCTTTAATTTTTATTTAGAGCATTCAAAAACATACAACAGTGGTTTGTTGTGCAAAATGTGAAGGAATCTAAAAGACCAGCCAGGGAGAAATGGTTAAAAGCAATCACAATGGGGGCTGGAGAGGTGACTTAGTGGTTAAGTGCTTGCCTGTGAAGCCTAAAGTCCCTGGTTCGAAGCTCAATTCCCTAGGACCCACGTGAGCCAGATGCACAAGATGGCACAAACTTCTGGAGTTCGTTTACAGTGGCTGGAGGCCCTGGTGCGCCCATTCTCTCTCTCTCTCTCTCTTGCTCTGCTTTCTTTGTCTGTCGCTCTCAAATAAATAAATAAAAATAAACAAACAACAAAAAAAGAGAGATCACAATGGACTCCTTCACCAAACAAAGCAGAGCTACAGCTGAATTGACATCTGTGCACATGAATGTATGTAAAGTGAACCCTGCTTCCCTTGTCTGGAAATAGCAGAGCCCATAGAACAGTGCTCTCACATTGCACGTTGTCGAGAGCCACAAGAGGGCCTGGCAATGCATTACAAACCTGACTTCTAAAGAATGACTAATGGCATGGAAGAATGTTCATGACACGATGACAAGTTAAAAAAATATCAAGATAGAAAACTGAAAATACAATGAGTCCAGTTTGGCTTTAAAACCTCTGCCTGAATATTTTAAAGGCTAAGTAGAAAACAGAATAACATTACCACATAATGCAAACATTTTTCTTTTCTACTTTTGCTTTTTTTTTTTTTTTGCGGTTTACACATTTTCTTTCAGGAATTAAATTTTCTTTTATTTCAGAAATTAAATTTTCTTATTAATAAGTTTTAAATCCATTCCTCATGTTTGACCATCAAGAAGAGGCTGCTGTGATCTATGACAGCTAGGCTGGCCTTCTCACAAGAGCCACAAACAAGGCTCAGAGAGGCCTTTGTGACCCATGCTAACCTCACTCTGGGCTCTGCCCAGACAGAGGTACCAAGTCTCTCTGAGAATTGTGATGCCCAATGACCCATTGTCGCCCTTGCTTGCCAGGCTCAGCCATGCTCTGCCTGTCACCTCCAAGGCTGCTTTAGACCAGCATGGTTCAGGCTGTGCTGTGGGTGAACGTGCCTATGGAGAGATGATAGATGTGGAGGAAAGCTTTACTGGTTCTTTCTCTTCACTGTCCTGAAAGGAAGTCGCCAGATCTTGATCATGAGAGCTCTGAGATAAAAACCTTTTAAATGCACAGATCCCACTATATATTAGACCTCTCTCTCCCATTTCCTCTGTGTGTGTGTCTGTGTGTGTGTGTCTGTGAGTGTGTTTTGAGAGAGGCAGAGAGAGAGAGAGAGAGAGAGAGAGAGAGAGAGAGAGAGATGCACCAACAGCTTCTCAACCACTGTGAATGAACTCCAGATGCATGCGCCCCCTTGTGGGCAAGTGTGGCATTGTGCCCTTGCATTCACTTTGTGTCTGGCTAAACGTGGGTCCTGGAGAATCGAACAGGGGCTCTTAGGCTCAGCAAGCAGGCGCCTTAAATGCTAAGCCATCTCTCCAGCCTGTGTGTGTGTTTTAATAAAGCTTGTAACCCTATACTCCAGCTGCCTGGCTGGAGGAGGTGTCACTGGGCTGGATCCTGGGGTGCATCCCTGACGTGTGTTTAGGGATGTATCTGATCTCCAGCCCAACAGTATACAGAGCAGTCTGAGCTCTGGGAGTCCTGTTTGCTGCAGTTTCCAGCTGTTTGCTGTCCGTATGGTTTTCATAGCTGTTTGGTTGTGTCTCTCTGCTTGGATATATGGAAAGCAGCTCCTTTCACCACTGGTGGAACATCCCTGTGGATCTATAAGCTTGAAATAAATTCCTTCCTCCCATAAACTGTACCTGGTTTGGATGTTTGTCCCAGCAACATGGAGCTGACTGCAAATGTATATATACATATTTGAATTTTGTTTGACTTTGTCTTCTTAATAAACATTGGGCCTGACAGATCCCCTTATCTTTGTAGAAGCTGTCATTCCTCATCTCTAATGAAGACTGTATGCTGCTTGCTCTGGGGACAGATGTCTCCCTGACTTTAAAAGGGAACAAAGCCAGAGGTTGACAGTGGATAAGAATTTCCTGAGCTGGACTGGGAAGATGGCTCAGTGGCTACAGGGACTTGTTGCACAAGACTGATGACTGGAGTTTAGATTCCCTAGGACCCACATAAAGCTGGACACAAGCAGTCCATCTGTAATCCCAATGTACCTAGGGCAGGAAAGGAGGCAGAGACAGGAGAATATTCCAGAGGCTCATGGACCAGCTGATCTGATTCAGAGAAGGTGGAAGGTGAGGACTGACACCTGAAGTAGACCTATGACCTTGTTATGCACACTGTGTGACACACAAGCACAAACACACACACACACACACACACACACACACACACACACTGATCAGTCACAGGTGGTACACACCAGCCAGTCTGTCCATCGTGGGATTTCATCTGACCATCACATGCATCCTCTGAGTCATCACCATCTCAATTACAAAGACTAAGACACCGGGTTCAATGAGCGTCGACATTTTTCTGTTCAGCAAAGTCTTCTGAATTCTCTTCTCACTGTTTCAACGGGGTGCCGTTCTCCACAGCCTGGAGGTCCTCATGTGGGGCCACAGAGATACCAGCATGAGAAATGCCTCTGAAGATGAACCCTATTTCCAGGGCCACAGTGTCTGAGGTAGTTTTGGAAAAGTCATAAATGCTGCCAACTGGAGCTCAGGCTGAAAGAAAGGACATTCCAAACTGACAGAATTTGTAAAAGTCTCAATCTAAATTTGAGTTCTTTCCAAGGCCATTTCTCTAAAATCAAGCATAATTTGAAACACAATGGGTCTATTTCATCTACAGAATGATGTAAATCATAAACGCAGCAAGTAGGTATGACTCTAAACTAAAACAAATTAAGAACCAAAAATATTGGGGCTAGGGAGCTAGCTCCCTGGCTTTGAGCACTTGCTGTGCAAGCATAGAGGCACTTATAAAAATCCAGCATCCAGGGCTGGAGAGATGGCTTAGCGGTTAAGGTGCCTGCCTGCCAAGCCCAAGAATGCCTGTTGGATTCTCCAGGTCCCACGTTTAGCCAGACGCAAAGTGACGCAAGGGCGCAATGCCGCACTTGCCCACAAGGGGGTTCACGAATCTGGAGTTCACTCACAGCAGCTGAGAGGCCACTGGCACGCCCATTCTCATTCTCTCTCTCTCTGTCTCTTTCAAAAAAAAAGTCCAGCATCCAAATAACAAGCTGGGTGTGGTTACACATGCCTGTAGCTCCAGTGTTGAGGTAGAAGCACAGACAAGAGAACAGCTCTGGCTACTGTCCAGCAAGTCTGATTTCAACATGCCAAGTCTGGATTTAGTGAGAGACTGTCTCACAGAGATAATGTGGAGGAATGCTGGAGTAGGACGCCTGATGTTCGCTGCTGGCCTCTGAATGCACGTGCATGGGCCATACACACAAGAGCCCCAAGTACATATTATTTATTGTTAAGATAAGAATTTGAAAGGAATGAAACCAGATAGACACCAAGCACATCTCATGGGTAGATGGTGGAGGGGAGATGTTGGTAGCAGGACTTTTCTCAGAGGTTTTCAAAAGTAAATAACCTGGGTGTGGGAGATGGCCCAGGAATTGTGTGTTTGCCATGTAAGTATGAGAGCCTCTTGGGGCAGACGCCACCCAAGTCAGCTCCCCAGAACTCACTCACATGAAAGCTGGGGGTGGCCATGCACATCTGTCACCCCAGTCCACAGCAGGGCAGAGTCCAGAGAGTTGCTGGAGGTCATTGACAGACAGCAGCTCTGAGTCGAGGGAAAGTGACCATCTCAAGAATGTGCATGAATGAGTGATAAGTGGACACCCAGTGTTCTCCTCTGGCCTCCACACACATGCACGTGGGGCCTGCATCTGCACACACATGTGCCTAAACCACACGTCACACACCACACATAACATACCATTCCACATACTCTACACACAGAACGTAACCTATATAGAATACGTGAAGCAGTGCTATGGCATTACACCTTTTCTATCAATCCCGACTTATGTGTGACACAGAAATCATACACTTGCAGCCTTCATGAGTTGATAATGGTACTCATTATCAGCAAATACATTGGGTAATCCAAGAGCACTTAATTTTACACTGTGTCATGTTTGTTCAGGTTTATTTAACATCAAACAAATCAAAGTAAATGGCCACAGCTAAGTTAACATCCATGCACATGAATATACTTAAAGCGAACACTGCTTCTCTCATCTGAGCAATGTCCAGTGTCACCAGCCCCCAGACATGTCCCCCTGGTCCATCTGTCCTCCTCAGAAGGATGGGGCCAGGAACAGGGACTTCCTGAGATCTCATGGGTGTAGACAGACAGCTCTCTGGACCACATCTATGTGATCACCAGTCCCACCCAGCACCATGTAGTGCTCCAGAAACTGAGTCAAGTATCCCATGGGGACATTTCCACAAAGAAGCTTCAGCCAATGTCAAAGCATGCTTCCCATGTGTGGCCTGCCTGGCAGGAACAGCTGCATTTATGTGACAACATCCCTCTAGCTTGGGTATTTATTAGGTTAGGATCAATGTTTTATAGGTAAGGCAGGTGACATTACCCAAGGGTCACAGAACTGCCAAGTGTCTGTTTATATTCTAGGCCCCACCATTTCTCTGTTCTTAGCATTTTAAGGGGACTGGCACATTCACTAATTCAGAGGCTGGGGGGATGGCTCAGTGGGTAGCTTGCTGTACAAGCATGAGAACCCAATTTGGATCCCAAGAACCCATGAACCCATGTGGCACACACACACACACACACACACACACACACACACACACACTCTAACCCCAGTGCTGAGCAGGGTGAAGACAGTAGAATCACTGGGGCTCACTGGTCAGACATTTGACCAGGAATCACAAACTATGGGTGCAATGAGAGAAGCTGTTTCAAGAAAATAAGACTGGAGGGCACTGGCAGAGAGCGCCTGGCATTCTCCTCCAGCCTCCATGTGTGCATGGGGGTGCATGGATGTATAGGCACATACATGTACATGCACTATCCACACCCACACTAAAAACACCTTCCTTAAACTCAAGAGATCTCATCTCCTCACACATGGAAGGAGAAATGTGCGGAGCGCAGATTCGAAGAGACAGTTGCCCCCAGAAAACACACAGTCAATGTGGACAGAAAGCCGCACAGAGACGACGGGTTCGTGATAATTCAGTGCTTAAAAAGGGCTCAGGACAGCAGGTTCCTTGGTCCTAGCACGAGTGCCTCCTCGGGTGCAGGCAAGTGTGGTGATATCCAGATAACAAGGTGGTCGTGAACGCTAGGTCAGCTGGGATGAGTTCAGGAAGGACCGTGGACTCAAGCTGGCCCTTGCTCTTAAAACGCACTGTAAACTTGCTCTTGGAGACGGAGTCCGACGGGCGCCATGCTGCGCTGGAGTGCTAGTGGTATGACTTCAGGGAAGTTCTTTAGCTCCTCCCGTTCTTTGTCCTCAGAAAGGGGGCTTGAAGGGGGGGGGGGCAGCAGCCAGGCTTCTATTCTGACTTATGATGAGGATTCTAGGGGCACCTCACGTGCAAATTGATCACACTCCCCACTCCATATATGCTGGTATACTGATTCACACACTGGCTTTTTCCACACTGGGGTACAGAGAGATTTGCCTTGATGCTCACTTAAGCTGTCCACTGGAAGCACATAGAGTATTTGAGAAAACAAAAGGAATGTTTCACTTTCTTGCTGAAAAAGAACTCATATTAATTAAGTATTCAGAACAAACAGTGAAGTTAGACTTTCAAATGCTGACTTTTTTACACTTTCCAAGGCCAAGAGTAAAATGTTAAGTGCCTTTTTACCCCCATATCTATCATTTAAATACCATTTGTTACAGAAAACAAAGGGGTGATATTTTAAAATCAAAGTCTTGTTCTTGGCACAATATTTTCTCTAAGCATTTTTCCTTCCCAAGTGAAATGAGTTACTACAATAAAATAGAGAACAAAAACATTATGAGCAAGAAAGTGGTAGATTTTAAGAGGCTATGTTAGTGACCGATTAGGATAGATGGAGCAGAGGGGTGCTAGACTCATGCGTGAGAAACAGTTTATAAACCCAAGGTCCTCAGCTGAAGAACAGAGAGTAACTGCAAGCTCCAAAATGCCCCTGCCGAGTTCTTGCCAAGCTGGGATAAGGAAGAGAGGAGGGGGCGGTGCCCATTTTCCAAAGAGAAATTAGACCGATTTCACTCTTAAGAAAGCAACTTGGGGGCTGGAGAGATGGCTTAGTGATTAAGGCACGTGCCTGTGAAGCCTAAGGTCCCCGGTCCTATTCTCTGAGTCCCATGTTAGCCAGATGCATAAGGTGGTGCATGTGTCTGGAGTTTGTTTGCAGTGGCTAGAGGCCCTGGCGGGGCCCATTCTCTCTCTCTCTCTCTCTCTCTCCCCCTCTCTGTCTCTAATAAATAAATAAAATAAATAAATTAAAGTTTAAATAAAAGAAAGCAACTTGGACTTAATAGTTGAAGACATAAGCAAAAGAAGGAAACTGGCAAAGATAAAACAACAACAAAAAAAACTTCCTAACGGGTTCAACACAGGGTGGGTGGAGACGGCAGGCCAAAAAGTAATGGGAGGGGATTATGAACAAAATTTATATGTATGGGTGTGAAAATTATCAATAAAAATTTTAGGTAAAAAATACCTGTCCTGAGTTTCTAGTGGTTCCAGACAGATTGCGGGCTTACAGGATGGAGAATGAGATACCCCTGCAGGGCCTGGGTAGTTAGTGGTGGGTGCCAGCCCCCACCCTTTGCTTACCAGGTCCTTCTCCTCAGCCCGATACTGGGCACTCAGTCCCCAAACAACAGCCAGATTGATAGTCCACAATGGAGAATAGGCACTGTGAAATGTGTGTGCTCCAAACTATTTTATTGTTTAATTTATTTATGAGAGAGAGAGAGAGAGAGGAAGAATGGCCATGCCAGAGCCTCTTGTCACTGGGGCCATCTGCCTCTGCATCATGGACCCTAGAGCCACGCCAGCATTCTGCACACCTGTACCTCTGAGGTAAGGCCCGAACCTCACAGGTGTGATGATTGTGTCATTTCCCCATGACTTCTTCATGATCCTGTCTGGAATGGGCAACCCAGGACCTTTAGATAGAAGTCACAGATACCAAATGATGCTTAGAGTCTGGAGCACAGGTGTGGCTGCCTCGGGCAATGTTGGAGCAAGAGAACTGTGACCCACAAGAGCTCCCGCCAGCTGACAAAGAAGGGCGGGTCTCTCCCTCTCTCTCTCTCTCTCTCTCTCTCTCTCTGACCTGGAGAAGCAGAACAAAGGCTGTGCCTTCCTGGTGTGTGGTCAGCAGTGCATATCCAATCTAGACACTGAATCACTAAGGTCTACCCAGAGGGAACAATTATATTCTTCCCCTGCCATCACTTTTAAAGTATCTCCCTTTGCAAATTATCAGATGGAAGGAAGCTTTCCAGTTTTAGAGCCATGTCTTTGAACAGGTACTTGCAGCAATTTTCTGGCTTTTCCACTTAACACACTGCATAAAAGACTATAGAAAACCTGCCCCAACATTTGCAAAAAATAATAAATAATAGAGGCTGGAGAGATGGCTTAGTGGTTAAGGTGCATACCTGCTAAGCCTAAGGACTCAGGTTTGATCCTCCAGGTCCCATGTCAGCCAGATGCACATGGTGGTGCATGCATCTGGAGCTTGTTTGCAGTGGCTAGAGGCCCTGGTGTGCCCATTCACACACACTCTCTCTCTCCCTCTCTCTCTGTCTGCAATAAATAAATAAAAATAAAATCTTTAAAAATTTTTAATAATAATAATGGCTTTCTGGGCTGGAGAGATGGCTTAGCCATTAAGGCGCATGCCTGCTAATCCTAAGGACCCAGGTTCGATTCTCCAGGTCCCACGTAAGCCAGATGCACATGGTGGTGCATGTGTCTGGAGTTCGTTTGCAGTGGCTGGAGGCCTTGGCAGGTCCAATCTCACTCTCTCTCCTTCTCTAATAAATAAATAAATAAATAAATAAATAAAAACAAATCTTAAAAATAATAATGGCTTTCTTGGCAAAGCCTTGAAGCATGGGGGCTGCAACTCCATCACTTTCCTTCCTGACTGTGTTCCCAGAACCCAAGTGAGTGCAGATTCCTGTTTTTTTTTTTTTTTTCTTGTTGCTGTTACTGAGTTACTTAAAATGGATGACTTTTGCATAGTAAATCTACACACAGATTTCAGTGATGTGGCCATTAAGGTTCATCAAGGTTCAGTAATGGAAATGGCACCGAGAGGAAAGTATATATGCTTGCCGGCAATCATCGTCTCCCCACATTACGTTATTAGAGTGGAGAGGCCCAAGCAGATGCCATAATGTGTGTGTGCTCCCTCTGAACTGGCTGTCCCGTCACCGGCTTCTCTATGTAGGTGGTACAAGTGAGTACAATCTAAAACAAAAGATGGCCGGCCACCCTGACCTCTTCATTCCATCTCTGTTCTTCGCCTCCTGGTCCAGGTTTGACCCTCAACAAACTGGGAGGGAAGGCTCAGTGGGGTGTAGCATGGTGGCTTTGAAACTCGAGCTTGCCTCAAGATCAAGGGTCAGCTGGTGGGGATGCTGACAACCAGGCTCCTCGTCCACCTTTCCCATTCGTCAGGTGGAGTGGGCCCTGGGAATCTACATTTCTAGCAAGTTCTCAGGGGAGGACAATGTATTGTGTCTAATCGATCGTCTGGGATAATCCCGGAGCTGGTGGCCCAGCACTGTAGAACAACTACGTGGCTGCTGAGACTTTTTAACGAGGACCATGCGTTGGATTATCCTCAAGGATAGAGGTGACTTGGGCGGAAGGAAGCTGAGGACTCTGGCCTGAAGGCAGTTGAACCAGCCTCTCTGATCTACATTCTGTCAACACGTTTCTGAAACATAGACCACAAGAAACAGATGCGTAACTCAGTGAATTACTGCAAGGTGAGCCTCGAAACCACCCGCCAAGTGGAGGAAGTGAGCATGCGCAAAAGCCCCAACAAGCTTTTTCCCCCCGATGTTACCAGTCATTTCATCAGCTCCCTTCTTAGGGCTTTCACCTAGAGTCTATTCTAAGACACTGGCTTCATCTTGTTTTTGAATTATTTGAAATACTCCAAAAAATCTCTTTTAATATCCAGATTATCCATGCCTTTCTTTCCCTTACATTTTTGTGTTGACAATCCTAGGCCATCCGAACTGTGCTTCCTGGGGTTGATCACATATTCACTGTGTACTTCACAAGGCCTCTTTCCTATGTATTTCCTGGAAGTTACGGATGGTTCTAAAGCCTTGATTACTTGATACTATTGTTTTCATTTTGTGTGTGTATGTATGTGCATGTGTGTGCTCACATGTGAGTGTGGAAGGGTGCGTGTGAATAGATCAGCGGAAAACTTCCAGCTTGGCCCTGGCCATTCCACCTCATTTGGAGGCAGGATTTCTCTTGATCTCACTCTGCTGCTATTCTACGCAACAGCCTCCTCTAGCTGCCCCAGCTTTGGGCTTTTCTATGTGGGATGGGAGGACTGAACTTGGGCTTGAGCAGCAAACATGATCTACTGCATCTTCTCTCCAGTTCTATTTGATACTGTTTTGCCAAGAGGCAGCTAATATAATATTAATGTTAATAATAACTAATTTAATAATAATAATGCCTAATTGTCTCTTTTTGTGATTTAATAGTTATTAATCTATGATGCCTAGATCTGTTGAATTAAATATCAAAAAGGTGGTATTCTGATCCCATTATTCTTTTTTTTAATTGGAATGCTTTTATATAGAAATGCTTTCCCTGCTGTGTGACTGAGTGCCTCATGGTACACTTTCTCTTATTACCATTTTGCAAGATGGAAACTTACAAAGCTGATCAATTAGGCTGGAGAGATGGCTCAGCAGTTAAGGCACTTGCTTGAAAAGTCTAATGGCCTAGGTTTGATTCCCCAGTGCCCACGTAAAGCCAGATTCACAAAGAGGCACATATGTCTGGAGTTTGTTTCCAGCAGTTAGTGATTCTAGTGTGTCTATTCTCTTGCTCCTCCTTTCTCTATTTTTCAAAGGTGACCAATTGTTTTTGCCAACTATTACTTTGAACTGATTCACTCAAATTGAGTTGATGGGTTTCAGTTCATTGCAATGATTATCCAAATAGAAGAAAACATCGTGCAGCGTTTGGAAAGGGGGAGGCTAGTCAAGTTAGCTGATGAATCCTCTTCACATAGTCCAAGTACTCTGTGATACCTTTTGGGTTACCTGGTATGACATTCTAGTCCATATTATTTCTGCCTCTGACCTGGGATCAATCATCATTTCTTTTAGGGGGCTGGAGAGATGGCTTAGCAGTTAAGGTGCACAAGGTGACACACATGTCTGACTTTCCATTGCAGTGACTAAAGGTCCTGGCACACCAATTCTCTCTCACTCTTGCTCTCGCCCTCATAAAAAATTTTACAATTTTTTATTACTACTCCATGTCTGAGACTGGTGTTATTTTTCTGAGTTTTTCTAATTCTAATTTAATCTGTTCTTTCATGCCCTTAACTCATTTTCTAAATCTCTTTAAACTTATTTTTAAATAGTAAGTTTATGGTTTTCTGGGCTTGAGACTTACATGCTTTCATTATTTTAAGAACATTTTTTTTTATCATTTTCATTTTTTCTTATAACTCTGAATTCATTTTACCAGGCATTCTTGCTCATTTTTCTAAGAACCTATTTTTATCTTGATGCTTTAGTAGGAAGAAAGGCTCATAAAAATAATTTTGTGAAAATACAACAGCTCACTTTCTGAATTTTCCCAGTTTTGTTTCCTACCCTACTTCATACTGTTTATTGTCCATAACCTGCTTGATTTTGATCTCATTTCTGTTTCTATGAGTTTCTGTCCTCGAAGGAATCCCTGGCCATTCGTGTCCAGCTCACATTCCCATTCAGAATTTGTCAATGAACTCTTCCATTCATGCTTTCCCAGTTATAGCCATTGCTCCCCAGGTTGCCCAATTTATTTTCCAACAATCACCTTCTGGGTATCTGGGTGTCTCCTCACTCAAGAACTTTAAGTTCTATATTGTGTTTGTCTACTTCTGCCCACACAGATAGGCCTGTGGCTGGCTGTGGCAAGTGTGAACTTGCCTGCCTACATCATGGCTTTGTGGGAAATGTTTATCATGTAATTTTTTTTTTGTACATGTTGACTATAAGTTTCTGGCTTCACATCTAATTTCTTTGATCTGTTTTTCTGTGGAGATGCAGAAGATTTGATGACTATTCTACCAGGTTGCTGCCATCCTGTAGTTCCACCACCTGCTTTCTCATTCATTAAACTCCCTCTTCACCATTGCTGAGGGAAGGTGAGGTCGTACAAGGCATCCTGCATGATGAATTTATTTGAATGCAGTAGCAGACAGAATGGCAGCCCTACATTCTAAAGAGGTTCTGCCTGAGCAAGCTTTCTGTGTGGATGGAAATCTATTTCGGTATTACCCATTGAGCACTTGAATGTGCCTACTGCAAAAGGAAAAATGCATTTTGCATGGTAGTTAATTTATTTAAATCTAAATAACACAGGGACTAAAGCCTGCCATACTGGATCGCGGTTTTTAGTCATGGGCCTTGCTTCACTGGGCTGGTCTGTGTTTATGAGGAGAATGCAGGTGAGTACATCGTTGGGCTCTTCCGTAGCTCACCCTCTTTATTTCTGACACTTGCATGCATGTACACATTGCATGCTGACCCCACTCCCCCATTTACCCTCTCTCTTCTGCCTTCTCTTCTCACTAAATACCATCTTCTCTCCACTAGATCCCCATCTATTTTCCTTGTCTTGTCTACTTTTTAGACCAAGTGTTTCAAATTAGGATTGTTTGCTTAATCATGGGTGAGAATTTATTGATTGGAGAACAGGAAATCTTCCAGGGACTCTGTCACTAAAGGACATGTCTTCCCTCTTCTACTAACCGTCAGGTTCCACTATCTTATCTGGAAGGCAGGGGGACTCGTGGACCCCTCCTTCATCTATGATGAAAGATTCATAGGCTCGTTCAGTCATGTGCAGAAAACCACATCTGCTAAGAGGACACACATATGGCAGCAGCCTTGTCGTATCCAGAAGACAGCATTGCACAGCCTCACTTTCCCTCATCCTGCTCTCACACTTTCCATCCTCCCCTTCCTCAAGGTTCCTTGAGCCATGGGGGTTTGACTCAGATGCCATGTGTAGGATTGAGAACACACCAGTCACTTGTTCTTGGTAACTTTGCCATCTGTGCATCTCTGTCTTCACCTCTACGCTTTGCATAAAGAAACTTCTGTGACTGAGACTACCAGCAGTACCAATCTTTGGGATCAGACGTAGATATTTAGAAGGCAGTTTCATGTGCTGTCTCATTTGCACATCTAAAGTATTTGGTTCCCCCCCCACACACACCCAGCCAGAGCCTACATTCCATAGCCATAGACTTGTGGTCAGACATATAGTACCAGACATGATTTTCCTCTATAGAGAGAGCCTTGAACACAATTAGAATGTGGTTGTTTGAAACCAGGGAGATGGCTCAGTGATTAAAGGTACTTGCTTGCAAACAAAGCCTGCTGGCCTGAGTTCAATTCCTTAGTACCTAGGTAAAGCCAGGTGCACCAAGTGGTGCATGAATCTGGAGTTTGTTTGCAGTGGCAAGGGGCCCTGGTGTACCCAATCTCTCCCTCCCTACCATCCCCCCCACACCCTCTCAATAAATGGTTTTTTAAAGAAATGCATTCCACTATTGTACTGTTTCTTGGCAGGTTGGTTGTGAAGCACACAGTCCACACTTGGGTAGCATTCTGATGGCTTTTCTCACCCAGCAGCTCACATACCACCTTATGGTATAAAGAAAGCTAGCTGGCAGGGAGGATGCTTCCAACTCAGCCCTAGCTGCTCTATGCCCTGCAATCAAAATGTCTAGTGTCTTCAGCTATAGGGATTTAGCATCTAGTTTTTTTTTTTTTTTTTTGAGAGACAGATTGAGAGAGAGAGAGAGAGAAAGAGAGAGAGAATGGGCGCACCAGCAGCCTTTCAGCCACTGTGAATGAACTCCAGACGGGTGCGCTACCTTGTGGTCAAGTGTGGCATTGCGCCCTTGCATCACTTTGCATCTGGCTAAACGTGGGACCTAGAGAATCGAACGGGTGTTCTTAGGCTTAGGAGGCAGGTACCTTAACCCCTAAGCCATCTCTCCAGCCTGGCATCTCGTTTTGATGTGCAACCAAGAGAAATGGCAGTAGCCAGTGTTGTTTTAGGGTCCTCTGTGGCCTCCCTCACCAACAACTCATTGGGAAGTATCTTCTCTCTAGCATTGGCTTTCGCTCTTTAGTAAGGATCTGTTAAAAGCTACTAAATCCTGTATTTCACAGCCTGAGAAATGCTTATATTTCTGACACATGGGGCTTCTGAAAGCCTCAGGTAAGTCAGCTGCTTCCAAGTTGCTAGTGACAGCTGCAGATAACTGTAGAGAACTGCCTGCCATCAGGAGTTTTGGAGGCATTGCTTAGACCATAAAAATATTCCTTTCCTCGCACTTTAATTTTCCCTTATCTTTCCAAGTAATTTCTCTTCCAAGAGCAAAACAAGTATCTGTGTTATAACTTCTTTTTCTCATGATATATAAGACTGCTCAGAAGTACTCATTGATCCAGTGAATTAGTTCATGACTCAACAAACTATGACTCATGGGTCAAATCTGGCCTACTGCCTGCTTTTCATTAGAACGCTCAGTAAAAAAATAATAGTTACGTTTTCAAATGGTTGGAGAAAGTAAGAAAAGGAGTACTATTTCATGACATGTAAAATGTATATGAAATTCAAATGTCACTGTGCATAAAGATTTATCAGAGCACAGCCGTTCTCAACTTGGTATTGTCTATGGCTGCTTTCATACTACACGAAGATGGGAAAAGACTAAAATACTTACTGTCTGACCCTATAAGACAAGTTTATAGGCCCTGAAGCCAGTCAATAATGTTCATTATTTTCCCAAGAGAACCTTCATTGTGTTCCACATTTCAGAAGAAATTGAACATTTTAAAAAGCTTCCTCCTAGCCATGGCCAGAGAAAATTACATTCCACACCCAAATATACACAGCTGGGGATGGTGGGGGGGGGAGCAAGAGCCTTAATGAAGTTATTAAAGTTTCAGCACAAGAAATAAAATTCTCCATAGAAATTCTCTTAAGCTCATGCAACTCAAGGGAAACTGAGAGTTTAAGACCCTGTTTATTATCTGATTTCACAGAAATGCCTGGTATGAAAGCAATTACCCATTCTAAGTACCTCAGCAAAGAAACTATTCATTTCCTCCTCGTAGATTTGGGGTACAGGAAGGCCAACACTAGCTAGTCGTGTTACCCTTCACTGAGAATCCTTTCAGAACAAGAGTCTTCTAGACATTTTGGGACAAGAAGAGCTGAACGTCAGCCCCAAATAAAAACACACGGAGCAGTTTCATGTGTTTAGCGAATCTCGGTCCCACTGGAGTCTTTCTGACAGGGAGAAGTAAACAGCATCCTTTTCCAAAGTAGACAAGATCTTGAATTGCACGCTTGACCCAAGCACAGCTTTTCCCAGGAGCAAAATATGATATTTGAATATGCTGTCTGGATATAGACTGCCTACCCATGAATATTCCTCACAGTCTGAAGTGAGGGGAGACACACTCACAGATAATTGCTCTCTCTCTTGGAGAAAGAATAAGCCACATTATAACAAGTATCATGCTGGGTCCCTAAAATGACACTAAAAATTTTAAAGCTATGTCCATAAAGATGATGAAAAATAATTAAATGAGTCATTTTCAGATAGAAATGGAAGCTTTGGCACTTGATATTTTTTACATTACAGCACAGTGGGAACACTATAATCTAATACTCTAAGTTGTCTCAGTGTCAAGACTGTGCCAGAAATTGCTAGAAATGGGGTTCACTTTGAATCCTTGCCTTCTGTGCAGAGAGAGGTTATGGTCAGAGGCTTGACAACAGCTTTTGTTCCCTCTGGCCCTTAGAAAAGGACTCCTATGTGCTTTACGATATCTCTCTAAGAGCAGGAAGATGGTTCAGAGACAAACAGCACTTAAGGCAGAGGAACAAGACTAGAGAAGCTATTGCATCCCAAGCTGCCACATGTGACTGACTTGCTGTGAATGATTGTCACATGCAGATGAGAAAAGACATTTGCTTATTAGGAGGTGACAGATAAATACAGCAATCATCAAAAAAACCTGTGAGAGGTGCCAAGGCATGATGCATGTCCTCAGAGCGGAATTTTCTCCAGGCTTTTCATAGCTGTGGCATCTTGGGCAAGGAGCATCCCTTCATCTGTGGTCTTGGAATGATTAAGTGTCCATCTTTTAGAGCTGTTTACAAAATGAAAATGGTAGTGCTCAGAAGTCTTGACAGTGGGCCTGTTGCTCAGGGTGGTAGTTTGAACGTGATAGCGTAAGTGTATGGTCTTATAGACTCAGGTGTTTTATCAAGGCTAAGCTTCCTGCTGGAGGACATGTCACTCGGGGTGGATCTGATTTCAGCCCAGAGGCTTGCAGACAGCAGTTTTGAGCTCTGCTGGTTTGTGTTCACTGTTGGAGCATTGTTGGTATTTGCTTGCTTCAGTTTCTTTCTTCTTTGTTTCTTTCTTTCATTCTTACTTATTTATTTATTTGAGGGGGGCAGATAGAATGGGCATGCCAGGGCCTCTAGCCACTGTAAATAAACTCCAGACGCATGTGCCACCTTGTGCATCTGGCTAACGTGGATACTGGCGAATTGAACCTGAGTCCTTAGGCTTTGTAGGCAAGATTCTTAACTGCTAAGCCATCTCTCCAGCCCCTGAAGTTGTTTCTTTCTTATTGGATGTATAGAAGTAAGTAGCTTCTTCGGCCATTGATGGAACTCTCCCCTGGATCTATAAGCCTGAAATAAACCCCTTCCCCCATAAACTGTGTTTGGTTGGATGTTTGTCCCAGCAACACGAAGCTGGCTACCACACTCAGACAACATGGACAACCAGCAGCATGATGCCAGCAATGTCCATTGTCATAGGCTGGGGCTGGACACCATTCTGTAAGTGAACTAGTCTCATTTGGAAAGTGGAACTGACTTCAAGTCCCTAAAATATCGCAAATGAAGAAGTGGCTAAGAATGTGAGGAAGAGTTATAAAAGGCTGATTTTTAGACATGGACAAGGAGAGTGTGAAGCACCTGTTTTGTTAGGTCTGTGAGAATCTAAGGTCGGTGTGACTTTATATATAGCAGACAGGTTTGGGTTGCACAGAATACTTTCCTTCCTTTCATTGAAGACATCCGAAAAAAAAAAAAAAGACTCCTGTTGTCACATGTGTACCATGTCCCCAGCTTCTCCCTGGGTGCTCAATGAAACCAGAGGTGGACCTCAAGCCCAAACCGTATCACACTGATCCCCTCCCCAGGAGAATTTGCCATATACCAGGTGGTCTCAAGTCATTTCACAAGTTTCTTAGGCAATGGGCAAGTGAAACGGATTTGGACTTATCAACTTAAGAATAAATACTCGTAGTAGCATGTCCTTAGGAATGAAAACCATATTGTAATTTTAAGTCACTGATAAAATCCCATCTCACCGGTTGTATTCGGTGTCACTATCAGCATTCGGTGTCATATCAGGACAAGAGAGAAGACAATCCTGCTAGGGAGAGAGGAGAGAAAGAGCCAAGTGATGTTATGTCACCTCTAAAGTGCCTGGCTCAGGGACCAGGGAGATGCTCAGTAGGTCAAGTGCTTGCTGTGCCAGCATGAAGGTTCCCTAGTTCACACGTAAAATACTGGTGTGGTGGCACATGCCTGTAACCCCAGCACTGTGGAGGTGAGGTAAAGGAATCCCTGGGGCTCACTGGCTATCTAGTCTACCCTAATCAATGAGCTGTAGGCTCAGCCAGAGACCCTGTTCCAAAGAATAAGGTGGACAGTGACTGAGGAAGAAGCCCCGATGTCAACCTCTGGCTCTACACATGTGCACACACATGTGAATTGCACACCCCTCCCACATACACACAAATAAACAAATGCCTGGACAGTTTTCATTTCTCTGGTCCTGGGATACCTTTCTTGATTTTCACAAAGTCATTGGAAATGGTTCCTAGAGACACCTAATTATAACATTTCCTGGAAATATTTCTAACGCACACACAGATATTTTTGTTCTTGACTTTATTTTTTTTTAAATCTCATTGGGCTACGAGTACAGGATGACTTTACATATTTGAAGAAATAAGAAATGGACTTTTCATCTTGATGAGGGAATCACGAGTTGTGGGGAGCAAACCAGCCAGAGATCTGTTTGCTGCCATGCCTCCTTAGCTCCCCTCCCCCCACTCTCTTCATAGGGAACTACAGAAACTCACACAAGGAAGAAAGAAGGGAAAACTCTTGGAAGCTAAGCATCCTAGCTTCTGGTCTCGGCCTCACAGAGTGAGACCCGGAAGTCCTGTTCCCTCTTATGAAGAGCCAACCCCAGGTCTTGCACATGGAGGGATTCAATCACGTTGTAAGGTAGAAGTCAGGGCCTGAAGGCATCTGGCAGGGAAGCCAGCTCGGTATTCCTTTGGTTTTCCTCCGTGACTCACCTTGCAGCCTCCTTACTCCTGTCAGCTCGGTCTTTGGGCCGACAATCTTGCATGGCAATTTAAATATGACATGAAGGTCTGATTTGCCCTCGTCCTGTGCCAGAAAAAGGCTCTGGGCATCCTACTTGTCCAGGAATCTCCCTCCTTAGGAAGGGTTGTCGCAACGGAGTGTGAAGGCTGGGGCTGGGGACAGGAGAGCTTAGTCATTCAGTCCACATCCATATAAATTCACTGAGCTGGAAATGGCTCTGTTCAGAGAAATATTTAAGCATGACCATACCCAAATGAAGATCACTCAGCTATATCAAATTATTCCCAGTTGACTGTCTCGTTCATCTGAAGACCAAATCTTCTTTGGTTTGGGGCTTTGGGAACTGTGTGGTAAAGTGACACAAACTGCTGAGGGTTCTTTCTATATAAACCAAGTTATGTCATGCTTCCAAAAAGGCCTGCACAACAATTGTTAAGTAGTTATTGTGATTCATTAGGGAAATGCAAATTTAAACCATAATGAAATACCATGACTATTAAAATGATTAAAATTAATATGCTGCTGTTTCAAGTATTGGCAAGGATGCAAAGACACTGGAACTTGTATACCTGTTTGAGGGTATAGCTACCTTGTACCTTAAAAGTTAAGCATATGGGCTGGAGAGATGGCTTAGTAGTTAAGGCACATGCCTGCTAAGCCTAAGAACGCCAGTTCCAATCTCCAGGTCCCACGTTTAGCCAGATGCAAAGTGACGCAAGGACCCAATGCTGCACTTGCCCACACATCTGGAGTTGGTTCACAGCAGTTGAGAGGCTGCTGGCATGCCCATCTCTATCTTCTCCTTCTCCCCCTCTCTCTGTCTCTCTGTGTCTCTCTCTCTCTCAAAAAAAGTTAAGAATACATGTCTCATGTATACAGTCCTTCTTCTCCTGAGTACTTACCTAAGAGACATGAAAATCATCTACACAAGGATTTCTCTATGAATAGTCATAGCAGCTGTTTTAAAACAGCTAAACACTGGCAGCAACCCAAATAGCCATCAAAAGTGAAAGAATAAATAACTTTCAATGGTCCCATGCAATGGACTCTTACTAAGCATTAAGAGGGAATGAGTTATTGACATACTCAATGACTGGGGAAACTCAAACGAACTATGCTGAACGAGAGAAGCCAAAGAGTACATGTTGTCTGATCTTGTTGACTTACAAAGCCTAACGTGTGCAAAGCTAATTTACAGTGGCAGGGTGCAGATCTGCAGGGACTTGTAGATGGGCGAGTGGACTGAGGATGGGCAGAGGGATTATAAAGTGACAAAAGGAGTTCTTTGAAGTGATGGGTATATTTGCTATCTTTGTGGTGATGGTGTCCACAGGACATACTTATGTCAAATCTTATCATATTGGACATTTTAAAGGCATACCCCTTATCACATCAAATATATGTCAATGAAGCTGTTAGAAATTATATTTATATGGGGCTGGAGAGATGGCTTCGTGGTTAAGACGCCTGCCTCCTAAGCCAGGTCCCACATTTAGCCACATGCAAGGTGATGCAAGGGCCCAATGTCGCACTTGCCCACAAGGGGGCGAACGCATCTGGAGTTTGTTCACAGCAGCTGAGAGGCTGCTGGCATGCCTATTCTCTATCTGCCCCTCTCTTTCTCTGACTCTCTCCAAAAAAAATGTATTTATACACATACAGTGCATAGTATGTGTGTGTGTGGTATATGTGTGTATGCACATGTGTGTGCAGATGTGTCTACACCCTGTGCACAGACACACATCAAGGTAAGTTAAGAATGTCAAGTTTCTTTCTCCACTGCTCTTCCTCGTTGTGTCCTTGGGACAGACTCTCTCTCTGAACTAGGAACGGCTGTTTTGGTTCAGATTGGCTGACCAGCAAACCCCAGAGAGTCACCTGTCCCTGACCCCACCCCGAGGACTGAGGTTATAGGCACGTGTGGCTATGCCTAACTTTTATATGTTTCTTTTGTTATTGTTGTTTTGTTTTTGTTTTTCTAGGTAGGGTCTTGCTCTAGCCCAGGCTGACCTGGAATTTACTATGTAGTCTCAGGGTGGCCTCAAGCTCAAGGCGATCCTCCTACTTCTGCCTCCTGAGTGCTGGGATTAAAGGTGTACACCAACCACACCCTAACTTTTTACATGGGTGCTAGGGAGCAAACTCAGGCCCTCATACCTGCATGGCAAATATTCTAATACACTGGGCCATCTTCCCAGCCCCAAATCTTCTATCTTAATTCATTTGCATGTCTAACTTAGCAAGATGAAGTACCTTCACATTCTTGTGTGCCCGCCACTGCCGTTGAGCCTCAGGACTCTTCATCTTGCGTGACTGAAGCTCTGTATCCATCAACAGCACGTCTTCCCCCTGGCAACACCATTTGACTTTCTGTCCCTGTGAATTTGACTATTCTAAAGGCATCATAGATTCTGGCACTCATCGTCATTTTAGGTGTCACATTTATTGTGACTACGCTTTTAAAACATTTCTGAGGAGTTCGCAGACATACATACAGCCAGAGGATGGATGAAGGGGGCCATGGGCCCAGATATTATGCCTCTGCAATGCTGAGACGGAGGAATGCATTCAGCAAGGGCTTTCCCCCAGGGAATCAGAGAAGTGATGAACTCTGGAGTACATAGCTAAAGGGCTCAAGGAAGTATGGCTATAACCTTTCTCAGAGAAGGAATGTGATGAATTTGAATGAAAATACATGTTTTTTTTTAAACAAGCATTCTCATCTTCAAGTAATATTCTCTAAACCTGAATGGAGAAAGAACGCACATACACTTTTTCATTTCATGCTCGTGTCAGAGCTATGATTTCATTCCTGACTTTGATAATTACAGGGAGTATAGTTTGCACATTCTTGAAAAGACTTATTAACAGTGTGTATGACTTTGATCTATGCTAAGAAATAAAGGCAAACAAAGAGTGATTTTTATGAAAAAGAAAATTAAAATCAAGACAACAGCAACAAAGTACAACACAATAGTCTCTTCCCATCCCAAAGCACCCCAAACCCGAGAATGAGAGCTGAATCCGAGGCAAGAGTAACGAACAATCACATGAAAGTTACTTCTCTAATCATAGACCAAAATAAAAATAACGGAAATATAATCTTGTCACCTCTGCCTCCTGGCTTCCCAGATTAAATTACTGAGGAACGTAAAAGTCAAGGGAGCCAGAATTGGCTTGGCACATGGAGACTGGGGAAGGCAGACAGTTCCCAGGACTTCTTTGAGGAGTCCTGAGACCAACCAGAGAAACGGTACACAGGGGCAGTACAAACATGCAGATATGAGTTCAGACCCCAGTACCCAAGGAAAAGCCAGATGTGATGGTACGCATCTGTAATCCCAGTGCTGGGGAGGAGGAGACAGGAGGATCCTTGCACTTACTGGCCAGCTCCTCGAGCCGAATCAGCAAGTCCAAGGTTCAGTGAAAGATGCTGACTTACAAAAAATGACGTGGAAGAGTCATTGAGGAAGACACCCAATGTCCACATGCTGCTTCCACATGCATGTACACACGTGTGCACACATACACAGTCACATGGACCCACACAATGTGAACACACACACACACACACACACACACTCACAGATCCTTTACACAGTACGGAACCATTGCTGTACAGGGACACCAAATTCCTTCCTGCACAACATAATTACAGGTGATAGTAAATGATTTTTTTTTTTTTGGAAAAAAGTAAAAACCAAAATGAAACAATAATCTAGTGATGGGATTGCAGGAAGAGATTGGAAGTCGAGGACTGAGTGTGCAGCCACCTCAGCAGAAGTTTTCAAATGAGATGGAGACATTCCCTGGAAACCTGAATTCTAATGAATTCTAATAAATTCTAATGGAGAACTGTTTGTGAATGAGGGAGGGCCACCTCTGTGATCAGCTCCAGCAGCCACCCGCCACAGTCACCCACATGGGCTTTTGTGGGCCTCACAGGTTCTGGTAAGACATGAGTTTTGTAAGGCCTAAAGACCATATGATTTTTTAAAAAATTCTCCTGATGAGAGAAAACAACAACCCATGTTTTTAAGGTTTATTTCAGCTGGAAAAAAAGGAATGGAGTCAAATTTCAAATTTGACATTTGTTGTGTACCACCAGCAATCCAAATATCTGGAAGGTAGTGAGATGAGAAAGGAGGGGGTTCCCTCCCCCTTCCCCTGCCGTGCTGTGATTGGAGCAAGAATCCCCATAGAAAATCAAACTACAAATGGTAAACTGTGTGTGTGCCCACACTGACACCTGACTGCGGCACCCCATCAATCATTGGCTGCAGGGTAGTCAGGAAGCAAGAGGGCCCTTCCCGGGGGGAATGGTGGGTGATGGGTGGGGTGCTGGCCTGAATCCCTGCTGTCCCCTGATCCTCGCGCAGCCAGCTCTCCGAAAGCTGCTGTGGCTACTTAGCAGTCGCCATGGCACCAAGGGAAATGGAGTACTTGATAAGGAACTTTTGAATTATGGCAGGTTCACTGGCTCTTCTGATTGGTCCCCATAATTTCACCTTATTAGCATGCACCAATCAGAGCCTGCCAGTGTCTGTGTAAGCTCCTGCACTTGGCTCAGATCCAGACGACTCAGAGAAGACTTGAAGCTCTCCAGACTGCTGAGGATTCCAGGTCTGTCTGCAATGGGGATCCTGCGTCTGAAAGCCCCGGAGCTGCTTGACCTCGGTCTGCTGGATCCACTAGTGTTCTGGGTGCTCAACTTATTCCTGCGTCTGCAGGGCCAGATCTGCTCTGGGCTTGGACCTGGTTCTACTTGGCACTGGTATCTTCCCAGCCTGTACATTCTCCTGCCTCAGCAGCTTCTGGCTACTGATCCTATGGGACCTTTTATTGCTCTGGTGGTCTTTGTTCCTGCCTCAGTGCCTTTTGTCTGGTGTCCCAAAGTCTCTCAAGGATTCAGAACTACCACTCTGGTGCCCTCTTGGTCTGCAACCCACTGTCATCAAGAGTTAGAACTGTGACACCTGTGCCTTCTTGGTTGGCAAATGGGCAGCCACCAGGAGTCTAGTTTCTGTTCAAGTTGTTATAGTCCCATTATGCTCCCATGTAAACAAATTCTTGTTCATTTGCTCTTTAATGTCTGTCCATACCATTCTTCTGGTGGATAGATAAGGACCAGGATAGAATAGATTGTTTCAATAGCATGATAACTTCTTTATTTTTCCAATATTTTCCTATTTCCCCTCTCATCTCTTTACGTGACAAGGACTTTGCAACTGTTTTTAAAATTTTTGTTTTATTATTGTTATTTATTTATTTATTTGAGAGTGACAGACAGAGATAGAAGGAGGCAGATAGAGATAGAAACAGAGAGAGAGAATGGGCCCACCAGGGCCTCCAGCCACTGCAAATGAACTATAGATACATGTGCCACCTTGTGCATCTGGCTTACATGCGTACTGGGGAATCAAGCCTAGAACCAGGGTCCTTAGGCTTCACAGGCAAGTGCTTAACCACTAAGCCATCTCTCCAGCTCACGACTTTGTACCTTTTGATTACATAAACTAGAAAGCTATCTTTGCTCTAGCATAGCTGAGCAACATTTCCCTCTTACTTGTTGGTAATTTAGAAATACTTACTTACCATGCACAATTTATTCTTGGTAATGCCTTACTTTTAAATTTGGGCAAACTATCACATTATTTGTGTGTTTGAAATGAAGAATTTTCCACAGACCAGCCTCGTGTCTTCACAGAGTTCATTTCTCCTTGTCTTACATAATACTTGTGGAAGATACCAGATACAACCTATCCTGATTTGAAGTGAGTTGGCAGTGTTTGGCAGGAACATTCCTGGCAGTCATTCTTAAACGCAGAAGGCAAAGAATAATTAAACTCTATGAGGAAGTGACACTGACTGCCATCCATGAATAAACCCATTAATCAATTCACTATCCCCTCAGCCAGATACCAAACAACTCCAACTTCAAACCAAGACAAATAAAACACGATGTATGGGAACCTGGAGTGGATGAAATACCTGTCTTATGAAAATTTTACAAAAATGTGTGACATTCCAGAATTTTGAAGTAACACATCCATGTGTAGCACCCTAAGGCTTAAATCTCATTAGCTTGGTGGTGAATCAACTTCTCTCATTCAACTCCTGCCTCTGCATCTTATGAGGGATATTGCTATCCACTTTGTCACTCCATCTATAAAATGAAAAGAAAAAAAGACCTACAAGCCAGAATGTCTTGTTAAAAAGATTGAGTGCTGGGCTGGAGAGATGGCTTAGCAGTTAAGGCGGCTGCCTGCTAAGCCTAATAACCAGGTTCCAATCTCCAGGTCCCACATTTAGCCAGATGCAAAGTGACACAAGGGTGCAATGCCGCACTTGACCACAAGAGGGTGCATGCATCTGGATTTCGTTTGCAGCAGCTGAGATGCTGCTGGCATGCTCATCTCTATCTGTTATCCCTCTCCCTCTCTCTCTATTTCTCTCTGTCTCTCTCTCCAAAAAATAAATAAATAAATAAAAAGATTGAGTGGAGCCGTACAAAGGGAGGGCTGAATCAGCTGATAAAGCAAATAATCCCCAGCATATGACCATCTGGATGGAGCAGAAAGCTATTCTCACAATGGCTCAGTGTGTAGTCAGCAGGTACAACGACTCTTTAGGACAATTAGACTCCTTCTGAGTTTTGACATCACATTCTTTAAGAGATGAGTGAAGTTAATAGCTTTCCTTGAAACCTAAAAAGAACTAAAGAGTTAATAACTATCCCTAAAGCTCGTGGGCAATGAAGAAGCAACAGAGATATTTGGCCTCATGAAGTCTGACACTTTCCCTGATTGATGTGCTCCCCTTAGCCTAGATGGCCTTGAAGGACCAGAGACCATCTGAGTCTCCTCCCTTAGACATTCCTGGCTGAAGGAGCCTATTCTGAACAAGGACACAAACAGCCACAATTTTCTTATCAACTGCACCTGGTACAGTCTGTTTCTTAGGATCCTCCTTATAAGTCTGAACCCCAGCCTGGCTCAGTGCTTCAGCCTTCCTCCCGTGGGAAAGCTGAGGCCCCTCGCTGTTTCTCTCAATAAACAGTCTGTCTGTAGAGATCAAGTCTGGTGTCCTTTTTTGCTTTTCTTGTACACTTCCCTTACAGTGAGGGTGCCTGTATTTGAAAATACAGGAAAAGAAAGGACAAGAAAGGGGACACCCCATTTAACCCTGGGTCCTAAAGTAACACACCATAACACACTCACTGTGTTGGTGAAAAGCCTTCCAATCTTATGAGCTGGAGTTGGAAAATGCAACCCAAGGCTAGGCAGCTACTTCCCCAGAAGAAGGGGAGGACTTCTGTCACATGGCTACTCTCTGCCACAGTGCTGACTCACAGAGTGACCAGGCAGCTCCCACCAAAGACCATCCCTCGAAGCAGGACGTATCCCGTTCAAATGCCTTAGGGATAAATGGGGTGCACGAATGAATGAGGCTACCCAGAAGGAAGAAACATCTACAAACATGAAAGACAAGTGGCCACTTACACTGGGGAGACCACAAGAGGGTAGAGTAGCTACCTCAACGAAGACGCCCCTCTAAATACTCATGGAATACTCATGTCCAGGCAAATGTAGCCTTGCACAGAATGAGGTCGATTTGGCCAGAACATGTGTGTTGGTTTTTAAGAGAAGCTGAAAATTTGGACAGTTAGGTAAAATGTTTCCAGTGGAATCAGTTGTCTCTTGCCTGGCTACACAAAGCAAAAGGAGTGGCCAAACACTCACGTAAGTGCACATGAGTCTACGGTCAGGAATTTAGCACGTGCAGTGGGCGTGGCCTGTCTAGAAATCTTTTTTCCCTTCATAGACGCTCACTCTTCCAAGGGGATGAGCCGTGGGAGTCAGACCCAGCAGTGGCTTGGTTTTGTAAAGAAAGTGTTGCAGTCAGGTTCGCATTGCTGGCAGAAATCACCCGACTAAGAGCAGCTTGTGGGAAAAAAGAGGTATATTTTGGCTTACAGGCTCGAGGGGGAAGCTCCATGATGGCAGGAAAAACGATGGCATGAGCAGAGGGTGGACATCACTCTCTGGTCAACATAAGGTGGACAACAGCAACAGGAGAGTGTGCCAAACACTGGCAAGGGGAAGCTGGCTATAATACCCATAAACCCGTCCCCAACAATACTCTGCCTCCAGGAGGTGTTAATTCCCAAGTTGCCATCAGCTGGGAACCTAGCATTCAGAACACTTGAAGTTTATGGGGGACACCTGAATCAAACCACCACAGAAAGTTTTATTGAAACATAGCCACGGCCACTTATCTATGTACTGTCTGTGGCTTCCTTCACTATAAGGGCAGATTCAAGTAGTGGCACAGAGGCAGTATTGTATTTATTTTCTAGCCCTTTACAGAAAACATTTAACAAACCATGCTTATTAAATTAAAAGAGCTTAACTGATGGCTGAGCATAACCTCTCTGCCTATCCATCAATCAATTTAATCCTTACAACCACAGCATCAGCGTCATATGGAACTTACATTGTACAGGAGGAATGAAGTTCAAGGTGGGTCAGTGACTTGTGCATGGTCATATAGGCAATGTGTACACTCTGTAGTCTGGTGACCTCTCCATAAAGCCACACTACACCTGGATGAGTTGGGTCATGGAGAAGTTGGGGTGTTGATCAGAAGAGATGGGAAGAAAATAAAACCTCCCAATTTCAGTGGTACCTTCTGTGTGGACACCTCCAGTCTTGTACCAAGCAGTGACGGAGAGAAGCTTCCCGCCCTGGCTTGGCCTCTCCTGGGTGAAAGGCCTGCCTTCTACTTTTTAGGGTTCATTGTCATAAATTATCTTATCTAAAATGAGGTTTCAGGACTGGAGAGATTGCTTAGCGGTTAAGGTGTTTGCCTGTGAAGCCTTAGGACCCAGGTCTGATTCCTCAGGACCCATGTAAGCCAGATGCACAAGATAGTGCATGTGTCTGGAATTCATTTGCAGTGGCTAGAGGCCCTGGTGCACCCATTCTCTCTCTCTCTTTCTCTTTCTCTTTCTCTCTCTCTCTCTTTCTCTCTCTCTCTCTCTCTCTCTCTCTCTCTCTCTCTCACACACACACACACACACACATACACTTTCTCTTTGCCTCTCTTTTCTCAAATAAATAAAGTTCCAAAACATGTCTAGGTAGGAACCCAGTATGTAAGTATAAAGTTTGATTTATGAGTATTTCTTGAATGATTTGAGTAAGCATATAAACATTTTTATTTTGTTTAGAGAGACACAGAGAGAGAATTGGTGCACCAGGGCCTCAGCCACTGCAATCGCATTCCAGATTCTTGCACCACCTAGTGGGCATGTGAGACCTTGCACTTTGTGTGTCTGGCTTAGATGGTTCCTCAGGCTTCATAGGCAAGTGACCCAACCTCCAAGCCATCTCTCCAGCCCCTGAAGTTTATATTTTGTTTGTTTTTGTTTTTCAAAGTAGGGTCTCACTCTAGCCCAAGCTGACCTGAAATTCACTGTGTAGTCTCAGGGTGGCCTCTAATTCATGGTGATCCTCCTACCTCTGCCTCCCAAGTCCTGGGATTAATGGTGTGCGCCACCATGCCCAGCTCCTAAAGTTTGCATTTTGAAGAAAGAAAAATAAAGAAGAATCAAGTTGTTTCTTTTTAAAAAATATTTAATTAATTAATTAATTTATTTATTTATTTAACAGAGAGGGAATGGGTACTCCAGGGCCTCTAGCCACTGAAAACAAACTTCAGACACATGTGCCGCCTTGTGCACCTGTTTTTACATGGGTGCTGGTGAATCAAGCCCAGGTCCTTAGGTTTTTCAGGCAAATGCATTAACCACTGAGCAATCTCTCCAGCTCCAGGTTGTTTTGTTTCTTTTATAAGCCTGGGTACCTCTACAGTCCCAAAGAGGGAAAAGAAAAAACATAGAATGGACTGGAAAGATATATTTTTTGGGGAAAAGTGCTTGCTGCTTTGGCATGACAAACCTGAGTTTGGATTCTCAGAACCCACATACAGCTGGGCACAGTAACATGAGTGTCTGTAATCACAGCCTTCTGATGTTAAGAGGGGCAGCCGGGACAGGAGAATTGGAACCTAGCAGGTCAGCTAGCCTCATCTATGCAGCAGTAAATTATAAAAGAGCCTGCCTCATATAAGATAGAAGGCAGGATCCAACACCCGAGGTTCACCTCTGACTTGTGTGTGTGTGTGTGTGCGCGCGCGCACACACACACACACACACAGATAATAAAAGTAAAAAAGAAAGAAACCTGTAAAAAGGAAAGGAACCACATGAGTGAATGAAAAGTCACTAAGTCAGAGCAGAGGTAGGAGGATCACCAGTGAGTTCGAGGCCACCCTGAGACCACATAGTGAGTTTTCAGATCAGCCTAGGCTAGAGGGAGACCCTACCTAGAAAAAGCAAAAAATAGACAAGAAAAAGAACAGTCACTAAGACGGCTCTCTCAGGATTTTGCAAGGCCTATTCCTAAACACATTCTCCTACCTCTGAGCCCACAGGGTCAGTAGAGTCCCTGGGTTCTCCAATGCTTTCACTGCACAGGAGACCCACTACCCCGTCCTCCTCTCTCCAGCCTTCTGTGATGAGAAAGGCCACAGTCAGTGGTGGGGTGAGCAGCCGCTCTCTTCACCACCAGACCTTCCTTTGCCATCTCTGCTTGTTTTCATGAAGTGCCACTGGCAGTAAACCACCGGCCGAGAGTGTGTGGACAAACCCCAGATCCTCTTGCCACAGCTTTGTTCCCGAGCCTCCTGCACACTACTTCTGATCTCTGGAGAGTTCAAGGAGAGCAGCTCAGAAGGCCTCCATTGGGGTCTGGGGAGTGTGTGGTGCTTTTGTTTGTTTGAGCTGCTGCTTGTTGCACCATCTAAGTGGTGCAGAAGTTGGCCGACAAATGAAATCTACAGCCCTGCAGCAAAACTGACCGCATCTGGTTTGTGTCAGTACCGTGTTCTTTCAGAATCCAAACCTTTGCAATAACCAGCATTGCTGGCATGGATTACTGGGGTCTGGGATCATCCAACTCTCTCCAGGGTGTTTGGCAGCTAGGGGGATGAATGGTAAGGAGCCCTTGTCTAGGTGGGGAGATTGCTCCCAGAGGAAAGTCATTAATATTCCAGTAAGGACCCTTATAGTAGGCATAAAAGCAGCGACTTATCCTTCCTTTCTTTCTTATCCATCTACTCCCCAGATGAATTCATACTTAGCTGGGGTCCACAGGAAAACCTGGGGCATTCTAATCCTATCTTTGTCTCTTGTTTGAAGGAACCTAAAAAAGATTACAGGTGGTCCCCTGTGTGTCCCTGGCCACTCAGGGGCTGTTGCACACTGGCACCCTGGAGATGTCCAGGCAGCTGGGGATCAGGGCCTTGAGTGGCCGTGAGCATGATGGGAAGAAACATCGGGAGACTGCATCAAAGGACAGCTTGTTTATTTGCCAGGGGAGTGGGCTTATAAGTGTTCATGTAGTTATGGGAAGAGGTACGGGGTACAGGTCACAGGGGGATTGGCTGTGTGAAGGCAGCTGGCTAATACCTCATTAACATATAGGGACCTCCCAGCTGAGTGGTAAGAAAGGTCACATGGCCACAGGGAAACTGAAACCTAAGTCTTATCAGGATGTCCAGGTGCCCCAGGTGGGGGAGGGAGTGGCCTCACTCCTGCCAGTTTCAAGGCAAGATTATCGGGGTCTAGGCCTGCTGCAACCTCCTGGGGTCTGGGGCCCTTAGTTGTGCCTGACAGCTCAGGCCTGCTTAAACCTCTGGTGGCCCAGGTCCTCAACTGTGCCCAACAATACCTCTCCATGCTGTGTGATATACTGGCACTACCCTGGTCCAGGAGAGACCTCATTCAGGAGATCATCTTGGTGAGATGCTCAAAAAACAGCTCATGGGAGCCACTCTCTGCCTGGCACCTTGCTGGCTAGTGTTAAACACCCTGTATGTCTAAAATTGACTCGCTGAGATTGAGAAACAGAAGATACATTGTGAGACTTCATGAAGCTGGGGCTGCAGTGTTGCCGCACGCTTCTGCTTGCAGTGAGGTTTTCACAGAAGAGCCCCTCTAGATGCGCCACTTGCTTTCCTCCTGCAATTTATAACCCACACCAAATCTTATAATGCTGCCCACACTCCCTCTCCCTCCCTTTCCGGGCCCACTCATTGGGACCTCAGCTCTTTATCTCTGTTAGTTCATGAAATGACATCCGAGATAATAAAAGCTCACTGGTCCTGCAGCCTTCCTTCTGGGCAGACTGCTGAAGTGTGACGAGGTCCAGATAGTTCAGGCTCCTGAATTCTCAGGCCTCTGACCTGGAGCAATTGGCTTAACCTTTCAGGAATTCAATTTCCTTCTGTTAATAAAAGAGGTGGATTATCTTCCAAATCCCTAACATGCCCCCAAATCTATGACCCTAAATAGAAGGATAAGAAATGCCCTCAAATAATAGGGATATGGAAAGATGGAAGTCTATTAATGTGGAAGAACTGAGTGATGCACTCAGGCATCTGTGGTCATGAAGAAGGAAATCTCACGGAGACACTCCAGGAGCTGTGTGAACTATATAGAAAGCAGCGAATTTCCACTTCCTTTCACTGCCAGTACAGTTAAGTCCACTTAACTGTATACGGTGTACAAAGGCAAGCTTAATTCTGATAGGGAACAAGCAGTTGAGTGCAACAGGCCTTCACTCTGGAGGAAGTCAGATCCTGATGTTATTTTCAGTCTGTTATTGTCGCACAGGGAGGGCACAGAGTCTTCATCCTAAGACCCCATAGTGCGGCTTCATTTCCCCATGTTGGTATGCGCCCAAAGCTCATTAGTTCTCTTGGGCTGTGTCATGCTTAGCTGTTCCCCTCCCCCGCCCCAGTTGCTTTTCCAGGAGATGAGGCTGTGGTACCTGCAGGTTTACGGTGAAGGATGACACAGACCCATCTGCCGGTGGACCATGGAAACAGCAGGACACCAGCTGTTCCCTTTGACAAATGGAAGCTGCAGAGATTTCAATCGAGTTTATACAATGATTGAGGGTTCTACTGGAAGAATCAAATGGCATGATTGATGTCAGAGGACTTGGCATCCTGACAAAATGGCATTGAGATGCTCTTCGTTGTTCAGGGCCATTCAGAGAGAGCCTCTCTGTTTGCAGAGGAAGAGAATGAAATCCAAGCGCAGGGATGATCTGCCTGAAGTTGGCAGGTGAAGCAGAGCAGAACAGCCCTGGAAGCGGGGCTTGGGGTGGGGAGCCCCAGCTGCCACAAACTCTTCCTGTGCAGAAGTGCATAAATACAAGGGAAGACAGTTTATCTTTTCAGCAGCTTCAATGTGTTTTTTTAAAAATATTTTTATATATTTATTAGAGAAGAAAGAGGGAGAGAGAAAGAGAGGGAGAGAGAGAATGGGCATGCCAGGGCCTCTAGCCACTGCAAACAAACTCCAGATGCATGTGCCACCTTATGCATCTGGCTTACGTGGGCCCTAGAGAATAGAATCTGAGCCCACAAGTAAAGGCCTTAACCACTAAGTCATCTCTCCAGCCTAGCTTCAACATTTTTACTGAGAATACTCTTAAATTTCTTGCCTTCCGACCTCACCTATATTTTGGAAGTTACAGTGAAACTCGAGGGAATTCAAGTACACTTGGGAAACAAAATCCAGATTTGCCACAAATCGCATGGAAAACAAAACTTGTTCCAACTGAAGCTTGTGGAGATAGATTTCTATCTTATGGTTGAAACTACCGCTTTGGTTTGCTCCTTTCATACTGGAAACGAAAGCAGACACTTAAGACATACTGTCTCCCCATAATGCTCACACAACTCTTGCCATATGGTCAGCATCTCCACATTACAGGGAGGCAAAGCTATGTGCCCACACCCACCTCGAGAATCAGTGAGGACCTGTCCACACTCAGGCTTCCTGGATCATCACATCGTCCCCATCCTCTCTTACTCTTCCTCGTAATATCCATTTTGGAAGGTAGCCCTTGTAATGGGGCCAGAAACACTGCCAGCCCCAGGGACTCTTCCCTGGCTCAAGGGAGAGACATGATCTGAACTAGCCATTTACTCCCTGTCTTGGCTCTGGAGAAACCTCACAAAGAGCTTGACTAAGTCATTCTGAGAGCAGGACCATCAGAAGATGGATTCCACACACCTCCTTCCACAGCTCTGCTGGCTCTGCCGCCTCAAGCCTTCATGTTCAACTGTCCTTCAGTGCCTTACTTCCCTTGACTGTGAACTCCCACTGCAACATTCTCTTGTGTTCATTATTTTACGATTCTCCTTCTTATCAATGTGACCTAACTCAGAACCTCACGCAGTTAGACTTCCCTGTTACAACGGCCTCTAACCCATGGGGCACCCTTCCTCTAGATGAACATTCCTAGAACTCCAAGTCCACCCAGCACTTCTTTAACTTAGCCAGATCCCTTCACCTGTTCCCTTCTACAGCCGTTTGAACCTTGGTATCCAGGGACGCTCGTGCTCACTCCCTGAGAGTCTTTGCAGTCTCACCTTCAATGATTCCCAAGTAAGGACCTTGCATTGGTCTGCATGGTCTCCTAACTGGGTCCTACATGTCTCCCTTTGGGAGTCATGCCATTTCCTACCTTGAACAGAAGTCTCTCTCCTCAGCTCTGTCCAGTGAAATCTCACCTAACCTTTGAGGCCAGCCCGGATCATAACCACTCCAGGAACCCTTCACTGGCCAGCTAATTCCACAGCTCTCTTCCCAACACCTGGATTCTCATAGCTGTGCTGTCCACATACCTCACTCGATCTGGGGATATAATGCTTTTAATCATTAGTAATTTTCATGTACCTTAGTCTTATCTCCCCAGTCAGCTTGTCAGCTCTTGAATGGGACTCCACGCTCCTGGTTTTAATATTCCCTGCAGCCGGGTGGCTCCCTACTTCCCAAATGCTGAGTAGGAGCTCAGTGGATATTGGTTCATTAGCAGTGAGATAAGAGGGAAAGAAATGGACATCAGGATGGAAATCAAATTATGCATATTTAAGAAATGAGATATTTTAAAAGTATTTTCCCTCAGTCAAATTAGGTATTGTGAATAACGCCAACGTCCAGTATAAGGGATTAAAATGCTTTAACTCACCTTTAGGCTTATTTCACTGTTACTAACATAAGGAAGGAAGAAAATTAGACAACAGGTTACGTTCCAATAATAAGAGCAGAAAATCTATCTTAACTTTCCATAGTTAAATCATCCCCATTAAAGCTACTGACTTAGCAGTAGCAAAAAGCTTGTGCAAATCAACTCTTTTGTAGTGTTTGTGGTTTAAACCAACATGAAAGGACCATTCACTCCTGTCTGATTCAAAAAGATTAAAATACACCTACTTTGGGTTATAGGGAAAGTCTTGTGTGAATTTGGACTGTGATGACCAGATTTGAGCCTCCCCACACCTTTTCCCGAAGTCAGCTGTGAAGCTTGGGTCATCCCCTGACATCTGGGGTATCTCCTGACAAATCCACCATAGAGTCATGCGTTAGATTCCCTCAGAGCGAAGCTTAGGAGTGAATGTGTCTAAAATATTCCTCTGGTGATTCCGACGAGGAGCCAGTTTTGGGAACCTGGGTCTTCAGACCTGAAGAAGTGACCCCTAAGAGCCAGGAGTGGTCAGGGCTCTGCTGTCCTCGGCCCACCAAGGCAGCCTTATTTGGATCACTCTTCTTCCTCTCTAAGAATGTGCAAGCACACCAACACATGTGTGTACCCATTACCCTTGCACACCTGTGTTTCTACACAGCTGCTGCTTTGGCCTGGATGTAGCCCTCCCCACCCCACCCTACCCATCCAGCCAGTCCTCCTCAGAGTCTCCTTCAGCATCACATCCCTCTCAAGCCTAGCACATCCTCTCTGGTGCATCCTAGTATCTGCTTCTCAGCATCATCATTGCCTGGGTGAGTGTCTGAACACCCTAACTTCATGTGTTCAGTGGAGAATCATGTGCACCAGGCCCTGGCACAGTGGGAAATGAGAGCACAGCTTTGAATTGACACAGTTCCTGGGTCTCTGTGTTCAAGGAACTTGGGGTGTCTCTGGGAAGACTAACCAGATAACCAAAGATTATGTTTTAAATGTCCCTCACACAGAAAAAAATAATCCATGGCAGAGCAGCCTGAAAGTCAGGCATGAAGGACAGGCTTTCTGATGGGTGGCTTAGCTTCAGAGGGTCTCCTCTGCTTGTGCTTTCTCTTATTTGTTTCCTGGAGGACAGAATTCTCACACATGGCCGAGTTCACAGTTTTGATGGAGGATAGAGTTCACACTTAGGATACAGTCCATGGTTCTCATGAAGAATAGAGTTCTCATAGGGTAGAATCCACAGTTTGTTCTCATTAAGAATAGAGTTCTCGGGCTGGAGAGATGGCTTAGTGGTTAAGCGCTTGCCTGTGAAGCCTAAGGACCCCAATTCGAAGCTTGATTCTCCAGGACCCACGTAAGCCAGATGCACAAGGGGGCGCACGCATCTGGAGTGTGTTTGCAGTGGCTGGAGGCCCTGGCATGCCCATTCTTTCTCTCTCTATCTGCCTATTTCTGTATTTCTCTCTCCCAAATAAATAAATAATAAAATATTAAAAAAAAAGAAGAATAGAGTTCTCACACAGTATACAGTCCATTGCTTTCACAGAGAATAGAGTTCTCACACAGGGCACAGTCCACTATTTGTTCTTAGCAGATGACATACCCAAAGGGCAAGGGAGTTGAAGGCTGCTTCTGGGAGTGACCCCTATCCTGAGTGTCACTAGAAAGTCTTCAGGTAGAGGCATAGCTGCTTTTTCTAGAAGCGATCAGGTCACGGTGTGAAGCTCCACATCCTAGGACCGTGGGGAAGGCTGGTGACACAGATAGGCACTCACAATGCCTGCCGTACACACCGCGTCTTTCTGAGATTGAAGTACCTTCCCATCCCCTTCTGATTTCGGCCTGCTTTAGAGAGACTACAGTCACTCTGGTCTCTTTCTAGTCCTTCATACCGACAAGGTATCAAGCTCTGGAACTCATAAAAAGTTTGGTTCCTAGTAGGAAACTTCCACCTTGGGGGTTGACTGAGTGCTGTAAGGTCCCTTTCAGTTCTGCAAAAACTTCTCAAGTTGGGCTGGAGAGATGGCTTAGCAGGTGAAGGCGCCTGCCTCTAAGCCCAAGAATGCCCATTTGAATTCTCCAGGTCCCACATTTAGCCAGATGCAAAGTGATGCAAGGGTGCAATGCTGCACTTGCTCACAAGGGGGCGCACATGTCTGGAGTTCCTTCACAGTAGCTGAGAGGCTGCTGGCGCTCCCATTCTCTATCTGTCCCTTTCTCTTTCTCTCTCTCTGACTTTCTCCACAAAAACTTCTCTAGTTAATTTCGTAGGAAGATGTCCCCCTTCTGTTTCCTTCCCCCTCTGTATGAGACTTTCTGTTGTTTCTATATTGTGACTCTAGACCATCGCTCTGAGCTCTTGTCTTCTCTTTCCTGTTTTTATTTGGCTTTTTATGCTCTACATTATGAGATTTTTATCTTCCCAATGTTGTAGCACATTTTCGTTTTTCTTACATTTTAAATCTCTAATGGTTCTATTGTTGACAGAAGGTTCCTCCTAATGGCTTCTTAGTCTTGTTTCATTTTTCTTATATCTTTTATATCTTTTCTTATATCTCTGAGGATGTTAAATACAGATCTTATGAAATTTCCTTTTCCCAAAGCATACCTTACTTTTCTAAGTTTGCTTCTCGTTTTGTTTGCTGGGACCCTTGCTTCCACATTGGAGACTCTGGCGATCTCTAGATGTTGGCTTTTATGGCGAAGTGAGGTACTAGATAGAAGCCTGCCATGCGGGTGACATAGGCTGACTTTCAACTTCACCAATGCTGTGAGCTAATGGACTCTTTTAGAGACGCCAGTGAAACGACATTTAGGTCTGTCCTCTTCTACTGCGCATGCCAGTGGGGGGAGACTTCCTAACATCATCAGGGAAACAAGTCAGAAAAGAGGACTACAGGCCTTGGCAGTCAGTATTGGATATTCATTTTCTGTAGTTTGAACATGATACACTTGTGTCCAAGTAGGTATGAAATTCATCATTTTCTCCTCTCTAGAATGGAGGAAAATGCTAGTTTTCTTCCAGATAGGGGAAGAAGAACTTGGGATTAACTGTCTCTCATGTCATTTGTCCCCCATCCTTATTTGAATTTCTTCTCCCTGAGCTCTGTATGTAGAGACATCTGGGGCAGCAATTCCAGAGCCTTTGGGAGATTCTGTAAAAAAAAAAAAAAAAAAAAAAAAAAACCTGTCTTTCTAGGGTGGGCGCATGTTTCAGATGAGGTCGTTCCATCATCTTTATGCGTTCAAGCTTCTAAGTTTATATTGCTATATTGTTCCACAGCATGAAGGGGCAAGCATTTTCTGCACAAACATTCCTCTCCTGCCCCGCATATTTGCAAGTACCAGACAAGTTGGTGGAGACAATAAAGGTAGTGAGAGATGCCCAAACAGCTGCACATGCCCAGAGTCCTCTTCCCCACTTTGACACAGCATCTCACCCCTCATGAAAACCACCTGTGGATTATTTTGCCTCCAGAAGTTCCATGTGACCATGCAGGGATGCTGTCTCTTTGGAGATGACTCATTAAGGAGCTGGTCAACACAGCAACATGACCTCCGTTGTACCAGTGACCTCCACTCCTGCAGATACCTGTCTGAGACTAGACCACTCCTCAGAAGTGGACTTGACTGGCAGCGTCAGCACCACCTGGACACTTGTTCGAAATGCAAATAATCAGGGCCAACTCGGTATCTATTGAGTCGTAAGCTCTGGAGGTGGGGCCGAGGCATCAGAAGCTGGCCTAAGAACCAGAGTCCTTGAAAGGCGCCACGTTTTGTATTTTTCTGGGTCCTTTCGTGCACCAGAACTGTAGGTGTGTTCATATGTCTATAGATTTCAATCGTATGGGTGAGCTTGACAGATTGAGTATTAACCAAGTAGAGCCCTGGGATAGTGTATTGCAGACCCATAGAAGTGCTCAGTCCAGCCAAGCTGGGAAGTGAAAGCTGAGGAGAACGCCTGTCAGAAAGCAGAAGCTGAAAGGCATGGTGACAGCGTGGACAAGGAAAGGGGAAGGCTTCGATGTCGAAGATCATCTTGGGTAATTTCCCCTTACATATATATATATATATATATATATATATATGTATATGTATATGTATATGTATATGTATATGTATATGTATATACATACATACATACACACACGTATATGTATATATATGTATATATGTGTATATATATGTGTGTGTGTGTGTGTGTGTGTGTGTGTGTGTGTGTGTATCCTAGAGCCCATGAACGCTTTTGGTTTAACCTTGTTATAAAGACCGACACAGATGAAGAAAAAGTTGCAAAAATATTCCACACATACTTCCTATTTTCCCCCTGCTATCTTAGGAAGAAGAGGAATGTGCTTGTTTGTTCTATAATAACAAGCACACGAAGACAATGTGGCTGGGCATATGCCTGAGTTCCCTGACAGCTGTTATCTGAGAAGTTGAGCCCATTTCCTGCCAGGTTGTAGGTGGATAATGGCAGCCTTTAGACCCATCCTTTTAAACAGTCCACGTCCAGACACTGATAAGCTCTCTGATCTATCGCCATCTGCCTTGAATGCCCTTCAGCAGTGTGCAAGGACACTTGTTATGGATGGCACTGGGCACGTAGCAGATTCAGCCAGAGAGGGATCAGTAAGGACAAAGTTCCTAAAAAGGGATGCAGGCTTGCAGAGGGGATCATGAAATATCAGAATCAATTACTCACCGGCTCTAATAGTCAAAGGAACGCTGAGGACTGAGCTCATTCATGGTCGGCTTCAATTGCTACTTAGCAGATGCTGCTTTTCAACAAAAGCTGAGGACATACACCCACTGTCCCCTTACTGTCACACAAAGGATCATGGTTCTGCAAAGAAAAGGAACTGACAGGTCAAAGCGAGCAGTGATGATAACTACATTAATAGTTCCAATTAAGTGGGCACTTACTAAGATTCGGGCCACAGTTGTTTTCTAGCCCTTCCTCATTTTATCTTTGTAATATCACAAGATTGTTTTCAGTTTCACACCAATTCCAAGGTCACTGGGCAGAAAGTAGAAAATCTACTGGATTTAATGGAAGAATCCTAGCAATCATTTTTGGAGTGAAAACTATTGGGAAAAAGAGAGGTGCTCAGGAGCTTGGGCTCTGGCGACTGGGTTCGGTTCCGGAGTGTGGGTTCAAATTGCAGCTCTGCTTCATAGCTCGGAGCAGTGACCTTTTCATTGCTGGGACAACATATCTGACCAAAAGCAGGTCATGGAAGGAAAGTTTTTTTTTTTTCAGGCTTATACTTTCAAGGGGAGCATCAACGTGGTGCAGAGGGAGAGCTGGGTGTGCGAGCTGGCCCTGAGTACCCAGTGGGTGCTACCGATAACCTCAAAGTCCACTCCCAGCAAAACCCCTCCTCCAGTCAGGCTCCACCTTCCAAAGGTTTCATCACAAATACCTGATGCTATGGGGGACATTTTACACTCACACCACCACATTGTCTTTCCATGTTTGGTTTTCATATGGATAAAATAGGAACCCTAGCTACATGCCTCATATGGAATTGGCCATGATTAAGTGAAAAATACAGTGCACTGTAAATAGACACACTGATAGCTTACATTCATTATCTCTTCTGACCTTGGCAATAACTCTGAGTAGAAATTGTCCTACCCATTTTCCTGATGGTTTGGCTAGGAATCAAGGTTAAATTGTTTTAGTCAAGACCACATATGAGAAGAGTCAGGTGTGCTCTGTTAATGGTAGCGTTTGGATAACCACACCCAAGCTTCTAATGAAGGTTCCCCTCTTTATTTTACTAACTTCCCATAGAGAGAACCTTATGTACCATCAAATGCAAACCAAACAACCTTCAGAAAGTGTTGGGGTCCCCCCTAGAGCCAGCCCAGGAGGGACTGTAGCTGTTGTCATGCCAGGCCTGCACAGGACACCATGTTCACAGAAATCATTTCCTGGTTTCTTTTGCCATGGGGTTAGGGCCAGACCTGCATTGTGCCATACATATCCTCCTTTTTGTTTTTATTGTTGGCAATCCTGGGAGGCATGGTTCTTTGCCAAGCCATTGTTGAACCCAGGCCCCAAGGGATCATCACATGTGACAGTGCCTGTCTTAGATTGCCCCATCTTGTGGAGTCTTACCCGTCATTGGCTACGTGCCACCCTAATGAGAAAACCCAAGGGGTGTGGCCTGGTATGTTTTTTTGCCAAGCCACTGTTGAATCCAGGCCCCAAGAGATCATCATATGCGACAGTGCCTGTCTTAAGTTGCCCCATCTTATGGAGTCTTACCCGTCATTGGCTACTCACCACCCTAGTGAAAAAACCCGAGAGGTGTGGCCTGGTTTCTTCTGACATTCAGTCTTGCTAGGGCCAGACCTGCATTGTGCCAAAACCCAAGGGGTGTGGCTGTCTCCTAGGAGGCATGGGAGGACCAAGTGTTGGTGGAGTGCGAATGGTCCCAGAGAGAGAGAGAATTAACTATAGAACCTGAAAAAGACTGGGGTAGAACAGGTTGCTGGGTGACTGTCGTGAGCTCACCCTTAGCGTCATAATTAGTAGCATTGAGTGTCATTAATGGTAGCAGATCAATGTAATCAAAGGAGTTGCAAAGGAATTTATGGCTTGTTGGAGGGAAGCATTACCAAAGCCCTATCCAGACCGCATGGCAGAAGAAACCAGGAAGTGGCTTCTGTGAACATGGCATCCTGCGCAGGCCTGGCGTGACAACAGCTACAGTCCCATGATCACAAGAAACCAGCTACGAGATGATCTGTCCAGAGACAGACTGTCATTGGTCACAAAAAGGGGACCACCCCATACAATGACTGGCCAGCCAAGCCCCTTTAAAACCCCCTACACTTTTTGAATAAACGAGTTTGCTGCAGCTCGTCCTCTGCCTGCTTTCACCCAACTCCTGGAGTCTGTGTCATGACTCTGCGCCTCTCACCCCCTACTCAGCAGAGACCCTGCCGTCCCTCCTGGGCTGGCCCTAGGAGAGACCCCAACAAGAAAGCTCATTACTAGTTATCTCTGGTCCCCTGAGAGCTAGGTATCAAGATGGGATTAGAAGAGTACGAGACTGAGTGGAAAGCGGGGAGAGGGTGGGTGGAGGCTGGGGTGTCCCACCCCATCATGGCACTGGTCTTGGTCTCTTTGAAAAGAATGAAAGAAAGTGGAAGAGTCCGAGACCACAGAGTCATTGGGAGACACTGACAAAGCCAGCAGCCTCCTGTCAAGATGCCTGTACTTCTTAGTGACGGGTGTCCCTCAAAATTCCTACAGGGTCCATACTGCAGAAAGAAGCCTTTGTAAAAAGCAAGAGGCAAATTGAGAGTGGACCACCCAAAGGGGGGTGACCTCCATCTGGGACCACCCAAGGGTGGTGACCTCCATCTGGGACCATCCAATGGGAGTGATCTCCATCTGGGACCATCCAATGAGGGTGATCTCCATCTGGGACCATCCAATGAGGGTGATCTCCATCTGGGACCATCCAATGGGGGTTGTCTTCAGTTAGGACCACCATCCCTAGTCCTTCCCCTTAAAGATATATATATATTTTTATTTATTTATTTATTTATTTCAGCAGGGGTGGGGTGGGGAGAATGGGCACACCAGGACCTCTAGCCATTGCAAACAAACTCCAGATACATGCACCACCTTCTGCATCTGGCTTATATGGGGAATCAAACCTGGGCCATCAGGCTTCATAGGCAAGCACCTTAACCACTAAGACATCTCTCTAGCCTTCAGATTTGAGATTTTTATGGCTGCCTAAATTATCCATAGCTGACAGGAATATTTTAGAACACATTCCATGGTAAGGCACTTGGCTTTTGGTGCCATATTTTTTCTAAATTAAAAAGTCAGTCCTCATCAAAGAGAAGCTCTTAACAAATAACAGTTCCTCCATGCTGCCTTCCCAAGAAATGTACGCCGAGGAAGGCACCTCCCAGAGAGGCCCCCACGCTTGGCCTGCCCTGCAGTGGGGTCACTTCTGCCTGTGCCAACTTCACCTCCTTCTACTTCAGTCACTCCTGTGCTCTGCGCTTTATGAACTCTTCTGGACTTTACAGCTATTCCAGGTTTGACTTACACTTCTGAGAAAAATGCCTTATTTCCTGAGGCACAAGAGTTGGCTGGATTTCTTGAGGACATTCACCAGGGAAGTGAAATTTCAGGTGGTTTGTGAAGTTACTGAATATTTTATTTTCAAATGTCTGAGAAGCATATTACCTCTAAATCTGTTCTTTCCCCTATTTTCACCTACTAAATTGCACCTCTCTCTCTTTGCCCTCGGGCACTGCAGTTCTTCCAGCGTGCAGTCAAGGGTAGAGCAGGAGTCTAATGGAGGCCTCTGAGTGGAAGGCTCTTCCCACTTTTCTTTCCTAAATTGGCTAAAGCAAGGTGTAACGTAGATGTGGGGAGTTAATTACAAGGTATAATGTAGATGTGGGGGGTTCATTACAATGTGTAACGTAGATGTGGGGAGTTCATTACAATGTGTAACGTAGATGTGGGGGTTCATTACAATGTGTAACGTAGATGTGGGCGGTTCATTACAATGTGTAACGTACATGTGGGGGGTTTATTACAATGTGTAACGTACATATGGGGGGTTCATTACAATGTGCAACATACATGTGGGGAGTTCATTACAATGTGTAAAGTAGATGTGAGGAGTTCATTACAAGGTGTAATGTAGATGTGGGGGGTTCACTACAATGTATGGTGTAGATGTGGGGAGTTCATTACAATGTGTAATGTAGATGTGGGGGGGGGGTTCATTACAATGTGTAACATAGATGTGGGGTTCATTACAAGGTGTAACGTAGATGTGGGGTGTTCATTACAAGGTGTAATGTAGATGTGGGGGGTTCATTACAATGTGTAACATAGATGTGGGGGGTTCATTACAAGGTGTAACGTAGATGTGGGGTGTTCATTACAAGGTGTAATGTAGATGTGGGGGGTTCATTATAAAGTGTAATGTAGATGTGGGGATTCCTTAGAATGTGTAACGTAGGAGGTTCATTACAATGTATAATGTAGATGATGTGGGGTTCATTACAAAGTGTAAAGTAGATGTGGGGAGTTCATTACAATGGTGTAATGTAGATGTGGGGGTTCATTACAATGTGTAGATGTGGGTTCAGTAGATGTGGGGTTCATTACAAGGTGTAATGTAGATGTGGGGTTCACTACAATGTATGATGTAGATGTGGGGGTTCATTACAATGTGTAATGTGTAACATAGATGTGGGGGTTCATTACAAGGTAATATAGATGTGGGGGTTCATTAGAAGGCATAACATAGATGGTTTCATTACAAGGTGGAACATAGATGTTGGGTTCATTACAAGGTGTAATGTAGATGTGGGGGGTTCAATACAATGTGTAACTTAGATGTGGGGGGTTCATTATAAAGTGTAATGTAGATGTGGGGGTTCATTACAATGTATAATGTAGATGTGGGGGGTTCATTACAAAGATGTTCATTACAAGGCGTAATGTAGGTGGATTCATTACAAGGTGTAATGTAGATGTGGGGTTCATTACAATGTGTAATGTAGATGTGGGGTTTCATTACAAGGCATAGAGATGTGGGGGTTCATTACAATGCGTAACGTAGATGTGGGGGGTTCATTACAAAGTGTAATGTAGATGTGGGGGGTTCATTACAATGTGTAATGTAGATGTGGGGGTTCATTACAAGGTGTAACGTAGATGTGGGGAGTTCATTACAATGTGTAATGTAGATGTAGGGGGTTCATTACAAGGTGTAATGTAGATATGGGGGTTCATTACAAGGTGTGATGTAGATATGGGGAGTTCATTACAATGTGTAATGTAGATGTGGGGGATTCCTTACAATGTGTAACGTAGATGTGGGGAGTTGATTACAATGTGTAATGTAGATGTGGGGGGTTCCTTACAATGTGTAATGTAGATGTGGGGGGTTCATTATAATGTGTAATGTAGATGTGGGGGGTTCATTACAATGTATAATGTAGATGTGGGGGGTTCCTTACAATGTGTAATGTAGATGTGGGAGTTCATTACAATGCCATAATCTCTAATCCAACCCAAGCCAGTCATCTTAATTGTTATGTAGAAATTGCCATTTTAGTATCCCTTAACCTGGATCATGATGATTAATAAGTACAAATCAACTTTTATTACCTTTTTTTCTTCATGATCTATTATTGTTTATATTCTTGTCATACATATTTTCACCAGTTTCATAGAAGAATCAATTCTCTCTCCTCAGTCACTTATTGGACACATACACTGAACTTCTACGTGTTGCCTTTTAAAAAAATATTTCTTTATTTGAGAGAGAGAGAGACTAGGTATGCCAGGGCTTCCCGCCCTGATGCATATACCACCTTGTGCATCTGGCTTACGTGGGTCCTGTGGAATTGAATCAAGGTCCTTTGGCTTTGCAGACAAGCACCTTAACCACTAAGCAATCTCTCCAGGCCCCACTTGTCTCCTCATCTGCCCTGTAAGTCACCTAGCATGATGACTGGCATACGGTCATTGTTTTAATAACTATCTATTGGAATGAAACATCTCTTATGGGTACCAAAGCCCACAGTTTTCAGTGAGTCACAAGTTCTGTCACCACAGAGGTTGTAATGGTGAATCTTGATTGTAAACCTCACAGGACAAGGATCACCACAGGAATACACCTTTGGGTGTGTCTGTGCGGGTGTTAAAAAAAAGTTTAAGTGAACAGGAAGACCCACTCTGAATGTAGGTTGCTCTATCCTTCAGTTGGTGTCTCGGACAATAAAAGGGAGGAAGCCACTGAGTACCAGCATTCACATCTTTCTCTCTCTGCCTCCTGAGTAGAGATACCACATGTGACCCACTACATCATGTCCCTGTCACTGTGACTTCTTATCATGATGTACCCTCAACTCGGGACCACAACAAACCCTTCCATCCTTAAATTGCTTTTGTTAGGAATATTGTCATAACAACAACAAAAGTCACTAATACCAAGGCCAGCCATGAACTTGACTTCTCAGAGAAGCCAGCAATCCAACACTCAACTAAGGGCTTGAGTGGGGCTGGGGGATTTGAGACATAGTTCCAGGAGCAGATCATGTATGAAAAACACAGATGACAGCCAGTAGAATGATTGCAGTCTGTCTATCTGGCCTGCAGAAGGCTCCTGCAGACCATTTTAGGCTACACAAATAACTGGTCTTCTCTCTTCTCTATCTTCTTCATTAATCCAGTTAATGGGCTGAAAAGGCAATGGAGCTATCTCTCAGGGAAAGTATGTTTACGAAGTGATTCATAGCAGCAATGGAGTTACAAGATCTTGGGACAACCTAGATGTCCTTTAATGGGGAACTATTTTAAATGTTGGTAGGTCCACTAATTGATCCATTTAGTTATTTGTCCAGCATACATTCCCTGAGCATCTTCTGGGCCACACAATGCTCTAAGTGATGAAGGCACAATGTTGAGCAAGGCAGATGTTTTTGCCTCCAGGGAGCCTGCACACAGGCACAGGGGAGAGATACAACAAAATAGGTGCTTAATAAGCTATTGGGGGCTAGGGAGGTTTATCAGTGGTTAAAGGTGCTTTCTTGCAAAGCCTGCTGGCCCAGGTTCAGTTCTCCAGGACCCGTGTGTAGTAGACAGCTTTAGGTCATTGACATGAACTTCCAAATCAAGCAGAGTTATGGAAGAAGGGATATTTATTGAAGCTTGCAGATCCAGGAGAAGTTTTATAATGGCAGAAGAAGTTGGTTCCCCCTTAAAGGACCAAGCAGAGCAAGAGAAACCCCATGCCAAAAAATCCAAAAGGCATGCCACACACAAGCACACTTAGAAATTCCAGGTGGAAGTTAAGCACTTTGAATATCTTTCGACTGGAATTCCAAATCCACCATCACACCTTAGGGCTGAACCTCAGGATCTTCCCAGTGACTCGTCCTACAGCCAGGTAGCTAGAAATCTAAGAAGCTTTAACAAATTTCTGAATCTATTGGGGGATATCTATTCACACTACCACATTTTGCCCCTGATAGACTTAAAACCATCTTACACTATAAATTGTACTCAATTCATTTTCAAAGGCTTCCATAATGTTTACCAACTTAATATAGTTCCACAGTCCCAAGACTCAGCTGATATTTAAGATTATATCTTATCTGTGAGTCCTGTAAAGTCAAACAAGTTATGTACATTTAACATAAAAGGCACAGAGTAAACATTTTCAACTGGTATAAGGTAGGACAGAGAGAGACAGGAACAATGTAAACTCAACAACCACCAAGCTAACATCAAACTTCAGCAGTGTAAGTCTGATATAACCAGTGAGTGAGAGTCTCCAGATTTTTTAATTCTACCCCCGCAGCTGGGCTGAGTAGCTAGGGAAAACTTCTATCCCTGGCCAACAGGCTCCATGGTAACCCTTGTACAGTTCTGGTATATCCAAAACATCTTTGAGTCTCCAATGGCTTTGCTAGCCTATCAGAGCCATCATGCCCTGCCTCATGTCACATCTCAACTGTGGCTCCTGGAACCATGTGTGCACTTTTTGACTCAGTCCACACATTTTTCATGTTTTCAAAACCAATACCAGTTGTGCAGGACACAGCCATATTCTTAATTCAAGGATGAAATAAATCACAACCTTGAAAAGCAAGTTCATTCTCCAGTCAACTCTTTACAAACGAGTTTGTATGTCTATTATAGCCTTTCCTCAGGTATCTTTTCCATTGATGGGCCATCTTTCTTAAGATTGCTAATGTGTTTGACAATAGCAGCTTAAATAACCTAAAACCCGTCTCAGTGCCCATCATTGTAACCTGTTTGAGTTTTTTAACTTTAAGTCTTAAATCTATCAGTCCCTCTCAGTCCTATATCTTTAGTATAGCACATCAGTCCTTTATAAATTTAACCTTTATCAAAGTCTGAGCATGGGCACAGAACACAACAAGCTGTTATGCCAGTAGCCCAGTTCCAACATAGTCTTCTGTCATCTTTCCTTCCCCTTAGAAAGTTCATAAACAAAGCCTCCAAGTTCAATTTTCTCTGCACTTAGCATTTTCAAACCCTCACAAGAATAGTCCATAATACTTAGCTTACCACTCCAAAAGGCAATCACCAAGTCCATGCCTGTTCCTCCAAAACAAAAGTTCTAAAGGACCAAAATCCATATGGTCAGATTCATCTCACCCCACTCCTAGTACCAATTTCTATAATAGCTTTAGATTGCTGAGATGAATTTCCAAACAAGGCATAGTTATGGAAGAAGGGATACTAATTGAAGCTTACAGATCCAGAGGAAGTTCCATAAAGACAGAAGAAGTTGGCTCCCTCTTAAAGGACAAAGCAGAGAGAAAGAAGCCTCAACCCAAAAATCCCCAAAGCACCACACACAAGCACACTTAGGAATTCCAGGCGGGACTCAGACAGTTCACATATCTTTAGATTGGAATTCCAAATCCACCAGCATACCTTAGGGCTGAATCTCGGGATCTTCCCAGTGACACATCCTCCAGCCAGGAAATATAAAAAGCTTTAAGAAACTTCTAAATCTATTGGAGGGCATCTATCCAAACTACCACACTATGTAAATCCAGACACAAATAGTAGCACATCTGTTTGGAGTTCATTAGCAGTGTCAAGATGCCCTGGTGCATCCAGTCCTTCTCTCTGTCTCCCTCTCTCTTCCTCTGTCTCTGCTTGCAAATAAATAAATAAAAAATAGCATGTGTCTCAAGCTCATTTCACTGATAAAAGGCCCCACTGATCATGTGTGCATGCGCACATGCACACAAATATCAGAGTTGGAGAGATGGCTTAGCAGTTAACATGTTTGCCTGCAAAGCCCAAGGACCCATGTTCAACTCTCCAGGTCCCATGTAAACCAGATGCACAAGGTGACACAAGCACTAGGTCACACATGCGCACAAAGGGATGCACATGTCTGCAGTTCGAATTCAGTGGCTGGAGGCCCTGGAGCACCAATTCTCTCTCTCTCTCTCTTTCTCTCTCTCTCTCACACACACACTGTCTCTCTAATTCTTACTCTCTTGCATAAAATATAAAATAAAATAAATATAATATCAATGTGCTAAAGGAAAGTAAGTCCAGAAAAAGTATATAGAACAATAGAGGCTGCAATTTTATCAAGGATGGTCAGAGAAGGCCTTTCTGTGGAAGCAATTATATGACCAAAGAACAAACACTCAGCTCTTCCCTAAAAGCATGCTCCATCTATGTCAGCAGGCAGTGTAAAGTACCAGAGGCAGGAGGGTACACTGACTGTGTGATGGAAAGAAAGGAGAACAAGTTGATGCCAGGGGAAGGAGGTAGGAGATACATTTCCTGCATACAGTGGAGTAAGTAACGATATCCCTGTTGACACCAGCACAGTGTTCATGTTTAGAAAGTCAACTGATCCAAGACCATACAGTCCCACTTTGCAGTCCACTTCATCAGATATGAGAATAGCTACCCGATTGATTTGGGCCACCATTTGCTGATAGAATAATTTCCATCCCTTGGGGATCATAAGCCCAAGTGAAAATTACACACAGAGAAGATTCACATAAAACAAAACAAAAACAGTGGGAAAAAAAGAAAAAAAATTGGAGGCAACATCCATCCTAAAAGATATACAAAACACAACAAAGAAACACAAAACTATGAGCTCAAGACACTATGATGCCTGTGAAAGTGTCATAGTAACTAAAGCCAAAGATGGTGAGATAGCTGAAATGACAAAGACAAGATTCAGAATCCTACTTATTAAGTACCAGATGGCCACGGAGAGGATTAGAGCAAACTGATAAATGAAGTAAAGAGATCAATTCAGGACCCAGATAAGAAAGGCAGCAGAATGGCTGGGAAGATCAGAAACAAAGATAAGAAATTCCAAAACACAGGGACAACAAATCCACACGGAGACCAAGATACAGTTTCACTTTGTTAAAACGATGGATTCTGGGCTGGAGAGAGGGCTTAGCAGTGAAGGCGCCTGCCTGCCGAGCCTAAGAACCCCTGTTCGATTCTCCAGGTCCCATGTTTAGCCAGACCCAAGTGACGCAAGCGTGCAATGCCACACTTGCCCATAAGGGTGTGCACATGTCTGGAATTCGTTCACAGCAGCTAAAAAGCTGCTGGCACACCCATTCTCTGCCTCTTCCTCTTCATCTCTCTCTCTCTCTCTCTTTCTCTCTTTGTCTCTCTCTCTCTCAAATAAAAAAAACTATGAATTCTAATTGTGTCTGTGTGCATGGGTGTGTGGTACTAGGTGTTGATCTGAAGGTATGCACACCTTCTACACTGTGCCACGCCTCAGCCCTTAAAAATCTCCATGCCTCTATGAATAAACCAGAGAAGAGGACGTACTATGAGCTTAGCATCTTTGCTATGTCTGGGTTGTGATCTTTTGGCTTTTAAAAAATGCTTTTTGCTTATTTGTGTTTCTTCACTCTATAAAATCAACAGTGACTATTTTGTAATTTAATCTTGTAAGACACAAAAGATAGGTTCGCAGAACCAAAGCTTTATGTTCCCTCAGTCTTTAGGTTGAAGCCACCATTTCACGGTGCCTGTATCTATGGTCCACACTCTACCTCTCCAGGTTAGATCCACACCTTAGACTCTGGGACCTGCCTCCTGACCCTGGCTATGACACCCTTGAGTGTTAATACCCATGGGCTAAACTTTAGCAAGGCGAGCTCACCACTTCCCTAGAGGCTCGGCACCCATCTCATCCTGTGGCAGTTTTCTCTGAGTCACTATCTAGACATCTGTTTTCTGGCTGGTTCCACAGTCACTGCAAGAGCCCAGGCCTTGCCAGCTCTTCCCAACCATTTGGTTTGGTAGACTTCATGGCCAGCACTGTCATTTCCTCACCTTCCTTCTAACCATAGTCCAACACCTTCCTTAATTCATGTACATGATCTTCAGTGGCTTCTTATGTCCTACATACCAAGTCTTTTCTTTGGGTTTACCCTGAGCTTAGCCTATCACTGCTAGGGCAAGCGACTTTTTAGCACACATCTAATTGTGCTGCAGTCAGAGCAGGGTGCTCATTGTTTTGTAACAATACTGCTTTCACCATGCCCACTCTCTGCTTACCCCTCTCAAAAGAGCTCTTCCACTCACACCTATCCTTCCAAGATAAGTGACTGCCCCACGTTATTATTATTATTTGGTTTTGTGAGGTAGGGTCTCACTCTGGTCCAGGCTGACCTGGAATTAACTATGTAGTGTCAGGGTGGCCTCGAACTCTCGGCGATCTTCCTACCTCTGCCTCCTGAGTGCTGGTATTAAAGGCGTGCGCCACCACGCCCGGCTTCCCACCTTATTATTGATAACAAAAGTCAAGTAGTTATCGTTTTCTGTTTGCCAGCTGCTATACTGTGTCCTCTGTGCATAATTCCATTTAATTATGATGCTGGCATCATTGTTCACCTGCTTTTTAAAAGTATTTGTGAAAGAGAGAGAAAGGGAGAGGGAGAATGGGCACATCAGGCCTCTTGCCATTGCATATGAACTCCATCCACATATGCCACTTTGTGCATCTGGCTTTCTTTGAACCCAGGACCAGCAGGCTTTGCAAAGAAGTGCACTGAAGCACGGAGCCATCTCTCCAGCCCCATGCCCTGCTTTTCCATATGATGAAACTGAGACTTGGATTGATTAAGTAACTTTCTCAACACACAGAGCAGGACAGTTGCTGAGCCTGGACTCGAGCCAAAGGCTGTCTCTGAGGTAGCTCTCAGTTCACCCATCACCACCGTCTCCATTCTCACCCAGGTTCCTCCTTTCTGAATAGCTACAACCCTGACAGTGGGAGCGCAGTGTCAAGTCCATCACACTCAATACCGCTATTTTCTGCTTAAGTTTTCATGTTCCTGGTGGAGCGGCAAACGCACACATGGCTGAGGGAATGGGGACAGGTACAAGAACCACTCTCCTGAACAGTGTGGTGGAATTTACATACCTTATGCCTCAGCGATTTAGCTCATATTTGTCTAAAAGAAATGAAAACACTTGCCCACAAATTGCCTGGTACAAGACTTTTGATAGTTTATTCATAATATCCCCAAAACGAAAACAACTCAAACGCTTATAAGCAGGAGAATGGGATCTGATACTAACAATCAGAGCGAATAGAATATGGATGAAACTCCGAAGAACGGGTTGAGCACAAAAACGCAGAAGAAAATTGGTATCCTTGTGTAGTTCCGTGCCCATATGAAACCAAGAGAAGGAAGGGTCGCTGGGGGAGGTTAGACACTGCAAAGGGGGGATGTAGAAAGGTTGGGAGGAGCTGGCAAGGTGACAGGTTGTGACCTTGGGACTGTGTAAGGAAGTTACATAAATTGCACAGTAGGATATGTGTACTTCCACAAGTTACATGTCACTAAAAGTGACAGCATAAAGCCAAGACCATTGCTTATACTCCTCTCTTCTGAATGTATGTGTTGACGGTGTCCCAAGCCTATCAATGTTCAAACACTCCCATATTTGTCACCGTCTCTGTCTCACAAAATTAGGGGGCGAGATTCTCGTGGGATCGTTGTGCATCATTTTATGAGGGCTAGGTTCTGTCCTTCCTGGAAAAACACTGAGCCTGCTGAACTCTGATTGGGGCTCGGGTGCCCTGAGCTCTCCTCTCACTTCTTCCTCCAGCTTTGTTAGCATCGATTCACATCAGGGACACTGTCGGCTCCAATGGGTCAACTTTGACAACAAAGATAACGGGATTATTCAAAATCGAGAAGCAGTGTGGAAATGCAGGGTGTGGGAACCTTATCCCATGGTGGACCAATGGCATGGCACCTATGGGGCACATGAAGCCAGAGATCCCTGCATAGTAAGATGTCCTGGGTCCTACAAAGAGTCCCGTCCCTCTAAAAAGAGTAGACAGGAAACACGTTCCCTCCCCCAGCATGTATGATCCTGAGGAAGGAGAATCCACTTTCATCCCCTGTTGGGCCTTGCTAGTAACAGGCTGGACCTGTGAGGAGGCTGGCCTGAACTATTGGACATGGCCAGGGACCCTGGGCTGTGGGGTTGCAGCTGGCCCTCTGTCAGGAGTCTCTGGAGACAGTAATGGCCTTCCCTATGTTGTAGGGTGTAGTGAGCTGTCATCGCCCAGAGTGGGCAGAACTGGCGAGGTGCTCCCCCCAGACCCCAAAAGGCTCTGACCATTCCATAAGTCAGACTTTGCCCCCCCCACAGTTCCTGACCTGTGGCTAGCTGCCAAGAGACCCTCATGTGGCCAAAGTCACGTAGCCTTCCCACCCCACCCCCACAGTTTTGAAGTCACAGCCTCCTGTTAATCTCCTCTTCCGCCCTTCTCCCTACCTTTCCTATCCTTCCCCCATAGCTTTGAAGTTACTAGTCCTTCCTCTATCTAGATAACAGCCCATAAACTATGCATCCAATTGCCATATAGTCCGTACGTGCCGTCTCAACCTTTTCCAAGTGTTTATAAACCCACCTCCCCTTTGAGTAAATGAGTACTGTCCATCAGACGGTGTCCCAGGTACTCATTGCCCTGTCATGTGTTCGTATGTTCGCATCACAAGACCCACAACACGAGACCCACAATCCCCCTCCAAAGCAATTTAAGGCTTTTGATTGATAGGTGGAAAGGGTTGGAAAGAAATTGGAACCTGGTCCCAATATAACCATGGGTCACCTCCAGACCTACTCATCCAGGCAGGCTCCACCCTGGGGCAGGCTCCACCCAGGCTCCTGTCCAGCCCTGAATTTCTCACCGGCACTTGGTGGAAATGCTGGAGAGGAGCTTGTATATACAGGTGTGGGGATTTGAATGTGTCAACGTGTCCCATCACCTCATGTTTATGTAGTCTAGCCTCACACTTTGGGAGGTGAAGACTTGCTGGAGGAGGCATGTCGCATGGGGGTAGACCTTGGCGGGTGATAGCCTAGCTCCAAGCCCAGTACTTGTAGTCTACCTCCACCCAGATGGGTGACAAAATGTGAGGCAGCTTCCTACTGATGCCACGTTTTCCCCACCATGATGAAACTGTCCCTGGAAATTATAAACTTGGAATCAACCTCCCCTCCCACCCCACCCCCCCCCCTTTTTTTTTTTTTTTTTTCTGGTTGGATCTTTTATCCCAGCAATGAGAAGGTAGCTGCTACAGCATGGGAGGTGCCTTGGTGTCTGAGCCCCCAGTTATCCCAAACTGACACACTGGCCCACACTGGCCTTTGACAGTCATTGTATGATTCAGCTGATTTCTCCGTAGACATTTGTGCTGCAGCTGCTGTTTTCTCTGTAAGTGAAAGCTTGCACAGCCCATCTCCTCGAGATGGAAGATAATTCTCTAGAATTACCTACTGATTTAATTTTAGCCCTCTGTTTGGCTCCAGGGACTTATAATTTTGTAGATGTGTCTCCCTTTTTTGCTATAGTTCTGTGTATCTTTCGACGTCCTAAATGGAAGCTGATTGTTGAATCTCTTTTGACACAAAAGCAATGGGGGCAAAACGAGTGAAGAGTCGGCCTGATTTCCATTTTACAAATGGAATGGTACTAAAATCACATTCGCATGTATGCAAACATGTCATTTCAATAATAAAACACCAGATATTGCTATTCTCTGATATCTTTGGAAGGTCAGTAACCTTTCCATTGCAGCTTAAAGCTGAATATTTAATAGAGCCTTAAAATAATTATTTTACCTCATGCTTTTCTGGAGAGTGAATATTCAAATTATAGACTCAATTTGAGGTTAATTTGTAGTTGAGCTCACAGCATATCATCTAAGTATTAAGTTAACATTTTCTTTGTAATTTTAACCTGTCATTTAGCAAGAGGTTTCCATGAATTTGGAAGTGCACATGGAAGAAGGGAAGGAACCACCCTTAGAGACACAGCTTTAGGATCTGTCTTTAGTTTCCCAAATGAGAATTCAGTATCCTTGCCCCAGGTGACTGTGCTACAGTGAGCAGACAGCTCAAAAGAGGTTCAGAAAAAGACTCCAAAACAGTTAATAAATGTCTTTAAATGATTCCCAATTTAATTTTTTTCCTATTTCTTAAATAGGTTCTGTTAAGTATGCTCTGAAGCTGTCTCTGTTCACATTCTAACTTTTTAATTTAATTTTTAATAAGTTTTTAAATTTATATTATTCTAATTTTACATTCATAATGGTGACTCCATTATCCTCCTCCCTGTCCTCCCTCTTCCAAAGGGACCCTCATCAATGGGGAATGTGGGTCATGCATTGTGGGGGTAGTCAAGAGTTCTGGGGGGTAGGCCAAGTCTCTGTGCATAATGTCCCAACTTGTGGCTCTAACATTCTTTCCTCCCCCTTTTCTGTGATTTTCCCTGAGCCATGTTGGGATCATTTTAGTTCTACTTCAGTGGTGAGGTTTTGGGAGCCTCTGTGTCTCTGGATATCTGGCTCAGTTGGAGTTGGATGTTCTCTGTGTTTATCTCCTTCAGCCTTTTTCTGGTGCCATGATCACTAAGAACGCTGTATTCTTGCCTGTCCCCAGCATTACTCTATGGTTTCAGCTGGTGCCCTGGTGAGGTGTGATAGGCTGATCCTCCCTTCAGTTTCATTGTCCATCTGAAAAAGATAAGCAAATTCTCCAACAGAGAGAGAAGTTAGAACTAGATAGAAGGGATGGCCATAGTTATTTTAGAGGGAATTTTATATGCCTAGGCTCTTTTCTAGCCCACATTTGGTGGTGTCTTGATTTCAGAAACTGAGCTCATTTATATACATGGTTTTGACTTATTTCCCAGTTCCAGCAATGAGTTCCATTCCACTGAGTGGATCTATTAGCCAAATCAAGAGCAGTTGGTAACCCACCATGGCTGTGTGCCACTACTGCACTTGTTTGAGCATTACGTCAGGTTGTTTCCTGCTGGGTAACTTAGACTGCGAGTTGTTTGGACAGATGTCAGTCATTTTCCCCCAGTTGCTCGTGTAGCACCCTCTGGCACTAGACTAACTAACTGTCTGGGGACTGACCGTCTTCCAGATTCTGGCCAGGTCTCCCCATGTTTTGTCTCACACGCATATGCCATCTTCGACAGTAGGGTCTTACCATTGACCTTTGGTGGTTATCAAGAACTCTGACAGAAATTGGTCTTTTTTGGGAAACCTTGTAGGTGTGAAAGTTAACCCCATGCTGGTGCTGGGAGTTATAAGTCAGTGCCAAGGAAGGTGAGAGAAAAGAAAGATAGATAATATGAAAGAGAAAGTGAGTATAGAGAGAAGAGGGAGTTATGGGGGGGAGGGAGAGAGAAGAGAGAGAGAAGCAGGAAAAGATTAAGGTTGGTCTTCATGATGTTCCTTCCAGTTTCCTGTGGTTCAGATGTTCCCTCTATGGGTCTGCTGAAGGATCAATGTTTTAGCCCGTTGTTCAGAATAAAGGGTTTTATTGTATCATTTCCTTTTGGGTCCCTATTTGTATTCCCCCACCCTTGTCCTCCCTCCCACCCTCTCGTTCCTTCCCACCTTTACCCTCCCCCAACCCTACCCTCCCTGTTGTCTTGTCCTCAGAGTGCTTATTAGGTTTGGCAGCATCTCAGGCGGATTTTGGTTAGGTGTGACAGATAAATGAGACCATGTAACAATTATCTTTTTGTGATTGGGTGAGCTAACTGAGGATGATCTGTTCCATGTTTGACCTTTTTTTTTTTTTTTGAATTTCATTATTTCATCTTTCCTTATTGCTATGTAGAATTCCATAGTATAGATATACCACATCTTGGTTATCCATTCATCTAATGATGGACATCTGGGTTGATTCCAGCTCTTTGCTATTATGAATTGAGCAGCTATAAACATGGTTGAGCAAATGTCTCTGATCTGAGGCTTGGAGCCTTTAGGGTAAATGCCCAGTAAGGGAATAGTCTCACCATGCACAAAAATCAAGTCCAGATGGATCAAAGACTTTAACATAAAACCAGAAACTCTGCTACTACTGGAAACAAAAATAAGAGGAACCTTCCGCGACATAGGAGTGAGAAAAGACTTCCTGAACAAAACCCTAGCAGCTCAGGAAATTAAACAATCACTCAACCATTGGGATCTCATGAAGCTGAAAAGCTTTTTCACTGACAAATATACTATAACCAAAGCCAGCAGATTACCTATAGAATGGGAGAAAATTTTCACCAGCTATACAACTGACAGAGGCCTAATTTTGAGAATCTCCAAAGATCTCCAAAGCCTAAACAATAAATCATCAAACAACCCCCTCACAAAATGGGGCAGAGAACTGCACAGGGAGTTCTCAGAGGAAGAAATACAAATAGAAAATACACACTTAAGAAAATGATCAACATCCCTAATCATCAGGGAAATGCAAATTAAAACAACTATGAGATTCCACCTTACCCCAGTAAGGATGGCTAACATTAAAAAAAAAAAAAGAAAACAAATGCTGGCGAGGGTGTGGAGAAATAGGAACATGCCTTCACTGTTGGTGGGAATGTAAAATGGTTCAACCATTATGGAAAGCTATATGGAGACTCCTGAAAAGAATGACCATAGACCTGCCAACATATCCACATTCTAACTTTGGCTTCAAGGTTTATCTGTACAGAGTGAAGTGTAACCAAACATGATGTGTAAACAGATTGTAACCTACCTGTAAGAATATGAAAAGGAGGGCTGGAGAGATGGCTTAGCGGTTAAGGCGCCTGCCTGCTAAGCCTAAGAACACTGGTTCCAATCTCCAGGTCCCATGTTTAGCCAGATGCAAAGTGACGCAAGGGTGCAATGTTGCACTTGCCCACAAGGGGGAGCACACATCTGGATTTTGTTCACAGCAGCTGAGAGACTGCTGGCGCGCCCATCTCTATCCCTCTCCCTCTCTGTCTCTCTCTGTGTCTCTCTCCAAAAATAAAAAAAAAGAATATGAAAAGGAATCTTCAGACACCGAGTTTGCTAAGGAGGCACTGAGATAGATTTCTTTTTGGAGAGAGGGATATTAAGGAATTTATCATGGTGGCATCTCGAAGCTAGAGAGACAGGTTGGGGAAGGAGGGACAGAGGAGAGACCAGCTTTGGTCCAATGGAAAGAAGTGAAATGTCCCATCTTATAGGTTTCCAAAGGAAGCCAAAAGATCCACCCCACATGACCTAGTTTATGTGATAGTTGCCATGGAGGTGCTGGGGAGGGTGAGGGAAAAGCCAGGAAGCTAGAGAGAGCCCAAGGCCCAAATTCAAGTGGCCTTGGGGTCCCTAGCAACTGGGTGCTCACAGAGGCAGCAGGAGACATAGAATTTAGTTTGTGAGCCTGTTTGAGGTGCTAATCTACGTGGACATGGTGAAATCTGGCCTCTTACTGTGGAAGCATCTGTGTTCCAACAAGACCCTTGTAGCAAATCTCTGAGTCTCTGCCAATGCCAATTGTTCAAGCCATATTCCAATATGACAGACGTGACTTACGTCCAATCAGGTCTCTTTACTTCACTTCTGTTTCCTGTGTCACTTTCTTCTTTCCAGCTATAAATCTCACTGGCCTCTGTGGTAGAGAGAGAGGGCATACCAACCCATCTGTCCATGACTGATGCTCAGTACTTGTATTGCAATAAGACATGTTAATCTGCAAAGCTAGATTTGTTACAATTCTGTTTTGAAAAGTTCTTCTTTTTGCTTATGCATTTTCATTATTGATGTAGCACACATTGTGGGTCTCTGGCTACTCAGGGGCCATTGTGCACTTGCACCCCAGAGGTGTGCAGGTAGCTGGGGACTAAGGTCTTGAGTGGCTGTGAGCACGATGGGAAGAAACACCCAGGAGACTATGTCAGAGGACGGCTCGTTTATTTGCTAGGGGAGTGGGCTTATAAGTGTTCATGTAGTGGCGGGAAAAGGTACGGGATACGGGTCACAGGGAGATAGGCTGTGTGAAGGCTGCTGACTAATACCTCATTAGCATATAGGGACCTTCTGGATGAATGGTAAGAAGGTCATATGGCCACCGGGAAACTGAAACCTAAGTCTTATCAGGACGTCCAGGTGCCTCAGGTGGGGGAGGGAGCAGCCTCACTCCTGCTGGTCTCAAGGTGAGATTATTGGAGTCTGGGCCTGCTGCAACCTCCTGTGGCCTGTGGTCCTTAGTCATGCCTAACAGCTCAGGCCTGCTTACACCTCTGGTGGCCCGGATCCTCAACTGTGCCCAACACATAATACCTCTGCTTCTTAATGTCAACACTTATGATATTGGGGACTGGGTAACTCTTTGTTGTGGGGAGCAATCCTGTCCATTTTCTACCGGCCAGATGCCAGTAGCACCCCTGCCACCCTCTAATCCCTCTTTCTGGTTTGAATATCTCCAAATATTGCCCAATGTCCCCTGGAGGAAGGGGCCAAAATGATCCCTGGTCGAGACTATCTATCCTTGTTTTCTTTTAGATCTGTGGGAATGTGTTCATTTCCACAAGTGTGGCTGCTCGCAGGTGTGGAGGTCAGAGGACAACCCCCAGTGTTGGTCCTCACCTCCCGTTTGAGGCAGGGTCTCATTTTATTCACTGATGTGTATGCCGGTTGGCAAGTTTCTATCGATTCCCCCATCTCTTTCCCTCAACTCACAGTAGGCATGCTATGGTTACAGATGTGCACTACAGTGGCCGGTGTTACGTGGGCTCTGGTCATTCAAACTCAGGTCCTCATGCCTTTGCAGTAAGTGCTCTGCCCACTGATCAATCTCCCCAGCCCAAGAATGAATGGATGAAGTCTAAGGCCTTTTTCTACTTGCTCTTTGCAACTGTAGAACTTGAAGGAGAGAAGGGCAAGCTGCTTGCTGCTCCAGGGGGCCTGTCTACCCTAAGGCATAAGAGTGGGCTGAAACCGAAGCCCTTACTCTGGTTGCCAAGCCCTGGGTCCTAGAATGGATTTTATCCAGGAACAAGAAGCTTCTATTAAAAACTTACATAAAGGGGCTGGAGAGATGGCTCAGCAGTTAAGGCACCTGCCTGTAATACCTAACGACCTGGGTTCAATTCCACAGTTCCCATGTGAAGCCAGACGCACAAAATGGTGCATGCATCTGGAGTTCATTTACAATGGCTAGATGTCTTGGCACACCCATTCTCTGTCTCTCTCCTTACAAATAAATTTTTAAAAATATTTTTTAAAAAACTTACATAGGGGCTGGAGAGATGGCTTAGTGTTTAAGGTGTTTGCCTGAAAAGCCAAAGGATCCTGGTTCGATTCTCCAGGCCCCATGTAAGCCAGATGCACAAGGAAGCACATACATCTGGAGTTCGTGTGCAGTGGCTGGAGGCCCTGGCATGCCCATTCTCTCCCTCCCTCTCTCTCTCTTTCTCTCTGAATCTTTCTATCTTAAATAAGTAAATAAATAAATAAATAAATAAATAAATAAATAAATAAATAAAATGTATATTTTAAAAATAATAAATAAATAAATAAAAAACTTACATAAATGTTCCTTATGGAGCAGCACCTATTTGCAAGGTCTTCAAATGTGGCAAGAAGCCTAGAAGACAGAATCTAAAATTTACCCAGTCTAATTCTTTTTATTTTATGGACTGGAAAACTGAGACCTGGGGAATAGTGGGAAGCTAACTTTGAGGGACATGGCATCTAATGACAGAAAACTAGGGACAAGGAAGGACAGTCCGTTACATTTCAGGAAGAGCTTGACTATTGAGCAGGGACTAAGATATCAGGCATATTTTGGAGAAGGCTCTTTTGTGGTCAGAGGAAGGGGCCACAGCCCAGTGTACAGGCACATTCATGACAAAGAAGAGGTGTCTTCAGAGGAAGAGGACCTAGGCAGGATGAATGGATGCCCTGGGCCACACAGGGCACATCCTCGGAGAAGAATAGGCCGATGCCACAATTGACTGGGATTGGCTCAAAGTCAAGTGCACCACCCAATCACCTTCCCAGCCTCTGAGCAGGCGCCTAGCCCTTACTGGAAGGGAGCAGAAGTGTAGCCTGGGCAGAATGTTGTTGACTGTGGAGACCCAAGATCATGGGGGCAGCGGGAAGCTCTCTATGAAAAAGATGACTCTTCCCAGAAGGGGATCATTTCAAGAAGTCACTGTCTCGGGCCCCTGGCACCATAGTCCTCAACCCTGTAAGAAAATATAAGACCCCCCAACCCTCTAGATGACCCACAAAGCGAAGGTCGTAAATACGTGTATTGCCACAGTATGCCAGCTACAACCACTTACCTCCTGCAAGGAGCATCTGTAACACATCCTTTTCAGGACAAGCAGGGCTGTGGGCACCTGGACATGAAGGCATCTGTCCATACTGTTGTCCTTTTCATGCAGGTTGACTTGGCCTTAATCAAGGGTCTCAGTCCCTCTCACACTCTCCAGAAGAAGCCTGCCCTGGCAGGAGATGTCTGATGGAAATTATAGCAGCTGGAACACCAGCAGAGACACTCCAATCTCTTGACACATGGCTCCTGCTGACGGCCCACGCTACAACCACATGGCAGCTCTTCCATGAAAAAGTGCCATTATTGCCCAATTTTAGTGTTTCTCGGGGGAGATATTAAAATGTTAGGACGGAGCTGCAAAGCACCAGTTAATTGCAATGGGGCCCAGGAAAGCTATGCAGGGTCCGGCGCCCCCCTTGGGCCAGGCGCTAATAGGTTGGTGGTAGGATGGCACACAGTATTCCCTCATAAAATTCCAAACACAAAGACAAATATCTACTGTCTATGGTGATCCACTCTTGCAATCCAAGCCACTCAGGAGGCTGAGGCAGGAGAATCACAGGTTCGAGGCCAGTCTGCACTATATAGTAGCAAGACCTGTCTTGAAACAAACAAACAAACAAACAAACAAACAAACAAACAAACAAACAGGAGTGTTCAGTGTTTTAACTCTGTGAGGGTCTGACCTGGTGAAGGCCAATCTCCATTCTTCCTCCTTTGCAGCAGTGCAGATTGGCTTTGTGTGGCCCCTACACACACGCAGAAAGCTTCGTACCCTCCACCCTCCCTTCAAGCCCCAGGGAACCATCTTCCCTGCTGGTGAAGGAGGGTCTGAGAATAGCAATATTTCCTTTCAATTTTCTGACCTACAGAACACAGAATGTGCCCTCTTTGCAGGGTCCAGCCCCTGACCTTTCTGTCCTGCTGCTCAAAGTACTAGAAGTTTCGGCGGGGGGGGGGGCGGTATGTGGTCTGACTGTAGCAATCTGTGAACACAGAGTCCAGCCATAATGACACCATGAGAATTGATAGCAGTGGCAGCAGCAGTGGCTGACAAGGGATTTATTTTCTACAACACCCCAGCGGGCCATAACCCTCCTCTGGCTGCTAGAGTACATGTAGAACAATTCTGTCACTGCTCTGTCATCTCCAGTACACTGCTTGCCATTAATCCCACGGAGGTAATTTTGAATTAGTCATTTGGAGTGGCAGTGACAATGGCATATTTTAAAAAGTCGTAAGGTTTAGTATTGTTATGAAGAAAGACTCAGGTGGAACCCCAAGAGCTTTAGGCTACTGAGGATGTCAGAGTGGGCAGCAGGAAGGTACCCAAATTGGATGTGCTATTGAACAGAGGTGGTGGGAAGTCTAGAGAGAGAACAGTCATGAAAGGGCAACGGAACCCCACAACAGTTCAGACTGGGGCCTCATCTGCTCTCCTGAGAAAAGTTTGGTAGAGTTTGCCAGCTAATGAAACCTGCATGGTATTTAAAATATGCATGGTGTGTATACGTATGCGGACGTACCTGCTATTCTGCAATGTGAATGTCATTTTCAATGACTTTATGTTATCCTCATAAAATTCCAAACACAAAGACAAATATCTACTGTCTGTGGTGATCCACTCTTGCAATCCAAGCCACTCAGGAGGCTGAGGCAGGAGAATCACAGGTTCGAGGCCAGTCTGCGCTATATAGTAGCAAGACCTGTCTTGAAACAAACAAACAAACAAACAAACAAACAAATAAAAAGACCTAAGGATGAAGCTCAAGAGTAGAACACTTGCTTAGCATTGAAAAAGCCATAGAATTGATCCCTAATACCAGACACACACATGTGCTTCGACACACAAACACACATCACATATGCATGCACACACCCACACAACACAAAAGGAATCTCTTCGGATCTTACTAAGGGAAAATGGCTAAGTCAGTTTGTGTGCTTTGGGCTCAAGTGCTCCAAAGTCAGGGCTGTAAACAGCAGTGACCTCTGTACACATCCATTGCTGCTTCCTCTTGCGCGCTGTACTGGCTGAATGCCCCTTGTACACTAGGGGAATAGTAAGCAGAGCTGTTTCATGGAGTTGTGGAAATCAAATGAGGTGTGCCTGCAGACTGCCTGGCATGTAGTCAGTATTGAATAAAGTTCAGGCTGTTATTAGGAGCTGTGATTACAAGTTGACTGAGACTCCAGTTAAGAACAAGTTAAAGGGAAGGCAGGAAGGGACATGGGTCATTTTTCAAGCTGACATTCTATGAAGAGGCAGTTGCTTCTTTTCCTGAGAAGCAGGATATTCAGAAGCATTTAGCAGCACTAAAGAAGAAAGTCTATTTGCTATATTTGAAAAAAAGGGAGGAGAAAAGAGAGAAGGAGTGGGTTGGGGAAGACAAGGGGAGGACTAGCTTTAAAATAAAACAAGTGTTGCTATGGAGGAATTCTTTCCGTGCTTGGAAGGAGGATGAAATGAAGGAACTAGTATTTAGAGGAGAGGGCTGTACTTTTAGCAGGGGGCGGAGACACCTCCCTCCTTCTGGGTGCTCCGATGAACATGATTTAGGAGCATGTGGGAAGGAGAGGACCAGAGAAGGAGAAACTTCCCAACCAGGCTGTGTCCAGAAAGCAGGATGAGCTTCTGCTCATCTCTAGCATGTGTGACCTCCGACAGGTCATAGAAAAATGTCTGTGTGATGCATCAGTGTGCAGGAGGCAGTTCTGCCAGTACAACAAGTTCAATAGAAATTTAGAAACACACAAAGTGATACCAAACGTGCTCATTGAGATTGAGCCCATCTTTGAGGTATGATTTGAGAGCCAAGAGGACAGAGCAGACTGCCGAGGAAAGCAAGGCTTGGGTACCACTGTTGGGTGTATCATCAATGAAGGGAGCAGAGTTGGGTAGAAGCCAGGGAAGAAAGGTTCCTGGGTAAAGGATGCTCGGAGCTGTGCTCCAGAGGCACATGTCAACAGATCCAGGTGGAATGAACAGGACAGCACGGGGATGGGATTGTTTAGGAAACACAAAACCCAGGTGAGAGGCAGAATGAGGGAAGGCAGGTATTCAGAAACAGGAGGGTCTGAGAGGAGGGATCGTCTATCACTGAAATTCATAACTGATGCCAGATAGCCCCTTGTCACATAGACTATGGCCCTAGGCCCAGCAGCCTGAGCATCCCCTGGGAGCTGGTTCAAAAGGCAGATTCTCAAGTCTCTCTTCTGAATCTCACCCACAGATTCAGAGCCTGCAACTCAACAAGACTCAGGGACTCTTGTGCACCCAAAAGCTGGAGAAGCACTGGGCTGTCCCTTTCCTCTTCGTTCTGCTGTTGAACAAGTGCATTGGGGCTGGAGAGATGGCTTAGAGGTTAAGGCGCTTGCCGATGAAGTCTGAGGACTCAGGTTCAACACTCCAGGTCCCATGTAAGCCAGACGCACAGTGATGCAAGCATGCAAGGTGATACATGTGCACAAGGGGGCACATGCATGTGGAGTTCGATTGAAGTGAATGGAGATCCTGGTACACCAATTCTTTCTCTTTCTCTCTTGCATAAAAAAGGCCAGTCTGTTGGGCTTGTCTCAAAAAAAGGAGCATTGTTTTGTTAGTTTTTATGGGTCTGGGTATGTGTGTGTGCTTGTGGTGACCAGAGGTCAATATCAGATGTCTTCCTCAATCATTTTCATTGCCTCTTTTGGATGTTGTTCAACAGAGCCACTCAAAGATGCAATTTAGCAGTAGGGAGTAAGGACAGGAGCATATTATACTGCCCTTAGGCAACGTTGGCCTTGCCATTTCTGCTGTAGGGCCAGGGCAGGTCATGTAAATGTGTGAAGCAGTGGGCAATGCAGGGCTCTGGCAAAAACAGCATGAGCCTTCTGAAGCATCAGTAGCCTTCTGCCACCAGCTCCCTGTGGCCACTCTCCATTATACACTCAGCATTACCACATCTGATTTTTCCAGAGGTTCCAGTAATCTGGCTTCTTGAATATCTCTTTTCTTAAGTACCGACACTCAGACTTTTAAAGGGAACATCAAGGAGGCTGAACGAAACATGATCTCTGGCTTTAGCTCTACAATGTTGAGTTTATGCCCAGTGTATATTCCAGTGACCACCACAGAAATGCTTTTCTATCTCCCAAATCCCTTTGAGTCACGACTGGGGAATGTCATTTGGACAGCAACAGGCTGGGAGTAGGGGTGGTAGTGGGGAGTCCCTGGATGGTGAATGGAGGCGTCCTCGCCACGTGAGCGAAGCAAATGGACAGAACAGCCACTGGACCCTCCCTCAAGTCCACGGTATCTGATACAGCGCAGGAATGCTGTTGCTGTGAGGGGACGTGGCTAACTGTCACCTTCATTCCAAGTTGGAGGAAAGGGAGGGTTTTAAAAATGCTTTGAAAACTTTTTATTGACAATCTCTATACATATAGACAATATATCATGATCATAATTCCCTGTCATCCCCCTCCGCCTGTATTATTTTTTGTTTATTATTTGGGTTTCCTGTCTTTAGATTGTTTTATTTTTATTTATTTGAGAGAGAGAGAGGGAGAGTGGGCATGCCAGGACCTCCTGCCACTGCAAACAAACTCCAGACACAGGTGTCACCTTGTGCATCTGGCTTATGTGGGTCCTGGGGAATTAAACATGGGTCCTTTGGCTTTGCAAGCAAGTGCCTTAACTGCTAAGCCATCCTTCCCTCATCCCCCTTTTTTTTAAAAAAAAAAATCAAAATAAAAATTAAGAAGACCAGCTTGGGTTGGATTAGAGGCTGTGGCATTGCAATACAATCTATACATCTACATTACACCTTCCTTTAGCCGATTTAGGGGAGAACAAGTAGGAGGAGCCTTCCACTCAGGGGCCTCCATTAGGCTCTTTCCTCCTTGACTACACGCTGGAAGAACTGCACTGCCTGAGGTCAGAGAGAGAGAGGTGCAATTTAGCAGGAGAAAATGGGAAAATAACAGATTTAGAGGTAATATGCTTCAGAGACATTGAAAATAAAATATTCAGGAACTTCACAAACCACCTGAAATTTCTCTTCCCTTGTGAATCCCCTCAAGGAATCCAGCCAACTCCTGTACCTCAGGAAATAAGGCATTTTTCTCAGAAGCTTAAGCCAAACCTGGAAAAGCTGTAAAGTCTAAAATAGTTCACAAAGCGCAGAGCGCAGGAGTGGCTGAAGTAGAAGGAGGTGAGGTGGGTGCAGGCAGAAGTGACCCCACTGCAGGGCAGGCCAAGCATGGGGGCTCTCTGGGGGGTGCCTGTTAGTTATTCCAAAAGCACTGAAGAAAACAGAAATTCCAATGACAGTCTGGAGGACTGTTTCTTTATTTGCAGAAACTTCCTCTGGAAAGAGACATGTAACCAAAATACATTAAGAATTCCTATAATTCAGTACGAAGAAACCAAACACATTTAAAATGGGCAAAATGTCTATGATGCGCACACGTGAATATCCAATGTGCATATTAGACAAGGTTCAAGGTGATTAGTCATCACGGAAGTGCACATTATACCACGCGGACACACCATTGTTCACCCCCTAGCAGAGCGAACCTGTCCAAAGATTGTCAGGGCTGGGAAGACAGTTCACAGGGTACAGCACTTGCCACATGAGGACGAAAGCCTGAGACGTCCACAGTTTGATTTCCCAGGTGTGGTGGTTTGATTCAGGTGTCCCCCATAAACTTAGGCATTCTGAAGCTAGTTCCCAGCTAATGGAGATTGGGAATTAACGCGTCTTGGAGGTAGTGTATTGTTGGGGGTGGGCTTATGGGTATTTTAGCCAGTTTCCCCTTGCCAGCGTTTGGCACACTCTCCTGTTGCTTTGTCCATCTAATGCTGGCCAGTAGATGATGTCCACCCTCTGCTCGTGTCATTGTTTCACCTGTGTTGCAGTCAGGTTCGCATTGCTGGTAGAAATCACCCAACCAAAAGCAGATTGTGGGAAAATAAAAAAGGTTTATTTTGGCTTACAGGCTCAAGGGGGAAGCTCCATGTTGGCAGGGAAAATGATGGCATGAGCAGAGGGTAGACATCACCCCCTGGCCAACATAAGGTAGACAACAGCAACAGGAGAGCGTGCCAAACACTGGCAAGGGGTAACTGGCTATAATACCCATAAGCCCACCCCCAACAATACACTGCCTCCAGGAGGCACTAATTCCCAATTGCCATCAGCTGGGGCAACTAGCATTCAGAACACTTAAGTTTATGGGGGACCCCTGAATCAAACCACCACACCCTGCCATCATGGAGCTTCCCCTTGAGTCTGTAAGCCAGAATACACCATTTTCCCCCACAAGCTGCTCGTGGTCAGGCGTTTTCTGGCAGCAATGTGAACCTGACTGCAACACCAGAACTCACTTAATAACTCAGGTAAGTCTATGCATGCCTGTCACCCCAGTCCTACGGGGAATGGGGACAGGAGAACCACTGGTGCTCATGGTCCAGCCAGTCTGACCAATGAAAAGGCAGCTCTGGGTTCACGGAGAGACTCTGACTCACAGAAAGAATGTGAAAGAATGACAGACAAGGACATGCAGCGTTATTCTCGGGTCTCCTCCTGTATGCACATGGAGTGCATGCATCCGCACACACATGTGCACACACCACACTACACGCCCCCTCGCCACACACCGAGAGTCCAAGAATAGCATACATAAATGTGTGCAAGATTCTCAATGTCATCCTTGCTGAGTATGTGGAGGAGTAAGTAAAATTCCCATCCACGGCTGGCGGGAATGCAAAATGTCACAAAACATTTACAAACTGTTCAAAGGGTTTTTAAATCGTCAAGTGTAGCTTCATTCATAGTTGCCTAAAACTAGAAACTTTCCAGTGTCCACAAACATGAACATTTGTTCTGTATTCATACAATGGACTCTGCCATAAAAAGTGACAGCAATAAAAGAGCTGGGGAGATCACATAGGCTGGCCTCATAGACTTATAAGGCAACGAAGTATGACAAAAATTTTAAAAACCCCTCATGGTATTAATTGTATTCAAATGCAATTTTAGAACCAGTAAAACTTATCAATGATGATCAAAATTAGATCAGTGGTTGCCTGGGAAAATGGAATGAACTCTGAAGGACTACAAATGCCATTTTGTGTGTGTGCGTGGGGGGATTAAAATGTCCTACATTGGGGTGGCAGTTAGACAGATGTATATATTTGTCAGAACTCATCAGACTGTGCACATAAAATCTGTACATTTTATAGCTATAAATTATACTTCAATAAAGTTGATTTAATAAATTCTCCTCCCACTGGGACAGCCTACAGCAAGATCATAACTGCCAAAGACAAGACAGATGCAAATGTGTCATGCGACAAAGGCAGCCAGTGGCGGCAGCAGCAGCTCTGCCAGCCCCTTCCAGCAAGCAACCAGCACCCTGCAGTGCATGTTAGCAGAGGGCAGCAGTTTCAAAGAAGCGAAGGGACTGGCAAATGCGTAAAGGAGCATCTGCAAGGCGGGGGAGGGAGGGAAAAAGCAGACATTTCCATAGGGTCCCCAGAGGGGTCACAGGGGCCTGGGACACACAGGGGAAAAGAAGAGTCCAATTGTCAGGGGCCAGAGAGAGCTCCAAACTTCCAGCGCCAGCAGCCTGAGTTCTCTTCAGAGAGCTCCACTCAGGTGTTTGCCGCAGAGAGGAATTTCAGGGCTAGCCAGTGTGAGGCCGAGTTGGAGTTTACTAAAGGAGATGTTTAGCTGGGATTTAAGCACTGGGATTAATAGAAAGTGCTCAAGGAAAGAACAGCATACATCCAAAGAGTGTGTGGGCTTCTCAAAGGACAGTCACACATCGCTTTCTTTACAAGAGATGTATATAGGAGTTGGGTGGGCTCAGAAGTTCCTATCTCTAAAGAGTGGCTAAGGAATTCAGTGAGATCTCAGGGTAGCTCCTGAGGTGCAGCAGACAGGATTACAGTTGTGAGGTTACATGCCAGATCACAGGAGTTACATAGAAAGTTAAGATGTTTTCACTGTAAACAAAAGTTAATGGGCTTGTTTGAGAGCCTTCCAGAAAATATCTAGGAAAGGAGTAAGCCCACTCTGGATTGGATACGTTCAGGTTTTAAGCATGGTTCTCTGTTATTTTAGCATTTTCATTTGAAGCATCTCTATATAAAAGGAATATTGTCTCTGTGTGGGCAACCCTTACAGTACATGCTTTTAACTATGCTGGACTCTTTTTTTTTTTTTTTTTTTTTTAAGATTTTATTTTATTTTTTATTTATTTATTAGAGACAGACAGAGAGGGAGAGAGAGTGAGAATGGGCCTCTAGTCACTGCAAACAAACTCCAGAAGCATATGCCACCATGTGCATCTGGCTTACATGGGACCTGGAGAATCGAACCGGAGTCCTCAGACTTCACAGGCAAACACCTTAATCACTAGGCCATCTCTCCAGCCCTATGCTGGACTCTTGATGCTCAGCTGGTGACAGGCTTCAGCTAGACTCTAGAGTGAGGGGCTCCTTTCTCTTCCCATGCCATCACCATATTTCCTGGCCCACAGTCAGATCAAAAATGTCTTCAGCATAAAATCTGAGGGTTTGTTGTTGTGACTGTTAGTGGTGGTGCATGGAGCCGTGGAGGACAGCTGGTGCACCCTCACCAACTTCTCAGAGGTAAGGCTGGGGCCAGGAATCAGCTGACATGGATCCTTCACAACCAACTGACCTGAGTTGATTTTCCCTTCAAGTGTGTGGTTCAGATACTTCCTGTTCTCAGTACATCTTCAGGCAAGAGCCAAGCATGTATACAGCACCTGTGGCCCCAAGAGACTTATTACATCAAGATTCTGAACGTCAGAGTTGTTGCAACTGAAATAAGAACTGCAAATTCTATCTTAGTAAATCTTTCTAGGCACAATACAAAACATAAAGCCACATTCTTGGATCTTTGCTGTTCCTTTTATGGCAGATACATCCACAGACTACAATAACTGGTCTCAGACCTGCTGTCCCCCCAGGTATTTCTCCTATGTCCCGAAAATCTTCAGCAGACTGGTTCCATGTGCACATTACTCCACTCTCCAGCCACCTTTGAGAATTGCAAACCCAGCCTCAGAATTGTACCTTTCTTAAAAAGACCAAATTTGGGCCTGGAGAGATGGCTTAGTGGTTAAGGTGCTTGCCTGCAAAGCCTAAGGACCCACGTTTGACTCTCTAGATCTCGTGTTAGCCAGATGCACAAAGGTGAGGCGAGTGCAAGGTCGCACATGCCCGCTAGGTGGTGCAAGTGTCTTGAGCTTGACTGCAGTGTCTGAGGCCCTGAAGCGCCAATTCTCTCTCTCTCTCTAAATTAAAGAAAAAGACCAGACTTGGGCTGGAGAGATGGCTCAGCTGTCAAGGCACTTGAAAGACTAAAGTATGAGTCCCCAGTACCCATGTAAAACCAGATGCACAAGGTGGTGCGTGTGTTTGGAGTTTGTTTGTTTACAGTGGTTAGAGGCACTGGCCCATTCTCTCTCTTAAAAAATAAGGACCAAATTCCGGATTTGAAGGTGAATCTGTGAGCAAGTAATAATCATTGTATGATGCCATTTGACTGCGATTAATATATATGGCCTTTACGGTTCTTGTAGCATTCCTTCAGACTTGCTTTCATCCTTTGAACAAACTTCTCTTCATTCTCCACCATGTAGCTTTCAAGTCCCTGCTTCAGTTTATGCAAAATACACAGTGACACCCCAGTAGACCATCCATTTGATTTAAGAAGCAGCATCCGGGACCAACATGCATGCTGGCCAGAAACCATACATCCAAGCAAGAAAGTGACTCACAGGATACCAGGCCAGAGTGGCTAGAAGGGAACTGGAATTCTCCGTGGGTGAGCAGAGAGAGCAGTGACGTGAGGTGGGGGTAGGCTTTGCTGGCCAGAGTTACAAAAGAATACAAGTAAAGAAAGCAATGGCGCTGAGATCAAGGAAGTCCATTGACTATAGATAATTGCTTGTACGATTTTTAACCCTTTCTCAAGGGGGCTTAAGAGGTGGCTCAGTGGTTGATAGCATTTCCTGCCCAAGCACAAGGGCCTGAAGGGACCCGAGATTGCCTGAGGTTGCACACACTGAGGCATGGCCGTGTATCCCTGTAACCCCAATCCTGCTCAAAGTGGATGCCAAAGTGTCACTGGGGCTCACAAAAATGGTAAGATCCAGAATCAGTGAGAGAGCTCAGCTCAGGGAAACATGCAGATTAGTGAAGGCAGTAGAAGGGAACATCCCACTTCCTCCTCCGGCCTGTGCATGCACATCTGCACACGTGTGTGTGTACCCACCACACACCCACACAAGCTACATACTCCCTCACTTCCACACACAAACCTAATGCCAGTGACTCCCGTTGGCTTTTGTTGCTGCATGGAACACCACTGTCAAGATTATCCACCTGCCAAGGTTAAGAGTCCTGGACCTGGGGTTGTGAGATGGTTTGTGAGATGAAGACAAGCATCTGCAATTAGCATCTGATCTGAAAACATTTCAAGGACAAAGTGAGTACAGTCCTGGAATGGGACAATAAGAACATGCCCAGCCTTTGCATTTCTCCTGGTCTCCTCTGTCTTCCTGCACATGGAGTTGCCATCCCTCCTTGATCTTAACATTGGGACCCCCAGTTTTCACTCAACTGCATCTTGTCTGAGGATCTGCTGCAAGAAACAGTGCAGCAAACACATCCAGAAACAAGGACACAAATCACTTCCATTTCTGGCCTTGAGAAAGTCGCCAGAACCACATTTATTTCGCCACTACAAATGACCAGAAAACTAAACACAACAACTTTTTGGATATTGAAACCGGAGGTCTATGGCCTAATCCCCAAGAGGACAAATAACAAGGCGAACCACACGATCACATGTGTTAGTTACTTTTTCTGGTTGCTATGACACAATATATGACATAATCCACTTAAGGAGGAGAGGTCTCCTTTGGTTCACAGTTCAGAGGATGCAGTCGGTCATGGCAGAAAAGGGATAGTGGTGGGATCAGACCCTGTCTGAGGTGAATTGTTCACATGACAAAGATAAAGAAGCAGAGAATGTACAATGCCAGGGCCCGCTGGCTTCCTCCCCTTTTCCCTTTTTTATTCTCTTTTAGACACATCCAAAGGTGTATCTGCCAAACATCCCATCGAGTTGACAGTCAAGATTAACCATCACATCATGACACGTTCTTCTTGGAAACACATCTCAGAACTCAGTGCAAGGAGGGGAAGTCCCTGCAAACCTAGACAGACAGACTAGGATTTGGGGAAACTGGGATAGCCTTGCAGCTTAGAGTCCTGGAGAGGAAGGCACGAAATGCTGAGAGAGAGCTTTAGAAACTCGCCTTGGCATCCCCTAGAGTGTCTGGCTAAATTTTCAGAATGGAACACCACAGGACTGGCAAAGAATCCATGAGCTGTTTAATGTAAATACCCAGGACATGCAGTGAAGACGTCATAAGTGCCACGCCATTGCAGTAGACTGTATCAGCCCTAGAATAAAGGCTACTTTCAGGATGCCGGTAATTCAGCCTCAGAACACCCTCAAGAGGATAGATTTCTATCATCAAATAAATTCCAGAGAAAATTCTAGCTCGTTTTTAAGGAAGGCAGCAAAATCCAGATGTTCAACCAAGTAAAAATTACAGGGTCCAGCATACAGTCAAAAATCGCTATTATTGTCAAGTGTTCAAAAACCAGTAGTCTATAAATAGGAGATTTAAAAAAAAACAGGTCAGAGCTGGATGGAGATGGCTTAGCGGTTAAGGCGCCTGCCTCCTAAGCCTAAAGAACACTGGTTCCAATCTCCAGGTCCTATGTTTAGCCAGATGCAAAGTGATGCAAGGGCGCAATGCCACACTTGATCACAAGGGGGCGCACACATCTGGATTTTGTTCTCAGCAGCTGAGAGACTGCTGGCACACCCATCTCTATCTGTCTTCCTCTCTCTCTCTCTCTCTCTCTCTGTCTTTCTGTGTCTCTCTCCAAAAAAAAAAATAAATAAATAAAATAAAATAAACAGGTCATACAAACAGAAATTGAGAAACTAAATCCCTAGGTATATTTTTGACTTCTATATTTGTCTTCATCCAATAATTAGCCATTGATTTTCACCCTGTCAGGCTCTTTCAATATAAGTTACTCATGTTTATTTCCCACCTGGTGTTCTTGACATCTAATTAACTAAACATTACAAAAATTCCTTAGATGCCAGCTGACTGCATCTGCCTTGAAAGAGCCAAGACCTTGTCGGAATGAAGGAAAGCTGCTTACCACCACACAGGAGAATAATACATGCAAGAGGAGTTCCTTCCACAGATTTGCTTTGCCTATTTCTTCTTCAGCTCCTGCAGACCTTGTCAAAGTGTCCCTCAGCTGTATTTTCCTACCCTATATCTATAAAGCAAGAGAGAGAGAGAGAGAATGTGCAATAATAAATATTGACAGATTCCCAGAAAATGGAAGTCAGGGGACACACAAGGAAACTTTATGTGATGGTGATTTGGTTTTCTCTACTAACCTTGGGGAATTTTGCCAGTACTTGCTTTTCTTTACCAAGCACATTAAAAAGAACACCCCCCAGGATTCATGAAAGAGGCAATTTTATTTTATTTTTGTTTATTTATTAAGAGAAAAGAGAAAGAGAGAGGAAGAGGCAAAGAGAGAGAGAGAGGAGAGGGAGAGAGAATGGGTGCACTGGGGCCAAGAGCTGCTGCAAACAAACTCCAAGTACATATGCCACCTTGTGCATCTGGCTTATGTGGGTCCTGGGGAATTGAACATAGGTCCTTTGGCTTTGCAGGCAAATGCCTTAACCGCTAATCCATCTCTCCAGGCCAAGAGCTATGATTTTAAAAGTAGCTACCGAATTGCGGTCACTGTGGCCATAGAATGGAGCACTCCAAGAGGAAGTAGGAGCAGGATGTGGCTTTTCATTGAAATTTCTACATGGTTGGTTGGAACATATACTTTGCTTAGCTACATTAAAAAAAGCCAATTCAAATGTGAGCCTTTGTTTTAAAAGTCCAGATCCCCACTACCATCAATGCATGCATGCACACACGCACACACACGCCTCCTCACATGGAAAGTGGCAGGCCAAGGCTACTAGAAGGATGCTGTCTTACTCTCAATATGCCGAGGCTCACTGAAATAAGGACCACATACTATTTGCTAATGCTACTGTGTTGCATATTGTGGAGTTCATTGTCCTCTCCAGTCCTCTTGCTCGTGTCATAATGTGGGTGGAGTGACAACAATGACCCTGGACAGGCTGGTACCTTTCCATTCTTCTCTCCATCTCACTGGCTTCGGAGAGCTAGCCAGAGCCGGTAGCACGGAGCTGCACGGGGACGATAATTTGAAGAGGAGCTCAAGTTCTTTCTGGGATAGCGAGGGGAAATGCCGTGATGCAGTTGCTGCCCACCCTTGTTCCCTGTGGGGTCTGTGAAGAGAAGCAGCGGCCTCCTCAGGGCTGCAGTACATTATCTGGGTGAAGGTTTTTTTTTAATTTTTTTAAAATTATTTTATTTATTTTTGAAGAGAGACTCAGAGAGAGACAGAGAGGGAGAGGGAGAGGGAGACAGATAGAGATGGGCGTGCCAGCAGTCTCTCAGCTGCTGTGAACGAAATCCAGATGCGTGTGCCCCCTTGTGGGCAAGTGCGGCATTGCACCCTTGCATCACTTTGCATCTGGCTAAACGTGGGACCTGGAGATTAGAACCGCTGGAGATTGGAACCAGCGTTCTTAGGCTTCAGAGGCATGCACCTTAACCGCTAAGCCATCTCTCCAGCCCCTGGGTGAAGGTTTTGTTATCGCTGCCACAGTTTCTCCCCACTCTGAACTCACTGTGAGGTGCTCCTTACTTCTTTCAAGTGCTCTACACAGATTGCCACTCAGTCTCCAGGAGTCAACATGAAACACAGAACCTCGGCTATCTGTCCATCATCCCTGTTTCCCAATGACTGTGCCTGTCTGTGAACACACTCTACATATATGTTCTGTCTCTGCTAGCACATCTTCAGAGAAGAAACTCCCTGCCCACTGGGAAGCTAATTTCTCTATGAAGAAAGCTTAGAATGGTTCTGAAATCTCTCTCATATGTATTGGTTCCATTTGTTCTTGTGCTCGTCAAGAAACAAATCAACTGGGGTTTCCACAGAGTAGTTCTTCAAGGGTCATCCTCTGCTCGAATCCCTGCAGCCCCTCCCCAAACCCGGTCATCCCTACATGTCCCTTTTTCTGGATAGTGATGCTGCCAGAAAATTCTCTTGGTTGCTTTTTCCTTCCTTCCTTTTGTTCAAAACATACACAATTTGGAAACACTCTCAAGAACACCAATATGCACATCGACATTTCTCTTTAGAAGTTCTTGGATTCCATCTACTCTTAGCAAGAGTTGATTTTTCCTCCATGAAAATAGAACCTTGGGTTTATCATTCATAAAACAAACAAACAAACAAAAAAAACTCATGGGCTGGAGAGATGGCTTAGCGGTTAAGGCACCTTCCTGCCAAGCCTAAGAATGCCTGTTCGATTCTCAGGTCCCACGTTTAGCCAGATGCAAGTGACACAAGTGCGCAATGCCGCGCTTGCCCACAAGGGGGTGCACGCATCTGGAGTTCATTCACAGCAGCTGAAATGGCCCTGGCATGCCCATTCTCTCTCTCTCTCTCTCTCTCTGCCTCTTCCTCTCTCTCTTTCTCTCTCAAAAAAAAAATCATGGTGAAAAGTATGCTATGAAGTCTTATGATGGCTGAGTTCTGTTGTCAACTTAATCAGATTAGACTCAAATAAGAAACATGCCTTGATGCATGGAGGGGGAAGCCCTTCTGGTGGTGAACTATATAATAAAGAAGTTCTGGGAAAACACATAGCCTTTTGCTTGGCTGTCCACGCTAGTCATTGCTGCATGCATCTATCTAACTCATTGTTGCTGTCTTTCACAGACAGTGGAATCCAGCGTCACTGCCTTTATAACATGGACTGAGGCCAGCACCTCTCCAGAATGTGCCCTAACCCTGCCTTCAGTGCCAGGTTGGGACTGCTGAGGCATCCAGCCTTGTGGACTATCCTACCCCCCAACCACAGACAGCCATTGTTGGACTGCCCAGCATAGATCTTGTAAGATCATCTAAGAAATTCCCTTCATAACATAGTCACTCTATCAGTTCTGTTTCTTTAGAGAACCCCGACTAATACAGGTCTTTTTTTTTTTTTAATTATTTGCCCCAGAAGTCAGTATTTACTGGAGCTAGACCTCAACTTTCCACTTCATGGCACATCTTCTCTTTCCTGAGAACAAAATGGAGTAGAGACTTAAGACAACTACTTGGTTCAAACCACCTTTACTGGTTCAGTGAATCAGCAAAACACAACGGACTGTCGTGATGCATTTTGGTTGGTGGCCCAGGCTTCCACAGCATCCAGCAACAGGCAGGCATGGCTTTGGGGTACACACAAACCTCAAGGGCTTATTAAGTTGTGGCAGGTAGTTCTCTTTTCACAAACAAACTGGGACCCTAAAATCCGTACCTCCATCTGCCAACCACAGATGGATATGTCACTCCAGAGAGGAGGTAAGTGTTACAGCTCCTCTTGAGAAACCAACACTGCAATTGTAAAAATCATTTACAAATGGCATTTAAATTGTTTCATTATTGCTTGTGCCACTGATGGTGTATTAACCCACATTCTCCTTGTGTTTCTTCACATTTTCCCTTCAGATCACGTCAAAGGAAGAGTGGATTAAAACATACATCCCCTTATGTATTTATATAACAGATACTTGCAGAAATTGGACAGCCGTGTCCCCACATTTTTCCAAAATGACATAATGGGTATCAATGACAGGGTACCATCATAGCTCGGAGCCATCAGAGGAAATCACAGTTGCAGCCCAGCTGCGAGCTGATGAAGAAGGCAGGCCGTGGAATGCAAACCAGCATGCCCATGCTTAGCATTCAGCCTGCATCGCCCAGACAGGAAAACAGTGTGCTAATGAGGGAGATAGCTGAGTGCCATGAAGTTCCACTTTCAGACTCTGGAAGAACAGAGTGCCCCTGCTGGCTTGAGGGCTGAAGGTGAACAGAGCTGGCATGAACAGAAGGGACTCTGAGAGAGAGACTCTGCCAGGGCAGGAGAGTAAAGCGCAGGGAGGAAGGGGGAGAGATTCCGCCTTACGACTTGGCTCATCGCTGCTGCCTCTTTCTGGGAGCAGGCTTGTTTTGCTCAGCCACGGAGCTACATCCCCACCCTGCCTAAATTTGACTAAACAAGGGAACACATTGGCTCAAATGGCTGAAAAGCCATGGTCAGGGTACACCTGGGGCCAGAACCCATAAGAACCCATGAGTTTATTCTCTCTGCTCTCTCCCCAGTGTTTTGCCTCTGGGCATCTCTTGTAAGCTCCACTCACACACAGATGCATGCTTTCTGCCAGTAAGCAGACTGTGACTTTTCTACCCTCTAGAATTGAGCTACATCAGCTCTGATTGGTCAGTTATAGGCCACATGCTCGTCCTTTAACCAATCAGTAAAGTCAGAATGTGACATCTTGATGAGCCAGGCTGGGTCACGTGATCACCTCTGAGGCTGGTGGCATAAACTCCACAAGTACAGTTTGGACATAGGACTCTTACTAGCCATCTTTTACACTAAGACTATTACGGAAGAAGAATGCAGTGATCAGGACAATTAGAATGATACTGTCCCCATCAGCAGACACACAGATGCTTTCAGGACTGACAGTGCATAAGGCACAGCATGCTTTTCTTTTTTTTAAAAAATATGTTATTGATTTGCAAGCAGATAGAGAGAGACAGAGCACGCGCAAGAGAGAGAGGGAGACCATGGATGTGCAACCACTGCAAACAAACTCCGCACGCATGCGCCACTTTGTGCATCTGACTTTACGTGGAGACCAGGAAATCAAGCCTTGGGTCATTAGGTTTTGCAGGCAAGTGCCTTAACCACTGGGCCATGTCTCCAGCCCATTCTTTTATTCTTGACAGCTTGTACGTTTTTGTATTTCCTTTAGAGACTTAATAGTGAAGCTGCTGTTCTGACTTGTTAATTATGAGGTACATTTTCAGTGTGAACTTGGAAAGATATAGACCTTACAGTTTGTGTTATGAGATGTGTCGTGGAGCATCGTTTCCATAGTTTTTGACTAGGCTAATGCTTCTTCCAAGAGTTCTCAATGCTGCAGAACAGGGAGAGGTGGTTCTGAAGTCACAGGAAGCAAACAAGAAACTTTTAATTGGTCAGTTCACCAGAGTAGCCATGAAAGGCAGTGTCTTCTCTCTGGGATCTCTGACTCATAGGAGCGCCCTCGAGGAAAGACCTACCATATGGCAATTTCTGCTAATAGAAGGATGGGAGAGGAGACCAGGCCTCACTGGCGGATACTAGCCTGGCTGCCACCGGAAAAAGCACATTTCCACATCTTCTTCCATCTAAGCCAGCCATTCGCTTCCCAAATACTTGGATACAGTATAGCACACAAGTGAATTAAAAAATGAAGACATGAAGACTGAAAACAGCTTCTAAGTTTTTGCACTCTGGGAGTTAGGTAGACAAATGGCACTTTCCCAGTGTGACAACCATCCTGGATCCAGTGCTGCTTGTGGCATCGACCTTAAAGGGACCGGAAGGATGGACGGTGTGCTCAGCATATCCCAAGCTATCAAAACCGCACAGAACAGACAGCTTCCACCCTGCCTTTCTGCTACTGCACCGTCTAGTGTCATCTCTCCAAAGGATGCTTAGACAGGAGGCAGCAAAGGGCCCTTGACTATGTCCACCCCACCAGCGACTCTGAGTTTACACAAGTGGAAGATTCCATCAGCACTAGCCATGCCCTGGAAATTCTTTTCCGAGTCAAGTGAACCAACTTCTTCACTGCAGCGTCTCCACTCCTCTTTAGCGTTTCCTTTCCAGTCACTCACTCTCTGGAGCAAGTGTTCCAAAGCATAATTGGGCATTTGTAAACTGAGACAAGAATGCCATGGCGTGCATAAACTGAACCCTACCTTGTCTTCTCCCTGACATGAAACTTGGGGTGTCGGTTGGTTCCCTGTCAATCCCAGATCTTTCTCTTTAATGTTCATTGTCAAGTGTCTCTTTAAAGTTTCACTGTATTCTCTGTAAAGTGCTATTGCACTATTATTCCAATTTCTAATCATGGTATCATGGTTTTTACCCACTCTTGGTCAAGTGAAGACTGTAAAGCCATATGAGACACTCAAGTCCATGGGATTTTGAGGAAAGAACTGCAGAAGTCAAAGCTCCTGTTCAGCTGATTGTAGCAGAGGACTTGGTGTCCAGGTTGCTGAGGTCAGGGGACGAGGTCTAGAGGGAGGTCCGTGGTTTCTGTGGGATTCCTTCGTAGTTCCCACAAGAGGTTATTGTGTAACAGCCGGGCTTGGCCACATCCAATTGTCTCTCTGCTGCCGGCTCAGAATGTGACCTCACACTCTGACTTGAGTTTCTGCCGTGATGTGATTCGTGATGAGCACATGGAAACCACGGAGGTGGCTTGTCTACGGCCTTAGTCCCTAACTAACCTTTGACTCATTGTTCAAATGCACCTGCCTCCTTATAGACAGAGAGGTCTTGCTACCTTCTTGGCCACTCCTATACCCATGAATCTTTGCAGTGGCTGAGGATCCCAAACCATAGTGACCCTCCTCTCTAGGCCAACCACACAGGCAACCCTCTGCCTCTTTCCATGCTGTCCCAGGAGTCCTCTTTGCTAAGTTTTCTGTGCCCTTCCCACTGCAACCCCAGGATGCAGCCATCTGTCTCTATCACTGACATACCCTCCGTGCTCAAACCAGAGCCCATCACGAAACTGGTTTTTGCCCTTCTAGCCTCTCTGGGGCACCCAGTACCAGCCCTTCCATGGCCTCAGACCACCTGCTGGCCACATCTCCTCCAGGCCAGGCTTGGCATTGCCAGACCTGGAGTGGGAGAGGCCCAGAGAGCAAGACACTAACACGGCCCCTGCTTGAACTTCCATCCTCCTTCGACAGCAAGCAAAACCCGCCTAATATCTCCAGAATTCTCCATCCCTCTGTGGGCATGCTAATGAGCGTTCAGCCCTGTTTACCCATCTCTGAGCTGTGGAAAGCACAAAGGGCTCGAGTGTGAAGAGAATCGTAAGGAATTCAAAGGTCTTTCTTGCTGAAATGACAAAGTTTGAGAGGTTCCTCCTCTGATCCCTGGATAATGAGATAGAATCCTCACACTTCAAGGGACTTTCCTGTCTCCCGAGTGCTCTTTGTGCCACCAAAGAGCTCAGCTTTCAGCATGGAGGTGGCTGAGGAAGTTACAGGGCGGCCTGCCCAACTCAGCACCCCTTCAGCATGGCACCCAGCACGGAGTCAGAGATGCGCCCGCGGAGACACTGGGAGGAGGACAGAGGCATGCTGGTAGGAGGGCAATGAGCATCCACCGCAGAGACGCACAGCGAAGGACGGAGGCTCAGGAAGAAGACGGACACACAAACGCACACAGTGGGAATGGGGGAGAATGCAGCTGTGCCAAATTAGAAATTACCCGGTCTGTCTGTCATACCGCAAACTTGACTGATACTGAATTAAAGCAGAAACACACATTGAGACCCCTTAGGGGGACCATTTCACTGAGTGTAAACCTGCTTTCAGGTCCCCAGTCACTCAGGGTGATGTGCCTCAATCCCTGGTCACCTCTCTGCGGGCACTTGCTGTGTTGCATTTGGTCTCTAGTAGACTTTTGTGAATCCTTTAGAAGCTAGCTGGCCTCTCTTCTTCTTAGCCAATTGGAGAATGCCTCTTTTGTTTGTAGGTAGTTTTGTTTTATCACCTTATTTAGTCCAGGCTAGCCTTGAACTTGAGATCCTCTGCTGTGCCTCACTATATACTCATATTACAGGTGTACCCCATTGGGACAAGATGCAGGTGTGTTTTTTTAAGATTTATTTTTATTTATTTATTATGCAACTGGCTTACGTGGGACTTGGAAAATTGAACCTGGGTCCTTAGGCTTTGCAGGCAAGTGCTTTAACTGCTAAGCCATCTCTCCAGCCCGCAGGTGTGTTCTAATTACAGGTTTGTGGCTCTAAGTATGCACGGGGCAGAATTCTCAGAGCCCTTGGTAAATGGAATTGAAGTAAACTGTGTCATAGGAGGCAGACCAGGTATTTTTGTTTCCTTTATACATTTGGGTTGACCAATGCCTAGGATAGGAATGAGCCTTGGGCTACTGGCTTGGTTTGCTTTTAACACATACGACCTCTCTCACAGTGTCTGGTTTTGGCTGGTTTGTGCCTGTTTTTTTTTTTTTTTTCTCCCCTTGCCCAGCTGACATGACATGGCTTTGAACTTCTAGAAACACTTACAGGAGAGTGATCCTTCCACATCCTAGGAGAAGGCAAAGATTTTATTTTATTTCCAGATCCCATGTTCCTGGAGAAGGCCTTTAGGGAGATCTGCTGTGACTAGAGTGAGGGGACACTGGGAAGGAGTATTTCTGTCACTCTTAAATGTCACCTGGGCTAGAGGGACCCAGGTTTAGCCTCACTGGAGAGCTCCAGGCCAACGGGAGACAGTGTCTCAATGAAAAGGTGGACTGCAACTTGAAGAATGAGACACAAGGTTATACTATGGCCTACACACACACACGTACCCACACACACGCATGCACACACACACATGTATATACACACATGCATACATACACACACCACACTACACACACCACACAAAACCACACATACCACACTACACACACACACATGCACACACATGCACACGTATGCACATGCACACGTACACACATGCACACACATGCACACGTACACACATGCAATGCACACACACGCTCACCCTCATACACCAACATACATACACATGCATATGAACGTGTATGAAAGACAAAGATAAATTAGCGTCCGGGGAAGAGATGGCTGAATTCACATCCTGTCCTCTGTTCACACGCTTGCGGTGTGTAATCAGTCCAGTTTCGGAACCTTTCTGCCTCTTTTCTCTCCTCTGCTGGAGAAAGCCATAGCATTCTCTCACATGCTTCTCTGAGTGGGACAGAGAACATGGCAGGCCCCGGGGCAGCCCAGACCCAGAGGAAGACCACCATCAGTGAAAGCTGCTATTCTAGTTATTTCTCTCTCATCTCAGGAGCCTTGCAGAGCAGCCACCCCCACTCAGAGATGAAGCCTGGTGCCACCACCCCACAGCAGCACTGTCACGTGCTAGCTGTTTGGCATACTAAACCTCTTTCCCTCCAGAATCTTCTAAAGGCACAGAGATGGACAGAGCTGTACTCTGCTTTCCTCCACCCAGCTCCTCACCAAACTGCCGCATGGCACCATGGTGACCCGAGAGAAGGAAGCAGTGTAAGGCCAGTCCCTGAGGTCCCTGGGCAGAGCTGGGTCCAGAGAAATAGTGTCACCCCAAAAGCCATGTGCACATTAAGCGTTGTCATGGAGAGGCCCACCTCTCCAGGCTTCACCGCCTGTCCATTGTCTTCTCCTGGGGTACCGGCCACATTGAGGGAGCTAGGCAGAGCCCAAGGGTTGTACCTGGGAGCCCCAGAGTCGGAGGGTGACCCTCTGGGTATCGGAACTGTGGACTACAAGGACACAACTGGGCATTCCCCAGACAAAAGCACAGGGGAGGGCAGGATGGGCTTATCCTGAAGGGCAGCTGTAAGGCAGGGGGGACGGCAGTGAGCCAGTGTCACCAGCCAGGTATGCCGGCTAGGCCTGACACCCAAGACCCCTTACTTCTGGCTCTACTCTTGGGGCCACTGAGACTTGCTTGCTTAGTGTGGTCTTGGTCTACACTTGGGTGTCTGGATGCTCCCCTTAGCACCTGTAAAAGAAGTCACTAGCCCAGCGCTTAGGACTCTCCTATAACCTCCAGGACACCTCTGCCCTCTGCTCCCCTCGGGACTCAGGAGAACAGCCGCTACCCATGATCTGGTGACAGGAGCACTTTGTGTACACCGAGGCCTGTTGGAATCACTTTCTGCACATGCTCTCCTTACTCAGTTCTCACCAAAACCCCATTTCTTTTTTCTTTTTTCTCTTTTTTTATTATTTGAGAGAGAAAGATACAGAGGCAGAGAGGAAGGGGCAGAGAGAGAGAGAGAATGGGCACATCAGGGGCCTCTCAGCCACTGTGAACGAACTTCAGACACATGCTCCCCCTTGTGGGCAAGAGTGGCATTGCACCCTTGCATCACTGCATCCAGCTAAATGTGGGACCTGGAGAATTGAATGGGTGTTCTTAGGCTTGGCAGGCAGGTGCCTTAACCTCTAAGCCATCTCTCCAGCCCCCCCCAAACCCCATTTCTACATGAGAACACAGCCATCCACAGGTCTGTAACTTTCTCACCAGGCATTTGAGCTGGATTTGAACCCTAACACAGTGGAGCTTCACACACTCTTGTGAGGATGTGTCTCCCTGGCTCAATCCCACAAAGCAGCCCCTTCTTTGGCTTCAGTTCCCCTTCTGAGCCACCAGCAGGGAGTCAGAACCTCAAGGACTTCACCTGAGCACCCTGGGCTAGACGTGGATTGGAGGACAGACCAGCATCAACTGAAGGTCAGAGTCTTCAATGGAGGCTGCCTCCTTCAGGCAGTGCCAATTCAAGACAGGCAGCTTGCCTGGTCCAAGGATAGCTGTAACAACAAACTCCAGGTGTGTGATGTGTGCATGTGTGTATGTACACACATATAAACACTCAGTGCACAAGGGGCACCCAGCTCCCATTTTTATAAGCAAGTGCCTTGTAAGACTGGACCACTGGTTCCTGTAATCCCTTCCCCCTCACTGAAGCAGATCCTGCCATGCCACATTATCCCTGCCTTCCCTAAAGTCTTTATTCTCGGCACCTGAACACACCTGCAGATCCTTTCTCCCAGGCTGTTTCCACTTGAACCAGAATATTCTGTGAAATTTAAGAGGCTCAGTAGCCTCTGAGTCTTTTCATAGGGTTTTCTAATTTATTCTTTTCCCCAATAATTCCAGCATCCACTGGTTCTGGTGGCTCCCTTGGCTTGCTGGAGGGTCTCCTGGCCCCATTCCTATTTGTCTTCCTACCCAAGGCCTCACAAGGGCCAAACCTTGGTTTTGCAGAGACCTATTACTACCTGGCACCCAAAACTTCTTTGAATGCCAATCTTTCCCACAATTGTGGCTACAGCAGTATTGAAGCTGACCTTCTTAGAGATTTAATTATTCTTCTTTTCCTTCCTCCTTCTTCTGTTCTTCCTCCTCCTCTTCTTCTTTCATTTTTTTTGAAGGAGGATCTCACTTTAGTCCAGACTGACCTGAAACTCACTCTGTAGCTCCATGCTGGCCTCAGACTAACAGCGATCCTCCTACCTCTGCCTCCTCAGTGCTGAGATTAAAAGTGTGTGCCACCACACCTAGCTGGGAGACTTTATTTTTTCTAAATTTTTATTTATTTGAGACGGAGATAAACAGGCAGATGAAGAGTGGCTATGGGCACACCAGGGCCATTTTGTGCATCTGGCTTTACATGGATACTAGGGAATTGTACCCAGGTCATAAGGCTTTGCAAACAAGAACCTTTAACCACTGAGTTATCTCTCCACCCTCTTAATTCTTTTTTTTTTTTTTTTTAATTTGAGAGAGACACAGAGAAAGAAAGAGAAAGAATGGGCATGCCAGGGTTTCTCAGCCACTGTGAACGAACTCCAGACGCGTGCGCCCCCTTGTACGCATGTGTGACATTTAGTGCTTGCATCACTTTTTGTGTCTGGCTAAACATGGGACCTGGAGATTCAAATGGGTGTTCTTAGCCTTGGCAGGCAGGTGCCTCAACCACTAAGCCATCTCTCCAGCCTCTTAATTCTTTTTTTGTTTGTTTGTTTGCTTGCTTGTTTGTTTGTTTGTTTTTCGAGGTAGGGTCTCACTGTGGCCCAGGCTGACCTGGAATTAACTATGTAGTCTCAGGATGGCCTCGAACTCATGGCAATCCTCCTACCTTTGCATCCCGAGTGCTGGGATTAAAGGCGTGCACCACCACGCCCGGCATCACCCTCTTAGTTCTTATGAAACTTAATACAGTCTATTTGATGGGTATAGGGATTCTATCTGCTATGGTGGGGCCACCTGGGCTTCCCAAAGGATGAACTGCACCACTGTCTGCTGGTGGCAGTGTCTAAGAGGCGGGTCATGATGTAGTTAGGGTTTTAATACTGGAGCACCATCACACTTGCCTACCACGGAAACACTCCTGGCTTGGATCAGAGCGACTGTATCCTTCAAGGATGCTGTAAACCCAGTGTTTACACATACTGGAATCCTCACCCTTCCGTGTAATGCAGTGTCAGAAGGAAGGGCTTTGGGGAGGGGGTTAAGTCCTGAAGGTCGAGCAAAAGGATTAGTGTCCTTATGAAAAGGACTCGGGAGAGCTCGTTTCTTCCCATGAGGGCACACAGTGAAGATGGTGACCTGTGCGCCATGAAACAGGTCCTCAGCAGGCTGTGAACTTTGTAGATACTTTGAATTTGGATTCGCCAGCACACAGAGAACACATTTTTGTTGTTTACAAGCCAGTCAGTCTATGGTCTGCTGGCACAGAAGCTCGGATGGATTAAGGAGAGTTAGGCCAGGGTACTTGCTCTAGCCCTTTCCTTAATGCTTGGGATTCTTGCAATGGTTACAGCTATCCTAGCCCAGAGCTTTACATTTGTGACCCCCACGGACCAGGAAAGAGCCATAAAGTAGGTGTTATTCTCATTTTGCAGAGGCAGACACTGAGGCTTAAGAAAATGGAGCTATTTGCTCTGAGTTAATTGGTGACCCTCCTAGCAGGGCTCCGTGCCCATTCTACCAGCTTTTCCCAGCCTCCTTGCTATCCCTGCAGTGCCTAGAGGGGAGGCAAGACTGACTCACCGCGGCCAGACCCCTGCTTTCTTCTGAAGAATCAGGAGATCTGGCAGCAACGGGGCTTGGCTTCCTACCCTGCAAAGATAACCCAGAGTTAAAGAGGCTTCACCCCGGGGTGTGTGTTCTCTGATGCCTCAGGGTGCGCTTTTCCCCAATGTCCCTGGCCCGCCTCACTCACTGATAGGTGGTCTGAGGCTGCCCAGTACTAATAAGGGCTCTGAGGAGAGTTACTCCATAGGGGAAGAAATCTGGCAGCTCATAGCTCCCAGGGTGGGCTCTGTCTCACACTGTGACCCACCTGCCTGGCCAGAGACTGAGCTAGTCACCCTCCCACCCAGAGCAGAGCAGGGACTGAGCATGGGCCTCCGCCACAGCCATCGGGCTTTATGGTGTTATAGCTCCCTCACATTAATAGAGCGTGAAATTAAAACATACGGACCCACAGAGCACCTGCCTTTGTGAACTGGCTTCCACTGTTAATTACAGCTCCGAAGGATCCTGCCATGAGCTTCGTGCTATTACATCCTTTGCAATTTTAATTACATTCTAATCAAAGCTTTTACATGGCCTATTTTAGGGCTTTCAGTCTAATTATCAACATTAGCGATATTCTGTTGTTGCTTGGCAGAGCCCTTTCTGGCCATTTATCTTTAAATGTTAAGTATTTGTAGAAATGTATGCCTCGTGGTCCAGAATATTAAACAATCAGAATAGTAAACTAACTGAAGGGCAGCTTTTTCTTTCTGTACTCTATTGTGGAACCTGATTAAAGCTAGCATCAAATAAGCATGCAGACGCTATGAAATTCTCGGATAACGGCACCTTTTCTTGCATTTCTAGTCTTGTCTTGATTTCTAAAAACTATACAGTTTTATCTAAATCAAAAACATTTTTAAAATTTCATGTGGGTCTAAAATTGTGTTTTCTGAATGAGCAGGAGTTCATTTTTTAATTTTTTTTTTTTTTGGAGAGAGACACAGAGAGATACAGCGAGAGAGAGAGAGGGAGGGAGACAGATAGAGATGGGCACACCAGCAGTCTCTCAGCTGCTGTGAATGAACTCCAGATGTGTGCGCCCCCTTGTGGGGAAGTACGGCATTGCACCCTTGTGTCACTTTGCATCTAGCTAAACATGGGACCTGGAGATTGGAACCGTGTTCTTAGGCTCAGCAGGCAGGCGCCTTAACCGCTAAGCCATCTCTCCAGCCCCAGGAGTTCATTTTGAAGGTATCTCACATTGATTGTCAAAGTCACTGGCGAGTGTAGCTGTTGTTATAATTTAGTCGTAGTAAAAGGCACCTGCTTGCAAAGATTGATGGCCTGAGTTCACTTCCCCAGTACCCATGTCAAGGTGGATGCACAAAGCGGAGCATGCATCTGGAGTTTGTTTGTAGAGGAAAGAGGCTATGGCATGCCCAATCCTTCCTCCCTCCCACCCTTCCTTCCCTCCTTCCTTCCTTCCTTCCTTCCTTCCTTCCTTCCTTCCTTCCTTCCTTCCTTCCCTCCTTCCCTCCCTCCCTCCCTCCCTCCTTTCCTTCCCTCCCTCCTTCCTTCCTTCCTTCTTCTCTCTCTCCCCCTCCTTAAAGGTAAACATCTTAAAAGAAAAAGAAATCGCTGGTTTGAAGTCAATCCAGGCCTTCTCCTCCTCCCTTGTCCCCACGAGGACAATCACGTTGCATTGGCCAAAACCAGTTTGGCACATCATAGAGGGAAAGGGCTTTGCTGGGGGCCACTGGGCAGGTTTTGACAAGGTGGTTGTGGTGGTTTGGATGTGGAATGCACCCCACACATTCCAGAGTTGGAATACTTGGTCCCCAGTTAGTGATGCTGTTCATGAGGCTTGGGGAGCCTTTGGGAGGTGTGTCACTGGCAGCAGTTGTTATTGCCCAGTCCTGCTTAGTGTTTTTGAACTTTGCTCCTTCCTCCATACTGATGTGATGATGTGACACTGGCTGTCTGTTCTTGCCATACTTTCCCTGCCATTCTAGAAGCTTCACCTAGAGATTGTAAGCCAGAATAAAACTTTTCCTTCCATAAGCTGCTTCTGGTTGAGTATTCTGGCCCAGCAGTGAGAAAGTAACTGTATGTGGGGTAAATGGTGAAGCCCGTAGCACAAAAGACTGAACGCAGGCAGGCAATGGTTCTACCTGGACCACTCAGCCCAGAACTATTTGGCTGACAATTTATACGGCCACTTGAGTCTTTCAAGATGCAGTTTGTCATACTAACTGCTGGAAAGTGATGCTCTTTGGACATCAAAGATGCATCACTTTGCACAAGTATTCAGGCCCAAGCCAGATATAAGTGAAAAGCTAAGGCTCATGACTTTGGTGAGGTCATGAGCCTTAGGGGTATAAAGCCTGCTCTTATCTCACTAAATGTTTATGTTATTCTCACCAAACTGCCCTGAAAGCACCACACTTAGTGTTCATATTCACATATTAATGCTACTCTCACTTCTGGTTAGAGAAGCTTCTCTTTTCAGATGGCGATGACCACTGGGATGACCCAAAAGGCAACATAGTGCTGAGAAGAAGGGACAGAGGGGTGTCCAGCACTGAAACATCTCTGTCACACCCTCCAAGGCTCAGGGTCCATTGAGGAAGAGGGGCGGAAAGAATGTAAGGGCCAAAGGAAGAGTATGGCTCTTTACAATGCAACTGTCCAGACAGAAATTGGCCTCGATATCCATGACTTGCAGTGCCTAGCAATACCTTCACAAGACCCTCATAATAGTAGAAAAAGATGATGACATCAAATTAAAAGAGGGACTAATGGAGAGAGGGAGGGGATATGATGGAGAATGGAGTTCTAAAGGAGAATGGGGGGAGGGGAGGGAAATATCATGGTTTTTTTGTATGTAAGTACAGAAGTTGTCAATTAAAAAATTAAAACAAAAAGAATGAGCTGGCCAGAGCGGGGCTCTCGGTGCTCGGACTGAGGAAGAGCAATGTCTGCTGGCTGCATTCAGCAGTGCCAAGAGCTGAGTCAGAGGCAGCAGCTCTCCTTTCTTTCCACGCACCTTCTCCAGGGCTGTGACCAGGCTGACACCTCCTGATAGCCTACAGCAGGACAGCACAGCCACCAAAGATCAGAGCTCTGCAAAATGCAATTCCCAGAGTGAGACGATTCACCCAGAGCGACTTCTCACCTCCAACGCGCTCCCAGCCATTCCCTTAATAAAGGTTCTGACAGTGACTTCCTTCTCTGGGACGCTTGTTCCTCTGACCCTTTGAATTCTCAATAAAGGGCGGAACTAAGCACAGAACTGGCTTCCCAATGTGGACTAGAGGTTGCCAGGACCCTGTGCTGGTGAGCCCACTGCAGGGACATCTCCCCTCACAAGGGCTCATGCTTGTGTGAGGACCCTTAGGAGCTATAATTATCAGGTTAGCCCGTTCATAAAGGCAGATGTTTTGTGCATCCACATGCTTTAATTTCATGCTCTATTAATGTCAAGGAAATATAATGCCATAATGCACAAGTAAAATGGCTTCCCAATACGGGTTTTAGCAGAAGTGGGAAGGCGTAGGAGAGGCTAATGGAGGGGTGAATGTGATCAAGACATACACATGCCTAAAACTGTCAAAAAGAGATGTTAGGTCTGGAGATATAGTTTAGCAGTTAAGCGCTTGCCTGTGAAGCCTAAGAACCCTGGTTTGAGGCTCAATTCACCAGGACCCACGTAAGCCAGATGCACAAGGTGGCACATGCATCTGGAGTTTGTTTGCAGTGGCTGGAGGCCTTGGTGTGCTCATTCTCTCTCTATCTATCTGCCTCCTTCTCTCTCTGTCGCTCTCAAATTAAAAAAGAGAGATGCTTAAAAATACAAAACCAATAAGCGAACAAGGAGAATATGAAAGCAAAACAAATATAAAAATCAAAATAAAGTGGCTTCCTTGGTGTTTTCCAGATGTGAGGGTTTATCTGCCTCTGGATTTCATGGTTTTTTTGTGGAGCTCTGAACCTGGGGTTATTCATCTCAAATCCTTCTAAGTCAGCGGCCCCCAAAGCCCTGGGAAATTCCAAACCTACTTCAGAGATGTGCTAGGAAGAGATGGAGCCTTCCTTGTTTCCAAGCCTGGAATGACCTATGGACAGAGCTGATATTGGGCCTGGCTGTGAAACCTACCATGGTGCCTAAAAAGACACGTGCCACATGATGGCCGACGCCAGACCTTCCAGGTGGAGGGGTTTATTATGTTTTACAGAAAACAGAGGCAGGCGAGTATTACAGCAGACCCTGCAGATGCAGGAATCATTGGCCGAGCAAGAGTCACCCACCCCAGCCCTGCAGCATCCTTCCTCCAGTGTGTGCCTCAGTCACTCAGGCATTGTCCCAGGTATCCTAGCCTTGCAAATTCAAAAATGTTGAAAGGAGACATTGAGAGAGGCAAGAACCTTAGCAACCAAATGGAAGCAGAAGAGAAACTTGGAGAAACTACAGATGAAACACACATTACAGAAAATCTTTTCCACTGTGTAATGACATCAGGGTGGAAGAACGTGCCAGGGGGCTCAGCGTCCATCCTCCTTGGACACCCGTCATACGGGGCCCTCGGTGATCCCCTCCAGAGGCAAGCTGGGGGCACTGTCGGCCGTGGGTCTCTCTTCCTTCTTCAGCGAGCTGGGGACTCGGAGGCTGACGTACGGTTTGTGACACGCCATGTTGGCCAGAGGAGGGTAGTGCTGTCTGTAGCAAATGTAGGCAAAAATGAGGCCAATGACGCCACCCACGAAGGAATCTAGGCAGGAAAGATAAAGCAGGAAATGGTTACCCTTCCTTCATGTGGCCAGCTCAGATTTTCCAGAAAGCTCTTCTCCCACCTGCCCTAGAGCTGGATTGCTTCTAGGCATGCCCATAAGACCAAAAGACAGAAACCATGGTAAAGTATAAATTCTGATGGACTCTTTTTTAAAAAATTATTTGCTTATTTATTATAGACAGAGAGAGATGGAGAGAGAGAGAGTGAGAATGGGCACGCCAGGGCCTCTAGCCACTGCAAAATGAACTCCAGACACGTGTGCCATCATGTACATTTGGCTTCCGTGGGACCTGGAGAATTGAACCGGGGTCCTTAGGCTTCACAGGCATGTGCCTTAACCACTAAGCAATCTCTCCAGCCCCTGATGGGCTCTTTAAGATGCCATGGCTCCTAGCACTTCAGTGTGTGCTTGACTCTGCTTCCCCCCCCCTTTTTTTTGGCATGTATGAGTGGCATGTAGGCATGCATTGTATGCATGTTCACCTGTGTGGGAATGCTTGTATGTGCATGTGTGCATGTGTGTCCACATATGTGTTGAAGCCCAAAGTGGATATTGGTGATATTGGTGTCTTTTGATTGCTCTCAACCTTACTTATCGGGGTTGGGTCTCTCACTTGAACCCATAGCTCACTGAATTAGCTAGCAGAGCTAGCCAACATCCCTGGGGCTCCTCTGTCTCAATCTTCTGTCACAGTCAGCCCCACCTGGCATTCGCTTGGTGCTGGGGATGCACACGCTGGTCCTCAAGCTTACATGTAAGCTCTTTATCCCCTGAGACAGCTCCACTTCTTCTCGTTGTTTCCTTAATTCCCACCTGAGCACTTTGTGCGCTCAGATTTGTCGTCTTGATTTTTCAAATCAACCCCAGCGTCTGGAAGAATTCCAGCTGTCTCTCTAGCACAGCGCCACCCTTATGGGCTGAAATTTCTTTTTCCAAAGAAAAGTCTTGCAGGAATCCTGTGGTCCTGCTGCCAAGCCACAAAACCCAGCAGGAACACCTTGCAGGAAGTGGTTTCACTGGCACTCAGCATCTGCTTTTACCCCAACCCCAACAGAGGAAGTGTTGGCTAAGCAGAGACACCTGGGACACGGTCAGGTACTGGGCATCCGTTCTCACCCCAACCCTAGAATCTGCATGCTGAGGAACCTTCATGCTCAGACACTGTAGCCCCTGCCAGGGCCAGTCACCTCACCTCTCTGGAAGCCTGGGAGTCCTCATCTGTCAGATGGAGAGGACATCTCAGTATTTACCTTGCTGGCTGTGAGGAACATACTGCTGAACAGAAAGTCACAGTGCATTGCACGTCAAAACAGGACCTAAACAGCCATTCTTCTTTGGTTCCTCTCACCTCCTGCTCCAGCACTTTTGGGGGCTTCCTGATTCTTCCTTAGGCCTTTTCTCATGTCCAGAATTCTAACTCTTAAGCATGGCTGTATTTTCATAGCATCTTAAATAAACTCATAAAACATTTGTCATCCAAGAACCTGCAAGCAGCATGTGCTCTGAATTTTTGAAAAGGGCCACAGGGCAGAGTTAACATAATTAAATGAAGTGGCTGCTCCAGTGAAGAATCTCTTCACGTAATCTACGTACAACAGCCCATAAAATGTGCTAACGCTTTTCCTAGCTCAAGGTCTTTGAGTTGCACTATTTATATTGGTTTGCTATTTTGTCCAACCCCAGGAAACAGACCCATGAGGTGTTATTTTTATTAGAATCTAAAATGTGCCGCAACAACATCTGCATTTGTGCCATTGGCTATCAAACAGAGCAGAGAGCCCTGTCTACAAATGAGACCATTCGGCTTCTCTGTGGTTCAGCATTTTGTTAGGTGGATCATTGACCAAAGACATCTAAGCGCTCCAGGTATGTTTTCCAGGTTGATGGATGCAGTAGCGTGCGAGGAAATGGCCCAAGCTTGCTTTGATGGAACAGGTGAAAAGAGGTAGACCAAGAGCCAGGAGGGACGGAGTCAACAAGGACAGAGCAAGGTCTGATCTGAGCCACCTGCTAGCAAAGCCACTCAGGGCTATATTACTAAGATGGTGAACAAGATCCAAACGGAAAAGAACTTACTTTCTGTGCCAGTCACTTTCTCTCACTGGGACAAAATACCTGACCGGAAACAGCTTAAGGATGGAAAGAGTTTATTTCAGCACACAGTTCTCAAGGGGAAAGTCCATCAAGGTGGGGACAGCATAGCATGTAAAGAAAACCGGCATCACGTCACCACGTCACCACGTCACCACGTCACACGTCATCACGTCAGCCAGGAGGCAGAAGAGAGTAATGAGACCTGGTGCTCAGCAAACATCTTCCTTTTGACACAGTTCAGGACTCCCAGGCCAGGGGATGGCAATGCCCAGGTTAGGGTGGGTTTTCCCAATGAAAGTAATCTAATCTAGAAAATTCCTAACAGATATGCCAAGAGATTTGTTTCCCTAGTGATTCTAAATCTTGTCAAGGTGCCAAGGTGAGACTAGCCTCCACACTCTGTGAAGGAGTGAGTTCCAAAGAGCTTCCAGTGGGTGATGGCTATCTCAGCAACAGAAAAGCAAGCAGGGGCCACGCAGGCCTCCATTCAGGAAACAGCCACCTGGAAATATCTTCCTCACCACACGGCGGCCTGACCCTGAAGAGATGAGCAGATCTCAGTGCCCCTGGCATACCACGTGCTACTGTCTCCTTACTCAGCACGGGTGTCATTCCTACAATGCATGCATGCACTGCATTTGTATTGGGCAGTGGATGTGAGAGTCAGGCCAGGGGCATGAGGCTGAATAACGCATCCGAATCCCTGCCACTCCTCAGTTTACAGTCTAAGGGACAAGACAAACATAAAGCATCATGACTTAACAGTGAGCTGCAGTGGTTACAAGCACCACGGATGAGAAGTGTGGAGGCAAAGTCAGGGACAAAGGCAGAGATGGCTTAGCTCGGTAGATTCTGCTGAGGCTGTGACTCACAGACCAACACCTGCAGGAAGAGTCAGCACGAACCAAGGGAAGCAGAGGGAAGGACAACGCCTGTCGCGTTTTAGGTAGGAGGAAGAGAATGTGAAAAAAGTGCCAAGAAAGGATTCACGTCACTCCAGGAAAGCACATCTTTTAACAAAGGGCTTGTAGGACTATAGGAAATTAGACGGCCCACCACCTGGCATGAGATGGAGAACTCCTGCATCCCTTAATGGCTCTGCCGAGCCTGCAGCGTGGACCAGGGCTCCGCCGCCCCCTCTGGTCTCCCACCCGTGCACCATGTCGCTTCACACCTACCATTCTGTCCACCCCATCTCCCAGTCTATCTTCCTGCCAAATGGTGTTTCCTAGAACCCCAGATTGTCTTTTGTTTATTTTCATTTCCCTAGAGCTCAGTAGCTTTTATTCTGTAATGTGAGAATTTAAAAAAAAAAAAAAAAGATAAAATAAAGGGAAAAAACCCACTGCGCTGTATACTTCAAAAAGGATAACATTACGGTGGCAGATTATATGTCAATGAGGCTTTCTTTATCACAGCAGACAGGGAAAACCCACACCAGCTGGATTCCAACGGTAGTAGAGACAATGACCTTGATCAGGTAACCCTCGAATCAAATCTTTGCCTAGCAGGTGGATACTGAAGTCATCTCTTGTTCTGAGGTCCAAGGGGCAGGAAAGGACCGCACAAGGTCCAGCATACCAGAGAAGCCAGGCTACGCTTTCCTGCTCTGGCAAAAACAAGTACGAGGCCTAAAGATGTGCCCATGGACGGGTCCTTGGGAGGAGCTGTCACCATGGCAACATCTGACGTCACTGCTCTGGCTTCACTTGGGACCTTGTTTGCCTTGGGGGCTTCATGACCCAAGACACCCGGACAAAATTGAGCTGTGGCAAACTCCACAACTTCACGTGATTTTTCTTTGGTGGTTCTTTCCATTCTTTCCAGTGGTTCCCTGACTAGGGAAGCTTCACGAGGCTTCTTTAAAAGAGCTTTCCCAGCACTGTGAAGGAACAGGCTACCGGCACACTGGAGGATGGAGGAACAGCAGCCATGGCTGTGTTCTTGTGCCTACAGACACAAAGACGCAGGGCGGACTGAATGAATATTTAATGTGTACATTTCTAAAATTTGCTCTCAAAAAGAATGAGCGTGCAGAAAAATGTGGCTTATTATATTAAAATCAGTTATTTGAGGTCAGAAAACGAAAGTAGGGCATCAGACCTCACCCTCCATGTCCCTGAAATGCCCCCTTTCTCTTCCTGACTAGCCAAGCTGAGGGGGCAATGGAAGCCAGCCCGGCAGTGTTCAGCTAAGTTACAAGGATACTTGCACTGAGCAGTCAGGCATTATCTGCAAAGAGAACAGGCCCCCAATGCATACAGGAAGTCAGCTACTCCTTGGAATGTGGTCACACAAGATAGAGCAAGCTAAGTTGCTGTCACTGCTTCCAAAGTTTAACTTACAAAATCCTCTCCCCAGGGTGAGCAGATTAGTGAAAGGGAGAAGGGGGCACTGTTTAAAGGGCTTGTACTCTTAGCCTAGCCCGCTGGACCAGACAGCAAGTTTTCTTTCACTGCATTGCGTTCTCCCTTTCTCAACCTCTCTGAGTGAACCTATGACTCACGTTCTCTCTGGGGAACTTCGAACTCCAGAGTGAGACGAGTAAGAAAGGAACACGACGGAGGCCGAGTGTGAATTCTAGTATTCAGGAGGTTGAGGCAGTAGGATCCTGAGTTCAAGGCCAGTCTGAACTATGTATTGAGACCCTGTTTCACAAAAGAAAAAAATAAAAGCAAAAGAACTTGATTCAGTTGAAAATCACTCACTCATTCAGCACATATGTATTTGAGTCCTGTCATGAGTTGACTTGAGATCTTTCAAAGTAATTCAGTGAGACCCCATTGGGAAGCAGGGTCTTTATAGAAGTAACCAAATTAAAATGAAGCCATTAGCTTGGATGCTAACCTAATAGGTCTGGTGTCCTTATAAAGAGAGGACAGATAGACACAGCCAGCACATGCAGAGGGAAGATGTGAAGAGACCCAGGGAGAGTGCCATGGAGGACGGAGGCTAAGCTTGAACTACACCGTGACGAGGTACTAGAAGCTGAGAGAGACAAGCTGAAACAGGCTCTTTGGTGGGTTTCTGGGGGAGGCTTGTCCTGCTGGTCCTGCGACTCCAGATTTACAGCCTCCATAAATACACTGGGAGAAAATACAGCACTGTCGTTCTATACAGCCATGCTTTTGCCACCTTGTTATACTGACCCAGGAAACTATAGAAGTACATTCTACATGCCACTGCAATAGGAGTCACAGGCCCGCATCCCTGCCCGCGTGGACACGTCAGCAAGTATATGGACTACTTTGCTCTTTGCTGTGACCAAACACCTGATAAGCAGAGGAGGAAGAGGGTTTTTTCGGCTGATGGTTTAAGGGGATAGAGTCCTGGCAGTAGGAACAAGAGGTGGCTGGTCACACTGCATCCACAGCAAGCAGCAAAGAGAATGAACAGGAAACGGGGCCAGGTTAAAAAACTCGAAGGCTCACGCCCAGTGACCCACTCGCTCCAGTGAGGCTCTACCTCTGAAAGGCAAGGTTCCACCACCTTCCCAAACAGTGCTCCCATCGAGGCTGCTGGGGTTCTGACGGGAAAAAAACAATGATATAGTTCCAGAGGCTTTTTGCAAGTCACTCCATGTTAAATAACCTAAGGATTGCTTCTGAAAGTCCAGAGACATAGTGAACAATGAGTCCCTCAGCTATGATGGCTGTGTGTATGGTTAAGAGGACAGAGATGGTGCTAGGGAGATGGCTTAGCAGTTAAGGCGCTTGCCTGTGAAACCTAAGGACTCATGTTCAGTCTCTCTCCAGATTTGACATAAGCCAGATGCACAAAAGTGAGGCAAGGGGCTGGAGAGATGGCTTAGTGGTTGAACACTTTCTTGTGAAGCCTAAGGACCCTGGTTCAAGGCTCGATTCCCCAGTACCCACGTAAGCCAGATGCACAAGGCTGCGCAGGCATCTGGAGTTCATTTGCAGTGGCTGGAAGCCCTGGTACACCCATTCTCTCTCTCTCTCTCTCTCTCTCTCTCTCTCTGTGTGTGTGTGTGTGTGTGCTTCTTTCTCTCTCTGTCTGTCACTCTCAAATAAATAAACAAAAATAAAAATTTAAAGAAAAAGTGAGGCAAGCTCAAGGTTGCATATGCCTAGTAGGTGGTATAACTGGAGTTTGATTGCCGTAGCTGAGGCCTGGTGCACCAATTTTCTCTCTGTCTCTCTCTCCTCCCTCACTATCTAAAAAATAAATAAATAAAATTTAAAAGGAGGGAGGGAGGAAGGGGGAGAATAGTGGGGAAGAGTAGAGGAAGAAGAGGAGAATGCCAGAGAGGCTGGGTAGGCAGAATGCCATCAGGCTCTCATGAGCAGCTCTCTATGGGGAACAACCTCTCCTTGGCTATCTTGAAGCTAAAAGTCTTTGTGGCATATGCATCACGCTGCCCAGCTCCTAAACCACCTCCTTTGCTTCACCAGCTGTTGAGGTCTAACAACCACATATAAGTTCACTCCAAGCGACCCCTCACAGCACAGGGTGAAGGGAAAGGCAGCCATCTTGAAAGCTGTCCAGTCAGGCAGCAGCGACTGTGCGCCATGGACACGTCCACCTGAGCCTGGGTGGAAATGAATGAAGCGTTGTTTCCTTCCTTGAGACTCATTTTTCTGAATCATATCCAGAAGCAGATGCTCTTTCTGATAACAAAATACCACACAGGCACCCAGGACTGCTTTACATGACCTATGATTTGAGAAACCAGTGTTGATTCAAAGATCACCTCAGACCTGTGCCTCACTGAAGACAGTCTAGATCCGGATGCAGGGGCGGAAGGATGTGTCACTCCATCCAGTGACGGGACAAATGTTTGTACCACAGCTCTTCTGTTGCAGTCAGGTTCGCATTGCTGGCAGAAAACACCCAACCAAGAACAGCTTGTGGGGGAAAAAGATTTATTTTGGCTTATAGACTCTAGGGGAAGCTCAATAATAGCAGGAAAAAATGATGGCATGAGCAGAGAGGGTGGACATTACCTTCCAGCCAACATCAGGTGGACAACAGCAACAGGAGAGTGTGCCAAACACTGGCAAAGGGATACTGGTTATAACACCCATAAGCCCGCCCAAACAATACACTGCCTCCAGGAGGCTTTCATTCCCAAACTGCCATCAGCTGGGAACCTAGCATTCAGAACACCTAAGTTTATGGGGGACACCTGAATCAAACCACCACATCTTCCAAAGCCAGAAACTGTAAATACACAATAACGAGAAAAGGCAGAAGCTGGTCTGATAACACGCTCTGCTCTTTCTCCACATTGACTTCCGCTTTGAGTCTCGGGCTCAAATGCTTTGCGTCCACGGTTAGCCACAAAGAAGAGCCCCGCTGCAGGGCCAGGACTCTGTACTGGCAGCATCAGGGAATCTCGCCAGCTTCTAGATGCCCTGCAAACCAGTATAACACAAAGACCCAGGGAGCGCCAGCCTTGTGCTTAGTATTGATCCAGCTAGTTCTATTTCTGGGGCGGTTTCACTCAGAGTTTCATATGCCCTCTCCCATGCCCACGCTTCTACATTTCTCCCACTTTAATAAAGCAGCAGACTTGGGTATTGAGAGTGGGGATGCAGAGATAGTAGAAAACAGCCACAGTCACCATCAGAGCAAGCCACTTGAGATCATGGACTGTTCGTTAGCGTTGACTGTATAATAGAGTCAGCAGATATATCCCCACAGTTGCTTCGATCGTATTGACATGGAATCACAGAATATCGTACTACTAACGCAATAACCCAAGCTGGTAACAAAAGGGGCTTGGGTTTTGCTGGTGCCTATGGGGAGCCACACAGATTTTCATCATGATGGACAGCCCCTCCCACAGTTCCTGAACAGCTCCGTTCACCAAATGAAATCCAAGTGATTTGTTTTGATCAACACCCTGCTTCACACATCCACCTCCAAGCAGTCGAAGGCTTCACTGTTATGCCTTTGCTACGCTGGGAACCTTGGAACCCCTCCCCCCCTGCATGTCCCCATAAATACCTGTATTGGATAAATATCGTTTCCCAGTCCAAGAACAATGCAGCTTCTGACCAGCAAGGGAAAGAAATGGAGCTAAGGCATAACATAGATCAGGGTCTCCAGCTTTTGAAGCAGTGGCGTTTGGGGCCGGACAATCTTCACGGGAGGAGAGACCGGCTTGCGCACTGTGGGATGTCTGGTACCGCCCCTGAACCTCTAGTCCTCTACTCATCAGATGTCGGTAGCACTACCCTCAAAGTGGTAACAACCAGGAAGATGTCTCCAAATGTGCACTCAGAAAGACAATCACCTTCTCCACGCCCAGCCGAGAACTGGGAGAGATCGTGACAGCCTCACTAAGGCGGGGTGGGGGGGAGCCCAGATGAAACAGTCTGACTCGAGCACTTTTGAGGATCCAAAGAAAGGTTTGGTTCCCCCTTGAAGAGTCAGCAGTGCACAGTGAACAGACACTGGGTCATACCAGTGACTGCTGCCCATGATGCGTGCTAGGTTTTGGCTGCAGAAGGCTACCTTCCATCAGAGCTCCCCAAACGTGGCCCTCGGTACCACTGACCATCAACTCCCTTGCTTGACTTTTCCCACGTAACGTTACCTGTCCCACAGGGCGTTACTAGTGCCTGTCTACTTCCCATGGAGCCTTGCTAGTCCCTGCCTCTGCTGAATGCTACAGAGGTTTTGAAGGCTCAGTTCCCAGCAGGCCTCCGGCATTCCCAAATGAAGCTGCCTCCGTTCACCGTGGCCATTTACTCAGCCACAGAACAAATGGTAACAAGCAGGCTGGAGTAGATTCAAGAGCGGTCCTCCTCTCTTTTTCAGTCCAAAACCACTATGCAAAGGCTCTTGCTAGGCTCCAAGATGAAGGGGGGGAAAAATCAGTTCTGAAACTTGTCTCCCCAAACCGTAGGGGCTGAGTATAAGTGACAACTCAGTATCCATAGCTTACAAACAGATCATGAAGTAAAAACTGCATCTGCCACTGAGTCACTGTTGGGGAAACACAAGACATCCTTGGAGACAAGGCGCTGAGCAACAGGGTACCGCCTCGCTCTGCATCTGCACAGCACATTTTGTGACATCTGGATCCATTACTTCACTCAGTCAGTCTACAAAACAGCTTTGTGGAATGCTCAGAGGTGATCATTCTTGTGGTCACAAAAGCAATGCGGTTGGCCAGAGTACTTGAGAAGCAATTGACATGGGGACAAGGATGGATCTGTGGGAGAATACTCCCAGTCCCAAGGGTGTGGTGGATACACACATCTGCTGCTATTGGCTTGGTGACTCCAGCCTTCCTTCCCTCTTTTGATGGAGTTTCGTAATATCCAGAACTTTACTCAAATAATCGGTGAAAAATAAAGATCAGTGGGCTGCATTGGTGGCTCAGTTGGGAAGGTGTTTGTTGCACAAGTGTTAGGACTTGAGTTTGAATCATCAGAACCTATGTTAAAATGTTAAGCATGATGGTGCATGTCTGTAATTCCAGCGCTAGGGAGATGAAGACAGGAAACCCCTGCAGCTCGCTGCTAGCTAATCTAGTAGGATGGGTGAGGTCCAGTTCAGTGAAGTACCCTGCCTAACAAGTAAGGTGCAGAGCAACTGAGAAATATAACCACATGCACACACACACACACACACACACACACACACACACACACTCACACACAAAACAAGCACCCACACATATTCAAATCATGCATATATGCATTCATACCACATACACATACAACAAAGTAGAAAGAAGAATGAAAGAAAGAAAGAGAGAGAGAAAGAGAGAGAGAGAGAGAATGAACAAGGGAGGGCTCTGGCCATATCCCTGTACCTTTTCCACCCAGAGGGCTTCGGAGCCTGATCAGTACTTGTGGTAGTTTAAATATATGTCCCCCGATAGACTCGGGGGGGGGGGTAATTAATTTAATTTATTAATTGACAATTAGTAAAATTGAGCTTGCAGCTTCTGCCCCTCACAGACTCTCCTGCTCAGGGAGAGGGAATGTGTCACTGGGGATGGCCTAAGGTATGCAGAGTGAGCTCTGCCTGGGTTCCCTGCTGTTTGCAACCCTGAGTGTGCTTGCTTGCTTTGTGGTGTTGGTGTGTGGCTGTGTTTCTCTGGATTTGTGAAAGGGGACCAGCCTTCTACCACCATTACGGAACTTCCCCTGGGTCTGTAAGCCTGAAATAAATCACATTCCTTCCATAAACTGTGTCTGGTTTAGAGGTTCATCCCGGCAGCACGGAGCTGACTACAACAGCACTCAACAACTGTCCCATTGACTCAGGCTACAGCGTCTCTAGTCCACACCCTTTGCCCAGCAACTCGAAAATGGTATTGCAGGCCCATGACTCCGGCATGCTCTCCAGAAAAGTGAAGGGTGGAGCTGAAGCTGGGAACAGGGGAAACCAGTTCTTTAACGGTGCTTCTCAGATGTTTCCACAAAGGACAGGTTTGCTTGTTGACAGTGAAGACTCCAGGCCCAACACCAAAGTTCTCCCACACCCAGATACAAGTCCAAGCTTAGGGCTGCCTGACCAAGGGTGTGTGGATGGATGTCTCCTGGGAAACACTGCCCTGAATCCGCTGTCCCCTGCTGCCTCTAGAGGCCCCACTGCTGTGCTACCACCTCTGACCCCCCTCTGGTAACAGTTGGTGGTTCTCCTCCAGGCAAACTGTGAACTGCAGTTTATGGGCCGAGGGACCAGGAAGGGTTTAGTCATATTCCAGGAACAAGCCTCTCACTTGTCTTGTATGCTTTAGGTTTTAACAACTAGCCTAGGCTGACACATAGCGGTAAGCTGCTACTAGAAATGTTGCAGGAAGTGGTCCCTGGGCAGGATGCACCCTTTGGGACAGTCTCCACAATGAGAAATACATCCTTAGAAGCTGGATTTGATATGGAAAAGGAGCCCAGAACCTCTTGGAACCAAGTCTGATGACTGATCCGGCAGGGAAATCACATTTGGTCCTGAGGCCCAGGGTGACTCCACTGAAGGCCTGACATCCTGGCAGGGCTTCAGCAAAGTCTCCTTGAGCACATGGGGAAGGAAGAGCATTAAACCTCTCAGCAAGGGCATCCTGACACCAGAACTTGCTTAAAAGAGCCCTGTTTGCTTCAAAGCTGAATCCATACTGGTTTCTGACGGTGGACACTCAGTTCTCACCCACTCATCCCTGGAAGAAGAGATGGGCCAGAGTGGGGCTGGGGAGATGCTCTGTGTATAAAATGTGTGCAGTGATAGCATGAGGACTTGAATTTGATGCCCAGCACCCACTTAAAAAGCCAGGTGTGGTGGCATGCATCTGTAATTCCAATACTGAGGAGGTAGAGGTGGGAGAACCCTGAGGGCTTGACAGATACATAGTCTAGTTGAATCTGTGAATTGGGGAGGTCTTAGTTCTGGGGGGAAGACTCTGTCTCAAAGGATAAGATGGATAGTGACTGGGCAAAACCTTTGACCTTGACCTCTAGCCAAGCATGCATACCCACATGTGTGTATATCACACAAATATACACCTGGAGAGAGAGGAGAGAGAGAGAGAGAGAGAGAGAGAGAGATGCCAGAACCACTATGGGGACTGGGCAGACCCCAGGCAGAGACTTACCTTGCCAGTGATGCTTATAGTCACACATGCGGGACAGGGCAATCATCATGGCACAGTACAAAGGCAAGATGGCAGCACAGAGCCGCCAGCTCTTCCCTCGCCCACTCTCGGTGAAGCAGTGCAGCTTTGCCAGCCAAGTAGAATGTCGTGAAACCGAGGCCCGAGAAGGCAACTGCCAAAGAGAAAGGTGGGCATTACTCTCACAGGTGGTGACTAGCAGGGACACTGTGCACCCTGGACATCCCATCTGCCATCTTCCTGCCACAGGGCCAAGGCTATGTTGACAACATGAACCATCTATGCAGTCTGTGCTCCTCACCAGCCCCATACTTAAGTCAACTCCCAACCATGACAATGAGCTTTCAGGTGTGCATATGTTGAGAGCCTCTTCTATTTCATTCGTTCTTTCATTCACAGTGGTATAACGGGTGTCCAGCACATGCTAGGCAGACATCATGCTAGGCATATGCAAGAAATGATGCATCAGATGCGACATCTCTGTTTGCCAAGCGCTCAGGTGCTGACTGAAGGGTGTGGCTGTGCTGACGAGCTCATTGTTAAATACTGTGTTATGTTCTACAGGGAAAAGGTGCACACAGAACAAAATTCAATGAGAACCTAGATTTGAAGGGTGAGGGTAAATCAGAGGGTGAGGGTGAGGGTGAGCCTTGAGGTTTTGGTTTTGGAGACAGGATGTACCATGGTGGCACTGTCATCTGCAAATGTTATAAGGGAGTAGGCTTGATGAATAAGTCTGTAATGACAAACACCTTATTTGCTCTTAAAAACAATGGCTATTCTATTTTAGAATTGCAAAGACAACTCGTGACTTGCTAAATCCATTATTAAAAGGATGGAGGTTGGATCAGGTATACATAAGCCCGGACCTTCCATCCAGTCATTTGCAGCCACACGGATGGACCCAAAAGACAAGAGTCAAGTGAAATAAATGTGTTGCAGAGAGACAAATAGCAAGTGTCTTCACTCATATATGCATCTAAAACATTTGCTCTTCTAGAAGAAGTGAGTAGAATGCCAGTCACTGATGGCTAAAATGGGCCAGGGGGAGAGGGAATATATAGGATTTTCATAATAGGTACCAAAATATTGTTAAGTGCAAGAAAATAGCTCTAATGTTCCTAGCACAGTAGGGTAATTGTAGCCTACAATAATTTATTACATATTTCAGGATAACCAGAAGTGTCCAAAGATTCCTTAACAGATTGGTAAATATGTGAGGAGATGGAAATGCTACTTGCCCTGATTTTGTCATTACACGTTGTATACAATCATCAAATCAGCATGCTGTACCCTATGAATAGTCACAAATACTGTGTCCATTAACAACCAAGGAATTAACACAGTAATAAAAATCTAAGTTGACGCTGGGTGAGATTTAAGGTGTGTCTTTGAAGGTTTAGAACAAAGGTCCTCAACCTTGGTGATACGTGGAGCCGCCTTGGAAACTTTAAAAAAAATACTGGTGCACAGGATTTACTTCCAGCCATTGTCTGTGATGGTCTGGAGTGGTCCTTGGATTATGTGCATCTGTACAACTGTGTGCCCATCTGTGCACGAGCACATCAGGGCGTCCATGCATGTGTGAGTGTTCAAGATCCCCGCGCTGGTCGAAGCTGCCATGACTGAGCCAGAGGCCTTGGTGGTGCTATGTGCTAGCGCTGCTCACTCACCTTCTCTGCACGACAAGCTTCTGAAACTTTCCTCTTCATTGGGAGAAACTTCCGAGGAGGCGCCTACGTAATAGGCCCGAACAGTGATGTGGTAGAACACATCTCAGTGTCACTACACCAGCAGCTTTAAGGGACTGCCCAAAGCCAAGATAACATGTAAGGAGCTTGTGACAAATGCAGGCTCTCAGGCCTCCCCCAGACCTAGTGAAGTGAAATTGGCTTCTCACAGTCTTTCCAAATGATCTGTGTGTACGTTGCAATCTGAGAAGCCCTGGCCTCATAGATAACCTCTAAGAATCCATCTCAAGAAGGCTGTATAAACTACTAGAACATGCTCTGTTCCAAGTTATTTATAAAGGGGAGAACCAAAAATATTGATCAGAGGCATCAATCAGCCAATTTTTTTGTTTGTTTGTTGTTTTGAGGTAGGGTCTCGCTCTAGCTGACCTGGAAGTCACTATGTAGTCTCAGGGTGGCCTCGAACTCATGGCGATCCTCCTATCTCTGCCTCCCGAGTGCTGGGATTAAAGGCGTGCGCCACCACGCCCGGCCCAATCAGTTAATTTTAACATCTCCTTTCAACAGATAGGATTGCAACTATGAAACTGGGATTATACAGCAAGATGGACAATACCTAAGATGTGATGTTAAGTAAAGAGAATGGAGTTCAACTACAGGCTCAAGGGGACCACGGCTGGAATAACCACGTGAGGAACCTGCTGATGTTCTGACTTAGCTCTGAAAAAGCGCATCTGCACAAAGGACCCCTCGGCAACAGGCATGAACCTGTACCACAGCAGGGCTTCTTCAGTAACCAAAGCAAAGCAGGTTACCGAGGAGGCCTCCACTTTTTAAAATAGAGCACTGGAGCCGGGTGTGGTGGCACATGCCTTTACTCCCAGCACTCAGGAGGCAGAGGTAAGAGAATCGCCACGAGTTCAAGGCCACCCTGACACTACATAGTGAATTCCATGTCAACCTGAGCCAGAGTGAGACCCTACCTTGAAAAACAAAAAATAAAAAAAAAAATTTAAAAATAAATAAATCTTTTTTTTTGGGTGGGGAGAGAGAGAGAGAGGGAGAGGAAAACAGATAGAGATGGGCGCGCCAGCAGTCTCTCAGCTGTTGTGAAGGAAATCCAGATGTGTGTGTCCCTTGTGGTCAAGTGCAGCATTGCACCCTTGCGTCACTTTGCATCTGGCTAAACATAGGATCTGGAGATGGAACCGCTGGAGATTGGAACCAGCATTCTTAGGCTTAGAGGCAGGCGCCTTAACTGGTAAGCCATCTCTGCAGCCCAAAATAAATAAATAAGTTTTTTAAAAAATACAATAAAATAGAGTCCTGAACCAGGTTTACCTCTGGTATGCAAATGACACAAAGGCAGGGATGCATGCGTGGGTGGGACCTCTCACTGTGACGACAAAGACATGCCAACACACACTGAGTCCTGTGCTTAACACAGGAGATGGGAGACACTGCCCGGCCAGGCCCTGGTCCAGAAGGCTCGCCAGGATGATGGAAGGGCACTGAGTGGTTTTCACGGTGTTCAAAAGCGGCCCTGTTTGGCCACTATCCTATCAAGTGTAATAGCCACTTAATTCCCTTCCGCACGCACTTTGTGTTTCTTCCATTCATTTGTATTCTCCCATGAGGCATGGGAGTGGGACAGGAAGGCTGGACAGCTGGCTCCTGTTGGCTCTGGTCCCCATCTGAGCTCTTACAGGAGCAATAGTGATATCTATTTAAGACAGCCAGCTTAATGAGTCAATCCATCTAATTACACTAAGTGTGGGAGCAGCAAAGATGACCCTGGGGCTTTGTTGGATTTTGGGATAAATTTGCAAGCTGGAATCAAGAGGAGAGACAGCCCTGGGTGGTTACAAACTGGTCTCTCACGACAATACACAGAGTACACAGTGGAGTAGGTATTGAGCAAGAATTTGAATACAGCCCCAGAAAAGAATGACTTGGATGAGCCATCAACTCAAGCAACAATGATACCACGACCACTTTGGCACCCCTCAGGGGATGGAGAAGGGAAGGGACTCCCTGGCTGAAGTCCCCACCTGACCTCTGACCCCAGAAGCTCTTGCCTGCCAGCTTAGCACCAGCTCTGGTACCATGGACTTTACCTTATTCTTTGGAATACAGGGGAAAATGTGTCCCTCCCACACAGCAGGAGACAGTGCTCACGCCACAGGCTCTCTGCTTCCCTGTAGGGTATGGAAGGGGTCACTGGCATTTGGAAAGCCGGAGCGCAACATCCCAGGGCATCTGGCAGCATCCAGTCTCCTTTGATCCAAACTATTGGGCCTTTGGACAATATTTTGGAAACATCGCTGCTTGCCCTTGCATTCCAAGGCGACAGGATGAAGCTCCGGTGTCATGCTTAGCCTTATGCTTGTCACTCTTTCACCAACACTAGTACAGTCATTGAACTGATACAATGCCCTTTGACAAAAGGGCTTCTGAGAAGATCGCTTCTGGCCTGGGAGTCCCGTCTGAGCAATGGGCAGATCTGGTCCTTCACACTCCTGCCTTGCCAGCAACCCCAGAGTCTGAATTAGACTCTACAAAGCCAGGCTAGGCTCACAGGCTTTCTGTAAACAAGGGGACTGGGAGCAGAGGCAATCTTCAACAAGCCAACTTGCTCTTCTGAGGTCCTGTGATCCTGGGGCTCTCAATCACCAAGGCTCAGAATCTGACTCAGTGAGAAGAGCAAGAAAACAAGAAGGTCATCAAAGATAAGTTTTCCTAACTCTGACCATATATATCCTATTCCCTTCTCAAACAGACAGACAGACAGACACACACACACACACACACACACACACACACACACACACACAGAGTCAGAGCTGAGAGGCTGGGGTACAGGGGAGAGTGTTTAGAAGTGTCTTTATCTTTTGGAACAAGTTAGATGGTGTCTATTTGAAGTCCATTTTTCCCTTTAGATGCAGGCCTACTTTCCAATTTGATGAAGAACAAAAATGAGGGAAATGGACATTCAAAGGCATAGCCAGAGCACTATCCATTCTGGAAGCTGGCATTATAAGAGAAGATAAATATATATATGCATATCACGAACATTGCCTTCAACAGAAATATGTGCAGAAAGCCCCCAGGTCAGTGGGGAGAGGATTGTAAGAATCTGCCTCTTCTGGGTAGCAGACCTGTTCATATATGTTATAGAATTTGAACCACATGCATGTGTGTGTGTGTATGGGTGTGCACACACACCCCTTCACTAAGGATGGACAGAAAGCAGCTGACTTTACTTACACGCAGATTTGCCTGTGAGCAACAAAGATGCTCTTAGTGAGGAAGTTTTCCCACCTAGTTTCTGGAAGGTGAGCTAATCGCTTGCTAAGGTCAGTGTGAGCTGGTAAACAGAGCATCTGACCAATGGCAATAGGCCAGGAAGTGACACTGGGCACCTCCTGTGCTGAGGGCTAGCTGCTTCCCTGGGAATGATAATGAGTAGCTGGTCCCCACTGACTTTTCTCAGGCCACCCCGAGGTTCACAGCACTCCTCAGGCAAAGAAAGGCTAATTTACTGAGCTAGATCTGGCTTCCCCTTCCTCTCCAGTTGACTTTAAATGAAGAAGAAAGTCTGCCTTTAATGAATGCACAGAATGAGAAAATTGGCATGGAAAAAGAACATTCTTTACAAAAAAAAAATGATTCTTTTCAGTAAAGGGGGAAAAAAGAAAAAAACATTGAATAATCCATGTCGGAGCACAAAAGTCCCCAGTAGCTAAACAATCTTAGCAAATAGAGCAGGTACTGAAGATGTCTGTGGGCCTGATTTCATGTTGTGTTACACAGCCACAGTAACCAAAGCAGCGTGGTACCAACACAGAAACAGATGTGGAAATTAATGGAACAGAATGGAAAATTAAATACACACAGCTCCAGCCACCAGAATGTTTCGAAACACATTCATTGAGGAAAAGACAGCTTCTTCAATAAATGATGCTAGAAAAACTGGGTACCTATGTGCTGAAGAATGAAACTAGATTTCTAAACCTGAACAAAAATAAATTCAAAGTGGATCAAATATCTTAATGTCAAACCAGAAACGAAAACGTAGGGAAAATGCTTTCACATATGGGCATAGGCGAGGACTTTCTGAAAAGGACTCGAGAAACCGAATCCAACATTGGCCAATGGGATTATATGAAATTAAACAACTTCTGTAGAGTAAAGGAAATGATTGGGTAATGATAGCCCACCAAATGAGAGCATCTTTGCTAACTCTAACTCTGGCAGAGGTTTAATGTCTAGGATATATAAAGAACTCAAAAAAAAATACTAAAAATCCAAACAACCCATCAATAAATGAGCTACTGAAATGAACAAGATAAAATACAAACTACAGTTTACAAATGGCTGAAAAACCATGAAAAAAATAACCAACATCCTTAACCATTACGGAAATGCAAATTAAAACTTCATTGAGACACCATCTCGCCCCATTCAGAATGCCTGTCATAGAACCCAGTAACAAATGTCGGTGAGGATGTGGGGAGAGGGGAAATCTTTATACACTTCTAGTGGGACTGGAAACTGGTCTAGTCTTTATAGAAATCAGCAGAGAAGTTTCCCAACACACTAACAATGGAACTGCCCAGCTATACCACTCCTGGGTATCTACCCAGAGGACTCTAAGTTGGCACACCTAGAAATACCTACACGCATGATTACGTAGCACTATTCACAATAGCCAAGCTACAGAGTCAGCCTGATATCATCCACAGACGAATGGAAAAAGAGCAAGTATAAATGCACAGCAGAATTACACTCGGCCATACAGAAGCATGCCATTACGTTATTAGTCAGAAAAAGGAGTGCAACTTGAGAGAGCCCTATTAAGCAAAGCAAGCCAGACCCAGAAAGATAAATACCACATTTTGCCTTATTTGTGGGTGTTAGATTTTATACAGACACATAAAATCATGTTTACATATGACATGAAAGCAAAGCGGAGACTGGTGGGAGAATGGAGAGTGAAAGGAGGGGGAAAAGAAAGATGGGGAAACCGAAAGAGCGTGGAGGTGAATATGATCAAAGCACATGACATACTTGAGGCAAACTGTCTTTATGAAACCCAGCACTATGTGCAAGGAAATTATGCCAGTAACAATCAAGATGTCCCCCATGCCCACCTGTGTGTCCCTCTGGGTGCCTAGTGGAGCCATCAATGAAAGTGGTGGTGACTACTGGGGAGACCAAAGACTCACTGTGGTGCTGAGAAGGAGGGATAGTAAAAAAAAGACAAGCACTGGGCTGGAGAGATGGCTTAGTGGTTAAGGTGCCTGCCTGCGAAGCCTAAGAACGCCCATTCGATTCTCCAGGTCCCACATTTAGCCAGATGCAAAAAGTGACACAAGGGCACAATACCGCACTTAACCACTAGGGGGCTCACGTGTCTGGAGTTTGTTCACAGTGGCTGAGAAGCCGCTGGTGCACCCATTCTCTGTATCTCTTTCTCTATCTGTATCTCTCTCAAAAAAAAAAAAAAAAAAAGACAAGCACAGAATGAGACACTTCTGTCACATCCTCCAGGGTACAGGGAACACTATGGTGGAGGCAGCAGGAAAAACAACAACAACAACAAAAGCAAAACAGAGCTGCTCTGCCCACTGGCTGCAGAACTTTTCTTTGCAGACGGTTGTGGATACTTGGGAGATTCAGAAGTCATCAGAGTGTTGAAAAGAAGAAGTTATTGAGAGCTCAGCACTAAATGAGACATCTCCTCTATCATACCCTCCAAGCCTCTGAGAACATCATGAAAGCAGGGGTTGAAAGAATGTACAAGCCGGAGGATGGGGAGGAGTGAGTGAGACACTATCTTTCGGATACTAAGTGACTGGTGCATTCATGACCTTGCCACGGGTGTCATTACCTGGACAGTACTGAACCCCTCAATGTTGTGACATAGAACATGGGGGAGGGCAAAAGGATTAAGACATTAAAGTAGAAGAATGGCTACTTGGAGAGAGGGAGGGTTCAGTGAATGGGGCTGGACGAGGAGGAACAAAAGAGGGTGGAGGGAAACCATGATAGAATTACAGTGTGTCCGTGTATAACATTTACAATAAAAAGTAACGATGTTCACCACCAGAAAATTGGGAGGCAGCTATGCTAAACACTATACCACCCATGAGTCACAATCAACAGAAACTCTGAAAATATGAAGACATGTAAGAGTCGGAGTATTATGTGTCTTCACATCCAAGATACCACTGGCTTTAAGAGTTCTCCCAACTTTTTTATGCTATTTAAAGAAGAAAAGATTGGCATTTGCTTTCTTATCACAGTGACTTCACGATGCATTCCAACTTTCACTAATTAACATTGTCTTACAATAAAAAGATGACATAAGAATTAGGGAGACAGACTCTGCATTCTTTCAGCTGTAATTTTCACTTTTGTTTGTAATAAAATTGCCAAACATCTTTCCTGGCATGGAAGACAGAACTGAGCTTTAATGAAGCAATCTATGTGGACTGTGAGCTGGAGTGTCCTTCCCTAAGAGGAAGGAGGCAACACCAGGCAGTTGAATGACAATGTTGAAGGGTGTTCTGCCAAGGCTTAAAAGGCACTCCTGGACCACCCAAGGCCAAGGGCAGGAGAGGCAAGCATGCACGTCACTGCTTCACAAACAGCAGATTGGTCCTGGGACTCCAGAGCCTAAATTCATCTTGGCTCTGTCATTAACAGAACGCAGGTTCTCAGGCAAGTTGCTTTTTCTCTCTGGGCATCAGTTTCCTCTGTGAAATGAGAGGCTGGACCACAGCAGTCATTGTGCCATGCCCACGGAGGCTGGGCAGGTAGGGAACACAGTAGGCAGTTAGATATTTGAATCAACTTTCCTCTGGCTGGAAACTTTTTTGGTCTATGTGTTATTATGAGGCACTCAGACCCAGAAACACGCTGCTTTCTAAGCACTCAATGGTTCATCTGTGATGACAAATGGAAACCAGCAACTGGTTTAACTGGCTCTTTTCTCCTTTAAATTTCTAAGTTAGCATACAAAGCATTGGGCTTCATTATGACATTTTTGAAGTGATGTGTCACTATACTTTCTTCTCATTCATCCGCCTCCTCTACTCCCTTCCCCTTTGCCCCCTGCCCAGTCTCGTTGCTCCCCTTCTTTCCCAAAATTCACTCATCCCTTTGCTTTTCTGTATTTTATGATATAGCAGACAGTTTCAGGTTCGCTGAGATGAACTTCCAGACCAGGCACGGTTATGGAGGAAGGGATATTTACTAAAGCTTACAGATCCAGGGAAAGTTCCATAATGACAGAAAAAGCTGGCCTGCCTTCACAGGTCCAAGCAGAGAGAGAGAGAGAGAGACAGAGAAAGAAAGAGAGAGACAGAAGCCACAAGCTAAAGACACACAGCACAGCACAACTCAGGAACTCCAACTAGGCACACTTTGCATATCTTTAGATTGAAATCCTAAACCCATCACCACACCTTAAGATCCGCCCAGAGACATTGCCTGCAGCAAGGTGGCTGCAGATGCAAACTACAAACTAATAAAACACTGAATATATTGGGGGCCAATCTATTCAAACTACCACACATGATCTTCTCACTTACTTAGTTCCTCACTCACATAAGGTCTCTTCTTTGCTTCTTATGCCTCCCTTTACAGTTCCATGGCCTACACATACACAGATCTATAAATGTACATGAAAACAAATGCAGTATTTGTTTTTCTGAGTCTGGCTTATCTCACTTAACACGATGATTTCCAGTTCCATCTGTTTTCTTACAATGATTTCATTTTTATTTACACTGAATTTCATATATATATATATATATGACATTTTCTTCATTTGTTGATTGACACCAAGGCTGTTCCATTTCCTAGCTCTTGTGAATAGTGCAGCAATAAACAGAGACACATTTGAGGGCTAAAACCTGGGGCACCCTGGAGAGAATTTGTCTTTCTGAAGATAAGCGCCACCTTTGCTCTGCTGGGCTCTGCCCATGGAAAGGTGGGCTATGTGTTCAGCCTGTTTTAATCTTCGGACAGAGGGACGTCCTGATATTTAAAGGAAATGTCCATTTTTAAATATTAACATCTAACCGAAAGTCAGTACGTTGACAACCAAGCAAAATTCACCTGTGTGTGAGCAGGCTGCCAGAATAAGACCTCACTCAGGTCCTTCTCCCATGCTTACATGTTACAAAGAACTCCAAGCCTGACCTTCATTCGTTCCTTCTAAAGAAAGAATCATGTGATTGGTCTGGGGCATTTTGCTTAAAACAACAGCAGCAACAAGTTAAGTCAAGCAAGTGATTTGGGAGCAATCACTGCAGTCATCAGGGAGTGCTGTGGGAAGAGGGAGGAGCAGGCACTCCTGGGAGGACCAAGAACTTGAGTCCTATGTGAACCCATCACACAGGGCTTGGTTGCCTCTTCTGCACAGCAAGGTTAGTGGTTACCCCTTTCCCCCACAAGCTACTATGAGGACTAGAGAATGGGAAACTGCAAAGGGCTGGGCCAGTCCTTGGTGGCTGACATTTGTCTTTCTGATCCCTGGCTGTGGCAGCCACTGGTTGAGTACAGCCTCCATCCTGTGAAGCTTTTAGAAAGCACTGCTTTCAATAACGTCTACTCCTGCAGCCCACAGCTTGGGAGTTACATACTTTTCCGTCTCCTTAGAAATCCAGAGTCAGGTTCCTGGGCTCTGGCTCAGCTCCTGAGGCTCTCCGTAGTTGTTGGCAAAATTAACAAATTTGAAGACAGGAAGTGGAAGTGATGGAGATGTCTGGTCAACCTCACCTTGTAGGAGGTCTTCAGCTATGAGATGAGAAGGCTAGATAGCCAGACAGCCAGACAGACAGACAGCCACACCTGTGCTAAGTGACCACCCCAAAGGGTTATCTCCGGGATTCATCAGAAACAAATTCTTTGGGACCAACTTTAATGTCCGCAAGCCCCCAAACCCTTTTACGTGACTAGTTTCTCTCCTAGCCTCTTTTGGTCTTCCTTCCTTCCTTCCTTCCTTCCTTCCTTCCTTCCTTCCTTCCTTCCTTCCTTCCTTCCTTCCTTTTTCTTGTGATAAGGTCTCATGGATTCTAGGCTAACTTCCAGCTTGCTATGTAGCTATGACCTAGAACTTCGGGGCCTTCTGCCCTCCCATCACAAGTGCTGAGATGATGGGTGTGTGCCACCATGCCCTGCTTTATAGGACTAGTTTCTCAGTTGGTAGTTACAATTCCCCAGTTTCTCTAGTTTCTCAATCCACAGTTTTAGCCTAGTATTTCAGTTACCTTCAACTTGCTGGGACAAACACCTGACCAGAAGCAGCTTATGTGTGGACAGGGTTTATTTTTTTCAGGCTGATAGATTCCAGGGGAAGCTTCATCATGGCAGAAGAAGCTGGCTCATGTCATCGTACATCCACAGAAAAGAGACAACAGCAAGAAACGGCGAGAACAAGCTCACTCTGAACACACAGGCCTGGACTCAACTCCAAGGTCCATCTTTGGTGACATACTTCCTCCAGCAGGGCTCTACCTTCCAAACGCCCTCCTAGGTGGGGACTAAGTAGGAAACTTAAGCACAGACACCTGAGGCTATGGGGACTTTACATTCAAAACCAGCACACATGCCTAAGATATACATTCTATTTCCTTATGCACAACGAAAACTATTACTATTCTAAATTATTGAATGGAGAATTTTTTTTTCACCTTCAAAAATAAAACAAGTTTGCCTTAACTTCTAGAGAGAATGGCCCACAGTATAGCTATCATTTAGACCATTCAACAGAGCTTAAGGCAGGCATGCATTCTTCATGAAGCCATCAACAGAAAACCGTTAGCATCAGATTAAGCTATTCAATCAGAAATCTTCAAGGAGAAATTCTAATAAAAATTCAAAACTAGATTCACAGTGAGGTTTTTTTTTTTATTAGTTATGTATATAGTGTGTATACAACCATGATGGTACCATCATTAGCCTTCTCCCTGTCCTCCCCGCTGTAGGGAATGTGGGTCGTGCATTGTGGGGGCAGCCATCAGTTATGGGGTAGAAGCAATGTCTCTGTGCACAATGACCCAATTCATGGCTCTAACAATCTTTCCACCACCCTCTTTTGTGAATTTCCCTGAGCCATGTTGGGTTCATTTTAGGTCTATTTCAGTGACGGGGTCTTGGGAGTCTCTCACAGTGAGTTTTTAAATCTCACTTTGTCTTCGATTAGTGATAAGATTATTTTGCTCTGATGTAAGAGACAAAAAGCCTATCTTTGCTAGAATTAGGACAATTTTCAAAACCCTTGCGCTCTTGCAAGCTTCACACAGGTGTTCCGTGGAGTATTACTCTTAAAGGCAAGAGCCGAGTGAGCATCTGAACACATGCTGGATGGTGGAAGGACTGGCATGTTATTGCCACCCACTGCTTCACTTATTCTTGGGACACCTCTGCATTGGTGATCTTTCTGCCTCAGGCACATTTGTGGACTCTGGTGAAGAGAAGATACTCAAGACCCAGTTCCTTCCCTGGAGAAGGGCTTTTAAAAATATATTTTTATGTATTTATTCACAAGGAGTGGGGGAGAGAATGGGTGCATCAGGGCCTCCAGCCACTGCAAACGTACTCCAGATACATGTGCCACCTTGTGCATCTGGCTTTACACAAGTACTAGGCAATCAAACCTGGGGCTGTTAGGCTTTGCAGGCAAGTACCTTAACCACTGACCCATCTCCCTAGCCAGAGGAGGGCTGTTTTATTTGTTTGTTTTTAGCACGAGTGCATGTGTGGTGTGTATGTGTGTAGGCATGTTTGAATAAGTGTGTGCATGTGGAGGCTAGAGGACAACCTTGGAATGCTATCTACCCCATTTTGAGACAGGGTCTTTCATTGGCCTGGAATTCACCAATTAGGCAAGACTGACTGGCCAGTGACTCTTAAGGCTTCTCCTTCTGCTTCTGCTTCTCAGATGCTAGGAATAAAGGGGCATGTGCCATGCTCAGATTTTACCTACTTCTGGGAATGAAACTGGTCCTTTTGCTTTCAAAACAATCACTTTACCCACTGAGCTATGTCCCCAAACCCTGGAGAAGTTTTACTAGGGAAAGAAAAACTGAAATAACACAAACAGCTTCATGGAAGAAAGACGGGAGCCTGGGAGACAGAGAGAGAAAGAAGACTCAGTATAACCTCAGCTGGCTGGAATCCATGGGTTGACTTCATTCCACTCTGCAGAGAACAGCTTGTGAGTTCAGGCATGGTCAGAGTGGCCAATGGCCTCCAACAGAATTATTGACTCCAGCACCATGGCCTTAGGCTTCCACAAGAGCTGGTATGCATGCGGATGAGACGCTAAAAGCACTTTCTGGCTTAGAGTTAAAGAGTTGGGTCCTAAGCCCCTTGGATAAAGCAGGCTGAGCCTGAGACTGCTGAAGCCATTCTCACGTAACTCTGGTATCCAGAAGGGTAGTGTGGTAGTTTGAATGGACGCCCCTCAATAGATTCAGGAGGTTACTAAAGCTTGTAATTTCGATCTCCAGTCTGCCTGGCTGCAGGAGGTATCACTGTGGGTGGATCCTAGGTCTAGCCCTAAGGTGTTTGGGAATGGATCTGGAATTTCCAGCTAAAGATATGCAAAGTGCCTGAGTTGTGGCATTGTGGGGTCCCTGGAGTGTGCCTGCTTGGTGATGATGGGGGATTTTCCTCTCCGCATGGACCTGTGAAAGTGGACCAGCATCTTCTGCCATTATGGAACTTCCCCTCTATCTGTAAGCTTCAATAAAGCCCTTCCTCCGTAACTTTGCCTGGCTTGGAGGTTCATCCCAGCAACTTGAGGCTGACTGTGACAGGTAGGAAGAGAACCACTCTGGCTCACAGCCAAGCAGGCTTGGTGGGCAAAACCCCAGAGATGTGAAGTAGATTGAGATCTTGCAAGTAATCAGAAGTGAACTCCTCAAAGAACAAGCTGCTGCTTTGCTCTGAGTTCCTACAGAAACAATGTGGGAAGGGTTCCAAGTATTTAAGGCACGGGGAATGTGGAACAGGGCTTCAGTGAACTTTGAAAGACAAAACTGCATGAACTTGAGCAAGTGCCAGGTACATCCTACCAGAAGGAGGACAGCCAGCAGTCAGGTACATCCTACCAGAAGGAGGACAGCCAGCAGTCAGGTACATCCTACCAGAAGGAGGACAGCCAGCAGTCAGGTACATCCTACCAGAAGGAGGACAGCCAGCAGTCAGGTACATCCTACCAGAAGGAGGACAGCCAGCAGTCAGGTACATCCTACCAGATGGAGGACAGCCAGCAGTCAGGTACATCCTACCAGAAGGAGGACAGCCAGCATCAGGGTTTATGTGCCTGCATCTGCTTATCTTGCACTTGGAGCACGGGTTTTGCCTCTTTGTCCTTGGAACAGTATAAGTTCCTATACCATTCTATTAATGAGAAATTGAGGCTCAGAAAGTTGCAATCATTTATCTAATGATCAAGCTGAATTCTTTGTTAAGCAGGGAAATTCAAACATTGCTAGTGTGGCACTATTAGCTGTCCATTTGCTTTGACATCCAGTAGATATCTGCTGTCAAAACATACTGTCAAAGGGCTGGAGAGATGGCTTAGTGGTTAAACGCTTGCCTGTGAAGCCTAAGGACCCTGGTTCGAGGCTCAATTCCTAGGACCCATATAAGCCAGATGCACAAGGTGGCACACGTATCTGGAGTTCATTTGCAGTGGCTGGAGGCCCTGGCGTACCCATTCTTTCTATCTATCGGCTTCTTTCTCTCTGTGTCTGTCACTCTTAAATAAATAAATTAAAATAAAATAAAACAACATACTATCCAAAGAAGGCATCCGTAGATGGTGCATAAATGAATGTAGGAATGGTGCAGAATATTTGTCACACAAATGTAATTGAGTCCTATTAATTACAACAGGCCAAGGTCTTTGGGACTGAAAGACGTGCATGGCCACTGCACCTTATGATGGAAATAATGCGATCGCCTTCTCTGAGAATGAACAGAGGGGAAAAAGGAAACGAAACCAAGAAGCTTCTAATTAGTCTGAAAGCAAATGTCGGAGGCAGGAAATGCAAATGGGGAGGAGTAGACTGCAAACTGCAGAGGACGGTCCAGTCCATCGCATCTTCAAAGGGGATTTTGTTCTGGAAAAAGCAGCAGCTCAGGAGCAATGCACAAGGACTGCGGAGGAAGATGAAGCAGGGGGACATGGTGACGGAGGAAGAAGGGGCCTATTTCTTGTCAACATGCTGAAGGCACCCATCCCTGGAATAGGCCATGGCAAGGAGACGCATCATCAGCAGATGACACTTAAGGATTTACAATGACAATAGCCACCTGGGGTCCCTCCCCTGCCCCCGCCCCATACACCAGGCTTGTTGAAAAAGACTTATCAGGAATCATGAATGTTCTTTCTCACCCTGGAGAGGGTCGTGTATGACAAGTCACAGAGATGGAAAGTGCCTTTGCATAATCAGAGCACTGCAATCGACCAAAGGTCTAAAGCCTCAGGACAACTTTCCCTGTTCTCAGCCTTGATGATGCTCTGAAACATAAGTATGAGAAGAAGCCTTCAAAAGAGAGAAATTACCTTTTCCCATTATGTCTTGAAGGGAGCTGATAAGAGTCTGGGCAAGATTCCGACACAGATAATATTTTAATGGAAAAAGGTTTAATTTTACTTCCAAAGGCCCTAGTGCATAAATTTGATAATGAGGTTGAATAGCAATGCGAACACTTGGAAACAAACCAAAAAGAAGTAGCCATTGGCTTGCCCCATGCGTTCCTCTGACTTCCTCTACTTGGGCACTGGCTATAGGAGCAGATCCCAGAGTCATAGTGGCTGCTACTGTCGGCCATCTTCCACTCATGTGACTTCCACCCTTCTGTCTTTTATGATCTGTGGAAGCACCGCTGCATGATTTAAAACAAACAAACAAACAAGCAAACCTTCGAACCCATGGGCTCTCAGCCTGCACAGAAAAGAGACACACATGAACTCCGCATGAAGATATGCTTTTCTGGGGGTGTGGGACCAACAGGGAAGTCTGATGGAAAGCAGAACAGAGCCATTTGGCCCAATCAAATTTCCTCTTCAGCATTACAGAGTGGAAGGAGCCAAGCATGGTGGCTCATGCCTTTATTTGAAACCCTCAGCAAGCCAGGCAGGAGGACTTCGGTGAGTTCAAGGCCAGCCTGGCCTATATCGTGAGTTCTAAGCCACCTTAGGTTACTGTGAAGTAAAGTTCCCCCAAAAGTATTACATCTGCTGCACCCACTTCCAACAAGGCTGATCTAACTCTATGACTGCAGACAGATGAAATATTGCAAGGTTAGAGGCAAGTTACCATGGGCTACCATTAGCCACTCAAAATCTATTTATTCCCAACCTCTGTGTCTGACCTAAAATCCTTGTGACTACCTGTTTATCATTGGAATGTACTAATAAACCACCAGCTTTCAATAACCCAAGAGCTAAGGACGACTTCAGACAGTGCCTGAAGCATATGATGATTTTCCCTCTTTGCTGTAACCCCCTTACCTGATGGTCAGCCAACGTATTTGAAAAGTGCTCTGACTTTCTTTTGTTCTATAACTATAAAACCTTCATGAAATTGTTAACACATTGAAACATGAAATTAGGGTAACCTTAATCTGTGTTCCAGGCCATGACTACTCATATTTGGCTCCAGAATAAACTACCTCTTATCCCCTTTGAGATGATAGCAGTGTCTTTTGTATCAACAGATACAGAGTAAGACACTGTCAACAAATATATATTCCATATATATATATATATATATTCATAATGGAAAAGGGGAAGAAAATGGATATAACTGAAATTATATCCTGAATTCAGAAGGACCCAAGTGATAACATAGCTGATGATGTGATATTTAAAATCCATTTTCTACTGTATTTATTTATTTATTTAAGAGAGAGAAAGAGGCAGAGAGAGAGAGAGAGAGAGAGAGCCAGGGCCTCCAGCTACTGCAAACAAACTCCAGATGCATGCGCCCCTTGTGCATCTGGCTTATGTGGGTCTTGGAGAGTCTAACTGGAGTCCTTTTTGCTTTGCAGGCAAATGCCTTAACTGCTAAGCCATCTCTCCAGCCCCATTTTCTACTTTATTTATATAAATAACATTGCCATGACCAATGACAACCCATGATCATCTCACATATTCTAAAAAAAAAATTCTCCACAAATAAGACCAAGAACCTCACTTCTATGACTCTATGCAAAAGTTGACTCCCCTATTATAACATTTAAATCTAATAGATCTTTGTTATAATTATATGACAACAGTGGGTGATTTTTTTTAAGTCTGGAAGGGATGTTAAATTTGAGAGAGAAAATACATGGCATTTTCATATCCATGACCTTTACAGACACTACTAATTGACCAGGGACATTATCCATAAAACCAGCTTCAAGCTCAGAATCTCTCTCAAGGCACTGTCTAAACAATGACCTGCCCCGGGCAGCAAAATGAAAGCCACTCACTGGCTTCTCTTAAATCCTTTAATCCAAGTTAGCACTGTGGCAAAAAGTACAACCATCCCCAGTGGTTGAAGACATGTGGTCTAAGGCAGAAAGGGGACCCTCTAATGATCTCAAGCACTTGCCAAGGGGAATAATGGCATGCGTGTGAAACTACTTTGTAAACAGAACTCAACATGTAAGGTGTTACCATTAGTAAAGCCAAGAAAACAGAACTCTAGAAATACTGAATGTAGAATCTAGCCTCAAACCTATACCTGTCTACTTTTAATCCCAGTTAGTCGCCTTTTCACAACAAAAAAATAACTGACAATTCCCAACCTTGGACTTCTGTCAGAAGCCATGTGGCAGAATATACATCATGTGTAAAATAATCAAATGTTGGATAAAATTGAAAACAAACAATCTCTCAAGCACATCACTATATTGACAAGAATTCAGGAAAACAGGTTTCCCAATATATTAAGAGGCAGTAAGACCTTCCAGCACAAGAAAAATATCAAGGCCAAGGTGAGCCTGGGTATTTATGGAAGGAGACATTGCTCTGTCCCCATGGGGCACAGGGGTGGGAAGACAAAGTCTTGGGTCACCCAAGGTGGAAAACATATTATAGAAGACCTGAAGAAATTTCAGACCCTGAGGCCTCAAGATGAAGTAGAAACTAAGGCTTTTCTTGAGAAGTACCACACAAATTGGGTGGCCTGCATCTTTGTACTATGTGGAGAGACTTCATAACCAAAAGCCAATAATCAGAGAGATTTTATATCTAATGTATGTTTCTTATATTGTCTCCAAAAGTCTTTAAGTGGAGAATTCACTTTGAGCATTCCTGAGGAGGTTGTGCTCTCTAGCAATTAGCAAATTCATCTCTAGAAGAATTGAGCTTTAATGTAGACCTCAAGAGATTCCTTAAAAAGAAAATGCTAGTAAGAGAACTCAAACATAAAAGATTTCAGTCACTATTAATGAGACTATGTGGAATAAACAGACTTGCAGCATTAGATATCATAATTACAAGGCATAGAATATAAAATTACTACTCAATATGCTTTGAGAAATTATAGATAAGCTTGAAAATAGAGACAGGCCAAATATAAAGGAATAATAAAGTAGATATTTTAAAAACAAAGTAGGATTTCTACAAATAAAAAACATAGTAATTAAAATTTTAAAATTCAGTAGATATATTAAATAGAGTATAAACCAGGCATGAATAGAAAAATGGTAAACTGGAAAATAGATTAAATGTTTTCTAGAATTTATAACCAGTATAATGATGGAGCAGCTAAAAGAGAAGAAAGTAGGAGAGGAGAAAGAGAAAGAAAGACTATGAGGGCAAAGTTAAGGGACATGGATCATAGGGTGAGAACGAAAGTCTAACACATGTCTAACTGGAGTTCTGAGGGATGTGGTTCATAGAGTGAGAATGAAGGTCTAACACATGTCTAACTGGAGTTCTGAGGGATGGGATCATAGAGTGAGAACAAAGGTCTAAGACATGTCTAACTGGAGTTCTGAGAGACATGGATCATAGAGTAAGAATGAAGGTCTAACACATGTCTAGATGGAGTTCTGAGGGACATGGATGATAGACTGAGAATGAAGGTCTAACACATATCTAATTAGAGTTCTGATGGATGTGGATCATAGAGTGAGAACAAAGGTCTAAGATATGTCTAACTGGAGTTCTGAGAGACATGGATCATAGAGTGAGAATGAAGGTCTAACACATGTCTAGCTGGAGTTCTGAAGGATGGGACCATAGAGTGAGAACAAAGGTCTAAGACATGTCTAACTGGAGTTCTGATGGACATGGATCATAGAGTGAGAATGAAGGTCTAACACATGTCTAACTGGAGTTCTGCGGGACATGGATCATAGAGTGAGAATGAAGATCTAACACATGTCTAGCTGGAGTTCTGAGGGATGTGGATCATAGAGTGAGAACGAAGGTCTGACACATGTCTAACTGGAGTTCTGAGGGACATGGATCATAGAGTAACAATGAAGGTCTAAGACATGTCTAACTGGAGTTCTGAGAGACATGGATCATAGAATAAGAATGAATGTCTAACACATGTCTAACTGGAGTTCTGAGGTACATGGATCACAGAGTGAGAATGAAGGTCTTACACATATCTAACTAGAGTTCTGAGGGACATGGATCATAGAGTAAGAATGAAGGTCTAAGACATGTCTAACTGGAGTTCTGAGGGACATGAATCATAGAGTAAGAATGAAGGTCTAACACATGTCTAACTGGAGTTCTGGGGCATGTAGATCATAGAGTGAGAATGAAGATATAGCACATGTCTAACTGGAGTTCTGAGGGACATAGATCATGAAGTGATAATGAAGGTCTAACACATGTCTAACTGGAGTTCTGGGACATGTAGATCATAGAGTGAGAATGAAGATATAGCACATGTCTAACTGGAGTTCTGAGGGACATGGATCATAGAGTGAGAATGAAGATCTAACACATGTCTAGCTGGAGTTCTGAGGGATGTGGATCATAGAGTGAGAATGAAGGTCTAACACATGTCTACGTGGAGTTCTGAGGGACATGGATCATAGAGTAACAATGAAGGTCTAACACATGTCTACCTGGAGTTCTGAGGGAAATGGATCATAGACTGAGAATGAAGGTCTAACACATGCCTACCTGTAGTTCTGAGGGACATGGTTCATAGAGTGAGAATGAAGGTCTAACACATGTCTAACTGGAGTTCTGAGGAATGGGATCATAGAGTGAGAACAAAGGTCTAAGACATGTCCTAACTGGAGTTCTGGGAGACATGGATCATAGAGTGAGAATGAAGATCTAACACATGTCTAGCTGGAGTTCTGAGGGATGTGGATCATAGAGTGAGAATGAAGGTCTAAGACATGTCTAACTGGAGTTCTGTGGGACATGGATCATAGAGTGAGAATGAAGGTCTAACACATGTCTAACTGGAGTTCTGTGGGACATGGATCATAGAGTGAGAATGAAGGTCTAACACATGTATAGCTGGAATTCTGGGGCATGTGGATCATAGAGTGAGAATGAAGGTCTAACACATGTCTAACTGGAGTTCTGAGGGACATGGATCATAGAGTGAGAACAAAAGTCTAACACATGTCTAGCTGGAGTTCTGAGAGATGGGATCATAGAGTGAGAATGAAGGTCTAACACATGTCTAACTGGAATTCTGAGGGACATGGATCATAGAGTGAGAATGAAGGTCTAACCCATGTGTAACTGGAGTTCTGAGGGATAGGATCACAGAGTGAGAATGTAGGCATAACACATGTCTAACTGGAGTTCTAAGTTAGAAGAACAAGTAATGAAGAGAATGCAGAAGCAGCAATAGTCAAATCTATAATGGTGGAGGATGTTTGCAATTGTTGTATGACACAAACCTGATATGTATAAAGCCAAATAAATTTCAAATGCAGTATATAAAAGAAAAGCTGTTCCTAGAAACATAAAAATAGGATGCCAATAAAAAGATACTAAGATGTCCAAGATATCCAGAAAGGAAGAAAAGAACACCTACCAGGAAGTAGCACTACAGGTAACTTCATATGAGCCCAAAGTTAACTCCAGAAGACAATCAAATGATATCTTGAACAACCACAGAGAAAACTGTCAAACTAAAATTCTGCATTAAAAACAGAAAAGCATTCATCCAAGAGTGAAGTCAAATAAAGAAAATTTAAGAGATTTTTTTTTAAAAAAAGAAACAGCATCGTCAAAGATCGAAGAAATTTAAAGTCTATATTTTAGCCAGAATCATGGAAAAGCTGAGATAGAAAAGGGAAATATAAGCAAAGCTATTGACATATATTAGGTTAAAAAATATACAGGTTGGTATTTTTTTCAGGGTGGTGGTTTATTTGGGAATAATGAAGAAAAATAGGTAGAATTAAACAGTAGATAATATCAGTAATTTAAAAATGTATTGATCAGACCTAAAGCATCTGATATATTTCCATTATGTAGATAGAAAAAACGTTGCCAATTCATCACTATTAACTATGTGTTTTAAATCAGAAGTTTCTAGAACTCTTAAAGGAAGAGAGAAAAAAGCTAGAAGCAGACACAAAAATGGTACAAAAAGAAGTACATCAAAATGTTATAAATAAATAATTCAATAATGACAAGAAACATGATTAAACTTTTCTTCCCAAATAAAATGTTTCACAATATATACTTAAAATGTAGGGTGAAGATAATCACATCATAGAGAATTTTAAGAGGCAAATATGAATAGTCAGAAGCTGGTATCAGCATTAATAAAATGGAGTTGGGAAGACAGCTCAGCTGGTAATGTGCTGTCTTCCCAACATGAGGACTGAGATGGACCTCCAGAACCCACCTTAATGCTTGGCATAATGGCACACATCTGCAACCCCAGCACTAGAGGATGGGGAGACAGGCAGGTTCCCGGAGCTTGCTGGCCAGCTGGTTGAACCTAATTGGTGAGCTTTAGGTCAATGAGAGACCTTGTCTCAAAAAGAGGTAGATGGTCTTCCTGCAGATGACAAACACTCAAGGTTGTCCTGTGGCCTCTACACACACACACACACACACACACACACACACACACACACCTATACACATATGAACACACATAGACACGTGCACACACACATACAAAGAAACAAAAAGGAAAAACATGTAAACATGAGTTCAGGTCTACCAGCTCTTGCCACCTATCCTTGTAGAAGGTCCATGACTGCAGGACCTGCCCTCTCTGTGCAGGGCTGCGTGTCACCAGAGCTGCATGTGAATAACCATCGAATGCTGGGTTTGGTTTGCAAAGCCAAAAAAAAAAAAAAAAGTTTAATCACTACAGAGTCTTTAAATTGTATTTTTATGATGTTGCTGATTTGGTTAACAGCAACAACAACAACAACAACAAAAACAGAAGCAATGCTCTTCCATAAGAAATAAAAAGCAGAGGAACTCTACCGGAACATCAGCTCATTATTCAAGTGCAATGAACTCCAACTAATGCTTAATTACAAGAGGCATTTGGAAGATCCGAGAATAAGACACGGCATCTCCCGAGGCACTTGATTGATTTCTCATATTACAAACTTCAAGCCCATTGCAAACTCTGAAAACAGACAAAGCCAGCCAGATAGGAACACAGGGAATATGGAAGGCCTGTGATGGGGATAAACGCAGAATAAATGGAACCAGCCAGGATGCCCATTCCAGACCTTACACCAGAATGTATTTCAGGCTTTGCTGTTATTTGATTTTTCTAACGTAACTATTTCTTAAGGGTGAAAGGACGTACCTCATCTCTGCTCCATTAAATCACACCTGTGACTCTGTGCCATTTATTAGGATGGTTAGGGCACAATTTGCCCAGGCTCAGAAACATGCTAAGCCAAAACTGATTATTTCTTTTCCTTGAAAATGATTAGTAATTGTTAGCAACAAAACCCCTCATACAAACATGAAAATAAAACAAAGTGCTTTTGTTTTTGAAGAGAAAAACAGTTGCATGAATCATTAATTGGAAATTTCTTCTTTGACTATATCTAGACCTAAATTCATCAGCCCTTTGGATCTGTGGGTTTTACATGTGTGGATTCAACCTACTGAAGATCAAAAATATTTGGAAAAATATAATTCATTTTCCTGAACACGTTCAGGCCTTTTTTTTTTTTAAAAAAAAAAAAATCTCTTTATTTCCTAAATAATAAAACAGAACAGTCATTTACACAATATTTACATTGTACTAGATATTATAGGAGATCTGAGATATTTTAAAGTATACAGGAAGAAATACACAGGTTATAGATACCTACATGTTCAGATCCTAGCTTTACTACTTACTATTGGTATAACTTTAGGCAAGATATTTAACTCCTAAGTTTTCACTGAAAATGCTCCCAGAAATCACAGGTTCTTGTAGGGGCAGAATACTCCCCAGTGGTTGTTGGTCAGGAAAGCCACTGAGTCCTAAAACAATAAGGTGATTGCTGATGCCTTTGGGTGCCCACCAGAACTAGACTGTTCTGTAGTAGTAGACAGCCTCATGTCACTAGAGGATGAACCTCTAGACCAGGCACAGTTTAGGGGAGGAATGGCATTTATTTGAAGCTTACAGGTCCAGCGGGAGTTCCATAATGGCGAAAAAGAGAAAATCCACCACCAAAAGCAAGAGCAAAAAAAAAAAAAAAAAAGGCAACCAAACCACAGGGAACCAGGCAGGACTTGAAAGCTCCAGCGCTTTGCATGTCTTAGGGAAGAATTCAGATCTTCCCCCTGCCCCACCTCCAGCCACGTGGCTGGAGATCTAAATTACAAGCTTCAATAAAATCCTGAATACATTGGGGGACATCCATTCAAACTACCACAGCCTCAGAGACTCCTGAAACAATAAGGCTATTGCTAATGCCTTTTGGTTGACCGCCAGAACTAGACTGTAAGACATTGTTGCTGAAGATACCATAGGCTTTTGGTGCAGAACACTGAGAAATCTAGCTAGAACTGAGCTGGAAGCCTCCTACCTGCTGGCTCGCTGTTATAATGATGTAAAGTGTTGTGCAACCTACTGGGGGAGCAAAGAAAGCCATCAACAGTCTTAAGCAGCAGAGGACCCTGGGAACTACACAACCAGCCTGACAGGAAAGATGGCCCAGCTGGTGCAACAGTGGCATATCTGTTATGGGGCTAAACCAACTGCTGCTCTCTGATTGGATTTGAGGCTTGTTCCACAGGAATTCATGCCTGGAATGAAAAACCTAATTAAAAGCCTATGGCTGGAGGGTCATAGGCTAGGGGAGGAGGGCCAGCTGTTACTGTGGTTGGGCAAAATGAATATATTGTACCCACCAAATTGTCCTCTATTCATGTTTGTGTTTATAGATTAGTGCTACCTCTCACCTTTGGTCACAGAAGATTCTTTTTACAGTGGGTAGTGACTACTGAGGAGACTCAAAATTTGACAAAAGGGTTAGAGAAATGGCTTAGCAGTTAAGGTGCTGGCCTGTGAAGCCTAAGGACCCAGGTTCAACTCTCCAGAATCCACATAAGCCAGGCACACAAAGTCACACATGTGTACAAGGAGGCGCACATGACTGGAGTTGAACTGCAGTGGCTAGAGGCCCTGGTGTGTCAATTCTCTCTCTCACTCTCTCACTCTTTCTCTCTCACTCTCTCTCAAATAAATAAAATAAAAAGAATTTGTAAAAAAATTGACAAAGTACAAAGCATAAATGACAGTTGAGTGCATAGTGGTAAATGAGACATCTGGCCAAGCATGGTGGTGCACACCTTTAATCGCTGTACTTGGGAGGCAGAGATTGGAGGATCGCCGTGAGTTGGGGGTCACTCTGAGACTACATAGTGAATTCCAGGTCAGCTTGGGCTACAGCAAGACCCTACCGTGAAAAACCAAAAAAACCTTTTTTGAGTTCTTTGTGTATCTTAGATATTAACCCTTTGTCAGATGTATAGCTGGCAAAGATTTTTCTCCCATTCTGTAGGTTGCCTCTTTGCTCTATTCAGTGTCCTTAGCTGTACAAAAGCTTTGTAATTTCATCAGGTCCCAGCAGCTGATCCATGTATAAACCTGGGAAACAGCAAATACTGAGTATATACATAGATTAATTTTATTTTATTTTTATTTATCTATTTATTTATTTGAGAGAAAGAGGCACATAAAGAGAGAGAGAGAGAGAGAGAGAGTATGGGTGCACCAGGGCCTCTAGCGACTGCAGATGAACTCCAGATGCATGTGCCACCTTGTGCATCTGGCTTATGTGGGTACTGGGGAATCAAACCTGGGTCCTTTGGCTTTGCAGGCAAACACCTTAACAGCTAAGCCATCTCTCCAGTCCCATCTGGTTTATTTTTCATCACTTTGTCAGTGACTTTGTTTTCAGTCATTCTCAGTTTAATTCTCCTGTAGCATAATGTGCTTCTTAGATTAGTTTAACACAAAGTCACAAAACCGTGCATGGTAGAATTACCCTTCCTTATGTTTAAAAATCCCAGAAACAGGACCTCAAATGTGGTGGGGAGTCCTGGCATGGTTTTGCACACTTGTAAGTAATCCCAGTACTCCAGGAAGCTAAGGCAGGTGGAGTTCAGGTTTGAGGCCAGCCAAGGCTACACAGTGAGCCCATGACTCAAACGATGCATCAAGGGGCAATGACTGGCAGCCAGAACCTTGGAGGGGAAGAGCCCTCTCTCTCCCTTTGCCACCTAGAGGAAGAACTTACCTTAAAAAACAAACAAACAAACAAAAAATAGAAGAGACATCTCTACCATACCTTCCAAGGCTCAGGGAACCTTGCAGAAGAGAGAACAAAAAGGTTGTAAGAGTAAGACAATGAGGAGGCGTGATCAGGCAGGCTGTCTTCTGCACATGAAGTGGCCATGGCATGTGTGACCTCACAGTGACTGTCACTACCTGTAGATAACTTGCGTAATATTGAGCCCATCATGGAAGGTGGAGGAGGGAAAAAAATGACATCAAGGTAAAAGAGAGACAGGTTGGAAAGAAGAGGAGTTGACTGCAAGGAAACTAATAAGGGGGATTATAATCAAAATACATTATGTATGCATACGAAAAAAAATGTCAGTAAAACTTTTTCAAACAGACAATACAAAATATCTATATCATTGGGAGATTTAAGTAATACAACGCACGTCAAACATTTCATGCATGCCTAACATAGAGTGTTTAATAAATGTTAAATGGGAGGGTGCTACTGATAGATCACTGAAAGCCTCTACAGGTAGTTTACTAGACTTGAGACGAGACTGGACTTTTCCATGTCCCTTCTACTGCAAATAGCAAGCTTAAATTTTATTTTCATGTCTACTATTTGGCACCCTGCCCATGAAATCTCAAGACACCTTGCCTTACAAACAGATGCCTGGGTGATACATAGCTCCACTCTCACTGTGATTGCAAACTCAAGAAAGGAAACCATTAGGAAAACCAAAACCAATATCAGACACCTGCTAGCTTTAAGCCATCTGTGGGGCTAGACGAATTTCTTGCTAGTGTGATCAAAAATCACTTCCAGGGGCTGGAGAGATGGCTTAGTGGTTAAGGAGCCTGCCTCCTAAGCCTAAGAACGCTGGTTCCAATCTCCAGTGGTTCCAATCTCCAGGTCCCACGTTTAGCCAGATGCAAAGTGACGCAAGGGCACAATGCACACTTGACCACAAGGGGGCGCATGCATCTGGATTTCGTTTGCTGGTGCGCCCATCTCTATCTGTATTCCTCTCTCTCTCTCTCTCTCGCTCTGTCTTTCTCTGTGTCTCTCTCTCTCAAAAATAAAAAAAGAAAAAAGTCACTTCCAGGAGGCTGGGAGATGGTTCAGTAAGCACAACACTTGTTGCACAAGTGTAAGGACCTGAGTTCAGGTCCAAACACCTTTGTAAGACCCACCTGCAACCCTAACACTCAGGAGGCAGAGACAAGGCAACCCTGGGGCAGTTTGCTAGCTAGATTAGTGGAATCAATAAGCTCTGAGTTAAAACACGAAACCCTATCTCAAGAAATAAGGTAGAGGGCTGGAGAGATGGCTTAGCAGTTAAGGCACCTGCCTCTGAAGCCTAAGAACACTGGTTCCAATCTCCAGCGGTTCCAATCTCCAGGTCCCACGTTTAGCCAAGTGCAAAGTGATGCAAGGGCACAATGCCACACTTGACCACAAGGGGGCGGATGCATATTGATTTCGTTCGCAGCAGCTGAGAGGCTACTGGCACCCATCTCTATCTGTCTTCCTCTCCCCCCTCTCTCTCTCTCTCTCTCTCTCTCTCTCTCTCTCTCTCTCTCGGTATCTCTCCCAAAAAAATAAAAAAAGAAAGAAGGTAGAGAGCTGGGCGTGGTGGCGCATGCCTTTAATCCCAGCATTTGGGAGGCAAAGGTAGGAGGATCGCCATGAGTTCGAGGCTACCCTGAGATTACATAGTGAATTCCAGGTCAGCCTGGGCTAGAGTGAGACCCTATCTTGAAAAACCAAAAAATGAAAAAAACCAAAAAAAAAAAAAAGAAGAAGAAGAAGAAGAAATAAGGCAGAGAGTGATTGAGGAAGGCATCTGATATTAATCTCTTGCCTCCACAGGCATGCACACACATATATGCATGCCCTCACACAACACGTATCACACACATATAAACACAATACCAATATAAATGCTGGATATGGTGGCATGCACCTAGAATTTCAACACTCTGGAGGCAGAGGCAGGTGGATCCCTGAGGCAAATTGACTGGCTCAACTAGACAAATGGGTAAGCCCTGGGTTCAGTGAGAGCCTCTACCTGTCTCAGTAGAGACCTCTGGCTTCCACATGTACACACACACACACACACACACACACACACACACACACACACAAAGAAAAGAAGAGGAAGGAAAAGGAGATGGCAGTCCTGGCAAGCCCCAACCTGCCAAGCTGAGAGAACAAAAGATCAGGAATAAGTCCACCTACAAAATAGCCCTGCACCCCAGTAGGAAGAGTCAGTGTCTCTCCTTTTCTCATTGCTTACCTGTTCTTGCCAGCCCAGTGTTTCTATAGGACAGGTGCCATCTCACTGACCTCTGCACCCTGGGCACGTCACCTAGTGTCTGACACCCAGATGTTGGAATGAGAAAGCGTGCAACCTGCTCAAAGTAATGGCTGCTAAATGAGAAGTACAAGACTCAAAATTACCTCCATTCACGTCCTCATTCATCCATCCACCCAATCATTCAAACAGGCACTTGTGAGGCAGACCCCAAGTGCTATGGCCCCAGTGGGTCTTTTTTTTCTTTTCTTTTCTTTTCTTTTCTTTTCTTTTCTTTTCTTTTCTTTTCTTTTCTTTTCTTGTTTTGTTTTGTTTTTTCAAGGTAGGGTCTCACTATAGCTCAGGCTGACCTGGAATTCACTATGCAGTCTCAGGATGGCCTCGAACTCACGGCGATCCTCCTACCTCTGCCTCCCGAGTGCTGGGATTAAAGGCGTGCGCCACCACGCCTGGCTCCCAGTGGGTCTTGAGTAAATAGGATTTGCCAAAGGTTCAGCTGAGACACAGAGCTGCGCAGCAAGGGCTCCTCTGGGGGTGTGGTAACTGACAGGACAGTGAGACTAAGGGTGCTTTGATGCCCTCCTGGTCAGGGGCCCTGCTCTTGTTTCTCTTCAGAGAGATTTTGGGTGTTGACTCTGTGTCTGTGGTGTGTGTGTGTGTGTGTGTGTGTGTGTGTGTGTGTGTGTGTGTGTGTTGCACATTTGTGTGCGGGTGCATGTGAAGAACAGAGGTCAACATTTAATGTATTCCTTGGTTTCTCTCTCCCTTCTTTCTTTAGTTTTAGAGACAGGATCTCTGTCTGAACCTACAGCTCACCTACGTGGCTAGACTAGCTGGTCAGCCAGCCCTAGAGACCTGCCTGTCTTCTCCCTCAGTGCTGCAATGACAGGCCTGTGTCACCACACCTAGCATTTCACATGGACACTAGAGATCCAAGTTTGGGTCCTTACATTTGTGTATCTAGCACTTTGTCCACTAAGCCATCTTCAAGCCCTCTTTTCAAAGTGTTTCTAGGTGTGTAGAAAAAAAAAAAAACTGATAGCTGGGCCTGGTGGCTCACGCCTTTAATCCCAGCACTTGGGAGGCAGAGGCAGGAAGATCACCGTGAGTTTGAGGCCAGCCTGAGAATACAGAGTGAAAAAAAAAAAAATGAAAAGCAAGGTGCCAAACAGCAGCCCAGTGATGCTGACAGGAAGCCAAAGTCCTTTGTGTCTAATGAGGCTCTGAGGCAGGGAAGTAAATGTGCTTGGTCCAGCCCTCCATTTAGGACCTTCTCCCTTACTCGGATCAGCCACGGAACAAGGGCAGATTATTCTTGATCTAACTTGTGGGGGTGAATGTTTATGAAGCCCAATTCAGCCTCTTTCTTCAGAGCTTTGCTGTGTGTCGCACTGCTCACTTGTCCCTCACTAGCATTTTCAACTTCAGCCCCTGACTCTGCCCCCCTCTCTAACCTGCCAGGCTCTGAGGACACTAGCGTTCCGCACATTTCCCACAGGCAGCTCTGGGACCAGGGCAACATGGACAAACGTTGGCTGTCCAAGGCGAGCCGCCGGGGCACTGTCCCTCATCCAGCCAGGAGAAGATGGTGTCTTTAGAAGCTATGTGTAGCTCCACCTGCAGCCTTGAAGGAATGAGGGGGTATTGGGAAGTGGAAGAGATCTGACAATCTGACTGTTTGTGTCCCCCTAAAATTTATAGCTTACAGTCCTTTGATGCTTAAATCTATCTCACCTGAACAACTCTACGGGCCTTATCCAGTGGATTTGCCCATGTCCAGCTGATAACTCCTCGACCTGCCAGTTCCCATGGTAACACAGAAGTTCTGCAAAGCCACTCTCAGACTTCCGGAAGCTCCACATCTCCCAAGATGGGCCGCGTTCCTTTGTGTTTACATAGTACTGTTTGCTGTTTTAATCTGTTGGAGCTACTGTAAAAAAAATACCATAGACTGGGTGACTCAAAATTTATCTCTTAAAGTTATAGAAGCTGGAAAGTCCAAAGCCAAGGCAGATTCAATGTCTAGTGAGGTTTCTAGAAGTCTCTTTCTTGTGACATCCTCACATAGTAGAAGTGGCAAGGTCATGCTCTGGGGCTTCTTTTAGAAGGGTGATAATTCCATTCCTGAGTGCTCTGCCCTTGTGACTAATTATCTCCCAGCATCACCACCTTTTAATGCCATCCAACTGGCAATTAAGTTTCAACACATGAATTTGGAGGGACACATTTAGTTCACAGCAATGGTCCTATTAAAACATCTAAGACAGATGATAATAGAGAGCAGGTTAATTTCAGAAGTGGTCAACTTTTTTCTATGTATCTTCTTTTATGACATGCTAACTTTAGCTTCCCTGTGCCACCACCAGAGCACCAGTCAGGTAACAATAACTAGCAGGTTGAACGCTCTGTTGTCTATTCCCTCTCTTGTACAGAGTGAACACCATCCATAATAAATCAGTCAGCGCGAGAAACTGAGAGACTTGGATACCCTCACTGCGTCCTTCAGAAGCTGCCCTGCATCAACTCCGTCAGCTGCAGCCTTGTCACTCGGCTCCTTGAAGAGCTCTGGAAATCAGTATGCTGATATGCCTTTGTAATCACTGATGCAAGTCCACAGCTCCAAGGAAACCAGGCTCAGGAGGGGCGGTTGGTTTGGTGTGCTACAGTGCCAAAGTAGGTCATCGATTCAGTCAAGTTCAGTTCAGGAAAAACAACAGCAACCAAGCCACTTGCCAAGTCCGGTCCATCACAGAGCTCTATCTGTTCCTCCAGGAAGCTGCCTTCCTGCGGATAAGCACAACGTCCACGCGTATGGGACACGGAGCATCTGTGAGTCAAAATGATGAAGTTCCCAAGAGTCTCCAAGATCCTCTTTCTGATGATCCACAGAGACAGAATGGAGTGGCTAATGTCAAAGCCTTAAAATCAAATCTGAGTCACGTTTCGACCCAGAAAGCAGCAAGGACCTGTAGATCGATTTTAGCCTCACTGTCTCATCTGCTGCACAGAGAAGCTGAGCTTTAGTGAAAGGACATCCAACGATAGGCCGTGTTTGAATACCTGAGCTTGGAGGAGAGGCTTGGAGGAGATGGCCTGCTGGAATTATTTTTCTTTTTGTAGATTTCACCCAGCATGCACACATGCATCACCACAATCATCCTCATCCTCACCGTCACCATCATCACCACTTGGAACTACAGGGTGACAGTTTTTTCATGATGAAGTTAAGTGAACAAGTATCTGGCCACTTCTGCTACGTGCCTGGCCAGAAGCTGTGTTTGGTCCTGGGACACAAGCAAGAGACTTGGTTTTTAGCTGTATTGGATTTAGAGACTGAAATCCTTTCAAACTGTAAAAAGGTGTCTGGAAAGGAACACAGGCTCTGGGGAGAGAGGACGGTGGATGAGAGCAGGGGGATCCCACCTTGTAACGGGCAGGAGTGTGCTACGCAAAAAGCAGTAGAGTGGCAAGGGAGGGGTCAGCTAAGGAGCTGCAAAGAGGGGACACTGGATACAGCCAAGGCACCATCGAATGCCCACCCAGGGTTGTGGGTGGAATGCCCAGCAACCAGTAAAGAAAATGTGCCTACTGTGGTTGGGGGTCGTACAGCCCGAGATGATTAGGATTAGGCTAGGGGCTTTTTTACAGGGCCGTTTGGTGCATGGTACATGCATCTTTAATCCTAAGAGTCTGAGGGTTTTATTATTATTATTATTAAAAAGTGTTTTTGCGCTGGGTGTGGTGGCGCATGTCTTTAATCCTAGCACTTGGGAGTCAGAAGTAGGACTGCCATGAGTTCAAGGCCACCCTGAGACTACCAAGTGAATTAATTCCAGGTCAGCCTGGGCTAGAGCAAGACCCTAACTCGAAAAACCAAAAAAAGAAAAAACATGTTTTTTGATTGTGTGTTTTTTGATTGTGTGTTTTTTGATTGTGTGTTTTTTGATTGTATGTGTATAGTGTGGTTTGTATATGCATATGTGCCCCTGCAGGGCCCTCTAGGCTCACCTGCACCAGAGGTCACTTAACACAGATGGCCAGACAGGACAATTGGGTGTCCACGCCATCATTCTTTCTCCTGGTGTTGTTTTGAGCGAGTTTCTTTTTTACTAATGCAGAGTTTGAGGGACCCCAAAGATTCTTGGGCCTGTGGACTGGGGTTACAGGAGTGTGTGGCCATGCCCACACGGTTTCATGTGGGATCTGGAGATTTGAACTTGGCAGTCTCGGCCCCCTCAGGCCCTCATGCTTGCATCGGATGTGTGCTTAACCACCGAACCATCTCTGCAACATGAGTCTGAGTTTTACTCTAATAGTTTTAAGTGGAAGCAGGAAATCGATTGGTAGTGTGTGGGCAGCTAGGGAATGAGTAAAAGTAGAATCGGGAGGTGGGGGGGGTGGGGAAGCCTGGAGAGATGGCTTAGCGGTTAAACACTTGCCTGTGAAGCCTAAGGACCCCAATTCAAGGCTCGATTCCCCAGGACCCACGTAAGCCAGATGCACAAGGTGGCACATGCATCTGGAGTTCATTTGCAGTGGCTGGAGGCCCTGGCACATCCATTCTCTCTTTCTCTCTTATCTGCCTCTTTCTCTCTCTTTCTCTGTCTGTTGTTCTCAAACAAACAAATAAATAATAATAATAATAAACTGGGGATGGTGGCACATGCCTTTAATCCCAGCACTCGGGAGGCAGAGGTAGGAGGATCACCATAATTTCGAGGCCACCCTGAGACTACATAGTTAATTCCAGGTCAGCCTGAGCAGAGTGACACCCTGCTTCGAACTGCCCCCCCCCCAAAAAAAAAACACTAAGTAAGAACCCTTTGAGCTTCAGTGTCAGTGGGCAACAACTGACCTCAGGTCACCTGATGAATCACGATGCCATGTCTAATGCCACTTCAATGTAAACACAGCCACAGCCTGCTTACTTTTCAAGTTTAATCAAACGGGAAAGCCTTCAGCAGTCATCACGTTGTTCGTACATATGACTGAGATTCCTGAATATACGGATAGTATATCTGGAGTATCCACAAAGTTTTGCTTTCAATCCAGTTAGGTTTTAGGTGTTTATTTTTATTTTGGTGCTGGGGATTGAGCTAGGGTATGCTAGGCAACACTCCATGGAGCTATATTCCCAGTTCAAATTAGGTTTTAATTGAGAAAAAAAAATCAATAAGCAGTGAAATGCATAGATCTTAAATCCTCTAAAAATAGCCACTCACATAAACAAGATTCTGTAAAGATGTCAAACAGTACCATTATCACAGAAATTGCTGTTAGGGCCTTTGTGAGCTGACCTCTTTCTAGCTCTTTCCATCCCTCCTGTGCCCAACCTCAAGATATATTCTCTGATTTTTACTCCCCAAACTAATGTTCCCTGTTCTAGAACTTCACACAGACAGAAACTTGCAGCATATACTCTTTAGTCCATTACATCCCTTGTTCAATATTATGCTTTTGTATTAATCCACGTTGCTACAAGCATTCGTGGCTTCTTTTGAGTTGTAATCCAATTCTATTGAAAAACAGTGTTGTTTTTGGTTTGAATGTCTTGGGAATTACTGTTAGTACTGTATTGTTGTTGTTGTTATTGCATAGTATTATTGTCACTTTGTACCAATTCTTTTGTGGACACATGCTCTTATTTCTCACTGTAAATACCTAGGAATGGATCAGCTGGCAAGTAGAATGAGTATGGGACTGCCCTTTAAATTTTATTTTATTTTTTTATTTTTTATTTTTTTGGAGAGAGACACAGAGAGAGAGAGAGGGAGAGGAAGACAGATAGAGAATGGGTGCGCCAGCAGCCTCTCAGCTGCTGTGAACGAAATCCAGATGCATGCGCCCCCTTGTGGGCAAGTGCGGCATTGTGCCCTTGCGTCACTTTGCATCTGGCTAAATTTGGGACCTGGAGATTGGAACCGGGTTCTTAGGCTTAGCAGGCAGACGCCTTAACTGCTAAGCCATCTCTCCAGCCCCTGGGACTGCCCTTTATAAGAAATTGACAGTAGATTTTCAAAGTGGTTATATGAATTTATATTTTCACAAGTAATCTAGGAGAATTCCACTCGACATCCATCAACATTTGATACTGTCAGTCTTTAATTTAGTTATCTAATTGTGAGGAGGCACAGCACAGATTTAATTTGTACTTTCCTACCGAGCAGTAATGGAGAGCCTTCATAAAGGTGCCCACTGACCGCATGTCTGTCTTCCTTTATACAGTTGTCATCTATATTTTATTGGCTTTATTTTTCAGTACCGAAGCTTAAACCAAACACTCTACCCTGTACCTTCAAGTCACATCTCCGTATCCCCAGCCAATGAGTTCTCTCATTGATCTGTAGGCACGAGTCTTTTAATCAAACACGTGAATTGCAAATATTTCCCTTCATCTGTGACTTGCCTTTTTATTTTCTTAATGTCTTTGCAAGAATAGAAAATCATTTCTTAGAAATTCAAGTTAACATTTCATTGTTCATTGTTGTTACGTTGTGTTCTAAGAAATCTTTGCCTGTCCCAGAGAACTGAAGGTTCTCCTCTACATTATCTTCATCTTGATTTATCCCTTCAGCTTTTAGTCTCTGACAAATTTTGAATTATTTTTTACATATGATGGGAGATAGGAGTCAAAAGTATTTTTTTTCAGACTTTTATTAGCGTTTTCTATAACTACTGATCTTAATTTTTCCTTTCACCACTAAATTACCTTGGTATCTTTGTCAAAAATAATCAACTATACACGTGGGCCTATTTTTGACACTATCCTGTTCCAATTTAACCTACTTCTCTATTCTTAAACCAGGCTGGATTGCTATAGTTTTATAATGACTCTTAAAACCAGGTACTTTAAATCAAGTCCTCTTTCTCACACCGGCTATTCTGAGTTCTTTGAATCTCCAGATGAATTTTTAAATCAGCTTTATATTCTTACATATATTTTTAAAAGATAACTATGTTGAACCAATAGTTAAATTTAGAGAAAGTGGGTATTTGAGTAGTATTTTATCATTCAGTGCCTCACACACGTGGTACGTATTTCTACTTAAGTTTTCTTCAAAGGTTTCTTTACTGGCTTTGCATTTCCTTACTTATTAGCTATGGATTTAAATTGATAGGTGAAATTTTTTTACTCTCTATTATAAGCATATAACTTATTTCTCATTTTGACATCATATACTATGACTTTTTCAAAATCCATTTACTAGTTCTAGAACATTTTGTTGACTGCTTATGATTATGTAAGTAAATAATCATATCAGCACTCAGCTATTGGCTGTAAGTATAAAGTTAGCAACAAAAATTTCATAGATGCCCTTGTCAGACCAAGGAAGTCCCATGCCATTCCTTGTCTAATGAGATATTCCATCATGAATGTGTGCTGTCATTACATGTATACTGAGATCAATCTATAGGGTTTTGCCTGCCTTTATTTTCTTAGTTTGGTTAACTGTAGTGATTTATTTTCAATTTGTAAATGAATTTTGTATTTCAGGGATAAATTCAAATATTTATATATATTGTTAGACTCAGCTTGCTAACTTATTTAATAATTTTGCCTCTAGGCTTGAAGAATATTGACATATAATTTCCTTCCTTCAATGTCTTTGTCAGATTGCATTATCAGGGTTATTTTATAACCTATTTTTACAATCTTACAGAATAAGTTTACACATGCTCCCTCCTCTTCTATTATATCTAACATTTAGGACTGCTATTATTTCTTCCTTAAAAGTTTGCACAATGACCCCAAGGAAGCCATCCGGGCTAGGATGTTTCTTTCTGCAAAGATTTTTAGATAACTCTACCTCATTTTGTATGCATTGTTGGTGAATCGTGGCTTGCCATTTTATTTACATTGTTGAATTTGGGGTGCATAAAACTATATACAATATTTTGTTAGTTTACTTTCCTATATAATTAGGATCTTTATTTCCTAATATTGACAAATTATGTGTTCTTACTGTACTTTCCATTGATCCATCTCACTAAAAATTGAATAATTTTCTTCATAAAAATTATATCAAGAGAGACCCCAGTGGCAGTCATGGTGTCCTTTATCTAAATGTTCTGGAATTTCAAACAGTTATTATCCCATCAACCACTCCAATCTAATGTATTCTAGTGTCAATCAATTGTCTCGGTCCATGTGTGTACATTATCCTTAAGAACTTAAGTAACATGTAACTAACAAAGAAACTGGCATATTCTGAAAGTGCAATGATGTTGTTCTGACAATAAGTAAGACATTACTATAACCATACCCATTTCACAGATGAGAAAAATCAAGGAAAGCAAGCTAAGCAGTTCCCAAAGTACTCATAGTTATTTTGAATTCATGCTCCTGTGTTTTTGTTTTTGTTTTTTGAGAGAGGCAGAGAGAGAGAGAATGGGCACACCAGTGGCCTCTCAGCCGCTGTGAAAAACTCCAGACGTGTGTGTCCCCTTGTGGGCAAGTGCGGCATTGCACCCTTGAGTTACTTTGAGTCTGGCTAAACGTGGGACCTGGAGATTGGAACCAGCATTCCTAGGCTTGGCAGGCAGGCGCCTTAACCACTAAGCTATCTCTCCAGACCCATGTTCCTGTCTTCTACATTCCAATGCCTGTGACCTCTGCACTCAATATCAGGTTGGCTGTAGATCCTATCACAGCACCTGCAAAGCCTGCCTTTGGAAAGTGACTGCGCCTCATGAAACCAGGATGTATGCAGGTGCAAAGGGGAAGGTACGATCAGATATTCCTCATTCTTTCCACTCGGGTCAAAAAGGGTTCCCTTAAGTTGGTACGGTGATGCCTGCCTTTAATGCCAGGGCTCAGGAAGCTGCGGCAGGAGGATTGCCATGAGTTTGAGGCCAGCCTAGGCTACAGAGTAAATTCCAAGTCTAGCCTGCGCTAGAATGAGACCCTGCTTCAAACTCCCCTCATAAAGAAGAGGCGTCTCATCTCACAAAATACCATATTCTCATCGAGGCCACGGACTCTGAAGTCCTCTCCTGTACGGCAGGGGCATCTTCCAAGGTTTCCCAAATGCTAGAGGGAAACCAGGGAGAGCAGAGATGGGTGCTTCTGAGCTTGGGAACATGGAGTGAGAAGGAGCAGAGGCAAGAAGCATAGATCCATGCCTAAGAGGAAAGACAGAACATCTTCTTCTGCCAACAACACTGACTTTGTGTGGCCCATCTCCATCGCTCCAAAGAATGAGGCATTGGAAAGACAAAGAACGCAGTGATCACACATCCTTCTTACTGGATTAACTTGCTTTCCGAATGGGAAGGAAGCCTTGGGCCGTCGCTCAGGACTTAGTTTTTGGGAAGACCAGGAAAGGGGAAGAGCAAATAGATTGGGAAGTGGTCAGGTGACTGGAATTGGTCAGTGGGTCTATGAGTCTGCCACCGTGCCATGAGGTAGCGCTCAAGGTATTCTTAGTTCAAGCAGGATGTGGATGGACCCTAGAAGTCCGGCCTGCAATGCCTTTTCAGGACAGAGGAGGCACCAGCAGCCTGGTAATGTCACTTCTCAGTGCATCACAAACCACTCATTGGGGAGAATGCTTGCCCCTGGCAATGACCCTCCTCCCCTTCTGAGAGTTGACTCCATTAGCAGTTGTCTGAGAGGGATGTCTAGGACAGCAATCTATGTTCCCCTGACTGTCCACAGAGAGGCTACACACGACTTCAAAGTAACGGGCCTTTGGCTAGTCTTCAGCCACATGTTTCCCAGCTTGGCTCGTTCTACACACGTGGAAGCTCAACAATTCATCCCATTTCTTATTCATTGATCCTCTGTGTGGGAAAAGCACTGGGCCAGGCTCAAAGGGAGTGGGTTGATGCACAGACACACCTGTCTCCTGTTCTCCTAGTGAATTAGGGTCGTTTATTTCAACTTGAGCCTTCTGAGGTGGGGCAATGCCATTCTCCTCAAGGGCTCTTTCAAAATCTCAGGAAATTTGCTATTAAAGAAAAGCAAACAAACAAATGTTGGCAAGGATGTTGGATATGCAAAATTGGTGGCAACACAAAACGGTGTAATTGTTAATGGGAAGAGTATGGAGGATCCTTACAATATTAAAAATACAACTACCACCACTTACATTCTGGGAATGTAAGATCTGGATCTCAGGGTGTTGCACATACTGGGAATGCTCCCTCTTCTACTCTTCCATGGCCAAGGCTACAGAGATTGGCCAGGAGTGAATGACAAGCCATGACCAAGGCTATAAAGACTGGCAGGAGTGAGTGACAAGCTAACCTCATATTTCATCACATGCGGTACCTCCCTTTCCAGACTTTATGGCTGGAGACTGAGGCTCCTCCATTTTCACATGGGTCTTGGAAGCCTATACCAGGCTCCAGTCCTTTCCACTATGGGAACTGGCAAGGGACACAGCCCAACACCAGGAGCAGGGTGCCCCGAGGCAAGCAGCTTCGAGGTACCAGCTTCCCCTGGGTTCCATTTCGTCTCTGTCCAGGCTGGCTTTACAAGAAGGCTGAAAGATACTGGTGCTGAAGATACTGACTCCAGTTCCCTGGGTGTCCCTGGGACCACCTGGTTCTGAGCTCCGTGACATCCCTCCCTGAGCTGGTGGCAGGCAAGTCTTGCACAGTGCTGAGGCTGGTGGCTCCTGTGACAGTTCGTTTCCTCCAAGGCAGCCCTTCCCTTGGTGTCAGGCTAGAGAGAGGCACCCAGAGTCCTCCAAATCTAACTTTTTTGTGCATGTGACCGCCCCCCAGCACAGGCATGTCTCCTCACCATGTGTCTTAAGAATACAGCATAAAAATGCCTCTGGAGGTGGGCGAAGCCCATCCAAGCAAGTATCACAAATGCATGGAATCTCCTGGAAGACGAGGGAAGAGAAAGGACTACACTTCCTGTTGGAAAGTGTCTTTTTGCAGGGTGCAAAGTCTTTCTCGAGGAATTCTCGGGGGCAGGGGAGGCAGCTCGCGTAGCCACTCTGAGTGTGACGAGCCACCAAGCCTGTGCCTTTGCAAGCTCCATCGTTCCCAACAAACTCTGAAGCAGTTACGGTAAGCAGTGGTCACACGCTGCCTCTAACTCCTCAGAGCAACCATTCCTGGGGCTTCCTTTGCATCACATAACATTTGTCTCCATAGATTAGCTGTTCACTAGAAAACGGACTGTTCTTTGACTTCAGCCTCGATCCAATGAACACACACAAGAAGAAACTGTACGAAGGACTTCTGACCCCCGTGGCCCCAGTCACACTTGCGTCTGGGTCCTCAGTCTGGGCATCCCTGCCTCTGTGACCTTGGTACAGGTAGGTGTGTCCATCCCTAGAAGCGCACCCCCAGCAAGCTTCCCACTTCCAAGCCTGAGACTGACCAGCAAGGGCATTGTGGTGTGCTCATAAGACAGAGAAGCTTCCACAAGGTGACTTTAAAGTAAGGTTCTTGGAAGTTCAGATGTGTTTTCTAGAATGTTCTCTACGGCCCTCTGTGCTTCTTAACTACAAAGTAGACCATGATCCCAGGGATGTCTCCAATTTTTTAATTTTGTTTTGGAAAGGTACGGGATGCTGAGCATACAGTAGCATACAGATCTGTGTTTGAGTGAACATAACACTGTAGGCGGAGGTGTAAGAGCCACTCTAAACGAGTTTATTCACCCAATGCAGGACCCCAACCACACAGCCAGACACACAACGGAGAGCAGTGAACGACACGTTAATCTCACCAACCCCTTTCTGCTAGCGGTTCTCAGCCGGTTCTGGCACTGTGCTAGAAGCAAAGACACTGCAGTAGAGTCTGCTGGGAAAAGCTTGCTTCCATACAGCCTCTTTGGGGACAGTGACTAGAACTTTCTGATGTCTTCCAGAATCAGTTTCTGATGCTTTTCCACATCAAAATGAGCATTCAATTCTCCCATGTAGTCACCCTCCACACTACAAAAGGTAAGATGAGAATTCCTATTTTACAGTGAGTAAATCAGGCACAAAACCACTGAAGCAACTTGCCCAAGATCACATCACTCCTAGGTCCTGGAGCCAGGCCTTTCTCAGATCTGCCTGGGTCTGAAGACAAGTCGACCTCTGCCATCACCTCTACAGAGAAGCTATTGGGTGCAATGTAAGTTATCCCTGTGGAGAAATGTAATGATTATGGAATTATTTTCATGACAATAGTCATGACCGCATAATGTCAGGATTCTAAAAGTAAGTCTATCACTGTTGACCCAGGATCAGTCTTCCAAAGGCATGCTTTTACATTCAACAGTCTGTGGTTATGAACATACAGAGAAAAAAATTTAAAAAAATGATCATGGTAATTAGGTCACAAATGCCAAGGTCCTGAAATGATCCACAGGCTCTGGCCCCTTTCTCCATCACCAGGTTAACCCGTGCCCCTGGGCCCCACAGGAACCAGGGTGAGAGGAGGGTGCCCCAAGGTTCTTCCATCAGAAAGGCTCTTGCCCTGGTCCCATCTCACCCTATTTCAGAAGTTACTGTCCCAGATTCTTCTCTGTCAGAGGTACCATTTTGTTATTATGCATGATGCATTTTCCCTCCCAATATGTATCAGGATTATAATTAAATGGTTATTTGTGTAATTATTTGCTTAATGCCCATTGCTATCCATCACAACTGCCAAGAAAGCCTGTTCAGGATGCTCACTGCCCAAGGCTGCCCAGTGGAGGAGGGAAGCTTGCTTCTGCTCACCTGGCCCTGTGCCTTGGGCTACATCCACTGGGAGGAAGACACTTCTGCCTAACTGGCATAAGGCACCGGTGTACTGATCATGGCCCTGCCCTGTGAACTCTTTGATTACATGCCTTGTTGCTGAATTTCCCCACTGCCTCTCCCTGAAGGCTTGGCACAACTAGACTCTCATAAGGATATGCAGAATAAGTGTATGAATGATTAAATAAACTAATGAATGAATACCTTTTGAAGTTTGAAGTATACTGGGAGCTTTATCAAAGACAGAAACCAAACCATTAGCTCACAGGGTGCATTGGACCCCTGGCTTTGGCCTCAGTCAGCAAGTGCCACTCAACTTTCTTCTTTTGTGTATGTGTGTGTGGCAGGGGGAGGGGGATGGGAACCAAGGATTGTTCTGAAAGAAAACTGCTCAGGATCTGGTTTTATTTGGAAGATGTTGCAGACAGCTTCAGGTTCGCTGAGATGAACTTCCAGACCAGGCACAGTTATGGAGGAAGGGATATTATTTATTGAAGCTTACAGATCCAGGGGAAGTTCCATAATGGCAAGAGAAACGGCCTGCTCTCCACAGGGCCAAGCAGAGAGAACAAAGCCAACCAGCCAGCCAGCCACCACAGAGCAAAACTACTACAGCCAAAAGGTCACACAGCAGACTTCAGGAACTCCTGCTAGACACATTTGCATATCTTTACAATGGAATCTCAAACCATCACCACACCTTAAGACCGGCCCCCAGTGACCTTGCCTCTAGCAAGGTGATTGCAGATGCAAACTATAAAATAATAAAACACTGAATATATTGGGGGACATATATTCAAACTACCACATTCCGCCCCTGGCCCCCAATATATTTAGCTCCTGGCCCCCAATAGATTTATAACTATCACACATTGTAAATTGTACTCAGTCCAATTTCAAAGGTTCTCACAGTCTTGATCAACTTAAGATAGTGAGTCCTGTACAATCAAACAAGTTAAATACTTTCAACATGTAAAGGCACAGAGTAAACATTTTAACTGTATAAGGAATAGCAAGGAGAGACTAAAACAATGCAAACTCAATCACCATCAGCTGTCATCAAACTTCTGCAGTTCAAGTTCAATATAACCAGAGACTGACAGTCTCCAGGTTTTCGAATTCCGCCCCTCCAGCTGGGCAGTCACCAGGGAAAACTTTCATCCCATGCCAACACTGCACTCCATGGTATCCCTTTTGCACAGTCCTGGTATATCCAAAACATCTTTAGGTCTCCATGCAAACCACGGTCCATCTTCCAAAGGCTCTTCCAGCCTATTCCTGAGGGTCTTCATGCCCTACCTCATGCCGCATCTCAGCAGCGGCTCCTGGAACCGTGTGCAACTCATTACCATTCTATGCATTTTTCATATTTCCAAAACTAATACCAGGTGTGCAGGACATAGCCATATTCTTAATCCAGGGACAAAATAAACCATAGCCTTGAAAAGCAGGTTCCTTCTCCAGTCAGCTCTTTCCAAGAGTTTGCATTTTTAACAGTCTTTCCTCAGGCATCCTCTCCATTGTTTTAATGTAAATCAAGTCAGGCCACCTTCCTTCCACCTTCCTTAAGATTGCTAATGTGTCAACAATAGCAGCTTAACCAGTCTCAGTGCCTCTACCTTTAGCTTGCTTCAGGTTTTCCAACTCAAAATCTTAAAATCTCAGTCCGCTATCTTTAGCCAAGCACATCAGTCCATTACAAATTTAACCTTGATCAAACTTTCTGGGCCTGGATAGCAGAATGTAGCCATCCCTTATGCCAGTAGCCCAGTTCCAACAAAGTCCTCTGCAGTCTTTCCTTCCCCTTAGAAAGCTCATAAGCCAAGCCTCGAAGTTCAATACTGTCTGCACTTAGCATTCTCAAACTCTCATCAGAATAGTCCATAAAACTTGGCTTACCACTCCAGAAGGCATCTTCAGTTGCAAGCACCAAGTCCATGCCCATTCCTCCAAAACAAAGGTTCCAAAAGACGAACATCCACACGATCTGGTTCATCTCACCCCACTCCTGGTACCACTTTACTGTTGCAGACAGCTTCAGGTTCGCTGAGATGAACTTCCAGACCAGGCACAGTTATGGAGGAAGGGATATTATTTATTGAAGCTTACAGATCCAGGGGAAGTTCCATAATGGCAAGAGAAACGGCCTGCTCTCCACAGGGCCAAGCAGAGAGAACAAAGCCAACCAGCCAGCCAGCCACCACAGAGCAAAACTACTACAGCCAAAAGGTCACACAGCAGACTTCAGGAACTCCTGCTAGACACATTTGCATATCTTTACAATGGAATCTCAAACCATCACCACACCTTAAGACTGGCCCCCAGTGACCTTGCCTCTAGCAAGGTGATTGCAGATGCAAACTATAAAATAATAAAACACTGAATATATTGGGGGGGACATATATTCAAACTACCACAGAAGATGTGGTAAACGATACCTAGGCTACAATACTCAAAGACTTGACCAAAAGACCGCCCTTTTAAAGGACAAGGGCGTGAGCCAGTTTCTTACAAGGTCACCGACCACTTTAGTGTGGGGGAGGGTCCTCCACTGGGATTGCTCAGGGGTGTCAACCAAGAGCTCCACCTGCCCCCCAGTAAGTAAAGCAGAAAGAAAGTCAGACTCAGTCTATCCTCCCCTCCCCCCCCCGCTTTCTCCTCTGTCCTTTTCTCCTTCCTTCCTTTTCTGAATGGACAGGCTGTAGCATTCCTCTCGACCCAGAAAGCTGAGGTAGATCGTCCTAGGAGAGAAAATGACTTGAGTCTGAAACGGAATCCATTTCCCGGTGGTAATAAGTGAAAAGAGGCTCCCCCGAGAACGTGTAACTTCCGAAAATGTGGGCACATTAAAATACACTTGCCGAAGGTCACGGCTGAGGAGTGAAGGAGCTCGTTTCCACGGCCCCGGTCCTGGGTTCAAGCTTTGGGGTGAGAGCCACCTAATGCCCAGGTGCTCCTCTGGCTCTCTGCAGTCCTAAGCTAGGATCCCACAGCTCTGCAGGAGGAGGTGGAGGGGCTCTGGTATGCACCAGGATGCTCCCATGTGCCTGCCAGTCCTGGATGCTCCACACCCTTCATCCTGCCAAGACTCACATCTTCTGCAGGCGCCCTCTTGGGAAGTGACTGCAATGGAAGCTGAAGAGTACCACAGATCTCTTATTGCAAAATAACTGGCAACCACATCCCGACCCTTTCAACCCCTCTGCGATGAGGAAAAATCCCAAGCAGTGAACCTCAGGGTTATTTCTCACTTACCTTGTGACTCCACAAGAGAGCTGACCACATAAACCATAACTTGGATCTCATTCTTACTAGAAACAAAGACAGGCATGGGATATTCTATGACCGTGATCTCAATGGCAACAGTGGGGTCCTAAACACACATTTGTAACATACATGCACCTTTAGTGAAAGCATTATCCAAGGAAGGGAAATGAGTCTGTTCAGTAAATAGTTATGGCATCTATTATGAGCCATCCCTTGTGCCAGACACTGGGGAACCGCTCAGGGTCAAGGTACAGTTCATGACCTGATGTAGCTGAAGGTTGATGTTACACACCACCCAAAAAAATTAACAAATAAACCGTGCTGACGATGAGAGCTTCAACTAAGTGCACTGACCAATAAGGAAAGAAACGGGCAGGGATTTCAGGCTAGAGTCTTTGAGAGACCATAGGGAAGAGCCCAGAGTATGCAAGAATAAGCCCTGGAAATGCCTCAGTTGGAGGTTCCCTCAAGATGAGATCTGGAGCTACTTTCAAGTGCCAGCATGATGTTAGAAAGATGGGCTCGGGAACACTCAATGGAGATATGACCAGCAGGGATTGAAAGCCAACAGACGTGCTATGGGCACATAGGCACCCTGGGCAGGAAGATCAAATCCACTGGGGACTCTGGGTGCCAGGCTGAAATACACACCTCCAACTCACCCCATCTTGGGAGCCAGAGCTGAGGTCTCACCCATGATCCCTAGTCATCAGTGGCTGAGGGCGTCTCCAGGTGGTGAATGGACATTGATTCCCTACACACCTGTCTGCGATCACAAGCTAGGAGCGTCCCTGGATAGGAAAGGTGGAGGTGCTGAGAGCTAGAAATCAGACCAGTGTTTAGGAATGGAGGGAGGGTGGAGCGTGTGAATTCCGGCAAGGTGTGACATCACGTGGAAAGGAAGGAAAGATGGGGAGAGCGCAGACCAAGAAAGGAAAGAACTGGACAGCCGTGTGATAAGGGAGCTACCTAGAGTTGTAAAGTTCAGATGCTGATGTCAGGTGATCCAGGTGTAAGTGTCAGCTCTGTGACAGACTGTCTGTGTGTCATTTAGGGCTGATTATTGTCCTCTCTAAGGACTAAGTGGGACTCTTAAGGTCCTTAACATAATGTCTCAGATATTCCATGTGTTTTACAATTCATCCAGAGGATAGGCGTGGGGCTGGGATGCAGGAAGAAGGGGAGGGAGAGGATCTGAGGCTAAAGAAACAGCAATGGCTGAATGATGCAAGGTCTCAGCAATGTGTTAAAGACTGGGCTTGGGACAGACAGTGCTTAAAAGATGAACTACAAATGGCCAATAAACCTAGGAAAACATATCCAACCTCACTGTCAGAGAGATGTAAATTAAAAACACATTGAGGATCCCTCTGACCCCAGTCAGCACGGCAGTCACTAGAACAACAACAAATCTAGTGCTGGAAAAAATGTGGATCGCAAGGAATTCTTACACATTGCTGGTGGGAATGTAAACCAGTTCAGCCACTATGGAAGTCAGCATGGGAGTTTCTCTATAAACTAAAATTAGATCTTCAATATGACTCACTTCTACCACTCCTGGGGGTTAATCAAAGGATTCCAAGTCAAGATATCACAGATAAGTAAGCATGAATGCTTATTGCAACACTGTTCATGACAGCTAAGTTATTGAAACAACCTAGGTACCCAACAACAGAGGAATAAAGAAAATGTCACACACACACACACACACACACACACACACACACACACACACCACAGGACGTTTTTTCAGCCATATAGTACAAAGGCACCATTTGTAGGAACATGGAGGCAATTGTAGATTATCATATTGGTGAATTAAGCTAGTCTCAGAAAGACACATATCACACGCTCCTGCTCATATGTGGTTCCTGGATTTTACACGGCGCCATAAGACCATATGTGTGTGTATGACATGAGATTAGAACTAACACTGTCTAGGGGAACAAAGGGACCAGTGGGAGTGGAGGAAGGGTGAGAAAGGGATGGGGATGTGTTCCACATACGACACATACTTATATGAGCACTTAAAAAAAGAAATTTAACTAGGCATGGAGGGGCACACCTTTAATCCAAGCACTCAGGAGGCAGAGGTAGGAGGATCACTGTGTGTCTGGGGCCAGCCTGGGACTACTACACAGTGAGTTCCAGGTCAGCCTGGGCCACAGTGAGACTCTACCTAAAAAATTATTAATTAATTAATTAATTAAATTTTAAAGGATAATCTGGGTTTTAGGTTTGGTGCTTTGGAAGCCACTGAAGAGCTTGTAGTGAGGCGGGAGCTGAAATGATTGTTGTAGGATGCCCCAGTCTCTAAACGATTAAAGCCTTCTCCCACTTCTATGTCCTCTATGCTAGGACTAAGGCTGGCACAGGAGGGAGGACCATTCAGCAGTCATTAGGAACACTCCAGAGGCTGATGGGAGGGAAGACGCACAGTTCTGAATCATCCCGGATGACTGTGGATTTGCTTCATTTTCCTTTAGCAGGCGTTGCTCCCTGACCACGGTGGCTCGGGCTGCCATCCAAATGAGTCTGTATTTTCCAAGCAGACGCCAACAGTGAGGAGGGGTGGCCCCCAGGCCCACTGGGGAGGCATCAGGAAGTAAGACTGCAGTAAAAAGTGTTCGATGGAGCTGGAGAGATGGCTAAGCAGTTAAGACACTTGCCTGCCAAGCCTAAGGACTCATGTTCTACTCTCCAGGTCTCAAGGTGACGCAAGTGTACAAGGTTGCACATGCACATTAGGCAGGGTACAGTGGCTGGAAGCCCTGGTGTGCCAATTCTCTCTCTTTCTCTCTCTAGAGTTCCATTACAGTGGCTGGAAGCCCTGGTGTGCCAATTCTCTCTCCATCTCTTGTTCTCTTCTCTCTCTCCCTCTCTCTCATAAAAAGGCCAGTCTCTTGGACTTGCCTCGGAAATAAAAATAAAATAAAAAGTCTTTGATGTGGAAGACTCACATGGGAATATATGTATGCTAATGAGGGAAAATCAAATATAGTATTGTAAGTTAATGCTCTCTAGATATGAATGTGGAAACACACATGGAAAAACAGCCTGCTGGTTCTGATCCTGAAAACAATTGTGTGAGTGCATGTGTATAGGCGTGTGTGTGTGTGAGAGAGAGAGAGAGAAGTACAGGTATGCACACACTTGTGTGTTTATATGAGTGTGTCGCAGCCCAAGGATAACCTGGGGTGCCATTCATGAGTCCTCCTGTCTCTACCTCCCCAGCTCTGGGACTATAGGCAAATGTCACCATGTCCAGAATTTTAGATGGGTTCTGGAGATCAAACCCAGGTCCTCATATTTGGAAGGCAAGTGTGTACTGACTGAGCCATCTCTCCAGCCCCTAAAGGCCGTATTTCTCTGGCAAGACCTTATTTTAGGGTGCTCATTCATCTCAGAAATGGGACAGTTTATGGAGAAAGGGACAGTGGAACACTGTCAGCTCCTGATTCACCTTCTAATTAGTTCCAGCTTCACTAAGGTATAATTGGCAATAAACTTCTACATATTTAAGGTGTATGTTATGGTTTGGGTCTTCAATACGTCCCCAAGCTCCGTGCAGAAGAGGGTAGTAAGGCGCACTTCTGAGTGTGTCTGTCAGGGTGTTTACACTATGACTGGCACGCAGGAGATCAAGTTGAGAGCAGAGGACCCACCATGTGTGGGAGCAGCACCGTCCAATGGAGAGTGCCCAGATGGAGCAAAAGAGGAAGAAAGAGGAAGCCCACCAGGGCAGGCAAGCCATTTTCCAATGAGGGCGTCTCTTACTCTGAGACTCTTTGTAAACATCAGAATCCAGTGTCTCCAACCTTGCAGTGCAGGCCTTGCACTGGGTTTGTACCATCAGTGCCTCATATTCTGAGGCTTCCCACTTATATATGTATGCATGTATTGTGTATGAGTGTACCTGTGTGTGTGTGTGTATGTGTGTGTATACATATAGATAGATAGATTGATAGATATACACATACATACATGCATGAATATACATATGTATAAGTATGTATAATATCCATGTGTTTATGCATATATATAATACCTTAAACATACATATCACAAATATATATATATATGTATGTATATATATATATAATGTATTAAACATATATACATCATCTACTGGTTCTGTTTTGTTAACAAACCTGACCAATAGAGCAATATTAGAAGCTTAAAGAAGAGGGAAGAAGGGGCTTAGTGGTTAATTGCTTGCGTATGAAGCCTAAGGACCCCGGTTCAAGGCTCAATTCCCCAGTACCCACGTAAGCCAGAGGTACAAAGTGTCATATGCATATGCAGTTTGTTTGTAGTGGCTGGAAGCCCTGGTGTGCCCATTCTCTCTCTCTCTCTCTTTCTCTATCTGCCTCTTTCTCTCTCTATCTTTCTCTCAAATAAATAAATAAAATAAATTTAAAGCCGGGCGTGGTGGCGCACACCTTTAATCCCAGCACTTGGGAGGCAGAGGTAGGAGGATCGCCGAGAGTTCGAGGCCACCCTGAGACTACATAGTTAATTCCAGGTCAGCCTGGACACCAGAGTGAGACCCTACCTTGAAAAACCAAAAAAATAAAAAATAAAAATAAATAATAAAATAAAATAAATTTAAAAAAGAAGAAGAGGAAAGAGGCCATTAAGGGTGTGCTCTTGAAAGGTCTCACTCTCAGGCAAGCAGCTTTGCTCCACCATACGTGCTGCTAGGATTTTCTGCCTCATCGCAGGACCCAAATAACAGAGCCAAATGTTCACCGAATGAAAGCCCCACAAGTGTCGGCCAAAGAAAGTCACTGCCTCGGGTACTTTGCCACTGCAACCGAAAGCTGGCTCTCAAAGGGTTCAGCGTGATGTTCTGATATAGATACATATCGTGAAATGGTTGTTATAAGTTGGTTCACATAGCGATCATCTCTCAGTTATCTTTTGGGGAGGGTGATAATGCATCAAATCCGCTCTCCTGGTGAGTGTATGTCTGCAGTTCATTATTCCCATCAACACTCTACTGTACATAGTGTCCTCAGAACGTTTCCATCTCATGACTACAGGTCTGTGCGTTTTCACCAGTTGTTCCCAATCTCTCCCAGCCCCTCCCATCACGGTGCTGCCCTCTGCTTCTACTTAGCTTTTTTTTTTTTTTTTTTTAGATTCCAGGTATATGTGAGATCATACAGTATGTGTCTTTCTGTATCTGCTTATTTTCCTCGGTGCAATATCCCGCACATTCATCAGTGTTGTCACAGATGACGGAACTTCCTCCTCTTTGAGGCTGGGTAGTATTTTATAGTTGTCAGTTCATACATTAACAACAACCTAAGCTCTTTCCCTACCACGGATATTATGAACAATGCTGTAATAAACATAGAGCTACAGACACCTCTTCCTTTGGATGTGTACCCAGAAATGAGATTGCAGAAACAGATGAACATTCTATTTTTACTTTCTAGATCTCTCCAGACTGTTTTCCATATCTGTGCTGAGTGGCATCCCCAACAACCAAGATTCTCTTTTCTCCACACACTCACTTACTCTTGTTCTCTCTTGTATTTTGGACAATAGCCACCCTAATAGGTATGTAAGGTAGGGCTGGGGAAATGGCTAAGTGGTTAAAGGTGCTTGCTTGCAAAGCCTGCCACCCTGGGTTCAATTCCCCAGCCACCCATATAAAGCTACATGAATATTCATTTACAGCAGCAAGAGACACACACGACAGATATGTAAAGTGAATCCTCATTACAGTTTAAATTTGCATTTCTCTCACAATTGATGATAGATGGCATCTCCTATAGCTATACTTAGTCTCGGCAAATGACTGCTCATGTCCTTAGTCAATTTTTTAAAACTTTAAAAAAAATTACCTGAGAGAAAGAGAGAGATGCAGATAGAGAGAGAATGGGTGTAACCAGAGCCTTCAGCCACTGCAAACAAACTCCAGAGGCATGTGTCACCTTGTGCACCTGGCTTATATGGGTTATAGGGAATTGAACCTGGGTCCTTTGGTTTTGCAGGCAAGTGCCTTAACCACTAAGCCATCTCTCCAGCTCTGATTTTTAACTTTGATGTGCAGAAGCAGTTTAGTGCTTTGTCTTCAGTTTGTTGATTTTGTTTTTACTGACTATGTTTTTGATGTCACACCCCAACAATCACTGTCAAGACCAATGTCACGGAGCTTTCTTCTCATATTTTCTTCAAGGAGTTTATGGCTTTGGGCCTTCCATTCAATTCTTTAATCTTACTGAGCCCTGTTTTGTCTAAAAGAATTCAATTTCTTTTCTTTTTGCATATGGACAACCAGGGTTGCTTGTTATATTAGTTATATTTTCTGATATAATCCTGATACTTATTTATATACCATCAGTTTTGGCAACACTACTTATTGAAGCAAATATTTTCTCCCCATGGAGTGTCCTTGGTTTGTTTCCTTTGTAAAATACATGCATAAGTTGATCTATATGCATAAGTTGATTTCTGGGCTTTCTATTCTTTGTGTTCCCTTGGCTTGTATAGTATGGTATACACCCAGGCCACACTGTTTTGATTCCTATAGCTTTTAAACATAATTTGGAACCAGCAAATATAATGACTCAGTTGTGCTCTTCTTGCTCAATGTTGCTGGCTTATCTGAGGTCCTTTGTGTTTTCACATGAAATTTAGGACTTTTTATTATTTCCGTGAAATATGCCATGGGAATTTAGATAGAAACTACTTTGAATCTCTTAGACTACTTGGGATAATATGGAAAATTTCAAAACATTGATTGTCCAAATCCTTCATACTTATCTTTCTGTGCATCCATTACCCAAAATTGTCCACTACATGGCATAATTTTGAATTTCTGGTTTTGGAGCCCATATAACACCATGAATGACCCATAGACCCAAAAGTGGAGGAATACTTTAAAAGCCAATTATTTCCAAAGGTGAAAAAGGAAAGCACGTATAATATCAAATTCCTTTACAACTCAAGTTCATCCTGTCACAAAGGGCCAAGATCAAGGGCTCCGTTCTAAAAATGATTCACAAATGATAGGCCCAGAGGTTTCATATCCACGTGAAGTAGGAAAAGATAAAATAAGGAGCAGAAGATGTTTAATGTTGATTAAAGATTCAAAATATCAAAGGACAAGACAATCATAATGTGAACATGCCAATAAAGAGAGGCCCAAGCTATATGAAAAAAAACTCTGGAAGAAATAAAAGGGACAAAAAAGCTACTACATAGTTGAAAATGATGAAACCGCAAATGCTACTCTACAATGGAGGCTGGAAAGGAGCAGAGACCCCCAAATCTCCAGACAACACCACCTTAATTTAATGAATGCACAGAGATGCCGATACCCAATTGATGAAGAATACGTTTTTCAGGCCCAAATGGACCCTCCCCCAAATAAACTTTCCTCTGAGCAGTAACACAAATCTTAAGTCAGAAGAGAGCATTTTCATATACCATGTCTTCTAGTCACAATAAAAGTACATAAATATCATAATACTAAGATAGTAGTGGACCATTAAACATTTAGAACTAAACAAATTATCTTCAAATAATCAACAGGTCAAAAATTCTATGACATGGTTAGAAAAAAAACACTTTGAACAGAAATATGGTAAAAAATAAAATAAAATGTATCTTTTTTTTTTAAACCAGTTAAAGCAAGGCTTACATAGAAAGAAAGTCGCCAGGTATGGTGGTGCACACCTCTAATCCCAGCACTTGGGAGGCAGAGGTAGGAGGATCACCATGAGTTCAAGGTCACCCTGAGACTTCATAGTGAATTCCAGGCCAGATTGAGCTGGAGTGAAACTCTACCTCGAAAAAAACAAAAACTGAATGAATGAATGAATGAATGAATGAAAGTCAGTCTTTGAAACTATGAATTAAAGTCCCAGGTTATGAAACTGAAAATTTTTGTAAACAAATTGAACACATATTTTAAGTAAAAACAAAGTAAAAATAATAGGCAACAATGAATCAAACAAAAAAGAAATTAAAGTTGAGAGAATAGGAGGTAGAAGTCAGTTTCTTGAAAGGTTTAGTAAAATTGATAAGCTTCATGCAAATCTAATCAAGAAAAATGGGAGAAATATACTTTACTATATTAAAAATGCAAAGGATCTGTCATCAATGATTTCCTGACATCAGAAACTCAGTATGAGAATATTATAAATAACTTTGTACTAATAAATTCAACAACTGTATGGATCGCTTTAAGACAGAAGTCATCAAAACTCACAGGAGGAAGAACCACTTTCAGAAGTGCTGCAAAAGAACTACCTGGATCCACTTTGAGAAAAATTGGGGGGGGGGGACCCATTTTTAAAAGTTTGGAAGTTCCTAAGTGGTACTAAAGGCATGTATCAAGTAAAGAACACTTATTTAAGAAAATAAGCAAAACTCAGAGCAGGGACAGTCTGTGATCCCTCCCTCCCCACATCCCTTCCCGCCTAAGATGACTAAAACCCCACACAAGGTGGGCTCAGCCCCAAACACTGGCAATTCCCCTCTCTTTCTTCCAGCCCCAGTCCAGAGCTATCATATGTGCTGAGACTTGAAGGAAAACGTGGAGTGTCAGAGGCTGAGCAGAGGGGTGTCCCAGTCTGCAGAGCCCTGCTCCCATGCAGGACCCCAGGGCCACCCTCTTGGAGATCCGATGTCTCTGTTCAAATGTGCTGCAAGCAGTCACATATTCTCTACCAAAGGGCACCCATGCCATCCCCCTGGTTTGCAGACAGATCAAGAATGTCCCCACAGAAGCACCAATATCTAGATGGAAGATTTGACATTTCCAACATGAAAATGAACTGTTACCTAAGGAAGAAGAAAATTGCCCAAAGAAGACTTTAAAAATTACCCATAAGGATGTGGGACTATTTTAACATTGGTCACTGTAGTAAGTTGAATGTGAAATGTCCCCACAGGCTCACGTGTTTGAAGTCTTGGTCTCTAGCTGATGGCTCTGTTGTTGTCTGTAACTTTTCAGACATTGGCCCTAGCTGGCAAAATTAGGGCCACAGGGTTACAACCTGATCCTCATTTGGAATAGAGACCTGTCTACACAATGTAACCAGCTTCCCCATGCTCCAGTTGCTATAGTAATCGTGCCTTCCTCCCCTTGATGGACTGGATTCTTTGAACTGTAAGCCAACATAACTCCTTCCTTATCTAAGTTGCTTCAAGTCAGATATTTTTTCATCACAGCAAGAAAATATAACTAACACAGTCATAAAAGAAATGGAAATCAGGGCTGGGAAGATGGCTCAGCAGTAAAGGTGTTTGCTTGCAAAGCCTGATGGCCTGGGTTCAGTTCCCCAGTAACCATGTAAAGTAACATGCACAAAGTGGAGCATGCATCTAGATTCATTTGCAGCAGAAAATGCCCTGGCACATTCCCAATCCCTCTCCCTCTCCTTCTCTCCCTCTCTCTCTATAAATAAATAAAAAGAAAATCAAAGTCACAATAAGAAATCACTTCACACCCAATAGTACTGCCATAACAGAAAAGATGGACTATAGCCACTAGTGGCAAGAATGTAGAATATTTGAGCTCTCAGACTGTGCTGGAAGGAATATACAGTGGTGCAGTAGAATATGTGTGCAATCTCCACATATAAGCAGAGTCGCCTATTGGTCCATCACTCCATTCTTAGTTATGTATCCAAGGGAAAAAGAAATATACTTCCACACAACATTTTTTACAGAGGTATTTCTACTGTATTATTCTTTTTAATTTTTTTATGACACAGAGAGAGAGAGAGAGAGAGAGAGAGGGAAAAAGAGAGACAGAGAGAGAATTTTCAGGCCAGGGCCTCCAGCCACTGCAATCAAACTCCCCATGTGTGCCCCATCTTGCATACATATACAACCTCGCATCACCTTGTGTATCTGGCTTATGTGGGATCTGGAGAGTCAAACATGGGTCCTTAGACTTCACAAGCAAGTACCTTAACTGCTAAGCCATCCCTCTAGCCCACATTATCCTTTTTTAAAAATATATTTATTTATTTACTTGACAGAGAGGGAGCAAGAGAAAGACACAGATAGGGTGAGTATGGTCATGCCAGGACCTCTTGCCACTGCAAACAAACTCCAGATACATGAGCCATTTTGTGCATCTTACTTTACATGGGTACTGGGGAATCAAACTCAGGCCATCAGGCTTTGCAAGCAGCACCTTTAACAGCTGAGCTATCTCTTCAGCTCTCGACTATAATATTCTTCACAGTCAGAAGCTAGAGACAACACACAGGTCCATCAGCCGATTAGTGGAGGAATAAATATGGCACATATCCAAACAGTGGAAGATTGTCAGACAATAAAACTAATAACTGTTTCATGTTACATCCATGATCCTTGAAGACAGTATGTTAAGTTAAATGTGCTAGTTACAAAGAGCTACATATTGTATGACTTTATTTACTTGAAGTGTCCAGGATACATAGATCTATAAAGACAAAAAGTAGATTTGTGATGGGTTAGGTCTGGGGGTGATGAAGGATGGGGATCAAGAGCTAATGGATTCACGGGCTAGAGAGAGGGCTTAGGGGCTAAGGCACCTGCCTCCTAAGCCTAAGAACCCTGGTTCCAATCTCCAGCGGTTCCAATCTCCAGGTCCCACGTTTAGCCAGATGCAGTGATGCAAGGGCGCAATGCCGCACTTGACCACAAGGGGGCGCACACATCTGGATTTCATTCTCAGCAGCTGAGACACTGCTGGCGCGCCCATCTCTGTCTTCCTCTCCTTCTCTCTCTCTCTCTCTCTGTCTCTCTCTGTGTCTCTCTCCAAAAAATAAATAAATAAAATATTTAAAAGAGCTAATGGATTCAGTTTTCTTTCATGGGAAACAAAAATGTTCAGGAATGAGATGGTGATCATAAAAAGCTAGTGAGAGGCAGGCGTAGTGGTGCATGCCTTTAATCCCAGCACTCAGGAGGCAGAGGTAGGAGGATCGCCATGAGTTCGAGACTTCATAGTGAATTCTAGGTCAGCCTGAGCTATAAGAAAACCCTACCTCCAAAAACCAAAAACAAAAAACATAAAACAAAAACAAAAATAAAAAACAAAGAAAACTAGTGAATAGAATATGCCATATACTATAAACAAAAAACACTAAATATTTTAAATGGTTGAACTGTATCATATGCAAATTTTGTTCCAATAAAGATGTTAAAAAGACTTGTTTTTGAAAGGGTGCAAGTTCTTCTCATTGAAAACAATGCATGGCTGAAAAAAGTTAAAGTACTTCATAAATAATTCGGGGAACATACTGTGTTCACAGGTAGAAACACCCAGTAATGAGAACCCGACTTCTCCTTAGAGCAATCTATTGACTCTGCAGTCACCATCCTAACCCTAGCAGGCCTTCTCATAGGAAACACGCAAACTTGTTCTAAAGTATACGGAAAAATAAATCCCCTACAATTGCCAAAAACAATTTTGAGAAAAAGAACAGCAAGGAAGGACTTAGATTGCCTCACTGTGAGCAGCACTATCCTGCTACAGAGGACAATGTAGTGTGGCGAGAGACACGGGGGTGTGAACAGAGACCAGCGGGCAATGCACACACTGCGCAAACATGCTCACACATTAACAGCCTAGACTTTTTCGAAGGCACCATAGCAGTTATATGGTGAAATGAAAGTCTTCTCAATAAATGGTGCTAGAAAACTGGATATTAATTTGGAAAAAAATATAAACTTCCAACTCTACCTCACTGTATGAACAAAAACTAATGAAAAGCTTAAGTGTAAAAACCAAAACCACACAAGAGTTTTTCAAGGGAAACAAGTGAAGATAGCTTTATAATGTAAGGGTAAGTAAGGGTTTCCTAACCCGACACAGAAAGTTATAATCATGAAAGAGAAAAGCGGTGAAATAGAATCAAAATGATTTCTCATCAAAAGACACCATTAAGAACACTGCTCGGGGGCTGAGGAGACTGCTGAGTCAGCAAACTGCTGATCTTGCAAGCATGCAGACCTAAGTTCAGCTTCCCAGCGTCCGTGTGAAAAGAAAAAAGGCAGGTATGGTGAGACAGACTTGTCATCCCAGTGCTGGGGAGACAGAGACAGGCTGGCAGAGCCCTGGGGATCACTGGCTAGCCAGCCTAACGTACTTGGTGAACTTCCAACAACGAGAGACCTTGTCTCCAGAAAAAGTTACGGCACCTGAGGAACTCTACCGAGTGTTGTCCTTTGACTTCCACATGTACATATGTATGCAAATGTTCACTCACATGCATGTGCAACTGCATGTATACAGAGAGAGAGAGAGAGAGAGAGAAATAATAGACAAACTCCTCTATCACAACTAAAGAAAATACCCACAAAGCATTTATATGACAACAAGCTTATTAACAGAATATGAGGAAATTCCAGCAATTAACCTCCTGAAATAATTAACAGACTTGAAAAGATAATCAGTGAACAGAAATATACATTAACAGTCAAGATGCAAATGATAAGAACACATACCATAGTTACTCATTAAAGAAATACAAATTTAAACCACAAAGAGACATCACTGCACACATGCATAAAAAGACCAATGACACCAAATGTCAGTGGTGATATGGAAAACCTTGAAATTGCCAGCTGGTATGTTTATTGAGGCTTTATTCAAAACAGGAATAAGCCATATGTTCCAAAGGATAGACTAGATAAACCACTTGGGAGATATTCGTTAGGATTACTTACATCTGAGCAATAAAAGGGAATGAATTACTGATCATTACAACAACATGGATAAATTAGAAGACATTATTAGATATCAAAAATTTCCAGGCATGAGCTAGAACGTGAGGAGATGGCTCAGTGGATACAGTGTTTGCCACACAAACAGAGAACTAAGTTCAGTTCCCAGAACTCTTGAAAACAGGGAGGTGTAGTGCTACATACTTGTAACCCTAGCACTGGGCTGGCAGAAACAGAATGACAGAGGACACTCAACTCCCACCAAACCAGAGATCCAGAGACACAGAGGCTCCCAAGACCTCATCTCTGAAGTAGACCTAAAACAAACCCAGCATGGCTCAGGGAAATTCGCGGTAGAGGGGGAGGAAAGATTGTTAGAGCCACAAGTTGGAACATTATGCACAGAGACATGGCCTCTTCCCCATAACTGATCAGTAACCACACTATGAACGATCCACAATCCACACAGGGATAACTGACATCCCCAACGAGGAGGGTCCCTTTGGAAGGGAGAGGACAGGGAGGAGGCTAAGGATGGTATCAGCATGTGCTGTTTACACACTGAGTATGTACATAACTAATAATAAAAATAAAAAATAGGGGCTGGAGAGATGGCTTTAGTGGTTAAGGCGCCTGCCTGCTAAGCCTAAGAACCTGGTTCCAATCTCCAGGTCCCACGTTTAGCCAGATGTAAAGTGAGGCAAGGGCGCAATGCTGCACTGGTCCACAAGGGGGCGCCACATCTGGATTTCGTTCACAGCAGCTGAGAGACTGCTGGTGCGCCCATCTCTATCTCTCCCTCTCCCTCTCTGTCTCTCTCTATGTCTCTCTCCAAAAACAAATAAAAATTAAAAAAAATAGGAGGATGCCTGGGGCAAGCTGACCAGTCAGCCTAGCTTACTTGGCAAGCTCTAGACCAATGGGATACACTGTATTAATGGTGGAAAGCTCCTGGAGAACACTTGAAGTTACCCCTGGCCTCCTCATGTACACACACATGTGCGCACACACACACATGTATACACGCCTACCCAGAGACATGTACCCACATCTATCCACTCATCTGCCCTACCCACAAACACACAAAAGCTCTTCAGGCATGGAAGGGTATACGCTGTATGAGTCTGATTATATGAGTTTAAACAGGAGAAGTGAATGGTGTTTGCCTCCATCAAGGGAAAAAAGACTGTCTGGAAGAGGACAGAAAGGGGCCTCTCTGAGCAGAACACCCTTCGCTGTGATGTCCACATGGCAGAATTTACTAGCTCTAATTTAAAGATTTCAATGCAGTTTGTTAATGGGATGCTAACATGCCAAAAGTCTATTTATTAAAACCACTGTCATCAATGAATCGTGACGGGCAGTGGGTAGAAACAATAGAAAATGGCAATAGCAGTGTGTGCAGGTCAATGTTGGAAAATTGATGTCACAAATACCTGTGAGAAACAATTTAAAATAAGGACAGCCATCATTTGACACACCATTTCAGAGGTTTCTTATCATTGGCTCCATTGTTCCTGGGTCATGAAGAGGCAGAAATGATCATCTTATGGTGGTGGTGGGGGGGGGGGAGAAGGAGGGAAGAGGAGAGGGAGGAGAGAGAGAAGAGAATACATGCCTGTGCTGGTGAGCTTCCTTCTTCCTCTCTTTTGTATTTATTTATTTATTTATTTATTTATTTATTTATTTATTTATTTATGAGAGAGAGAGAGACAGACAGAGAGAATGGGTGTGCCAGGGCCTCTAGCCACTGCAAATGAACGAACTCCAGATGCATGCGCCTTGTGCATCTGGCTTATGTGAGTCCTGGAGAGTCAAACTGGGATCCTTTGGCTTTACAGGCAAGTGCCTTAACTGCTAAGCCATCTCTCCAGGCCCCTTCTTTCCCTTTTGCTTAGCTTGAGACTGCTGCATGTTGGATGGTGCCACCCACATTCATGCAGGTTTTCCTCAACCCCACAGTTATCAGTCACGGGAAACGCCCCGACAGCATGCTCTGAGGCATGCCTTGTGAACCTCTTGGGTGCTTCACAAACAAATTAAGCTGAGAACCGGGCACGGTGGCACACACCTTTGATCCCAGCACTCAGGAGGCAGAGGTAGGAGGATCGCTGTGAGTTTGAGGCCATCCTGAGACGACATTGCAAATTCCAGGTCAACCTGGAATAGTGTGAGCTCTTACCTCAAAAAACCAACAACAAAACAGGTCAAGCTGAGAATCAAGATGAGCCATCATGGAGCCAGGGCAGCAGCTGAGAGGGTAAGTGTGCATATGGCTCAAGCACAAGGATCTAAGTTGAGTCCCCAGCACCCATGTGAGGAAAAAGGTGGATGTGGCTTTTCACATCTGGAAGCCCAGCTCTGAGGTGGACAGAGACAGGAAGATTGGCCAAGCACACTGGCTTAACCAAAATAGAGCTACCTCCAGTATTGGTGAGAGACTGCTTCATGGAACTGAGGTAGAGGAGTAACTGAAGACATCTGCCATCCTCCTCTGACCTCTGTATTTGTGTGCATCCATGCACACACAACTGTGTGCACATGCACACACCACACACACCCCACATACTACATACTATTCATATACTACACTATACACTTATCAAAACATTAAAAAATTAGAAAGGTTGATAAGCAGATGTTACATGTAACATATGACTACTCATTGGGTATCCTGTTTTATATGTTTGAAATTTTTATAATAAAAAGTTGGGATGAAGGGAGAAGGGAAGAAAGATACATGAAGGAAAGGAGAGAGGGAGGGAAAGAGAGTGAATGGGTGAGAAAGAAGTGGGTGCATAGGTGGACACTGGACTTTAATTGTAACTTTTTAGAGAGAGAGAGGAGGAGAGAGAAAATTGGCATGCCAGGGCCTCAGCCATTGCAATCAAACTCCAGACACTTGTACCACCTAGTGGGCATGTGAGAACTTGCACTTGCCTCACCTTTGTGCACCTGGCTTACTTGGGATCTGGAGAGTAGAATGTGGGTCCTTAGGCTTCACAGGCAAGCACCTTAACTGCTAAGCCATCTCTCCAGTCCTTTAATTTTTGTAATGTTTAATATGACCCAGATTTGTTTTATTTTCACAGAAATCAAAAAGCAAATTAACTCTTTGAGAAGGATTATTTTAAATTAATTAATTATAATTACCATTTCTAAAAATATTGCACATATTCAGACAAGAACAAGATTTCTCAGCCTGATCTCTCCTGACACTATGGACTATAGAATTCTATGTGATGAAGGGCTGGAGAGATGGCTTAGCAGTTAAGGCACTTGCCTGCAAATCCAAAGGACCCAGGGTCAGTTCCCTAGAACCCACGTAAGAGAGATGCACAAGATGGCACATGCATCTGGAGTTAGTTTCCAGTGGCTGGATGCCCTGGTGCACCCATTCTTTCTCCCTCTCTGTCTCTGCCTCTTTCAAATAAATAAATAAATGGAATTCTATGTGGTAAACCATCCTGTCTTGGCAGACAGATGTTCAGTCATATCACCTCCTACACACACACACACACACACACACACACACACAAGATATACACACTTGCAACAACTGAAAATGTTTCTAGACATTGCTAAATGTCCCTTAGGAGTCAAATTGCCCAGTTAAGAGTTACTGCCTTAGAATATACATTCTCAACTCAAAGACAGCACTCCCTCCGGGGATGAAAACTGGTTCCTAGAAAGAGGAAAAGGTAATACATGTCATAATCATTTTGAAAACCAAATTCATTATGGGGGGAGGGGAAATCCCACGAGGAACTCTCACCAAAGTTGCTGATTCTCTAGACATCATGAATCCTAGGAGCTTTTATTTTTAAGTGCATTCACAGATATATGAGAAATCTCTGTCATTAAAATGCCATGGTGGGAATTAAGGGGGAAATGTCTAATAGGCTGGCTCAGTGGGGAGGAGACAAAGAAAACAGGTTGAGCATCACTATTCCTAGACACAGTGATGCTGTGAGCACCCCTCCCCCCCCCAGGAGGTGACATGCCTCAACCAAGCCCTCTGGAAGGCAGGGGGTCTGATACAGCCAAATAAACACAGCAGCTTCTCAGCTCCTCTGCAATTGGCTTGGATACTTGAAATGCAGGGAAATTATTTGGGGACCAGAGTGCTGTGAGGTCTCTTGTCATGTCTGCTAATGACCCTTGACATGACAGTAAACCTAAAAGCTTTCCTGTTTGCAATACAGAGAAATCACGCAGGGTATGACCTCAGACAAATGATCAGCCACCTGTCCCGGTTGGACCAATGACCTATGTGGTCTAAGCCCTTTTAGTCAATGCTTAAAAGCAGAAGAAAGAGCTTTTTTCAAGTATCCCATCTACCAGCAGAAACCCCATGATAGCAATTCAACGTCATAAAATGATGCAAAACAAATGAGCGCTGAAATTTTCTCCTGTCCTCATATTTCCTCTTTCTGTCTAGCTGCTTTGTAAAGGAATAGTTGTGCTTGATGCAATTACAGCGAGCATGGATGAGTTCTTATGATAATTTGCCAGTGTGTACTTAAAACCTATTTAGATTCCTTCAGCAAGAACAAACACTCAGGCACTCCCTGGCTAAGTCCCATCAGCGTGGGTTCCACTCCAGACCTCTGCTGTCACAAGCACCATGAGGCCAAACTCGAATCCAAGGACACACAGCTCCCCAGCGCTGATGGTGTAAGCATCACGGTGGGATTTCTGACTTTAAAATGACACCTAAGGGGAGCAGCAGGGTGATGGCTAACTCGATGCCAACTTGCCTCACCATGACCCCCAGCTGTTTGGTCAGATCCAGTCTGGATGTTGATGTATTTCTGGAATTGACGGACTTTTTATTTTTTGTTGTTGTTTTGGTTTTTTCGAGGTAGGGTCTCACTCTAGCTCAGGCTGACCTGGATTCACTAGGTAGTCTCAGGGTGGCCTCAAACTCGCCACAGTCTTTCTACCTCTGCCTCCGGAGTGCTGGGATTAAAGGTGTACACCACCATGCCCAGCTCGGAAGTGACAGACTTTTGCAACCAGTTCATTTAAAGCAAACAGACTCCCACACCCTCCCTCCGTACTACGAGGGCCTCGTCGAATCAGTTGAAGACCTAAGAATAAAAACTAGGATTCCCAAAATTAGAATCTGTCTTCAAGAATACCACACAGAGAGTTGGGGATATAGTTCAGTGGTAGAGCACTCACCTAGGATGCGTCAGGCCCTGGCTACAATTCTGAGCATGGCACAAACCGTGCCACATAGAAACTTGGCCTAAGCATCCAGTACACCAATTCATCCTGCATATTTGGGCTCAAGATTATAGCATTATACCTAAAATTCTAGTCTGCCAACCTTCCCTCCTCAGACTCACCTGCCCCACAGTCTCAGGAGCCAACTCTGAGGCAGTTAGGGTGACTGGGTCCCCAAAAGTGAAGGCAGGAATGTCATTAAGTCTGCCCTTGCAATCTCTACTTTGCTAGAGATGAAAGGATGATCTGACTTCTTCTGATCTTTTGCCTAAAGGAGTTGCCTAATTCTGTTTTTCCACCAACAACCCAAGCCCCCCCAGGGAGGGAGGTCTCTTTTCCTAGAATTTAAATCTAATCCTGACAAAATGGTTGCTCAAGTTCAGCCCCCAGAACTTGGTTTCATGGCTGGCCTCTTCCCTGAGCAAGCCTCTAGCCCAGACCAATCAGCAGTCTCTCAAGTTCACTTGAACCGAAAGGTGAAACCCACCCACCACAATAAGGTCAAGCTCCCTTCTGGCTCCTGAACTTCCACATTGTGGTAAGCTTCCCTCACTGCCGAGACAAGGGGAGACCCCCATCCTTACTCCCCCATGGGCTCTCTCCCCCCTCTTGCCCTCCACATGGCAGGAACTCTGCACTTTCTTCTCTTTCCTTCTCTTAATCTGATGTTCTCTCTAAACTTGACCCTCTGGTCTATGGAGTTGAACTCTTTAATTTCATAAGACAAGAATCTGGGTTACCCTAAATTTGGTGGTGTGTTGGTATACTGGTGTATTATTGGCAAGGAACCCCAAAATTTCTGTTTCAGTTCCTTCAAAGAAACCTCTTGAAAGAAAATAAGATCTGTTTCTCTGGAGAGCCACGGCTCATGCAGAGGAATGTGGTGGCAGCGCCTGAAATCTACCCCACTGGGGAAGACAGAGGCACAGAGTCAGAGATCCCTCTCCAGACCTGCAGGGGACGGTGCTGACACGAGGTTGTCCCTTTGACCCACAGGACGCTGTGACCTTGAGAGCCAGAAGCAGTGGGCACACTGGAAGGCAGAAATGCAATGTCAGAAACAGGGAAGCAGAAAGTTCCTTAAGAGAAGGTAATTTCTAGCTCTGCACTCTGCAAAGCCAGCACAGGACACCACCTCTTGGCCAATTCTAGAAGCCGGGGCTTAACTGAACTCCGAGGCTCTGCTCTGGCCTTCAGTAGAAGGCATCACTGAACAACCACACTGAAAATGGGACGACTCAGTGAAAGGTTGAAAGTGAAAGATTGGAAGTAAAAGGTGACTGAGGAGTATCAAGCCTGTCTGCACAGCCTTGCGGCTTGGGACGGTGCATCCTAGTAGTAGCCTCAAGAGCCTCGAGGTAAAGGCCAGGTGCTAATACTCAGGGCCAACAAGGAAGCCAGCTTTCCCCTAGTCCCCTAGTCAGAGGAACCCAGTCAATGTGTCCTGTGCAACTAGCTCTAGCCATTCTGACCCAGTAAGAAGACACATCCAGCAGCACCAGATGCACGCCTTTAATCCCAGCAATTGGGAGGCAGAGATAAGAGGATTGCTGCAAGTTCAAGGCCACCCTGAGACTACATAGTGAATTGCAGGTCAGCCTGGGCTAGAGTGAGACCCTACCTCAAAAACAAACAAACAAACAAACAAACAAACAAACAAACAAAAAGCTTCATACCAAGGCATGGCGAAACCTGCAAACAGAGATAAGAGCTATTACATATGAGAGGAAAAAGCGATTAAGGCATTAGCTTAAAAAAAGCAGAGTTAGAGAAATAACTCTTAAAAACTAAAAAAAAAAAAAAGTAAGAATTATTATGGCAGGCCTATGGAAGGGTTAATAGACATGATTTTTAAACCTCTAAGAGGGGAATATAGAGACCAAAGAGACAGGTGATGACAAAGAAAAGAGAATTAAAGAGGTAAGGCACAAATCTGCCTATCACAGGTGCAGAGAAGAAACAGAGGGCACAGAAGTGACAAAATTTCCTTGTTAAAAGGACTCAGCGAGTGAAACGCGGACAGAAGACACAGAACAGAAGCTGAGTAAGACACAGCATTGTGAAACTTCAGCTGACCAGAGGGAGATAAAGGGTCCTAAGGGGGAAGGAAGGAAGGAAGGAAGGAAGGAAGGAAGGAAGGAAGGAAGGAAGGAAGGAGAGGAGGGAGGGAGGGAGGGAGGGAGGGAGGAGGGAGGGGAGGGGAGGGAGGGAGGGAGGAGGGGGGGGGAGGGAGGGAGGAGGAGGAGGAAGGGGAAGGAAGGAAGGGGGGGAAGGAAGGAGGAAGGAAGGAAAGGAAGGAGAGGAAGGAGGGAGGAGGGAGGAGGGAGGAGGAGGAAGGAAGGGGGGAAGGAAGGAAGGAAGGAAGGAAGGAAGGAAGGAAGAAGGAAGGAAGGGAGGGGAGGGAGGGGAGGGAGGGGAAGGAAGGGGATGGAGGAAGGGAAGGAAGGAAGGAAGGAAGGAAGGAAGGAAGGGAGGGAGGAGGAAGGAGGAAGGAAGGAAGGAAGGAAGGAGAGAAGGAAGGAAGGAAGGAAGGAAGGAAGGAAGGAAGGAAGGAAGGGGGAAGGAAGGAAGGAAGGAAGGAAGGAAGGAAGGAAGGAAGGAAGGAAGGAAGGAAGGAAGGAAGGAAGGAAGGAAGGAAGGAAGGAAGGAAGAAAACAAAGCAGAAGAACGCAGGGCCCTCGGACATGTCTCAGATGGAGATCCCAAATGGAAAGAACCGTCCACCTTGGTTTCCACACTGAGACACACCAAGCTTGAGAACCTTCAGCGATGCCTTTTCTGTGCATTCCCTGGTAGAGAACTACTGAGGTGCTAGAGCTTCTCCAAGGCCGCCCCTGATTACATCCTCAGTCCCGAAGGATGGCCTTCTTGCACTCATGTTTGACTTCATCCTCAAGGAGGAGGATGGGCCAAGGACTGTCCTTGTTCCTTCCTCACATGCTTAGTCAGTACCTTCCAAACACCAAGGGCTTCTAAAGTGTTTGCTGAGTATCTGCAGACAGACCTTTTATGCCTCTTTCGACCTTCTCTGCCGCTTCAAAATGTATCCCACGAACAACTGTGCTTCTTCATATAATGATGATCCAAAGTAAAGCATGTAGGGTTGTAGCTATGTTAAGCAATTGCTGAGAGGGGAGGGAGGAAGGGAGAGAGGAAGAGGCAGAGAGAGAGAGAGAAAAAAGAAAGGAAGAAAAGACAGAGGAAAAGAAAGAAAAAGAAAGAAAGAAAGAAAGAAGAGAGGAGGAAAGAAAGAAAGGAAAATGGAAGGAAGGGAAGAGAGGGGAGGTAACAAAAAGAAAGGAAAGAATCACACATACATTTTGAATGTAATGGTCTTGATTCAGAATTGCTGGTTAGTTGGAGACAGGGTCTTATTACACGTCCCAGACATGCCTCAAAACCATGATCCTCCTGCCTCCATCTCCTGACTGCTGCTATTACAGGGGGTCCCACCACACAAGCATTAGGGATGTTTTATAACACTGTTGGTTGCAACATGGGCCCCTGCAAAGTTAGTGAACTTTCTCTGCAAAGAGTCAAAAACAATTATTTTCAGTTCTGTGGGCTCTGGGTCCCTTTAACTCTGTCACTATGGAGTGAAAGACACTGGACACGGCACACACATTAATGGACAGCTCTGTGTTCCGGTAAAGATTAGCTTACAAAACTAAGCAGCCACACGAGGTGGCCAGTGTGGTGACACCTGGACACAAAGCTGTCTTTGGAGGTGGAAGTAGCAAAGTTCTTGTTGCCTGCATGTATCTAGGATAGATGTTTCTTAGGAGCCTGCCAGTAACTGATGGTCTGTTTTTCCTAACTCTCTTACATCTATACTCCCCTGGAAGTTGAGATGAGGGCTGGAGAGATGGCTTAGCGGTAAGGCACACTTGCATGCAAAGCTAAAGGACCCAGGTTGGATTCCCAGGACCCATGTAAACCAGATGCACAAGATGGCACATGCGTCTGGAGTTCACATGCAGCATCTGGAAGCCCTGGTGGGCCTATGTGCCTTCTCTCTCTCTCTCTCTCTCTTTCTCTCTCCCCTCAAATAAATAAAAATAATTTTTTTAAGTTGAGGTTATACCAAGAGAGAAAAGTCCTGTTGTGAATACTTTTGCCTTCAGGGGAAAGCAAGGTGCTCAAGTTTTTGTTGGCCTGAAAGAAACTCCTTTCTCTGTGCACTTGTGGTCTCTGCCTTTTCTTTTTTTTTTTGTTTTTGTTTTTGTTTTTGTTTTTGATTTTGTTTTTGTTTTTCGAGGTAGGGTCTCACACTAGCTGTGGTAGTTTGAATATACGTCCCCCAATATATTCAGTGTTTTATTACTTATAGTTTGCATCTGCAATCACCTTGCTAGAGGCAATGTCACTGGGGGCCGATCTTAAGGTGTGGTGGTGGGTTTGAGATTCCATTGTAAAGATATGCAAAGTGTGCCTAGCAGGAGTTCCTGAAGTGTTCTGGGCTTTTTGGCTGTAGTTTTGCTCTGTGTGCTGTGTGGCTGGTTGGTTTTTCTTTCTTGTCTGGTCCTGTGAGAGCAGGCCGCTTCTCCTGCTATTATGGAACTTCCCCTGGATCTGTAAGCTTCAATAAATAATATCCCTTCCTCCATAACTGTGCCTGGTCTGGAAGTTCATCTCAGCGAACCTGAAGCTGTCTGCTACACTAGCCCAGGCTGACCTGGAATTCACTCTGTAATCTCAGGGTGGCCTCAAATTCACAGTGATCCTCCTATCTCTGCCTCCCGAGTGCTAGGATTAAAGGCATGTGCCACCACGCCCAGCTCGTGGTCTCTGCCTTTTCACTCAAGGGATTCCAGGCTGCCTTGCAGAGCACATCTCTTAAGTGTGCTGTCATGAGCCTGTGCTGTTTGTTAGGAGTTTGACACATGAGCATACCAGGCTATCGCTCTCTGGATGTTTAAGTGAGATTCAGAACAAGATCCTTTGTTTCCAAAATAAATTGATACTTGTTCTTAAGTCTGAAGAAAAGCCCAAGTGTTCTGTAGGATGATATGAGCACATGGATTATATCCCAGTTACCAGCTAGGTTTGAACAGAACAGAAGTCAGATCCACATCTTCCTAGCCTAGGAGTCATTCTGAAGAGATCCTTTGGTCCAGATAACCTCTCCCAGTCATTCAAGTCCAGCCTAGAAAGTAGACTTTTAAAATAAATAAATAAGTAAATAAATAAATAAATAAATAAATAAAAGGTATTCATAACAAAATGAAGGTCCACTGAGGTCATTCCTTCTGAGGAACAAAGAGGTAGCTCAATCACAAGATAGGTGGTTTGTATGTAAACTGTTCCCCGTAGGCTCGGGAATTTGAACACTCAATCCCCGTTTGGTGGCACTGTTTGGGAAAGCCGTGGAACTTTGAGGATGTGGGGCCTTGCTAGAGGAAGTGCGTCACTGGGGGGTGGGACTTGAGGTTTTATAGTCCAGCCCCTGTGACTGTTGTGCTCCCTAGCTCCTCTCTGCTGCTGTGACAATATGACACTGGCTCTCTGCTTCCACCATTCTTTCCTCACCATGATGGATTCTGTCCTTTGGAACTTTAATCTGAGATATAAACTTTTTCCTTGCCTGAGCTGCTTCTTGCTGGGCATTTTGTTCCAGCAATAAGGAAGTGACTAAATGCATGAGTTTCCTACCCAGCTACCATGGAAGCCAGAACACAGCCTTAATCAAGGTCTTTCTAACTGGGTTCAGAAGCTCCCTGCAAGCCAACCAGAGGAAAATCACATCATTGAAGCTGACAGGCTGGGACTGACTCTCTGTCTTCTGACAAGTTCATTTGAAGGAGCATCTGAAGTAAGAGACAGAAACAATCTGACCCCCCAGAAGTCCATCTAACACAGATTCATGCCAGCCACACATCTACAAGCCCGGCAGCTGATGGGACGGAAAGGAGTCTATGAGAAATCCAGATTTTTTTTTTCTTTTTGGAACAAAGCACACACTAAAATAACCATGTCTGTGAGGTCTGGCCACTCATCTCCGAGGAGCACAATCTGCCAGCTTGAGGTATTCACATAAGAGCTATTTCCTGCCCAGGGTCAACTCAACAGCAGATGCTAGCCTGTACTGTGATCCATGGTCAATTATTTGAAAAGCTCGAAGTAAGGTTTGCTATCTTAGGAAAGGCTTCACTTTGAAGTGCTTTTAATTTTCAAAGCTCCTTAAAACTCAGCACCAGGTTCTGGGAAAGCAGAGCATACCACAAACGAAGCAGAAACCAAGGACAGAGCAAGTCTGCAAAGACATCGATGGGGACAGGAGCTGACCCCACCCTGGGTAGTGCTTATCTCCCGTAGCAATTCCAGCTTGGGAATCCCCAACAATAAAGTTGTGATGACTCAACACAGCAGGGACTCCTCTGGCTGGCATTTATCCCCCCCCCAAAAAAAACACACTTATTTTAACAGCAACTGTGGAGAACACCAAGCTTTACAGAAGCATTCCTAAGTTTCTGTTCTGGCTGCTTCCCACAAGAATCTTATGTCCATGCAGGCAAGACCAACCTTTTGACATTACAACCACGACACTGTCATCTACAAAATTTATACTCTAGAAACCATACCATCAAGCGATAATAAAAATCACACACACACACACACAAAATCTCATAATGTTGTAATTAAGTTTAAGATTTTTGTGTTGAGGCACATTCACAGCTGCCCTTGGCTTAACATGCCCAGTGGGCAATGAGTGGAACACGCCTGTGACCACATCTTCATGTATCACATGGCTTTGCAACAGGGACCTCAGTGGGTATTGTAAGGCAGAATGAACATGGTGGCACATTTGTTCTCCATGGCTCTAAAGATAAAATCCTGTGCACTGGCTGCTCACTATTAGAACTGAATCTCTTTATCTGTTTCAGAGGGCTGCTGCTACATGTTACTACAAGCCTGGTGACTTAATATAACACACTCCCCATCCTGTAGACGGGAATCCAAAATCCAAAGTGAACATGCCAGCAGGGCACCTGAAAGCTTTGTGGAAGAATCAATCTTCCAGGTTCTTTCACCTTGGCAGCTCTGGGATATGGCTGCATCACTCCATCTCTCCCTCGTCTCTGTCTCAAACCTTCCCTGTCTGTCTCTTATAAGGACATCCATCAGTGGGTTTGAGGAACTCTAAATCCAAGAAAAACTTATCTCAAGATTCTTAACAGCTGGGCGTGGTGACACACACCTTTAATCCCAGCACTCAGGAGGCAGAGGTGGGAGGATCACCATGAGTTCAAGGCCACCCTGAGATGACATAGTGAATTCCAGGTCAGCCTGGGCAAAAATGAGACCCTACCTCGGAAACCCGCCCCCCCCAAAAAAAAATTCTTAACACTTGCTTCCTTTTTGGGGGCAGACAAAATATTGAGATTTTTAAAATAAAAAATACATAGAGAGGACTGGAGAGATGGCTTAGCTGTTAAGCGCTTGCCTGTGAAGCCTAAGGACCCTGGTTCGAGGCTTGATTCCCCAGGACCCACATAAGCCAGATGCACAAGGGGGTGCATGCATCTGGAGTTCGTTTGCAGTGGCTGTAGGCCCTGGCGCGCCCATTCTCTCCCTCTCTCTCTCTCTCTCTCTCTCTCTCTCTCTCTCTCTCTCTCTCTCCCTGCCTATTTCTGTATCTCTCTCTCTCAAATAAATAAAAAATAAAATATTTTTTAAAAAATACATAGAGAGGGCTGGAGAGATGGCTTAGCGATTAAGGCGCCTGCCTCCTAAGCTTAAGAATGCTGGTTCCAACCTCCAGCAGTTCCAATCTCCATGTCCCATGTTTAGCCAGATGCAAAGTGAAGCAAAGGCACAATGCCGCACTTGATGACAAGGGGGTGTACACATCTGGATTTCGTTCGCAGCAGCTGAGAGGCTGCTGGCGAGCCCATCTCTATCTGTCTTCCTCTCCCTTTCTCTCTCTCTCTCTGTCTCTGTGTCTCTCTCCAAAAGAAAATACATAGAGAATAATTATGGTAGTCAAACTAGTTAATATCTCCATTACCTTGCATAGTCAATGTGTGTGTACGTGTGTGTATAAAACTCCTTGGCAAGTTCCCAATACACAGTACAGCTTTATTAACTATGACCCTTTTTCTAAATAAGGCCAAAATTACTGGTTCCAAGGGCTAAGACCTCTAAATATTTTTGTGGAGCTTCAGTATTCAACCCATTGCAATCGCTGTCAAATGACAGAAGAAAATGAGTTATTTATTTGAACTAATATGGTGTGTGAGTATGCCACCATGTTAAGTCACTGAAAAGCTTAAGGCGCTATGGCATTGGAGGCTCCATTCTCAGACAAGTTACTGGTCCTGTCTGAGCCTTGCTGACTTTTGTGTGAAGTGCAAGCAACCCTGACCTGACAGGCTGCAGTGTGGAGTGGTCACGATTCACTGGGAGCGCCTGGCACCTCCTCATCTTGATCAGACTCTAGTCTCCTGTGGCTCTGTGCAAAGTGTTTATGGGAAGAAACATTTGTATTTCTCAGTTCAGCCACTAGTACAGGAATTACGGGAAGAAAAAGAAAGATAGGCAAGAAACTTTCCAACAGGAACAATGGTCAGAGACCCAATGGAGAACCAAGGATTTCTCATCATAACAAGCGCCTGTTCATTCACCTGTCGCCATAGTTCTTCTGCGATCAGCCCAAACATCACAACTGCACAGATAGCCTGTGGACTGTGGATTCCCCGGAGCTGTGTTGCATCTTAGTTATTTTTGTATTCCTAGCAACACTTGGCATATGAGTCATTCAATACACATTTCTAGAGTGAACAGAAACTTCAGCTGAGCATAAATAATAACAGAGATAGCTACTGCTCAGTTCAAGTCCAGGTTCTGAGTGCTTTCCACTTGAGTGGATTAAATAAATGATGAACTTACACATTCCGGCTTGGCGGGTACTCCAGAAATGTTGATGATCATTATCACCAACTTGAATCCTCACTCCAAATGGTAACGGAGGAAGTTCTTATTTTGATTTTATGCAGCTGGACCTTAAGGCTCAGAAAGGTAAAGTCGCAGAGCAAAGATCTGGTAGAGCTGTCACAATTCTGACCTGCATTCTTCCTCCTAAACCACACTCCCTGTTCATAGTTCTATATTCTTCCAACTATACAACACTCCTGGCTTCTATCACTATATTCTTCCTAATGTACCACACTCCTGGCTCATATTACTCAGTCTTTTCTGTAGAATGGACCCAGCAGAAAACATCCATAGTCAAATGATACACTGTACTGTGTGTATACACACATTCGTATGCACTATTTAGGTTATGGTGACCTGAGTGTAGAATAGCTCCCTTAGAACTCATTTGAATACTGAATCACCATTTGGTGGTGCTTTGGGGGAAGTTTGAGGAGCCTTTAGGTGGTGAAGTGTTGCTGGAGGAGGTGTGCCACCGCTGATGTTCTAGTATAGCCCCGTTTAGTGCTTTTGCACATCTGGCTTCCTCTCTGCTGATGTGAAGATGTGATAGCAGCCATCTGCTCTGGCCAGGCTTTTACCACCTTGATGGACAAGCCAAAATAAGCCCTTTCATTCTATAAGCTGCTTCTGGTCAGGTATTTTGACCAAGCAACAAGAAAGTGACTGTCACATGTGTGTGCCTGTGTGTGTGTGTGCTCAATGTGTATATACACAATACCTTAACTAAAGGGAAAGATGTGATAAAAGAACACGATGAATTCCTTTTTCAGTGGTAAGTTCTTGGAGTCATGTTGTCAAGGCGTGACATGTCACATGTTACACTCACAAAAGCAACGCATACAACACTGTGAAGTCTAGAGCCTCAATGGCCGGCTTAACACTTTCTGTTGAGCATCTGGTTTCTAAGTCAATCAGCTTACAGAGAAGACAAGTGTGCTTAACATTCTCATAGTACTGCCTTGCTTTTCAGCTAAACTCCCCACAAAAGTAAGCGGGAGAACAAAAAAAAAAATCAGTCTCAGCCTTGAACTTACAGGAGGAATGGATGCTGGGGAAGCTTTTACGGCCCTCAGACACCAGGTCAGGGTCACCTGTGCAGTGCATTTCTGAGTTCATCACTCCATCTGGAAAGCAGCGGTAAAAGAAATCGGGGCGAGGTCTACAAAAGACACCATGGACATTCTCAATGTACAATGTTGCCATCACAGTGATCCCCAAGCTGACCCCGCCTCCCCACAGCCCCGCCCACACTGCCATAACCTGCACTTCAGGACAGCCTGCTGGATGTGGTGAGTGGGGGAGAAAGGCAGAGGCTTTGAAGTCAGAAAGATCTGAGTTGGAACTTTTGCATGCTAACGTTCTGCTATTGTGTCCTTGGGGTGGTGGTGGGGTCTCAGCCTATGCTACCATTAGTTTCCTTATTTGAAAACAGGAAAAAAAAATCAATACTTAGTCTAAGGTGAGGCCTTGACCTATAGGAGGTACATAAACAGAGTGTCAACAGAATACAAATGACTTCCTGCCTCAATCAACCATTCTACCATTCCAGACTCTGCACGCAAGAGCTAAGAACCTCGGATTCTGAAGTTCCTATGTTCTGAGTTTTATGGTGATATCATGCTAATATCCATTTGCGGTTGCCCTTTCTCAGGTAGCACATCTCATTCTTACTAAAATTATGGTCTTCTCTGCTGCCTGGTATAAAGAACTCAGGGACCCAGGCTAGCATTTCTAGTTGAGGCCATGAGATGGAGACCTTTAGAGGGAAGAGGGATGGCCCTGGTGCTGAAGCTGAACCTTCCACAGCAGGCACAGCTAATATTAGTTGAATGCTTGATGGATGGAGACACAGCACCAAGTACCGTATATACATTCATCATACCATGTGACTTCTGTGAGAATCCTTAAGGCAGAACCAGGGGTTGAAGAAGGTGACACTCCTGCCAAGGTCACACATAACCAGTAAGTAGAAACTATGAACTCTAGCGACTGGATCTCGTCCCTGCACACTTCACTTCATGTCCAAATGCCTCATTAGAGTGAGGACTCGCACATGATGCGTGGTGTCCCATTACCTCACAGTAATTCGAATAATGTTTATTGAATGTCTACCATGGGTGAGGCTTGCCTATGCTACAGACACAGACCCCTTTTCTGTGCATCGTGGGTCACATTTGTCACACACTGATTCGCTGGACCTCCCAGCTCTGACATCTAGATAATGTGCCTCAATAACCTACCAGATCTATCGGTTCCCTGACTTTCTTAGACTCAGCCAGTGTTCCCCCAATGTGGTCATCCACCTATCCCACCAGACACTCAGGAGGCAAGGCCCATGAATCGGTACTTTACCAGGGCCCCAGATTAATGCCAGGCTGGGAGACATGGAGGACAACTGCAGTGCCAGGTCTTACTCTGGCAAGGCTTCATCCATGTTCTACCCCTGGGTGCTTGGCTTAGCATCCTGTGCCAAGTGGGTCATCCATAAATGCTGAGGTCAGTGGAATCTGATCTGTCTAAAGCCCAGTGCTAGTAGTCGGGGTTCAAGTCAGGTATTGAATTCAGGGCTTTGGTCTTCTAATCTCTGCAGAGACTGGCTCTCTACCAGAGAAGGACAAGGAGAAGGGACAAACAAGTGGAGACCAGACATCATTTCTCAAGGGCAGTAAGAGAAATATGCCCTAAAGCCAGATTTCAAATGCCAACCCATACATCTCTTCCCAAAGTGAACAATGCATAAGTAATTGTATTCATTTGTTAAAGGCCGAAGCTGACAAGGGAGAGGGCCAAACAATGTCCTGGGGTAGCAGAAGATGGCTCTGGAAATGCCAATGGCATGCCTTGGCCACAAGAAATTATGGTCAGTCAGTGGACACTTGTTTACTCTGACCTCCCACTCTCTGAAGGTGTATCATTCAAATGAGAGAAAAGGTTTGTGCTAAACACAGGAATTTCAGACAAGCAACGATTTAAGGAAAACCAGGACTGCTGAAATCTGCCTTAGACAGTGTCCAGTTTCTACAGAGACGACCTTGATAGTACAAGTCACTGTTTGCTTCTCTTTGGAACTTACCTTCCCACTATTAATTTAATCGTGTTTGTGCAGACTCCATTCAAAGCAAGAGCCAAGGACACAGCTACAAAACAAAACCAATAGATAGAAAAATGACAAGCTGGATCACGAATCAACATCACCACCACCACCGTCATCACCACCATCACCATCATTGTCACCATCACAACTGTCATCACCATAACACCAGCATTGTCACCATCATCACCGCCACCATGGGAATTGCTACCATCACTGTCATCACCATCATCACCATCATCACCATCACCCATCAGCATCACCACGATCCTCATTATCACTACCGTCATCATCATCACCACCCTCATCATCATTATTACACATTATGATGCTATTTAATTTATGACCATAGAGTCATAAAATGATTCTTTAAAAACAGAAGGAAGTTTGGTTGACAGAGTGAAACGTAACAGGGGTAATACTTTAGAGATCAGCCCATAAAATTTCACATCTTTATGCCATGAAATTTATCCCTTCCTTCTTGACTAAAATTCTTTCAGCCTTATTAAGGAGTCCATCTATCAATTTTCTAGCCTGATGTAAACAGATTTAATACCACGACATGTAGAATTTCTTTTACTAGTTGCATGAAACATAACGTTTTTATTTCCTCCTGGCAGCCTCCTCAAACATAATTCTAAATAGAGCAGCTGCCAGAATCCAACTGTGGAAACAGGACATTCCCACCAGGCCACTATCTCATCGTGGCTGACCTATCACCTGCCAACAGCTGTCTGTCTGTTACCAAGCAAACCACTGTTTCCAAGAAGGTCCAGATGGTGACTCGACATGTAAAATAGCAAGAACTTCTGGGATATATTATTTTAAAATATACACTCCCAGGACCTTCTGCAAACACTTTGGAAGGACTACTGGAGGAAATGCAGATTAACCAAAGTATGCCAGTCATATGAGTCACTGAGCTTTCCCTGGAAAAAACCTTGCACCTTTCTCCTGAGGTTACTGAAAGTGCGAAAAGGCACCACCACCACCACCACCATTACCATCAGTGTGATGGAAGGTCAGATACCTGGCATAATCAGTAAAAACCTCGTGTTCTGCTGCTTTGTTGAGTAATAAAACGTGCAAGCTGCCATTTCCCTTTGGCAAATAGTCGCAGCTCAATACTAGCTGAGACTCACAGAAGAACAGAGCATTTTAGGACAAGAGCTTCTGCAAGCAATTCATAGTCATCAAGAGAGACAAATGTGTTGTTCTACAAGCAGAAAGTTCTGCAGAATAGCCCACGCGGTCACCAGGGCACAGGCCGTTTGCTTTGAACAAGTTGTAAGAAACAGAGAGAATAGAAAGGCTCAAGAGAACACTTCTGTCACAGGGAGACTGAACACCTCAGTAAGGTTGAGGAGCATTTGGTCCTGAGTGTGGTGACAAAGGAAGGGTGAGCCTGGGTGGAGAGGCGAACGTGAATCAGCAACATGAGCCAATGCAGTAAGGGTGTGCAAACTGGGAGTGTGGAGGACTCAGAAAGACACTCTCATTGCATTCTGGCACACAGACCATTCCTTCCTGAAATCCCAGCTTTGTTCTGTCTCACAAGCTGGGAATAGGGTTGAGAGGCCTCCTTTGTAGAGGAGAGCGACCTCCTTGGGCTATTTTGGCTATATTCTCCCACAGCGTCCTGGCAATGAACAGACTATGAGATAACAAGGAAATGATGGGGTGTTTATCCTGGTAGGGCTGGCTCAGCAGGCTCGCTGTGGGCTCAGCTCATGTTTATCCGAGACTATGGCCTTGCACAAGCTGTCTGGCAGCATCACTAGCCAATCTCCCATCACCCCATATAAATCTTAGTGAACTTCACACACTGCTCCATCGACCCAGAGCCCAATATACTGCCCCAAACTCTGATCCATGAGAGCTTATCATAGCATGGAGTAGTTCCTAGAAACTAGCTAGAAACTGTGTGGATGTGATACATCTACTCTGTGATCCTTGAGAAAGACAGAGCAATGGAAAAGCTATAGCAATGACTTTAGTGTAGGAATCCTCTCAACGTTCTGGAGTTATAAGAAAATCAATAGCATTTTGTTAGGTAGTTTGTTTGCTTGTTTGTTGTTCTTGTTAAAGGGTCTTCTTAATGGTCTTATTCTATGCCTGGCTGACTTGGAACTCACTCTGTATCCAGGCTGCCCTTGTATTCATGGTACTCCTTCTACCACTGCCTCTTGAGTGCAGGAATTATGTATATAAGCCACCATGTCCAGCTCTGAATAGTAACACACTTTTCAGGGGACCAATGCACAGACTTCTCATGACCCCAGAGATAAGACTGTGCTCAGATCTGATGCTTGATATCTGGACACACAGGGAAATGCATGGTCACAATCAGAGCTTTGTGGGTCTGGTTCATAGCATCCCAGGGTGCTATGAATTTGACTGAAGAATCAGACTGTGTCTGATAAAGAAAAGAAGGGCAGGGGGAGGGTTAATCTAAATTCAAGATATTGTGAATAAGACTTATGTAAAATTACTTTTTTGAATAATGGCTCATCTAGAAGCTGTAGACTGTTACTAGAAAATTTTCAGTACCCGGGATGGGATACCTTCCAGTGAGTTGTTGGCCAAGGAGGTCCTGGTAGCCTCCAAAAGATTAAAGGCTTTTGCAAAAGCCCTTGGTTTCTCTTGAGAAACAGATAGTAAGACCCTATTGCTGAAGACATCTCTTGCCTGAGAGGCAAGGTCACTGAGAAAGCAAGCTGGTGCTGAGCAGAAAACCTTGTCCCTGTAGACCAGCCAACTGAAAGCTGGAAAAAGCTGCACTGCATGCAGAGACAGAAGTCATCAGCAATGAAAACAGTAGATGCTGAATATTCAAATTTGGCCAGACAGGCCCAAGGACTAAATGGGTGCAATAGTGGCATGTCTACTCTTGGGGTAACCAACTGCTCCATAATTGGACTGAAGGCCCTCTCTACAGGAGGGAATACATACCTGGTACTGAAAAACCTAAGCAAAAGTCTATGGTAGGTGAGGTCATGAGCCTTAGGGGTATAAAGCCTGCTCTTGTCTGACTAAATGTATATACTATTCCCACCAAGCTGCCCTGAAAATACTACACTTAATGCTCATATTCACATATTAATGCTACTCTCACTTCTGGTTAGAGAAGCTTCTCTTTTCAGATGGTGATGACCACTGGGATGACCCAAAAGGCAACATAGTGCTGAGAAGAAGGGATGGAGGAGTGCCCAGCACTGAAACACCTCTGTCACACCCTCCAAGGCTCAGGGACCATTGCGGAAGAGGGGGCGGTTAGAATGGAACAGCCAAAGGAAGGGTAAGACTCCTTACAATGCAACTGCCCAGACAGAAATTGGCCTCGATATCCATGACCTTGCAGTGCCTAGCAATACCTTCACAAGACCCTCATAATAGTAGAAAAAGATGATGACATCAAATTAAAAGAGAGACTAATGGAGAGAGGGAAGGGATATGATGGAGATTGGAGTTCTAAAGGGGAATGGGAGGAGGGGAGGAAAATACCATTCACTTTTTGTATGTAAGTATAGAAGTTGTCAATAAAAAAAAATTATTAAAAAAAAAAAAGAAATTCAAAAGCAACAGGTCCCACTGATTGGATTGCTAGGGGCTGATGTTGAAGGTATTAGTTATAAGCATTCCAGAGGATTAGAGGTCTTCTGATGTTATTTTTGCTGATATAGGAAATTCAGTACTACAGCCTTCCATAACAGGGTTCTGCTTTATATAAGCCCACATGTTCTGAAGCTTAAATACCTATAAGCCTGATGCTACATGCAGCAAACACCAGTGTTCTTATCCCAAGACAGCAAAGGGAAGCACTGGAGCTCAGGTGTGAGAGCCTGGCTGAATGAAACTAAAGATACCTGAGTAGACAAGGGACCCCAGAACTAAACCCCTTCTCACTGAGAAAGTTCTGGACTTCAGGCAATAGCAGAAAACACCTAGTCTTCCGTTCTTGGCATCTCAAGGTCATGCTCTTCTTTTCAATCCTTCCTTAGCGCAGTGGATGTTTTAAAACTCAGAGTGCCTCGGTGGCTCTTTGTCACTTTTACAGAACAGGCACTCATTTATTTAGGCCAAATAGACCATCCAATAATTCCACCTTCTCAGTTAACACACAGGAAGTATAATGTTCAATTTTACAATGTCACCCTAAGGGAGATTTAGCTGAAAATGAAAGTGTCTAGAGACGGTAACTTGGAGCCACTTACAGCCTTCACAATAACGCAACGTCAAAAGCCAGTGGCAAATTACAACCACGACCATGAAAGATGGTTCCTACCCACTGTAACTTATCTTGGAGCTCTATTCAAAAGGGGAGGCAGCTAGAACGTAGACTGAAGCAGAGGGATTCCCAAGCCAATGGAGAAGCTCCCAACAGGATGTTCTGGGGACTCCAGACATCCAAACAATACTGGACCTCCAGATTCAGGTACGGGGGACACCTATGAACGTGGAGACACTGCAATCACTGTTGAAGAAACCAAGGCCACGTGATCAAACTCTCAGCCAACAGGTGAGCAACCTGGGCCATACACCTGGTGCAGGCCAATCTCAAGTTGGCCCAAGACTTAGGACTTTGTTTCCAGCCTGCAGAAATGCACTGGGTCGAAGTATCCATGTCAGGAGTCAGGAGCAGGAAATGCAGTGCATATCAGAGGTGGAGTCTGTGGCTGAACAGTCTGCTTTGCGGACAGAAGCCACTACCACTGTGAGCCTGGGCTTTATAGAACCAAAGGCCCAAGGAAGAAGAAAGAACATCCAGGCAGAATGGAAGGATGAGACTGAGGAGAGGAGGAGGGAATATTCTAGACATTTGGGATCTCTGCATGTATCCATATGGTGGATACATGGACATATGCATGTGCACATGTAGAGGCCAAAGGAAGATGCTGTGTGCCTTCCTGTCGCTCCTCTGCCTTACCTCCCTGAGATAGAGTCTCTTACTAAACCTGGATCTCCCTATTTTTCTTTTTCTTTATTATTATTATTATTTTTTTTTGGCTAGAGTGGTTGATAGGGAGCCCCAATGATGCTCCTGTATCTGCCCTCCTCAGAACTGGGGTCACAGGCATGTACAACCATACCTGGCTTTTTAGGTGGGTGCTGGGATGGGATTCAGCCTCCCATGCCTGTGAAGGAAGTGCTCTGCCTGCGGAGTCATCCCTCCAGCCCCAGCGCTGAGTTCCTGATGTCCCCGCTAGCCTGGGAGGCACTTCTCTATGCCTGTCACCTCTTCCCAGAGTGTGGAACGCTGCTTGTTTTAGCTCTGTGGTGCAGCCCCTTCTTTACTTGCGCTAATTTGAAAGGGTGTTGCCCTCTTTGTTTCAAGTATGTAGGACCTAAATAGAGTCTAGCTATATCAAACCAACAACTAATTGTCCAACATCCCCTGGACTCCAACTCCACATAGCACCCCTTCTTTACCAAGACTCTCCATTTTCACTTCTCCAAAGCCTGGTCATTAACATTCACATGTACCTTAGTAAGGAATCTTATTTTTCCAGAGTTACTATGTCATTGGATGGCAGCTTGATACAAAAACAATTTTGGGTTTTTTTTGGGGGGGGGAGTAAAGATTTGGGTAACTTTTATGTGAGATGTGAAAAAATCAATCTAATTCAGTTTTACTGAGGATTAAAATGCTGGAGATTCAGACACAGGTTAGATTACCTTTAGGATTGGCTGTCACTTAAACCTGTCACTTACTAAGCATTTGATTAATATGCAGACCAGAAAAAAAAAAAAAACATTCAATCCTGAAATGTCAAAATCTTGTCACATGCAGACATGGCTCATCTTGGGAAGAATTTACAACAATGGTGTTACAATCAGTGGCAAAGACTGGAACATTCTTCACATTATGAGAACTGCTGAGATGCTGACTTATGGTGACTTATGGTTTGTGGCTCTTTCCCATGTTTTTCTTTTATACCTGACTCTGTCCATGCTTTCCTGTAGCCAATGCTGCCTTCTAAATTGTCCATTTTTATATTAGCCACCAATGTGAGAATGGGAAGGCAGTGGGGACAATGTTTCAGTTTTTTTTATTTTTATTTTTATTTTTATTTTTTTGGATGAGCCATTAGCTACCCGACTGTGTGGCTGAGCTCCTGGGCTTTGCCGTGACAGTGAACCTTCAGCACCACGGACAGCGGCATCGGGTGCCCTCTAAAAATCCCTTCCTGCATATTTGGACTCCTTGCCCTTTAAACTTATCTTGTCTTATTTTTCAGAGCTTAATTTTGACCCAACTGAGATTTTTCAGATGTGGTTATCTCATTAAGTTCCTCCATAACCCCGCAAGCAAAAAATAAGGGGGGGGGGATACTTTACCTAAGAAGGCTTCTTTGATTTCAGTCTTGTCTGTTCTCCGAATAATTTTCACCACACAAATAACAGCCAAGGGAGTGAGGAAAGATATTGCCTGGAAGAAATCACAAATAATCCCTCATGAGGATATCAGCTTGCTACAGAAAGGCCGGTGCGTCATTAGTCCCAGTTAACTTCCATTCCGCTCACGAGTCTAATAACCCCACTGAACTCCTGACCTCAAAGAAAGGCCACTTATCTATACGTAGAAGGCGCAGATAGAAAAGCCCGAGGTCTTATTGCAGGTTATAATTGATTTGTAATTGCTGGGAGCCATGTTTAAAGTGGTGTCTTTTTAAGCAGTAAAGTGCAGTCGATAATTATGACGGATCTTCATTGTCAGCAGCACACCCGACCTGCTCGCCTCTGTGGAAGGCTGAAAGAATTGCAGGCCTCCCATTCGCAGCTCTTCTGGCAACGTGACAGGGTGGACTTGCTGAAAGTTGACCATCTTTTCCCCTTTTGTGAGATGTTTCCTTCTTCTGCAGGCCACAAGGGTGCCCCTCGCCATCCTTTCTCCACCACGCAAATACTACACACACACACACACACACACACACACACATACACACCGAGTGAATTAAGCTGCTGGGATCCAGATGCACAAGGATTCATTACAAAGCCTGCTATGAGGCAGTATTTTCACTAGGTGCCATGATGTCCAGGAGCCTTTTAAGTGCTCTGTGACTCTGATGATGGCCCTGTGACTGTCTCCTCTGGTCTCAAAGATTAAGTCTGGTGGGCTGGAGAGATGGCTTAGCAGTTAAGTCACTTCCCTGCAAAGCTTAAGGACCTAGGTTCAATTCCCCAGTGTCCACATAAGCCAGATGCACATGGTGATGCGTGTGCCTGGAGTTTGTTTACAGTGGTTGGAGGCCCTGGTGCACCCATTCTCTGTCTCTCTCTGTCTCTCTTTCTCTTGTTCTCTCTCTCAAATAAATACCTACATAAGACCATCATAATAGGAGGAAAAGATCATGATATCAAACTGAAAAGAGAGAGTGATTGAGGGGGGAGGGAATATGATAGAGAGTGAAGTTTCAAAGGGGAAAGGGGGGAGGGAGGGAAGTACCATGGGATATTGTCTACAATTAATGAAGTTGTCAATAAAAAAGAAAGAGTGAGACCCTACCTCAAAAAAAAAAAAAAAAAAACAAACAAAAAAATTTTAAAAAAGAAAGAAAAAAAAAGAAAGAAAAGAAAAGAAAAGAAGAAAAGAAGAAAAGAAAAGATGATATCTGGTGACACACAGCTGGTGAGCAGCAAGGCCAGGTTTTAGAGACCTGTCTTTGGCCTCTCCTATGGAGCCCCTAATTGTGATGGTTTATATTATGGGAAACTTGGCAGGACTTAGAGTGATCTGTGAGGGATCAGGTTAATTGAAGTGGGAAGACCAACCTGAACTTTGAGTGGGCTCCTGGGCTGTTTGAAAAGGAGAGAGCTAGCTGAGCTCTGGCCTTCACAGCTCTTTACTTGCTCACTGTGGGCTGATTGGGACTAGCTCTGCTTCCAGCTCCTGCTGCCACGTCTTCCCTGTGCTGTATCAGATCGTGACCTCACTGAAAGGTGAACTAAACCCTTCCTCTCATAAACTGATTACTGTCAGGCATTTTGTCCAGGCAACAAGAAGGTGATGAAGACTAACCTAGCTGTCCATAGTTAGAAGATTGTTTATAACATTCCTACAACTAAGAACGTAGGAATTTATTTTACATGCCATTATTGTACCTTCTCAGTTAAACGTCAGGAGGGACTGAATGACCAGCTCACAAATCAGTCAGTGATGGAAGGTATGGAGATGTAACTATTGGCCAATATCAGTCACACTTTGGAAATAATTATGCATGCTCAAATAAGATGTAACTTTTTTTTATTTTTGGTTTCATGAGGTATGTTCTCACTCTAGCCAAGGCTGTCCTGGAATTCACTATATAGTTTCAGCTGGCCTCAAACTCATGACAAGCCTCCTACATCTGCTTCCCAGCTGCTGAGATTAAAGGTATGAACCACCATGCCCAGGAAGCTGTCATTTTTAAAAAGTTCTTTTAAAAATACTTTTGTTTGTTTATTTTCAAGGAAAGAGAGAGAAGGTATGAATAGGCAGGCCAGGGCCCCTAGCCCCAGACACTACAAACAAACTCCAAATGCATGTGCAACTTTATGCATCTGGCTGTACATGGGTACTGAGGAATTGAACCTAGGTCATTGGGCTTTACAGGCAAGTGCCTAAACTGTTGAAACCATCACTTCAGCCTGTTACTTTTTAAGTGAGGGAGTTGGTGCTGAGACAGACATGGCTACAATTCCCCCAAGTGAACAAGATCTTTCAAAACAACTCCACACCCAAAATCATCTGGAGGCCTCATCTTGGGTCTCTCCTTCCAAGTCCACATATGAGACTCGAGAAATCCCTTTCCCTTGCTTATCAGCATGTCCTGGTGACATGAGTGGCTGTTCTGGTTTTGCAATGCCCCCTTCTCAGCTACGGCTATGAACAATGTGGCTGTTTGAAGAAGCAGCTGATGTCACATGCAGAAGCACAGGACACAGGTATGGAAAGTGGGTGCCTGGGAGGAGGCTCCCCACTGGAGCAGAGGAGGCAGGGACATCCCCCAGGCTGCCTGAAAGGCAGCGCTCACCCATGAGCTAGTTCCAGCAAGCTGGGAGCTTGCACAAGTTGTCAGACAGCTCAGATCTGAATGAGTGCAGAGCTGAGTCCCTCATGTATGCTCGCAGGGCTGGCCTCAGTATCTCAGATGGTCCTGACACTGGTAACTGAGTCACTGCTCTAGAGTTTGGACTTGCACATTAGATGCCTAAAGGCCAATGGCTGGAGCACCACCTTCTGATGACCAAGGTTAGGGTCAAGGTTAGGGTCTATGCACCTCCAAATCCCACAAGACTAGCTATTTCCCATTCCTATAAGCACAAGAGAGAGAGAGAGAGAGTGAGAGAGAGAGAGAGGAGCAACTGACCAAATGGTGATGTATAACAACCCCACCACAAAGTTGCCAAGTCTGTATGTGAAATACAGAACAGGGCTGGAGAGATGGCTTAGTGGTTAAGACGCCTGCCTGCCAAGCCTAAGAATGCCCATTTGATTCTCCAGGCCCCACGTTTAGCCAGACGCAAAAGTGACGCAAGTGCGCAATGCTGCACTTGCCCACAAGGGGGCGCACACATCTGGAGTTCGTTCACAGTGGCTGAGAGGCCACTGGCGTGCCCATTCTCTATCTCTCTGTTTCTTCCTCTCTGTCTGTCTCTCTCTCAAAAAAAAAAAAAAAACACAGAACAGAAGAATGTGACAAAGGCAGCTGACATACCCTGATTTATTTCTAGACAGAAATAAAACCCTGGTGCCCAGGAAATGTTTCAGCAAATAAGAGGGCTTGCTGCACAGACATAAGGACATGTCAAAGCCTGAGACTACCTGAGTTTGATTCCCAGAAACCATGTAAATAGCTGGATGTGGCCACAAGGTCTGCATCTCCTCTGTGGGGAGCAGAGACCAAAGGATCACTGAGGTTTGCTGGTCAGCCAATGTGGCCTATGAGAGACAGCTGTGGGTTCAGTGAGGGTCTCCATCTCAAGAAGACAACGGGGAAGAATGACAGAGAAAGGACACCTCAGGTTTTCTGGCCTCTGCCTGCATGCAAATGGAGCATGCACGTCTACATACACATGTGCATACATTTTACATACATATACTCCCCCCACACACACCAAAAAGTAATGAAAGTATGAGTGGAAGAGTTTTCCATTAGGCCTATAAGGCCTCTAAAAGAGGTTTAAAGAGAATCTCAGAACAGAAAGTTCTGATCCAAGCAGGCCACAGAGCATCATGTGCGAGACCCGCAGGCGCAGACCTGGTATAAGAGGAGAAGGACTCATTGGAATACCCCAGGACTCCCAGCTGGGACCTGCTGGCTGGTCAAGGGCTTTCTCTCAGCACTCTCCCTGCTTCAGCTCACCTGTTCCTCACTAGATTCCCCAAGGACTAGCCTTCACTGAGGCCACTCAATGGCATCCACTTTCCTAAGCAGACACCACGAAGTGTCTTCTCTAAACCAGTGATCAGCCACTTCCTGAGCCCACGCCTCTCTGCTTCTGGGGCTCTGTGGGCAAAGGGCTGAAGCCGCCTGGGAGCTCCCTGTTCCTCCTCTGGCCCTGAAGAGAAGCATGTGTGTGTGGCTGTGAGGCGCTTTCTCACCCTCTCATCCCAGCAATACTGGGCCCCTCCACAATCATTACTTCTTCTTGGCCACCAATATGCCATAGCTTTGGGTGGCACAGAGCGCAGCTCAGAGCAGAGGCACATGTACATTCTTCATCCCCCCACAGCTTCTACGGAATACCATCAACTAAGAGTTGGAACTGGGAGAGGAAGCCCAAAAGATGGCTTGTTAAAAAAAAACAAAAAACCTGGAGCACAGGGAGCTCTCTGCTGAATGGAGGCAGGAAGGAGATACAGCACCACCATACCAGAAGGGCACTTGGAAAATTCACACCTGTGCACACCTGCCACCCTCAGCAAACCAGGGGGAGTCACACCTATGCACATCTGCCACCTTCATCTGACTAGGGGGAATCACCCCCATGCACACCTGCCACCCTTAGCAGACTGGGGGGAATCACACCCGTGCACACCTGCAACCCTCAGCAGACCAAGTCAGAATCACACCTATGCACACCTCAGTAGACTGGGGGGAATCACACCCATGTATACCTGCCACCCTTATCAGACCAAGGCCCAGGGAAGCTACTGTCCTGCTACTCAAGTGCATGGGACAGAGGAAGGTAAATACAGGGACTGTTGTCCCTTCTGTTCCTGTGTCTGTGGCTTCTAAAGATGTCTGCAATTCTCTGGAGGAACCCAGGGCAGGAAAACAGTGAGTGGCTAGTGCTTAAGAGATGAGAACCGGGAGAGGGAATCATGAGTAACCAAACACTGCTGCAGGGTGTGGGGCTGGCTGACCCTCTGCTTGGAGTTCTGCCCACTTGCGATGAGTGCAGGGAGGCTGGATGGGCATTACTAGGGAAGAATGACAGGCTGGCACAGACTGGAGACTTACTAAGGACCATGCCTGGTTTCTTCAAACATATGAACTCTGTCAGTATACCCAGCAGCCCTATGAAGCGTGCTCCTGTTTAATGGACTGGAAACGAAGGCACCGAGGGTTAAGCATCCCATGGAAAGCACAGTTAATAGGTACTAAGGTGGGGATCCATATCAAAGCTGCTTAAATAAAGATGTGTACTTTTAACCACAACGTTATTGCATTTCTCACAAACCTAGAGGTCTACAGTAAACACAGCAAATGCTGCTTCTAGAGAGAGCAAGGTTAGGAGGCTGGCTCCAGTATATGTCACTGGTATGTTAACAACAGTGTCATGGACCGAGCTCTGTCAGAGGTCGTCCCCACAGGCGCCTCATCTTCTAAGGGCATTGTTGGGGAAACACCACGATCACTGAACAGGCCACAGATCTGAAGCTCAGAGTGATAAGAGAAGGCATAATGCATTTGACGAGTGCCACCCAGATCCCCCAGCCTGGGCGGCCATGCTTCTGGGTGGGGTCTGAATCTCAGTGCTCACCTTTGCCCAACAGTTTCATTTAAAAAATGGAGAAGTGTTGGGCCCTGAGCCCCGGGGTGAGGCCTAGTGGTTCTGAGCCCAGCCAGAGTTTACCTGTCCTTGGCCTACTCCTGCTTGTGAGGCCTAGTGCAGCCTGACTAGAGTTTTGCGACCTGTCCTTGGAGTGACTCAGCACCTGAGCCGAAACTGCCTCCGCCCAGCTACTTGCTGACGTGGTGAAATACTATTGGCCCTTACACCTTTATCTCATCCTTTTTCCCACCCTCTTTCTCAAAATATATAAATACCTTCCCATGACAATAAACGGAGTTTTCCGCCCTAGACGGACTCCCAGCTCAATGTGGTTTTCTTTTCCCCAGTGGCTTGGGGAGGTTTTTGAGCTGCGACACCTGCCTTTCCGCTCAGCCTCGAGAGAAGCGGCTGGCCCGACTCTTTCTCTCTCTTCCACTCTACCTGCTGGTGGTGGAGGAAAAGAACCGGCAGAGAAGGTGGGGGTGGAGAGATAGCTTAGCAGTTAAGGCATTTGCCTGCAAAGCCAAAGGATCCCGGTTCAACTCTCCAGGACCCACGTAATGCACAAGGGGGCGCATGCACCTGGAGTTCATTTGCAGTGGCTGGAGGCCTTGGCATGTCCATTCATTCTCTCTCTCTCTCTCTCTCTCTCTCTGCCTCTTTCTCTCTCTCTCAAATAAACAAACAAACAAACAAATAAATAAATAAATAAAATATAAAAAAATTAAAAATGGATAAACTGAGATCAGTAACCAACATTGTGATGACTGACTTATGACACAGCACCCACAGAGTGAATGCTAAGCATAAATCATAGCATTTAGCCCACAGGCTGCAAAGTCAAGCTTGCAGGAGAATGTGTGTGGAGCAGACTCTCAGGAACCTCTGACACGAACTGGCTCTGTGACCTTGAGCAACTTGCTTAACCTCCTCACCTCTGACTTTCACCTTCCTCCTCTATAAAAGGCGGATCATTCAAGTTCACAGATAAGTATCATTGTTGGAACTCAATCCTTTCACAGTTACAAAACTTTTTCATGCCGTGACCACACTAAGTAGTGTGTGTCACACATCTGTCACCCCCACCAGGAGGGATGAAAAGGCGATGTTAAAACACACTTTTTTTTTTCCTTCTTCACAGAGGAGACAGACACACTCCAAGGTGATTTTCCAAACTTAGTAAGTGGCAAAGCCCAAACAACTCAGAGGCCACACCTGCCGACTGCCAAGAGAGCCCAGAAGAAATCTGGCACCAACCAAACGCTGACTTTCACCTTCCGGTGCACCAGATTCCAAACCAAATACAACATATGTCCAAGCCACATCAGCACAGGGACGACGACCCTGTCTGTGGAAAGATTCAAGCATTCTCTGCCTGAGCCCTCCTGAGCTTGGGTCTGAGTCCCTCTGGGTGCAGGAAGGAAGTTGGGGACAGAAATGAACACAACTTTACAGACACTTTTCCCAGACTCTAAATGAATCACGTTTCCAAACACCCACCACTTGTACTTGTACTGAAAGTGACTTCCATTCCCAGCTCTGCTCCACCCAGAAAGTGAGTTGACCTTGGCACTGATGCGAGGTACTCTGCTATCCGGAAGGTATTGGGACGCCTGGCAAATGACCGAATGTGGAGCAGCATGTCTGAGGATGGGGGTTGGGAGACATGACTGTGTCAACACCAGGGCAAGAGAAGAACTGGAATGGACCAAAACTGGAACGTCCAGATGCCAGGATGTTATCCGGGGAGAAGTGTGTCACCCTGACCCACACCTGTCATAGCACAATGGGGACAAAGTGTCTGCAGTTTTGTCACCTGACAGAAAGGTGGGCAACAAAGTGATTATAAAGACAACGCCAGGACATGCAGACACCTGGCAAGGGCCCTGCTATGGGCAAACAATGACGGTACCGTCACAAAGGAGAGAGCTGTCGAAGACTTAAAAGGGGCCTACAAATTAAACTGTCCGTCACAAGCCAGCTTTGTCTCCTCTCCTTCCGCCTCCCTCAACCTGATGATTTTCTGTCTTCCTTTAGAAGCATCTTATCCCAGAATAGAAAAGGCCTCCTATCAAATCAGCACACAGTCAGTTCAAGGCTCAGAGATGAAATCTGGCTGTTATAATCAGGGGCAAAATTGACAAAGGCAAAGGCTGGCCCCAGTGGAAGTTTTCTCAAAAGCCAAGGAAAGAAAAGTGCAAACAGCTACGATGTTTCAGTCGCCTACTTGAGTGTAACCTGTTCTTCAAAGGTTTTCCTGTGACGCTGACCTGTCTGATTTGAGTTCGGTTCTGTGTCTCCAGCCACAGTCAGGTAGAAACCACCGCTTCCTCAGCCCTGCATCCTTGACGCCTGGCACTGTGCTTGGCTCATGGTAAATGCCCTGAAACTGTCTGTGGAATTGAGTGATTATCTGCTAATCTGAAGCTGTCTTCTATCCTTGCTTCCTTTGCCCCCCCCCAAGATCACTGCTCAGGGAAGGCTTTGTCTTGTCACTGGCTGCTGTGGGTAAGACCTTGGACATGTCATCTGTTTTCATCCTGAAATTCTAGGGTCGACGAAAGAGCCGACCTTGGTGGAGTCCGAGAAGGATTAACTGAGAGGCCGCTTGTTAAGTGATGAGCACAGAGGCTGTTCTCAACGAGTGTTGGCTGCCTTGGAGGCTCGTGAAGATGGCAGGATACAGAGGATGGTGGTGAATGTGCTGATGAAGATGATGACGAAGATGATGATGCTAATGGAGCTTCTGGAAGTTTATGTCCTCTGTGACTCTTCCAGAGTCTACTTTTTTTCATATTTTTTTTATTGACAACTTCCTTCATTGTAGACAATATCCCATGGTACTTTCCTTCCTCCCCTCACTTCCCCTTTGAAACTCCACTCTCCATCATATCTCCTCCCTCTCTCAATCAGTCTCTCTTTTATCTTGATATCATCATCTTTTCCTCCTATTATGATGGTCTTGTGTACATAGTGTCAGGCACTGTGAGGTCATGGATATCCAAGCCATTTTGTGTCTGGAGGAGCACGTTGTAAGGAGTCCTACTCTTCCTTTGGATCTTACATTCTTTCCACCCCCTCTTCTGCAATGGACCCTGAGCCTTGGAAGGTAGATTAGAGATGTTTCAGTGCTGAGCACTCCTCTTTCACTTCTTCTCAGCATCATGGTGCCTTCTGAGTCATCCCAAGGCCACCACCATCTGAAAAGAGAAGCTTCTCTGGTATAATCCCAGTTACTTTGGGGGATGGCTTTGGCCAGATTCTAATTTATATTACAATACCATCTCCTCAGGATCCTGCAGAGTTCCTGGTATGCCTCATGCCCAATTTGACTTCCTACCTTTGAAAGTCCCTATGAGTTCCCTTACTCATAGCAAGTCCAAAAAATAAGCACACCAGCTAACACCCCAGACACCAAAAGGCAAGCGTTTTAAACATGCTCTCAGGAGCTCCACACACTCAGCAAGGAATGGTAACCTCGTTGAATCAAGAGTGCAGCCTTCCATCAAGGGGGCTCATTGGGAATACCCAAGAAATGTTAAGTCACAGCTTTGTGGAGATGACTCCTTTAGCCATACCACCCTCCACATGCCCCATCTCAGAAGCTCAGCAGGGTTGGGTCCTGTTAGTCCTCGGATGGGAGAAAGACTGCGTGGATCTGGAAGAATCCTTAGCCTGTCTCTTGGGTCAACAGGAACATGGTATCCAGGAAACAGGCTCTTGGCATCAGACAGTCCCACCCTACCCAGACCCATCACTTGAGGGAGCTGCAGACAGGAAATGCGAGTTAAGGTGCTTCCTGGGGGTCCTATTGCTTACTTGCTCTGTACTTGATTCAATCATCAAAAACCTTTATTCCATTAATTTTATGATTGCATTTGACCAATTACTTCTCTATCTCTGCCTCTCACCCTCCTCCCCTGTCACACACATGTATACCCATGACTCCACAGGCACTAATTACCCAATAAAGAAACAGCTGGGTCAATATCAACTGCTTTGAGAAAACATCTGGGTTAGAAAGTAAGAAAACTCATCTTCACATTAAAACATTCTGATCACATAGAAGAGACCCAGGATTTTATGTATTAAATAATGAAAATGTGAGTTCCCAAAAGAAACCCGGCTATCTTAAATACCACAGAAACTATAAGCTCCATTTAACATTCTCCTCCAAACACCGGGAGGTCTTAGAAGATCAAAAGCTGACAAATGATATCTTCTATTAAATTCATGATAAAATCTAGGAGAGCAGATCTAATTTGTGGACTGACAACATATTTTTCATCTCTGCATTGCAGGTATTACAAATGCACTGGTGCCTGTCTTGTGTGGATATGAAAGTACATGGACTCTTCTTGCCAACTGCGAGAAATTCATCACCTACTATTAACAAAGTAAAAGGTTGAGCTTATTTCATTAGGCAATTAGAGATTATGTGTCAGTACATGTGCCTGAACACCCTTCTGTTCTCTGAGAATCACAGCACCAATTGACCCCTCTGAACCTCCTTCCTGCTCTTACTAAGATGCACATCACTCCATCATGTCTGTGTCTATAATCAGAATCTCTGCAATTTGTATCTAGCCTTTAATGCAATTTATTGTTCAGAAATTGCTCACAAGATCCCAGATGAACATTCATCTCCAAATTGTGTCTTACATCACACGGAACGGAACATCCCAGGGAGAATGAGGAAAAGTGACACACAGACACACACTCCCTATTAGAACTACAAAGTCATTGACCACCCATGGATTCCTTCAGATCTAGGATTTATAGATTTGAGTGTGAGCAGGAATGGAAAAGAAGTAATCCTGTGGCAACACATGGGTATTTGTCATGTCCAACTTCCAACCACCCTCAATATTTTAATTTCAGAGAGATTGACAGAAATCTATTTTATAGCAGAAGAGTAATTATTAAAAAGCAAGTGTAATGAATGATTCTGAAATGCTCACATGATATTGTCACCATTGTGAAATTTGTGACATGGTATTGTCACCATTTTGGAGTTTCTTATCATGGTTAGTTTCTGCCATAAAATCCAAGCGATTTCTTTTGTACAGCCTCATGTGCTCTGTGAATGTTCTGGAATAATCACCTCACTCCCCAGAGATGCAGACACAATGGCACGTCAATAGGAATCCCCTTCAAGCCACTGGGCTGCCATCCAAACGTTTCCCATTAAGAAGGAGTTTGAATATTCCCTGTGCTACAGAAAGGCTCGCTGGTGACGCTCCAAGGAGCAGAAGCATTGTCCAGGACTGCCGAACACTCTGCTCCCAGGACAGCCCCAGAGCTGACTGCTCTGATCTGGCCCCATCACTCACTAGCTGTGTGACCTCAGAAAAGTCCCTCTTCTCCCTAGCAGGCATTTCTGCACTCGCAGGCTGTGGCCTGTCATGACCCCTTCCTCCCCAGTCAGTATGGAACCCAATGATATACTCCTTCCCGACAAGCTGTAAAGTGCATGCAGGAAGTAAAAGGCCCAAGGTTGCCATGCACTGGGAGGAGGAAGTAAAATATCCCCTATAGACCGACCAGCTATTTGGGTGTTTTCTCATTTATTCCAGAAGGGGAGAGACATGGACAACATTCAGGGGTTCAGCCACAGGGTGCTGCCCAAACCAGACATGTGGTTAGCAGACCTATCTGTGCTGTCTAAATCTGGAAGAAAAAAAAAAAAATCCAGGCTTATTCTGAAAGGAGAAGGGACAGGAAATTCTTGTCACTGCGTTCTTGTCTGCCTTTACTATATTTATCAAAATTTGGAAACAGTTCAACACCGTCCAGATAAGTAAGTCCCTTCTCCTTCCAAAGTGTTAGGCAATTGTGATTTTTCATCTGACCAAGCAATGCCCATCAAGCTGTCTTAGAGCTTTTCTCTTCAGGGACCCCTCTCCTCTTTAGAAAAGCAAAGACGAAAGCCTGTCTGGCTTACAGTTGGGGGAGTGGTCACGTCGGCCATGCAGTCATGGTACTTACAAACATGAGGCGGGTGGGGATGTTGTCTGACTGCACCAGAGGGTTTTTATAGAGCCAGATCTCCTCCGGCTGGATGACTCTCTGGAAGGGGTCCAAAAACTCGGTAAAACTGAAACAGAACAGAGAAAAACGCATGAAAGCTGAGCATTCATGGCTGTGAGTGTGGAGACACGTCAGGAGGCTGCTCCTGTACACCCCGGGTTGTACGCAGGGAGCACCCACACTTCTGGGAAGGGGAGGAACTGGTGGCCCCTATTGATGGTTCCAGTTAGTTCCAACTGAAGAAAGAGAAAAGAGAGAGACTGGACCCTCAAACCATAAGCCAAAATAAAACTTTCCTCCTTAACTGCTTGAGTCAGGTGTTTGGTCAGAGCAGGAAGAAAAGCAACGAATAAGGTCATCATTTCATCATTTTTTTACTAGAACCAGGAGTAAGTCTTACAGGCATCCTTAAGGGTTAAGAATGGTAAATTGACTCCCCCTTTTGACGGGTACAGCAAGTTCCCACTACAGAAAAGCAGGGGTGCAGATGTAGCTATAACCTACCTTTGAAACATTTTCTGCCTCCCAGGGGGTGTCATTAATCACAATGGGCATGCAGCTCCACTCTCAGAGACCCCAGAACCACAATCCCCAATTTTCCTCACACATCAGTCCAAAGGCCAAGAAACTTAGACCTGTCCCTGGGCACGTTCATCTCCACCATCAACGTCTCCCAGGTTTTACTTTCTAAAGGGCTGGTGCAATTTTCCTAAATTTTGCGGAAGCCTGGTGCACCCAACCTTTTGCACAATCCCTCCCTTGCCCTGAGTGGCTGCAGTCAGCAGACATCCATCTATCAGGCAAATTATATTCTCTAGGCGCAACAGTGCCAAAAAAGATAGATGTCCCTCCTCCAGCCACCAGCACCTGCCTCTGAGAATCCAGACAGTAAGGCAGATGCTCAGAGAAGCCAGAGCTTAAAAAAGCAAAATAGGGGCAAAGAAGGACACACAGAAGGATAGAAATCCTTGGAGACAATAGAGGGTGTTCTCAAGGGGAAGCAGTGGGCATGCCCAGCCCTAGAAGCATCCTTCTACAAGCTCTTTGGCGGTAGGTTAGAAACCAAGAAATAGATAGCCTGCACGTAACTGAGCCATGAGGCACTGTCCCCAGTCACCAAGGCTCAGGCCTCATTAGGGCCTCCACAGGTGTCATGCCAGAGGGTCCAATGCTTTAATGTGCCCAGGAAATACATGGGGAATTTTGTGACTGCCAACCAGGTGCAAGGAGGCTCTGGGAGCTGGCATTTCCAGAAAGCTTCCTTCCTGGTGATGTGATGATGGTATTTATCCAGAGATGGAATCATGAACAATTAGAGGCCAGGGCATCAGTGTGACTGTAGTATCTCTTTCTCTACCCTAGACTTTCTGAATCCACGTGTGCCCTTAGCAAGACCCCAGGGGATCCATGCACAGGCTGGGCTTTGAGACCCGGTGCTCTCAGAAAAAGCCAGGATTTCCCAACATGGGCCACATAAGAAACAGAATGGTTTTACTGTATCAACCAACTCAGATTGTTTCAAAAGAAATTGCATGCCATGCCTTAACTATAAAATCAGCACTCTCTGTATAAACAGCTGGGGAACATCAAAATAAACACAATAGGGGCTGGAGAGATGGCTTAGTGGTTAAGGCACATGCCTCTGCCTCCTGAGTGCTGGGATTAAAGGCGTGCGCCACCACGGCTGGCCATAAATAACTTTTTTTTAAAAAAGAAAGGACTGGGGGGGGGTGCTTGAGAGATGGTTTAGTGATTAAGGTGCTTTCTTGCAAAGCCGGATAGTCTGGCTTTGATTCCCCAGTATCCACATAAAGCCACATAAAGCACAAAGTGGTTCATGCATCTGGAATTCATTTTCAGTGGCAAGAGAGCCTCATATGCCCATCCTCCCCCCCTTGCAAATAAATAGGAAGGAAAAGGCTGATGAAAGGGCAGCACCTCTCTGGCCACCGGCAGGTACAGACAAGTATTTAGTTACTGTCATTTCCAGAGAATGCAGTGCAGATACGAACATCTTAATGCCCACAAGGCTCTGCAGGGCCATTGACAAGGAGGCCCTTCAGGACTGAAGATGGAAGCTCTTGTCCTCACTGTCAGTGGTATTGAGGCAGCTGGACTGAAACGTGTTTTCCACAGCCTGTGTGTTTGTGATTCAGCCTCAAGTTCAATCCCTGACAGGCCAAAGCTGTGGGAGGTGGAGCCTTGCTGGAGGAGGTGTATTGCTGGGGGTGGACTTTGAGGCTTAGTAGCCAAGCTCCAAGCCCAGGATTTACACTACTTCTACCTAGATATGCGACAAGATGTGAGGCACCTTCTGTCACAGTCAGGTTCGTGTTGCTGGCAGAAATCACTCAACTAAGAGCAGCTTGTGAGAAAACAGGGTTTATTTTTGGCTTACAGACTCGAGGGGAAGTGCCATGATGGCAGGGGAAAACAATGGCATGAACAGAGAGTGGTCATCACCCCCTGGCCAACATCAGGTGGACAATAGCAACAGGAGAGTGTGCCAAACACTGGCAAAGGGAAACTGGTTATAACACCCATAAGCCCACCCCCCAACAATACTCTGCCTCCAGGATGCATTAATTCCCAAATCTCCATCGTGGAGAACCTAGCATTCAGAACACCTAAGTTTATGGAGGACACCTGAATCAAACAATCACATTCCACCCCTCATCCCATAAACTGATCGCCATACATGATATAAATTCAATGCATTCATCCAACTTTAAAAGTCCCCATAATTTTTATGAATCCCAATGATGTTCAAACATCCCCACAATCCAAGGTCTTTAACTGAGCCATAATACCAAAATATCCCCCCAAAAAACTCATAATGACACACAATAAACACTCATACTGCAAAAAATGGCATTGGGCATAGCAAAGAAATATTCAACCAATACAAGATTTAAACAGGGCAAACACCAAACTCTGTAGCTCCAAGTTCAACAACTCTAGTCAGTGACAAGTCTCCAAGTCTGATAATTCTAACCAGCAACAAGTCTCTGGAGTTCCAATTCCACCCCTCCAGCTAGGCTACTCACAGTCTTGGAAAACTTCATCTGGGGCCAGCAGCTCTCCTTGGCAGCCATCTCGTGGTCCCAGCATCTCCACTGGGTATCCACTGCAACCCATGGTTCTTCCTCATAGCTCCATTGGGTCTTCATGCAGGCATCCAGTAAACCTGCTTCACACTGGCCATGGCCGTTTCCAAAACACAAGACCAATGCAAACTCAATGACTTTCTCTTTCCTGTATTTTTTATGCTCCATAATACCAGGTTCGGTGCCAATGTGCTAATCCAGGGGGGAATAAAGCAGACTTTGAAAATAGGATACTCTTTGAGCATTCAGGCCCCTTCAAAAGAGTCTACATTCTTCCTGTTGCCCCGCTGAAGGTCAGCTGACCCAATCTCAAAGGTTGTAATCTCATATACTTATAGCAGAATGAGCTGAAGTTTCAGCCCAAAGATTTCATTTCTGTGCCATATCCCTCTGCTCACACCAGTCCATTTCCATGCAAAGCAACTATGCACAAATTCTTAGGACACAGCCATAACAACAAGCCTCTCACACAAACTGCTTCGAGCCCAGCCCAGGCAAAGCTCTTTTTCACCCTCATAAGCCAAACCCCACAGTTCATAGTTCTTAATGCATTCATGTCTTTCAACTCTGACCAGAACAGTCCATCAAGCTGTGCTTACAGCACTGAAAGGCATCTCTTAGTCCAAGGTTTCAAATCCTTCCACATTCCTCTTGAAAATCAGCTCCAAAAGGCCAAAACCACACAGTTGGGTGTCCAGCAGCAAATGACCCCACTCTCAGTACCAACATTACTGTTACAGTCAGGTTTGCATTGCTGGCTGAAATCACCCGACCAAGAGCAGCTTTGGGGGGAAAAGGGTTTATTTTAGCTTACAGACTCGAGGGGAAGCTCCATGATAGCAGGGAAAAACAATGGCATGAGCAGAAGGTGGACATCACCCCCTGGCCAACATAAATTGGACAATAACAGGAGACTGTACTGAATACTGGCAAGGGGACACTGGCTATAACACCCATAAGCCCACCCCAACAATACACTGCCTCCAGGAGGCATTATTCCCAAATCTCCAGCATCTGGGAACTGGGCATTCAGAACACCTAAGTTTATGGGGGACACCTGAATCAGACCCCCACACCTTCCTTCCTGCTCACACCATCCCCTTGAAACTATAACCCTAAAATGAACTCTTTCTTCCCATAAGCTGCTTCTGGTCTGGTGTTCTGTCCCACCACTGAGAATGTAACTACTGCAGGCATTTTTCAAGCTCTGCAGACCCTTGGTTAAGAAAAAGGGCTTGGAAGAGATTATTCAGTGGTTAAAGGCACTTAGCTTGCAAAATCTGCCATCAATTCCTGAGTAGCCACATAAAGTCAGACACAAAAACTGGTACAAACATGTTCATATGCTGTAGCAAGAGATCCTGGCATAAACACACACTCACATTCACACACAAATTAGTTAATTTATTTGTAAAAGAAGAGACAAGCTAAGGCGTCTGTGTACACAGCCTAGGGCCCTTCATACTCCAAATGCATGCATCACTGCCAGGCAACCACTATATATCAGTAAAAAGCAAGCTAAGACTTCTAGAACGTCATCAGGTTTGATGACCAAAGCTGAGCAGAAAAGAGGAACTCTGTCCGAAAGTAATTCCTGAACTCTAGCAGATCATAAGAGGTCAGTTATTCATCACGAGGCTGGGTAAGTGTAGACACAATAATCTGTTCACTGTAACCTCTAAGCACAGGCTTAGCAGCCAGTGCCCATCGAACCCCCCAAAGATGACTTTTTCCCTCATCTTAGGCATTCCCAAAATGTAAGGCACTACCAACTCATCTCACTTAAAAATAAAAAGCCTGGACTGTGTAGGATAAATGTTTCTATCACTCCTAAAGTAAACGTACCATTTTCTTTCATGAAAACTATAGCTGACTGTCCAGAATCAAGGAACGTGTTGGATGGAAGTGGATTGCTTGCTCCATTTCTCTGCTGTCTGTGCTGGACAATCCTCTTAGTCTATGCATGTGTTAGCTTCCCCCAGCCAAGTGGGGATGGGATGGGGTGCTTAAGTTTGTTCATGATATTGTTTGAAGAATTTGGCAGACACGCATGATGAAAATACAAAAAAAGGGCTGGAGAGATGGCTTAGCAGTTAAGGCATATGCCTGCAAAGCCTAAGGACCCTGGTTCAATTCTCCAGGTCCCACGGAAACCAGATGCACAAGGGGGCGCATGCATCTGGAGTTCATTTGCAGTGGCTGGGGGCCCTGGTGTGCCCATTTTCACTCTCCCTCTCTCTCTTTCCCTCTCTCTGTCTCTAATAAATAAATAAATAAAAATAAAATCTTAACAAAAAAGAAAATACAAAAACATAATCCTGCCTTTTACTGAGAAGGTTCTCCTTCATTCTTGACAGCTCACGTACAGGGTATATATTGAAATTGTCCTTACCTTCGAATCTCACACATGCATGCAATATGCACAGACACAGATGCATGCACACATGTCAAAGCCAAATTTAAGACAAAAGCATGCAATGGAGACACAGGGAGAGTCCACAATGCTGGAATAAGAAAGAGTGGAGGAGGACTGGGTGTGGTGGTGCACACCTTTAATCCCAGCACTCGGGAGGCAGAGGTAGGAGGATTGCCATGAGTTCAAGACTACATAGTGAATTCCAGGTCAGCCTGGAACACAGTGAGACCCTACCCCAAAAAAACAAAACAAAACAAACAAACAAACAAAAGAGTGAAGGAGGATCAAATTCTATGAATGAGAGGCAAGTAAAACAATACGCTGGAGTGAGGATCAACGCCAAACACACAAAACCCACTGTCTTTTCCTCTGGGTGGACATTGGACCCCAGCCACTCTTTGCTGCCAAAATACAAATTCACCTTTTGTCTCTTTCCTTTGGTCAGCTGACTCCTCAACTACAAGCATCAGGTGCAATCCCAAGGGACACACAGCATCATGGAGGACTCTCTAGACCTTTCACAGCCTGGCCTCAAATCAAAGCATGGTTCCATCCGTTGAGGATCCCAACTGAGACCAGCATGCAGACTGGCACAAGATCAGTGAGCACTATGCTCACCTACACACACACACACACACACACACACACACACACTCGCAGTGGTTAGTCATGCTTCCTTAGCTCACCCTGACTTTGGCAGCCCACAGCTGGCATATGGTCACACAGGAAGGGCACTGGAGGGGACAGTGAACTATCATCTTTGACATTTGGGGGGTGAGGTAGGGTCCCTCTCTAGTCCAGGCTGACCTGGAATTCACTATGTAGTCTCAGGGTGGCCTCGAACTCATGGAGATCCTCCTACCTCTGCCTCCCGAGTGCTGGGATTAAATGTGTGTGCTACCACGCCTGGCTATCTTTGTCAATTTTTACACATTCAACACATACTTGTTGTGTATCTATGATAAGTACCTTCCTGTCACACTGGTGAATAAGATTATGGTCCCCCCTCTAGAGACCACAGTCAAAGAATCCTGAACTACAACCACCTGGGGCATGAAATGTCAAGGTCTTCAGTTATAGGAACTAGAACATTCTGGTGTGTAAGAGTGCCACCCCACTCTGATTTGAGGGAGGTCTAGTTAGGGGTAACTGGTAGTTGGACCCACAAAATGTACACATCCCTGACCCTGAATCTCCAGGGATGTTCCAGAGCTTGACTGCATCACTGTCCATGTGGTCAATGAGGCAACAGTCTCGTCCCTATGTTGGGGAGTCAGGAGGCCCATTTCAACATCACACTGGCAGAGAGAGCAAGCCTCTGGCCCAGGGAAAATAACTCCATTGTCACACTGCCTCTTCATAATTCAAGCTGTAAAAGCCTCCAGTCTCTCTGCCATCCTTTAAAGGACCTCAAGGTAGAGTCAGGCGTGGTAGCACATGCCTTTAATCCCAGCACTCAGGAGGCAAAGGTAGGAGGATCGCCCTGAGTTCGAGGCCACTCTGACACTAATTCCAGGTCAGCTTGAACTAAAAGTGAGACCCTACCTCAAACAAACAAACAAACAAACAAAAAAAAACAGAACAACAACAACAACACAAAGACCTCATGGATTTTTCTCAACAATGTCAGCACATGGTCCTTGCCTAATGTAAGTGGGCAAACATTCCAGAGGGCTTGAAAGTCACTCATCCTTGACAAGAGCCCACTCCATCGTTTCTCCTCATGACAAACATCACAGATCCACATTAGAAACATGAACTTGACCAGGTCATGGGACCTGGCTCGAATGTCTTCTTGGCACTTGTCTGCTGATCAGCATGAGAAATGCCATTTAACCTCCTCTGAGATTTCGCATTCTCCCCAACTTCCAGGATGGCCACACCTCTTCCAGGGCCACTGCGAGTATTCTATTCACAGCAATAAATGTTCGGGTTTGCCCTGGGGTCCTAGAGCACTCCCCACCAATGAAAGGTGACAGCTGTTCTTGACAGTGTGGATCAGCACGGATGCCATGGGAGAATGGCCTTGCTCCTTCTTTAAGGGTAATTAATGTGTTGTGTGTTGGGTCAGGAGCTCGGGTAGAGAATTGCCTGAGCAACCACTCCTGGTTGGCATCCTGTGAGCAAAGACTCAGAAAGTTGCTTGAAACATACAGAGGAGAAAAAAACCTCCTTTCAGGTGAGAGCCAACAGGAAAGAGCGTTTCCAAATGAACTATTGACTTTTCCTCCCCTGGGACCAGAAGAAAAGCCCTTACAAATGGACATCGCGAGTGACCAGCAGAACAGGCTGGCCAGCTGTGCCACAGTCACAAGGGGACCTTGCAGATCTTTCATTAGTCCTGGGCACAGATGCGGTACAGGAGAAAGTATTATTGATGGATTATCTCCGAGCCAGTGCACGTGCCGCCGCAGCCTGTCCTGGGCAGGTCTTTCTCTGAGCTGGAGCCCTTGGCCGTCCCCAGACACAAAGGGAATGTTCAAAATCACAAACAGAACTGTCAGCTTGTCTGTTGCCATCATGTGCCAAACCCTTCACTTAGAGGTCTCTCCAAAGCAGCTTCACTTAATCCTCAAAGGAACCCTCGGAGGCGAGAATTGCCATTGTTCTCGTGTTAGAAACAAGTGTCCTGAAGCAACAAGACGTCCGTCCAGCTCTGCCTGACAGCCTGCCTCTCCTCAGGGCATACACTGGAAGCTTAAGGAAGCCACAGAACTCTGTCCACTCTCCCTTCCTCCTTCCTTTCCTCCCCTTCCTTCCTTCCTTCCTTCCTTCCCTTCTTCCTTCCTTCCTTCCTTCCTTCCTTCCTTCCTTCCTTCCTTCCTTCCTCCATCTCTCCCTCCCTCTGTCCTTTCTTCCTCTCCCTGATCTCCCTAACCACTCAATAACATCTGCAATTGTTTTAATCAAAGATGGACTTTCCACAGTTAGAGACACAATGTGGTCCCACTTAGAAAACCCAGCACACTGGTCTCCATCTTTACTCACTGTGGACCACAGATCAGATTTTGGCAGGGGAGAGTTCCATGCTAGCTGAAAAGGGGAGAAGGAGAGGAAGAATTATGTACAGGGGGCATCTACAACCTCAGCCCCAGAGCAGGCAAGGAAGCGCTCCAGGGGTTGCCACCGTCAGTAGATGTTCTCACTCTGAGATCAGCATCTCAGCAGAAGCAAACACATAGGCTTCACAAGTCTATGTGCCGTCTTAGGAAAAGCCTGGACCCATCCCATCCCTCACTCTAAATCTATGTCCTCTCCTATCGCAGGCCACAGGCTCTGGAGACAGCTGCCAGAGTTGCATGTCCACTCTTCCCCTGCCAGCCATGTGGCCACGTTACCTCTCAGGCCTCTGTTCCCTCATCCATAAAAATGATGCTGAGGGGCTGGAGAAATTGTTTAGTGGTTAAGGCATTTGCCTGTGAAGCCTAAGGACCCAGGTTCAATTCCCTAGTACCCATGGAGCATGCATCTGGAGTTCCTTTGAAGTGGCTGGAGGCCCTGGCATGCCCGTTCTCTCTCTCCCTCTCTCTTTCTGTCTGTCTCTCTCTCTCTCACTGCTTGTCTCTGTATCTCTCCCAAATAAATGAATAAACAAAATATTTTTTAAAAACTCATTTTAAAAAAATGAAGCTAGGCACTGCAAGGTCATGGATATCACAATACCCTCATAATTAGGATAAAAAGATGATGACATCAAATTAAAAGAGAGACTAGTGGAGAGAGGGAGGGGATATGATGGAGAGTGGAGTTCTGAAGGGGAATGGGGGAGGAGAGGGAAATATCATGGTTTATTGTCTGTAAGTATAGAAGTTGTCAAGAAAAAAAGAAAGGAAAGAAAATGAAGCTGAGAATGGTATCTAGTTCAGAGGGTTGGCATGCATATTGAGTCCTCCGATGGGCTGTGCTCAGACGAGCTCCTAGGCACAGGGAGTGTGCTATAAGGGTGTTACATTGGGCAGGGACATGTCTAAAATTAAGACCCAATGCCATGTCTTAGCTTGACATCTGAAACAAGAAGGGCTTAGAATGTCCTCATTATTAGTCTCCCACTCTACATCCAGGAATAATGTCCCCTGGACAAAGACCTTTCTTATTGAGGACACCAGGCACAGTTCTTGCTTATGCCTAGATAGCAGGTCTTAAGTTCCTGCCAGTACACAACATGGTTCAAAGAGGCTAACCACACCCCTGTGGAACCCTTTCCAGCCATGTGGCCCTGCACGGCATGCACTGTCCTTCTCCAGGCTGTGCGTGGATATGACAAGTAAACTGCTGTCAATCACATCAACCCAGGGTTGGACATCACTTACAGCCATCCCCACATCCCTAAGCCAGGAGTTCCATACTCAAATCCCCACAGCCTTAGGCAGAAGCCTCTCTGCCTCAACTCTCCAAATCCCCAGGGCAGCAATTCCTCTCTCCACACCAGGGTGAATAGGGTACATTTAGGACACCCCCCCCAATGCTTTGCCTTCCTAAGCATGTGAGGGCAGCATGGAATAAAGGGCAGGGTAGTGGTGAGTTGTAGGGCACACCTAGAGATGCCATCATTCTGTGCCACTCCCAGGAGGGGGACACAGAGAGACTAAAAAGAAAGAAGCGGTACCGGTCCACATGAGTGAAGGAATGCTATCAACTCAGGTCCCACGAGCTCATCCCAGCTCACAAAAGAACACTCACTTGCACTTCCTGCCTGTGGTCTCTACCACTGGACTCACAGACCTTTCCTTCTATACCCACAATGCAGCATGGTATCTGTGACATTGTATCCTCCTGGTCAACTTGAGAGGACTTAGAATGATGGTGGAGACACACCTCTGGGTTCATCTTTGAGGGAGTTTCCAGGAAAGTTTATCTGAGATGGGAAGACCTACCTTGAACGTGTATGGAACCATCCCCTGGTCTGGGGATCTGGGATGAATAAAAAGGTACAGGAGAAAGTGAGCTGAGCACCAGCCAGCATCTCTCTGCTTCCTGACACTATGTGACTAGCTGCCTTGTATTCCTGCCACAGCACCTTCCCCACCCTGATGGGCTGTACCCTGTGAACTATGAAACAAAATAACCCCTCCTTCTCCCAAATTGCTTGTGTCAGATACATTGTCACAACAATGAGAAGAGTAACTAACATTTCTTCCTAAGTGACTAAGCCCTGAATCTCACCAAGACTTTGAGCCCAACAGGGACAGAAAAAGCAAACCAATCATCACCCAGGGATAAGCACGTGAACTCAGGAAGAAGCTGGAAGAAACGTGAGAGATGACAAAAGTGTGGGTTTTGTCTGCACCCTAGGTCCAAAAGAGATAAATAACTAAACAGCTATTAAAAAAAAAAAAAGTTTTATGGACCAGAGAGATGGCTTAATGATTTAGCAGACAGCTTCAGGTTTGCTGAGATGAACTTCCAGACCAGGCACAGTTATGGAGGAAGGGATATTACAGGTTCAGGGGAAGTTCCATAATGGCAGAAGAAGCTAGTCTGCTTTTACATGACCAGGAAAGACAGCAAAAACCAAAAGCTTCACATACCCCTCAGTAACTCCTGCTAGGCACACTTTGCATATCTTTAGATTGAAATCTCAAACCCACCACCATACTTTAAGATCTGCCCAGTGACACTGCCTCCAGCCAGGTGGCTGCAGATGCAGACTATAAACTAATAAAACACTCAATATATTGGGGGCATCTATTCAAACTACCACATTCCGCCCCTGGCCCCCAATAGATTTATAACTATCACACATTGTAAATTGTATTCAGTCCATTTTCAAAGGTCCCCATGGTCTTGACCAACTTAAGATAGTGAGTCGTGTAAAATCAAACAAGTTGCATATGTTCAACATGTAAAGGCACAGAGTAAGCATTTTTTAACTGTATAAGGAATAGCAAGGAGAAACTAGAACAATGCAAACTCAGCCACCACCAGCAATCATCAACTTCTGCAATTCAAGTTCAATATAACCAGAGACTGACAGTCTCCAGGTTTTCCAATTCCACCCCTCCAGCTGGGCAGAGTAGACAGGGAAAAATTCCATCCCAGCCCAACACTGCACTCCATGGTAGACCTTGCACAGTCCTGGTATATCCAAAACATCTTCAGGTCTCCATGAAACCAGTCCATCTTCCAAAGGCTCTTCCAGCCTATTCCTGAGGGTCTTCATGCCCTACCTCATTCCACATCTCAGCAGTGGCTCCTGGAACCATGTATAATTCATGACCACTCCATGCATTTTTCATGCTTCCAAAACTAATACCAGGTGTGCAGGACACAGCCATATTCTTAATCCAGGGACAAAATAAATCATAGCCTTGAAAAGCAGGTTCCTTCTCCAGTCAACTCTTTCAAAAGAGTTTGCATTTCGAACAGTCTTTCCTCAGGAATCTTCTCCATTGTTTTAATGTAAAATAGTTGGGCCACCTTCCTTAAGATTGCTAATGTGTTGACAATAGCAGCTCCAATAACGTAAAACCAGTCTCAGTGCCTCTAATTTTAAATTGCTTGAGGTTTTTCAACTTAAAATCTTAAATCTCTCAGTTCAATATCTTTAGCCAAGCACATCAGTCCATTACAAATTTAACCTTCATCAAACTCTCTGGGTCTGGGTAGCAGAATGCAGCCATCCTTTATGCCAGTAACCCAGTTCCAGCAAAGTCCTCTGCAGTCTTTCCTTCCCCTTAGAAAGCTCATAAGCCAAGCCACGAAGTTCAGTACTATCTGCACTTAGCATTCTCAAACTCTCATCAGAATAGCCTATAATATTTGGCTTACCACTCCAGAAGGCACCTTCAGTTGCAAGCACCAAGTCCATGCCCATTCCTCCAAAACAAAGGTTCCAAAAGACAAACATCCACATGATCAGGTTCATCTCACCTCACATTCCTTGGTACCACTTTTGTAGCAGACAGCTTCAGGTTTGCTGAGATGAACTTCCAGACCAGGTGCAGTTATGGAGGAAGGGATATTTATTGGAGCTTGTAGGTTCAGGGGAAGTTCCATAATGGCAGAAGAAGCTGATCTGCTTTTACAGGACCAGGCAAGAGAGCAAAAACCAAAAGCTTCACATACCCCTCAGTAAGTCCTGCAAGGCACACTTTGCATATCTTTAGATTGAAATCTCAAACCCACTACCACACCTTAAGATCTGCCCAGTGACACTGCCTCCAGCCAGGTGGCTGCAGATGCACACTATAAACTAATAAAACACTGAATATATTGGGGGCCATCTATTCAAATTACCAAAGTGGTTAAGGTGCTTGCCTGTGAAGCCTAGGGACACAGGTTTGATTCCCCAGGGCCCATGTAAGCCAGATGCACAAGGAGGTGCATACATGTGGAGTTTGTTTGAAGTGGCTAGAGGCCCTGGTGTGTCCATTTTCTCTGTCTCTCTCTCTCACGCACAGTCTCTTTTTTTTAACATTTAATTTATTTATTTGAGATTTAGAGAGAGAGAATGGGCATGCCAGAGCCTTCAGCTACTGCAAACAAACTCCAGACACATGTGCCATCTTATGTATCTGGCTTACATGGGTCCTGGGGAATCAAACCTGGGTCCTTTGGCTTTGCGGGCAAGTGCCTTAACAGCTAAGCCATCTCTCCAGTCCCATATGGTTTATTTTTCATAATTTTGTCAGTGACTTTGTTTTCAATCATTCTCAGCTTAATTTTCATGTAGCAAAATTTACTTCTTGGATTAATTTAACACAAAGTCACAAAAGTATACATGGTAGAATTACCTTTATTTTGAAAAAGCTCAGAAACAGGATCTCAAACAGGTGGGGGAGTGCTGGCATGGTGTCACACCTTGTAAGTAATGCCAGTAATCTGGGAAGCTAAGGCAGGTGGATTGCAAGTTTGATGCCAGCCTGAGCTATAAAGTGAGTCCATGACTCAAAAGATGCCATTAAGGAGCAATGACAGGCAAAACCCTGGAGGAGAAGAGCCCGCTCTCTCTCTTTACCACTAATAGTTATGTGATTTTGGGCAAGTGACAAATCCCTTCTGAGCCCTGTAAAGGGAGGCCATGGTCCCACCACCATCAAGGACTGAGGTGAAGAATTCACAGGGAGGAAATGTAGAATGGATTTAGCCAGGCTACCTTATGATCAGTACACATTCCCTTCCCCCAGGTTTATCTCCAGCCAGGACAGCATATTCCAACCCACTTCTTCACAGGGAATCAGAGCAATTGAAAGGTACCTACAGTGGGGCCAACTGTGAGTCTAAACCAAGCTTGTGAACACCAGGGTGTAAGGACGACACACATTACCCCAGAACACTCAGAAAACTACTTGCACTCTGCTACACAGGCTGTTTTCCCCCTAGGAGTAGGCAAGAGCAAACAGCAAGCACGTCTCTGGTGTGAACTCAAACAAAAATCTAGGTCTGGGGCTGGAGAGATGGCTTAGCAGTTAAGGTACTTGCCTGCAAAGTCTAAGTACCCGTTTGACTCTCCAGATCCCACGTAAGCCAGATGAACAAAGGTGAGGCAAGTGTAAGGTTGCACATGCCCACTAGGTGGCACAAGCATCTGGAGTTCTATTACAGTGGCTGAGGCCCTGGCACTTCAATTCTCTCTCTCTCTCTCTTGCTCGCTTTTGCTCTCTCTCTTAAAGAAAAAAAAAAATCTAGTTCTTCCCAGATTCAGGCCACAGAGGCTGACATGGGAGGGTGTAGTGGGGGCTTCATAGTCCCTTCCATATCCTGTGGACTCCTTTTCACGTGTGAAATGGGCAGAACACCCGAGGGTGGTGGCTTTTGGGTCCCCACTCCTTCCTGAGAAGCTACTAGGATTCATTAATTGCTGTGGGAAGGGGAGTCATTCTCTTCAATGATGTATCACTAGTATGTTAGGGGAAGGGGTTCAGTGGGACTAGGAGGGGGCAAGAGAAGGTAATATAAAAAGGGTTCTACACAATCATAATACTGTGTGAGTGTGTGTGTGTGTGTGTGTGTGTGTAACTGAACTGTCAGGCAATTTAAAAGAAGAAGAAGAAAACAGGAAATAAGTGTTCAGATCACTGACAGACCATGTTTGAATGTTTCCGTACCAGTAATTTCATAGAATGATTTTGCCCACGGTCCACGAAGATACGCCACAATCAAATGTTTCATCTACCAATGCAATGGCTTCCTGTTGGGAAGTATTAGCTTCAGTTGGATTCTCTAGTGTGGTAATGGAAAGAGTCATGAGGAAAATCAGAGAGAAGGATCAAAGGAAAGGAAAATCATAAACAGAAGGAAAGAGAAACGAAGAAGGTGCTGGGTCAGGCACAAAATAAGCAACCTTCAAAAACCCTCAGGTAAAAGGTGAGCTGAACCCGAGTCTGGGTGGAGCAGAGCAGTCCCCTCCCCGGCATGGGTGCGGCTCTAGGTGCCCTAAAGCAGCCACCTAACAGCCTGTGTGGAGAGGCTGTTGGAAACAAGGCACCCCTGTGTCTACCTGAAACCTGCAGAGACCCCCCCAGCACACACGGAGACCCCTCTCCTAGCAAGAAGAGTGCACAGAGACCCCACAAAGGATAAGCCAGACAGTTTGTCCCTACAAGGGAGAACATTTGATGCAGGACCACAGAACTATGTATGCCACTTAGGCCGGCAGAAGCATACCAAAAAAGACCTGGCAGGATGGACAGGCTCAAGAGGAACGTAGCCATTTCCATTTAAGAGACCTCTGTTTCCAGTGAATGAATCTCTGGCCACAACGCCCAGTGGAATGTTCATCCCTAGATTAAGTAAAAGTTTTCAGGAATTTGCCCAGAGATAAAACACACATTGTATAGAAACACCCTGGACCAGGCTGCAGTCAGATCCAAGCACAGGCCACTGAGCAAGGCTGGAGGTTCTGAGCAGAAGCGAGCACCCGTCAACACTCATGGAAACACAGGGAAGAGGAGATTGAATCTGAAGGGGCTTCTGAGCTGTAGTGTTAATTCAAGCATGCCTGGCAGAGACCAGTAGCCTGGCCATGTCGCTGAGGTTTCCTCCCTTGTCACCTCCTTCAAATTTTCAGATGGTGGTGATCACTGGGATGACTCAAAAGGCACAATAGTGCTGAGAAGTGACAGAGGAGTGCTCAGCACTGGAAACATCTCTATCACACCCTCCAAGGCTCAGGGTCCATTGCAAAAGAGGTGGTGGAAAGAATGTAAGAGCCAAAGGAAGAGTAGGACTCCTTACAATGTGCTCCTCCAGACACAAAATGGCCTGGATATCCATGACCTCACAGTGCCTGACACTACCTACACAAGACCCTCATAATAAGAGGAAAAGATGATGACAACAAAATGAAAAGAGAGAGACTTCCGGTCAAGACAGCATCCATTTAACCACACTTCACCTCGCAGGGAAGGAAAGATGGACGCTGAACCTGAGGAGAGGATCAAAATATTGCATCTCACCAGGGCCCCAGCTGAAAACATAGAGGAATTGGGGAAATGAGCAAGAGTTCAGCTTTCTTGGTGAACCTGATACCAACACGAGGGTGAAGGACATAGGCACAGAGAACACTCCACTCCTACTAAAGCAGAGATCCAGAGACACAGAGGCTCCCAAGACCTCGTCACTGAAGTAGACCTAAAACGAACCCAACACAGCTCAGGGAAATTCACAGAAGAGGGGGTGGAAAGATTGTTAGAGCTATAAATTGCGTCATTATGCACAGAGACATTGCCTCTTCCCCATAACTGATGGCTACCCCCACAATGCATGACTCACAATCCCCAATGAGGAGGGTCCCTTCAGAGGGGGGAGGACAGGGAGGAGGCTATCAATGGCACCAACATGAATGTATTCACATTATGTGCAAAAATAATAAAATAAATAAAAATAAATAAAAAAATAAAAGAGAGACTAAGCCGGGTGTGGAGGTGCACGCCTTTAATCCCAGCACTCGGGAGGCAGAGGTAGGAGGATAAGTTCAAGACCACCCTGAGACGACATAGTGAATTACAGGTCAGCCTGTGCTAGAGTGATACCCTACCCTGAAAAAACAAAAAAGAACAAAAAACAAAAACAAAAAAAGAGAGAGAGAAAAAGACACTAATGGAGAGAGGGAGGGGATATGATAGAAAAGTGGATTTATATTTATGAAGGGGAAAGTGGAGGAGGGAATGATCATAGTTTATTGTCTGTAATTATGGAAGTTATCAATTTTAAAAATGTTATTTTTTTAAAGAATTCCCCTGGGGCCATCGGTGGATTTAGGTCTTTTGTGACTTCTCAATCTCTCTTGAGAACCCAGCATCAACACAACCCTGACCAGAGTCTTAGCATTTCTCTTCAGTCTACTTTCCCCCTGGCAAGGCTAAGGCTTTGCTCTCCTCTTGAGAGGGACAAACAGGTGAGAGAAGTTGGATACATGAAATGAAATAGCCACAGACCAGAGGATCCAGGCCTGAGGACAACCCACAGTCACATGGGAGGCTGGCACAGGATCCCAGGAAAGGGTTGAAAACACATAAAAGTGACATGTACATTGAGCCAACTTCTACCCAGGGGAATACCCCCTCTTGTGGCATAGCTAAGGGGATCTTATTTTTGCCCCAAAGGGTTTTTAAAATTTATTTATTTATGAGAGATAGAGGCACAGAGAAAGAAAGAGAGAGAGAACACCAGGGCCTTCCACTACTGCAAATAAACTCCAGACACATGCACCACCTTGTGCATCTGGCTTACATGGGCCTTCGGGAATCGAACCTAGATCCTTTACCTTTGCAGGCAAGCACATTAACCGCTAAGCCATCTCTCCAGCCCTGCCTCAAAGGTTTTATTGCTGATGCTGAGCACTACGAAAAGTTTCCATGGCCACCTTCCTTATAACTTCTCAACACTTTAATGTAAAGTAAAAGGGAAACACAGACCTGAGCTTGACCGCAGAAAGCTGGAGACATTGCCTTGCTGGTGAATGTGGCCCTGCCAGTGCCTGTTTGCACAACTGGGCTCTCTGGCTGAAATTAAGCTTCTCACTCGAAACCCTTCCAAAAGGATGGGAGTCACCAGGTCATTGTGACTGCCGCAAATGCTTAGCTCCATTGCAGAACAAGAGCTTCAAAAAGACAATGGAGATTTTTTAAACCTTCTTTGTATTAGCCATACCACCAGCATTTACATTACATTTACATAAACATTTGCTGAATCCATGCCTGAAGAAAGAAATCCATGACACCGGCCTCAGTGAGACCCACCCTCTGCCACCTGGAAGTGTTAGCTGGAGGCTGGTAGTTCTAGGATTGGGTGCAGTCTGTGCTGGGTTGCGTTTGGTCTGCTTGGTGCTATAAAAATATATAATTCATACCCAATGTTAAAATCTGGATTTCTAGCCTCTGTTGAGGAATTTAGTCCCCTTGGCTTGGGCCTGCATCCGTCCATGGCCTCTGTGGACAAGGTGGAAGCTCCCCCCATTTGTGTGTGGACTGGATCCCATCTCCACCATGAAGATTGCTCAGGCTGGGTGCTAGCTGAAATGGAAGTAGACTGGAGGGACTGAAAAGTCCCCTGGAGCCCTTGGGTCCACTCTGTGAGGCCAACTTCCCTTTGGACAAGTGGACTTGTCTGTTCCTGGAGATCCTGACCATTGAGTGCTCAATTTCTTGGTGATTTGTTCAAACTCAATCACAGCAATTGTGTCTAACTGCCCCTCCACCATCACCACCATTTCCCGATCAAAGAGGCAGCTTACAGAATGGGAGAAAATCATTGCCAGCTATATATCTCATGGAAGGTTTATATCTAGGATTTACAAAGAACACAAAACAAACTAAATAATAAGAAATCAAACAACCTAATAAAAAAAGGGGGAGGCTATGGAACTGAATAGAGAGTTCTCAAAGAAGGAATACAAATGGCCAATAAACATCTAAAAACATGTTCTACCTCCTTAGCCATCAAGGAAAGGCATAATAAAAACCACTCTGAGCTTCCATCTCACTCCTGTCAGGATGGCTATCATCGAAAAGTCAAATGGCAATCAATGCTGATGAGGGTGTGGGGCAAGAGGAACACTTCTCCATTGTTGGTGGGAGCGTAAACAGGCACAGCCTCTGTGGACATCTGTATGGGGTTCCTAAGATAGCTAAAACTAGATTTACCATATGAACCAGCTAAACCAGTCCTTGGCATCTATCCTAAGGACTCTGCTCATGATTACAAAGATTCCTGCTTGTCCATGATGATTGCTGCTCCTGTCCTATTAACGAGGAAGTGGAACCATGTATGGCACAATGCAGGCCTGGCCCTAGCCAGACCGCATGGCAGAGAAACCAGGAAGTGGCTTCTGTGAACATGGCATCCTGCCAGGCCTGGCGTAACAACAGCTACAGTCCCATGCTTGTGAGAAACCTGCTATGAGATGATCTGTCTGGAGACAGATTGTCATTAGTCACAAAAAGGGGACCACCCCATACATTGATTGGCCAGCCAAGCCCCTTAAAACCCCTACACTTCCTTGAATAAACGAGTTTGCAGCAGCTTGCCCTCTGCTGCTTCCACCCAACTCCCAGTGTCTGTGTTGTGACTCCACGCCTCTCACCCCCAACTCGGCAGAGACCCTGTGGTCCCTCCTAGGCTGGCCCTAGGGGGGACCCCAACAGAACCAGCCTAGATGTCCTTCACCTGATGAACGGGTTACAAAGATGTGGCACATTTACACAAGGGACTTCAACTGATGAACAGCTAACAAAGATGTGGCACATTTACACAAGGGAGTTCTATTCAGCTCTTGGGAGAAAAACATGAAATTATGCAATTTACAGGGCAATGGATGGATCTGGATAAGATTATAATATGAAAAGGAACCCAGGCTCAGAAAGTCAAATTCTGCATGTTCTCTCTCATATGCAGATCCTAGCTGCAAATGCTTAGATTTGTATCTGTAATTTGTTGGATTAGGACCAGGAAGTTAGAAAGGGGCTATAAGAGAGAGAAGAGACAGGAGGGCTTAAGGGGAGGGTATAAAATATATATAAGTAGAGGGGTAAAATCCTGGGAGGGAATGGTCTAAGGGGAGGGGATGGGAGGAGAGTTAATCAAAATTTAAGATTTATAAATAAACCATAAGGAATTCTACTCTTTTCCTAGTGAATTATATATGTGTTAAAAAAAATACAGAGTTTGGGCAGAAATATCTTCTGGAGTTGGATAATTCTGTGCCCAGAAGCCGTCGATCATTCTTAGAAAAACTTTGGTGCAAAGGGTGGAGGGGTGGGACACCTTTCAGTGAGTGGTTGGAGGGCCCTGATGCCCCCAAAACATTGCAGGCTATTGTTAGGGCTCTTGGTTGCCTACCAGAAGTAGATGGTAAGACCCTATTCTAAAGACTCTACACATGCTTTGGCTGCAGTTCACTGAGAAATCAAGCTGGAGCTGAGCTGGAAACCTTCCTGTTGACTAGGGTCAGAATGCTAGAAAGAGCTGTGCAGTCTGTTGGGGGAGAAAAGTCATCAGTGGTCTTAACCAGCAGTGATCCCTGCAAGCTTTACAGCTGGCCATTCAGGGCAAACGCACCAGCTGGTGCAATGGTGGCATGTCTGCTATAGGAGAAACCAACATCTCTCTGGACTTGAGGTCTGCTCCACAGAAGGAATATGCCTGATACTGAAAATCTAATCAAAAGCCTATGGCTTGGGAGGTCATAAGCCCTAGGGGAGAAACTACTACTGTTTGTCTAAATTGATATGTTTTTCCCATAAAACTGCCCTCTAAATACTTATTTTTATGCCCATATATTAGTGCTACTCTCACATTTGGCTAGAGAAGCTTCTCTTCTCAGATGGCAGTGACCACTGGAGCTGGGCTCAAAAGTTAGCAAAGTGCTGAGAAGTGACAGTGGAGTGATAAACATGACATGAAACTTATCTACCACACCCTCCAAGGCCCAGGGCCCACTGCAGAAGAAGTGGTGGAAAGAATTTAAAAACCAAAGGAAGGGAGAGGAGTGCTTACAATGCTGTCATCCAGACACAAAGTGGTGATGGTAGTCACGACCTCCCAGTGGTTGATGCTACCTACACAATTCCCCAGGACCCACATAAGCCAGATGCACAAGAGGGAGCATGCATCTGGAGTTCATTTGCAGTGGCTGAAGGCCCTGGTGCCTTTTTCTCTCTCAAATAAATAAATAAATAAAATATATATTTTTTTAAAAAGAAAAGAAAAATAAAAGACTCCACTGGAAAATACCACAGGTGTGTGTAAATCTCTACCTGCTAAATTTCCAAGGAGTAACCCTCCCATCTCAACACCTAACTATCCTGCTGAAAAGCAACACAGTAAAGCTGGCTCACTCTGAAACATAAAAGCCAGAAGGAGAAGTTGGTCTCTCCAGCTTCACCCTGTTGCCAGACCTGCTGGACTTAAAAGGGACTTCTTCCCAGGAATCTGTAGTCATTGTTGGAAGGCCTTAACTGGCTTCTGAGACTTTTGTGCAGCACAGCAAATTTGGGTAATCAAGTTTGGGAGAGAGTGCAATCAAGCTGATTTATCCACAATTACCTCCCCCATTATCCTCCTTGTCACCCCATTGTGCAATTACTTGCATGGAAAATTTTTATGTAATGGAGACGGTGAAGGCAGAGGCAGCAGATTTCTTAGGAGTCCTCCAGCCCACCGGAGCTCAGCTCTGCCCAGGAGCCAGGGCCCCTTGCAGGAGATGGATGAGTCAGGCCACCTTCCAAGTGGGCAGGGTACATATTGGGCAAATGGCCCACGAGCCCCTGTTTCAACACTAAGAAGCCTCTTTCACATGAACTCACCTGGAAAGACACCATGACCTGTCACTGAGAAAGGAATTGTCCCCTGTCTGGTTGATCACCCCAGGTGCATTCACAAGGAAGCTGAAAAGCCACAGTGAAAACTGTCAACCCATGGTTGTGACCAGCTCACAAATGTGAAGCATCGTTTTCCTCTCTATAGCAATAAGATGTTAAAACAATATTGTGAAAACAACAACAAAAAGTAGTGAGCCAGGCATGGTGGCACATGCCTTTAATCCCAGCACTCAGGAGGCAGAGGTAGGAGGATCGCCAAGAGTTCAAGGCTACCCTGAGTAGTTACCATTTACACATCACACTTTAAATGAATATGCTTTGTCAATCTCCCATGTCATCTAAACTGTGGGCTAATATTAAGCCCATTTTATAGATAGTCAAACTGAGGATCTCAGAGGCCACACACAGCCCGTCCCCAGAGTGACTCCAGAGCCCATGCACATAGAAGCTAGTTGAGGCCTGTTTATCAAGGGAAAGATGAAGATAGTGGAGGCAGAATGGGTCCAAGTTTAGCATTAAAGATTGGTCTGTCAAAAGCACATGTGGGAAGGAGCAAGAAAATTCAACAGAAATGTTCATAAAGCTACTTTCTGAGGCTAGGAAGATAGCTCAGTTGATAAAATGCTGGGCTTATAAACATGAGGACCTGTGTTGGCTCCAGAATGCACGTGAAGAAGGCCAGGCATACTTGTGATCCCAGCACTGGGGAGGCAGAAACAGAAGGATGCCTGGGACTTGCTGGCCAGCTAGTCTAGCATAATTGTTCAGCTCCGGGCCAATGAGAGACTCTGTCTCAAAGAAAGGTGAACAATGCCTGAGACGCACGCACACGCACACGCACACGCACACACACACACACACACACTGCACATCTGTACACACAAAAGAAAGCTACTTCCTCATGGAAGTTGATGGGGCTAGCCATACTCAGCACTGTTAACAGCACCAGTCAGTGTGGTGTGGTAAGAAATCCAGGGAGCCTGTCCTGGTTGCAACCTGGCCCTGAGTGTTGCATGACCCCAAGGACAACGCTCCATTTATGAAGGGAAATTGCTACTCAGGAGGTCTTCACATGGCACCATTTAATGAGTCTCAGGGCTTCAGAGTAGCTGGCTGGAGGGTGGCAGAGAGGGTCACCTGGAGCGCTGGCTCTCCGGCTGGCAGTTTAGGAGACTTCTTCTCATCTGGCCTCACCTCAAGCCAATTAATCCAGGATCCCTAATCCGGGGTAGCCAGGGTGGAACACCTTGCTCCGTAGCCTCCTTATAGACAGACAGGCGGCAACTAGCGGTCACCAGGACATACCGCTCCATTCTTTTTGCTTTCCTTGTTTTCTTTTAAATTTCTCTCTCTCTCTCTCTCTCTCTCTCTCTCTCTCTCTCTCTCTCTCTCTCTCTCTCTCTCTCTTGCTTCATTTGTTTCCAGACAGAATGAAACCATAATGGCCCTTTTCTGATTTTTTAAAATGTTTTTATTTATTTATTTTCTGGAGATAGAGGCAGATAGATAGAGCATGGGCATGCCAGGGCCTTCAACCACTTCAGGTGAACTCCAGATGCATGCACTACCTTGTGCATCTGGCTTATGTGGGTACTAGGGAATCGAACTTGGGTTCTTTGGATTGGCAGGCAAGCACCTTAACTGCTAAGCCATCTCTCCAGCCCACTTTTCCATTTTTTGGTAAGAAATCCATAGTATCATGAAAAAAAACAAACACATGTGTGTTTTGAGTTCCACCTATCCTTCAGCTTGATGGGAAATCCTCTTTTGAAGGAGGCCCATGAGCTAAGCCTGCAGGCAGAGTTCTCTCTGTGTCTATGTCCTTGTCAGTTTGGGCTGGAAGCAGGTCCCAGTGGGACGTATCAAGAATAAGAAGGGAGACCAAGGGGATGCCCTCTAGCTCTAACACAGAGGCTTAACTCCTGAGCAAATGTATGTTGAACCCTAAGGCCAAAAGGCACAGTCTCTGTCTTCATGAAACCCCCACAGGTTTAAACACTGACTGTATGAGCTTACTACTAGTGCTGTAGCAGAAACTTCAGATTCAGAAGTTTTGTTTTTTTTTTTAATTCAAAAATATGTATTTATGGCTGGAGATATGGTTTAGCAGTTAAGGCGCCTGCCTGACAAGCCTAAGATCTCCAGGTCCCACATTTAGCCAGATGCAAAAGTGACACAAGCGCGCAATGCCGAGCTTGCCTACAAGGGGGCGCACACACCTGGAGTTCATTCACAGCAGCTGAGAGGCTGCTGGCACGCTCATTCTCTCTCTCTCTGCTTCTTCCTCTCTGTCTCTGTATCTCTCTCTCTCTCTGTCTGTCTCTATTAAATAATAAAAAAGTGTGTGTGTGTGTGTGTGTGTGTGTGTGTGTGTGCATGCCTGCATGTCTGTGTGTGTGCATGTGTGTATAAGTGTGAGCCAGGGTTTCTTGCTGCTACAAACAAGCACATGTTATAAGTAAGCACCCATCTGACTTTGCCCAGGTGACTGGGGAACTGAACCTGGACAGCAGGCTTTGCAAACAAGCACCTTAACTGCTAAGCCATCTCTACAGCCTCAGACCCAGTTGTTTCTACTGTAAGAACTAGAAATTAAAAGTCTGACACGGATCTCACTGGTCCAAAATCAACATGGCAACAAGGCTCTGTTCCTTTCTGGAAGTTCTAGGGGATAACCTACTTCCTAGCCTGTAGTAGTTACTTTATCTACTGCTGTAGCCAATACCTGCCAAAAAGCTACTTCAGGAAGGAAGGGTGTATTTCAGCTCACAGCTCAATGGGATATAGTGTATCTTGGCATGGAAGGCGTGGTGGCAGGAGCTTGAGGCAGCTGCTCACATTCAGTTCACAGTGAAGAAGCAGAGTGATGAAGGCTGATGCTCAGCTCCCTTTCTCCTTTTTATTCAGTCCAGGATCCCCAAGCCCATGGCATGGTGCTGCCCACAGTTAGGGTGGATCCTCCCACTCCACTTAAGCTAATCTAGATAATGCCTCACAGGTATGCCCAAAGATTTGTTTCCATGTTGATTCTAAGTAGTCCTGTCAAGTTGACACCCAGAAACTGACCATCACACGGCCTTTTCCAGCTTCAGGAGGCTAGCCTCAGTTCTCAGCTTGTGGGTGCTTCATTGTCAAGGCCAGCAGGAGTGGACGACACTGCCCAGATGCATATCTCTAACTCTTCGTCCTCTTCCTAGTAGGACGGCTCCTTCTAAGGACTTACATGTTTAGATGGGACCCACAGGTAACCAAAGAGAACATCCCCAACTTAAGAGCAGCTGACTTGCAATCTTGTTTATTTTTCTGATCTGCAGCACAGTCAAAGCCTCGGGGATAAGGATACAGACCTCTTGGGGGAATAAAGCTCTGCCACACCCACTGATTATTTGCAGTGCTATAGACTTTTTTGCCTAAATAATATAATAATATGCAAGCACAGGGCTGGAAAATGGCTCAGCACTCAAAGGCATTTGTTTGCAAATCCTGATGGCCCAGGTTCGACTCTCCAGCACCTACATAAAGTGAGATGCACAAGGCGGCGCATGCATATGCAATGAGTTTGCAGCAGCAAGAGGTCATGGTGGTACCAGTGCCTGTTCTCATTCACATTCTCTCTCTCTCTCTCCTTGCAAATAAACAAAATATTTTTAAAAATAATAGGCAGGCCTGGAGAGATGGCTTAGTGGTGAAGTGCTTGCCTGTGAAGCCTAAGGACCCCGGTTTAAGTCTCGATTCCCCAGGACCCATGTAAGCCAGTTGCACAAGGTGGTGCATGTATCTGGAGTTCGTTTGCAGTGGCTAGAGGCCCTTGTGTGCCCATTCTCTATCTATCTGCCTCTTTCTCTCTCTGTCTGTCTGTCGTTCTCAAATAAATAAAATAAACAAAAAATAATAATATGCAAATAATACATTGGGAAAAGATAACTATTCAAAATTCCCCAACAGTAACACCTGCTCAGTCACTATGGCATCACATGGAAATCTCCTGGGACACACTTAGTTCCACACAGGTGTTACTTACTGCTGATAACCCTGTCACACTCCACTCCATGACTCAGAACTCTGGTCTGTTTCTTCCTTTCTATCCAAGGTTCTATCCCTGGGGAGTGCCGGGACATGGTGGGTGACCACATTGGACAGAAACCTAACCCTCACAATGTGCTCAGCACCATGTAAGAGTTTTACACGCATTAACTCAGTCCCCACAGGTACCCTAGGAGGGTGGCTTTATTGAGCCGCATGTTACACAGGAATAAACACCAGCAACCCCTGTTAAAGCCCTCTACAGCTCACTCAGAAGGACCCCTCAGTATGTCCACTTGCTTCTGTCCATAAAGGCCATTGTCAGCTCCATGCTATGTCCCCAAGTGAGGATCTCTAATTTGTTTCAAGTCTGACTTGCTAGAGACCTTCACAGGACTAAGGCTGAAGCCTGCAGAGGCCCACCCCACACTACTGGCAGTGAACACCATGTGGGTGGGCAGAGATACAAACCTCTGTTCCTGGGAAGGCCAGTGGGCATCTCTGGAGGCTCATGACCCCCAGACTAATGGGACACTGGCAGCTGGGAAAGCATCGCTACTGCCCGACATAGAGGAGAGCTTCAGGACTCTGGGACCTTGTGCATCTCGTCTGGAATCTTGGTCCCAACACTTGAAGCTTTGAGCTTATGTGGGTCAGTCACTTGCTCACCCCAAATCCCCTGGTCACTGCCTTACTGAATAGTGAGGTTTACAGGAGCTGTACGAAATGGGTGGATCCAGGACCTAGGGACTCTTGACCTGTCACTAAAGGTTGCTATTGTCTTCAGACTCCGGTGGCTTGAATCAGATGTCCCCCATAGAGTCATGTGTTTTGAACACTTTGGTCCCCACTGTGGTAAGCTGGGAGGTGTGTTGATAGAGGCGGGCTTAGTGGTGTTAGAGCCCAGCTTCTCCCTTGACAGAGCTCAGCTCACTCTCTTGCTGCTGTCTTCTGTCTACAGTGATGAGAAGTGATGCCCAGCCTCTGCTCTGCCATCCTTTTCCTGCCATGCTGAAACTTCCCCTCCAGACCATAAGGCAAAATAAACTCTTGCCTCCCACCATCAGCTACTTCCAGTCAGGCTAGCGATGTGAATGTAACTACAACAGACTGCCTTACTCCACTCCAGCCACACCCCATCCTTCAGGGTCTCTAACTTGCCCAGCAGCCTCCTATGCAGGAATGTTGCCCTTTCTGTTCCTCCCACCCAGACAGACCCCTGCACTTCCTCTGGGTCTCTGGTCAGACAGCATCTATCCCACTAGGTTTGCTATATTCATATATATATATATATATATATATATATATAACACCACTTACCCATCCTAGTACTCCCTCTCCAACTTACTTGTAATGATCCCTTATCATTCACTGACATCTGGCACACTGCTTTCACCTGTGCATGCGTGTGCACATGTATATACATGTATGTGTATATATGCCTTTCTCACCAGATTAGATATGAGCTTATGAGGGCAATGGCTTCATGTCTTTGGTTCATGGCTGAACTTCTGGGGTCTAGATAGATGAATGATCCCACTCTGTAATTTCAGAGAACAAAACTCATACACACTTATTAAAACTCCCTCCAATAAATTGTCTGTGCACATTTCTTGACTACAGAAGAGAATTATAGGAAATGAATTACAGCTTAAGGGGAGACACGATACAGATATCCATTCTCTCCCCCCTCCCCCTTCTCGTTTTTTCTGAGGTAGAATCTCACTCTAGCCCAGGCTGACCTGGAATTCACCATGTAGTCTCAGGGTGGCCTCGAATTCATGGTGATCCTCCTACCTCTTCCTCCCGAGTGCTGGGATTAAAGGCGTGCGCCACCACACCCGGCTCTCTCTCTCTCTCTCCAGAACCTCAATCCTCTATGACAGCTGGGTAAGATGACAGAGTGCAAGAATCCTCCCAGGAGAGCATGTGGCCGGGAGAACCTTCTCGTCTATTCTCTCCCTTCTGGTCTCTTACTATTAGGAAAAGCTTGGTTCACAGCAGCCACGATGCAGAGACAGTGAGTCATTTAGTTTTCGTGGAAATGTTATGCTTATCTGGACAACAGATCCCCCAGCACCCAGCTGAGACCCCAGATGGAATGCCCGCCATCTTTTGTTCAAAGGGGCACCTGGGCCAAGTACTTTACAAAACGGGATACTTGATTACATTTTCTGAGGTCGCAGAGGTTGAGTGATTGGACTGCAGCCACACGGCCGGCCTGTAAGCGGTGGTAAACAGACTCAAGCCCAGGCTGTCTGACGTCTAGTCTGTGAGGTCCTTTCATCACCCCACACTTCCTCCAGGCCTGTGTGTTGACAATGTCAGCCAAAGTTGGCCACTTGCTATCATTTGGTGACAGAAGCTATTTTAGAGTGAGTCAGACCTGAGGCACTGCAGGGTCAGCTGCTGACTCTAAAACATGGACAGCGAGGGCAGGAAGAACTCTCCTAGCAGACAAAAACTCCTCACTCGGATACTGGAGGCAGTACTGCTGACCACAGCCTGCAGAGCCACAGCCTTCAAGATACTGCATGGGAACAACTCAGCTGCCAGCGCCCCAGAAGGTCTCAGAGTTCTCCTGTGCCACACTGAGCTAACAAGGGCACCAACCCTAGCAGGATGTGATGAGGACGCAGGTATGTAAAGTGCCAGGAGGGTTAGCTACACAAGCCATGGTTCTTACGATCATTGCCTTCCAACTCCCCCTCTTCCACCTCCAAAGTCCTCCCCACATGTGAGGTTAGGAGGTGACTTCTACCAACCAAGTAGTGCATAAGTGGTTGAACTCTTTAAAGCTCCTCCATTCAATGAGCGAACCATTCCTTCTTTCTGATATCCCTGTAATGCTTAGGAACCCTTCAGAGGAGTCCATATCGCCCACCATCTCCCTGGCATCCTGGGCAGTGAGGTTCTCATCCATGTCTTTTCCCATGTTGGCATCACATCTGCAATCCCACCATTGCTCCCCACGGGACAAGGTCTTTAAGGCTGTCATTTCTGGGTGGCATATCAGAGTCAGTGGAGTGAGGTGTGGATCTTTCCCATAGTCTAGAAATGGACATGCCATCAACCAGGTGGTCCCTTGAGCATCTGTTCTGAGTCACTCCTGGTGTCACTGCTCAGGATGGCACATCTGACAAGGCAGACACAGTCCCTGCCCTTCAGGATTTCTGTGTCCAAAGACAGGACGGACCATTAGACACTGGCCACATAGTGTGACAAGCACTAGGGTGGGGAGAGGAGATTCCCCAACCTGGAAGGGGACCAGCAGTCAAACCATCTAGTAGATACGCGGTGCTAGGAAGGAAGGGACCAGCTGTGGCCGAAACCCTGATGCATTGAGGAGAAGTGCAAGAAAGAGATGGGGCAGGGGCTGTCGCTAGGTAAAAGAAAGATGCATAGGAGCTGGAATGGTGGTGGGCAGTCCAGTTGCCTTTGACGTGGATGCTCCATTGCTTTTTTTTTTTGGTTTTGCGAGGTAGGGTCTCACGCTGGTCCAGGCTGACCTGGAATTCACTATGTAGTCTCAGGGTGGCCTCGAACTCTCCACGATCCTCCTACCTCTGCCTCCCGAGTGCTGGGATTAAAGGCGTGCGCCACCACGCCTGGCTTCCATTGCTTTTGACTGGGCATATACATAATTACCTTAAAAATTTGCATCTGAGGCTCAGGAGATGGCCTAGTGGTTTAGGTCCTTGCCTACAAAGCCAAAGGACCTAGGTTCGATTCTCCGGGACCCACATAAGCCAGATGTACAAGGTAGCACATGCATCTGGAGTTCTTTTGCAGCAGCTGGAGGCCCTGTGGCATGCCCATTCCCTCTCTCTCTAACCTCTCTCTCTCTCAAATAATAAATAAATAAATAAATATATATATAAATAAAATTTGCATCTGGAAAACCCCAGGCCTGCCTACATGCCCAAACTGCTTCACGCCAGGCCTCTCCCACGGCAGGCAGGCAGGCAGGCAGGCAGGCACTATGGGCTCTGCCAAGGCATGCTGCACGCTGTAATCCAGTTAGGGTTTGCCTTGTTAATTGCAGGCCCATCATTTCTGTCAGGGGTTTTATGAATCTTGATTCTATTATCTGATGTATTAGCCTTCCACCCTGGTTTTGTGTCATTCATAAATTTGATAAGCCTGCCTTCTATGTCTTTAACTGAGTTGCTGATAAATCCTTGGACCAAGGGGGTCGGATTCAGAGTCCCAAGGCACAGCCCTGGGCAGCATTCCCCAGCTGTATCCCAGATGCACAGCCACAGTTGGTGCTTCCAACATGGACTCCCTGCCCGCTTGAGCTGCTTGGTCCATCAGAAGACCTTAGCCATTGGAGTCCCAGGGCCAGCACACATGGGAACAAGAATGGCGAAGCTTCTCTCATCTGAGATTCATCTACTCAGAACATTCTTCAGTAAGAACCATATGTAATCTAACAAGTCTCCAGGCGCTTAGCACAGGAGAGATGTTCAGATGTACAGCCTAGAGCAGGGCTTCTTAAACTTTTCCCAGTTGTGGCCCCTTTGTGCCTAAGAAATTTTATGTGTGCCTGGGTATATAGTTACATAAAACGAGTATGTGAATCAAGCACTCATAATAAATCATAAAGAAATTTGTCTAAAAATTCATATATATATATATATATATAATTTTGCCACTTATTAAAGACCAAAGCAAATTTGCATGTTAATTAGACATTTGTCTAATACAATACAATCTAAAGACACACTAATTTGGTATTTATGTGCTGAGGGTGACAGTAGGAAAATATTAAAAGTCTCTATTTTCCATAATTAAACCATTACATTTCTAAAAGATCATGTAAATACATACTTTGTTATGTAAAGTGAAACAAAAACACTGCAATTCATCATGTATGAGTCTTGAGTCTGAGCTGAGGTGCTTCATGTGCTTGGCGTGACAGCTTGAATAGAACATATGTATGTTCGGAACTGAGGCTGTGATGAAGTCACAAAATACAACATGGGGGTGTGCTATCAGAAACACCTCAGATTCACTGTACACTTGATTTTGATTTTTTTTTTATTTTTATGCACTCAGAAACATTTTACTGTTGCCAATGTGTGTGTGTGTGTGTTTGTGTGTGTGTGTCCCCCACACATTCAGTTTCATGATCTTATATCTTAGCCCATAATTTAGGAAAATTTGAGCTGGTCCTAGTCATTCTTATTTAACAGCAGTTTCGTTTTGTTTTTAAATATTTTAATTATTTATTTGAGAGAGAGAGAGAAAAAAGGCAGATCAATAGAGATAGAGAGAATGGGCGCACCAGGGCTTCCAGCCACTGCAAACAAACTTCAGACACATGCGCCACCTTGTGCATCTGGCTTCTGTGGGTACTGGGAAACTGAACCCGGGTTCTTAAGCTTTGCAGGCAAGCGCCTTAACTGCTAAGCCATCTCTCCAGCCCCATTAATGCATAGTTTTAACAAGATGATCATCTCCTCTCCACGACATGGCAGATTATCAGCTGCCAACAAGAAGTGAAAATGTAAATAGGCAGCATGCTACAGTTAACCCTTCAAGAAAAAGATGTTTTTAGGGCTGGAGAGATGGCTTAGCGGTTAAGGTGCCTGCCCGCTAAGCCTAAGAACGTCAGTTCCAATCTCCAGGTCCCACATTTAGTCAGATGCAAAGTGACGCAAGGGCGCAATGCCACACTTGACCACAAGGGGGCACACTCATCTGGATTTTGTTTGCAGTGGCTGAGAGGCTGCTGGTGTGCCCATCTCTATCTGTCTTCCTCTCCCTATCTCTCTGTCTCTCTCTGTGTCTCTCTCCAAAATAAAAAAAAAGAAAAAGATGTTTTTAACTAAGGAAAGAAGCTATAATCATCACAACTTCTAGGTAATACCTGAGAAAGGGGCTTCACACCTCAGTGGGCCACAAGAGTAACAGAACTGGCTTGAGAGCTATTCATCACTATTCTTTGGCTTAATCAGGTTATGTTATGACTGGCATCTTATTTCAGAATAAACCCCCAGAGCTTTGTGCATGCTGGACATGTGGTCTGTCACAGAAGTACAACCCTAGCCCTGGATTGTCTGAGACAGGGTTTCACTATGTTGTCCTAGCTTGTCTTGAATTTGCTGTATGGCCCATGCTAGCCTTGAACTCACAATCTTCCTGCCTCTGCCTCCTAAGTGCTGGGTTTATTGGTACATACCACCACACCTCAATATTACTGGCATTTTTAAAAAGTTTTATTTATTTATTTGAGAGAGTCAGAGAGAGAGAGAGAGGGAGGGAGAGACAGACAGAGAATGGGCGTGCCAGGGGGTCCAGCCACTGCAAATGAACTCCAGACACATGTGCCACCTTGTGCATCTGGTTTATGTGGGTACTGGGGAATTAAACCTGGGTTCTTTGGCTTTGCAGGCAAATGCCTTAACCACTACGCCATCCCTCTAGCCCATGTACTGACTTTTTAATGTATGGAAATAATAAATGTCTCTGAGGATATGAGTAAGTATTTCTTCACCCAGCCACATGGCCAGCACATCACTGTTCAACAGGTCTTGGGGAAGGGCAGAAAGGCACTGTGGGTCAGAAGTTATCCCAACAGGCAAGGTCCCTGTGCTCACAGAGCACACAACCTGCTGAGCAGAGCAAGACCATAAATGGGAATGCCAGGAAGTCACAGATTTCAGATTATAATAAATGCCATGAAAAAAATCAAAGAGTAACATGACAAGGGGACAGAGCAGGATATGGGACATTGGATGGTGAGTTCCATGTCCTCTAGCAAGGGGGCATCTGAGTGCGGCTGGGATGAGGAGAAAACTGACAGAGAAACATGAATGGCACACCCCTTCTGGAAGGCAGTTCAGCACAGGCAGAGGGGAAAAGCCTCTGACAAAGAGACACCACTTCCAAGAAGATGTCCGTGGTCATAGTAGCACCGGGCTGTTCATTGTAGTATGAGCCAGCAGGGAACCACCTACAGCTGCCTTGTGCCTGACACCAGTACACTGACTGTCTGATTACTGGTCTTCACTTATTGGACTGGGATGCAGCTTTTCAGAAAGCAAGAGAAGGGATTGGGGCAATGGTCCAGAGGGTAAGGGTACTTGCCATGCAAGCATGAGGACCTGGACTTGAACCTCAGCACCCATATTAAATGGTGGCCTTTAATCCCAGCACTCGGGAGGCAGAGGTAGGATTGCCGTGAGATAGAGGCCACCCTGATACTACATAGTGAATTCCAGGTTAGCCTGGATTAGAGAGTGAGACTCTATCTCAAAAAAGAAAAAAAAGTTTAAAAGGGATATGGAGATGAATTAGCACTTAAGGCACTTGCCTACAAAGCCTAGGGACCCAGGTTTCATTCCCCAGGATCCACGTAAGCCAGATGCACTTGGTGACACATGCATCTGGAGTTCAGTTGCAGTGGCTAGAGGCCCTGATGCTCCCATTCTCTGCCCCTCTCAATCTTTCTCTCTCTATTTCTCCCTCTCTCATAAATAAACTTTTAAAAAAGTTAAACAGCAAGTGAAAGGAGAATATCCACAGACATAAAAAATATGGAGGGGCTGGAGAGATGTCATAATGGTTAAGGCATCTGCCTGCAAAGCCTAAGAACACCTGTTCGATTCTCCAGGTCCCACAATTAGCCAGACACAAGTGACACAAGCACGCAAAGTTGCACATGTGCACGAGGGGATGCACGCATCTGGAGTTCATTCACAGCAGCTGAAAGGCGGCTGGCATGCCCATTCTCCCTCTGTGTCTCTTTCTCTCTCTCAAAAAAATATGGAGGCTACCATGCCAAGTGAAAAGGCAGGCTACAGAACTTTTGATTACTGGATGGAGCGTATCTTTTGTGCAGAAGTATTTTGCATTATGGAAGAAGATTACTTAAAAGCCGCAAACCAACTATTAATGTATTTTCTCCAGGATCATACATAGGATCATACATAATTTCATCTCCTTTCTATTTTCCCTTCTGTATTATATAAGTTTTCTATAGCAAGCTTATATCTGGTTCATAAGAAATCTCTAACTCAAAATAAAATGAATTCTAGGGAAGATAACTCATTTCAAAGCTGTGGTTCTGGAAGGACACTTTAGCCATGAGGGCAAAACAGCCAGTAGGAGCCTTCTCCCTGGGGATACATCCAGGGCCTGAGTGTGGGTGTATATCTGGACAAATGGGCCGGGCTCCACCAAGGATTCCTCCCCAGGAGGTGGGGAAATGAGCTTTGGCTCAGTCTGATGGGGACAGGGGCTTGGTAAACCAGTGTGTGTGTGTGTGTGTGTGTGTGTGTGTGTGTGTGTGTGTGTGTGCGCGCGCGCGCACGCCTTCAATCCAATACTCACCTGTCTACACAGACACGATGTCACCTTCCCTACCTCCCTGTTTCTGTTCTGTCCATGGCTTCTCATGGGCCAAATGCATGCAGTGAGGACAGACCAGGGGTCACTGACCCACACAGCTGAAAGAACGGAGAACCCGCAGGAGCTCCTGATACCATCTCTTACCCTGGTATGTTTGCCCCTGGGGAAGAAGAGTATCATGCCTGGGTGACCTCTGTCCTCCCTCTACTTGTCATGTCAGATTCTAGGCCTTGGTCTGCCTATGTTCAGCCTATGTTCAGATTCAAGCAGGGAGAGCACCTGCCTCCAGTTGCCAGAAGTCTGACCTGAAGTCACCTCAGTTTTTGTTTCCTAGGGATCCACAATGATCTGGGGCACACAGCCCAGCCGGGCAAATGCTGCCCTTGCCCAAGGTCACCCAGAGGAATGGCACTCAGACCTGTTCCCTCTGACATTTGTCTGTACTAGAACCTGACTCTCCAGTGTGGAACCAGCCTCAGCCCCATCCAGGATGAGACCGGCTTTCTGACTCCCGGGGGGGGGGGGAGCTCCGCATCAGCACACCGAGCAGGTTCCAAAGTACCTGTGCAGCTGTGAATATGGATGATGGGAAGGGAGCTCCATCCCGGACCACAGCCTTCACCAAGTTCCCTTTGTATTGAAACCTGAAATCATTCAATTTACTATTTATTTTATTTTTTATTTTATTTTTTAGAGAGAGACACAGAGAAAGACAGACAGAGAGAGAGGGAGAGGGAGACAGATAGAGAATGGGCATGCCAGCAGTCTGTCAGCTGCTGTGAACGAAATCCAGATGCATGCGCCCCCTTGTGGGCAAGTGCGGCATTGCACCCTTGCATCACTTTGCATCTGGCTAAATGTGGGACCTGGAGATTGGAACCGGGTTCTTAGGCTTAGGAGGCAGGTGCCTTAACCGCTAAGCCATCTCCCCAGCCCTAAATCATTCAATTTAATCCAAAACCTGACATACCTTCAAATTCTTGAAGAAAGAAAGAGAAGCCTTGGGGCAGAAATTCAAAGTGCTGATGCAGCAGTCGGGGGATTTATTTATTTATTATTATTATTAATATTTGTAAGCACTGTTCTGGATTAATTTAAAGGAGGCACTCACGTTCCTGAGGAGAAAGTGAAAGCTATGATTCACTCTTGCAGCACAGAGCACATGGACCCTTCGTCAGGCCCTGGCTGAGGCCCGGAGGATGCGCTTTGTACTGGCTACTCCAAGGAAGTGGCATTGTCCGCTGACATCAGGGGACAGTCCACTTGCAAAAGAATAAAACATGACTGTGGTAAACTAGGACAATTCTCTTTCTCTCTCTCTCCCTGTGTGTGTGCGCGCGCACACTCATACACAGGTGTGCATGCACATGCAGGTGGACGCCAGAGGGCAATCTCGGACATTCTCCTCAGAAACAACATCCACCTCTTTTGAGACAGGGTTTCTCGCTGGTCTAGGACTCACCGGTTGGGCCCGACTGGCTGACCAGCCAGCCCCAGGTACCCTGCTTGAGTTCTGAAGACCGAACTCTGCAACGGAGCTGTCTCCTCTCTCTGGAGACAGAGAATTCTTATAAACCAGAGGCCCACACAGGCAGGTGACAAGAGGGACACTGGGGAACGGCACAGAAGTAGACACCAGGCCGTGAAAACTGGGGCAAGAAGGGCAGTGGAGTTTGGAGGCAAGTGCCCAAAAATACAGTGATCATGGTGACATCTGTGGCATGCTCTCTGGAGGCCAGGCAGCCTCTGAGGGCCTCATCACCGAGGTGTCTTTTTTTTTAACCCCGCTCTAGAAAGTATTAAACTCAGGAAGGAGAGGATGTAGTGAGTCACCCGAGGAAAAAGGAGAGACATTGGAGCCAAGGTCCTCTGGTTTCAGATCCTAGATCTTCGCCACAAGATACAAGAGCATCTGAATACGAGTTTGTTAGGGCAAGATACAGAGGCATGTGGGAGACTCTGGACAAAGTGTCCCCACCCACTTTGCAGCAATAGAGCCATGATCACAGGGAGGTTTCAGAGACAGGAGACTTCCTGGGAAATGACCATGGGTAGCAGTCACCTCCCTGAGCTTCAGCTGCTCACTGGGGAGGTGAGGAAAGAGACGGCGTCTGCATTTTGGTGGCCAGTGAGGCTCAGATACTTTTAACTGCATGAGCAACAACCTCGCTGGGTGCAGAGAGGGAAAAGACAGGAAGAGAGAGCAGGAGGAGGAGGAAATGGAGCAGAAAGAGAAGCAGGAAGTGGAGCAAGAGGAAGAAGAGGAGAAAGGAGGACGAGGAGAGAAAGGAGGAGGGGGAGCTGCTATCACTCCTAGGAAAGCAGTGTCAGGCTGGAGCCACAGCCAAGCCTACAGTGAGGAGGGCCCTGCTGGCCCCAGGCTAAGCCTGTCCCTGATACCCGCCGCTTCTTTCTTGCTCCAGTTCTCACCACTGCCATGTCTCCCACCCAAGCCCCCCAGCTCCACTACAGCCCACACTCCTCACGCATGGCCCCACTGCAGTCCCATGTCCAAGGGCTCTGGTGGCACAAGCTAGAGACATAGGGCAGGCACCTGGCATTATTCATTTCAGTTCCCAGAGCCTGAACAGCAGCCAGCACAATGGGCTCTGTCAGGATGTGCCTGAGGCTTTAGGAGTGAAGCCAGGGGTATTATCTTAAAGGAAAGGAGTGGACACTGCCTCCCACATCATCCCAGGATAAAGAACTGAACCAAAAAGTGATGGACGCATCACCACTTGGGATACTCTGCTCTAAGAGCAGCCATTCCTAATGGATCATACAGATCGCTCCAGTATTCAAGCTGGTCTTTGTACTCTCTTCAAAACCACCTCGACCACCAGACCTTGGGCTCCATCCCTCTCCCCATACTCAGAAGAAGGCTCCCCAGAGAGGAGGAGGAAGAGGAGGAAGAGGAGGAAAGGCTAACTGGTGCTCTCACCCTGTTCTCTACTTGTGACACATTCCTTGTGTCTTATAAAAGTTCGAGCCGGGCATGGTGGCGCACGCCTTTAATCCCAGCACTCGGGAGGCAGAGGTAGGAGGATCGCCGAGAGTTCGAGGCCACCCTGAGACTACATAGTTAATTCCAGGTCAGCCTGGACCAGAGTGAAACCCTACCTCGAAAAACCAAAAAAAAAAAAAAAAAAAAAGTTCGATGAGCACACTCAAGAACTCTCAGGACTTCCTTTAGGGTGTAATAAGAAGCAGCTGTCAAGCTAGCTGCCCCAGAATCTGTCCAGAAACACAGCTAATGTCAAATGAGCCAGAAGAGGGAGGGGATTGGACATGCCCATGTACGCAGAACCTTGCATTTCTAGAATGGAAGAAGTCATATACTATAACCTTTACAGAGCCTAGACAGGAGACTGAGATGTGAGGCAAGGCTTTCCCACTCAACAACAGGATGCTCTGATAAATCCCTCTGCTATTTTTCTTTTCTTTTCAAAAGGGAAAGTTTAGAGGAGAAAGACACACAAGACCATCCATCTCCAAGGGCTCCCTTGGGTCAGATGTTGGGCATTACATAATTCACTCTAATGCCGGCTGGGAAATGTCAAAGCTCCATGTGGTCAGGACACATCAATCCCCTTCAAAATCTTGTTCTCCCTGAGGTCACCAGGGCCACTCAACTCTCAGGAAGCCTCCATGGCTGGAGAGATGGCTTAGAGTTTAAAGCCCTTGCCAATGACATCTAAGAATTCAGGTTCACATCTCCAGGTCCCACATAAGCCAAATGCATAGTGACACAAGCGTGCAATGTTGCACGTGCACACAAGGGGGTGCATGTGTCTGGAGTTCATCCGTTCACAGCAGCATGCTAATTCTGGAGTTTATCCGTTCACAGCAGCATGCTAATTCTGGAGTTTATCCGTTCACAGCAGCATGCTAATTCTCTCTCTCTCTCCCTCTCTCTCTCTCTGCCTCTTTATCTTCCCCCTCTCAAAACAAGAAAAAGAAAGCCTCCAATCAAGGGCTGGAGAGACGGCTTAGTTGATTAAGGCACTTGCCTGTGAAGCTGAAGGACCCAGGTTCAATTCCCCAGTACCCACACAAACCAGATACAAAAAGTGGCATATGTGTCTGGAGTTCATATGCAGTGGCTGGTGGCCTTGGCACACCCATTCTCTCTCTATGTGCCTCTCTCTCTCTCATAAATAAATAACTAAGCCTTACAATCAGTCCTGTCTTCTTCTCTTGCAACTCAAGCTGGATGTGAATTGTCCCAACACATCCAACACTCAATTTCAAATGTTTGTCTCAAGAACTGCTATTCCTATACATTTATCAAGGCTGTGATCCTGGGTGAGTGATTTAACCTCGTTAAGCCTCGGATTTCTCATCCAAAAAAAGAAAAAGTGAAAGAATTATGAAACTTGAGAGCTGTTTGAAGATTTAAGAAGTAAACTGCCTCCCTACACTGCCGGGAGGGCAGTCAGTACTAGAACGGAGCTGCTGGTGTTAACCATCTCTCCCGCCTTCCTCTCCTCCCTAGAGCTACTACAGTTTGCTGTTTGCAGCAACAGTGAAAGGATCTCTTGTGCAGAGATAAAACCAAGCACCACTGTTTCATGCACATTTACATAAAGTATTAATATTTAAAAGTCGAACTTGACATGATCCCACTGCATGACGGAGGATTGTTTTCATTTGTCGACAAGACTGAATGAAAGTCGAACACATCCAGGAAGCAAGTATTTCCGTCATTAAAACAAAGCATGAATGTGAGAATTTTACATTCATCAATTCAGGGTTGATATGGCCAGAAAAGAAATCATAGATAAGGAGGGCCAGAGCTGAGTTTTGGAAAACCCGTAGGACTTGAGATGGTGGGGTTAGGCTGCCTGATAGATGACTCAGAAAACCATGCAGGTGTTTATGAGAAAAGTAGTAATTTATTTATTTTTATTTTTTGAGAGAGAAAGAGGCAGATAAAAAGAGAGAGAGAGAGAGAGAGAGAGAGAGAGCATGCCAGGGCCTCTAGCCACTGCAAACAAACTACAGACACATGTGCCACTTTGTGTATTTGGCTTTACATGGGTACTAGGGAATTGAACCCCAGTCCTTTGGCTTTAAAGTCAAGCTCCTTAACCATTAAGCCATCTCTCCAGCTCAAAAAAGTAAGAATTGATGGATTTTTTTAAAGTACAATTTTGTATATGAAAAACAAAAACTTTACTTTAAAAATGTTAATTTGGGGGCTGGAGGATCAAACCCAAGGCCTTGAAGTATGAGGTAAGCACTCTCCCTCTGAGCTATCCCCTAAGCCCTTGAAAATCTTTTCAAAGCAACATCCCATTCAAGATGGCTGTAAGAACCCATGTGTTTTTCTCTTTCCTATCAAAACATCGCTGAAAAGAATGATAACATAAAAATGGTCCATACCCAGGCTGAAGGGCCTAGAAGGGTATTCAGTAGTAAAACAGAAAGAGGAAAGGATCATGAAAAAGACAGAAGACACAGAAGTAAGGCTACGGTGGATCCATACAACAAGGAAACTTTCCTGTAAAGAAGGTTAGCCACAGGGGGCACCCAAAACTATGTATAAAATTTTCCTCCAACTGGACGAATGCAGAAATTGCAATGCATAGGGCAAGACTCCAAGGGCCCGGGGGGGAGAACAGCTGCAACCCACAGAGTCTAGTGGAGGCTTTGGCAGCCAGCCAGGGCTACAGGATGAGTTCGGAGTTGAAATGTTTCCAAGTTAAACTTTCCACTGAAACCTCAAAGGGCCAAGCCAGAGGTAAAAGCCACATCCCAGGATTAAGGGATCAACCCAGGATCAAAAGCAAAACAGACATCCAAACAGCCTACAGCCAAGCTTCCCAGGGCTAAGATGATCTAACAGTCAATCAACCTCATTCAAGAACAGAACTCAGCCCTCCTAGGGGACCAGGACAGTCCATGTATGGGCCTGACTCATAATGCTAAGCGTGCGAAGAGAAAACTGCTACCTGTGATCAACAGGAAAAATAAGAACTATAGGGTTGGAGAGATGGCTTAGCGGTTAAGGGACCTTGCCTGAGAAGCCTAAGGACCCAGGTTCAATTCCCCAGGACCCATGTAAGCCAGAGGCACAGGGTGACACATGCATCTGGGGTTTGTTTGCAAATGCTTAGATGTCCTGGTGTGCTCATTCATTCTCTCTCTCTCAAATAGTAAATAATTTTTAAAATATTTAAGTTAAAAAAAAAAACTAAAAATCACCTTGACCTTGGTATTAGTAGAAACAGTGCAAACCCCAACACAGTAAAGACAGCCTTAAAATGCTACCATGAAATGGCCAACCTAGAATTCCAAATTTAACAGAATAGCTTTAAAAAATAAAAGCAAAATAAAGACAATTCCAAGAAAATAAAAGTCAAGAGAATTCACTTCCAGGAACTATATAACAAATGCTGGAGGTTCTTCAGACGTGAAGGATAAAACCCCAGTTGTAAAAGCAAACTGAACAGAGCAATAAAGAGCATTGGAAGGGGCTGAGGAGATGGCTCAGTCAGTCAAGGGCTAGCCTGGATGACCTGAGGACCCTACCTCAATATGCAGAGCCCACATGACAAAGCCAGGCACACTGGTATACACTCCTAACCCCAGGGCAAGCAGAGACAGGTGGGTTCCTAGGGCTATTGACCAGCCAGTATAGACTACTTGGTGAGCTCCAAGCCAATGAGAGATCCTATCTCAGAAGAAGAAAAAGAAAAAGAAAAAGTAAAAGGAAGCCTGTGTTGAGAAGAATAACATACAAGTCTATCCTTTGTCCTCCACATGCATAAATGTGCACCCATACACATAAGCACACATACACACATTTGTATACACACACAGAGCATTAGAAATTAGGACATTTTTGAAAAGTATCATTTTATGTGAGAGAAGACTGATTATATAAAAACAAAGCAATTTATAATTTAAATGTTTTGTGGGAGTTTTACTTACAAAGCAAATCTACAACAATCTACCCAAGGTATGAGAAGAGAAGGTATGGTATCACAAATTTCTACATTGTACATAAAATTATATAGTATTGACTTAAAGAAGATGATAATAAATAACCTGGCACACTGTAATCTCTGGAAAAGCTACTAAACTGTTGAGAGAGGTATGGGTTCAAATTAAATAAAGGGGGCAACAGAGTTATCAATATGTATTTGACTAACTTAAAGACATAAAAAAGGAGAAAAGAATAGATGGGACACATGAAAAATAATAACAAGATGATCCATTTAAACTTAACTATTGAAAACACTCTGTTAACTATAAATGGATTGATTATTCTAATTAAGTGACAGGGACTGGCCAGATAGATAAAATTAAACAACCAAATGTTATTTAAAGAGAAAAGAAACAAATACTATAACATAGATATGGGGCTGGATAAATGGCTTAATGGTTAAGGTACTTGCCTGCAAAGCCTAAGGACCCAGGTTCAATTCCCCAGAACCCATGTAAACCAAATGCACAAGGTGGCACAAGAGTCTGGAATTCATTTGCAGTGGCTAGAGGCCCTAGCGTGTTCATTCATTCTCATTCTCTCTCTCTCTTTCTTTCAAATAAACAAATAAAATTTATTTTAAAAAAAACAGAGATATGAGCCGGGCATGGTGGCACACACCTTTAATCCCAGCACTCGGGAGACAGAGGTAGGAGGATTGCTGTGAGTTCGAGGCCACCCTGAGACTACATAGTGAATTCCAGGTCAGCCTGAGCTAGAGTGAGACCCTACCTTGAAAAACCAAAAACAGATATATTAAAAGTAAAAGGACAGGGCTGGAGAGATGGCTTAGTGGTTAAGGTGCCTGCCTCCTAAGCCTAAGAACACTGGTTCCAATCTCCAGGTCCCATGTTTAGCCAGATACAAAGGGGTGCAATGCTGCACTTGACCACAAGGGGGCGCATGCATCTGGATTTCGTTCTCAGCAGCTGAGAGGCTGCTGGCATACCCATCTCTATCTGTCTTCCTCTCCCTCTCTCTCTGTCTCTCTCTCTGTCTCTCCCCCCCCAAAATAAAAAAGTCCTTTAAAAAAAAGTAAAAGGACAGAAAAAGATACTCTGTGTAGAAATTAATCTCAGAAAAGGTAATACAGAAATATATTAATGTTAGATAAACTTCAAGATAAGGATTTTCACAAACAGAAATGGTAATTTTTGCACTAAATCATTTGTAAAGAACAAGATTGGTGTTCTGCAGTTCTGAAGGCTGGGAGTTCCCAGGTCAAGAACCTGTATCTACTAAGGGCCTTTGTGCCTTCTTTCATAGCACAGTCATCTGAGAACGTGTGCAGAGGTGAGGTCAGGGGACTGAGTTCAGCTTCCGACCCATACACCTCTCAACAGGCCCCACCTCTTAACAGTGTTACACTGAGGATTAAATGTTTTGTTTTTTGAGAACATTTCAAACCATAGCAAGAAGACAAGCACAAAAATAAAGCATCACAAAAGGAAACAGAAGAAATGTTAACAGCAATAAGACAAAATAATAATTATCTCAACAACAACAACAACACAGGGTAGAGGCTTTAATTATCCCACGCTGACAGAGTGTAACATCACATTTAAAAGAGAACATTTAAGGACTGGAATAGCACAATGAACTTCCTTTAATATATTTAGAGCTTTGTACTCACCAAACAGAAGCTAATCATTATGTTCAAGCTGTGTTATAAAAAAAAATTGACTACCGATGGGGGCCACACAGAAAATACTAAGCAACCAGGAATCACAGAAATCGCATTAAGCCATTGATCTCAATGCAACATAGCTGTTTCAGGACCATCGTTCTTGCCACACCAATGATCAGGTAACACACACAAGGAGAAAGGAACCTCTCAAAATTTTCACAGGTCTGAAATACTGTCTTGAACCTGGATGTGCTGGCCTTGAACCTTGAAGCACTGACCACTGTGTTATACCATTTCCCATGCAGGTGTGGGGCATGGGGAATTCCCAGCCAACTACAACAATGATTAAAATGTTCAGTTACATGAGGCAAACAGAAAATCAGAACAGGATTCAGCTGCAAGCCCATGGGCATATGATCACTTGCCTCTGATAAACATGTCACTGATAAAAACCATTCTGTAACTGAAAAACCATTTAATGGGGGTGGGGAGGTGGGATACATTACATTGCCACCTCATCCCATAAGTGAAAAGTAAATAACGAGTATACCAGAGAATTAAAGGACAAAAGCATAAAATACGAGTAGCTCCAAAGAACATTTTGTTTTAGATGTGAGGCAGTACAAATGAATGTTTGGTTTTAGTTGGGAAATGACTTTCTAAATAGGAATGGAACCATAAAGGAGAAGCACAGGAGGTTTATATTAGCTGGTGGTTTGAGGGGACGCAGGGGCATGGGAGTGGACAGCTGGACAGCTCCATGGCAGTGGCGGGGTGCACCAGCTGTCTCCTCACATCTCAGCAGACCAGGAAGCAAACCAGGCTATGAGCCTCAAGCCGTCCCTGGACTTGCCCACCCTGTCAGAGGTCTAGTTCCTGTCGCAAGACCACACTTCCTAAAGTTCCTACAGCTTTGCAAAACACTGCCACCAGCTGAGGACCAAGTGTTGAAACACATGAGCCTGAGGGAGACACGTTTGTAACAAAAACACAACAGCTAGCCAACACTTCTTCATGTCAGAAGGATCAATAGGGAGACCCAAAAGAAATATGGCAGAGGAAACATGGATGTGTTACTTGAAGAACGAGAATGGCTAATGAGCAGCCGAAAATCTGCTCAACATTAAACACAGTGAGATGCAAAGTAAATGCCACATTCCCTACCACAGCAGAAACAGTCAAATCCAGCATTGGCAAAGTTAAAGAAAACAGTCACTTTCTCAAGACTGGTGAAATGTAAATATAGCATAACCCCTGGATGGACAATTTGCCAGTGCCCAGTCAAATATAAAATACCTGTGGACTCTGACCTAGAAAAATCCATTTATAAAAGATGTCAGGCAACAATCCCTGAATGGATTCACTATAGTGAATGTACACAATTGCAATCTTGTTTTTCATAACAAAAAAAATGAAAATACTCTAGAATTCCATCAACTTACTATGTGACACCAGTTGGCCTAGCCATGGAAATCCTGCTGCCTCAACCTCCCAAATGTCAAGATGATAGGCACACATCACTGTGCCTGGCTTCTATGCAGTGGTAGTTTGAATATATGGCCCCCAATATATCCAGTGTTTTATTAGTTTATAGTTTGCATCTGCAGTCACCTTGCTGGAGGCAATGTCACTGGGCATTAAGGTGTGATGGTAGGTTTGAGATTCCGTTGTAAAGATATGCAAAGTGTGCCTAGCGGGAGTTCCTGAAGTGTGCTGTGCTGTGCTGTGTGGCTCGTGTTTTTTTTTTTTTTTTTTTCTCTCTCTTGCCTGGTCCTGTGAGAGCAGGCCACTTCTCCTGCCTTTATGGAACTTCCCCTGGATCTGTAAGCTTCAATAAATAATATACCTTCCTCCATAACTGTGCCTGGTCTCAAAGTTCATCTCAGCGAACCTGAAGCTGTCTGCTACAGTACAGTGATACCAGGAGTGGGGTGAGATGAACCAGACCATGTGGATGTTCGTCTTTTGCAACCTTTGTGTTGGAGGAATGGGTATGGACTGAAGAAGCCTTCTGGAGTGGTAAGCCAGGTTTTATGGACTATTCTGATGAGAGTTTGAGAATGCTAAGTGCAGACAGTATTGAACTTCAAGGCTTGGATTATGAGCTTTCTAAGGGGAAGGAAAGACTGCAGAGGACTTAGTTGGAACTAGGCTACTGGCATAAGGGGTGGCTGCATTCTGCTATCCAGGCCCAGAAAGTTTGATCAAGGTTAAATTTGTAATGGACTGATGTGCTTGGCTAAAGATATTGGACTGAGATATTTAAGATTTTAAGTTGGAAAACCTCAAGCAAGTTAAAATTAGAGGCACTGAGACTGGTTTTAGGTTACTGGAGCTGCTATTGTCAACACATTAGCAATCTTAAGGAAGGTGGAAGGAAGGTGGCCTGACTGCTTTACATTAAAACAATGGAGAGGATGCCTGAGGAAAGACTGTTAACAATGCAAACTCTTTTGGAAAGAGTTGACTGGAGAAGGAACCTGCTTTTCAAGGTTATGATTTATTTCGTTCCTGGATTAAGAATATGGCTGTGTCCTGCACACCTGGTATTAGTTTTGGAAGCATGAAAAATGCATGGAGTGATCATGAATTGCACACAGTTTCAGGAGCCGCTGCTGAGATGTGGCATGAGGCAGGGCATGAAGACCCTCAGGAATAGGCTGGAAGAGCCTTTGGAAGATGGTCCGTGGTTTGCATGGAGACCTGAAGATGTTTTGGATATACCAGGACTGTGCAAAAGGGCTACCATGGAATGCGGTGTTGGCATGGGATGAAAGTTTTCCCTGGCTATTCTGCCCAGCTGGTGGGGCAGAATTGGAAAACCTGGAGACTGTCAGTCTCTGGTTATATTGAACTTGAACTGCAGAAGTTTGATGACTGCTGATGGTGGTTGAATTTGCATTATTCTAGTTTCTCCTTGCTATGCTTTACACCAGTTAAAAATGTTTACTCTGTGCCTTTACATGTTGAAAGTATTTAACTTGTTTGATTTTATAGGACTCACTATCTTAAGTTGATCAAGACTGTGAGAACCCTTGAAATTGGACTGAGTACAATTTACAATGTGTGATAGCTATAAATCTATTGGGGGCCAGGGGCAGAATGTGGTAGTTTTAATATATGGACCCCAATATATCCAGTGTTTTATTAGTTTATAATTTGCATCTGCAGTCACCTTGCTGGAGGCAATGTCACTGGGGGAACTTAAGGTGTGATGGTGGGTTTGAGATTCCATTGTAAAGATATGCAAAGTGTGCCTAGTGGAAGTTCCTGAAGTGTGCTGTGCTATGTGGCTGGTGTCTTTTTTTTCTCTCTTGCCTGGTCCTGTAAGAGCAGACCACTTCTCCTGCCTTTATAGAACTTCCCCTGGATCTGTAAGCTTCAATAAATAATATCCCTTCCTCCATAACTGTGCCTGGTCTGGAAGTTCATCTCAGCGAACCTGAAGCTGTCTGCTACATATGCTTAACTGTGATAAGTGAAGGGAATGAAACTGAAAGAGAGAAAAAAAGAGAGAGAGAGAACTTATAGAGTATTGCATATCATCTTTAACTTCACTTCTTTTGTTTTGGGTACATGCACAGCTGATGTGTGTATGTATGTTCATGTGTGAGTATGTGTATGTGCATGTTCATGTATGGGTGTGTGTATGTGCATGCCATTGGAGCTTATGTGGAAATCAGAGGACAACTTCAGCTGTCAGCTTGCACCAAGTTTGAGGCAGGGGCTTCATTGTTCACCACAGCATTCACCAAGCCACCTGGCCTGTAAGCTTCTGGGCGGTTCTCCCCTCTGTGCCTCCATCTCACTCTGGGCCTGTAGGGGCTATCGGGGCCGCAAGCACTACAGTATCCAGATTGATATGGGTTTTGGGAACCAAACCCAGGTACTCATACATGCACAGCAAGTGCCTTATCCACTGAGCCATCTCCCCTAATTTTTCTAAGTATCATATTCACTGTGAAATCCTTTCCAATATCTGCTCAGATCAATTCACTGTAGTTACAAAATAATCTTATGTAGCATTTTCTCATATTTATGTGTGTATGATGAAATTTCAGTTTCTTTGTGATTTTCAAGACAAGTCTTTGAATTGTTATAACCTATTCTCTGTGCTCATATATGCCAGACCATCTTCAAATGTTGACCCCTTGATTTTTAATTAATTTTTAAACATATATGTTTACTTTGTTCATAGGAGATACAACAGTGAACGTCATCATAGGTAAGGAATTTTGCATCTCTTACGTTGGTGCCTCAATGTACCTTTTCCCAGAATTTGAAGTCAAGGTTAAGGTAACCCCAACACACTGCAACACTGATCTTCAAAATGACTGCTACGGGGCTGGAGATAGCTCAGTGATCAGAGGCACTTGCTTGCGAGCCTGCTACCGAGTTTAATTCCCCACCACCTATATAAAGCCAGACTCAAAGCGCCACACGTGTCCATAATTCCAACATGCCTATAGCAATGCGAGGAGGAGTCAGAAGAATCCTGAAGCTAACCAGCCAGCTAGACTGGTACATGGAAGCAGCAAAACCAAAAACAATTTAAAAAAAAAACAAACAAAAAAAACAAAAAAAAAAAACAAAGGAAACTTCCTCAGGCAAAGTGGAAGGAGAGGATAACCCTGTCGGCACGTGTGTCCTGGCACAGCGGACTCCCCTCACCCATGTCCACACACGCATCATTCTCGTCTCCAGCTCCAACTGTAGCTTCTGCTGACATCTGTTCCAACAGGAACTTTAATCTGGGTGGTAATCCTTACTCTGATGCTTTCTTAAATATGTTAATTGATGTAAAATGTAGAAAGGTCGATTTAGCACATTTCCTACTTAATCCTAAGGCCATCCCTGAAGTCACTCAGTCATTCATTTTCCTTCTCTGTCTCCTTCCCTCCCTCACTCTCTTCCTCCCTTTCTCTCCTCTCTCTTTCACCTATGATGAGAATGATAGATAGATAGATAGATAGATAGATAGATAGATAGATAGATAGATAATTTTTACAAGTTATGCATAGCACAATGCATAAACCACAACCCCATAGGGAATACCTGCAACCTCTCTGAGGTGGTTCCCAATGGAATGGGGGCAGGGACAAGGGACAAGAGGGGACCAACACATGATGTATCCATATGAAATATGTTGTTAACAACAATAATAACAAAAGATGAAAAAAATAATAAAAAATATTTATCATAAAATAAACTATAAATCACATTAAGAAAAACACCTCAAAATGACGTCATCCTATCAGTGCTTCCATGAGAACCACCGTGAGGGTCCTGCCATGGATCTCTTAGGTGTTTTACCACAGACACAAGGACAAGGTGAACATCTTACATGACCACATGAAATACTATCACGCACACTCATGCTGTGTCACTTAGCAACTGCTGGTGGGCGTCTTCCCAAGTCAGCAGACAGTTAACCACAAACTAATTTTAATGGCCTCACAGGCTTTCACTTCAGCTTCTAAAAAACCTTGTGCTAATTTGCATTTAACGTCATCTTGCTGTTGACAGGGACTTACCTGGCAATTCTATGGATAGCACACATTGAAAAGTCTGGAAGTTCCTTGTGTTTTTGTTACACCCGTTACCCATGCTTCTGTTGAAGGGCTCTTGTTTTTTCCTTAGTGATTGGTGAGAGCTCTCTGAATATGAAGAGTATTAACTCTCAAGCCTCCAAATAAGACAACAGCATAACCTCTTGAGGAGTTATAAAGATTTAATCATCTTGAATTTGAGGCCCACCCCACAGAAGTGAATTCATGCCTATACTGGACACCTAGTCAAAAGCTGATAGTTGGGTCAGAGAGATGGTTCAGTGGTTAAGGCGCTTGCCTGCAAAGCCTAACAACCTGGGTTCCATTCCCCAGTACCCACATAAAGCCAGATGCACAAAGTGGCACATGCATCTGGAGTTTGTTTGCAGTGGCTAACAAACCCTGTCATGCCCATTTTCTCTGTCTGTCCCTCATCTCTCTATCTCTTTCTGCTTGCAAATAAATAAAAATATATATATTTAAAATTTTTTAAAGTAGCACAAAAAGCTAATGGGTGGTAAGGTCAAAAGCTTTAAGGGGGGAAGCTACTACCACTGTTGTTTGGTTAAATGGATATGGTGTGCCCCCCCCCAAAAAAAAACTGCCCTCTAAATACTTATGTTTGTGCCTATGAGGGCTGCTCTCACTTTTTGTCAGAGAAGCTTCTTTTTGTAGATGGTGGTGACCACTGGGGATACCCGAGACTCATCAAAGTGCTAAGAAGTGACAGCCAAGCGCTCAGCACCAAACGGGACATGTCTGTCATATCCACCAAGGTGCAGGGAAGATCGTGGCGAGGACGGCGGAAAGAACCAAGAGGCAGAGGATGGCGAGAAGTGCCGTGGAATCCTGTCTTCTGACATGAAGTAGCCACGCCATTAGCTGCACAGTAAAGTCTCCCTCAACATGTTGTGATGATGGAGGAAGGTGACAAAAGTAAAAATAAAACCATCAAACTAGAAGAACTAGCTGGAAAAGGCAAAGAGGTTACATAGAAGAAGTATGGGAGAGGAGGGACAAAGAAAACATTGCCTGCAGTTTGCTTGCAGAAGAAGGAGGCCCCAGCTCACCAGTACACACACACACACACACACACACACACACACACACACCCCCCTCCCTCTCCCTTTCTTCTCTCTCCCTCTCTGTCTCTCATATAAATAAAATTTAAAAAGAAAAGAATGGGAGGGGTTACAATCAAAGGGAATTCCCTGTGGCAGTGGGAATGACCAGATAGCAACTGCTCACAAGAACACAGATGAATCTCCAAAATACCTTGAGACCAAAAAAAAAAAAAAAAAAAAAAAAAAAAAAAAACCACACACACACACACACACAGGAAGGCTCTGTGGTTCCATCCAGAACAAGATCAAAACTGGTGCTGGGCAGTCGGATGGTGGAAGTGGGCTCCAGAGGTGAGGGCCTCTCTGGATAGCTAGCTGCACAATTACGAACAGGGCCTTTTTCTTTGCGTATGTTATTTTTAGGCTGGGCTAAGTGAAATTTCCAGTTTTATAGGTCAAAACAGTCAAATATCAGCAATTTCATATGGTTCAACCTAATACTTCAATGAAAATAAAGTTTTCAACCCCTCTGGTAAAGCAGAAAGAAACATTCAGCTTTGACAGGCAAACTGCAAGCTCTCTGGAAACCAACCTAAACACCCCTGTGGAGTCTGACCCTGTCTTGAGTGGAGACAGCTGCAGTTTCCGTGGAACAGCATGCGATGAGGCCGTCTTGGAACCGCCCTGAAGCAACTTCTACCACATCTACTCACTCATCCAGGGCATCTCAAACTCCCCTAATTCTGCATGGTACTAAGCTGGAGCACGAGATTCCACCAACAGACAGCAACCTTGTCTGTATTTGCTTCCACACAGCAGCAGCAAGACAATTGTTTTTTCAAGAAGCAATGTTATAATGGATATTTTCTTTTACAAACAGTACTCCAGAAAAATAGAAATCCCAAGCTCTTACAAGCCTTATGTGGCTCACAAAAGGCGTCATCTTTATAACTAATTGAGGTAACTGCACCCACCAGTTCTGAACTAATGATCGCCTTTTGTTGTGCTAGGCACATTCATCTCCCCGTAAGAAAACACCATCAATCCTGAGAATTCTAAGGACAGTCAGCTCATTCTACAGTGGTGAATAATACTTCAAAGAAAGGGTTCATTTATCAGGCAACCAGGAGGGCACAGTCCCAGCACAAGGAGAAGTGCTCAGGGTTGACCCACTTCTACATGTGCGATGAGGCTGGCTAAGATGATATGTGAGTGAAAGAGATCCTGGGTGAGCCAATAACTGTGCCTTGTATGAAAGAAACACTCAAAGCCAACCAGAGGAAGTGAGACTTTTCCATCCTGGCATCTAACACAGCTGCCCCTGATCACACTTACATGACATGAAACAAAGCTGTCCTGATCACACATACATGACATGTAACACAGCTGTCCTGATCACACTTACATGACATGTAACACAGCTGTCCTGATCACACTTACATGACATCCAACACAGCTGCCCTGATCACACTTACATGACATGTAACACAGCTGTCCTGATCACACATGACATCCCACACAGCTGTCCTGATCACACTTACATGACATCCAACACAGCTGTCCTGATCACACTTACATGACATGTAACACAGCTGTTTGATGACACTTACATGACATCCAACACAGCTGTCATGATCACACATACATGACATTAAACACAGCTGTCCTGATCACACTTAGATGACATTTAACACAGCTGTCCTGATCACACATACATGACATGTAACACAGCTGTTTTGATCACACTTACATAACATCCCACACAGCTGTCCTGATCACACTTACATGACATGTAACACAGCTGTTTGATGACACTTACATGACATCCAACACAGCTGTCATGATCACACATACATGACATTAAACACAGCTATCCTGCTCACACTTAGATGACATTTAACACAGCTGTCCTGATCACACATACATGACATGTAACACAGCTGTTTTGATCACACTTATATGACATCTAACACAGCTGTCCTGATCACTCTTACATGACATCCAACACAGCTATACTGATCACACATACACGACATCTAACACACCTGTCCTGATCACACTTACATGACATTTAATACAGCTGTCCTGATCACACTGACATGACATCCAATACAGCTATCCTGATCACACATACATGACATCCAACACAGCTGTCCTGATCACACATACATGTCATCCAACACAGCTATCCTAATCACACTTACATAACATCCAACACAGCTGTCCTGATCACACTTACATAACATGCAACATGACATGTTACCACTTTTTTGTGGGGGGAGGGTGTTGAAGGACATTTTTTATTTTTATTTTTGCTGGAAATCCCATACTAAGTAATTTCACAATAAAAAAATTAAAAAATAAAATAAAATAAATAAAAATTACCCAGAAAAATAAAACCTACTTTTCTGGACAATGGAACACTCAGAAGCAATAGATTGTTACTAGAAAATTTTCGGTGCTAGGGTTGGGATACCTTCCTGTGAGTTGTTGGCCAGAGAGATCACAGATACCCCCAAAACATTATAGGTCATTGCCAAGGCCCTTGGCTTCCCACCAGGAATAGATGGTAAGACCCTATTGTTGAAGACTCCACATACTGGCCGCAAGGTCTCTGAGAAATCCTGCTGGAGCAGAGCTGAAAGCCTCCTCCATGTGGACCAGCCAACAGAAAGCTAGAAAAAGCTATGGTACATGCAGTTCAGTGGGAGAGAGAGAAAACACCAGTGAAGATACTCAGCAGTGGACATTGCAAGCCTTAAATTTGGCTAGCCAGGCCAAATGAGCCAACAGATGCAATAGTGACATGTCTGTTATGGAGGAAACCAACCACTCTCTAATTGGACTGGAGGTCTGCTCCAGGGGAAGGAATACATCCCTGATACTGAAAACCTACAACAGGGGTAGTCATGAGCCCTAGGGGTGTAATATCTCCTGGAGTCACGCTAAACGTATATACTATGCTCACCAAACTGCCCAGTAAGCACTTCTCTTAATGTCCACACCCATATATTAATGCTACTCTCACTTTTGGTTAGAGAAGCTTCTCTTTTCAGATGGTTGTGACCTTGGGATGACTCATAAAGGCACCATGGTGCTGAGAAGAAGGGACAGAGGAGTGCTCAGCACTGAAACATCTCTAACACACCTTCCAAGGCTCAGGGTCCATTGTGGAAGATGTGGTGGAAAAAATGTAAGAGCCAAAGGAAGAGTAGGACTCCTTACAATGTGCTCCTCCAGACACAAAATGAGCTGGATATCCATGACCTCACAGTGCCTGACACTACCTACAAAAGACCATCATAATAGGAGAAAAAGATGATGATATCAAACTGAAAAGAGAGACTGATTGAGAGGGGGAGGGGATATGATGGAGAGTGGAGTTTCAAAGGGGGAAGTGGGGGGAGGGAGGAAGTACCATGGGATATTGTCTACAATTAAGGAAGTTGTCAATAAAAATAAATAAATAAATAAATTACCCAGAAAAAAATAATGTCTGCTACCTGTGGCCTTTCTCTTTATGGTGTAGATTCATCACAGGACAAGGATACTAATGACATATGTATTTTTGAGCACCTCTGATGAGCTGAACACTGTCTCGTTTGGGTCTCACAAGTCTTATGTTCATGAACATTGTTTATCTTTTCATTGAACAGCAAAGCTTTACGGTGGACCCTTTACTTGCAAAAGCCTTACAAAGCTCATAAGAGAAAACTTGGGATTGAAATGTTGGCAACCTGAGGCCAAAGGCCACAGTCGTAACCATGATGCTACAGTGTAACTGTGGGTACCTCATGTATGTAACAGGCATTAACATCTGTGGACATGACATGCAAGTAAAAGGCTATGTCAACAGCCATAGATACCACATGTAAGACCACATGTAAGCAATAGAAATTAACATTCATAGGCATCACATGTATGTAATAGGGATTAACAGTCATACATGTGTGTAATAAGCATTAATAGTCATAGACACCATAATAAGAATTAACATTGTAGACACCACACGTATGTAATGGGAATTAACAAGAGTGGGGAAAAGACAGCCAATGGTCTGTACTACAGAAACTAACAGCACCTCTTCTAATCAGATTGGGTGAAATGTCTTCTCCATTTCCACAGCAACTGAGGTGCTGAGTTGCTAACGAGTGGCACGGCAGAAATCCAAGCATGAGTCTGTGGGGCTCCAAAGCCATTACTATTCCACTTTGCCTCCAGCGACTCATTCCAAACTTGTCGCTCGACAGCAAGCCAAATTGTGACGGGAGCACTGGTCCTACAGAACAGACTGGTGCTACAGCGGCTAACCAATGCCCTCATCTGTTAGCCTAGAGCTGTCTCCTGTCCCACAGTTCACTTGTAACCATGAGCCTCTGGGCTAGCTGTCTGATGCCCCATCATGCAGTCCCACTAAGGAGTCCTAATGCTGCCTCCACCCAGCAGTGACACTTGTCACTCCACCCACTGTCCCGTGGACTAGGACTCTTCAGGTGGCATCATCAAACTCCATGGCAGGGCCAGGAGAGAGCAGTTTTTCTGCGTGGCCAGGAAGGAGCGAGGAACCAAAGGAGAGTCTCAAAGGACCGTAGTCAGCACGTCAGTTGTTCCTAAACCTGGGGGACACCGAAGAATGCTCTGTGAAAAATGCAGGTACCGGCCTCTCTTCTGTAGGTGGGGTTAGGTGGATTAGGAAGCCCTGAACTTGGACACAGATTGTCAGCAGTCTACCAGTTAAGCAGCTTTGTTCTGCACTGACCCAGAACACTCAGAGTTCTAGGAAAATGACCACCAGAAATCAGGTCAGGGAGTGTCCCCCATGTGCATGGCCAGTGTAGGTGGGGAGCAAGGGGGAGTTAGGAAAGAAGATAGAGATGCATCCGAGTCCCCAGGGCGCAACCACTGACAGTCCAGAGCCAGGCAGGCGTGGAAACACTGACCCGTGTGCAGAGACAATAAGACACACACTCCAGAGCGCTGAAGCCAAGCGGCAGTGGCAGAGCTGTGTACTGTCACTGACAAAAGTAAGTGGGGACTGTGTGACCAGTGGAATGGCCCTCTCCACCCCTGGGCAAGTATCTCCACACGGGGGACTTCTGTATTCTCCTGCTAGGGTTCTTTATTATCAACAACCCCCCACACTCTTAATCCAGAGTTAGAAGTCACACCTGGTGTGCCAAACTGTGCCATCACACCCCCAGGCTTTCACTCTGCAGGAATGTCCTTGAGTCCAGGCCTTGTACACCTGGCACTCGGTGCTTAGGTGAACAGTCAACTCTGGGCAGCATTCACTGGCATATCCCCTCTTCTTCTCACCCTCCCAGGGTTAATTATCCCTCCTTCACAGTAAAACTGAGCACTTTGCTCCAATTACCATGACCGATTCAGGCTAGAATTTTACACTAGATTCTCAGGGGCAATAATGATGGATCTCGTAGTTACTTTCAATATTTCAAACATCTGCCAACTTGCCATGCCCTCAAGCATGTCACCTGGACTAATCTAAGCATCATTTTCCTGTGTCTTACTGGAATTGCACCAGCCACATTCTGCCAATGAAAAGGAAAGAGAGAGAGAGAGAGAGAGAGAGAGAGAGAGAGAAAGAACAATTATATACTCAGGCACCTAAAATGTGCCAAATGAAGATCTATGGATCAGATGGAGAGGAAAAGTGTTGGAAGGCAAAAAAAAGTTGCAGTGATTACATAAGGGGAAATCAACACACACTGGTCCACTGTAAGCCTGCTCTGCTAGACTATGTGCCACCTGGCCTTCCTTCTCACGTCCCAAGCACCCAATTCAGGCCTTCTGCAGAGCAAAGACTGATGCAGATCTGACCTGAGGGAGACAAGTGCTGCTACTGTACACAGCAGCGTCCTGACCAACTCACTCCAGGTGGGTAAATGCAGAGAGAAGTCTGCAGGAGCTTCAGCGGAGAAGGAAATGGAGAACTCCAGGGATAGAGGAGGAGCCCATGGAACCCTGGCTGACAGGTGAAACGGGCGGACACCATCACCCCAGACATCACCACCACTCCAGGCTGACATCATCCCTCTAGGGTCCTTTCTTCACTTCTGGGAAGGTAGGGATTTCGGAGATAACTGAGGTCTAGGGGGTTACCCCAACAGCAGGATCCGGTGTTCACTACCGGTTCTCTGCAATGAGCCTCTAAGTTCTTACAGCCATTTACTCCCCAAGACCTGCCTTCAAATTCTGAGACAGGCCCAAATCTCATCTGTTTGGAGGAATTTGAATCAGCCTGCCATTCCTCTACGTGTGAGGAACCACCCTAAGACTTGCTTTTCCAGTCAAGGTGACAGCTGCTCCCCACCACTACCCCACCTGCACTCGCTCCTCTCCACCTGCACGTAATGGTCACAGAAGAGGATTACTCCCGGGGTGTGGAAGCCATATGATGGAGACACAGGGTCAGCTCCCTGTCCGTATCTGTATCAGACTTCCTGTTGCTGATCAAGAATCTCAGAGGTGGCTTAGCAGTTAAGGCATTTGCCAGCAAAGCCAAAGGATCCAGGTTCGATTCCTCAGTACCCATATAAAGCCAGATGCACAAGGTGGCCCATAGTTCTGGAGTTTGTTTAGAGTGGCTAGTGGCCCTGGTGTGCCCATTCATTCATTCATTCATTCTCTCTCTCTCTCCCTTTCTCTCCAATAAATAAATAAAATAAAAAGAATCTTCCAGAATATTACTCAAACTTTCTGAACCTTGGTTTCTTTATCCTTAACGTGAGGGACTGAGCAGTGTCCATCTCTAGTGAGATGAGGCTTCCCGGAGAAAGCAGGTGGAACACTCACAGTAAATCCTCGACTGACCAGAGATGTTTTCTGTCTTTCCTAGAGCAAGGAGAAGGACAATGCAGGACACAATACGCAGCTGCAGCGTCTGAAGTCAGAGCTCAGAAATGCACTTTGTAGCTCTGTACTGAGCAATTCTTTCATGCGTTTCCATTTCTTCAGTCCAAGATGAAGATAACTGAGCAGTGAACACCTTTCACCAGGTTGAATAGCAAGCACGATGGCCTGACATGTATGTAGCACACCCTCTATTGGTAACAGAAGTAAGGTGACTTGTATACTGGTACCACTGGGCTGCAAGGCTGCTGAGCAAGGTCCAGCTCCAATATTTCCAGAAGCATTCACTGACTCTCTCCTGAGGTCTTCAGTGACAGCAAGAGAGAGGAAGAACAGGGGTGCTTCTTTCTCCTCCCTGCTCTGCTCCACCAACACCAAAAGGACCCTCAAAGCTTACAACTTCAGAGCACCCTTAAACCTGCAGCCTCAGAGCTATGCGTTGTTCTTTTATTTTCCCCACAAGGTTCCGGTTTAAGCTAAACTTGACGAGCAATATGTGCAGCCCTGATCTGCGTTCCCATTTACTATTGTTCTTCCCAGTCATTTGAACTTCTCAAGCAGAGCTGCCCCAAAGGCACCACACACCTGGCACAGAATTTTCTCTCCCATCCTGAATGCACAAAACCCCCACCCCTTCTCTGATGCCAAGGCTCCCGAAGAGTCAGCGAGGGAACATTGACATCGCTGATATGGCTGCTACCCACAGGTCTGAAACGCATTGCATTCGTCCTCACTGGAAATCTGTAGGGATGTCAGCTGCAGTGACATCCCAGCTTCCAGGCAAGGAATCATGGAGAGAGAGCAGGCACAGCGCCAGGCCAGGTAAGCTGTCTCTGGAGCATGAGCTTGCGAAGAGGCGAGATGCGCCCTCCACTCCAAGCAGCTTGTCTTGGGAAATGGGGTAGGCATGCCACGCCCAGACAGGTGACAAATGACATCAGCCACACTGGACACTGCAGAGATTAGATTGTTTACCTGGAAGGACTTCTACCCACCCCGAACGGCAGAAATCATCTTCACAAGGAAAGTCATTGAATTTTGCCATCACTCCAGTGCAAAAACACAAGAAGAAAACTTCCTCCAAAAGCCAGCCTCTGTCAGGGTGCCAGAAGCTAATCAGAGAAAACAAGGGGTCATCTGTACTGTGCTGCTAGCATCTTCCGGAAGTAGTTACCTGCCTAATGATAAGAGCACATGACCATCCAAGACCCCTCACCCCCACCACTCCCAGCTTGTGTCCTTCATGCCAACCTAGTTTTTGTGGATAACATTTGCGGTTTCTTTCTTTCTTTTTCTTTTTCTTTTTTAAGTTTATTTATTTATTTGCAATGAGAGAGGGAGAGGGAGAACATGAATGCCAGGGCCTCCAGCCACCACAAATAAACTCCAGATGAATGTGCTACTTTGTGCATCTGGTTTATGTGGGTAGTGAGGAATCAAACTCAGGTTGTTAGACTTTGCAGGCAAGAGCCTTAACCGCTGAACTAGCTCTCCAGCCCAACATTTGCAATTTCATATGAAACCCAGGAACCAAGAGGAAGTGGAATCAATGTCCACATGTATCCTGCTGGGGGACGTAACAGCATAGCCCCCACTAAGTAATCCAAGGGGGAACTTTGGAGAAAAGAATGCAAACTGTCTTTGTTTTTTAACCATAGCAATCCTTAGAAGAATCCAGAAGCACATAACCAGTAATTATCAAGTTTTCAAACTAACAACACAATCCACTGTGTATCTGCAAACAGCTCATAAATGTTTGGAAGAATTTTAGAAGCAAACTAAAAAACAGTATAAATATATCATAACATATATATTACATAATATATATAATAATATATAAATATATTGTTAGACCCCCTTTTGTACATAGGAATTCCCATATCAAAGGAGATAGTGTAGCAGCCTACTTCATTTTATTTCAGCATTTCCACACAAACATGTTTTCCCCAACAAATATTATATTCTATTGTGCACCAAACATTATTTTCTCGTTTCTATCACGTACTGACTTGATGGGGGTGTTCGCCCATGTGCCAACTGGAAATTGCCCCCACATGACCCAGCAACCACCAGTTGTAATGTTGAGTCCAAAGGTAGAAAGACGAGAGTGAGGAGGGGAGAGGGCTTGTTTTCAACTGCTCTTCCCTTTCCTTGCCTGCTCCCAGTGAATAACACCAGTGTTCTGTCAGAGGCAGGGCAGGGGGGCTTGCCTGCATCTGGGGAGCTCGCTGCCTTCTCTGATGTGTGAATGAATACTCTGGGTGAATGTAACCCCTCGATTAAAATCGCGGGTATGCAAGCAAAGGAGAGCGTTCTTTCCGCATTATACCCTACGCAGCTGGAACAGAAGTCATCTTGGATATTGCCCACCTGCCAGGAATGAATGAGATTTAGGGCAGAAATCCAGAGAGAGGGGCTTCTTGTTTGTCTTCGCAGGACACCCCCACCCAAACCTGCAAACTCATAAAGTTCGTGGCAACTTTAATGTTCCAAATGTGTCAGGGAGCCACGGGTGGGAGGAGAGAAACCCTGATCCTCTGCTATGGGGACAAGAGCAGATGTGGGCGCCTGGGTGTCAGGAACTCAAGGCAGGCTACTACGGGTGAAGCGAGAGTCTTGGATTTGAAGGAGAGACCCCACAGTTCCCCCTCTGCTCGGACTTTGGAGACTGGTGAGCCAGGGTCCCCAAGCGCCCAGGGAAGCTCAGACATCTCAGAAGGAACTGCGCCAGCGGCCCCTCCTCTCTCCAGGTCACTGTTCCCAGGAGCCAGCGCTCACCTCGCTGCTGTCCCTGAAGGGCGTCTGCTTCCCCTCCTCTCTCCCTAAACAGACCCCCACGAAGAACGGGTGCTCCGGGTGTCCCCAGGCCTACGCCTCCACCCCGGCCTCAGACCTGCCCACCCTCCATGGCAACAGTTTTCCAGCGGAAGAAGTCCTGCAAACACCTCCTGGGAAGATGTTCAGAAGGACATCGCTGGAGTGAGGGACATCCGAGGAGACCTTACCCTGGCCCCCTGAGCAAGGGCCAGAGGGAGGTGGGGTCAGGAGCAAAAATGGCCCCGGATGGCCAGGGGAAAAAAGAAAACAAAAATCACAGCGAGGGCAAAACTTCTGGAGGAAGTGGGGCAGGCACAGCATCCCAGGGAAACAGCCTAAATCCCAGCACAGGTGCGCAAGGCTGGCGAAAGGCGCTGGCGAGGGGACGCCAAGCTGGACGCGCTCCCCTGGGGCGGTGACAGCAGGTTTCAGTCCCAGCCCGGCCGCGAGTGGGTCGTAGTGCCCGAAAGAGTCCCCCGCAGGGAAGAAAAGGTTCTCTTTCGATCCCCCAAGGGCACATCCCAGGCACCAGGCGAGGAAGGAGCCTCGAACCCAGACCCCACCGGTCCCCCTCGCCCCGACTGGCAGGACGCGGCGGCGCAAACAAAGTTGGGGCGCGGAGAGGCTGGGCGGGTGTGGTCCCCGGCCCGCGACGCCCCACGACTTACACGAAGACCCCAAAGAGCAGGGCACGCACTCCGATCTCCACGGCCAGCTCCCGCATGGTGCGGCCCGGACAGCTCCCGCGGCGGCGGCCGGCGCTCTGCGTGGCTCCCGCGGCTCCGCTCGGCTCCGCTCGGCTCGGCTCGCTCGGCGGGCGGCGAGGGCGGCGAGGGCGGCGCGCTGCAGGCCGCGGGCGGGCGGGGGCGGACGGCAGCGGGGACGGCTCGGTCCCCACCTCCCGCCTCGGGGCTCCGGGGCTCCGGGACGCCGCACCGATTGCTCCCGGCGCTTCGGGGCTCCGTGAGCGCGCGCCGGGCGAGGGCGCCTCGGGGACTCCCAGCTCCCTGGCGCCGGGCACCTCCTCCGCGTCCCGAGTCTGCGCCCGCCGGGAGCCCGTGCCCGGGAGGGGAAGCCTGGGGAAGCCCCGTCGTCCCCCACCACTCCCCCTGCCCGCCGCTGCCCCGCCGGTGGGCGGTTCTCGGGCTGCGCGCTCGCCGGGCTCCGAGCCAGCGGGCCCTCTGAGCGCCTCCGGCCACTCCCGCTCCGAGTCTGCGGTCCTCTGGCACACGCTTGCACGTGGCGCGCTCTATGCGAGTGCCTGGGCCATTCTCTTGCATTCAGGGCATTCTTGGCACCTCTCGTCTCTGCCAGGGAGCGCTCTCTCGTGCCCGCTTTCTGTCTTTCCTACACCTTTCCAATCCAAGTCTCTCCCTTCCGCCACCCCACCCCTTTCCTCCCCGCGTTAGGAAGTTCCCAGGAGATCACTCTTAGGGCTTTGGTTTCTTGCAGGAAGTGCCAGTCAGGTTCCAAAAGCTGTGGCACACACGGGTGTCATGGGGTCTCTGGAGAGCCCGTCTCTCCTCTCCTCCACTACCCTCCTCCCCTGCCCCCAGTGACTTTAGGCTTCTGTGCTATGAATGGGAGGTGCGGAAGCGCCCACACACCCACGTCCCTGCCTGCGCAGGGTCACTCAGCAGACACACTATAGAGACCTTTGGGCCGCAGTAGATAGAGAAGCCTCTTCTTAGGATTCGAGTATCTTGGGTGGCCTGGGGGTGGCGACCTCAAGCCTAAACCCTGATGTGTCTTGGCTTCATTTTCCCATTGCCTGGCATGGCTTGAGTGAAGTAATCAAATGCATACTTAAATAAAACACTAATCATAGTTAGACTGTGTCTGGAGAGGTCAGGCCTCTCTTAGAATTTAGGAAAGACCTAGACAGGATTTTGTGCACCCAGATGGGTTAGAAACTGGTTCCTGAGGGCTGGAGAGATGGCTTAGCAGTTAAGGCATTTGCCTGCAAAGCCAAAGGATCCCGGTTCGATTCTCTAGGACCCACGTAAGTTCATTTGCAATGGCTGGAGGCCCTGATGAGCCCATTCTCTCTCCCTCTCTTTCTCTCTCAAATAAATTATATATTTTAAAAAAGAAACTGGTTTGGTTCCTGGGATTGAGGAGCTGCATCTCAGTTTTGGACAAAGGGAGGAGCAGGTAGGATAGAAGGAAGACCTTGGGTGAGGGGATCCTCAGCTGAGCAAGGCATCCCGGAGGAATCCAGGCTGTGTGGAGGAGATGCTGTTCTGATACCCCACAGACAGGACCAGTATGTGCTCTGCCCATCACTGAGCCCTGGCTGGCTGGCATGCTGTGGGTGTTCGATGAGGACTGCAGCGTCAATGATGCATGACTGGCTATCCAGAGGAGCAGGCACATTAGGGGTCAGGTGCAGGCAGGGCAGGAAAGACCTGGAAGGTGGGTGGGAGGGGTCTGGTTCTGTTTCCTCTGTGTATTCGCCCGAGCAGCTACTCTGAGCACAGCTGGAATCCCATGACTTGGCAGAGTGTTACAGGAGACCCAGGGTCAGCCCAGTGGACTCTGAAGACCTACCTCAGAGGCTGCCACATGGCTGGGTTCCAGGAAGGGGTGTTAACAAGAGCCTCTGATGTTCAGATGCCGCTTACTGGTGAGCACTCGTTGAGCAGCTCTGCCAAGCTGTGTACCGGATGCTAAGATTCAAATCCACCTCTGCCCTGGGGAAGAAGAGAGGAATTAGGTGGTAGTGGGGACCTTGTTGTAGCAGTCCTGCCAACCAGGGTCTGCAATTGGGATCACAAAATTAGAATTTTACATTTAATATTTTTTACTTTACGTTTTGAGATAGGATTGCCTGTAGCTAAGGCTGCTGGCCTTGAGCTCTCTGTATAGCCAAGGTTAGCCTTGAACTCCTGATTCTTCTACCTCCACCTCCCAAGTGCTGAGATTACAGACGTATGAGATCTTTACGCTATGTTATGATATAAATGCTTTTTTTTTTTTTTATTAGCGATGCCTGGATGAAGAATTTGAAGGGCATGTGACTTCATTGCCGAAGTTGCCAAGAAGTGATTTTGAGGGCTGAGGTGATGGCTCAGTTGGTAAGGTGCTTGCCACACAAGCATGACGACGCATGAGGACCTGTTGGATCTCCAGCACCCTTGTAAAAAGCCAGGCATGATGGCATGCCCCTGTAGTCCCAGCACTGGGAATGCAGAGACAGGAGGGTCCTGGAGCTCACTGGCTAGTTAGTCTGGCCAAGTAGGTGAGTTCCAGGTTTCATGAGACACGTGGTCTCAAAATTAAGGTGGGGCTGGGAGTGATGGCTTAGCGGTTAAGGTGTCTGCCTATAAAGCCAAAGGACCCAGATTCAATTCCCAGGACCCACGTAAGCCAGATGCATGGATCTGAAGTTTGTTTACAATGGCTGAAAGCCGTGGCACGCCCATTCTCTATCTGCCTATTTCTCTCCCCCCACCCTCTATAATAAATAAAATTTTAAAAATTAAGGTGGACTGAAGCTGATCAAGTAGACCTCTGGCCTCCACACACTCGTGCACCTATATACATACACACAGGCACCTACAAAAACAGAATTCCAACTGCTTGGGTTCAAGTTTGGCAAGGAAGACCCTCCACCCCATCCCCTCCACACTCACACCTTGGTCCCAGGACTTCCAGCAAAAGTGTCATTGGCTATCGTTGTTGCTGCTAATCCTAAGCCAATCTCTGTAGCCAGAAAATCATGACTGCTGGGTCTGTGTATTTATTGCAAAGCTCTTGAATGTGAGCTGGGCCAAGGTGAGCCACAGCCAGATAGTTGGCACCATGGAGCGCGGAGAATGTTTGATGAGGAGGTGAACAACCTTCCAGGCCATAACCACGCAGATTGAAAACATCTATAGGCATCCCTGCGTTCTTCTCCGAGCAGAGACTCAGAACTAGTAAAAGGCGTCTTCTGGCTGCTCCACACTGAGGCTGGTGGATGTCTCTGCCTGTGTGAGTACAGACTCAGGACTGAGCTGAAGCAAAGCTGTGTGGTCATCCTCGAGGCTTGCCTTTAGATACCCAGTCTCCTCCTAAGTCCCTTGGGCACTCGATCATCTGCCCGAATTATCTTGTTTTCTTCAGCTGTTCTAGTCACATTCATTATATGAACCTGGATCATAGTTTCTCAGTCTCTCTCTCTCTCTCCACACACACACACACACACACACACACACACACACACACGAAGAATTTGTCATTTGAGCCAGGTCCCTCCTGAAGGGCAGACTTGGCTCTGTCTCTTCTAAAGAAGACTACAGATGGCATCCTCAATGCCCAGGTCCCAGAAAGCAGGTGGCCACCCCCAGGTGGTTGGACACAGCTGGCTCCAGCAGCTGTCCAGCTAGGAACCTGTGCCAGGCAGGGCGAGACATGTAAAAGGACTGTCACTGTGCCAGCACAGGAGTCCACACAGATGTAGAGAGGCAGGGGTAGGGTAGAAAAACCCTGCTTGCTCTTTCTAAGACTGCCCTGGAATGCCAAGCGTCTGTCAGGGGGGAAGAGGTCTGGATCACGGCTTCCAATCCCAGCATGCTCCATTATGAGGAAGAAGATGGAGGATCCCTCAAGCTGCCATATACACCAGAGCTGTAAAGTGTGCAACTGTTTTGGTTTTTTTATTTTTGGTGTCTGTGGTGTGTGTATCAGTATGTATGTGCAGATGTGCATAATGTGCACACACATGCATGTGCCATATGGAGTACACATGTGGGGGTCTGATGATAGCCTCTAGATGCTGTTCCTTTCCTTTCACTCTGAGACAAGGCCCCCTCTTTTTTGTTTTTGCCACTTCACTTTTGTGGGTGCTAGTCTAGCTGGCCCAGGAGTTTCTGGATTCTTCTAGCTCTGCCTCCCATTGCTATAAGCACAGTAGGATCATTGACACATGCACCGCTATTGCAGAAACCTTCTCATTGCTGGGGAAAACATCTGACCAGAAGCAGCTTATGGGAGGAAAGGGGAAGCTTCATCATGGAGGAAGATGCTGACTCCCTTCATCACACATCGAAAGCAGAGAGACAACAGCCAGCACCAGCAAGAATGAGCTGACTCTGAACACACACACCTAGGGCTGAACTCGAGATCTGTCCCCGGGGACACACCTCCTCCAGCAGGGCTCTGCTTGCTGGAGACTAAGGAGGAAGCTTAATCAAAAATACCTGAGGTGGGGCTAGAGAGATGGCTCAGTAAGGTTAAGTTAAGGTGCTTGTCTGCAAAGCCTAACAACCCAGGTTCTATTCCCCAATACCCATGTAAAGCCAGTTGCACAAAGTGGCTCATGCATCTGGATTTCTTTGCAGTGGCTAGAGGCCCTGGCATGCCCATTCTCTCTCAGTCTTTCTCTCCTCTCTCTCCTTTCAAATAAATAACCTATTTTTAAAATAATATCTGAGGCCATGGGGCCATTTACATTCAAACCGCAGCAGCCATTTTGTGTCAGCTTTTACATGGATGTGAGGAGCTGAACTAGGCTCAGTGGGCTTGCAAGCTACTGCCTTTAACCACTGAGTCCACCTCCTCAGCTCCAAGATTATTCTTTGTTGTTGTTGTTGTTGTTATTTTTAGTTTTTAGTCAGTGTAGAACAAGACACTCCTGGAAGGCCACTTCCCCCATGCTTTCATGATTCTGTATTTCATATTGAGCTTATGAGCATGCTTCCACTGCAGTCACATCTCGGTTGTATTGTCAAGCCTCCAGCAGGATGGCACACATGAGAATCCCAGATCGGCCGCTGGAACAAGGCCCCAAACCCAAAGCCATCTTTGAAGACCCCAAGTTTACAACTTCTTGTAACCTCACTCCCCAAAGTCACACTTTACAACTGAATCGCCTCACTGTTCTCAGAGTATGTCCAGGCTGGCAATGGGCAGCCAACTCAGCAGCTTTTACCTATGGAGCCCCCGACAAGGCCTTCCTATTGAGGCTGCCTGGGGCTCATAAAACACAAGGATACAAGGGGAAAATTAGATGGGTCATTGAGTTCAACCTGGTCTGTAAATTATCTCCCAGTAAGGGCATATCCACGTGGTACCTCCAGGGATATAAAATGCACTTGCTGCTTGTTCCATTTCAAGGGAGATCTATTGTTTGAGTAGAAACAGACTTGCCCCAAGTCTTAGGTCCGTGGGTCTGAGTTACACTTTGGGATCGCATAGAAGAAATGTAATGTCTGTTCTTTCACTCTGTAGGCTTTTAATTACTCTACAGTTACAGGAGGAGAGAGGGAGAAAGACAGAGAGAGGTGAAAGAAACAGTGCCTTCCCTTTCCCAAGCTAAGTTTTCTCAATTCTTTCACCTACTTTCCAGTAGCAATATTTAGAAGACTTCTGAGGAGTTAGCACTAGACTTGCCACTGACATGAATTTCATGTGATAAAAGATAATTTTCCTACTTCCAGGAATTGAGTTAAAACACATAGAAAGTGAATTAATCCCTCATAACTTTAGAGTAGGCTTGAAATTGTTAAAAGAGAAAATGCATGAATTAATGAAGGCTTTAGGGGGAAGCACATTTCTTCTTATTTTGTGTGTGTGTGTGTGTGTGTGTGTGTCTGTTGTGTGATATGTGGTGTGTGCACATGTGTGTGCAGATGTGCGGGCCTCATGCATGTACAGACAGAGGCCAGAGGAGAATGTTATATCCTTCTCTTATCACTCATCTTATACATTTATTCCCTATCCAGTAATTCTTTGGTCTCCATCCTCTCCCTCCCAAAGACTTGCATTGCCACATGCAGATTTTTATGTAGGTTCTGGGGAGTTGAAACTGGCAGTCCCCTTTAAAAGCAGCAAGCTCTCTACACCACTGAGTCATCTCCCCAGCCTGGAAACTTCATTTCTTAGAAAAGTTTAAATCTGGGGCTGGAGGGATGGCTTAGCAGTTATGGCATTTGCCTGCAAAGCCAAAGGACCTAGGTTCCAGATTCCTCAGGACCCACATTAGCCAGATGCACAAGGTAGCACATGTGTCTGGAGTTCATTTGCAGTGGCCAGAGGCCCTTGCCTGCCCATTCTCTCTGTCTCTCTCTCTCCCTCTTTCTCTCTGTTAAATAAATAAATAAATAAAAGTTTAAATCTGGAACTTTCTTTCCTATTGGATCTTATCTGTTGTTTTCAAGTTCACCATGTGGGAGTCAGGGTACCACGTGTCTTATTACATCCACAGAGAAACCTTTGCATGGATGTTCTCTTTGCTATAGATGTTGTGACAAAAACAAAAACAACAACCCAGAATCCTTACAACATCAGTTCGTACTAAAGAAGTCTTTGTACTTAGTTCCTAGCTTGTTTTGTTGCCAGGGAGTCCAGGCCAAACCAGACCCAAGGCTTCCTCACTCAGTCTGGGGTTGCTTTATGGCACCAACTGTATCTGGGTGACATGGCACTGTTGTTTGCTTTGCATGTCCCTCCCTGGTGGCCAATGGGGTTGGGCATCATTCCCCATGCACAGCCACCCCTGTTCTGTCCTATTTTCTTTGCAAATATGAAGTAAAAATTCATGTCTTTCACCTTTTTTAAAATTTGGGTCATTGTTTTATTTTATTGACTTGAAGGAATTTATAATACACTCCATTCCCTTTCTTACTTATAGAACTTGCATGTATGGTCTATGGATTAAGTTTTCATTTTCTAAACAATGTCTTTCAAAGAAAAAAAATTTTAATTTTTGATGAAGTTCAAGTTTTCAATTTTTATTTATAAGATTGTTTCTTTTGTATTCTGAGAAATCTTTGCTTAGTCCACACGTGTAATGATTTGCTACTACTTTTTCTTCTAGAAGCTTTATATTATTAGCTTTACTCTTTGGGTCTATGTTGTGTCTCAATTGAATTTTGTATGGAGTAGTGACTAAGGTTCTATTTTTCATAAGAACATCCAATTATTCCAATATTGCTGATTTAAAAGCATGTCTTTTCACAATAAATTATCTTAACACCTTGGTGAAGTCTAGCAACTCATGTGAGTCCCTTTGATTGGGTTTACTAGAAGCCCCATCTCTTTTGAGCCATGATGTGTGACAGCCAACGCTAAGAGACTCATGCAAAATGCTCGTCATGTCTTTGTTCACAAAAAGCAAATGCTAGAAGTGATTCAAATGCTCATGACCGGGAGAATGCATAAGCACGCACACACACAATCAGATGGATGGTCCGCTACTCCATTTTAATAAAGGTGTTGCAACCTTCTGTGCAACACAGAAGTAAATCACAAAACACAGAAGTAAATCACAAAAGCACTATTTTGAGAAAAGAATCACACAACAATCCAGGCTTGGTGGCGCACGCCTTTGATCCCAGCACTCGGGAGGCAGAGGTAGGAGGATCGCCGAGAGTTCGAGGCCACCCTGAGACTACATAATGAATTCCAGGTCAGCCTGGACTAGAGTGAAACCCTACCTCAAAAACAAACAAAACAAAACAAAACAAACAAACAAAAAGAATCACACAACAAAGGAGACCATGCCAGCTAGGCATAGTAGCTCAGACCTGTAGTTCCAGCACTGGGAAGGTAGAGGCAGGAGGATTATTGCAAGTTTTAAGTTAGCCAGGTTATACAGAAAGACTGTCTCAAAAAAAAAAAAAAAAAAAAAAAAAAAAAAAAAAAAAAAAAAAAAAAAAAGAGGTGGGAGAAAGAGACAGAAAGGAGAGACAGAGAGAAAGTATACCATATTTTCTATTGGTATGGGGTTTTAGAACAAGCAAACCTGGGTTCCGTGCTTTAAAACAGAATAGCAGTTACCACTGGATAAAGACAAGCACAGGGCATGGGGACCCTATAACGTGCTTAGCTCCAAACCCAGATGTCAGTTGCCTGAGTGCATTCCATTGTCAACATTCATCCACCTCTGACTTAAAAATCTATGGTTTTTATTGTGTATATGCTATATCTTATTAAAAATCAGAAGGACAAAATAAAATAAATCAGAGGATGTGGAGGAAAAGTCTAAGTAGGATTCCCACAAGCAAACCATGCAGGTTCCGCAGGTTATCTGCCAGGGGTTCAGTGTGCTGAGCAAAACATGATCTGTCTGTCTGAACGTGACCCAATCAAAAGGCTGCTTCTGAGAAAGATTTGAACGCTGCTCAAATGTTCCTTGCAAGGAGGCACTCAGATAATAGTATAAGTTGCTCTCCAGAAAGACATCCACTCTGAAAGAAAAGCCTTCCCTCAAAGGACGGGTAAAAATGTGGTATTATATGTCATGCTGCAATTGGCTAGAGACATTCAAAGCGCTGAGAGAATCTACATTATGCCAGGCAAGGTGCTGCACGCGCTCAGAACCTCTGAGCTTTCCTGTTCGTTTAGCATCACTGAACAGGGCAGAACTCCCACACCATCAAGTCAATGTCTCTTTGAACCAGGGTCTCAGCATCCCGGCTGGGTACAAATCTACTCACTAGTGATCTGAGTCCTTCCCTTCTCACTCTTTTGGGGAAGTCCTTAATTTGTCTCCAAATTCAAGGCCTCCCTTGAGCCACCAGGCCTCTTTCAAGTTTCTTTCATAGGTCAGTCACTTCCCTGCCTTCAGAAAAAATGAAGGACAGCTCCCCAGGGTTCCCTGCCTGCATTCTCCTTCTGGGTGGGGAACCCAAGCCCTTTGCGGGATCCATTTCTCCTTCTCCAAACCACTTCTTGCCAGATGAGTGCTGCAGAATTTTCCACCAATGGATAGTAGACTGGGTCCTCGCTATGGTCCTTGGAAGAAGTCCCTGCCAGAGTCGGGGGTGGGAGGGGGGAGGCTAAGCAGAATAGCTAGATTTGGAACCTCACCATAGCAACCCTTACTAACTGGCTGATTGTGGCTGTCATTTCACCATCATTGCTTCATTTGTGTATGGAAGGGGGTTCCTGCTTCAAAGATTCCCCCTCACCTTCCGTTGTTTACTGATGACATATTTCACATGTCAGTTTGCTGATCACAGCATAATCTCCCATGTGTTAGCTCATTCGATCCTTGCCAGGAGCTCCTGTAGAAGAGAATGTATTATTAATTATTAATTATACCTTTCTTTGTTCTTTGCATGTCTATATGTATGGTGTGAGCATGCATGTTTGTATGTGTGTGGGCATTCATGTATGTGTGTGGGGGGGTGTTCACACACATGTGTGCTCATGTACATGGAAGCCACAAATAGATGTTGGAGATTTTTCTCAATTGCCCTCCTTTTTTTTGTGACCTCTCATCAATTCAGGTAGACTAGTTAACCAGCGAGCTCTGAGAGATTCTCTGTCTCCACCTCCCTAGGCACGCATCCTGACATCTGGCTTTTTTTTTTTTTTTTTTTTTTTTTTTGAGAGAGAGAGAGAAACATGGAGAGAGAGGAAGAGGAAGAGAGAGAGAAAGAAAGGGCACACCAGGGCCATTACAGCAGCTGTGAACAAACTCCAGACGTGTGCGCCCCCTTGTGGGCAAGTTTAGCATTACATGCTTGCGTCACTTGGGTCAGGCTAAACGTGGAGATCAAACAGGCATTCTTAGGCTTGGCAGGCAGGTGCCTTAACCTGCTAAGCATCTCTCCAGCCCATACATCTGGCTTTTATATGTGGGCTCTGGGGATCCTAAATCTGGTCTTCATATTTGAGAAGCAAACACTTCACCCACCGAACCAGTCTCCTAGCTCCTCCACCTGACTTTTAAAACATGCATCTCAAGCCGTTCCACACCATCTACACGGGCAGTTGCAAAGCTGGAATAAAGGGAGCTCCTCCCCCAGTTTTCAGTACACCAAGCCGCTTTATACTCCCTATTCAAGTGGAGAAAGACTGACTGTTCAGACAGTAGAACTAACGGGCCGATGTCGGCCAAGGTGAGATGGGAAGATGCACGGGGCAAGGCATCGAGCTAAAGAGAAATGTCCAATGACAGGAAGGAAGTGCAATCCTGCCCTCCATGCCTAGGTTCACAATTTGGCCACACATTTCTGGGAGCACTTTGCTCATACCAGGTGTTCACTTCTTTCAGATCAGCAGATGAACCATCATGACTCCTCAAATAGCAACTGACAGGAACGTTGACGCAAATGGTCCTGGTAATGTCACTCAACATCACTTCTCAGTTGTCTTCATAATGAGGCTGGTTGTCTTCTTGTGGGGTAATGCATGATGGGAGCTTCAACTAAAACCTCTCAAGTTCATGTTTGCAAATAAGGAAAGGAGAGAGAAAGAAATTTGCATGTGTACTCCTCCCTAATAGCTCCTGTAAAAATGCTCAGGTTTGATGGGGTAGGGAGGGAGGCCTCAGTTAGTAAAGTGATTTCTTTGCAAGCATGTGAAGCTGAGTCCAATCCCCAGTACCTATGTGACTATGTCGGGCATGGTGGCACAAACCTGTAATCCCAGAGCTGGGAGACAGAACAAAACTGATTGCTGTGGCTGGCCAGCCAGTCTAACGTAACTGGTAATCTCCAGGCCAATGTCACAGGTTGTCCTCTAGCATACACACATATACATACCTGCACATACACCTGTACCACCCCCAACACATGAACACATACATGCAAAAAAAAAAAAAATTCTCCTATTCGCTCTTCCTGGATCAGTATGAGGTACGTGGTCCTTGCGGTGAAGGCCTTGGTTGTGTTTATGCTGTGTGGGATAACTCAGAAACTGAACCCCCAAACCAAGAGGATCAAGACTGGGGACAGTGGTGCCTTCTTAGTGCAGTAGGCAGGGCAATCATCTCATAATCTGAAGCCTGGAGTAGGGGTGGCTCCACAAACTGAAGAAGCTATCAGCAGAGGATGGAGGGCACAGGAAAGGAAGTTCCACATGCACACCAAAGATCTCTCCAGAAGGTAATCACCAGCCAAATAGGATGTTTGTTATGTTCACTGGTATGTCCCTTGTAAAAATACAAATTTGGGGCTGGAGAAATGGATTAGCTGTTAAGACACATGCCTGCAAAGCCAAAGGATCCTGGTTCAACTCTCCAGGACCCTTGTAAGCCAGATGCCCATGGTGGCACATACATCTGGAGTTCATTTGCAGTGGCTAGAGGCCCTGGCATGCCCATTCTCTCTCTATCTATCTATCTATCTATCTCTCTATCTATCTCTTTCAAATAAATAAATTATATATTTTTTTTAAAAAAAAGAAAAATACAAATTTGGTGAATAATGGTATTCATTAAATAAACAAATGAATGAAATCAAATGTTGGGAGGATCTGTTAATTATGGAATTGCATGGCTTGGCCTTCTTATCTTTCCTCTGAATTTCAGAATTGGGTCCACAGATCCACCCTGTGGCTCTCTCTTCTTATGCTAAATTCACCTGACTTCACCAAAAAGAGTACTTGGCATTAAGCTCAAAGCTGATCGCATGTTCTATTTTCTGCCACAGTATGGATGATATTGATGGATTTGTGAGTTAATGCATATATTAAGGCTGGAACACAGAGTTCAACTGCTTGAAAAGTCTTTCCTACTCTTTATTCTCTCTCAAAGTTACTAAGAAGAGCCTACCAGGACGTGATGTGTGTAGAGCAGACGTGGTTGAATATATGTACAGCTGGGCTCGTTGACCCTAAATAGCACTGCCCATACTAGAAGCACAGGCCTCCTGGATTTGTAAGCTATTGGTTTGTATCCTTGTGAATGACACAACAGAAACTGCCTCCTTCTTGGGAATGCATCTTATCATGATTAATCAGGCCTAGCAGGGGTCTGATCCAGTCCACTGAGTGAGACCCATGAAAGAGGAATGAATGGCCTGGAACTGTGTACCAGGTCTGCCCAGAGTGCCTCTGAAGCTGACACCTTGAAGCACTTTCTATAATTAAGACTTTCTTCCCAAAAGAAGTGTCCCTCCTCCCCAGGATGAGCCCGTAGAGCCTCACCTGTGCTGTCCACCTTGAAGAGTGAGTGAGAATGGCTGCTCTGGCCACCCTTCCAGAGAAGCGCCTTCCCTTCCTCCTAAGCTGTCTAGCGACCCCCATCCATGAACATGGCCAGAACCTACCCCTGGAGGAAGGCAGAAGAGAGTGATGTCACTGGGACAAAGCTGGCCCCTTCCCATCTTTTCTGAGACGCATCTCTTTATCTAATTCACAGATCTGTCTTGTAACTTTCCAGGACACAGGATGAGCTGACACTTGAGTAATAAGTGATATTCACATGATGTCGTCTCCTTCTCCATGCAAAGGTGCTAATGAGAATGGGGGCCACATCTCCCCTCTTCTCAACCTCTGTCAGAGTAGTAAGGAAGCGTCCCCTCCTTTCCTGTCATCAACAGGTCTAAACACAAACATCTGTAACCTAAGCGGGTGTGTGGTTAAAAACTCAGCTTATGCCAACAACCTGCACGGTTTTCTTTGGTTGTGTCCGGCTGAGTTAAAGCAGCAGGTTAAGGAAGAGACCAGAGCCCGGGTGGCCCATGAGGGAAGACAACCAGATCTCTCTTTGCTCACGAACAGCCATATCCAAAGCAAGGGACCCCGGGGAAGGGAGCAAGTGGGTGGACCAGAGCCTAGGCACTCACAGAAATGGGTGAGGAGTCCACCCTGAAGGACTGCACGATACCTGCGGGTCAAATCATCTAGGGAGGACTTGTCCTGGCATTTTATTTTGACATATTTCAAATTTTCAGAATATTTCAATGATAATACATATAGTCTCACCCAGATCCCTGGGGAATTAACATATGACACATTTTAACCCTCCCTCTACCCCCACATAGATAGGTAGGTAGGCATAGTGAGAGATTAGTGTATATATATATATACCTTCATGTCTATACACATTTCTTTTCTGAATCACTTCAAAATATGTTGATATGTTTCACCCTAAAAACTTCAGCATGGGGGCTGGAGAGATGACTTAGCAGTTAAGGCATTTGCCTGCGAAGCCAAAGGATCCCAGTTCAATTCTCCAGGACCCACGTAAGCCAGATGTACAAGGGACATATGCGTCTGGAGTTCGTTTGCAGTGGCTAGAGGCCCTGGTGTGACCACTCTCTCTCTGTCTGCCTTTCTTCTATCTCTCTTTCTGCTTGGAAAAAAAAAAAAAAACGTTCAGCATGGATTTCCTAAGAACGTTTTCCTACATAACCACACACTGTTATTGAATCTGAGAAAATCATCAATCCTTTGGCATTAGTCAAAATCTTGCCCATAATCAGACATCCCTAAAATATATCTCAAAATTTATATGAGATTTGGCACAGAACATTTCATTGAGTTGCTTAGTTTAGACACTTCAACCCTGTTTAATCCCTACTCCCCTTCAATCATGACATTTAGCTCTTAAAGAATCCGTGCCACTTGTCCTGGAGAAAGACAAATGTCAAGTCAATATTCTTGGTTTGATCGTTTCCTCCTTGTGTAACTGAGCTTACTGCTCTACCCCTGTGCCCAGGTAACTCCTACAAAGGAGTCGTTTGTGTCTGCAGACTGTATCTGCTGCATACACAGCATGTGGAACAATACTGCACCCCAGGGGTGTCTGCGCATCTTGCACAGCTTCATATTGTTAGAACAGAGATACTGTCCCTTTAAGAGTGACCGATACCACACAGGTAACTCACACCCTCTGCTGCCCAAGGTGAGACAACCTTAAATGATAGCTTAACTCTCTTATCTATGCACTTTCCCGACCGCCCCCGCCCCCCAACTCTCACCCCTGCCACAACCGGAAGCAAAAGCAAAACAGCCTCCTGGGCTAGAGGGATGACTTAGTGGTTAAGGCATTTGCCTGCAAATCCAAAGGACCCAGGTTCGAATCCCCAGAGCCCACTTTAGCCAGATGCACAAGGGGGTGCATGAGAGTTCTTTTGCAGTGGCTGGAGGCACTGGTGTGCCCATTCTCTCCCTCTCTCTCTCCTTCTCTCTGTCAAATAAATAAATAAATAAAAATAAAATATTTTAAAAAAACAGCCTCCCCTCCCCCCAGAGACCTTGAAGGACCAGAGGCCTCTTTATATCCTGTCCATGGCCTGGGTGGCTCCTAGAACTTAAAATGAATTACACAAAGTAAAACTTTCCCTTCACCACCCCCCCCCGGCAAAAAAAAAAAAAACCTTATAAAAAGCAAGAAGCTTCCTTTTTCTTGGGATCTCTGGAGCCTCTCTATGTTGGTGCTTCCAGTTCTCCTAATATGGTTCCAGTTCTCACCTCAGGTACTCACTCCTAGACAGACCAGGCTCCTCTCCCTCTTAGCATTATTGCCCATCAGGGCCCGTAATGCCAGGCTGTCCTTTCACTGATGATGTTAAATTTGACTGCCTGGTGGAAGTGGTAGCCAGCAGATTCCCTCTCCAGTTTTTCTTTTGTATTTAGCACGTACATCGCATTGCTTTACTGTCAGCCTGGCATCCAGGTCCTGCCCAGCTTCAGGTACTGAAATCCTTCAGCTTGCAAACTGCATGGACTGAATAGGTTTGAAGGCTCCCTCCACAAAGCCACCTTGGTGATTGCCTTCTGCAGTTAGGTTTGCCTGTGTCCATCTGCCTCCTCTGGAGCAGGGAGACTTAAGAAAGAAGGGGCTTGCCTTCCTGCAGGCTGCATGCTAGGATGGGGTTGTTTCGAATCTGCTTGTAGAGGCTTAAATCAAGCATTTACTGCTGCAAAATGTAATTTGACCACTTCAAGAGCTGTACTGAAAAAGAGCATGCATCTTCCCTTGTTGACATGCTAAATGAGGCATTGCCAGTGAGGAAACTGGTACAGCCCTGTGGTGGTTTGGTTATAAAATGTCCCCCATAGCCTCATGTGTCTGTGATTAAATCTCATACTTGGTCCCTGTGGTAGTTTGAATAGATGGCCCCAATATATTCAGTATTTTATTAGTTTATAGCTTGCATCTGCAGCCCTCCAGCTAGAGGCAGTGTCACTGGGTGGATCTTAAGGTGTGGTGGTGGGTTTATGATTTCAATCTAAAGATATGCAAAGTGTGCCTAGCTGGAGTTCCTGAAGTGTGCTGTGCTGTGTGGCTTTTGGCTTTCTCTCTCTCTCTCTCTCTCTCTCTCTCTCTCTCTCTCTCTCTCTCTGCCTGGTCCTATAAGAGCAGGCCAGCCTCTTCTCCCATTATGGAACTTCCACTGGATCTATAAGCTTCAATAAATATGCCTTCCTCCATAACTTTGCCTGGTCTGGAAGTTCATCTCAGTGAACCTGAAGTTGTCTGCTACAGTCCCCAACTGGTGGAACCTTTGGAAGATGGAATTTTGCTTGAGCAGGCATGTCACTAGGTGGGCCTTGGAATGTTCCAGTCTAGTCCTGTTTGCCTTAGCTCTCTCTTTCTACTTCCTCCCTGCTGCTGTGGGGATGTGATGTATTGCTGTCTTCTCCTTCCATGCCTTCCACTCCATGGTGAAACTTCGCCTCAAACCTGTAAGCCAGAAATAAACCCTTTTCCTCCATAAGCTGCTTCTGTCTTGTGTTTGGCCCAGCAGTGAGAAGGTAGCTACTATAAGCCACATATGATCATTGTTGTACAAATGTTAGAGGAAAAGCCATCCTCTACCCTGCATGGATCTGACCTCTGCATAAAGGGGACAGCAGTCAGAGGGACTGACCTCCATGGTCATTTAAAAGAGTCTCTTTTTATCAAATGCACACACGAGGGCAGCTGTCTCAAGAGTGCATGCGCTTGTCACTTTGAACTGCCAGCAGTGTAGTGACAGGTATTTGCACATTTGTGTCAAGCAAAACGTGCGGCTGTGCCAGGGTACTGGAGGCACATTTCACTTGTCTCAGAAGACCCCACTGCCTTTTGCCTAAGATCTGTAGAAGGATGGGATTTTCAGCTTGATTAATGATTCATTCTGCAAACAATTACTCTGTCTCTCATGATTCTGGAGCACTTTGATTGAAGTACGCTATGATTATAAAGCAAGATGTTTGAAAATTCACTATTAGTATTTGTGGCTACACACCTGTGTGGAAAAAAAGAAAATCTTTTTCCGTATTGCATTAATCAGTTTCCTGCAACAAAATGTTTGAGGCAAATAACTTTACAAGGAGAAAACATTGATGTTGCTGACAGTTTTGAAGTTTCCAAGTCCAAGATGAAGTGTGTTCAATGCTGGCCCTTGGTGAGAACGGTGACTAGCAGCCCATCACAGTGGAAGTGTAGGTAGGAATAAATATATCTCAAACTGGGTGTGGGTGTGGAGGACCAAATCCCATAATCTTCAAGGTTACATGGCCAAATGACCAAAGGAATGTCCACTAGGGCCCATTTCCCAAAGGCACTACGGCCTTATAAGAGCATCAGCCTGAGGATCCAAGATTTCAATCCAAGTAGACCCTTAGAGACAATCAACCTACCCAAATCACAGCACAGCCAACCCAACAGACTGCAGAAACAAAGGGAACTCAGGGGGGAAAACAAGGCAGTGTCGGCTACTTACCATAGTTTGTGAGTTTGGGGTTGAGCAGAGGCCAGCCCTAAAACAAGGGTTCGCGTACTTATAGCCTATTTGGAACGTAACCTCAGGAAGTCCAGTAAGAGTGTGAGGGAGTGAAACCAGAAAGGAAACAAAGGCAATGAAAGTGTATCACCAAGTGGACGACCTCCACGGACAGGTGACACTCAGTCTCCCTGGGCAGTTGCAGCACACTGGGACCTCATCTGTGCAGAGTTCACTGCAGAAGAGCCAAGGAGATAATCAAGGCACATCTGGCCTCCTGAAGCTTGGGCCAAGCATGTGACAAGGCCAGCAAGGAGTGGCAGGTGCTTGCAGGAAAAGATGGGGAATACTGAGGGCAGACAGGACTGGGCCCAGGTGGGCACAGGCGGGGGAGAAGACCATCTGGCACGCTGCTCTTTCTCCATCGCTGGTAGTTGAGCGTGCTAGCTTCCAGCATTACCTTAGGTTGTCCTCATACCATCTCATTAAGGACTATTTGTTTTCTTCTCAGTTTTTTAAGGTAGGGTCTCACTCTAGCCCAGGCTGACCTGCAATCCACTATGCACTCCCAGGGTGGCCTCGAACACACAACTACTATTCTCCTGCCTCTGCCTCCCAAGTGCTGGGATTAAAGGCATGTGCCACCATGCCAGCCAGAAAGAATTATTTCTATCCTCTCTTTACAGATCAGGAAACAGGCTAGGAGAGGTTACATACCAATTCATATCATGCAATGAACTCTAAATTCAGCACTTGGAAGTGGAGTTTCCAAATCTGGACTCTTTACCACCTCATCATGTGTCGTCACGTCAGCTCTCATGTGCAGGACCCTTTACGGCCTCATCATATGTCGTCACGTTAGCTCTCATGTGCAGGACTCTTTACCACCTCATCATGTGTCGTCACGTTAGCTGTCATGTGCAGGACTCTTTACCTCCTCATCATGTGTCGTCACGTTAGCTCTCATGTGCAGGATCCTTTACCACCTCATCATGTGTCGTCACGTTAGCTGTCATGTGCAGGACTCTTTACCACCTCATCATGTGTCGTCACGTTAGCTCTCATGTGCAGGACCCTTTACCACCTCATCATGTGTCGTCACGTTAGCTGTCATGTGCAGGACTCTTTACCACCTCATCATGTGTCGTCACGTTAGCTCTCATGTGCAGGACCCTTTACCACCTCATCATGTGTCGTCACGTTAGCTCTCATGTGCAGGATCCTTTACCACCTCATCATGTGTCGTCACGTTAGCTCTCAAGTGCAGGACTCTTTACCACCTCATCATGTGTCGTCACGTCAGCTCTCATGTGCAGGACTCTTTACCACCTCATCACGTGTCGTCACGTTAGCTCTCATGTGCAGGACTCTTTACCACCTCATCATGTGTCGTCACGTCAGCTCTCATGTGCAGGACCCTTTACCTCCTCATCATGTGTTGTCACGTTAGCTCTCATGTTCAGGACCCTTTACCACCTCATCATGTGTCGTCACGTTAGCTCTCATGTGCAGGACCCTTTACCACCTCATCATGTGTCGTCACGTTAGCTCTCATGTGCAGGACCCTTTACCACTTCATCATGTGTCGTCACGTTAGCTCTCATGTGCAGGACCCTTTACCGCCTCATCACGTGTCATCACGTTAGCTCTCATGTGCAGGACCCTTTACCGCCTCATCACGTGTCATCACATTAACTCTCATATACAAAGCTAAATAAATGATTACTTCATGATCTGTTCCACAGCAGGTTACAAACGACTCCCCCCCCCGACACACAGCTATATTTCTGCACGCAAGTGTCCAGATGCCATCTCACCATGGCACCACAGTTCAGTGACAAAGGCTGAAGGGGCCCCTCCTCTTCAGAAAAGAATGCAGGGTGCTTCCAAAAAGAATTCATCAGGAATTATAAGAGCTGTTCAGCTTTGTATTGGGAAAGGAACTTTTCATGGATCTGGCTTACCCATTCCCTGGCCCAGCTGAATATGAGGCGTTCTGCCTCTTATTACAGTATCTAAGCCAGCCAGATTTAAAGGAAAATAGCTGGGAGGCTGGGGTCATCTGAGAGGAAGGCGGGACCATTCTAGGAGGCTGGTGAGGTGGTAACCCACAGCATCGTAGCCCTTGCACCTCTGTGGATCACGTTCAGGGTAAAGGCTGGTTTCAGGAAATGGCTGCAAGATGAGACTGAATTAAGAGGGGGGAAAGCATGAAGAAATGACACCTCCTTTAATCTCAAAAGCCCTTTTCAAAATCTGAATTGGAAAACAGTCCCACGTCCTGGGAAGCATTGCATGGGAGGGGGTCTGCCTGCCCCCTTTAATGATGGGAGAGAGGAACAGGCATGGTACAACTGTACCTGCAGGACCACAACCAGAAAGAAACAGTGATCAGAGTCTGGTGCCCTAGTCTGACCACCTGCCACACTGTTAGAATCCATCCTTCAAAAGGGATAGATTAGTAATTAATCCCTTCAGACACAGCCCTGAAAACAGGAGGTGTGAGATGTCACAACACTTTCCTAGTTTCTTGTTTTCAGATAGTTGGCCTTGGAGGTGGGAGGTGGATTTCCTGCCTGTCATGGACAACAGGCCCTGGATCTATGATGCGGGCATCTCTACCCAGCGTCTCTCCTACCCACAACAGCATGTATGCGGGCATCTCTACCCATAATCTCTCCTACCCACAACAGCATGTATGCGGGCATCTCTACCCAGCGTCTCTCCTACCCACAACAGCATGTATGCGGGCATCTCTACCCAGCGTCTCTCCTACCCACAACAGCATGTATGCGGGCATCTCTACCCAGCGTCTCTCCTACCCGCAACAGCATGTATGCGGGCATCTCTACCCAGCATCTCTCCTACCCGCAACAGCATGTACGCGGGCATCTCTACCCAGCGTCTCTCCTGGAGGTTCCACCAAGATTGGGAAAGAAGGAAAACTGCTGAAGGATCGCTCCTGAAGGCTGGCCAGCCGTAAAAAAGGTAAGAGAGGAGTGTATTGAAAATGGGTACCACTAGCTCTTCTTCATTGCTAGTAGATCAGTTAGTTAAATTGCTAAGAAAACAAGAAATTGCTAAAGAAACAAGGAACGGGCATTAAACATATTACAGCAAGACAATTTATTAAGACTTTGCATCTTGATTAATGTTTTGGATTGGGAACAAGCAATCCAGAGAAAGCCAATTTATTAAGATTTTACAAAAGGCAAGCCCTTGGTTTTGTTTTGGGGGGCCTTAATGTTTTGGATTGGGAACAAGCAATCCAGAGAAAGCCAATTTATTAAGATTTTGCAAAAGGCAAGCCCTTGGTTTTTGATTTCAGGGGGCCTTAATGTTTTGGATTGGGAACAAATAATCCAGAGAAAGCCAATTCATTAAGATTTTGCAAAAGGCAAGCCCTTGATTTTTGATTTCGGGGGGCCTTAATGTTTTGGATTGTGAACAAATGAAACTTGATTTCGCTATGCATCTTGATCTAGAGAAAGCCAATTTAACTCTTATCTATTCCCGTAAGAATTTCATGTGCTTTGTTATTCCACTGGATGCCTTATCCTAAGCCCATGGTCAATTGCAGACTTTTCACCTAATTCCACCAACTGTTCTGTACATGCTTTACAGCATATCTGGGACTAATGAAACTCCCTCGGGAGATATCCTCAATTGTTCTTCACAGGACTGCCACCTGCCACTGACACCACAGAAGCAGCTGATTCTCACCCGGCAGTGAAGACTTGACAGACACAGCTGATTCTCACCTGGCAGTGAAGACTTGACAGACACAGCTGATTCTCACCTGGCAGTGAAGACTTGACAGACACAGCTGATTCTCACTCATCAGAAAAGAGACTTTGGTGTATCTGCAGCTATCGTTGCTGCAATTGCCACCGCTGCCGCTGCAGCTACTGTTGCTGGTGTAGCCCTTTCCCAATCTACTGTTACAGCAAGCACTATGGACTTACTCTCAGGGGAAGTAGCTTATGCACTCAACACTTAAAATCATTTAAATTCTCTCATAAATTTAACTCAACAGACAGCTCTACTACAAGAGCAAATAGACTTACTTTGGGAAACCCATATGGTGACCTGTACTCCTCTATACCACCAGTCTCTGGGAGCACGTTGGCAATTTGCAGGCCGTCTCTTTTAGGGTTGGAGTGGGTCTATGGCCCTAGGGCTAATCGCCATGGTTGGTGTGGCTTTGTCCTTGGTCTGTCTCTGCCGTATGGCAAAAACTCAAGCCCAGTGCCAATTTCAGACCAAACAGGTCTGATGTCTGGCAGCAGATAACCCCACTGCTCAAGCATGGTGAGCTTACAAGATAAATGAGTAATCAATGACGGGTAAGACCTGGGGGATGTCTATCAACCTAAGACAGAGAGTCTGCAGGGCCTGGGCAGGCTTCTCCATGACGGGTAAGATGGATGTCGACATCCGAGGCAACCTAAGACAGATGCTCATTTATATTTAAGGAAGGGGGACCTGTGGGGTCCACCCTCCCTCAGGGGGAGTCTGCTGCCCTGCTTGACTGACATGACCAAGGATTGTTTGCCTAAGAACATCCTGTTCCACTCCCATTTCCTGGCCTAAACACAAGTTCCGTTTGCATGGGTGGCTCTTGTAACTGTAAACAACAGGATAGGAGAATGTAAACAACAGGATAGGAGGATGTAAACAACAGGATAGGAGGATGTAAACAACAGGATAGGAGGATGTAAACAACAGGACATGAGAACATAACCTTCTAACCCTGGTACATTTCCACAGTGCTGTAAGACTATATATATCACCCTCTGCATTCAATAAATGGCATTCTTGAAGCACGAATGACCCAGTGAACGTCTCTTCAATCCTCGGCACCTCGCCCAGCTCAGGGTCTTGGTGGTAGCGCAGACTATATATATCACCCTCTGCATTCAATAAATGGCATTCTTGAACAGCACCCAGTGAACGTCAATCCTCGGCACCTCCCCAGCTCAGGGTCTTGGTGGTAGCGCCTACTCCCTACCCACAACAGCATGTATGCGGGCATCTCTACCCAGCATCTCTCCTACCCACAACAGCATGTATGTGGGCATCTCTACCCAGCATCTCTCCTACCCACAACAGCATGTATGCGGGCATCTCTACCCAGCATCTCTCCTACCCACAACAGCATGTGTGCGGGCATCTCTACCCAGCATCTCTCCTACCCACAACAGCATGTGTGCGGGCATCTCTACCCAGCATCTCTCCTACCCACAACAGCATGTGTGCGGGCATCTCTACCCAGCATCTCTCCTACCCACAACAGCATGTGTGCGGGCATCTCTACCCAGCATCTCTCCTACCCACAACAGCATGTGTGCGGGCATCTCTACCCAGCATCTCTCCTACCCACAACAGCATGTGTGCGGGCATCTCTACCCAGCATCTCTCCTACCCACAACAGCATGCATGTGGGGGCATCTCTACCCAGCATCTCTCCTACCCACAACAGCATGTGTGCGGGCATCTCTACCCAGCATCTCTCCTACCCACAACAGCATGTGTGCGGGCATCTCTACCCAGCATCTCTCCTACCCACAACAGCATGTGTGCGGGCATCTCTACCCAGCATCTCTCCTACCCACAACAGCATGTGTGAGGGCATCTCTACCCAGCATCTCTCCTACCCACAACAGCATGTATGTGGGCATCTCTACCCAGCATCTCTCCTACCCACAACAGCATGTGTGAGGGCATCTCTACCCAGCATCTCTCCTACCCACAACAGCATGTATGCATACCTCTGTCTCTCTCTCTTTCTATCTCTCAAACTTCAAACAAAGCTCACCAGGAGTTCAGTTCCACTCCACAGGCTCTATTCTATTAACACTGTGATCTCACACTGTAAACCAAGCACAGGGACCAACAGCCATCCTGTCCTGATACTCGTGATGACATCCTGTCCTGATACTCGTGATGACATCCTGTCCTGATACTCGAGATGACATCCCCTGTCCTGATATTCATGATGACATCCTGACCTGATACTCGTGATGACATCCCCTGTCCTGATACTTGTGATGACATCCTCTCCTGATATTCGTGATGACATCCCCTGTCCTGATACTCGTGATGACATCCTGTCCTGATATTCGTGATGACATCCTGACCTGATACTCGTGATGACATCCCCTGACCTGATACTCGTGATGACATCCTGACCTGATACTCATGATGACATCCTGACCTGATACTCGTGATGACATCCCCTGACCTGATACTTGTGATGACATCCTGTCCTGATACTTGAGATGACATCCCCTGTCCTGATACTCGAGATGACATCCCCTGACCTGATACATGTGATGACATCCTGTCCTGATACTCGAGATGACATCCCCTGACATGACATCCTGACCTGATACTCGTGATGACATCCCCTGACCTGATACTTGTGATGACATCCTGTCCTGATACTCGAGATGACATCCCCTGTCCTGATACTCGAGATGACATCCCCTGACCTGATACATGTGATGACATCCTGTCCTGATACTCGAGATGACATCCCCTGTCCTGATATTCGTGATGACATCCTGACCTGATACTCGTGATGACATCCCCTGACCTGATACTCGATACATCCCTGTCCTGATATTCGTGATGACATCCTGACCTGATACTCATGATGACATCCTGACCTGATACTCGTGATGACATCCCCTGACCTGATACTCGTGATGACATCCTCTCCTGATACTCGAGATGACATCCCCTGTCCTGATACTCGTGATGACATCCTGTCCTGATACTCGAGATGACATCCCCTGTCCTGATACTCATGATGACATCCCCTGACCTGATACATGTGATGACATCCTCTCCTGATACTCGAGATGACATCCCCTGTCCTGATACTCGTGATGACATCCTCTCCTGATACTCGAGATGACATCCCCTGTCCTGATACTCGTGATGACATCCTGTCCTGATACTCGTGATGACATCCCCTGTCCTGATACATGTGATGACATCCTCTCCTGATACTCGAGATGACATCCCCTGTCCTGATATTCGTGATGACATCCTGACCTGATACTCGTGATGACATCCCCTGTCCTGATACTTGTGATGACATCCTCTCCTGATATTCGTGATGACATCCCCTGTCCTGATACTCGTGATGACATCCTGTCCTGATACTCGTGATGACATCCCCTGTCCTGATACTCGTGATGACATCCTCTCCTGATACTCGAGATGACATCCCCTGTCCTGATACTCGTGATGACATCCCCTGTCCTGATACTCGTGATGACATCCCCTGTCCTGATACTCGAGATGACATCCCCTCCTGATACTCGTGATGACATCCCCTGTCCTGATACTCGAGATGACATCCCCTGTCCTGATACTCGTGATGACATCCCCTGTCCTGATACTCGTGATGACATCCCCTGTCCTGATACCCCTGTCCTGATACTCGATGACATCCCTGTCCTGATACTCGAGACATCCCCTGTCCTGATACTCGTGATGACATCCCCTGTCCTGATACTTCGTGATGACATCCCCTGTCCTGATACTCGATGACATCCCCTGTCCTGATACTCGTGATGACATCCCTGTCCTGATACTCGTGATGACATCCCCTGTCCTGATACTCGTGAAGACATCCCCTGTCCTGATACTCGTGATGACATCCCCTGTCCTGATACTCGTGATGACATCCCCTGTCCTGATACTCGTGATGACATCCCCTGTCCTGATACTCGTGATGACATCCTCTCCTGATACTCGTGATGACATCCCCTGTCCTGATACTCGTGATGACATCCTGTCCTGATACTCGAGATGACATCCCCTGTCCTGATACTCATGATGACATCCCCTGACCTGATACATGTGATGACATCCTCTCCTGATACTCGAGATGACATCCCCTGTCCTGATACTCGTGATGACATCCTCTCCTGATACTCGAGATGACATCCCCTGTCCTGATACTCGTGATGACATCCTGTCCTGATACTCGTGATGACATCCCCTGTCCTGATACATGTGATGACATCCTCTCCTGATACTCGAGATGACATCCCCTGTCCTGATATTCGTGATGACATCCTGACCTGATACTCGTGATGACATCCCCTGTCCTGATACTTGTGATGACATCCTGTCCTGATACTCGTGATGACATCCCCTGTCCTGATACTCGTGATGACATCCTCTCCTGATACTCGTGATGACATCCCCTGTCCTGATACTCGTGATGACATCCTCTCCTGATACTCGAGATGACATCCCCTGTCCTGATACTCGTGATGACATCCCCTGTCCTGATACTCGTGATGACATCCTCTCCTGATACTCGAGATGACATCCCCTGTCCTGATACTCGTGATGACATCCCCTGTCCTGATACTCGAGAAGACATCCCCTGTCCTGATACTCGTGATGACATCCCCTGTCCTGATACTCGTGATGACATCCCCTGTCCTGATACTCGTGAGGACATCCCCTGTCCTGATACTCGTGATGACATCCTCTCCTGATACTCGAGATGACATCCCCTGTCCTGATACTCGTGATGACATCCTGACCTGATATTCGTGATGACATCCCCTGTCCTGATACTCGTGATGACATCCCCTGTCCTGATATTCGTGATGACATCCTGACCTGATACTCGTGATGACATCCTGTCCTGATACTCGAGATGACATCCCCTGTCCTGATACTCGTGATGACATCCCCTGACCTGATACATGTGATGACATCCTCTCCTGATACTCGAGATGACATCCCCTGTCCTGATACTCGTGATGACATCCCCTGTCCTGATACTCGTGATGACATCCCCTGTCCTGATACTTGTGATGACATCCTCTGTCCTGATACATCCCCTGTCCTGATGACATCCCCTGTCCTGATACTTGTGATGACATCCCCTGACCTGATACTGCATCATCCCTGTCCTGATACTCGTGATGACATCCCCTGTCCTGATACTCGTGATGACATCCCCTGTCCTGATACATGTGATGACATCCTCTCCTGATACTCGTGATGACATCCCCTGTCCTGATACTCGTGATGACATCCCCTGACCTGATACATGTGATGACATCCCTCCTGATACTGATGACATCCCCTGTCCTGATACTCGATGACATCCCCTGACCTGATACTCGTGATGACATCCCCCTGATCCTGATACTCCCCTGTCCTGATACTCGTGATGACATCCTGTCCTGATACATGTGATGACATCCTCTCCTGATACTCGTGATGACATCCCCTGTCCTGATACTCGTGATGACATCCCCTGTCCTGATACTTGTGATGACATCCTCTCCTGATACTCGAGATGACATCCCCTGTCTTGATACTCGTGATGACATCCTGTCCTGATACTTGTGATGACATCCCCTGACCTGATACTTGTGATGACATCCCCTGACCTGATACATGTGATGACATCCTCTCCTGATACTCATGATGACATCCCCTGTCTTGATACTCGTGATGACATCCCCTGACCTGATACTTGTGATGACATCCCCTGACCTGATACTTGTGATGACATCCTCTCCTGATACTCGAGATGACATCCTGTCCTGATACTCGTGATGACATCCCCTGTCCTGATACTCATGATGACATCCCCTGACCTGATACTCAAGATGACATCCTGTCCTGATACTCGTGATGACATCCTGACCTGATACATGTGATGACATCCCCTCTCCTGATACTCGTGATGACATCCCCTGACCTGATACTCATGATGACGTCCTGTCCTGATATTTGTGATGGCATCCTGTCCTGATACTTGTGATGGCATCTGTCCTGATACTCGTGATGACATCCTGTCCTGATACTCGTGATGGCATCTCCTGTCGTAATACTTGTGAGGACATTGTGTCCTGATATAGAAAGAAGCATATACATAATGACATGTTACTCTTAAAAGGCAGGGGATTCTGAAACAAACAACAATAGACATTAACTTGAGGGCATTAGGCTTAGGGAAGTTAGCTCACTGCAAAAGAGAAATAGAATAGTCAGGCCAGTGTTTGCCTTACAAATATGATGACCTCAGTTCAAACCTCAGTGCCCAAGTGAGATGCCCAGCATGGTGGCCCACACCTGTAATTCCAGCACTGGAAAGGTGGAGACGGGAGAATCCTTGAGGCTGTCAACCTGCTTCTCTAGACTAAATGGTGAGTTCCCAGTGAGAGACCCTGTCTCAAAAAACTGGATGACATTCCTGGGGATGATACCTGAGATAGTTCTCTGGCCTCCAGGTACATGCACGTGCACACATGCATGTACATACACACACACATCCGTATATACAGGCATACTAAAAAAGATCAATACTTAGCATTTTATTAATCGGAGGTGTCTAAAATAGGCCGATTCACAGGCAGAGAGCAGAGCTGTGAATGCAAGGTTAGAGGATGGAGCATGGAAAGTTAGTGCCCGCTGGGTCAGGTGATGGGTGTGGGAAAGTGAGAGCATTTTGGGGACTGTGGTGATGATGGCTGCACAGCACTGCGATGTCATCACTACTACAGAACTGCACACTCAAAATAGCCCACGTGGTGTCTTCTATGTATGTGTATGTTACTACAATTATAAAAACATCCTGCTGGAAGAATTTCCATTTTGATATCTTTACATCACCCAGCGAACCAAGGATGGACAGGGCTCACTCGCAAAGCTCATATTGGCACTGTGTAATGACATCTGGCATTTAGCTTTCCCCTTCCATGTTGTCTAGGGCTGACAAAGGGTTATTGTTTGGCAACTGACTTTAAGTTGAAAGCCACATGGTGTAGACACCCCACTCAATATAAGTTGGGAGAAAAAAAAGCTGAAAACATAGACCGCATCATAATAGCAGACCACTCTGGGCATCCTGATTCAAAAGTTTGGCAAAGAAACTCACATTGGATTAGACTTCTTAATGCAGAAAATTAAAGGCTCCAATTTCTTTTTGCTTAAGATTTTAGGCACGCATAACATTGTGCTCAGAGAAATTCATATAATTTTTCATAATGTGCAGAGAATAAAAGGTCAGCTGGGGACAGTGACCGAATGCTTCCTGAAGCTCTCGGCTTCTGAACTCATTCCTGATTGGACTGCTGTGGCTTCCCTCTCTCTGGAAGCATGGTTTCCTTTCTTCTATTCAAAGGGGACTTTCAAAGCAGCACAAAGCCACACACATGATTCTCAACCCGGAAGCACAAAGACACCGTTGCCTTTCTAAAGAAGGGAAGCAGGATTTCAAAACAACTTTCTGCATCAGAATCACTCATATGCTTACTAAAAATGCAGATGTCCTCCTGCCTCACGGTCTCTGAGAATGCAGCCCTGCATCTGCCGTGTATTAAATCAGGTCCTTCGGTTACAGATGAAAGGCCTGCCTGGGGCAAGATTGTGAAAAGGTGAAGTTCATTTCAGGTCAACTGGGTTATGTCAGAAGTTTGGATCATCAGTCAGAGGCATGGGCCTCAGTGCCACCTGAACCCACAGCCACCCCCCCACACACACGTGTTCCTGCCATGTGTGTCATCGTCTCATTATCCTGGCTTCCACGTCTTTAAACAGCCCCTCCCCACTGATGGCTTCAGGATGAGAGGTCCACTCTTCTGAAGATGCTCAATGGATGAAGACAAGAAGGCAATGACCAGTCTGGCACCAGGGCCTCCTTCAACCTTGTGCTTAGCTCTATGCCCAGAGCTGCTGCCCAACTGGAACCCCTGTCCTGACTCCACTGGGTGGCTGGACCTGGCTAGGGAAGCCAATCTTGGTTCCGACTCTCAACTATTGCTTAATGGCTACTCAAAAGAGTGGCCCATGGAAAGCTGAGTCGGGCATGGAACTCAGGATGTGTCTTCATAGTCTGGGAGGGCAAAGGCACCCGGGCCATCAGCACATCCTCTCCGCCCTTCAGCTGCTCTCATACTCGAGTGAAGTATTTGCTGGTGTGTTTGTTTATAAGTACTCATATAGATAGCCCCTTCTATGTTCCGAATTATCTTCTAACAGATCATCTAATCTTACAGCAACATACCTGCAGAAATTGTTATTATCGTCATTTAAAAGTGAGGCTTGGGGCTGCAGGGATGCTTAGCAGTTAAGGCGCTTGCCTGCAAAGCCAAAGGACCCAGGTTCGATTCCTCAAGACCCATGTAAGCCAGAGGCACAAGGTGGCACATGTGTCTGGAGTTAGTCTGCAGTGGCTGAAGGCCCTGGCGTGCCCATTCTCTCCCTCTCTATCTGACCCCCCCCCAATAAATAAATAATTTAAAAATAATTGGTAGTCCTTTAAAAAAAAGTGAGGCCAGGGAAATGGCTTGGCAGTTAAAGGTGCTTTCTTGTAAAACTTTCCAAACCAAGTTACCTTCCTCAGCGCCCATGTAAAGCTGGATGCAAAATGACACATTTGTCTGTGATCGCAATGCACCTATGACGATGGAAGGTGGAGCCAGGAGAATCGGAAGTTCGTGGACCAGCTAGACTGGGATTCATTTCCAGCAGCAAGAGACTCTGTCCCCAAGAAGGTGGACAAATAGCCCGGATGCTTTGTTGTCCTCTAACCTTCAGAGGCACACCTTGACATATGTGTCCTCCACCCCCACATGCACATGTGTGCAAACAAATACAAATGAAGCAGCTGGAGCACGAAGAAGCTCAGAACTTTGCCCACAGCTGCACAGCTGGAGATGGCACAATGGGGACAAGCCACATCATTTGTGCAGAGCTGTCTATGTTATATATATATATATGCAAGTTAATAGCAAAATAAAGCACATTAGTGAAAAGCAGCAATATCTTACATTCTGGTTTCAGTGGGCTCGGGGACTCAGGGGAGATTGAGCAGCTGTTTTACGGGGATTAAAGGAAATTGCACTAAGAAGCAGTTTTCCCACTGACATGACTGGGCCTGAAAGAGAAGTGTACAACAAGGAACTTTCTAGGGTTGCGGGTCAGTGCTACTTATCGTTCCACCAGTGTGCTGATGAATGACAGCTCTGGCCCTGTGTATCAGAGGGTACTTTGCTTTCTCACAACTTAAACCTCCTCCTGATAACCCCATGTGTAGCTGGCTTGCTGAAGAGATGGTATCTTTTTTTTCTTTTTTTTAATTTGGGAGAGACAGAGAGAGAATGGGAGCATCAGCAACCTCTCAGACACTGTGAATGAACTCCAGACACATGCGCCCCCTTGTGGGCAAGTGCAATATTGTGCCCTCACATCCCTTTTTGCATCTGGCTAAACGTGGGACCTGGAGAATCGAACGGGTGTTCTTAGCCTTGGCAGGTAGGCGCTTTAACTGCTAAGCCATCTCTCCAGCCCAAGAGATGGTATCTTTTTTGGTGCAAACTGTCATCTTAGCCCTATAGTCATGAGATCAAATAATCCCTATAAATCAGGTCAAAACTAGCCAAGTCCTTGTGGTTGAGCAGTTTCAATTGATACACAGTCCTCAGTTACTATCTGTCTGGGACAGTGCCTCTCACCATGCGGTCTCTGAACCACTCAGGGCATTGTCACCTGAGAGCATGTGAGAAATGTAGACTTGCTGAGCCACCCTAGAGCTGCTGCAGCAGAAACTGTGGCATAGGGCTCAGAGTCTGTGTGTTTACTGGCCTTCCAACTCAGAGAAAACAGTTCTCTAAACAATAACCAAATCTAGTATACGTCACAACACAGCTTTATATCCATTCCCTGTCTTGAGCAAGATTTGTTCGACATATGTGCATGTGAGTGTATGTATATGTATGTGGTACATGTGGCATATGTGTGTGCACATATGTGTGCAGATGCATGTGCCTCACATGCATGCATGAGGAGTCCAGAGGAGGATATCAGGTGTGTCCCCCTCTGTTGCTCTTCTGCCGTATTTCCCTAAAACAAAAATGCCTCACTGAACCATAGTCTTACTGTTTTTCCATTAGGCTGGCTGACCAGGGAGCCCCAGTGATTATCCTATCTCCATCCCCCTTAGCACTGGGGTTACAGGCAGGCGAGGCCATGCCTGGCTGTGTACATGGGGGCTGAGGATCAAACTCGGGTCCTCATGCTTGCACAGCAGGTGTTTTTACCCACTGAGCCCTCTCCCCAGCCCCCTTGAATAAGATTTTCTTTGTGCTTGTGTGTGTGTGTATGTTGTGGTGTGTGTGTGTCCTTGCAGCACCCCCATATGCTCACCTGTAGCCTGGGACATCCTCTAAGGTGTCTGGAGTGGAACCTTAGATAGCCCATCCTCCTGGTCATGTTTTGAGCCAGAGTCTCTTGTCACTGCTTCTGGGGCTCTTGGGGCTCCAAAGATTCTTGGGTCTCTGCTTCTGAAGAGGAAGTAGAGATGGCCTTTGCAGCTAGATTCTTTCTTCTTCAGCTGAAGAGAGACGAGAAGAGTCTACATAGGGCAGGATCACAGCATGGCAAAGAGGAGAACTTCTACAGGACCAGGGTGAGGAAGGAGGATGGGACCATACTTACACAGACTCCAGCTCTTCTCCCTCCTGCTGTCTCTCCAGAACCCTCACCATCTTCATCACCATAGCCTCCTTCAATATACACTCCTCTCCTGTCCCCAGTCACACAACCCTCTCTCATATTGTCCCACTCAGCCTGGAATTATTCACTCTGAACTGTGCTCAAATGAAGAGAAAGAAAGAAGAGGAACCACCAAGAACTTAATGTCCTGCATCAGGTGCTTGGAGAGAACACCTGCATCACTGGGGCTGGGAGAGGGTAGGATGAAGACTAACTTCAATCTTCTCCTGTTTCTCTCCCTATCACTCCCTCTTCTCTCTCTTCTCTCTTTCTCTTTCATATTATCTTTATTTTGTCTTCCTTCTTTTCCCTTGTAACTCCCAATACTAGCATGTGGTTAACATCCACAAGGAGCTGTTGATCAGTGAGACCTACAAGGTTTCCCAAAAGAAGACAGATTTCTGTCAGAGTACTTGATGACTCACCAAAGGTTACTGGTAAGACCCTACTGCTGAAGACACCATATACTGTTCAGACAGAACATGGAGACACCTGGCTGGAATCTGGGAAGGAGTCAGTCCCCAGACAGTTAGCTTATCTAGTGCCAGAAGGCGCTACATAAGTGACTGGGGGAAAATGACCAACATCTGTCTAAGCAACTCGTGGTCTAAGCTGCCCAGCAGCAAACAACCTGATGTGATGCTCACACAAGTGCAGTAGTGACACACAGCCATAGTGGGCAACCAACTGCTCTAGATTTGGCTAACGGATCCGCTCAGTGGAATGGAACCCATACCTGGAAATGGGAAACAAGTCAGAACCATATCCAAAAATGAGCCCACTCTTCAATATCAAGCTCCCACCAATAGTGGGATACAAGAGGACCTACATCTATTAAATTCTCTCTAAAATAATAAGGATTATCCATGTATCTTGCACTGACCTCATGCTCCATTGGAGAATCTGCTTCTCTCTTTCAGGTGAACACAGATCCTGAGGGGAGAATCAGCCCATCACACCTCAACAGGGTACCAGCTGAGGCCATTGAGTTACAGGGAAAATGAGCAAGAGTGCTGCTTTATCAGTGAACATGGTACGAGCACAAGGGCAAAGGAGACAGACACAAAGAACTCTCAACCTCTACCAAATCAGATATCCAGAGACACAGACACTCACAGAACCTCGTCACTGAAATAGACCTAAAATGAACCCAACATGGCTCAGAGAAACTCAAGGAAGAGGGGGCAGAAAGATTGTTAGAGCCATGAGTTGGGTCATTATACAGAGTCATTGCCTCTCCCGCATAACTGATGGCTACCCACATTACCCATGGGGGGAGGACAGGGAGAAGGCTAACGATGGTACCATCATGGCTGTATATATACTATATACATAACTAATAAAAACATATTTTCAAAAGACCATCAGAAAAAAAGAACTTAATGAAACAGACACAAAACTCAGAGCCAGTGCTACTCACTGAGAAAATGGATTTGATCCACCACTGCAGCTCCACTTGGACCCACCCACTCATTTCCTCCATTAAACTGATCGCAGAAGGTGAGCTGAAGAGCAGGCCATCAGTCCAGGGAGCCCAAGCTGATGGACAGGATCCTTTTTCTAGCTCAGCTGAACTTCTCACCCAAACTTTACCTTTTGTCTCTTCTCCTCACTTGTTCTTTGAACCAAATTAGCTGATAGCAGGTGAAGTCAAGCAGCTTTGCACGGGGTTGGAGAGATGGCTTAGCAGTTACGGCACTTGCCTGCAAAGCCAAAGGACCAGGGGTCGATTCCCCAGCTGCACAAAGTGGCACATATGTCTGGAGTTCATTCTCAGCAGTTGGAGACCCTGGTGTGCCCATTCTTTCTCTCCTCTCTCTCTCAAATAAATAAATAGATAAAATATTTTTTAAAATAAAAAAAGAAGCCTTGCACATCTGAAGCATGAGGGACAATTCAACTGATGGAGGGTGACCGTAATTAACCGTGAAGGAGTACCTACTATGTGCCAGAAACTACGCTGAGCACATTCCACCCATCACCTCTGCTAATGCTCATAACGAATTAGCCAGGCGCTAATAAAATAGGCATTGCTAGTGTGTCTTCACTGTGTGCCCAGCACTGTTCCAGGCAAGGACTTCATAGAGCTCACTGGCTTTTACCACTTTATGACCTATATACTATGATGCCACCTACTTTTTCAGTGAGTATTAAGGGACATGAAGCATTGAGTCCAAGGTCACGCCGAAGGAAATAACAGAACGTAGACTTGAGCCAGGCACTCTGATCTGAAAATCTACCCACCTCAGCGCCATGCTTCTAGGAAGGGCAGCAGGACAAAGGCCCAGAGGATGGCCAGCTACCCAGGAAGAAACAGGAGGTTCAGTCCATCCTGAGAAAATGTGGTTCAAGTTCAGAAGATGACTGGCATGAGATAAGGAGAGCCAAAGCAGCCTGTGGCAGCTGCTGTATGAGTAGATAGATGCACTGAGAGTCTTAGTTGGAAAGGGCAGAAATCAAGCCTAGCTATTTTCAGGAGACAAGCAAGTTCTTGGATAGATTTTACAACATTGATAGAAGACACCAAGAACCAGATTCAAAACACAAAAAAGAAGTGGGCAAGAATACACCCAATGCAGGCAGCAGAAAAGTCGCAGTGATCACAACCAAAGAGCAATTTGATTAGGACTGTGTCCCTGTGCTTGACTCGGCTGCCGGGCTGTGCGTTACCTCCCAGTGCACCTTCAGTGCTGCGCCAAGCTCCCAGGTGAGACGCTGGATTGGCTATGAGTCTGTAGGAGTTACTTTTACATAGCTGTGGCCAGAATAGCCGGGAGAACAACTTGAAGGAGGAATCACTTTAGCTCATGGTTCCCAAGGGTTCAGTCCATGGTCGTTTGGCCTCAGGTGGCTGAGCAGGAAAGCATGGGAGTGGAGCATGTGTTGGAAGAGAGCTGTGTACTTCATGATGGACAGGATGCAGAGAGTGAATTAGAGGAAGGCATCAGAGGGCTAGAGAAATGGCTTAGTGGTTAAGGCGCCTGCCTGTGAAGCCTAAGAATGCTTGTCCAAATCTCCAGGTCCCAGGTATAGCCAGATGCAAAAAGTGATGCAAGCGTGCAATGTCGCACATGCACACAAGGGGAAGCACGCGTCTGGGGTTCACAGTGGCTGAAAGGCCCTGACACGCCCATTTTCTCCCTCCGCCTCTTTCTCCCTTTCTCTGTCTCTCTCACAGAAAAGGAAGGCACCAGAATAATATATAGCTTTCAGGGCAATAGCCCTGTGACCTCCCCTCTAACTAGGCCACATCACCTACTCTTCAGCCCTCTCAATAATCTCAATAATCATCACATTACAAATGAAGGGCAGCAGGCCCTTGGGATTAATCAAGGGATTAAAGAATTTATAAAATTATGGTTCAGTTATTATAGAAGTGCTTATTATTGTCTAATGATAGTGCATAATTAAATATCATCATTGAACATTACCGGATGATGCCCCGTTCAATGCAATTGTGTCAAGTGTGAACACGGATGGATTTATTGGACATGAAGTCTGAGAGATGTGAGCCCTCTAGTGGCCACAGGGTGAGTGCAGCCAACGCCTCACAAGCAGTCCCTAGACCTGAGGAGTTAAGAGTGTGTAAGAGAGGTTAGGACCCTGATTTTAAGATAATTTCTGGAAATTAGGAAAATGCCCAATTTCTGGGTGCCACACTCTTCTGGACAGAGGTGGCACCTTCCAAGCTTTCAAGAACACTTTGTTCTGTAGCAATGCCTTAAGTTGTCCCAATGGGCAAAACATCTAGTCTGCACAGAGGGAAGCTTACACTGTTCTCTGGCTAAATGGAGAGGTTATGGCCACGAAAATGTCTTCCAATTGTATATATTTCTTCCCTTTAATCAATACTGTTCTCACTCTTGGTTAGAGAATCTGCTTTTTACAGTTGGTGGCAAATACCAGGGAGACCCATCAGAATGACAAGAAGGGAAGGACGTGTCACTGGGGGCAGATCTTCAGTCCAGCCCCAATGTGTGGTGTCTCCTTGCTATGACCCATGGAAGTGAGCCAGCTTCTTCCACCATGATGGAACTTTTCCTGGATTCCAAAGCCTGGAATAAAACCTTTTCCTCCTATTAAGCTGTTTCTGGTCAGATGTTTGTCTCAGTGACAAAAAGTCACTTTTAAAGGTAACAGAAAACCTCCTCTAGGGAGATGGCAATAGGCACTGAGGAGACTCAAAACTTTTCAAAGCAGGGCTGGAGGGATGGCTTAGTGGTTAAGGCATTTGCCTGCCAAGGCTGAGGACCCAGGTTCAACTCCCCAGTAAGTACCCATGTAAACTAGATGCACAAGAGGGTGCATTTGTCTGGAGTTTGTTTGCAGTGGCCAGATGCCCTAGTGTGCCCATTCTCTCTCTCTTTCTGCCTTTCTCTCTCTCTCTCTCTCAAAATGAAAAAACAAATAAATAAAATTTTAGAAAAACTCTTGAAAGCAGAAAAAGAAGAGTTGTTAAGGGAGCTAGAACACTCCCTCCCAGGTTCAGGGAACACTGCAGAAGAGGGCATGGAGAGAACGTAAGAGCCTCAGGGTGGGATGAGGGCCTGAGAGGCATTGTCCTCCCCACAGGAAGTGAGGCTGTGCATTCATGACCCCAGCATGATTACCAACAACTCCACTGGGGAGGGGCTTCAGGGGAGAGGGGACAAAAGAGGAAAACCTGATGTGAATAAGACCAATTTGCAATGTTAAACATTAAAGTTCCCAATAAAAATTTTTTCCTCATTCTCTCTCTCTGCCTCTTTCTCTCTCTCTATTTCTCCTCTCTCTCTCTCAAATAAATTAAAAAACAGTTTCCTTATAAAGTGTCTGATCTGTAAGGAAACCACATTTACAGACACGAAACATGAAGCTCCAGGATTCTCCGGCCTGCTTATGGTCCTCCATCCTTCCAATCTCAGTCTGTATGTCACCTCTTCAGGGAGGCCTTCCAGGGCCACTCTGCATAAAATCATACTGTACGCCACTTACACCGGACCCTGCAGAACATGCCCACTTCGTGTGTGTGTGTGTGTGTGTGTGTGTGTGTGTGTGTTGCACGCGCGCACACACATGTGCACTGTTGGAAACTGAACCTAAGACTTCATGCATGCTAGGCAAGCATCCTACATTGAGCTATATCCTCAGCCCTTTAAGAAAATGGTCATTCATTCAATTATTTACTTTGGAGGTAGAATCTTGCTAAGTTGTTCAGGCTGGCTTTGAACCCACTCTGTAGCACAGTCAACCTTGAGATGTGCAATTCTCATGCCTCAACCTCTTGAGTACCTGGTTTCACCCTTTATATTCTAGAAGCTACACCTGAGCTTGCCCATATCTGTCCCATTCACCACATGGCCCTGAACATGCGCCCAGCTCAAATCCGGGGTGACATGAGCGATGAGATTCGCTGTAGTGACTGAAACTCAAGCAGAGCACACTGTCTCAGGCCTTGGCTGGATCTCCACTTGTGTTCACCACAGACCCTTCATACACTGTGTCCAAAACTAAACTCTACATCTTGTCCATAAGTTCCTTCCCCATACCATCATCTGACACTGTGCATGGTGACAATGTTCTCCAGCCAGCTGCACGAGCCAGAAATAAGGGTGCCTCTGGACTCCACGGCATTCAAAGAGCTCCCTCATCTCCCAGATGTAGCTAAGGAGTCCCAAGCCTGCTAACTCCACCTCCCAAGTGGAGAGAGAAAACACCAGTGAAGGTACTCAACAGTGAACACTGAAAACCTTAAATTTGGCCAGCCAGGCCAAATGATCCAATGGGTGCAGTAGTGGCATGTCTGTTATGGGGGAAGCCAACTGCTCTCTAATTGGACTGGAGGCCTGCTCCATGGAAGGGAGTACATCCCTGATACTAAAAACCTACGACAGGGGTAGTCATGAGCCCTAAGGATGTAATGTCTGGTAGTGACTCACTAAATGTATATACTATGCTCACAAAACTGCCCAGTAAGCACTTCTCTTAATGTCCACACCCATATTTTAATGCTACTCTCACTTTTGTTTAGAGAAGCTTCTCTTTTCATATGGTGGCAACCTTGGGATAACTCAGAAGGTACCATGGTGCTGAGAAGAAGGGACAGAGGAGTGTTCAGCACTGAAACATCTCAAACCCACCTTCCAAGGCTCAGGGTCCATTACGGAAGAGGTAGCGGAAAGAATGTAAGAGCCAAAGGAAGAGTAGGACTCCTTACAACGTGCTCCTCCAGACACAAAACGGCCTGGATATCCATGACCTCACAGTTCCTGACACTACCTACACAAGACCATCCTAATAGGGGGAAAAGATCATAACATCAAACTGAAAAGAGAGACTGATTGAGAGGGGGAGGGGATATGATGTAGAGTGAAGTTTCAAAGGGGAAAGTGGAGGGAGGTAGGGAATTACCATGGGATATTGTCTACAATTAAAGAAGTTGTCAATTAAAAAAAAAAAAAAACAACCAGTAAAACCATTTTGTGGGTTGTTTTTTTTTTTTTTTTTTTTTTTGGCAATTTTACGTAACAAACATATTTTCCTAGTGTATAACTGCTGCCCTCCTTCCTTGCCCCTCTCCTTACACGGGTCACAGTCATAAATCATTTGTGTCATTGCCACAGTCTGCCAGCTATTCTTCCAGATGGGGTTCCTGAAAAGGCAGAGTTCAATCCCTCTTTCACTTGCTCCCACTTGGGGCTCCCTCGTGCTTTAGGGAGAGTTCAAAATGGACAGCATGCCCCCAACACCTGCAGGATCTGACCCTGGCATTCTTCCATTCTGCCTCCTGTGACCGTCTCAGGCCTACAGACCTTCCAGAAAGTTCCTTCATGCTAGCCATTCCCTGGCTCCTTTCATGGCCATGACTTCATTAAGCCTTAGATCTCTGCAAGGGAGATCGTACTATTCTGATTAAAATGAAGCCAGTTCACAGAAGGAAGTGTGATTCACGGGGGTCCAGAGGCTTCATGCTTTTTCTGCTCCATTGTACTGCTCCTAGTACAGCTTACCTGTTAACGGGCACCAAAAAAAGTGTATTAAGCCCCAATGGTGACAGGACACCAAGCAAGATCGTCTCCAGGACACTATCTCCTTCCATCAAACACACCACAGAGCAAGCTATTCAAACACCCTGCCCACATACACGGTTGCCAGGGTACTAGCACAGACTGTGGATCCAGCACCCGAGTCGCCTGTATCTAGAACAAGATCTGACACGTACTGGGAGGGAGGAAGAAAATGTGTGTGAAATGGAGCAATTGTTCATGTTTTCTCTTCCCTACTCTCTGCTGCCGCCTTTTAGGGAATGTCGCTGTCTATAGCATTTCTACCGCTGTCCATCTCTTAGAAGGTAATGCTTAAGAAAATGTGTGCCTCATTCATATTCTGACTCTTGAAGCTTCCTCAGGTCGCGAAGTAATTTTTCACCCAGAGAACTAATCTACCATCATGGACTGACCGAGTCTGTGATGAGGCTGCTAACAGCTGCTCCAAGGATACTAAGAAGACGGGAGCCATACGTGGACCTTGTCTCAAGCTTAGGAAGTGACAGGGGACCCAGGTCTGACTTGTTTTGGGAAGAGAACACAGCCCAAAGCTCTTAAAATCCCAGTAAGGTAATGGCTGGAGGCTTGCAGGGGCAGCCTCAGAGAGAAGTGTTCCAGGCAACTGCTCATCCCCTAAACGCGGTTGTCTGTTTACATCAGTTGCCATGGTAACCTTAGTTTTCAAGTTTGGAATTGGAAGTCTCATGTACAAGATCACCCTGATGTTCCCAATTTCATGAGAACAGCAGGCAGACACCTGGAGGGAAGTGGAAAGAAAGACAGAATGGGCACGCCAGGGCCTCTAACCACTGCAAACAAACTCCAGACACATGCACCACCTTATGCATCTGGCTTACATGGGTCCCTGGGAATCAAACCGAGGTCCTTTGGCTTTGCAGGCAAATGCCTTAACTGCTAAGCCATCTCACCAGTGCAACACGTCCAGCTTTTTCATAAGTGCTGGGGATCCAGACTCAGGTCCTCACTCTACGACTGAGCCACATCCTCAGCTCCAGAGTACTTAGAACTTGCTGTCTGCTACCTTCTTTTTGGAGGCCTTTTGTGCACCTCCACATTTAACCATCACTATAAGCCAAAAAGGCAGGTGCTAACAGGGGCAGAGTGTTGTATAACAAGGCCACATGATTGCTAAGAAATGAAGTTGGGTTTTGAACTAAGGATGTTTTCCATCATCTATCCTAATCCAGCAGTCAGTTTCAGTCTCTTTTTATTTGAGAAAGAGAGAGACAAAGAGACAGAGAAAGAGAGAGAGAGAGTAAGAGACAGAGAGAGAATGGCGTGTCAGGGCCTTTTCAGCTGCTGTGAATGAACTCCAGATGCATGAGTCCCCTTGTGCACATGTGCGACATTGCTTGCATCACTTTTTGCATCTGGCTAAACGTGAGACCTGGAGATTCAAATGGGCATTCTTGGACTTTTCAGGCAAGTGCCTTAACTGCTAAGCCATCTCTCCAGCCCAGTTTCAGTATTCTGAATAAGTGAATGACTATAATAAGGAATGGATGAAAGCTGGTGTCTAAGGGTGAAGATAGACATCAGACGAATAATTATTCAACAACTACTAAATAACACGGGAATATAGGGCTGACGTGCCATCATCACCTGACAGAGAACTCCCACTGAATCCCCAGTGCCAGAGCACTGCTGGGTGATGGCTTGCCTCCTCGTTGTCTTGATTTTTGAAAGGTCTTGCTCCGTGGCTCAGGCTGGCCTGGAACTCACTATGTAGTCCAAGCGGGCCTAGCATTCACAGGAATAATTTGCCTTAGCCTTCCACAGTGAGGAGAGACCAACGGGAAATGGTATTTGCTTGGCAGCATGCAATGTGGATGAGAGATGGTCACTCAGAAGGTGACCTACGGTTGGCAATGGAAACACAAAGGATGGCTGAACATAAGTCACAGGTCGGGTTCAGAGTATCGTCCCCTGTTGAGGATGTAGACTTCCAACTCTCCTGAGGGGGTAGAGAGGATGCACTCCTCTGCTCCCAGCCTCGCAGCCTAGCAAAGAAGGCCAGTGCACTCACCTCACACACAAGATAAGGGCACATTTCAGACAGTGCCTGGTGGTTGGGTAAGGGGAAACCTTCTCTCCTGAGGATGTTACATTGTCTGGGGTCTTGGTTTGTTTCCTACGACTGATATTGGTAAGCTCCACATAGGGGAAGGCAGATTCGTCTCTGATTGGTTGACTCTTAGTCACAGCCATACCAGAATGCTCCAGGGCTGGAGAGATGGCTTAGTGGTTAAGGCGCCTGCCTGCTAAGCCTAAGAACGCCTGTTTGATTCTCCAGGTCCCACATTTAGCCAGATGTAAAGTGAGGCAAGGGCGCAATGCTGCACTTGCTCACAAGGGGGCACGCATCTGGAGTTCATTCACAGTGGCTGAGAGGCTGCATTCTCTCTCTCTTTTTCTCACTCTCTCTGAAAAAAAAAAAAAGCTCCAGATTAGGTCTGAAGAGTTTGCCTCTTGCTGGATGGTCTGGCTCCCTGCCTGTCCCTGCCCCACCCCCAACCTGTCTCAGAAACATTGGTAATCTGCCCAGTGGTACAGTGGCCGCAATCCCGATGTGCCTATGCGCATATGCCAATGGGATTCAGAGCAAGGAGAAGAATCCAGAAGCTCACAAGTATCAGTAGCAAAAAGAACTCTGTTTCAAGCAAGGTGGAAGGAAAGGAGAAAACTCCTGAAGTTCTGCTCTGTTTTCCACACATGTACCATGACATGCACATACATCATACACATAATAAAAATATAACAAAATTCAATTTTTAAAAAAAATTTGGATTTAGCTAAATAGTTCAGTGACCTTTGCTTAGCATCATCTCATAACCCCCATAATATAGACTCAACTGTGTGCCTCCCCTTGCCACCTGTGCCTCTTAGGGGAATCAGGATATGTCACACCAAAATATGTCACTCTGACATAAAGGTTGTTTTGAACTGAAAGCACTTGCATGTTAATGGAAAGCGTTCTCTTGCCTCTCTGTTCTTCCTACAAACAGTGCCTGAACTTCCCTCTGTGATGGTGATGTCCCTTCCAATCAGGAATGAGAGTGGCTGTGATCATCAGAGATGGACAGCTGGCAAAATGAGTCAACATAAACAAGTCTTGCTAAAATAATCCTTTTGCTCCTAACTTCCCACACGTACTTCATACTCACTTTCCCACAATTAATTATCTCTTGTACCAACCCCCTTTTTCTGTTAAAGGAGCGTATTAGCATCCAAGTTTGCATCTCTGAGTTTCACTGTTTCCATAAACTTCCATCTACATAAAAGATTCATCAAATGTGGATTCCTCTTATCCTATTCGTCTTTTTGCCATTAAGTTCACAGGCCCAACCACTGAACCTAAGAGGGCAGAGGGGTTTCCTCCAGGACACACTGTCCTTCTTGCCCATTTTAGCCCCACCATACCAACTTCCTTCCTCAGCTCCAGGAATACGCAGAGCTCCTGTAGCCTCTTGTACCAATATTTCCCTCCTCTGGAAATGCCCCACCCTCTCCCTTCCCATCTTACATTCAGGTTTTGACCTAATCGTAATAGGCTGTCTCCTACAGATGCTGATGATAGCCCAGTTTGTTTCCAAGACATTCCCCAATAAACACTGGTATTGTTTATGGGCTAGGGAAATGGCTCAGTGGATATAAAGTGCTTGGTGCAGCATCATAAGTACCTAGGTTGAGATCTCCAAAACCCCACATAAAGCTAGATACATAGTGTCATAAAAATGTAACCCAATGGGCTGGAGAGATGGCTTAGCGGTTAAGGCGCCTGCCTCCTAAGCCTAAGAATGCTGGTTCCAATCTCCAGCGGTTCTAATCTTCAGATCCCACGTTTAGCCAGATGCAAAGTGACGCAAGGGCGCAATGCTGCACTTGACCACAAGGGGGAACACGCATCTGGAGTTCATTCGCAGCAGCTGAGAGACTACTGGTGCGCCCATCTCTATCTGTATTCCTCTCCCTCTCTCTGTCTCTCTCTCCAAAAAAAAAAGAAAGAAAGAAAGAAAGAAAGAAAGAAAGAAAGAAAGAAAGAAAGAAAGAAAGAAAATGTAACCCCAGCATGCCTAGGGAAAAAGAGAAATAGAAATGAAAGAATTGGCTAGAAGCTCATGGGCTAGCTACCTCAAATAGGTGGAAGGAAATGTGATCACATATACATACACACACACACACACACACACACACACACACACACACACACTAGAGAGAGAGACAGACAGACAAACAGAAGGTCCTTAAGTGCTTGGAGCAAGCCCGACATGCTGACTACCATCAGCTCAGTACAGCACTGGGGGACCAGCAAGTTCTCAGAAACCATGACCAAGGAATGACTAAGCCTGGGATTCCACTCTGGAGCCCAGGCCCACCCAGGAGTCCCACTTAAGGTCCCAGGCCTCTAGAATCAACTTTGCAAGACACAAAACCTCCCTACCAGTCCATGAATCATCCATTAATGCTCTCCCAAGCAAAGAAGGAGATGCTGGTAATCGGCTCCCTCTTCCTCCACCTCGCCTGTACCCCACGCCAGCCAGGGATTGTCCACAAAGTCCACTGATTTTATTTCTAAACAGCAGGGTCAAATGTTTTATGGAATCTGAACACTGCCACCTGAACTCCCTCCCTTCTGTAACTATCCTAAGGAACTCACAAGCAAATGTTATATATTTTAGAGATTTGGTATTTGCTGCCACATGAGGATACATAAAAGGAATTAATTATTCAGCTATTTTCTGAAAAGCTGCTCAGAAACACTTCCGAGGCATCTGTGTTTAATTCTGCTAAAGGATTAGCAGTCAGCCTAATTTCTCTTTTTCATATTTTACTAACTCTCTTCCTCCTGTGTTTACTCTATTAGAGTCTATATTGAGCATAAAAGATGAAAGAATGCATTCAATCGTCCTTAAAATGCTAATTTCACCAAGCCTGTGGTGGCTGTTGAAGGTGATCTTGCCTTGGCTAAGGAAATGACTTGGCACATATCTGATCCCAAGGCAAGCATTCGGTTCGCAGCCCCCACAATGTTTATGTTCATTTGATGGAGAGCTGTTGACGCTGCAAGCCTAAGAAACTCACATTTACTCTGCTGTTAACAGCACCAGGATCCAGCCTTATAGATGCCAGTTAAGAACATACCCTCTCTGGAAGACAGGGAGTGATCCAGTAGCCACTCCAAGTAAACAAGAGCTAGAAGGAAGTAAAAAATGATGGGATTGAAAGAAACTCACAATAGTGACAGAAGTAGAATGTATATTTCCTTGGTTAGGCTACTCTTTAGTCTTATTTTTTATTTTAGGGGTATGGGAGAGAGAGAGAGAATTGACTTGCCAGGGCCTCAGCCACTGCAATTGAAATCTAGATGCTTGCACCACCTAGTGGGCATGTGAAACCTTATGCTTGCCTCACCTTTGTTCATCTGGCTTACGTGGTGTAGCAGACAGTTTCAGGTTCGCTGAGATGAACTTCCAGACCAGGCACAGTTATGGAGGAAGGGATATTATTTATTGAAGCTTACAGATCCAGGGGAAGTTCCATAATGGCAGGAGAAGAGGCCTGCTTTTACAGGACCAGGCAAGAGAGAGAAAAACCAACCAGGCACACAGTACACAGAGCAAAACTACTGCCAAAAGCCACAGCACACTTCAGGAACTCCTGCTAGGCACACTTTGCATATCTTTACAATGGAATCTCAAACCCACCATCAACACCTTAAGACCAGCCCCCAGTGACATTGCCTCTAGCAAGGTGATTGCAGATGCAAACTATAACTAATAAAACACGAATATATTGGGGGACATATATTCAAACTACCACACGTGGGATCTGGAGAGAAATCGAACATAGGTCCTTAGGCTTCGCAGGCAAGCACCTTAACCACTAAGCCATCTCTCCAGCCCTGGTTAGGCTATTTTTTATTTTAAAAAATTGTATATTTAATTTATTTGCAAGCAGAGAGAGAAAGAGAGAATGGGAATGCCAGGGTCCAGACCTACATACCATTTTGTGTATCTGGCTTTACATGTGTACTGGGGAATTGAACCCAGGCCATCAAGGCTTTGCAAGCAAGCACCTTTAACTATTAAGCCATCATTCCAGTCCTTTTCTTGGTTATTAAAGGCTAACATTAGAAGCAATGGATGGCTACCACAGTGGGCAATGTGACAGCACAGCTTCAAGACCCTTCCTGAGATCCAGCTCTCCTGTGATCGCTGTCTTCCTACTTCATGGAGTATACATATAACCCCCTCCATTAGTGGGGTTATCCGAATGCATCCTGGCAGGCAAATGGCCCAAAACAATAGCACGCATCCAATGAGTGGATCATGTGTTAAGTCTGGAAAGCTCAGAATAAGCACACCAACACCAGGGAGAGAAGGGAGGGACAATAATACATGTCTGTAGGTAAAGGAAAGCTTTTGTCTACCATCATACTGGGGCACAGTCTTCACCACACAGACTATTGGGAGCAGTAGCTGTGACTATAAGCAGAGTTCCTCTTCCATGGAGGCAAATTTTTTTTGAGAGAGAGAGGGAGACAGATAGAGAATGGGCGCATCAGCGGCCTCTCAGCCACTGTGAACAAATTCCGGATGTGTGCGCTGCCTTGTGGGCAAGTGAGGCATTGCGCCCTTGCATCACTTTGCATCTGGCTAAACGTGGGAACTGGAGAATCAAACTGGCATTCTTAGGCTTGGCAGGAAGGCGTCTTAACTGCTAAGCCATCTCTCCAGCCCCATGGAGGCAAATTCTAACAGGAGGCCACAAGGAAGAAACAAGAACACAAACCACAACTGTGACTCACCAGATTGTGGAGCTTGAGATAATGTTTAAATGTATAGCAAATTGCCAGAGTTAGGAACACAAGGAACCAGTGTGATACAGGAAGGCTCAGTCCTTCTGAACTCTAGGGGAACAGTTGGCACCTAACTTTTCTAACTTCTGGAGGGTGACTGTACTTGGCTTGTGATCCTGTCTCCATTTTCAATGCAAGCAATGTGGCCATCTTCCAGTCTGTTTCCCTCTGGGTAGAGGCACATAGTCTCCTCTTACTCTGATTCTCTCCCCTCTTTCTGACAAAGACCTCTCTGATGACCTCGGCCCAGCCAGGTGTCTTTATAGTTTAATCACAAAAAGTACTTTTTCACCACTGTAGATAAATACAAGTTCAGAGGATGAGGACATGGATGATTTTGACAGACCAGAGAGAGTTACTGGTTATCACAAGAGTAGGATTTGAAGCAGGAGATCTGAGGCAGAACAAAGCTTGGTATGGTCAGGAGCAAATTCTCATCTGAATGGAGCTTGGGTGAGGGAGAAAAAGCATGAGACATGGCCAGAGAGGTGGAAGAGGGTCAAGATAAATTGTTCATATTTTACTCTACATATAAAAATTTAGGGCTGGAGAGATGGCTTAGTAGTTAAGGTGCCTGCCTGCAAGGCCCAAGAACACCCTTTCGAATCTCCAGGTCCCAAGTTAAGCCAGACACAAAAGTGTCACAAGCGCACAATGTCGTACATGAACACAAGGGGGCGCACATGTCTAGAGTTTGTTCACAGCAGCTGAGAGGCTCTGGCACGCCCATTCTCTGTCTCTGCTCTCTGTCTCTCACTCTCTGTCTCTCTTAAATTAAAAAAATTTATTTATTTATTTATTTATTTATTTATTTATTTATTTATTTGAGAGAGAAAGGGAGCATATGGCCATGTCAGGGCCTCTTTACATTGTAAATGAACTCTAGGCACATGCATCCAACACCCTGTGCATCTGGCTTTATGTGGGTACCAGGAAATTGAATCCAGGCAGGCAAGCTTTGGAGCAAGCACCTTTAACTTCTGAGCCATCTTCCTCAGCCCTTTACTCTATATTGAAAGCGAATTTCTCAAAGATTTTTAAACAGAAGCATCACAAGATTTGACTTTTATATTTCAATTAAAATCATCCTGGCTTCCATGGGTCGACCAGTCTCACAGGGACAAACTTAGAGGCAGAGAAAGTAAGGGGCTGCAACCCCACCACAGATGGGAGCTGAAGCTGCATACACTGTGCAGGGTGGGTAGGGTGGGAGAGCCTGGTGGGTCTGGGGTGTGATCCAAAGGCTAGAAAGATCTTGAGCCAAGATTTGGGTGCAAGTAGTCAACTTGGGAGGTAGATCCCAAGAAGCATGTGAAACATGGGAACGGAAGGGAAATTGTATATTTACTTATTTGCAAGCAGAGAAGGAGAGAGAGAGAGAGAAGAATAGGCATGCCAGGGTCCAGACATATATACTACTTCGTGTATCTGGCTTTACATGTGTACTGGGGGTTGGAAAAGGACAGGGAAGGAAGTCAGCACACAGTGGGGTTGGGACTCCAGCCAGCTGGGGACTCTGGGAGTCAGAACTGCTCTTCAGAGTCCTGACACTGGAGTGTTGGTTGACCATTACCTACCTCCTGCAGATGGAGGTTTGCTCTATGATAGACTTCCCAAATTTTCCCAGACAACACTCACAAGCTCAACCAGTGAATACCTTTGAGCGGAGGACCAGGAAGCGGTGGGTACATAAGGGAACTGTCCCCAACACTCAACACCGCAACCTGACTCTACCCCTTGGCCTCAGATTGCAAGTTACACCTTCAGCTTCTCTTGTTCTCAGGCCTGTGGACCCAGACTAAATTAACACACTGACATAACACGCAGTGTACTGAGGAACGTTTTGGCCTGTATAACCGTGGGAGTCAAATCTTAGCATAATATCCACGCCCCACACCGACAATCTCTCTCACACACACATCCATATGCAGAGTTCTCTAGAGAAATAGACCGGAGCTGTAAATCATGCTGGAAAATTACTGACGTGGATGGCACTAAAAGCAACACCCAGGAAGTCCAGGATAAGGTGGGTCACAGGAAGAAATCCCTGAATTCAAGACTTTGGAATTAGTGACGTTTAATAAGTATACTGTGGAGTATGATCGTGAGTCATGAGCTCACCAAACATGGGAATAATAGTTTTTTGGACATGGGAGGTCAAGAAACTGAAATGCCAGACACAGGATGGATCTTAGAAGCATGTTACCCAGTATAGCAGCCACTAGCCACATGTGACTAGATATTAGCTAGATGTGGCTAGGCCCTACCACCTCCCCCCCCCCATTGTAAGACGTTCCATTGGACAATGGCCATCTAGAAGATGTTGATGTTGGAATCTCTAAGAATGATGACCAGAGTGTCCGTCTGCATTGCACTTAGGAGTGTGCCTGATACATAGGAACACTGTGCGTGTCAGCTGGGAAGATGGCGCTATATATAACCCGTAGTAAGTGTGGAAGGCGAGCCAGAATCAGGAGGTTACTGCAGCAATGCGGGCTGCAGGGAGTACGCTGAGGCAACACCTGCGGAAAACCTGGATTTTGAAGGAGGACACAGAATCCGCAGTGGAGGTAAAGAAGGTACCTAACCTTTTCAGGGGGCTCTAAGAAATACCATATGGGCAGGAGAGATGGCTTAATGGTTAAGGCACTTGCCTGCACAGCCAAAGGACCCAGGCTTAAATCCTCATACTCACATAAGCCAGATGCACAAGGTGGCGCATGCATCTGGAGTTCATTTGCAATGGCTGAAGGCCCTGGTAAGCCCATTCTGTCTGTCTCTCTGTCTCTCTCTATCTCCATCTCTCTCTCTCTCTCAAATAAATAAAGCAAATTTTAAAAAAATATTTTTTAAAAAAAGAAAGAAACGCCGTTATGAAAATATGAAAATCTGTGGGCTCTCGTCCACTGTAGGACAAGCCAAATACTTGAGGCATAGTTTAGGTTCTGCTGGTGGAAGACCAGGAGAGAAACATTCAGAGAAGAACTCTTTGTGATACTGTGTGATATTTGGCTGGTAATAGTTGCAGTGTCCAAAACGGACTAGTGGGAAAGATATAAGGCAAGCAGATGGGTATGTAGGTCAGTTCCAGTCAGACAGGACAAGAACCCAAGTGGCGTGAATCACCTGTGAGCTTGCTCTTATGTTGGTGACTGAAGGTACACAGGGTGCCATGCACAACAGGAAGAGTTACTCTCCTAGGAGGAAGTGGGGCACCCGAATGTTTTCACAGCCTCCCCAGGTCATTTGGGCAGTTTGCTATGGTATGATGGGCTGTAGATAGGGGAAGATCTGCAGAGAAACAGAACTAAGAGGATCAATGGATAGTAGCTAGCTAACTAGCTAGATGATAGATAGATGATAGATAGATAGATAGATAGATAGATAGATAGATAGATAGATAGATAGATGAGATAGACAGAAGATAGATACATATATAGACAGAGATGATAGGTATAGACAGATAGACAGGAGGAGGAGATTTATTATGGAGAGTGACTCGTGTGATTTTGGAGGCTGAAAAGCCTCGCATTTGAGCTCTTGCAAGCTGGAGGACTAGTTCAGTTCAAGCCTAAGAACCAGGAGGCAATGGTGTAAGTCCCAGAGTCTTAAGGCTCAGGAACCCGGAGCTCCAACATCCAAAGACAAAAAAAAAATAGATGCGGGCTGGAGAGATGGCTGAGCGGTTAAGGCGCCTGCCTGCTAAGCCTAAGAACGCTGGTTCCAATCTCCAGCAGTTCCAATCTCCAGGTCCCACGTTTAGCCAGATGCAAAGTGATGCAAGGGTACAATGCCACACTTACCCACAAGGGGGCGCACACATCTGGATTTCGTTCACAGCAGCTGAGAGACTGCTGGTGCACCCATCTCTATCTGTCTTCCTCTCCCTCTCTATCTGTTTCTCTCTGTGTCTCTCTCCAAAAATAAAATAATAAAAAATTTAAAAAAATAGATGCATGCGAGAGAAATAGAGAGATAGAAACAGAGATAGAAAGACAGAAACAAAGATAGAGAGACAGAGACAGAGAGAACAAGTCAGGCACAAAGGCACAGCCTAAACCCCGAGCACACAGGAGGCTAGGGCAGTAGATTTGTGAGGGAGCCCAGCCTGGCCTGCATAGTGACACCCAGTGTCAAAGTGGGGGAGGGACACTTTTTGTTCCACTTGGGCCCTCAGTGGACTGGAGGAGGATGCCTGGCCAGCCACCTTGGTAAGAGTTCATTTTCATTCCTGGGTCTAGTGACTCAAATGCCAATCTCATTCCAAAACGCTCTCACAGACACACAGAGTAATGTCGAACCAGCTGCCTACGTATCCCTTAGCCCGCTACGGTGACATGCAACACCAACCATCCTAAGCAGGGATACAGCCAGAAGGTGGAATTCCAGGTGACTTTTGTGTCAAAAATCCTTTGTTTTCATCCACCCACTCACATACTCCTACATTCATCGAACCCCTACCCATCTGTTCTCCCATCGATCTATTAACTCACAAATCCAACTACCCACCCATCCATCCCATTGCCCACCCCTCTACCTACTGGCACACTTATCCATCTAGCTGCCGCCCACCCATCTATTCATCCATTTAAATCCCTTTTATGGCCTGATACATACACGCCATGATCGTTAATGTTTCATTTGGACAACTGAAGACTTTTCAAATCTCTTCATTTCCCATCACGTTTTCTCAATTTCTCTCTATACTGATGAGTTTTGTACACAGAAATCCCTTGTCTCATTTGTAATTTCATCTTCCAGACTGCAATTCAAGCCCTTTCTCTCCCTATAGAGAACCCTTCTATCGGTGCTATTTGCATTTCTTATGCAGGACTAATTAACTTCTCTAATCATAATAATCCTCTTTTCGGTCCTGTCAGTGTTAGACAAGAGCTTGTCATAGCATTGTGGTGGCTTTTCCTAACGTGTAAGAAGGAAACAATAGCTTGGGGTTCATTATTTTACCAACAGCAGACATATTCACCCAGGGAGAGATGCATACATAAAATCTGGTTCAATAGCCAGTGGGGAGGGAAAAAAATACCCACAAGTACACAGACAGAAGAATGGATTGTTGAGTCTATTTGTGCCTGACTCTCTGACAAGAAAGTGTTAAGGAAGAAGAGGAATAACAGACAACATTTAAGAAGGTCTTCAGCAAGTTTAGCTGCTACTCCATTTTGCAGGTAGAGAAACTGAGGCATGGCTCAATGTTGCAGCCACATGTGAATGGTGGAGCTGGGCCACGTGACCCTGTTGCCATCTTCACACTTCACTGAAGGCATCAAGCTCAAGTTCTTGTGAATTCATCCAAGTAGGACCCAGAGCCAGGATGGACAGTAGAGATGTGATGAAACAGAGTCTAGATAGTTCTGATCCCTCTAAGCATGCAAAGACACCATGCTCCCCTGATGTCATGGCCTGGAGGACCAACCCCACAGCACCCTGCACAAGTAATAATTGATAAGGAGGCCATCGCGAACAGCCCCAACAGGGAAGATGCATAAGTCACCAACTCCTGGACTGTGCAGCACACAGTGTGCCAGGAGAGGATCAAGAATGGGAGACGCAGGCTGGAGAGATGGCTTGGCAGTTAAGGCACTTGCCTGCAAAGCCCAACGACCTCAGTTCAATTCCCCAGGATCCATGTAAGCCAGATGCACAAGGTGGCGCATGCATATGGGGTTTGTTTGCAGTGACTATTGGCCCTAGCACGTCCATTCTCTCTCTCTCTCTGTCTCTCTCTGTGTGTCTGCTTTTCTCTCTCTCAAATAAATAAAAATAAAATATGTTAAAAAAAAAAAAAAAAAAACAGGAGATGCAGGGTGATTAGAATGGAAAGACAGGAACTATATGCCCAGCTGAGGGAACAAGGGCGTGACCTGTATCAGAGTCAGTACAACACCCCGTTATCCATGCCATCTCCATCGATCACAATCCCACTGGCTTCTTTCAGTTCCTCAAACCTCCTGAGTCCCTGCCTTCTGCTTCCCCAGGGTCTGAAGAGCCCTGTCCCTTGTCCCAGAAGTGAGAGATTCCTTCTCATTTCCCGATGATCCCATTGCAGGGGCTTCGTCTATCACTCTCTGTCTTCAATTATTTTTATTTTTGTTTGTTTGTTCACTTGTTTCCACCTTCACTAAGTTCTAGGTTTCAGGAAGCCAAACCCCAAGGCTGAAATATTGGTCCATAAATTCTCTAGACCCAAGAGAGTGACTGTTATGTAATCCCAACTGTTTTTGGGTCTCGTGGATGTCTGGGGAGGTCCGGGAAGCTGTCACAGAGCAGGCAACTCCAGGAAGAAGTCCTGTTCTCCAGGCGTTCGTTCGCAGTGAGGAAAGGGCTGAACAGGAGACCAGTATGTGCAAAGGGACGCAGTAGGGTTGAGAAGGGAGGCTGCTTGAAGGGGACTGAGGGTCTTGCCTCCCACTCGATGCCTGAACCTCAAATGTCTACTTCAGTGGGAAAATATTGAGTCATAGAGCAAACACAACTGTTTTGCCTATAAACAAGGATAATAAAAACAAGACAATGGAGCAAGTAATGGCTGATCAGATGCATATGTGGGGGGGAAAAACCACTCATGGATAATGAAACTGCACATAAAAATGTGTCATGATTTGTTCCCAGATTGTTCTACCAAAAAGCATAAGCTGTCCGTCTTAGTGTACATTCCTGAAAGGACTGGCAAACAGTTGCTCTTATATTAGTTTAATTTTCACTTGCTGACAAGCCCACTGTGTCATTCTCATCACCAGCAACCCACGAATGGCCTGTGTGGTTCTGGAAAAATAAGCCAGCTGTTTAGGAGAATGCCTGCCTGGCTGCTCACAGGAGTCAAGGGCCTTCTGCCACCTCCACTCCTCAGGACCAGAGCATGCCACTCTCACACTGCACACGAGACTTCCTCTGAGCCCCGGAGCATCAGAGGAATTTGATTTGTGACATCTTGCGGCTAGGACTCAAGCGCAGATGCCAAGCCTCTTCCATGTCATTTGGTTGCAGGGAGTATGCTCTGGGGTTTCTGGTTTCAAGAGCGGAAATCAGCAACACTAAGTGGCAAGGATGCTGTGTTCCACATCTATGTTGTCTGAGCTGCTCCCTGGGCTAGTACCCCCGTGAGCACAGCAGAGGAGGAGCTGGTGGTGATTAGACACCTTCTCTGTTAGTGGAGTCGAAGAGGCTGTGATGACTCAGGTTGATTCCTTCTCACACATCGCACCATGCAGCCTCGCGCACAAGAAGGTGCCCCAGCAAAAGTTTCAGCCAGGCTGGAGAGATAGCTTGGTGGTTAAGGCGCCTGCCTGCCAAGCCTAAGAACACCGGTTCCAATCTCCAGGTCCCACATTTAGCCAGACACAAAAAGTGATGCAAGAGCGTAATGCCACACTTGACCACAAGGGGGCTCATGCATCTGGAGTTTGTTCACAGCAGCTGAGAAGCCATTGGTGCGCCCATTCTCTATCTGTCTCTGTCTCTCTCAAATTAAAAAACAAAAAAGTTTCAACCACTTCCTGGGTTTTCAGTGAATGCCATCTGGTTCCTGAGCTTCGCATCCTGTGGAACTCTGGCCAGAGACTGTAGCAGGATTTTGTTTGAACTCACTGTCTGGTGGACTTGTTCAGGGGGTGCTACAGCTTCATACCCCACAGACTGGGTCATGAAACAGGCAAGTTGGGTGTGGTGGCTAGGAGGCTGAGGCAGGAGGATTGATGTGGCTAGATTGTGCTAGATAGCAACAGGCCAAACTGGCAGACGAGGCTACATAGGGTCTCTTTCTCTCTCTCTCTGCTTCCCTTCCCACCCCACTCACAGGTGCAAAATTAAGCTTTGAAATACACGTGGGTTGAGTACAATGCAAGGTTTTTATGCACGTCTCCTAATAAATTCAGTCTAGCATAACCATCGCCACTACATATTTCTAGAATGTTCTCATCATTCTAAACACACATGCCCTTTACCCCCTCCCACCAAGTCCTGGCAATCTCTTCCTACTTTTTTTCCTCTACTAATCTATTTCAGAAAACTGGTATAAGTGGAATCGTATAAAATATATCCTTTTGTATCTGTCTTATTTCATTTAGCATAATGTGCTTTTAAATTAAAATGATTGTACATCCTTAGCAAAGACGGGCCAGCATAATCATAGGGTAAATTCCTAGCAGGACAACCCTTTTTGTCAACACGCAAATGCATTAAATATTTTGATAGACGTTACCAAATTATTCTCCTGAGCAGTTAGTCGCAAGCATTTCCCCTCCCATCAACATCATGAGATCAACTGCCAAATACCACCTCCCTCCTCTGTCCCCAATAACACTTAATTTTATTTTTTCCCTGTTTGACAGGAGGAACAATGGCAAGTCTTTGTTACTCAGATTTGCAGACTCTAATTATGGAGTGAGGCTCTCGCCTTCATTTTTAACCTGCCGCTGCTGTCGCTGACAGGAGGAGGCAGCAGCTTAATCCAGAGGGAGAACAAGACGTTTCCTCACCTTTCCAGCAGCTTCTCCATCAAGGCAAATGGGATGTTGAATTTAAATTCGACTGCCAGGTTCTTGAAGCACTCAAAATAAGCCATGACTTTGTCATTCCCTTCATAATTCTTCTTTAAAATATTGGCCAGTCAAGCCCCTTAAAACCCCCCTGCACTTCCTCAATAAATGAGTTTGCGGCACCTCGCTTTCCGCTTTCACCCAACTCCTGGAGTCTGTGTCGTGATTCCACGCTGCTCACCCCCAACTGGGCAGAGACCCTACCCGCCCTCCTGGGCTGGCCTTAAGGGGGACCACAACAAATGACCACAAACTTGGTGACCTCAACACCAGAACTGTATTCTCTTATCGTTCTGGAGACCAAAGTCCAAGATCAAGGTGATGCAGGGCTGTCTTCTCAGGGCCATGTCTCTTCCCTGGCTTCCTTGTCCTTGGCAATCCTTGGCTTTCTTTAGTTTCCAGCTACATCACTCGCTCCATCTGATAGAATGTCCTTGTCAATTAATTACGTGCTTGCAGTGTGTGTCTGTGGGTGCATTTCTCTCTTCTTGCAAGGACTGCAGAGTTGTTGGATGGCATCCGAGTCTAATGACCTCCTCTCAACTTGATTTCACCTGTAAAACTGTTATGATCAAATAAGGTCACACCCTAGCCTTTGGGAGGAATAAATGGTATTAATCAACAGTGGACCCTGTACCAACTGGTGCAATGATGTCACGTCTATTTTGAGGGACACCAATTGCTCTCTGATTGGATTTGAGGTCTGCTCCATGGGAGGGAATTCATGCCTGGTACTGAAAATCTAGTCAAAGGCCCAAGGCAAGGGAGGGCATAAGCCCTAAAGGGGAAACTATTACTATTGTGGTCTGGCTAAATGGATATATTATGTCCACAAACCATCCTCTAAATATTTATATTTATACCCATATATTAATGCTACTGTCAGTTTGGTTAGAGAAGTTTCTCTTTTTAGATGGTAGTGACCACTGGAGTGACTCAAAATGTTACCAAAATGCTGAGAAGAAGTGATGGTGAAGCGCTCAGCACTAAGTGAGACATCTCGATCACACCCTCCAGTGCTCAGGGACCATTGCAGCAAAGGTGGAAGAAAGAATGTAAGAGCCAAGGGAAGGGAAGGCGGGCTTACAATGCACAAAGTGGCCTCCATAATCATAACTTCACAGTGGCTGGTGCTACCTACACAAGACCTGCATAATCGGAGGGACAGAATGATGGCAGTAAGATAGAAGAGAGAGACTACTTGGAAAGAAGGGATTCAGTGCAGGGGGATATAGGAGGAGGAAAAGGGGAGTATTGGGAGGGATCCGTGACCATGGTATAGTGTCTATATTTACGGAAGTTGTCAATAAAAAGATAAAAATTAAATAGTCACACCCACAGATACTAGGTGTCAAGATGTTTTTGGGGGAGGGGGGGTACAGTTCAACCCGTATCAGCTATCAAAATCTGGAAATGTACCTCTAAAATCTCACCCAAATCTTCTTTGCCACTAAATGGCCTGATTCGTTTTTCTAAGTTATGGAAACTGCCCTGCCTCTCTTTTAGGGACAATTAGTGAGAACCCTTTCCTTCTACAGAGTCAACCCAAACTCCTCAGCAAGGAAGTCTTGCCCCACCCAGTCCTTTCTCATTTCTGTCTCTTCTCCTACCACCCCTAACCAGAGGCCCTACCTGCCAGGACTAAGTGACCATCAGACCTCCCCCAAATAAACCCTACTCCTGACTTTTATTTCTAAGCCATAGTGTCTCTCCTTCATATATTCTACCCAATCTCTAATTTTCTTCAAAACAAGTGCTACCTCCTCCAGGAAGCCTGACACAGTCCTCCCTGTACGTCAGTCCCACCCTTGTAATCTGTTCCTTGTGTCTGCACATAGCCACGTCTTAATATGACCATCTTTCCTGGCAGGACATCTCTGTGAGCCAGGACTTATGGCCTGTCTCAGCGAGTGCCTGGCACATAGTAGATGCCCATTAAGTTTCTGGGACAGATACATGGATGCTCTTAGAAGGAAAGTTGGATGAGTCCTTAATTGGTTCCAGCAGAGTGGAGTCAAAGGTGATCTTTAAAATGAATAGGGATCTGCCTCAATCCAAGTGTCTTTCAAAGCAGGAAGTAAGGCTGGAGAGATGGCTTAGTGGTTAAGGCATTTGCCTGCAAAGCCAAAGGATCCCAGTTCAACTCTCCAGGACTCATGTAAGCCAGATGCACAAAGGAGTGCACGCATCTGGAGTTTGTTTGCTGTGGCTGGAAGCCCTGGCCCTCCCATTCTCTCTCTCTCTCTCTCTGCCTCTTTCTCTCTCAAATAAATAATATATTTTTTAAAAAAGTAGGAAGTGGGCTAGAGAGATGGCTTAGCAGTTAAGGAGTATGCCTGAGAAGCTTAAGGACCTGGGTTGGATTCTCCAGGTCCCACGTAAGCCAGATGCACTTGGTGGCACATGCATCTGGAGTTTGTTTGCAGTGGCCAGGGGCTCTAGCTCACCTATTCTCATTCTCATTCTCTCTCTCCCTCTCTCTGTCTCTAATAAATAAATAAAAAATTAAAAAAATCTTTAAAAAGAGTAGGAAGTAAACACCTTAGTTACTACCCTCAGCACAATAACTGAACATTGCTGCTTTGTGTCCACTCTGAGGACAGCACCATAGTCCACTGACCTTGTGTCCCAAGGGCCCGACACAGCACAGTAGGTTCCTGTGATCAGTGGTGAGTGTCTGATTCACTGGTAATGCCTTGTCCGCCAACCCAGAGCTGAGCATTGCACTGTGCTGATCGGACGTGGGAGCACGCTTAGACAGAGCTGCCAGTGCGGAGCCCCATGCACGGCAGCCACCGGCTTCGAGGCGCTGGGGCTGCTTCTCCTCTCTGAGAGAGGGGAACTCTGCTCTGGACTTGATGAAACTGCGTTTCTTTCAGAGAATGAACTGAGTCCCTGGGGAGTTTGCAAAATGCAGCAATTTGATGGCAGCAGAGGAGAGTCTGAATGCTTGTTCTTGGGGTGCTGATGGCCCAGGATGAGAAGGCCACAGGGCATTGAAGTCAAATCCGGAGAGACCCACAAAGAAGATCGTGGGACTCCCCCTAAGCCCAGCTTCCACCCGTGCCCTCTATTGCCTGGATCTTTCCCCCAATGCTTCCTCTCTCTGCAAGTGGCTCCACCCTCCATGCTTGAGTCAGGAATGTGAATGTGACCCTCACAGGTAACTCCCACCACATCCTTGTCTAAATCCAGCTGTATCTTGGACTGTTATCTGTGGAACTGCTTTCACTGACCTCTCAGGCTCACACCCAGCTCCATTCAGCTTTCCACCCAACTGCTCCCTGGTTACCCTCTCTGCCCCTCCTACACAACTGCCAGAGAGGTCTTTTCAAAATGACCAGAGAGGGCTTTCACAATTGACACACACACACATCCACAAATGCGTCCTATAACCCTTCTTAAATCCCACCGAGAGTGGGATAAATACAGAGATTCCTGGCAACGCCTATCAGCTTCCACACAGCTGATACAAGTACCAGCCTCTTCAAGCCCAGCTTGGCATGTTCACTTCCGCCCTTGTTCACTGCCACACTGGTCTTTTCTCCTGGAACACGCAAATTCCCTCTCACTTGATGGTAATAGTCATTCCATCTTTCGGGAATGTTCTCTTTCCTTAACCAGATGAGCAATCCTTAGCCTTCAGATCTCCCTTCAAGCCTCACTTCCATAGCAAAGTGTTCCTTGTCCCAAATCCTTCCCTTTACACACTCCTGTACCACCAGCCTCTCCTCTTTTCCACTTAGCATTTTACCTTATGCTTATTTGTCTTTTGCTTTTATTTTCTTTTTACTCCGCGTGCTTATTTGATGTATGTTTCTTGTGTACCACAGTGTACAGTCCACAGGGAAGGCACTGCTTTTCTTCCTAATTATTGATCTGCCCTGGACCAGCACCTGGCATTCAATATTGCTTGGGGACAGTCTGTTGAGTGGATACGTGGTAAATTATGGATACGTGAATGACTTTGTAGTTGCTTGTGTGCCTGCTACATTGAGATTCCAGCATCGCACAGATGAGGGAAATTATTTGTTTTTTTTTAACCTGTCAAACGAAATGTTAACTGACCTTCAGACTTACCGTAAAACAATCTCTGTAGGGCAACCACCACAGCTACAGACAGCGAGTGCATCACACATGGCCACCACTAAGATGGGGCTCATTGAAAATGCTCCCCAAGCAAACATGAGACTGTGAGGGGGGGCTTTGTGTTGCCTTGTCCTGGACCATTGAGTTTGGCTTGCCAAGGATAATCAGTTCCGTTTGAGCACAGGTAGTTCCTCGTCTGAGAAAATTACGCCAACTGGGGTTCACTGCCTCTCTAGGCACCTGCTTAAAGATGGAGAAATGCTATCAACAAATAGAAAAGGACATTTTCCCCCCTCATTTATCATGTCAAGTGGACGTGCAACCATTCAGCTCAAACCCAATCAAGTAATTCAGATGCAAGGGAAAAGAAAGGGGGTGTAGTAAGGGTGACATCGAGAGACAGGCTGAGGGTGGCTGGCGTCTGCTATTGATGTAACTTATACTATATGCCGGGCACCGGGCAAAACTCCCTTGGGGTTGTATCTATCCTCTGAGTTCATCCTCACAAAACCCTCTAGAGGGAGGTGCTGTTTCTGCCTCGCTTGGGCAGATGAGGAAATGAGTAGCTCAATGAGGGGAAAGAGCGCAGTCGGTGTCCACAGCAGTAACACAGCCCACAACTTCAGATAAAGTCTGTGTGGCTCCTGAGATGCGTCACACAGTCAATCAACTGCCCACAGCCCGGCTTCCCCCGCATCTGGAACCACGCTAAGGCTTGAAGGCAAAAGGTCCCCCAAGGCTCATGTGTTTTAACCCTTGATGCCCAGCTGATGGCTGTTTGGAAAGGTTGTGGAATCTGTGGAAGGGGAAACATGGCTGGCGGAGGTGGGTGATTGGGGGCCTGGCTTTTGACGCTCATAGTCTGGCTCCACTTCCGGTCTAAACGCTCTGCCTCCTGACCCACCAAGATATGAACCAGGCAGCAGTAAGCGCCAGCATGTGCATGGAGCCTCCCCAACTCCTCACCTTCCTTGCCATGACGGACTGTATCCCCTGAAACCATACGCTGGAGTCAACCTCCTTTTTTATTATTATTTATTTATCTGCAAGGAGAGAGAGAGAGAGAGAGTTCTAATGGGTGCACCAGGGCCTCTTGCCACTGCAAGTGAATTCTAGATGCACCTACCACTTTGTGCATCTGGCTTTACATGGTACTGGGGAATCAAATCTGAACTATCAGGCTTTGCAAGCAAATGCCTTTAACTGCAGAGCCATCTCCCCAACTCCAAACTGCTCTTTTCTTTTTTTCAATATATTTTATTTATTTATTTGAGAGAGAGAGAAAGAGGCAGAGAGAGAGGGAGAGAATAGACACTCCAGGGCCTCTAGCCACTACAAACAAACTCCAGATGCATGTGCCTCCTTGTGCATCTGGCTTACGTGGGTCCTGGAGAATTGAATGGGGATTCTTTGGCTTTGCAAATGAATGCCTTAACCGCTAAGCCATCTCTCCATCGCAAACCTCTTTTCTAAGTTGCTTCTACTAGTCATGTGATCACAGCAAGGAGAAAAGTAACTTCCACAACCCATCAGTCTTGCCACAACTAAACATAAGAACCAATCCCTCAGAATATGTGGGTAATCCTCACAGCCCCATGGAGTTTATAACTTTACAGAAAAGAAAACAGGCTGGAGAGGTTTTAATAACATGCCTTTTCATAACACGTGCTTTCATTAGCAAGTGTCTCTCCAGGTACTTGAAGCCAAGGCATGGAGCCTGGCTTGTGTGACACGTCCTCCTGTGGGTAGCCAGTGTCACGCTCATCCAAGCAGAGGTTCCAGTCACATCATAGGACAAGGGGCTGCAGCACCGACCCAAGGCTGACAGCAGACCTGCTCCCCAGTGTTCTGAAGCCAGGTCTGGTCTCTGTATTCATAGCAGGTGTTATAGCTCCAGTGACTCTGCTCTTCCCAGAGATGCCAAGAATTTGGACACAGGAAGTAGGAAGCACTCAGCAACATGCAGGCCCTCTGTGTGGCAATCACAGGCCCGATTTAAACTGCTGCTCTCTAGTCCATCTGGCCATTTTAGGAAGATCACAGTGTGTTAACGAGATTCTTCCACCAGATCTGCTGCCCTTTCAACAGAGTCGTGGCCTCTCAGGGCACAATCTAGGAGCATCCACTGGTGCCACCATCACACATGGGCAGAACATGTCCCTGGGTTTCTGAAACACCTCACCCCCTTTGGAAGCTCCAGAGCCACACAGGCTTCCTTAGAAACCTCTTCCATTTCCAAGCTGCTGGGAGCCCGAGGACCCCATTCAGTGGCAGCTCTTTGCACTTTGCTTGTATTTTAATTTATTTTATTTTATTTCATTTCATTTTATTTTTTTTTTTTGGTTTTCCGAGGTAGGGTCTCACGCTAGCCCAGGCTGACCTGGAATTCACTATGTCGTGTCAAAGTGGCCTTGAACTCTCAGCAATCCTCCTACCTCTGCCTCCCAAGTGCTGGGATTAAAGGCGTGCACCATCATGCCCAGCTTCTTTGCTTGTATTTAAATATAAGCAACTCAGTCTGGATTCCCTGATAGGAGACAGTATTATGGAGAGCATAAAATTCTTTCTAGATGTAAATAAAAATTTAAAACTTTTAACAGATGATCTGGGCAGGACCTGTCCCTATGTAAAATTGTCTCTTAGTACACCCAACCCAAAAGCTCAAAGGTCAGGGGCACATGAGTCTGCTGCTGCAAATACAGAAGGGTAGGAATGCTGGTCCAGAGTTGAGCCCAGCATTTAATAAAGGTTTGAGAAGTATTTATTAAACTATCAAGCAACAAGAGTGGACACAGGGGGCTGGAGAGATGGCTTCAAGGTTAATGTGCTCACCTGCAAAGTCAAAGGACCTTGGCTCAATTCCCCAGGACCCATGTAAGCCAGATGCACAAGGTGGCGCATGCATCTGGAGTTTGTTTGCAGTGGTTAGAGGCCCTAGTGCACTAATTCTCTCTCTCTCTCTCAAATAAATAAAAATAAAAAAGGTGGAGACAGCTCAGATATCAATCAATGGGGAGGGGTTTAATAAATTGAAGCACATCAAGAGTAGAATAGGAGGCTAATTATAAAACCTGCATGGTAGTGTGAGTCAGGTGTCCCCCATAAACTCAGGTGTTCTGAATGCCAGGTTCCCAGCTGATGGAGATTTGGGAATTAAAGCCTCTTGGAGGCAGTGTATTGTTGGGGGCGGGCTTAGAGGTATTATAGCCAGTTTCCCCTTGCCAGTGTTTGGCACACTCTACTGTTGCTATTGTCCACCTGATGTTGGCCAGGGGGTGATGTCCACCCTCTGCTCATGCCATCGATTTCCCCCTGTCATCATGGAGCTTCCCCTTGAGTCTCTAAGCCAAAATAAACCTTTTTTTTTTTTTTTCACCTCAAGCCGCTCTTGGTCGGGTGATTTCTGCCAACAATGCGAACCTGTAACCACCTGCTTCAAGTCTAGAATAACACAAGGGTTCCCTATGTTCTGGTCATATAAGATAAGTACTGTGGGCGTCTTCCTTATTTATATGAAGTGTTACTATCATTTACAAGGGACAGGTAAGTAGCATTTGGTATTTACCAGAAAAACCATCCCTAAAAATTCTTAGGATTGACATATTGCCAGATAAAGTTTCCATGTACATTTACCTTTCATCACATGTGATTTAGATTAGGGAAAGCACTAGAAGATTTTCCTGTACTTGCTGACATGGGAAGCGTGTGCAGTAATGACAGTCGGATTACCACATTGTGACAAATACACAGGGAACCAGAAGCAAGAGGAGTCCACAAAGGAAGAAAAAAATGCACATTTTTATGCCTAACACTAAGTTCAAATGTGTTGAGAATGGTTCTATTAAATGTTCTAATTAAATATTAATTGTACAGTCTATTAGTGTATATTGGAAATATAGATCATTGACTGCCTCTTAGGAACTTATCATTTGGCCTTTAATATTTACAGATTACAGAGAAAAGGACAATAAGATTCTCCTATCATGTCATTATATGGAACTGAAATGTCAAAGACATTAACACATCGGGAAGTTGACAGTCAAATGGAAACTGCTGTTGTTTTGTTTCAGACAGGATCTTGCTGCACTGTCCCAGCCAGCCTTGAGCTTGAGACCACGTCATCTCAGCCTTTGGAGCTCTGGGGTTAACAATGCGTACAACAGTGTCCTGCTGGAAAAACATTACTGACAGCAGACGAAAGACGCTTGCCTAGAAGAGCCCAGACTTGATTCCAGAGGTGCCAGCTGAACACGATGCCCAGGGCTCTCCTGCTTACATATCACATGGTCAAGGCTAAAAACAGCCAGGAGAGGAGGCCGAGGAGGTTACTGTCCCTAAACCAGACTCTGGACAGAATATTGCAAGAGCGGATGGGGTCACTGCAGGGTCCATGGTCTTCTCACATGGACACTTCTGCGGAAGGTGGATCTGGGAATCAGGAACACTTGGGACCTAAGACCTCACCTGCGAAGAAAGGTGCTGACCTCTTTCTTGCTTCAGACACTCCAATTGCTTTGATTTTCAAGGGATGGAGCAACTCTGGCTCCCTGGGGGAATGGAGGAAGATGAAGATAAACATATGGGGTAGATGCTGGAGAACAGAGAGAGGAGAGTCCAGGGTCATTATACAACTAAAAAGAGTCCTGTAGTATCTCAGGGTAATGCAGAGAGAGGGAGAGTTAGCTCAGATCCACAGGACAAGGCCTCTGTCCTCCACAGAGCTGCTCACTTCAGACAGTGCTCATAAAATGCAGCATCCCAGCCTGGACTTCTGAGCAGTTAGGTACACCAAGCCACTAAAACAACTTACCAAACCTTGGAAAGTACTACGCTTATGTAACAGACAGCTTCAGGTTCACTGAGATGAACTTTCCAGACCAGGCACAGTTATGGAGGAAGGAATATTATTTATTGAAGCTTACAGATCCAGGGGAAGTTCCATAATGGCAGAAGAAGCTGGCCTGCCTTCACAGATCCAAGCAGAGAGAGAAAATCCACCAGCTACACAGCATAGCACAATTCAGGAACTCCCACTAGGCACACTTTGAATATCTTTACAATGGAATCTCAAACCCACCACCACACCTTAAGATCTGCCCAGTGACACTGCCTTCAGCAAGGTGGCTGCAGATACAAACTATAAACTAATAAAACACTGAATATATTGGGGGCCATATATTCAAACTACCACAGCTTACAACTGTAGTGGTATTATAATGGACATTAATCAAGATGAAGTCCAATGAAGAGGTCTATGTGGGGAGGTCTGGAAGGGTTTCCATGCAGAGCTTTGGCTTTTCCCCATGGAATCAGGGCCTAGCACCCTCTTGACACATTGATGTACTGATAAACTCACCAAGAAAGGCTGCATGAGCCCCATTGTTTAGAATTTTACTGGGGTTTTATCTTGTAGGTAAATTGATAAATCCATTGAATCGTTGGCCGCATGACTGAATCCCCTCCCCCACACACTCTCCTCCCTTACTGCAGTGGTCAGGTTGGCATCACCCATCTTGAAGTCCCAATGACCGGGTTATCCTTGCTCTTTCCATGTGTCTGGGCTTGCTATGGGCCCCACTCCCAGTCGGAATCATCTCAGGAAAGACTCAGACGTACTCCAAGGGCCCATCATGATTAACAAAGTACAACTATGGCTGGGGGTATTCCAAAGCTTTAACATTCCCCCTGGCATCCAGACACAAAGGCCAGATAAACTCTAAATTATAGAATATCCCCCCATGCCCACTTCTGATTCCCCATTTGTTTTCTTAAGACAACAAATTGAATTATCCCAGCTTGGGTCCAGAATCCCCTCTTTTTTTAAAAAACCATTGATCCAAGAGAGACAGAACTGGAGCTCCTAGGGTAAACCACTACAAGGTTTTATTTTAGAAAGGAGAGGCAAGAACACCTTTCTCAGCAGATGTCTGCAAGCCCCTGATCAATAGCGTCAAACCAGTAGTGAAGTAAGCCAGGATCTAGAGATTCTGCCCCAATCAATTACTGGAAGAAAAGATGATTTATATGTTACTGATGAAAGAATTAAATACATCCATGGAACACTGTCAGAGTTGAAACACACATATCTGTCAGAAATGTGATGGAGAAACCTGTGAAAGGGAAACTTTAGACAAGATCACATACTTAATTAAAATAGCATCTTCTTCAATCAAACAAACATTTTTCAGTCTCCCTGAAGCAATGTCAAGAATGTACTGATTAGATGAAGTTCAGATAAACAACTTCATAACATAATTTAGGAAAATTTATATTAATAAACTACCTAGTTCTCTGAAGACTCGGAATTAAAAAGTAGCTATTGATGCAAAGAAAAAAAAATGAGGCATGTTTGAAATGGTGAAATAAATTGCGTGGATTCATTAAGAACAAAAAGATGGCTGGAAATAGGAGGTGGAATTGCCTGACAACACAGAGCAAGTGAATATGCAAAAGTGGAGAAACCTCACCCAACTGCTGGTACCTGGAGACAGAAACAGCTGTGCTTTGGACTCAGGTTAATCACCAATGCTACAATTTTCCTGTTTCTTCAGTTCAGAAAGTGAATTGGTAAGGAACATTTTAGAAACAACTGGACAAGCATGCCCACATATGCTGAGTGTAGTCTAATGCATTTCCCCTTTCCAGCTTGTGAAGAAAAGAATTGATGCCCACATAACCTGCCCAGGGAGCCTCCTGGGCTTTTCTTACCTTCTTCAGCCTTGCAAGGCTTGAGAAACACAAGAGCTTTAAGCAGCTGTTTTTTTTCTTTTTCAATACTACATTCACCTAAGACCTCAGGCATTTTATCCTCATCCTAATTTTGAATAACAATGCCACGTTTCTCTTCTTACAACTCCACTGGCTTGTTGGTCAAGAGGCTAGGCAGGGGGAAGAGTGAAGGAGGAGAGGACTCCTCCAGTAGGTAAAGTGCAGAGGGAGGAGCAAGAGTTCAAGTTTGGCTCTAGGCAGCCTCATAGAGTAGGTGAGATTTGTCTTCAAACACTGTAATCATGCCTCCTGCCGCAGTTACCTTCTTGTTGCTGAGAGGAAACACCTGACCGGAAACAGCTCCTGGGAGGAAGGTTTAGTTACAGGTTCACAGTTTTGAAGGACGTTTCATTGTGTCATGGATGACAGGGCATCACGTCTTGCCATAGTAGCAGGAAGGCAGCGGCAAGAGTGAGCTTGCTCTGGAAAGGGGGAGCTGGATTACAACACCCCAAGGCCTGGCCCCGCCAACTGACACACCCCAAATTATTGCCACCACCTGGGGACCAACGGTGAGAATCACAAACACATAAGGCTATGGGGGATGGTTTTCATTCAAATCACCACATCCCTTGGTGCAGACAGGCCACACACACATAGGAAAAGTAAAATACAGGGCTGGAGAGATGGCTTAGCGGTGAAGGCACCTGCCTGCCAAGCCTAAGAATGTCCTTTTGATTCTCCAGGTCCCACATTTAGCAAGATGTAGAAAGTGATGCAAAGGCGCAATGCCGCTCTTGCCCACAAGGAGGCGCACGCATCTGGAGTTCATTCACAGAGGCTGAGAGGCCACTGGTGCGTCCATTCTCTATTTCTCTCTCTCTTTCTCTCTGTGTCTCTCTTTCAAAAAAAAAAAGTAAAATACAGGAAGAGAACCAAATGGCATCAGGAATTCCATCAAGAAGCCCTGAGGTTAGTGAGCATTGCCACCAGTCAAACCCTCCCCAGCACCACAGTTTGTGCCATTAAATTACATGGAGAGTTTGGTCAGGACTAGCAGTTCATGGGCCACGGATCTGGGAGGATGAAGGGGTGACTTTGGTGTGCCCATGAACATGCATGGTAACAAGCATTTTTACAAAATATATTTTATTTATGTATTTGAGAGAGAGAAAGAGGCAGAGTGAGAGAAAGATATAGGAAGAGAATGGGTGCACCAGGGCCTCCAGCCACTGCAAATAAACTCCAGGTGCATATGCCCCCTTGTGCATCTGGCTTATGTGGGTCCTGGAGAACTGAACTGGGATCCTTTAGCTTTGCAGGCAAACGCCTGAACCACTAAGCCATCTCTCCAGCCAGTAATAAGCATTTTGACCTTGATTTTAGTTCCCATAATAAATAACATTACAGAGTATTTTGTGTCTGAAGGTGTTTTTAAGATTAAATAGAAATATTTATTTTCAAAAAAACTACTTTAAAAGTATTGCCAAAATTCTTCCTGGAGTGTATCATTACACTTGTTCTCTGTTAACAGATGCTGAAAGTACAATGACCATAGAGTGGAGATTGGTGACATTTGTGTCATTAAAGTGGGGCGTCACCTAGTCCCTTCAAACGTAGGAACTGCTGACTAGTTGCATGTTTGGGCACACATAAAGGGAGATTAACTCAAAATCCTAAATCTTTACTTTATTCAGTTGACAAGCAATAATTGCTCACATAATGCCCACATTGAAAAAGGGCTGAAGAGTCATGCTCTACGCTTCCTGGAACAACAAAAATAAATATACTTAGGAAAGATCCCCACAGACTCTCAAACCAAACAGTTCACAATAGAAGTGGGTTCCAGAGCACAGCTAGCAGACCTCACTGTGAAGCCTGTTTCTGAGAAAAATATGCACAGCTGTTAACTGTGGAAGGGCTAGGACTGGGCTGGGGGTGTGCTTTTGTTTGAGAACCATGCACACTGCCCTCCCTGAGGGCCCTGGGCTATGGAAATAAGCCTGCTAAAAGCTCGGCTTTGTCCTCAAAGATCCCATCTGGGGAGAAAGTGGAAGAACACGGACGGTGATCATCACCCTAAGCCTCACCTATGTACAAAATTAGCAGCTACCCAAGCGAGAAAGATACAGTCCTCGATATGCAAAGATGGCACGTGCCAGTGAAACCAGAGCATGGGCACAAGGGAGATGGACTGGAGGGAGCAACCAGTGACCTGCCATTAAAGATCACATTAAGCCAGGTGTGATCACAGACCTGTCACCCCAGCCTTCCAGAGACAGAGGCACGAGAGGATTATGAGTTTGAGACCAGCCTGAGATATGCAGGGGGAGACTGATTTAAAAACTAGACACAAAGTCTATGGAAGTGGCTCAGCGCGGACAGCTCTCTGGGTTCAGGCCTCAGCACAGAAGAAAGAAACGTAATGTTCAGATTTCATATTGCCGTGGTGGGCAGAGGTACTACATCTTAGCAAAATACACAGCGGAGATTGGGGATTTGTATTTTCTTCAGGGAACTTGGATATGTTGGAGCCCAAAACAGACCTGAACGTTGTGTCTTCACTGCTCTTTTCAGTCACTACGGGCCATGTCCACCTAAGAGAGCACATGGGACAAAGGCCATATCAGCAGATCTCTAGGGACTCACCAGATTTCACAAGCCAGAGGGTCACAGGAAGGGTAGTGGCTCAGGTGTTCCTGGCTCTTTTCCTATATGTGACAGTTCAGCTTTGACTATCAGCTTGACTGAATTGAGAGCCTTGGGCAGCATGGGGGGTGGGGGGGTAGGGCTGGCCTTGGTTTTCTTTGTTCTCACACCAGCCACCATAGAGGAAATGGAAGAGGATTTTCAGACTCCTTACAAGTGGGTGTGGCTACCTTTGAACCAGGCCACCTATAAAAAAAAAGTGACCACATTTGTATGTTAAAAAAAGGGGTATAAAACCTGCTCTTGTCTGACTAAATGTATATATTATTCCCACCACGCTGCCCTGGGGGCACTACACTTAATGTTCATGTTCACATATTAACGCTTACTCTTCACTTCTGGTTAGAGAACCTTCTCTTTTCAGATGGCGATGACAGCTGGGATGACCCAAAAGGCAACATAGTGCTGAGAAGAAGGGATGGAGGAGTGCCCAGCACTCAAACACCTCTGTCACACCCTCCAAGACTCAGGGACCATTGCAGAAGAGGGGGTGGATAGAATGGAAGAGCCAAAGGAAGGGTATGACTTCTTACAATGCAACTGTCCAGACAGAAATTGGCCTTGATATCCATGACCTTGCAGTGCCTAGCAATACCATCGCAAGATCCTCAAAATAGAAGAAAAAGATGATGACATCAAATTAAAAGAAAGACTAATGGAGAGAGAGAGGGGATATGATGGAGACTGGTGTTCTAAAGTGGAATGGGGGAGGGCAGGGGAGGGAAATATCATGTTTTTTGTATGTAAGTATAGAAGGTGTCAATTAAAAAATTAATAATTAAAACAAAGAAAAGGTATGACATAGATGTCCCTTGTCACTCTCTACTCAAAGCCTTTTATAGGACTACTCATGTCTGAAACTCGCTCACCTCCATCTTTTCCCCATTCACAACCTCCCCCCCCCCAGCTAAACACACTCAGACACTTGTCCCTGAGTAAGAAGGGTGTTAGGAGGTGAATTATAGACACACGAGCCAGGGAGGCCCCAGACTAGAGAGAAAAGAGTGTTACCCACCTCCCTGTGCCTTCTCAGTTCAGGTCAGTCATGAAGTGGGCCTTAGCAATTCTCACTCAATAGGTTTGAGGAGACAGTTAAGTTGACATGTTTTTAATGCTTGCTAATGAATGTGTGAGGTCAAAAATCAGTCTAGATGTTCCTTACTGTCAGAGAAAAGTCTGTTTACCATTCCAAGCCCTGTGGAAGAAGAGGGGGAAATTACAAATACCAACACAAATATTAAAAGAAGGCAACTTTTACAAAATCAACTAGTCATAATAACTAGTCATTTTTATTTTTTATTTATTTATTTTTAAACTTTTTATTTTTTATTTTCTATTATTTTTTTGGAGAGAGACAGAGAGAGAGAGAGAGAGAGAGAGGGGGGAGAGGAAGACAGAGATGGGCGCGCCAGCAATGTCTCAGCTGCTGCGAACGAAATCCAGATGTGTGCGTCCCCTTGTAGTCAAGTGCGGCATTGCGCCCTTGCATCACTTTGCATCTGGCTATACGTGGGATCTGGAGATTGGAACCGCTGGAAATTGGAATCATGGTTCTTAAGCTTAGGAGGCAGGCGCCTTAACCTCTAAGCCATCTCTCCAGCCCACTCGTCATTTTTAAACTGAGACTTAAGATCTGGTAGACTTTGAGCTTCAATAATTCCAATATTTAGATGTTTTTGAGGCAAGCAGAGGGAGAGAGGAATCTGCACTGAGCCCAAGGTGCCTGCCTCGGTTTCTGCACTGTGTTACCCACATTAAATTCATGAGGAAGAATTGGAAATGCAAATTTGTTGCAACAGATCTTGTCTGGGGTTATAGCTGAACCACTCGACAAGATAAAAACTAAACTAAACTAAGAACCAACAGATGATGAAAACTTCTGTGCACCCTCAAGGCAAAATGCTCTCCCAGCACTGGTCATATTCCAGTGAGAACACCCCCGCACCCCCCATCTTCATAGGACAGTCACCCTGTCAGTGCCACTCAGCCTCCATGGACATGGCTGCATCTTTCCTTAGAGCATCCGTCCATCTCAAGAAGGGCAGATCAGCGCTCCCTCTCTGAGATGCTTTCTCAGGGACCCACATGCACGTTCCTCACCATTCACATTTCACAGCTCCTGCTCGCAGTCCAAAATGGAAGAGAAAAAGAAAGCCACATCAGACTATTTTTAATACATAAATTTTAAGCGATATCTTATGCTATGCCACTTTTAAATACCACCCAGAACGCAGCATTTTTAAATATCATACCCTCATCATTCACTATTCAAATCTTTTAAAATTATGTCCACAAACCATCAGCCTGTTCCAAGAGCCATTTGAAACAGATCTTGCTCTTTTAACCTTACAGTGAGCACATTCCTATTACTGCTCAATCCTCTGTTAATATCGTAATGGCTCTACACCACCAGCTAAAGTGATATATGATAAAACCAAAGAGCTAAGTAATTTTTAGATTATGGGACTCAAATCTATTTTTAATAGGCACCTAAACTTATATTTTTATAATATTACCTTGCAATAAATCATAAAAATGACCCAGAAGTTGTTAAGTACATATTTGAAAACTCCTACTATTTCCAGAAACACAAATAAATCTGATTATGGAAATTAATATGTAATGACTCATTTGGTGTATCTGAGAAAAGTGTATTTTAATGCCTGTGAACAACAGAAATGCCAGCCTCGGTGTGTGTCATCCTTGGAGTCCATTTGTCAGAGGAAGACAAGAAAAAGATATTGTGCTATATCACTGAAAAGTCAGTTAATGTAGTTCTAGTTCTTAAAAATGACATTGTTATACAGAAACAGGAGATGGTGCTTTGAGGGGAGAAATGTGCAGATAATTTAAACTGAGCATATATGCACTTGAAATCTTTGGGTTGTTGTTATGGGGTAGGGTGATCTGACTCAAATGCCATGTTACATGCAGTATCTGTCACCGTCCACAAGAGCTGTTAGCTCTCAGTACGACCAGTGGTGGCTATTAGATTTGGGTATTTTACTCTCTATCCAAAAACATCTAGATTGCTTGTGCCTCCCCCCACACACAAAATACCTCACCCAACTGCAATGGAAAGAATGAACTTAGTTCTGCCAACTGAAAACTAGAACTTGCCCTGTGGAAATTGTCCTGTAATGAACTGCAAATCATTCCCTGTGACTGGGATTTTTTTCTCCACTGGTCTGAACTCAACAGCCCACTCTCTGTGCTGGTCCAGAGATGTCCTAACAGGATGCTGGCCAGCAGTTTCTCTTCACTCCACGTTCAGGCCAGAACACGGTCTGCTTTGGGCTGGGCAGCTACTGACTGGCAAAATCTTCTCTTCACCCTCCTCCCGCACTCTGTGCTGCATCCTCAGTGGCTTTGAGATGAAAACCAGCAACTGCATGTCGATGTGGCTTTTCCACAAGAGGCTCTTGTGGAGGGCAGATGTGAAGCGGATGCATTCTTGGTCTTTTCAATTTGGCGGGACTCCTCTGTCCAAGGCCAGGTCCTGGAGGAAGGTCCTACCCTCAAGCTCTGCTCCTCCTCCCAGGTTCCAGCAAGCGTCCTCTTCTGGTGTCACTTTGAGCCAAGAGATGTGTTAGTGAGACAGGAGAAGGCAGACTCTCCCTGTAGGTTTCTTCCCCCAGTAGTTCTGTTTCCTCACACAGGGCACCAGTTTTCTGGTTTCTTCTCCACCGGCAGGTAGAGTGGAAGAGAGAGAGTCGGGCCAGCCGCTTCTCTCGAGGCTGAGTGGTAAGGCGGGTGTCGGCGGCTCAAAACCCTCCCCAAGACACCGGGGAGAAAAACCACATTGAGCTGGGAGTCTTGTCTAAGCATGAACTCGGTTTATTGTAATGGGAAGGTGTCTTTTGAGAAAGAGGGTGGGAAAAAGGATGAGAGAAAGGTGTAAGGGCCAATATTATTTCACCACGTCAGCAGTAGCTGGGCGGAGGCAGTTTCGGGCTGAGTCACTCCAAGGACAGGTCGTTAAACTCTAGTCAGGCTCAGGAAGTTCCACTAGGCCTCACAAGCGGGTGTAGGCCAAGGACAGGTAAACTCTGGCTAGGCTCAGAACCACTAGGCCTCACACCGGAGCCTCTTAGGGCCAACAACTCCCCAAGATCTTTGGATGCCCCAGAGTATGTTCAGGTGACTCAGCCTCTGTGGCTGCTTCAGATGCCCTCACTCCAATCTGTAAGAAGCCCTTCCTCCTCCCTGGTGGACAGCCAGGGTGGACAGCCCAGTTGATCTGTACAGACTTGCATGGCTATTCAGAAACTTTACTGTCAGCAGGCAGGAAGTTGTGTGGACCTGTGAGGCCACCATTTGTGTCTGTGTAAGCAGCATTCCTCTGTCCCTCATCAGTCATTTTGGGTATGCCTCCAGCCCTTGTGCTACTGTTCCCTGTGTACTGCAGCATTAAATCTTAACAAAGCTTTTGTCCATTGGTTGGTTTTTGCCTATTTGTAATTACTGTCTCTAACAGAGCAGGCAAAAATGGTTGTTTCAATAAATCTAGGAACACTGATGGCTTCCAGTGCCGGAAGCAGCCAGATGCTATAGTGAGTAGAACCAACGGTGGGGAGCAGCCGAAGTAGAGTGGAGGGTGATAGACAGCTGCTGGGAGCTGCTAACATGAGGAGCTGAGAGCCACTTGCATTCAAAACTCAGAGCTGCTCAGCTGAGAGAGCTGAACCTCCCTGTTTGCAATTTCTGTTAGAATCGAGCTCAAGAACCTGCAGCTGTTTGACAAGTCAGAGCCACCCCCCCCCCAGGGCCCTGCACCTTTCCTGGGTGTTTCTCTTTACTTTGCTCATCTCTTTACTAAACACATCTCAATTATTCTGTTTAAGGAAGCCTTCCTAGTTCTAGCTGGATCTTGACCAATGCCTTCTGCAAATAGGGAGGAGTTAGGGTCTTGGCTAGATGCCAGGACTGTACTCGTGGGCTTCTTAGCCTTCAGAACCTTGACTTAAGTAAACCTTTATAAGGGACTCAGTCTGCAGTATTTGAGTGTAGCAATGTAAAACAGACCTTGTATATATCATTAAGGAAAAATATATTGAGTTTGGATGCCCATAACTCGCATAAATTCCAGGCATGGTGGTACATGCCTATCATCTTCGCACTAGGGAGGCAGAAGCAAGCAGATCCCCAGGGGCAAGCTGGGTAGCGAGACTAGCCACACTGGTAAGCTCTGGCTTCAGTGAGAGACTTTGACTTGTGCAGAGGGCACAAGGAGGAGACACCTGCCAGCACCCTCCGGCCTCCATAGACACATGCAACACCAGTGCAGGTGCACTTGTCAGACATGTGCAGACATACACGGACATGTACACACATGCATGCACACCACAGGCATACACAAATCCAAATCCTTCACCATCAAGAGAAGAAAAGCAATTGAGAAAAACTGCAGATATTTTGGTATAATTTAACTGATAACTGTCAAATCATATCAATTCCCGTCAGAGAATGTTCTTGGTCGAATCCCTCCAGAATGTGTGTCTTCCCAAAACCTTAGAATACTACCTAATTTGTAAATAGGGTGTTTGCAGATGTAACTGGTGACAAGATGGCCTTGTATTGGATTAGGGTGGACCTTACTTTAATGACCAACACCCTTATAAGAAGAATAAAGAGAGACAGGACTGAAGGTAGGTGGCCATATGAAGACAAAGGCAGGGGAGACCCAGGATTAACAGCGAGCCCCATATAAAAGAAAAGAAGGACTCTTTCCTAGAGCTCAGAGGGAGCACGGCCCTATGATGACACCATAATATCTAGCGTCCAGACACCAAGCCTGAGAGACAGGAGACATTGCTTCTGTCTTAAGTCTGTGGTCCTTTGTCCCAAAAGACACAGGAAACAAATAAGGGAGTAAGCTTCATGGGAGACCGTGAGCTTTCTAACTCTCCAAGGAAACCCAGTTCTCACTTCCCATCATCTGTCCATATCTCAGCCACCTCAGTATGTTTTTCAGATGGGAACCTATTGTATTTTGACCATTGTGTCTCTTCCTGAACTGCCTCAGTGCTTGCCCCCCACCCCATGACCTCTTCCCCTTTCTTCACTTCGTTTCCTATCTCCCTCTTCACCCAAGGCTCTGTCCCACTTCTTGGGAGAAGACAAACAGAGGTCTCAAGAGTAGGGAGGGACTACAGATAAGATGGAGTCGTGCTAGATTAGGGTGTGCCATCATCTCATGACCAGTATGCTGTTACCATTGGTAATGAGGACCCAGCTGGTCCCTTGGCTCATATCTGGTGTCACCCATATCCCACACGTCTCTGGACACCACCTCCTCAAACATGTTTTTCAAGCAGAGACAATGGGAGACTTGAAGATGATACGTGTATTTTTCTCTTATTCCCCTTTCACTCTGGAAGCAGGTAGGCATAGCTGTAGTTCATTATGTTAGCACAGAAAAACTGCTGGGACAGAAGGCAACCAGGCTGGAAGATTCCTTGGCTTAGGGGAGGGGGGAAAAAGGAAGATAATGGGAGAAGTTATGATCAGGGTATATTGTGTGTGTGTGTGTGTGTGTGTGTGTGTGTGTGTGTGTGTGTATGCATATATATAGTGATTGTCAATAAAAACTTTAAAAGATTCCTTAGCTTTTGTTTTTCCCAAAGCCTGAGCCCAGAGAGTTGGGCAGAGCTTAAGGAGGAACAGAAGACTTTCAACAAGTAGGAGGAGGAGCAAGAGTTTACTACTGAGAAAGAAAAGCATTTCTGATCTGCAAAAAAGAAATGTAGGGGCTGGAGAGATGGCTTAGCAGTTAAGCACTTGCCTGTGAAGCCTAAGGACCCTGGTTTGAGGTTCAATTCCCCAGTACCCATGTAAGCCAGATACACAAGGTGGAGCATGTATCTGGAGTTCGTTTGTAGTGGCTGGAGGCCCTGGTGCACCCATTCTCTCTCTCTCTCTCAAATAAATAAACAAAATAAATAAACACAGTTTTTTAAAAAGAGAGAAATGTAGGGCTCTGACTCCTCTCAGAGAGACACTCAGACCAGAAGAACCCAGGAGAGCATGGCAGAGGCACGGAGGGTTTCAGCCTCCCCACACCTCCCATGATCCAAGCACGTACACACACACACACACACACACACACACACACACACACACATTAAATCTCACCAGCAAAGAAACCAACAAAGCCCTCCCCTTGTTTCCTGCTCAGGTAATGACCCTGTAGGTAGGTGAATCCAACAGGGACCAAAATGGGATTTCTCTCCAACCTGAACTAAAAATTGGGTTTATATTAAATAATGGGGTGCTCTACTCCTGAGTTAAGGGCTAAGCATTACCCAATCTTCCTTTTCACTTTGACTAGGTCTGGAACAATTGAAGAAGGGATAAGATTTAGAATTCAGACAGTGAGATGCCAACATATCTTAGTCTATAACCCATAAAATGTGGTCATATGTTCGACATAAAACATGTCCCAGAAGGTCCCCAGGAGCATTTCTCATAACTGGCTTAAAATTGGAAACTTCCCAATGTCCATTGACAGTAGGATGAACAAATTAACTGCGGAACATATAGACAGTTAACATGGTGTCCATTGAGAAATGAGCAGTTTACAACTATGCACAGAGTGGACACTCTTACAAACAATGTGTTGAGGGAAAGAAGTTATATATTTCCGTTCAGATAAAATGAGTCGGTGTTGGCAAATGACTCTGTGCTATCAGATGCCAGGCAAGTATGTGCTATAGGAAGAAGCAGTGATAAGGAGGCACGTAGGAGGCTGTGTAGACTGATGAGAATTCTCCTGTATCTCATGAACTTTCTGTATGTATGTAATCTTTCAACATAGAAAGTGAAACAAGAACAGAGGGTTAGAGCTAATGAACAGATAGAAAATGGGCTGGAGATGGAGATACATGGGGGCAGATGAAGGCACACGAGACAAACCCAGGGCCTGGCACATGCTAAGCAAGTGCTTCACACATTGACCTATACCCCTTGCCCCTGAAAGACACAGATATCCCTTTTTATCTAAAGTTACTTCATGTCATAGTTACCCTTTTAGGTTTGTGCATATACTGTCTTGGGCTGAGGGCTGGCAGTGGAAGATGTGCGATTTGAAACCAGATAGCATCGTTCTCAGCCCCCTTCCCCATCGCCTGCTAGGAACAATGGTGCTGGAAGTTCTGAATTTTATAACGAGCAGAGCTGTGCAAACTCTCATAAACACCCAGCACATGAGAAAAGAACGTTCCGAGCCAGGGAGACACATTTGCATGGGTTTGTTCCTCAGAGTGGTGAAATAGATAGCTTGCAGCGTTTCGGAGGGAAACTCTGCTCACTCATAAGTCACACAATTTAATGACTGTTATAAATTGCTTAATATTTTTTAAAGAACCATAATATTGCTGGAATCGTGTAAGGGCATATGAAACTGTGCTCTGGATAATTTCATTTTGGAAAACTAGGTTCGTCTGTGCCCTCCCTCCCACTCCCGATGAACTCATCAACCTGCCACTCGATGCTGTTCGAGGCATTGTCCTCATAGTCCTCACCTAAAGACCCACCCTAGGCTTTGCCAAAGGCCCAAGAAATAGAGTCTTTGCAAAGGAAGTGGGAGCTCCTGGAGGACAGGGCCATACATTATTAATTGCTGGCATTAATTTATACCAAAAGAGTGTGTATTTGAACATGACCCTTATTACTTCTTGAGTGTTTTAGCCCTTGATTTATTACTCTCCCTTACGTAAATGCATGTTATAGCCTGCATTACCAGTCCTCTAATGGTGCCAGGTCACATTCAAATGCCACCTCATTATTTCTGACACTCACAGAACCCACAACAGAAGCCAATTATAGACTAGAGAATCCCAGGAGCCCTCACCTGCTACCACAACGAATAAGCTCCAGCATCGTCATGCCCAGAGATGCTGCCTGGACACAAGGAATGTCTCGGGTATCTGTGTGGGGCAGTGGGTCCCTCTGTTCACAGGGCTGAGCAGATCTGGCTGGGGTTGAGTTAGATGCCCAAATCCATTCTGAGTTTCCTGGCAAAAGCCATAAAACTCATTAGCAGCTCCATGACTGAAGTGCCCTGCTGGCTCCATTCCAAAAGACACAAGGAATACGTTTCAAATTGACAGTTATTTGTTTAAAACTGTGTCTGTGTGTGTGTATGAGAGAGAGAGAATGAGCCACAGCAACATGTGGAGGTCAGAGAACTAATCCAAGGTATCCACCTTCCGCCTTCAAGACAGGGTCTCTTGCTTTTACAAACAAACTGCCAGTCTGCAAACAAATGTCAGATGAGCTGGTCTCGAGCTCTGGCTTCTCCTGGCTCTGCCTCCCGTTGTTGAAGGTACTTTGGGATTGAGAAGGAGTCAGGTAGCTTTGTTAGGTAGTTCAGGGTGATTAGGTCCCAGAAGTGAAAAGCAGAAATCTCCTTAAGTCTAGCCATGCAATCTCTACTTTACTATAGATCAGAGAAGGATCTCTCCTCCATTTATCTCTTGACTAAAGGAGTTCCCAAGACCTGTTTTTCCATAAACAACCTGAGCCCCTCTCTGGGAAGGAGTTTGCTTTTCCTAGAATTTAAATCTGATCCTGGCATTGTGGTTGGTTAAGATCAGCCCCAAAACTTGGTTCTATGTCTGGCCTCTTCTTGAGCCAGCCCCTAGCCCAGACCAATCAGAAATCTCTCTCTCTCTCTCTCTCTCTCTCTCTCACACACACACACACATACCGGTGGGCAAGCCTCTCTTTGTTCACTTTTCATCTGTCCTGAACTTCCATATTCTTGTCCTGTAAGCCTTCCCTACTCCCACATGGCTGTCTACCCCCTTCTGCCTTCCACATGGGAGGAGCCCTCTGTACCTTCTTCTCTTTCCTCTCTAAATTCATTTTTATATTTCAGGCCCACATGGGTTCTCAGGCCATGTGGACATATCCATTTTCCCTTCCTGGGTTCATGGACCCTCCCTTCCATTCCTGAATAAAATTGCAATGGTTCATAAATTGTCCTTCTCAGTCTTGTTTCATCTGAATTCTTTGGTAAAGCAGGCATTGAACTCATGGTTTGGAATTTAAGAGCCTTTCTTGAACCCCGAGAACCCTATTACAGGATCACAGATACGCACCACTTTGCTTTACGTGAGTTCTGGGGAATTAAACCCCAGCCAACAGGCTTTGCAAGCAAACGCTTTTAACCATGAAACTATCTCCCCAGCCCCATTGTTTATTTCTTTCTGATTTTGGTGTCTGTGTGTTTGTGTGTGTTTGTGTGCCACCCATGGGTGTCACTCCTCACCTTTCACTGTGAGGCAGCATCTCTCATGTCATTGTTCACCACTGACTCTGCCAGGCTATCTGGTCTGAGAGCTTCCACGAGATTCTCCCACCTCCTCTTCCCTTCTTGCTTGCTCTACGTGCACTAGGGTTTTAGATACTATCACTATAGTATCTAATTTTATTATGTGGGTGCTAGGGATCAGAACTTAAACACACTTGCATGGCAGGTGCTTTATCCCCTGAGCCATCTCCCCAGCCCTGACAGAGTTATCTTGGCTAAGCAGGGACCATGTGTCCTAAAATACCTTGTAGTAGACAGCTGCAGGTCGCTGGGATGACCCTCCAGAGCAGACACAGTTTATGGGTGGAAGAAGGGATTTATTGAAGCTTACATATCTAGGGGAAGTTCCATAATGGCAGAAGAAGTTGGCCCCCTTTCACAGGTCCACACAGAGAGAAGAGCAAAAAGCCACCACCAGCCACACAGCAAGCATACTCGAGGAAGTCCAGAAGAACTCAGCACTTTGCATATCTTAGACTCGAATTCAGATCCCTACCCCCACCCCCAGTGACCCCTCCTCCATCCAGGTAGCTGGAAGTCCAAGAAGCTTTAATAACATTTCTGAATCTATTGGGGGATATCTATTCAAACTGCCACAACCTTCTCCCAAGGTGGATGCATCAGGACAGAGTTGGTCAAAAGAAAACTGCATCACAGCCTTGGCAGCAAAAGCAAAGGAGCAGGAGGTCACCCTGGTCAGGCAAAGTCAAGACGGAGGCTCTGACATTGGCAGACTCCAGTTTGTCCAAGCCCTGCCCTAGACACGCATCTAGCTTGTCCTCCCAGGAACCAAGCTGCTGGCCAGCAGTCCTCCGACAGAGAGGAAAAACCTCTCATAGACTTCACCCACAACAGCCCCCATCTTCTCAGAGGTGGCGGCTTCTCAGTCTGCTTGCAAGTTCTGCTTTTTCCATGAGAGGAGTGCTGAAAACAGTACTTTTCTATGGACCCCCAACTTTTCTTTTGAGGCCCTCTTTCTAAAGTTTGAAGGTCTGATGTGGTTTTGAAAGACTATTCATGGACCCCTGGTCAGTGGGATCAACGTAGGCAGCCAGTAGGAACCCACCCCTTCTCCAGTTACTTCTTGTGACTCTAGTGAGCCTTGCTCTGGCTCTGGGAGATCACAGGGAGATGACAACAATGCTGGCCCTACTGAGCCTGCGCACCTAGCAAGAAAGCTTGAGCTACTGTTCATGAGAGTTTACCACCTAGCAGGTGCTGGGCGAAGTGACTCTGCAAACAATTCATTTAATCCTCACAAGCATATCTTTATGATGTAATGGGTACTCTTATTAGCTCCATTTGCAGATGTCAAGTTGTTAAGTTTGGCCCAAGACTTCCCTTCTTGCTTGCTCTACGTGCACTAAGGTTTTAGATACTATCACTATAGTATCTAATTTTATTATGTGGGTGCTAGGGATCAGAACTTAAACACACTTGCATGGCAGGTGCTTTATCCCCTGAGCCATCTCCCCAGCCCTGACAGAGTTATCTTGGCTAAGCAGGGACCATGTGTCCTAAAATACCTTGTAGTAGACAGCTGCAGGTCGCTGGGATGACCCTCCAGAGCAGACACAGTTTATGGGTGGAAGAAGGGATTTATTGAAGCTTACATATCTAGGGGAAGTTCCATAATGGCAGAAGAAGTTGGCCCCCTTTCACAGGTCCACACAGAGAGAAGAGCAAAAAGCCACCACCAGCCACACAGCAAGCATACTCGAGGAAGTCCAGAAGAACTCAGCACTTTGCATATCTTAGACTGGAATTCAGATCCCTACCCTCACCCCCAGTGACCCCTCCTCCATCCAGGTAGCTGGAAATCCAAGAAGCTTTAATAACATTCCTGAATCTATTGGGGGATATCTATTCAAACTGCCACAACCTTCTCCCAAGGTGGATGCATCAGGACAGAGTTGGTCAGAAGAAAACTGCATCACAGCCTTGGCGGCAAAAGCAAAGGAGCAGGAGGTCACCCTGGTCAGGCAAAGTCAAGACGGAGGCTCTGACATTGGCAGACTCCAGTTTGTCCAAGCCCTGCCCTAGACACGCATCTAGCTTGTCCTCCCAGGAACCAAGCTGCTGGCCAGCAGTCCTCCGACAGAGAGGAAAAACCTCTCATAGACTTCACCCACAGCAGCCCCCGTCTTCTCAGAGGTGGCGGCTTCTCAGTCTGCTTGCAAGTTCTGCTTTTTCCATGAGAGGAGTGCTGAAAACAGTACTTTTCTATGGACCCCCAACTTTTCTTTGGACCCTCTTTCTAAAGTTTGAAGGTCTGATGTGGTTTTGAAAGACTATTCTTTCAGCCAAAGTTTGAAGGTACTTCTTGACTCTAGTGGTTTCTGGCTCTGGGAGATCTATTGACAACAATGCTGGCCCTACTGAGCCTGCGCACCTAGCAAGAAAGCTTGAGCTACTGTTCATGAGAGTTTACCACCTAGCAGGTGCTGGGCGAAGTGACTCTGCAAACAATTCATTTAATCCTCACAAGCATATCTTTATGATGTAATGGGTACTCTTATTAGCTCCATTTGCAGATGTCAAGTTGTTAAGTTTGGCCCAAGACTGTTTCCGTATTTGAATGATCCATTTGGTCCCTATGGACTCTGGGAGATCACACAAACAGACTGACCTCAGACAATCATACCAGTGCAGCTTCAGGCAGTCATGGACTGTGAATTGACCACATCATGCCCACATATAAGGCAAAAGCTGACTGTACCTATTCAGGGTGTTTCTCCATGTCCCTTCCTTTTCTGACTATTAATAGAACCCGCACATGGCAGGAGGGCTTTCTTGGCCAACTTTGGTCTGGGATGCTGCTCAGCACCATGGCCTTTTCTTGCTCAAGCGAACTGTGCTAATTTTAACTCATCTTGGTATTTTTTCTTTAACACAGACAGCAAAATAAGCTTACTGAAGCTAGGAAACTTTGGCTCCACTCTAGAAGGCAAAGTCTTATCTTTCCCACCATTAGATTTCCTAGTCATCCAGGGTACACACAACAAAACACGTTGGCTTTGATTAGCTGAGAATAGCACATTTCTCTAGTACCACCCCCAACAAGGCTGTCCAGATGTCAATGGATGTTAGGGAGTTTGGGGGCCGGCCAGAGACTAAATTACTTGAAGCTTGCTATATTACATGATCTTTTCCCTGTTAGTAGGTAAATGATGGTAGTACAGAAAACAACAGCAAAAGCCATTTGACCCTAATGGCTCTTTTCTCTGAAAGTGGGAGAGAGGGCTGGTGACATTAGAGAATCTTCACCTCCGAAGTCAGGCATTTTATCACATGAGGATTGGTTTATTTCGTGTGTGAGGGGCTGTGTGTTTATGTGTGCAAGATCATGTGTGTGTATGAATGTGGGCCTGTGCACATTTCACAGCATATGTGTGTGTAGAGGTCAGAGGGCAAACTTTGGGTCAGTCCTTGCCTTTCTGAAAAATTTGAGGAAGGGTTTCTCTTTCTGGATCTCAAGTTGCTGTTGTTCTTTGTGAGCTGTGAGCTTCTGGGAAATTCTCCTGTCTCCATCTCCCACCTCACTGTCCGTGTGCTGGCATTTAAAAAGCCAACTATGGTTGCCAGCTTTTTGACGGAGGTTCTGAGGATCGAACTTGAGCATTCAGGCTTAAGCAACAAGTGCTGTCCACTGAGCCATCTCCTCAGTCCTCACACGAGAAATTTTAACAGGTAAATATGTGCTTTAGTCACCAGAAAAACCAACGAAGCTTCGAATAAGGCCAGGAGCTTAGGTCATGGTACTATTCCACTTAGAAATCCAGGTCACAGGACTGAAGACGTGGCTCAGTGGTTAAGCGCACTTCTGAACAAGCATGAAGTTGTGAGGCGGGCTGAGATGACCTCAGTTCGAATCTCCAGAATCCATGTAAACAGCTGCATGTGGCTGTGTACATCTGATCCTAGCTCTGTGGTGAGCAGAGACCAAAGGAACACTGGGACTTGTGAACAGCAAGCTTCAGAATCCGTAAGAGGCTCCATCCCAAGGAAAAACAAGTGATGGCGGAGGGAGGGCCAATGCTTTCCTCTGACCTCTGCATGGCAAGCCAGTGCGGCACAGTGTCAGCACATACATGTGCATTGACTACACACACATACACGCCACATCACACATACTACGTACACACACAAAAAAAGGAAGAAAAGAAGGAAGGGAGAGAGGAAGAAGAAGATGAAGATCACATCTTTCCTGCACAGGTACCTGGCTGGCTCAGACCATCACTTCTGACACTCTACCCCTGCTGTGCCTGCATATGCATTCAGGGAACACTGACTGCTTTACAGCCATGACGTCCATGTCCACTCGCAATTGACCTTGCCTTAAACTTCTTCCCCACTTCAGATCAAGGTCAAACCATGATGCATTCTAGCAGAGGCACCCCACCCCCACATTGCATCTACTGATCCTTTTGAATGTTGTTATGAGCCTGCTCCTCAGGAAACACTGAACAAAAAAGCTCTTGACAGTGATTTTTATTACAATTTTAAAACATCATCTGGAACTCTTTTGTGGTCCTGTCAGAAAACAATCAGTAGATCCATATCTCTTAAACTGTGCTACTAAGGGAGAAAATGACAGATCTGAGTTTTGCCGATATGCCCCTCGGATTGATTTTACCTTTTCATGTCAAAGGAAAATGGCAAAATGGAATTGAACCATTGCAAAGAGAAAATGTTTCCTCGCTGACAGCACCAGTAAGAACCAGGAGTCCAACCACACAGCTTGGCGCCATGAGAATTAGTCTTTTTTGAGTCCATAGTGGGTGCCACTTCTTTGACACTTCCATTTCTATTTTATAGTTTGGGGTGATAGCAAAATAAAATAGATTTCAATAATAATTTCATGTTATGGTGAATGGTTAAAAGACACAAAAATGTGAGTTAAGAACCACACTGGAAATGTAATATAGGACAGCCATTATGGAACACAGTGTGACAGCTGCTCAAAACATAGAAATAGAATAACCTAGACTCAAGCAATCCCACTACTGGGGCACAGAGCCAGATGGCATGGACTCGGCTGCTTGAAGCAACATCTGCCTTTGAATGGTTATTGTAGTATTACTCACAATAGCTAATAAATAGTGTCGATTGACTGCTGAATGGGTCAAGACAATGTGGCAAACATACACAATAGAATATTATTCATCCAGGAAAACAACACGGACAGTATTGTTAAGTGAAATAATCCAGGCACAGAACGAGCAGTACCACACAATCTCACTCATAGGTGGGATCTTAAAAGATTGTTCACAGGCTGGAGGGATAGCTTAGCAGTTAAGGCATTTGCCTGCCAAGCCAAATGACCCAGGTTCAATTCCTCAGGACCCACGTTAGCCAGATGCACAGGTGATGCACATGTCTGGAGTTCGTTTGCAGTGGCTGGAGGTCCTGGTGTGCCCATTCTCTCTCTCTCTCTCTCTCTCTGTTTCCCTCTTTCTCTCTGTCAAATAAATAAATAAAAATAAAATATTTTTAAAATGTTCTTCACATAGAAGTTGAGAGTAGACTGGTGGTTACCACAGGCTAAGGAAATAAATGATAGAGGAAGTTAGAATTCATATATGCATTTATAATTCAATATATAGAATTCATATATGTATATATATAAAAACATATATATTACATAATAAAGTTTTAAACTATAAAGAGGGCAAAAAAGCCACATTAGAGTACTAGTGTCTTCCAGGACAATGGCTGTCTGGCTCTTTTTCTCTGCTCTCCCTCTCCCTTCTAACTTCCCATCCCTTCCAAATGTGACCCCATTAACCTCACTCATATTTATCCCCCAGCTGTAGGAACATTACCACTCTGAGAACCTTTTACTCCTCAATCCCACCATCTCACATGATCTATGTCATGTAGAGAGCTTGTTCTAACCAGGGTTCACTTCTACTGCCTTGGCCCTGGGAAGCCAGCCCGGAGCATGCATTCAGTATTTTCTACTGACAGACAAATGGGGTGAGAAACCAAATGCAGTGTGCAGCCTTGCCATCCACCGGCTGCCATGTGCTGACTGGATCAGTGGCCTCTCTGAGCTACTGTTCCCTCATCTGAAACACAGAGGAAAAGCAATCAGTACCTTCCATTACTCGGAATTAAGAGCCAAGGCTATGCCAGGTGGAAAAGTAAGTTGAAAGGCATGCATTGATGTATAAATGATAGATTTATTTGGTGCTCAATTGAGAGAAAGTCTGTATTGTAATTAAGACTTTAAACATGACTTCTCAGACATAATTACATATTCTTTCCAATTTGTTCAAACCCAAAATAAAGGATCCATTTATAGTTAATATTTCTTTCCTATATAAGAATTTATTTTTAACTTCTTATTAACAGTTTTCATACATGCATATAATGTATTTTGATCACAGTCCCCTCTCATCACTTTCTTTTGGCTCCCTCCACCTTCCTTTTCCTACACTCTGTCTTCTTTCCAATCAGACTCTCTTATATTTTGATGTCATTTCCCCCTCCCCCATAATCCACACTGACATATTGATGGACTCAATATTGTTCAGGTGAGGACAGCTGCTCTGAGGTCACAAAGACAATGGTTACTTTGTGTCCCCAAAGCTGCATTTCAAAGACTCCTCCCCATCCTTTGGCTCCTATATTCTTTCACCTCATGCATCCTGATCCCTGGTCCTTGGAGGGTGTGTACGATAGAGATGTCTCATTTGGTGCTGAACACTCAAATATCACTTCCTAGCACTGTGACAAGTTTTGATTCTTTCTAGCAGTCCCCATCTGCAAAAAGAAACTTCTCTGATGAAAAGCAGAGCTGGTCTGTGGAGAAAACATAAAGATTTAGAGGGCAACTTAAATATTTTATTAATTAATTAATTTATTTATTTATTTATTTATTTATTTATTTATTTATGAGATGGGGCTGGGGTGAGAGAGAAAGAATGGGCTCATCAGGGCCTCTAGCCACTGCAAACGAACTCCAGAGGCATGTGCCACCTTGTATATCTGGCTTACGTGGCTACTGGGGAAACCAACCTGGGTCCTTAGGTTTCACAGGCAAGCACCCTAACCGCTAAGCCATCTCTCCAGCCCCTAGAGGGCAATTTGATGGCCCAACATATCTGTTTAGCCAAACAGCAGTAGGAATTTTCCCTCTAGGGCTATATGTGAATTTAAAAACCACAGAATACTATACAATCTGTAAAATCTTGTCTTATCCTGCAAATTTTATCTCATTGCTCTCCAGTGTGTATACATAAAATAATTGTAAACACATATCACCTAGTAATTATATATAATCACATTAAATGTAGTGTTTTTGAACAGTTAAGAATAAATGAAAAGTCAAAAATCATGCTTTATTTAACAAGAAGATCATTTTTTACCTCATTGGTATTGTCTCTTGTTTTGTGCAGATGTCACACTGGGAAACAGAATTCATAACCCAGTAGATTTTTAGCAGATATATTTTTCCATAACATTACTACCCTATTTTCCATTTGTTACTGATTTTCATCCCCAAAGCAACAAGTATGCATTGTAGACACTTCATTATACTGGAAGTTAAAATGGACATGAATAGTTTTGCAAAGCAACAATGAGTAAGCAGATAGCCTGCTTGTGGATAAACCCCTTCTCCAGGCAATCACTTCAGGTTCGTTGCCACATTATTAAAGTGAGAAATTATTCCAGCTTGAAGGGTTGGCAAAGAAATGACAACTACCGAGAGTGAAGGACGGTAAAAGAAGAGACTGGAAGGAAATCAGAACTATGCTGTTGACAGAAGAGCCAATTTCAGGTACATGGCAAGTTCTCAACCACAGTGTCCTGCCACCTCCAGAGATCACTTCCAGCGCCTGCATCCTAAAGTTCTCCTCCTGGTGTCTATCTCAAAATGGTCAGGAAAATGCAGAGGAGCCTATGGTGTGACAACAGGAACCCAGTGGACCACCGCATGAACGAAAAATCCCTTACAGACCTCTGGTTCCCTTTGTTGAGTTTAGCCATGCAACATTTTGTACATAGAGTATGTCCCTTTTGGCAACGGTGACAATAAATATAACCCCCAGTGTGAATTTGAATGGGAATAATAGATAATAACAGATGCTAAAATGCTCACTCATTGGGATCTGTTAGTAAAATGGTGCAAGAGATAAGGGTTAACTGAGTGACCCATTCTATTTGGTTTTTAAAATTTTTTTTTATTGACAACTTCCTTCACTGTAGACAATATCCCATGGTACTTCCCTCCCTCCCCCAAGTTTCCCCTTTGAAACTCCACTCTCTATCATATCCCCTCCCCCCTCTCAATCAGTCTCTCTTTTCATTTTGATGTCATCATCTTTTCCTCCTGTTATGATGATCTTGAGTAGGCAGTGTCAGGCACTGCGAGGTCATGGATATCCAGGCCATTTTGTGTCTGGAGGAGCACGTTGTAAGGAGTCCTACTCTTCCTTTGGCTCTTACATTCTTTCCGCCCCCTCTTCCTCAATGGACCCTGAGCCTTGGAAATTCCAAATGCTCAAATATTTACAAATTAAGCTGTTTTCTTCTCCTTTTCTTTCAGTGTAAACAATGCACCACTGCATATAACCCTAAGTTATAGATAGTGCAGACTCTAGTCATCTGTGTGTTATTCTTTAACAGGTATATATAGTTCACAACTTTAGAGGCTAAAAGTCCAAGTTTGAGCTGCTCCATCAGTTTGGTCTCTGGTGAGAGGCCCATTGGTTCCATCGCATAATGGAAATAACATTCTAGCAGGATCACATCACGAAAGGGAGCCATCATATAAGATAGGAAGCTACGGGTGTGGCTTTCCTCTTGCTCTTTTCTAACAACCTGCTCTTGTGAGTAAAAGTAACTTTGTCCTAGAGAGTGTTGATCCTCCCAAAGCAGTGTCTCCAGTGAGCTAACACTCTCCTGTGAGGACTCATCTCTCCAAAGTCCCATGACCTTGTAACATTAACACACTGCGGACCAAGCTTCAAACACCCTCAAGCCACCTCCAAGCCATGGCGGTTGGTATTCACATGCTGTTCCTTAATGAAGTGTCCAGGCATATGGGAGAAAACATATATTCCATAAAACTTATTCATAGGCTGTTGAGCTTTATGATAGTCTAATTACAACCTTTTTAGACAATATTTTTGTAAAACCTTATCGTGGGGCTGGGAAGATGGCTCAGTGCATAAAGCATTTGCTGCGTAAGTGTGAAGTTTCCAGAACACACATAAGATGTTGGGTATGGTGGTGTGCACCTATAATCCTCATGTTGGGGAGTCAGAGACAGGGAATTCCTGGGGCTCACTGGCTAGCTAGTGCAGCTGAGTAGCTGTGCTCTGGGTCAGTGAGACCCTCTCTCTCAAAGACTAAGGTGAAGGGTTATTGAGCTACACACCCAATGTTGACCTCTGGCCCCCACATAGCCACACACACCCATATGCATTCATGCCCATATACACACAAAAAGTAAAGAAAAAAGAATCCTTGATTATTTACTAGGGTAAGAAAAAAAAGGATCCCAGGCTTACAACTACCACACCTGCATTTCCCGGCCTAGCTCTGTGCTTTCTGCAAATTCCCTCCCTTCCTTCAGCATCCATGTGTCCCTAAATGCAATTTGTCTTTTCAGATCTAGTCTATATGGACTCTTCACTCTAAATAAATCCAAAAACTTGACTGTGTTGTACTGAAAGGGAATGTGAGGCTGCATCATTCAGAGCCTGGTGAGAAAACTATAGGGCTCAGTTAGCACTATGTGAAACGCACAAGAAAAGGGTAGCGCATGCAAGAGCACTTCCCTGAAATGGGCGCTGAGGACTCCCCATGCAGGACATGAACTCAGGCATGTTAAAGCCCTTACCTCACGTGCTCCTGAAAAACCAGTCAAAGCACAAACATTCAGCAAGGAGAGAAGGAAAGGGAGGGAGGGAAGGAAGAAGAGAAAGAGATAGAGGGTGAAAGGGAGAGGAGAGGTGGTTAGAAGAGGGGAGAGGAACAAGACTCCTATGCTGAATTATCTACAAATATATCAGGTCAAGGATCACTCTAGCAGGATTACTTAGAGCTGAAGCCATGGAAGGAAAAGCTGGTGCCAGGCTGGAGAGATGGCTTAGCAGTTAAGGTGCATGCCTGCAAAGCCTAAGGACCTTGGTTCAATTCTCCAGGTCCCAACGTAAGCCAGATGCACATGGTGGCGCATGCATCTGGAGTTTGTCTGCAGTGGCTAGAGGCCCTGGCGTGCCCATTCTCACACTTTCTCTCCCTCTCTCTGTCTCTAATAAATAAATAAATAAATAAATAAATAAATAAATAAATAAAAATAAAATCTTAAAAATAATAAAGTACCTTGGAATAAACCTAACCAAGGAAGTGAAAACTTAAAAAAAAAAAAAAAAAAAAAAAAGCTGGTGCCATAAAAGCCTGCTGCCCTTCTCATTTGCCTAAGAGCTGCTTTGACTCTCAATCACCAGAGAGGACTGTGGACTTTTACCAGCCCTGAACAGCACCAAGGGAGTCTAGACCACAAATCTCCTTACATAACCTCCAACTTCCATTAGTCTCTGGATATATTTACATTCCCACAGTGTTCCCCCTTGGAAGCCTGGAGAACTTTTGTTGTTGTTTTCACTTTGCTAAAAACTTAACAGTTCTTTGCTGGATGCCATTTTATAAAGCCCAAGTTCTTTTCTTTCTTTTTCTTTTTTTTTAATTTGATAGAGAGACAGGGGGGCGGGGGAGAGGAAGAGGCAGAGAGAGCATGGGCATGCCAGGGGCCCCTCAGCCGCTGTGAATGAACTCCAGATGTGTGCGCCCCCTTGTGCGCATGGGTGATATTGCGTGCTTGCATCACTTTTGTGTCTGGCTAAACGTGGGACCTGGAGATCTAACGGGCATTCTTGGGCTTTGCAGACAGGTGCCTTTACTGCCTGTAAAGCCTAAGTTTTAACCAACCTTGGATTTACTCCTTCGTGATGTTCTGGTGAATATATGTGTGCAATGTACATGCTACTAAGCTCTTTTTGTTTCATTCTTGTTGACCCTTCATTTGTCAATTTAATTTCCAGGGTTCCTGTCAGAGAACCTAGGAACATAAGAAACACATTTGCTTCCTAGTTGTTGTGTTTTCGTTTTGGGAATGAATTTCTGTTGATTTCTCTATGTTTTCATTGGAGGCTTCCATTGCAGGACTAAGCATCTTTGGTGGAGATCCCTCAGTTTTCTGACTTTCATTGGCTTTTTTGTGCTGTTGTTTACCCATTTTAGGGAGACTATTTTATTGAGGAGGAAGCAAGTTTTTGTCCTTTGGCCCGTGCACCCCTTGACTCGGGTGAGCAGAATGTTGGTACCCAGTGGCCAGTAAGGATACCAGAGCAGAAGGCCTGTTTCCAGAGCTCACTCAGGGAGAAGACCTCCCCCAGCAAGGCACAATGGGACCTACCAGGACCAGAAGACTGGGATGAGCCAGCCTGGGTTTTGGACTACTCACTCCACACCACTGCATCTACCACACACAATCCGTGCAGGAAGTCCAAACCAGAGAACTGGGAGGAATATGGAGACACTCACTCCACACCAGAGTGCCTGCCTGCACACAATCGTAAACATTTCCATCCTTTATCCACTTTCCCCCCACCCAAAGAGCATCCTAACCAGGACCAGGAGACAATTGTTCTCCTATCCACATGACACATCTACCCTCTTGACACATCGTTGCTCTCTTCCTCACATTGCATATCCACCTTTCACTCTTCTCCTCACATTGCATATCCACCTCTCACTGTTCTCCTCACATGGCATATCCACCTCTCACTCTCCTCACTGTTCCACCTCTGACTGTTCTCCTCACATTATCCACCTCTGACTGTTCTCACCATATCCACCTCTGACTGTTCTCCTCACATGGCATATCCACCTCTGACTGTTCTCCTCACATGGCATATCCACCTCTGACTGTTCTCCTCACATTGCATATCCACCTCTGACTGTTCTCCTCCTCACATTGCATATCCACCTCTGACTGTTCTCCTCACATGGTATATCCACCTCTGACTGTTCTCCTCACATTGCATATCCACTTCTCACTGTTCTCCTCCTCACATTGCATATCCACCTCTGACTGTTCTCCTCACATGGCATATCCACCTCTGACTGTTCTCCTCACATTGCATATCCACTTCTCACTGTTCTCCTCCTCACATGGCATATCCACCTCTGACTGTTCTCCTCACATGGTATATCCACCTCTCACTGTTCTCCTCCTCACATTGCATATCCACCTCTGACTGTTCTCCTCACATGGTATATCTACCTCTGACTGTTCTCCTCATATTGCATATCCACCTCTCACTGTTCTCCTCCTCATATTGCATATACACCTTTCACTGTTCTCCTCACATTGCATATCCACCTTTCACTGTTCTCCTCATATTGCATATCCACCTCTCACTGTTATCCTCGCATGGTATATCCACCTCTCACTGTTCTCCTCCTCATATTGCATATCCACCTCTCACTGTTCTCCTCACATGGTATATCCACCTCTCACTGTTCTCCTCACATGGTATATCCACCTTTCACTCTTCTCCTCCTCACATTGCATATCCACCTCTCACTGTTCTCCTCACATGGTATATCCACCTTTCACTGTTCTCCTCACATTGCATATCCACCTCTCACTGTTTTCCTCACATGGTATATCCACCTCTCACTGTTCTCCTCCTCATATTGCATATCCATCTCTCACTGTTCTCCTCACATGGTATATCCACCTCTCACTGTTCTCCTCCTCATATTGCATATCCACCTCTCACTGTTCTCCTCACATGGCATATCCACTTCTCACTGTTCTCCTCCTCACATGGCATATCCACCTCTCACTGTTCTCCTCACATGGCATATCCACCTCTGACTGTTCTCCTCACATTGCATATCCACTTCTCACTGTTCTCCTCACATGGTATATCCACCTCTCACTGTTCTCCTCCTCACATTGCATATCCACTTCTCACTGTTCTCCTCCTCATATTGCATATCCATCTCTCACTGTTCTCCTCACATGGTATATCCACCTCTCACTGTTCTCCTCCTCATATTGCATATCCATCTCTCACTGTTCTCCTCACATGGTATATCCACCTCTCACTGTTCTCCTCCTCACATTGCATATCCACTTCTCACTGTTCTCCTCCTCATATTGCATATCCATCTCTCACTGTTCTCCTCACATGGTATATCCACCTCTCACTGTTCTCCTCCTCATATTGCATATCCATCTCTCACTGTTCTCCTCACATGGTATATCCACCTCTCACTGTTCTCCTCCTCATTGCATATCCATCTCTCACCTTCTCCTCACATGTTCCACCTCTCACTGTTCTCCTCCTCATTTGCATATCCACCTCTCACTGTTCTCCTCACATTGCATATCCACCTCTCACTGTTCTCCTGGCATTCTGTTCTCCCTCACATTGCCACCTTTCACTGTTCTGCACCTTACACCTTTCACTGTTCTCCTCACATTGCATATCCACCTCTCACTGTTCTCCTCACATGGTATATCCACCTTTCACTGTTCTCCTCACATTGCATATACACCTTTCACTGTTCTCCTCACATTGCATATCCACCTTTCACTGTTCTCCTCCTCACATTGCATATACACCTTTCACTGTTCTCCTCACATTGCATATCCACCTTTCACTGTTCTCCTCCTCACATGGCATATCCACCTCTCACTGGTCTCCTCACATTGCATATCCACCTTTCACTGTTCTCATCCTCACATTGCATATCAACCATTCACTGTTCTCCTCACATGGCATATCCACCTTTCCCTGGTCTCCTCACATGGCTTATCCACCTGTTACTGCTCTCCTCACATTGCATATCCACCTCTCACTGTTTTCCTTACATTGTATATTCACGTCTCACTATTCTTCTCACATGGCATATCCACCTCTCACTGTTCTCCTCATGTGGCATATCCACCTCTCACTGATCTCCTCACATTGAATATGCACCCTTCACTGTCCTCTCTTCCTCACATTGCATATCCACTCCTCTCTGTTCTTCTCCTTGTATTGTATATCCATCTCTCACTGTTCTCCTACTCACATGGCATATCCACCTTTCACTGTTCCCTTCCTCACATGGCATATCCACCCCTCACTGTTCTTTTCCTCATTGCACATCCACTGCATCCACTGCACATCCTGGACCAAGCTAGACAGCTAGACACAAGGACTAAAATTTCACTGCCTCTGTTTTTAAAGTAAAGTGCCACACACTGTGCCAGGCACAAAGGGAGAACATGCCACATCTTCTTTTTGATCCCAACAGAACTCCATAAAGATGTATGAACTGGCATTAGGCTGGAGTGACACAGGAGGAGGCTGGGCTGTCTCCTACCTTGATACCTCACAGAGGGATCTATTACAGGTAGTCTGTGTCACCTATAAGCTTTGTAGAAAAAAAATAATAAACCTCTGGCTTGGGTGATGGCTCAGTGGGTAAAGCACTTGCTGTACAAGATGACAAGCTGAATTCAGATCCCCAGAATCCACATAAAGGTAGACACAGTGGTGAGCATCTGTAATCCCCGCCCTTCTATGGCAAGATTGGAGGCAGAATTGGGAGAATCCTGGAAGCTTATGGCAGCTAGCCTGGAATACACACAGCACTGAACAAGAGGTCCTGACTTAAACACACAAGGTAGAAATGAGAACAACACATACTGTTTTTTAACTAATATAAAAGAAATCATGGGCAGGAGAGATGGCTTAGCAGTTATGGTGCCTGCCTGCAAAGCCTAAGAATGCTTGTTCAAATCTCCAGGTCCCACATTTAACCAGACACAAAAGCGATGCAAGTGCACAATGTCACACATGTGCACAAGGGGGTGCACGCGTCTGGAGTTCGTTCACAGCAGCTGAAATGGCCCTGGCATGCCCATGCTCTCTCTGCCTCTTCCTCTCTCTCTCTGTCTCCCTCTCTTAAAAAGAAAGACAGAGAGAGAGAAGAAATTACAACCTTAGTCTATTCCAGGACTTGTTAAATCAGAATCTCTGGGAGTGAGCCCTATTGTCTGGGGTTTAAGAGCCCTCTGGTGGAGCTGTTCTGATCCACCTCCAGTCTGAGAAGCATCACATTAATGAATGTCAGGCTTTGGGGTTCCTCACTTTTGATCTGATTGGGTGATCCTGAAATAGAGCAAAGTCCATCAGCTACAAAATCAGCAGTGAGCAGAGCTTGTCCAGACCAAGGGTACTCTGAGGTTTGTATACACAAACTCTTCCCTTGTCTTCTTCATTCTCGATTTGACACTTGCCTGGCTGTGCACCCAAGCAGAACAACCTCTTGGTGAGCCACACATCTCCTAGTGGACAGCAAGAGACTCCTCTAGCTCTTTGCCTCACTGTGAAATAGCCACAGAACATTCTAGAGAGGCAAGGTCAAACTTCAGGGGACATAAGAAAAGAATGGGAAAGTTTGTTTTAAAATGCACAGTGAAGCCAGGTGTGGTGGCCCATGCCTTTAAACCCACTATGCCACTCAAGGCTGAGGTGGGAGGATTGCCATGAGTTGCAAGCCAGGTTGAAACTACAGAGAGTTCCAGGTCAGCCTGAAACCCTACCTCAAAAATAAATAAAAATAAAATGCAGAGCCTTGGGCTCCATCCCGAGAGTGAGTGAGAAACAGTTTATCTGGGTGAGCCCCAGCAATCTGTCCCTTTTGCCAGTTCCTCAGGTGCCCAGGGAGCAGGTGTACAGAGCTCCATACTTGGGGACCTCCCATTTCTAGGTGTACCATCCTACAGAAACGCTAGGAGTGCCATGCATGTCCCATCCACCCTGGAAGGACTTAGAGCTACTTCTGACTGTGCTTAATAATATCCATCAAACAAAGTAATGCCAACCACAAATTAATGAGTTTTAAGCAATCTAAGTAGGTGGTAGCCCATGCAATCCATCTTAACTCACAAATACTGCTGAGTGCCCACTCAGGGGTAATAATGTGCCCAACCTCACTCATAAATCTCTCTGGTGGAAATTAAGCAGGTATATGTAACGCTCTGGGGGAACATTAGTAAATGTCCCAAAAGACAGTGTTAGGTAATAGGACTACAGCTGAGAAACCAATTGCAAAGAAAGAAAGAGAGAAGGAAGGAAGGAAAGGAAGGAAGGAAGGAAGGAAGGAAGGAAGGAAGAAAGAAAGAAAGAAAGAAAGAAAGAAAGAAAGAAAGAAAGAAAGAAAAAGTGCTTGCCTGCTCTTCACTGTTCAGAGTCCAAACCTGAGGTAAAAAGCCCTCTTCAGGTGAACTAGAAAGCCTAGGGGAGCTGAAGTCACTTTGAGACAGAGAACACTAGAAGAATCAAAGTAAGGTGGTGTCCAGACTGAGGCAGAGTGCTCCCATCACACTCAGACTTTAAAGGCACCTTTTACTTTGGAAGGCAAAATCAGCTGTACAAAGATCCTTGTGGTGGTTTGCATCAGGTGTCCCCTATCAACTCATGCGTTCTGAATGCTCCATCACCAGCTGATGGCAATTTGGAGGTGGAACCTTGCTGGAGGAGGTGTGCTGCTGGGGGTGGGTTTTGGTGGTTACTAACCCTACCTTATCAGTGTCAGTTTGGGTCACTATCTTGCTGCTGTTTTCCATCAGCTGTGGCATGGAGGTGATGTCCACCCTCTGCTCATGCCACAGCTTTTTGCTGCCATCAGGGAGCTACCCCTTGAGCCTGTAAACCAAAATTAAGAGCTCTTTTCCCATATGCTGCTGTTGGTCTTTTTTTTTTTTTTTTTAATTTTTGGAGAGAGACAGACAGAGAGGGCGAGGGAGAGAGATAGAGAATGGGTGCACCAGCAGCCTCTCAGCTGCTGTGAACGAACTCCAGATGCGTGCGCCCCCTTGTGGGCAAGTGCAGCATTGCGCCCTTGAGTCACTTTGCATCTTGCTAAATGTGGGACCTGGAGATTGGAACCAGCTTTCTTAGGCTTAGGGGCAGGCGCCTTAACCACTAAGCCATCGCTCCAGCCCTGCTGTTGGTCATTTTTGTCCCAGCCATGAGAAAGTAACTACAATAGCCATCTACCTAACACCGTCTCTTTTGTGGAATGTCCTCTCACCTGCCATATGGATAATCATGTAGCATCCCCTGCTCCCAAATGGTTGGGGCCCCCAGACTATCTTCCTGAAATGAATGTCCCAAGCAGAATTCTGCCCACGATACTTTATACTGAATTGGGATTGGGAGCAATGGGGGCAATGAGAGTTCAGACTTGCCACGGGCCAGTCTAGCTTCCATTTGAAGAGCCTGTCCGAAGTTAAAGCTACGCAGAAGAAGTGGATCTGAGAGGTCAGATCAGTCCTGCGTCTCTACATTTCATAAGCCAATGCATTTGTTTCTAACTTGAGTCAGTTTGGGTTGAAGCCCTGTCCTTTGCAATCCAGGTTTCTAACTTAAGCAGTCGCGTGGCTGTATGCTTGCACATACTTGGTCAGGCAAAGGCAAACACCTAGCATGTACACTACAGAAGTTGTCAAGCCTGCCCTGGTGAGAAGTGTCTACGTGCTTACTGGGGTCACAAAAACAGATTTCTATGTCCTTTGCTTTGACTCAGTTAGAGGCACAGGGTGCCCTCCCCTGGATCATGTGGCTTGCATGTCTGCATATCAACACACATTACACCCTCAGAGAATGAAGGACACCAATCAGAGAACTTAACCACAGAAGACTGAACATGAAGATCCCGGGAGGCAGAGGGGTCTGACTATGGGAGAACCATGAAGCATCCAGAAACCAGGGGCTATGGGCATCTCCATCTGAAACTGACAGAGCATGTGTGGTGAGAATGGGGGGGGGTCTCCATGCTCCTAGCTCTACAAGAAGACTGCTGCGGTAGCCCCACAGGACCTCCTGCCTCAATGGCCTGGGCAAGGCTCATGGAGCATTTGAAGGTCATATTAGAGGTCATGTAAATGAGATGGCATTGAGAAGCTGAAGCTAGAATGGGCCTAAACTTATGTTTGAAAACACTGCCTTTTCTACATTTGTCAGTACTGGGGTTGATTGGACCAGCTGGGCCACAGTTTGGGGTAACAGCAGCCACACACCCAATGACACTCTTTAAGGTCCTTGGGCTCCAGGTACTGGAGAACAGCCTCCAGTATCTTCAGACAGAAGCTAAAATCTGCAACAGAATATAAGCACTCCCCTTTCATGCTCACAGTGCTGTCCACACTGACCCTTCTCCTGTTTTCAGATGACTTCACTTGACTTCAGGGTCCCTCCCTCTGAGTACCTCTATGGTGGCATGAATGCGAAATGTAAACCCCATAGGCTCGTGTGTTTGTGACCAAGCCTGAGATTATGGTGAAAACTTTGGGAGATGGAGCCTTGCTGGAGGTATGTGCTGGAGGCAGACTTTGGGGTTGATGAGCCCAGCTCACTCAAACAGCATCCTTCCTGCTGCTGATATGTGACAATGTGAGCCAGCCTCTGCACCATCACACTGTCCTTGCATTGATGACATTTCCCCTAGAGACTGTACGCCAACACAAAGCCATTCCTCCCATCTGCTGCTTCTGGTGGAGGGTTTGGTCCCAGCAAAGGGAACATAACCAGCCGTAATGCCTCCCTCCCTCCAGATGAATCACTAATCTCGTGGCTTCTGTTTAGCCATGTACTCATAGTTTGCATCATAATTCTCTGTTCAATAACATCTCTCCCCATGGGTTGATAGCTCCCCGCCCATAGGAGCTTCATTTTAGTGACATCTGTACGCATTCCGTCCTCTTCCTCCAGAATGTAATGCAGTGTTTACACATAGAAGGTGCATCCTGTGTGCTTGTTGCATAGAAATAAATGACTGTATGTTGGAAATCACATCTGGTAAGAATTATAAACCTTAGGGGCTCTGAGAGGCCTCAAACTAAGGGGCTCTTGACCAGGTGGGAAAGAGAATGTCCACAAAGAAGAGGCCTATAATCATCCCACTTGATAAATGCAAGTGCTCCCTTCCCCAAAGGCACCGTCTCCAGGCTGCAAGAGAGACATCTGCAGAGAGCAGTACTTCGCCTCTCGCTATTTCTCGCCCATATCCATTTCAGAAGAGAAAATAGGAGGCCGACTTCCAGATAATTACATGAACTCCAATCATTCACTTAGCTCTGTGAAATTGGATTTAAAGTGGGAAAAGACTTAAAGGGAATCATTAAGTATAAATATCCTAGTAAAATTACCCGAAAATAATACACTTTGGCTTAGCCAGGGAGAGATTCGCTGGCTGATACAACCCCAGCGCTGCACTGACTCAGAGGGAAAGGTCTTCTTATTGCCCTGGGTATCTGAGACACCTCAGAAATCAGTCAGGGTGAGGTGTTCTGGGTGGGGTGGGCCCAGGGACATTCCAACAGACACTCAGGGTTCCAACACAGGTGGTGAGAAGACAGAGACTGGGGACGGTCCCTGGCAGAGAGGACGCAGCTCTGTGTTGGTGTCATAGTCAGCTTCATGCTACTGGGGTGAACGTCCAAGCCAGGCAGTTTATGGGAGGAAAGGGATTTATTTCTGACTTACAGATCCAGGGGAAGTTTCACAATGGCGAAGAGAAAGAGAAAACCCACGACCAAAGGCAAGAGCAAAATCCCGCAGCCAAACAGCAGGGAACCCAGGCGGAGCTCAGACTGCTCTCTGCAGACCTTAGGCTGGAATTCAGATCCACCCCCAAACACATCTTAGGGCTGGACCCCAGGATCCACCCACAGTGACACCTCCTCCAGCCAGGCAGGAAATCCAAGATATAAACATGACTAAAGCTCCTGAACCTGGGCTGGAGAGATGGCTTAGTGGTTAAGGTGCTTGCCTGCAAAGCCAAAGGATCCCGGCTTGACTCTCCAGGCCCCACATAAGCCAGATGCACAAGGGAGTGCATGCATCTGGAGTTCATCTGCAGTGGCTGGAGGCCCTGGTGTGCCCATTCCCCCCCCCTCTCTCTCTCTCTCTCGCTTGTTGTTTCTCTGTGCCTCTTTCTCTCTCTCAAATAAATTAAATAAATAAATAAAGTCTGGAGGAGAAAACAGTTGTGAAAGCAAATGAAAGAATCATTTTACATTAAAAAAAAAAAACAACTCCTTAGTCTATTGAGGGACATCCACTTGAAGGATTACAGTCAGCCACTGTTGTACCCAACAATCTGAACTCTGCCTACGTGGGCATGGATGGGGAGGCCCTTGTCTTATTGAAAGTCTGTGGAGAAATGTACATGTGTGCTGAGGAGGGTGGAGCACCAGGCCCAGTCCTGACAGTTCCCGGTGGCACTGGCAGTTGTATGTGTCAGTGTGACAAGGGGTCAGTGAATTATTCAAACACTTGTGTAGATGTCGCTCTGGAGGTATTTTGTATTAGGCAGGGTTTTCTAGAGGAACTGTATTGACAGAATTCATTATAAATTTTATAACAATGGATTTATAGGATTGGCTTACGGACAGGGACTGGGTCATCCACCAGTGACCACTGGCACTCAGGAGAGGCAGAGAACCAGCTTTCCAGTGCAGACAGTGGAATGCCTGGGCACTCCTAACTCCACCCTGAAAGCACAGAGGTGCCAGGAAGAGTCATTGGTCTTGACGTTAAAAGGTCAAAGTCATGGACGGGCGTCCTTACAAGATGAGCCCGCATTCCCTCCCAGACCCAGCACAGAATAGCGCTGCACGGCGGTGGTGCGCTTACCATCCCAGGGCTGGCAGCAGAGGAAGGTAGCCCTTGAGCTCTGCGGCCAACTCCTTAGTGAGTTCTAGGTGAATCAGAGACCCTGACTCAGAAAAGGTGGACAGCACCTGAGGAAGGAACCTGAAGTTGTCCTCTGGGCTACACACACACACACACACACACACACACACACACCACACACACACACACCACACACACACACACACACACACACACACACACACACACACACACACACACACACACACACATACACCACACACACACACACACACACACACACACACACACACACACACACACACACACACACACACACACACACACACACACACACACACACACACACACACACACACACACACACACACACACACACACACACCACACACACACACACACACACACACACACACACACACACACACACACACACACACACACACACACACACACACACACACACACACACACACACACACACACACACACACACACACACACACACACACACCACACACACACACACACACACACACACACACACACACACACACACACACACACACACACACACACACACACACACACACACACACACACACACACACACACACACACACACACACACACACACACACACACACACACACACACACACACACACACACACACACACACACACACACACACACACACACACACACACACACACACACACACACACACACACACACACACACACACACACACACACACACACACACACACACACACACACACACACACACACACACACACCACACACACATACACACACACACACACACACACACACACACACACACACACACACACACACACACTTCCTGGTTTCATCCACAAGCTCACTAGATGGTGCTGCCTATAATCAGAGTGCATGTCCCCTGACCCCCCAGGCACTGGCCCGCATGTCAGTCATCTCTGGATACATCTCCACACTTTTCATTACTCACAGACATCTCTTAATCCAGTCACAGTGGTTAACATCCATCTCCACTGAATTAAGTAAAAGAGATTATCCACACCTGGCAGCAATCAATCATATGTCCACACCACACACACACACACCACACCACACACACATGTACACAACACACAATACACAAACACACATACCACACATACACACACCATACATCACACACACCACACAGACATACTCCATACATGACACATACCACACATACACACAATATAAGAAAAACCAAAGAAAATGGGGTGTGCTGTCAGTGGAGGGCATCATCAGTTGGCACATTCACCCAGAAAGAAAGGCGCTTGCAGGCACGCCCACTCCTTGACTTCCTGGTTTCATCCACAAACTCACTAGATGGTGCTGCCTATAATCAGAGTGCATGTCCCCTGACCCCCAGGCACTGGCCCGCATGTCAGTCATCTCTGGATACATCTCCACAGGTACTTTTCATTACTCACAGACATCTCTTAATCCAGTCAAGTTGATAGCCAAGACCAACTGTCACAGTGGTTAACATCCATCTCCACTGAATTAAGTAAAAGAGATTATCCTGGATATTCCTGGCAGCTAATCCAATCAGTAGACATGTCTTGAAGTGTAAACACCGAAGTCCCCGAGGAGAGAACACTTAAAGCTGTAGCATCAGCTCCTACCTGTGAGTCTGCAGCCTGACCTACAGATGTGGACTTGCCAGTCCCCCACACCACAAAGGAAAATGCATTAAAGTAAATCTACATATATATACATATACTTTTTATATGTGCGCGAGTATGTCTTAGTCTACTTTGTATTACTGTGAGAAAATACCTAAGACTGGCCGATTTAACAGAGATTTATCCCTTATAGTTTGGGGACTGAGAAGCTGAAGACTAAGAGACTCACATCTGAAGAGGACCTTTGTGTGATGTTGTTCCATGATGGAAGCGGAAAGACCAGCCCTCCAGGGACAGCCACCATCTGTCAGAGGGCCGAGCCCATCTCTCCTTGGACCACACACAGCATGTTCTCCATCCTGGGGCGCAGATGCATGGTGACTGGGCCTTGTTGAGAGTTTATGGTAAGTTTCTTCCTCCTTTGGAGTAACCTGGAGGCCCAAGTCTGGGGCTAACCTGCAGCCACCACGTGGTGAATGCAAATAGGTCCACATATGCTGGAGTGGCACTCCATCGCCAAGGCGGAAGGCGGAAGCCAGCGCCATCTTTAAAGCGCGGCACCTGGGGCTAACCTGCAGGCCCTGGGGCCAGATGTGGGAGGGTGAGGCACGTTAGGCTTCACAGCTGCCCTTAAGAGCCCTCGTTCTCCCGGGCTTGTTCTGTACCCATCGACACAGAGGAAATTTGCATTGAAGCGACTCTTAAAAGTCATTACCTGTCCAATGTAAGTATGCTCCAAGAGAAATTATGAAATGTCATTTCCAAGGAGCAAGAGCTAAAGGATCCTGCTCTCCAGGAATTTTGCTGGGGGTGCAGGGAGCACAGACTACCAACAAGCTGACAGAAGTAGGTCCGTCAGTCCACTGGTGCTACTAAAACGAAACATCTCAGACTGGGCAGCTTCTGAGCAACAGAAACTGCTTTCTCCCAAGTCCCAAACCAGAGCACAGGTCTGTTTGGTGTCAGGTGAGGGTCCATTTCCAGTTGATGATATCTTCTGGTTGTGTTTCCACCTGACAGAAGGGTCAGCTCTTTGGGACAGCGTGCTGTAAGGACTCCAGGTCCTCTCATGGTGCTCCAGCTCAGCCACTCAATCACCTTCCCAGGGCCTCATCTCCTAATGGTGTCACACCAGGAACCAGGCATCACCACCATAGCCAGGGGCCATGTGTTCAACTGCAGAAGGAGAACAGTGGGATAAAATAAGAGTGGCTGGGAAGCATTAGGTTTTAGGAGCCTGCCTGAAAAATTGGCATTTATGAAGCCAACCACAGAAAGGTCTGGATGAGGTGAAACACAGAGGGAAGAAGAAAAAGGGGGATAAAAGGAGGAAAGAAAGGAGAAAGGGAGGGAGAGAAATTTAGAACAGGTAGGCATAGGAAGTGAGTCTGTGAAAAACCTTATAAACCAGGGTTTGTTTTGACAGTTTTATAAGAGGAGAGAAGACCGATGGTTGGATCCCTCAAGCCACCCCTCAGGGCACACTCATTCCTCCCTGTGCCTCATATCTGCTCAAGAGGCACTGTGTCTAGCGAACAAAGAACCCTGTGGTTCTCAATGTTCTCTGAAGATGAGCCCCATTCTGGCTTATGAAAAACCACATGCTGATTATAACACATAAGCAGAAAGAAGCTGACACAGGGAGCAGAGTTGGAGATGCTGAGAGTCTCCTAGACAGAAGGAGGCATGGCACGGGAGGAGGAGAACACTACTACTAGACCCTGTTGTTCCTTGTATCTCTTCCTTCCTTGTGCCTCACAAAGAAAAACCATTCACCGAGACTGAAAGAATCAAAACCTATAGGAGCCTCGCTCCCTGGCTACCACTGTGGTTGAACTTCTCACCTATAGCTGTGTTTTTCTTTTCTTTTTTTTTTTTTATTATTTTTGGTTTTGTTTTGTTTTTCAAGGTAGGGTCTCACTCTGGCCCAGGCTGACCTGGAATTCACTATGTAGTCTCAGGGTGGCCTCGAACTCACGGCAATCCTCCTATCTCTGCCTCCCAAGTACTGGGATTAAAGGCGTGCACCACCACACCCGGCTATTTTTTTATTTACTTATTTGAGAGCAACTGACAGGCAGAGAGAGAGACAGAGAGAATGGGTGCACCAAGGCCTCCAGCCACTGCAAACAAACTCCAAATGCATGCACCACTTTGTTCGTCTGGCTTACATGGGCACTGGGGAATCAAGCCTCAAACTAGGGTCCTTAGGCTTCACAGGCAAGCACTTAACTGCTAAGCCATCTCTCCAGGCCCCATTTATTTATTTATTTAAGAGCGACAGACAGCCAGAGAAAATGGCAGAGAGAGAGAGAGAGACAGCTGTGTCTTTCCTTAGATGAGTAGAGCAAGCGCCTCTTTTGCTTAAGACATCACTTTCGTCTGTCAGTTACAGTTAAACTTAGTGTCTACAATCCCCACCCCCACCTTCACACTACAAGCTTGACTCTGTCCCAGGGTTGTAGCTGGAAGCACTGAGCCATGCCAGCAGCTGGTGCAGGGCTCTTGTGCCCCTCCTGCCACTTCTGCTCATGAGCTGACAGGCTTATGGCCTTGTCACCTCTCTTCTAACATCTTTGATCAGAGCATGGGGCACTGATGGCCCCTTGTGTGTGCTGGGTCAGTGCATTTATAGAGGACCCCTGGCTTTTCCAGGAGGGCTAGCATCTTAGGGCCATGGGCTAAGAGGAACGTGAAGACCTCTTTGCGAAGTAAACCCTGCAAGAGGCCTTCAGCACCAGCCTCCATTCCGAGATACAGGGCTGACCTGATGACAGGCAAAAGTCACATGGGAGCCGGGCGTGGTGGCACATGACTTTAATCCCAGCACTTGGGAGGCAGAGGGAGGAGGATCGCCATGAGTTCGAGGCCACCCTGAAACTACATAGTGAATTCCAGGTCAGCCTGGGCTAAAGTGAGACCCTACCTTGAAAAATGAAGAAAAAAATCACACAGGAGAAATATGTAAAATGGGTTTATTTTTTAATTAGTACAATTTGATGCTCAGAGGAATTTGTTAAAATGTAACCTGCTACATGGTGAGTTTCAGATGTGTTCCTGAGAGTCCATTGCTGTTGAATGATCAGACAAGCAGCAGGACCACAGTAGAAGACAGGACCAAGGTGGTTCGGGCTAGAAGAAGGCTTTCTGTTATCATTAGATCATGTGGGGTGTCTGTCACTAAGACTTTGATTGCACCCTCTAATCACCCCTCTCTTGCTTCATTGGGAGGTCAGCATCAGGTGAGCATGGAAGAGATTTGAGGCAGGGGGGAAAGAACACTGTAAAAACATTCACACATCCTCTGTTCAAGTTAAGAGGGTTGCGAAACATCAAATTTGGAAAAGCTGTTGCATGTTGAAAAGTAATAGTGAGTTGGAAAGAAATCAGCTACTTTAGATTGAAACTGTTTTACAAAACCAGGAAAGCCTTCGTCTTATACACCATGAATGAGTTGTGTCCCCTGTGATTCTGTACAGTACAACCGTAGCTCCCATTATGATCATATTTAAAGAGAAGGCTTAAGGCCAGGCATGGTGGCGCACACCTTTAATCCCAGCACTCCACTTGGGAGGCTGAGGTAAGAAGATCACTGTGAGTTCAAGGCCAGTCTGGACTACAGAGTGAGCCCCAGATCAACCTGCATTAGTGAAACCCTGCTTCAAATAACAACACAAAAAATAATAACAGAATCAAGAGTGCTGGAGAGATGGGAGAGATGCTTGCGGGCAAAGCCTAAGAACTCGTGTTCAAATCTCCAGGTACCACATAGCGAGATGCAGTGATGCAAGCACACAGCGTCGCACATGTGCACCACAAGGGAGTGCTTACCTCTGGAGCGCTTTTGCAGCAGCTGAACCCTGCCATGCCCATTCTTTCTCTCTCTCCCTCTTTCTTTCTTTCTCTCTCTCTCTCCCTCTCTTTCTCTCAAAATAAAAAAAAATAAGACAAGGATTTTATGGAAGTAATTAATGTTAAGTGAAGCCATGAGAGTGAGTTCTTGGCCTGATGGAATTAGTGTCCTTCTAAGAAGAAGAGAGAAAAAGGGAAGAGGGTTGCTGATGAAAGCAAGCTTGTTCTCGCTCCATACTGGGAGAACACAGCAAGACACCACCCTGCCACCAGAAGGGCCACCTTAGCACACCCACGCAAATGCCACTTAGGTCTTGAGCTTCCAGCCCCCAGGACCATGAGAAAAGATGTTTCCATTGTTTAAACTGTGTGGGCAATGGTCCTTTGTCATGGAAGCCGGAACTGACTAACATGCAATGCTCCCTTGTACTTACTGAATGGTTATGACAACTACAGGGAAGGTTGTTGGAACAGACACTGTGGGGACTGCTATGGACTCAGAATTTCTGCTGGGTGGCCCTAGAGAAGGCACATGGCCTTTCTGAAACTTCAGATCCTCATCTGTAAAATGGATAGAAATACTAATTATCAAGAATAAATGTGGAACAGGCCCCCATTGGGAATGTTGTCAATTTTCTTTGGTTAGTGATACTAAAAAAAAACAAAACTGGTCCTCGTTGGAAAGTTAGGGGACAGGAGGACGTCCAGCTCCAGAAGTCAAGGCACAAATGCTATTTGCTTACTATCACTGTCCAGGAGACAATGAATGGCGACCCAGACTAAGCATGTCGCCCATAGCCTGTGTCCTTGGCTTCAAGGCTACAATTGGCAGAGCTTCTCAGGGAGCTGTTAATTGGGTGGGGTTTTTCCTCTCCCCTTTGAGCTTCCTGATGTCCTCCCCTCATATTCCATCTGTGCCCCAACACCCCAAGCTGGTTTCTTCTGTATTCCACCAAGAACCCAGCCTGGGAGGCTGAGTGGGTAAAGGGCTTGCTGTACAAGCCTGAGGACCCTGAGGTCAGACCCCCCAATTCCCATGCATATTGCCAGTTATGGTGGAGAGTACCCATAATCCCAGTGCTGGGGACACAGAAATGGGGGATCCGTGGCGCTTACTGGCTAGCTAGTGTAGCTGAATCAGTGAGGTCTAGGTTTAGCAGAGAACTTTCTCAAAGAAAAATACTGAGGGAGGAAGACACTTGACATCAACCCCTGGCTTTCACATGCTTGTGCACATATTTTTATGCACATCTGCGCACACACACACACACACACGTCCACATGCAAGATAAACCAGGCATTCATGCTCTTGTACCAACAATGAATACTGTCTGCTCAAGAGTTGATGGGCTGATGTTGTTGGGACATGATGAAGCTTGATCACATTCTTTCCCCTCCAGACTCAGAAACCAATTGAGAAAACAAAAAAGACCCAGGCAACTGTTATAGGACAAATTCCTCTGTATTGAAAGTAGTATCCAATGATTGCCAGCTTTATCAATAGCAGCTGGGGGCTTGACAGATGGCTTGGCAATTAAGGCGCTTGCCTGTGAAGCCTAAGGACCCAGGTTCCATTCTTCAGGACCCATGTCAGCCAGATGCACAAGGTGGCTCGTGCATCTGGAGTTTGTTTGCAGTGGCTGGAGGCCCTGGCACACCCATTCTCCCTCTCTCTCTCTCTCTGCCTCTTTTATCTACCTCTCTCTCTTTTAAATTAATTAATTAATTAAGAAAACAATATCTGGGACAACTCACAAATTTGCCCCATGTTTCTTTTTAGTGCTGTACACAGGGTGCTTAAGAGCTGCCCAGACCTCATCTTTCCTCTGTATCAGAAAGAAAACTTCAGGGCAAAAGTCTCAGCTTTGGATCTCTGAAGGCAACACCATGTGTGGAATTCCATCATCTACCCCAGCTACTTGCCCTCCAAGAAAGATTTTTCTTCAGAAATTTATCCATATTTCAATATTTGGGTTTAAGTTACATTTAAAATGTTTTAGATATGAATCAGGTGAGGTTACTGAAAAGTCATGCTCAAATCAAAAAAAAAAATGTATAAGCAAAATCAAAGCATGCAATGTAAGTGAAACTGCCAGTCAGGGTTCTCCAGACCAGTGAACGCAGGGGTATTGATAATGTGATCGTTCATCTCCACTGTCAACTTGAAGAGATTTAGAATCACCATGGAAACATTCCTTTAGGGCTGTCTGTGAGGGAATTTCCCAAAAGGTTTTGAAACCTAAAGGTGGGAAATACCCACCATAGACTTGGGTCCTAGATTATATGAAAGGGAGAGACTGGGCTGGAGAGATGGCTTAGTGGTAAAGGCATTTGCCTGTGAAGCCAAAGGAACCTGGTTCAATTCTCCAGGACCCACGTAAGCCAGAGGCCCAAGGGGCACATGCATCTGTAGTTCGTTTGCAGTGGCTAGAGGCCCTGGCATGCCCATTCTCTCTCTCTCTCGCTCCCTGCCTCTCTTCTCTCTCTCTCTCTTTCTCTCTCTCTCTCTCTCTCTGCTTGCAAATAAATTTTAAAAAGTTTTTAAAAAGAGAGATTGAGCTAAGCACCAGCACTCACCTTGCTCTGCTTCCTGACTGACAATGCAATGTAGACAGCTGCTTCACACTACTGCCACCATGCCCTCTCCTCTACAGTGATGGACTGTATCCTTGAATGGTAAGCCAACATAAACCTTTCCCCCCATTAAGTGGCTGCCTGTCAGGTATTTTCTCATAGCAATGAGTAAAATCACATACACACGCACATATTATTCAGAGTTTTATGCTGAGAAATTGGCTATGTGAATGTGGGGCCTGGCAAGTCTGAAAGTGGGAGGACCACCAGGCTGGGAACATGAGCAGAAGCTGATGCTGAGTCTTGAGGCACAATTTTCTCCTCGCTGAGAAAGCTATTTTGTTCGTGAGACATCCAACAGCTTAGAGGAGGCCCCTCTGTTCCCCAGTCCCAAGCCAATATCCTGACTTCAAGGCCACACATTGTGGATGTGAGTCACGTTCACAGGTGCCTGCACAGCAACACCCAGGTGACTGCTTGAGGAAATTACTGGGCCCCATGGCCTGCTAAACCCTCTTGGAGATATAACAGAACCTAGGATTCATTTCAAACCTGCCTCCACACTGCCATCCAACCAAGAGAATATTCTGGTAAGCTTCATGGATCATAAAGTAACTCAATTAACCACATACTCTGCTTCACTTATTCTGCCAATGCACTTGCAATTTGACATGTATTTGTGTATCTACCCACGTATGCATAGGCATACATACATGTTTATTCATGTATATAGTCATATATATTATATATGCAAAGTTATCTATTCATGTGTATGTGTATTCATTCATATGTATATATACATACATATCTGTGACACAGGCACTGAATGTTACTCACACACACATATATGCACATTTCTGCTACAACATCACATTCAAATGTTTTCCAAATGTGCTCAAATGGCTGTTCCAACATTTATTCCTCTTTGTTTCCCACACCCAAGCTGGCTATACTTTAAATGAATATTTTAAATTACTTTTTCTAGAGATAATATTTGTAGGTTCCTTTTAATTCCCTCTTCTTGTCATCAAGATGATAATTAACTTGAATTTTCATTTCAACTCTTATGTGGTTACTGTTTAGAGTGTGAGAACTAACCTGCTCTTGGCCTGTCCCTCAGACATCAATGTTTTTACCAGAATAAAATGAAAAAGAGAAAACATATATACTATTTTATAACTAGCTGAGGCTACAGCATAACACTAACCATTTAATTACTCTAGCATTGGGACAAAAAAGAAATAAGAGGAGAAAGCCAATTCCTGGTTCCCCTTCCACAATGACCATGGGTTATATTTCTACAAGATAGCACTGTTGAGCTAAAGCACAGGGAGATCAAAGAGTTTCTAGTATTTTCACAAGGTTCGGTTTTAAAAAGAAAAAAATATATCAACAGTCTTTTTTTCCCAGCCAATCGTCATCTACATTTGCTGCAGACTTTATGATGATCATTCTGGTAGACAACAGCCCAGACAAGCTATAATTCAGAGTGATTCAATTAGAGATAGTAATAACACTTACCCCTGCCTAGTCCCTCTGAAGAGTCTTGCAACATGAGGGCATGAATTGGCAAATGCCTACAACAGGGAAAGTGTGCTGTAACTCTCACTTCTGTACTCTCTCAAATCCCATGGTTCATTTCAGATGGATTATTCTCCCTCATCTCAGCCTGGACCAGAGCGAGACCCTAGCAAAAAAACCATGGTTCAGCTTATTCTCCCCTACTCCCACCACGTGAGCAAGGACACTCAGCTCATTCTAGACATGCAGCTTTCAGGAACAAAGCAAGTTCTCTGGATTTTTGTAAATACACCCCTCTCCTTTGAACTGGCACATGCATCAAACCTTTTTAATAGTACAGAATACGTGTTAGGTTATTCACCATCTAAATCTATGCTGCCCTGTGCTTGGCCCTGAAGGGACCAAAGTTTGCCTACCTTAGCCTGAGGATGACCTGGGATCTCTTTTTATTTTTCGTGGTCAGGGACTTTTTTCAGATACTTAGAAATGGGGTTTTGGTTGTTAATGTCTTAAATCATTTGCAGTTCTTTTCATTTAATGATGTCCATTTAATCTGAAAAACTAATGAAAGCTTTTTAACAAAGCAATCTGTAGAAAGGTTTGCCAGTTTATACAATGCTTATCTCCAGTGTTAAGAAATCAAATGAGGGCTGGAGAGATGGCTTAGCGGCTAAGGCACCTGCCTGCTAATCCTAAGAACACTGGTTCCAATCTCCAGCGGTTCCAATCTCCAGGTCCCATGTTTAGCCAGATGCAAAGTGAGGCAAGGGCAATGCCACACGTGACCACAAGGGGGCGCACACATCTGGATTTCGTTCACAGCAGCTGAGAGACTGCTGGCGCGCCCATCCCTGTCTCCCTCTCCCTCTCTGTCTCTCTCTCTCTGTCTCTCTCTCCAAAAATAAATAGAAAATAATAATAAAAAAAGAAATCAAATGATTAGAAGATAAACTGGAGAACAGAATGATTCTAGAGATGTTTCGAATTATTTATACCATCTGAACCAGAGCACTAGCTACCTGTACTACATGCTGAGCCGCTCCATCTAGACAGGCGCATAGCAACAGCAAAGGCACTGAGCTGTATGATCGACTCCGCAGTGAACACGAGTTCCACACGTTGTTCTCAAACACTTAACTCTTCCTCAGGTTGGCCAAAGATTCCATTTAAAACCTGCTTTTTCCTTTACTTTAGAGGCTGGTGAGCTGCTCACACCCAGAGAACTATAAAAGAGCCCAACAACTGGAGAGATGGCTTAGCGGTTAAGCACTTGCCTGGGAAGCCTAAGGACCCCAGTTCGAGGCTCAATTCTCTATAACCCACATAAGCCAGATGCACAAGGTGGCACATGCATCTGGAGTTTGTTTGCAGTGGCTGGAGGCCCTGGTGCACCTATTCTCTCTCTCTCCCTCTCTCTCTCCCCCTCTTTCTCTCTCTGTCTGTCACTCTCAAATAAATAAATTAAATAAACAATTTTTTTAAAAGCCCAACAAGCTCTTCATTAGGAGCTGTCAGTTCACCAGAGTACAGAGTATCAGTCATGGGCTACATTTTCTAGAACCATCTCTGTGATGTTTCAAGGACAAGATGCACAGATTCTGACACTAAACACTATTTTTAAGCTATAAGTTGCTGGATTTCAATAGTTCAAATGATAGGTATGACTAAATGCAGACATGAGGTTTTATAATTTCCCTAAAGGAACCCAACCAACCAACCAACCACTGGTGTTTGTGGGATCCATTGGATTCCTTTAGGGGTACACATTTCTTACAGTCAGTAAACCTTGTCCTCAGAAATAAAAAAGAAGAAGACAATATCAAAGAGGGAGAGCAAACACCTTGGGATGTGAAGTAAGGCAGGGAGGAAGAGAGGGAATGGAGGGAGATGGGGAGGAAGGCAGGAACACGAGAGAGGGGCTGGCAAGGATAGAATCATGTCTTGCTTACTTATTGTGGGAAATTCCGATTTACTTTTTGATATTTTGCAAATAAAATCAAGGATCACTCTGAGAAAGAGAAAAAAAATTTTAATGAAAGGAAATAAAAGCAGAAGTTTCTGCCAGCCTCGGGACAATCAGCTGCTTCCCGTCTCAGCCTGAAGCTGGAGTCATGCTGATTCCAGAAATCAGGAAAAGAGGAAAGAAAACAGATTAAACTTTAAAAGACCCAAGGAAATGGCAGGGCTACCCACCAGCCCCAGATCAAATAAAAGGAAATCTGAAAGGTCTAAGATGTCAATTCAAAGTTTCCATTTCAAATAAACAGCTGGGACTAAGGGCTGACTTCCAATGAGCTCATCTGATGGCTTAAAGTGTTAAAGAAAAATAACAAAAGGAAACCAGTGAAGTGCGTTGGGGGAGAATGGACAAAGGGAAGAGAAGAGGAAAGAGTTACCTGGCTGAATTAGACTTTAAAATTGATAATGAAATTAAAGGTTCATTAATTCCATGCCAACAGCCTTCACAGCCCTGGTTGTGCCCTCTTGTTACACCTGGCTCCAATCCAAAGTATAGGTTGTTCCCTTTCCTGCAGCTTGCGGGCTTATGTGACCAGCAAAAAGGGGTGCCTACATTGATGCCTCTGCTGGATTTTCTAATCACTGCCTTGGTTCCAATGACACATGAAGATGTTTTCAGCCCAGAATCAGTCGAGTGCACAAGGAACACATGCACTGTGACAGGTCACTGGCTGAGCTATGAGGTCTCCCTGAAAGCAAAAAGGAGGCAGAATGGGGACATGACCTCAGTACACCAGTCACACTACAAGAGGAGGCTCCCCACATCCTAGAGTAGCCCTTACCTCTCGTTCTTCATGGCCAGTTAAGTAAGGCCCATCCATTCCATCTCCTTCTTCTTCATCCTTTCTCCAGCCCCTAACTCTCCAGCTTAGCATTAGCTCAGCCCTGTTGCTTTTCCAGTGACCCATTTCCCAAGCCTCATGGCAGCCAGGCTGTCCATCTAACCATGTCAACTACCCAACATAGCTCCTCTCAGGATTTGTCCATACCAAGCCTGTAACTTGGAGTGCACTTACCCAAGCAGATACAGCTGTGCCACTTCCAAGGCTGCAGAAAACAAAAATTACATCATGTCATCCTAAATCGACAGTGTACTCCAAGATTTGAAGGGGAAAACCAATTTTTTCAGTGTGCACATAACACAGAATCATTTGCAAACATTATGTAACACCTGAGCTAAATTCCAAGGCTTTATAACAATGCTCTATGTAGATGATCATGTTGAACTCAGCTCTCAGAATCCATTAGTGATCCGTGCTGTGATCTCAGAGGAGACGAGAAGGGGGGCGTGGATATGACAAAAAAGTCTACATACTTGCTTATGACCTCTGATATGCTGAACTCACTTCTAGAAATGTCTTATGGAAATGAGCCATTGTATGGCAAAAGCACATGCAAAAGGTGATTCTCCCCAATTCTGTTTCTATCATGGGAATGGTTGCAATAGCTTGAGTGGCCACTGCTCATTTTAGTCTGTACAAGTGTGGAATATACTTTGTATCTTTTCATCAGATAGGATGAAATCCTATTATATATATATGTATATATTGTTGGTGTGTAAATATGTTTGAGATACATCATTATAAAATGGCTAGTTGGAAAACAGTATTTTGAACTGGGGAGGTGGCTCAGTGGGTAACAGCAGTTGCTGCATCACTATGAGGACTAGAGTCTTATCCCCAGCACTATGGTTAAAAAGCCTGGTTAGGCCGGGCGTGGTGGTGCACGCCTTTGATCCCAGCACTCGGGAGGCAGAGGTAGGAGGATCGCCGTGAGTTTGAGGCTACCCTGAAACTACATAGTTAATTCCAGGTCAGCTTGGACCAGAGTGAGACCCTACCTTGAAAAACCACACACACAAAAAAAAGCCTGGTTAGGGGCTGGAGAGATGGCTTAGTGGTTAAGGCATCTGCCTGCAAGGCCAAAGAATCTCGGTTTGATTCCCCAGTACCCACATAAGCCAGATACACAAGGTCACTCATGCATCTGGAGTTCATTTGCAGTGGCTGGAAGCCCTGGCACACCCATTTTCTCTCTTCTCTCTCTCTCTCTCTCTCTCTCCCACTCTCAAATGAATAAATAAAAAATAAAAATATTTTTAAAAGCCCGGTTAGGCCACACATGCTTGTAATCCCAGTCCTGAAGGGAGCAGAGACACAGGAGGAGAATCTCTGGGGCTTGCCGGTCAGCCAGTGTAACAGAAAACTAGTAGTTCCAAGTTCAGCAAGAGAGACTCCCTCTCCTTTTAAATTTTATTTATTTATTTGAGAGAGAGAAAAAAAGAGGCAGATGGAGAGAAAGAAAGGGCACGCCATGGCCCTCTAGTCACTGCAAAGGAACTCTAGATGCATGTGCCACCTTGTGCATCTGGCTTTACGTGGGCACTTGGGAATCAAGAGCTGGGTCCTTTGGCTTTGCTGGCAAATGCCTTAACCACTAAGATATCTCTCCAGCCCAAGAGACTCCCTCTCAAAGAAATAAAGCAGAGGAAGGAGAGAGGAAGACATGAGACTTTCTCCTCTGGCCTCTGCATGGATGCACTTATGACACACATATGCATATAGTATACATACAGACATGCCACACACACAATAGAAAGAATATTTTGATTGCTCGTACACAGAAGAGCAATGGTCAAGGTGTAAGACTGAGCATAGTTGCATAGAAAGGATGGTGGTGAGTTTTTCTTTTATTTGGTGAGAATTTTTGTATTGCACAGGCATCATTTTATACTAGTCAGAAATAAGTAGGGCAGGCTCAGTGTGATAGGCCTTCAGCCTCAGCTACTTAAGAGGATGAGGCAGAAGGATCACAAGTTCAAAGCTTGCCTGAACTACAGAGAATTCAAGGCAATGAGCAGGAGTCAGTAGATTTGTTAGGCAGTTAGGATGGTTGGGCCCCTGAAAGTTAAAAGGCAGGAATGTCTGCCCTCACATTCTGCATTTGCTAGAGATCAAAAAAGGATGATCTGACCTATTTTCTGTTGCCTACTTCCCTCAACCTGTTTTTCCATGCCTGAGCCCATCCCTGGGAGAGAGGTCTCCTTTCCCAGAATTCAAAGCTAATCCTGACATTGTGGTTGGTCAAGCTTAAACCCCAGAACATGACATCATGACTGGCCTCTCCCTGAGCCAGCCTCTAGCCCAGACCAATCAGCTGTCTCTCTGGCTCACCTGAGCCAGAAGGTGAAACCTACCATAATAAAGCAGATGCGAGTGAGGGGCCAAGCCTCTCTCTGGGCTGCCTGACCACTCCTGAAGCTGGACGCTCTGGAACCTCATAACCCCTACTCCCAATGGGCTCTTTACCCCCTCCTGCCCTCCTCGTGGCAAGAGCTCTGTGTACTTTCTTCTCTTTCCTCTCTCTTACAGTTTCTCCAGGCCCACCACGTGGGCACTCGAACCACATGGGTGCGTATCTATTTTCCTTCTATTGGTTTTGCACTTCTCTAAATGCATATAATAATTTAATAATCATCCTTCTTAGTCTGATTTTATTAATTGTGTGGTTAAAAGTAGACAAGAACAGGGCTGGAGAGATGGCTTAGTGGTTAAGGCGCCGCCTGCTAAGCCTAAGAACACCCGTTCAATTCTCCAGGTCCCACATTTAGCCAGACACAAAGTGATGCAAGGGCACAATGCCACACTTGCCCACAAGGGGATGCACTTATCTGGAGTTTGTTCACAGTGGCTGAGAGGCCTCTGGTGCACCCATTCTCTATCTGTCTCCCTCTCCCCCTCTCTCTCTTGCTCTGTCTCTCTCCAAAACAAAAAAGTAGACAAGAACTTAGGGTTTGAGGTTCAAAGACTTTCCTGAACCCCTAACACCACATTTCAGCTAGCCTAAACTTTGTCTAAAAATAGAAGTTATAAAACAAAATCAAGCTAGGGAGATAACTCAGTGGTAGAATGCTTGCCCAGCAGATGTGAGCCCCTAAGCATCCTAGATTCAACCCTACTCTCCCCCAACATAGGGTATTTTCCTTCTGTAGGGAGGGAGGCGGGAGAGGGTAGAATCACCAAGGTTTCAGTTAGTGGTACACATCATTAGTAAACTAGCCCATCCTTCATCTTCATTTCTGCTGCCCCCATCCTGGGCCTTTAGCCACCAAGAACAGGGCAATCACGGTAGCTTTTTAGCAGGAAATACTCTCTCACCCTTGAGCTTTGTGGCTGCTCTTCTCCCAACCCATCGTGTTCTTCTTTAGCTTTCTTACAGGGCAAATTCCTTTCCTGATGATAACTTGTCTTCCTTCCTATAGGGAGGTACATTCTAGGAATAACATCCAATAGCTGAGCAGTGCCCTACCCCCAAGACATTCCCGAATGTCCATTAATACAGGCTGCTGCTCTGGTAAGTCGCCCTGGCTGCCTGGTCTACCGAGATGCCCTCATAGATCCACTGAAGGGGGTTTTGGGTCATAATAAATGCTGGGTTCTCTGTGGTAGTGAAGACAGGGACTTTAAGCCCCATGAACCTTTTCGAAGTGGACAGCCAATGAGCCTTCATCCTTAGGCAGCCAGGAAATCCCAAATCTCTTTTGACTGGGCTGGAGCCCTTGTTTGCCACAACCATCATGAAAAAAAATCTCCATAACTTAATCATTTGAGTAGCCCAAAAACCTCATTCCAACTGTGCCAATTAATACTTTTTCATTATATTACGATCAGTGCAAGCAAAGCACACATATTTTGTATGTGTTCCATCCTTGAAGAATTTTGAGCACCATGTGTATGTGTGTGTGAGAGAAAGAGAAAGAGAGAGGGAGAGAGAGAGAATACAGTGTGGCTTCTTCAACCTCTTAGCCTCTTCCATGGAAAAACTGCATTTCCTAGATGTAGCGCCCATGCTACCACCAAGACCCCGAGCTGGGCAAGGTGCTGAGGATTGAAGAGACAGTACTGGGTCATTCGTGCTTCAATAATGCCGTTTATTGGAGTCAGAGGGCGGTATATATACAGCCTTAGAGCACTATGGAAATGTACCAGGGTCAGAAGTTCATGTTCTCTAAACAAGAGCCACCTGTTGTTTTCTGTTAAACAAGAGCCACCTGGGTCATACAGAACTTGCAGTTAGGCCATAAAATAGGAGTGGAGCAAGATGTTCTTAGGCAAACAATCCTTGGTCACGTCAATCAAGCAGGGCAGCAGACTCCCTGGGAGGGAGGGTGGACCCCACACCTAGGCAAATTTGTACCCACTGAGCTGCCTCCCATGGCAAACACAAAGAGGAAAAATAACATAAGCAGACCTTAAGCAAGAATCCTGACTTGTCTTAGCTTAGGGAACTAGCAGAAATTGCACCAACTGCTGGGCATGGTGGCATATGCCTTTAATCCCAGCACTCTGGAGGCAGAGGTAGGAGGATCGCTGTGAGCTGAAGGCCACCCTGAGACTACATAGTGAATTGTTAATTCCAGGTCAGCCTGGGCTAGAGTGAAACCCTACCTCGAAAAAAAAAAGAGAAAGAAAGAAAAGAAGAGAAAAGAAAAGAAAAGAAAGAGAAAGAAAGAAAGAAAAGAAAAACAAGAAAGAAATGACACCAACTTCTAGGGCCTGCCTCACCCCCATCAGAAACACACTAAGTCCCAATCACTCCACTGTAGGCTGCTATAGGTCGTGTTGGAAACAGGCCTGCTGCTGCATCTAAACACCTTCACCCAAACAGGCATCCAGCCAGCCCTCAGTCTCGGATGCCTTCAGCCTTGGGAGGACGAGGTAAATCTGAGGATTTCCCCTGCTTTGGATAAATGTTTAACACATCCTGAGAAAGGAGACCCGTGTCCGCACAGTTTGTACATATGCTCACTCCAGGGCTGAGAGAAATGGTAGCCATGAAGCATTATTTCTCAAGGAAAAAAAAAAAAAAAAAGGGAAACACAAAACTCAGAGACCAGTTATTTTCTTTGCCAGGTATTGGTCGGATTTAAAGCCTCTGCCCTCAATAGCTTCTGCCAATATGTCACAGTGTCCCCAACTTTCACAGGAGGCAGCAGCCTAAGCCACGCAACTTCAGACACACCGAAACAAGCAATGCAACCAGCATGACTATGTGGAGGTGTAATGACAGCCCAGTCCTACAGTCCATCCCATCAGGGCTCAAAGTGTCTCAATTCCAACACTAGAAATGGAAATGCAAGCACATGCCAAGAGACAGTTCTCACTTGCCAAACTGGTAAAGAGCTTAAAATGCTTCTACCCAGTGTTGACAAGAGTGGAGGGAAGCGAGTGGTCTAATACTCCACTGAAGGAAGCATAAATTGGTACAGATTTTGGAAAAACAATATGTCCACATGGACTATAAGCCCCAAAACTTTAGAAACTAATGAGCCTGGCTTTTTTTTTTCTTTTTCTTTTTTAGCTGAAAAGACAGAAAAACCTAATTACTAATGACTTGATCAATAAGGAAAGTTATTCTCTTACAATGCAAGAATGAAGGTATAAAGTCTCAGGGCCGGTCAGTTCAGGTACTTGGTAATCATCTAACATGTCCATGTGCCCCGCCAACATTAGCTTGTGGGCTCCCCCTCCCCCCACCCCCGTTGCCCTTCTGGAAGCATGTTGGCATGCACTAATATGTGAAAGCAAACAAAAGCACCTGCCTCATTATGGATCTCTTTAATATCTAATGTCTTTTCACCATTTCATTGGCCCAAACCAGTGGTTTGGACATTTATTAGAAATGCATGTGCCTGGCCATGCTGGACTGTGTGAGTCACAAATGCTGGGGGTGCTTGGGGCACTGACCTTGGCTACCTAACTAGCCACGGGAGTGGAACCGCCGCACCTGTCTTAGATATTCGTGATGGTTCCCTGGGCTAGAGGCACCTCCCCTGAGCACAAAGCTCATGAGCACTTTCGGGATGAGCCCAACACTGCATTCTCAAGCAAAGACTTTCAGCTGCGGGGAAGAAGGATGACACTCGAATGATGCAGTCTTACTAACAGATGCCAGCACGTATTGATGTGGGAGAGAGTTCTGTGGGATTAGAATTCTTATACCAATAGCTCTCAAGTCTTGTTTTCTTTTTTGTTTGTTTTTCTTTTTTCTTTTTTTGAGGTAGGGTCTTGCTCTAGCCCAGGCTGATCTGAAATTTACTATGTAGTCTCAGGCTGGCCTTGAACTCACAGAGATCCTCCTACCTCTGCCTCCCCAGCGCTGGGATTAAAGGCGTGCGCCACCACGCCCAGCTGAGTCTCGGGTTCTTATTCACATTGGCAAAGAATTGAGAATGCAACCCATTCTCTCTCTCTATTTACCGCTTTCTCTCTCTCACTCTCTGTTTCTCAAATAAATAAATAAAATATTTTTTAAAATGTTTTAGGGCTGGAAAGATGGCTTAGTGGTTAAGGCACATGCCTGCGAAGCCTAAAGACCCAGGTTTGATTCTCCAGGTCCCACATAAGCCAGATGCACATGGTGGCTCAGGCATCTGGAGTTTTGCAATGGCTAGAGGCCCTGTTGAACCCATCTCTCTCTCTCCCTCTCCCTGTCTCAAATAAATAAATAAAAATAAATCTTTTAAAATGTTTATAAAATTTAGGGGTGGAGGAATGGCTTAGCAGTTAAGGCACTTGTCTGCAAAGCCAAAGGACCCAAGTTCAACTCCCCAGGACTCTTGTAAACCAGCTGCACAAGGTGGTGCATGTGTCTGGAGTTCATTTGCAGTGGCTGGAGGCCCTGACGTAGTCATTCTCTCTGTTCTCTCTCTCTCCCTCTCATTCTCTCTCTCTAACAAATAAACATAAAAATAAAAAGTGGGGGCTGGAGAGATGACTTAGTGGTTAAGGCACTTGTTGGCCAAGCCACAGAATCCAGGTTCTATGTCCCATGTAAAGCTAGATGCTCAGGGTGGCGCGTGTATCTGGCGTTCCTTTGCAGTGGCTAGAGGCCCTGGTGTGCCCATTCTCTCCTTCTCTCTCTATCTGCCTCTTTCTCTCTATCGCTCTCTCTCTTTCTCAAATAAATAAATAAAATATTTTAAAATGTTTAAGGGTTGAGAATGCAAACTCAAAAGAAGAATCAATTACAAAATTAATTTTAGGGAGAGTTATGATCGAGAGCAATAAAAACAGGAAAGCACCCAAGCCAAAAGAAACCCTCAGCCTGGGAAAGAGAGAAGAGGCTAAAAAGGGGGAGGAGTAAAGAAAGTGGATGACGGCAGTGACTCGGGCCCAGTGGTTTGTATGACTCAGGCATCCTCTTAGAATGAGCCTCATCACCGACTCAGCTGTGTAAGGAAGAGACCCGATCGGTTGCTGGGCTCAGTGCTCTGACTCAGGAAGGGCCAGCCCACACGTGGAAAACTGAGAAAGAAGCAAGAAGCTGCTTCTGGTGTTGTTGCTTGCAGCCATCTTGAGTGAGGCTGAATCAGGTGCAAGTTCTAATTCTGCCTGAGCAGGCAAGGCGGCACTACGTTTCCATAGAAACTAACTCACTGTCTACCTGGAGAAAAATATCTTGCTTCAAATCTACATCAGTTGGAGCGGACCCGGTAAGATGGCTCAGTGGTTAAAGGCACTCGCTTGCAAAACCTGCTGGCTCAGGTTCAATTCCCAAGCTACTCATGTAAACCAGACACAAAAGATGGTGAAGCCTCTGGCAAGAGGCAAAGTGAAGGGTCTTTGAAGAGGCAAAATGCCTTGGCATCCCCCTCCCCAACACACACATGCACACATGCATGCATGCATGTGCAAGCAAATAAATAAAATTTTTTAAAGTATAAAAGTAAAATACTCAAGTGTTAGTTAATTCCAATCTTTATTTCACTCTAAAATACAAATGAAACTTCCTTTTCTAATTCAGTGTCTCTGTATTTTTCTCTCTGCCTGCCTTCCCCCCGCCCCTGTGTCTTTATAGGGCTTGAAGATGTGAGATACCATGCAGATTTTAAAATATACACACACAGTCCTGGCCCCTCTTCTCTTCAGAGTGTGTACCCTGGCACCCCTTTCCTTGAGTGTGGGCTACACTTGGTGACTTGTTTCCAAGAAATAGAAGATGATAGAAATGATGGTATTTGAGCCTGGCGTGGTGGCCCACCCCTTTAATCCCAGCACTTGGGAGGCAGAGGTAGGAGGATCGCTGTGAGTTCGAGGCCACTCTGAAACTCTATAGTGAATTCCAGGTCAGTCTGAGCTAGAGTGAGACCCTACCTCGAAAAAAAGAAAGAAAGAAAAAAAAATGATGGTATTTGTCTTTTGAAACTATGTCACTAAAACATTGTGGCCTTTAATCCCAGCACTCGAGGCAGAGGTAGGAGGAACATTATGAGTTGGAAGCCAGCCTGAGACTACATAGTGAATTCTAGGTCTGCCTGGGCTAGAGGGAGACCTTACGTCACACAAAAAAGAAAGAAAGAAAGAAAGAAAGAAAGAAAGAAAGAAAGAAAGAAAGAAAGAAAGAGAGAAAGAAAGAGAGAAAGAAGAAAGAAAGAATAATGAAAGAAAGAAGAAAGAAAGAAAGAAAGAAGAAGAAGAAAGAAAGAAGGAAGAAAGAAGAAAAAAAGAAAGAAAGAAAGAAAGAAAGAAAGAAAGAAAGAAAGAAAGAAAGAAAGGAAGGAAGGAAGGAAGAAAGGGAGAAAGAGAAAGAAAGAAGAAAGAAAGAAAGGGAGAAAGAGAAAGAAAGAAGGAAGAAAGAAAGAAGAATGAAAGAAAGGAAGAAAGAAAGAAAGAAAGAAAGAAAGAAAGAAAGAAAGAAAGGAGAAAGAAAGAGAGAAAAGAAAACTGGACCTCCTCATTACTTCTCTTTTTCCCCTCTTCCTCCCTTTTCCTTGTGTTTCGCTGTCTCCTTGCTCCAGGATAAGCCAGCTCCCATGCCAAATTGTCAGGACTTCATCACAAAACCCTAAGGGAGAATCCTATTTCATTTCCTCAAATCCAGCACAGCTGTGGCTAGGATGCCCAGGTTGAAACTTCGAGCCTGCCAGTGTTTTCCACGGGATGTCGCGGGCCCTGGAAGTACTTGGTGCAAACATGGCTTCCTCAACCCGTCCTTGATTCATAGCTGGATCTGTGGAGTTGAGCATCCACGCTGTTGGGAAGCCTCTGGGCACTGTATTGTTTTAATATTTTTACATAGGTTATAATAGTTTTATATCTGTCTCTCCCAGCCCCCATTTCCCTGCGAGCACTCTGATTTTGAGAACTGTAGCTACTTTTAACTGAACTATGATATATATATATATATACAATAAAATAGATGCCTGTGTACATCTTTAGTGCTCTGGTCAGTAAATTTTGGCAACTCTATATAGCTATGAAATCACCACTCAAAACAAGATGTATATTTCTATCACCCCAGAAAATTCTGCGAGCCACTTTCCAGTCAAACCAACTCCCAGAAAAAAAAATGACTTCAGTTCCTATCATCATAGAGAATTTTGCCCAGAACTGTTGCCTTTTGAAACATTGAAGCTAAAAAAAAAATCAAATAAAAGTTGGTCATTTGAGAAGTATAAGCAAGCCATTTCTGTGAGCAGGGGAAAAGACTTATAGTCCAATTAAGGATCCAGGTCCGTTTTGTTTAATTTTTCTGGGATAACCAGCCTGATAGGTTTCTTGGAGATGGAAATGTAGATCTTTCCAAACTGATGGTGTGATTGGAGAGGTGACTGTGAAGAGGAGACTATGAAGAAATGGTAAAGGCTTCTGTGTGGGAGGCAGGGCTGTGGGGCTAATAGCCGCTGCAGGAAAAAAGAAATGTGTCAAGAATATTTGCCCCCATTGAGCCCTGTGCTCAGGATCCAGCCTGAGGTTAGGATCTGAAGGTCAAAGGCCAACGAGGATTTGTGACAGTCTTTGTGACTGAGATGAGGGTACCCAGCTCCCCCCACCCCACGGTGGTACTTAAAAATGGTATATATATATATATATATATATATATATATATATATATATATATATATATATATATATATATATATATGTATTCTCCCCCTCCACCACGTTCTCTAAGTAATGGGTTGCTGGCACACGGGGAAGATTTTGATATTTATATATTTACTTTGCATCTTCCACCTCATTGACAAACTGTGTTACTCATTCTTGGGCTTGAGAGATGGCTTAGCAGATAAAGGGCTTGCATGCAAAGCCTAAGGACCCAGGTTCAATTCCCTAGTACCCACATAAGCCAGATGCACAAGTTGGCTCATGAGTCTAGAGTTTGTTTGCAGTGGTTAAAGGCCCTAGTACAGCCATTCTCTCTCTCTCTCTCTCTCTCTCACACACACACACACACACACACACACACACACGAACAAATAAATAAAATTAAAAAATAAAACAAACTGTTATTAGTTCTAATAGCTTTGTAGTTAATTTACCGGGGTTTTCTAGATACATGACACCTTCTGACCAGATGACCACTTTATTTTTGCCTTTTTATGGTGAGGATTTTTGGCTTTTGTTTTCACTTTCCTACCTTATGCCTTGGGCAGTATTAAATTACTTTAAAGTTCTATAGAATGAAAATATTGATGTTGAATTTTTTTGACCAGATTAAAAAATCATGAGTTAAGGAAACCAGTAGTTTGTGCTAAGATAAGGGCTGGTGGTCATTTTGAATCAGCCCTGAGTTCCTTCACCACTTACTTAAAAAAAAAAGTGAGAAAAAGAAAATTAAGTATACATCTCAGATCATGATAGAATTATGATTGAAAAGTCAAGACAGGGTTGGAGAGATTGCTTAGCAGTTAAGGCACTTGCCTGCAAAGCCTAAGGACTCCTGTTCAAATTTTCCAAATCCCATGTAGCCAGATGCAACAGCAATGCAAGTGTGCAATGTGCATAAGAGGGACACACGTCTAGAGTTTGTTCACAGCAGCTGAAAGGCCCTGGCATGCCCATTCTCAATCTCTCTCTCTCTTTCTCTCTCTCTCTCTCTCCCAACAGATAAAAGATAAAAATAAAAGATAATTAAAAAGTCAAGACAGAGCTTAGTGGTTAAGGCACATGCCTGCAAAGCCAAAGGACCCAGGTTCAGTTCCCAAGACCCATGCAAGCCAGATGCACATGGTGGCAGATGCAATCTGGAGGTCATTTGTATGCCCATTCCCTCTTTCTCTTTCTCTCTCTTCTCTCAAATAAATAAATAAGTGAAAATATTTTAAGAAGTCAAGACATTAGTGAATAGTTCTGTAACTTTATTTCCAGTATATATCCATGATATAAACCTTAATATGTAAGCAGACAAAACATATTTTATACTTTGTGTTTTATATTTAAGCCTGTGGTCTGTTTTGAGTTGTGTGTGTGTGTGTGTGTGTATACTAGGGATTGAATCTAAGTCTTCCACACTAGGTAAGAGCTCTACCACTGAGCTACATCCCCTGCAAACAAGTTTTAACAATTATCACATGATTTTGATTGCTAGTATCAAAGGTCTACAAGCAGCCAATTTTTATCATTAGTATTTCAAAGTATTATTTATTGTTGTTCCCTTCACCCAACTCTAAATCACATCTCCTTTATACCATATATTTATACTTCCCTGCCTTACACTTTATTTATTTATTTACTTATTTATTTATTTATTTATTTATTTATTTATTTATTTATTTATAGAAATATCCCTTATGCCATGTACTCACAAACAACATATCATTTAGTTTTATCTGCCAATAAACTTACATAAATGTAACTCCATACAAAATTTCAAACTTCAAGCAGTAGATGCTTGTGGCTATTGTGTGTTCCTTTTTACAAAGATCTGTCATTTCATATCCATTACTTGTGCTCTGATATGTGGGTGTTTTCCAGTTTTACTATCACAAACAGTGCTGGTGTGATTCCTTACGAGGAATCGCTGGCTTTGGAATACACACATCTTAAGCATCACTAACTGAGGCCAACATTCTTTCCTAAAACGCTTGCAGCACCAAACCATCCCACCAGCAGAGGACAAGTGTCCCAGTGGCCCCAACCTTCTCAAGGACTTGATGCCATCAGATGCAAATGAGTGCCATGTTACAGCTGACGCACGCTTTTCCTTTGAAACACCCGGATGACTGATGAACTCGGCCGTCTTTCTCTTTTTTTGTATTGATCTTCTGAGAAAGAGACTGTTAAGTCTTTTGTGCTTCTTTTCTATTGGGCTTTTTTTCCCTTTGCCTAATTAGTACCTAGAGGAATATGTTTGTCTACTATGAGACCTTTTATCTTATACACTTGGCACATTGAATTCTTGGCACAGCCCTGGCCATTCGGTTGATCGCCACTCTTTTGTTATTATAAGCAATGCTATGATAAATAACCTTGAACAGACTCTTCGAGCATGTTAAGAAATGCCCTTCAAAGGAACTGCTGGGTTTTAGAATATGTGCATATGCAGTTTCCCCTAAAGACAGACAAATTGTTCTCCAGACTAGCAGTGCCAATTATGACCCTCCTGGAAACTGACGAAGCTTCCCATTCACTCTCCAGCACATTTGCCAGCACGTGATGTTGTCCACGAAACTTAAGATATACAGTATCCTGCCTCACTTGGTCTGTAAATAACCCTGGAAAGTAGGAAATTAAAAAGAACCAACATTTTTCTAGTACTTTACAATTTATAAAGCACTTTCATTTGCATTAGTTTCTACCTCATTTTGTGCCCAAATTCTGCCACTCATTCCCTTGTAAATCACACTCAGTCAAAACCTAGTGTATACACATTAAATCTACTCCATGTTCATTTTTTTAATCCCACACACTGCTTTATACTTGTAGGCAAATATTGTGCCTGGCACGACTTGAGCACCTGGAAAATAGTCCCCAAATCCTGTTTACTCATGAGCTGGTCTTTATCCTATACCTGGGGGTTGAGGTAGATGAAGTCAGAGATTATTTTCCGTCTCTGGAGTCTCTAAGACAGAGTATAATAGTTTATATTGGCCATCAACTTGACAGGATCTAGAATCGCCTATGAAGAATTATCTAGAATAGACTTCTGTGTCATTTTGATTCAGGTGTCCCCCATAAACATAGGTGTTCTGAATGCTCGGTCCCCAGTTGATGGCAATTTGGGAATTAACGCCTCCTGGACTCAGTGTATTGTTGGGGGCAGACTTACGGGTTTTACAGCTAATTTCCCCTTGCCAGTGTTTGGCACACTCTCCTGTTGCTGTTGTCCATCTGATGTTGGCCAGGGGGTAATGCCCACCCTCTGCTCATGCCATCATTTCCCCTGCCATCGTGGAGCTTGCCCTTGAGTCCATGAGCCAAAATAAACTTTTTTTTTTCCATAAGCTGCTCTTGGTTGAGTATTTTCTGCCAGCAATGCGAACCTGACTGCAACAGCTACCCTTTAGGCATGGCTGTGAGGGATTATATTAATTATGTTAATTGAGTTGGGAAGACCAACCTTAACCGTGGAGGGGGTCCTGAGACCCTGAGCTGGCAGAGTAGCATCACTTATCAGTGTCTGTCCTCAGCATGGACTGAATATGACCAGCTGCCTAAGGCTCCTGCTACCTAGATCACAACCTGGACCTTAACTGGGAACTATAAGTGGAAATAAACCCTCCCCACCTGAATGTGACTTTTGTTATGTATTTTGTCCCAGATACCATAAGGTAACCAATGCAACAGGCCTCACTACGCCATCCCTTCCCTCTACCTCCTCCCAAGGCATAGAATGTGATGGGAGGAGTTGCTTATCTAGGAAAAGCTTGGATGCTGGTTCACCGGGGATATTGAGAAGGTATCAAGCATCAAGCTTGCCAGGAACAGGTCAGTCAAGGAAACATTGCTTCAGACTTTTTTGGAGTATAACCAACCATTCCCCTTTTTTAGCTCCCTCAGCCAATGTCTGTTGAGAAGTTGGGGCTAAAGAGAGAGCCACAACGCCATAATCACTCTCCCATTCCTACCCATGGAACTGTTGATTTTTCTAGAGCTTTGTGACTGCATTCCTCGTGGTAGCAATCTGTCATCCGAATGATCTCATTTCAGCAGTAATCAATTACAATTCCATTCTTCAGCAAGGCATATGGCGTCCTCTTTCCATCCCCAGTGAATCCTGGCTGTTGTTGTAATGAATGCCAACTTCATCAATAACTTAGACAATACACCATGGTGTTCTCTTTATGTCATCATAATGCTTGATGCCATTGTGACTGATACTTTTTCTAGATCTGGCTTCCATTTTACTGATGAAATGCTTGTGCACGTCTGAATGGTATCTTCCGTATATCATTAACAATTGTCGAGTGTCTTTGTTGAGCTCTATTCACATAAATCTTTTGTTGGGGGTGGGTGTGATGGCACACACTTTTAATCCCAGCACTCAGGAAGCAGAGGTAGGAGGATCACTGTGAGTTCAAGACCAGCCTGAGACTACAAAGTGAGTTCCAGGTCAACCTGGGCTCGAGCGAGACCCTACCTCAAAAACAAAACAAAACAAAAAAAGAATCTATCATTGATCATGAGGACAACTTGGACTCAGAAAAGTGAAGTCATTTGGTCTGTGAAGTCACAGAGATGGAACCAGGATTTAACCCGGGACTTAGAACTCACCATGCACCCCTTCCTCTCCTGTGCCACACCACATGTTTGCTGCGCTTTTGTATAGTTCAAGTTCCAGGAATAAGAGTTCTTGAGTCTTTATTTAACCTTTCATATACCCACCCCTGCCCGAATTTGGATGCTATTACTTCATCAATGGCAGTTGGATACCCAGAGAGTGAACAATCAGGCCAGAATTTCATGTCACGTCCTATCACAGGAGTTGCCAAACTCTACACGTCATTACAGTTGAGGGTGGAGAACTCAGAAGCCAGCTACCTTCACTGACATTTTCTTGTTTTTCTTTTTTTTTTTCACTGACATCTTCATCTCCTTTCCCTGTATGATGGAATCAATATCTGTAAATCTGAGTCTGTAAATCTGCATTTCCTGCTTCGCAGCTTTAGACGGGTAGATTTCTGTCTTGGAATATCCTTAGGATCTATTGGGAATGGGTAAGGATATCCTACATTTCCAGCTTTCAGATTTCAAACTTCTAATGGGAATGTGGTTGCCAGAACAGCGTCAGAAGCTGACGGCATCATGACTCAGCTTCCACAATTCTTATGAAGCATCAAACCTTATGATAAATTATTGAAGGTAAGGAGTCCGATGATAGAGATACTTGGATGCCATAAACTTGTCATTCCAACAAGCATGCTTTTTAAAATTCACTCTTCCAGCATCCTATTTCCTTATAATTGCTGCCTCCACTACCAGTAAAGCAGCCCAATTCCTCCCCCACCATCAGCGTAGAAAACTTCTAACCCTAACCCAGAAGTCGAATCCCGGCGATGGAAACGATTCAGGCATCCACAACAGTCCCTTGTTACTGTGATTGTCTGCCCCCTGCTGCCATGGCAACATGCACATGCATGCATTCAACGCTCTCATTCATTCACCTAGCAAATGTTCGCCGAGGCCTTCCACTTTCAGTCACCTCTCCAAGTCCTGGGATACAATTATAGACACAAATCCCAGGATGCAGAGGTTACATTTCAACTAGAGGCAGCAGCCAACAGACAAAACATGTGCATGGAGTCGGATCTGCTGGCCAGTGGGCAATACCAAAGGGGCCAGAGAAAGACGGATCTGGGGAGTGGAAGTAGGGAAAAAACTTCCTGTTTAAAATAGGGGCTTGGGAGACCTCAGTGAACAGATAGCATGTGAACACAAAGGTGGGACAGAGGAAGTTGCCCACACAGCAGTAAAACAGGCTTGAGGAAGGGGAGGAGTTGGCTGGAGGAGAGGGTTGGTGCAGGAGCCTGAGGAGCAGCTGTGGGCAGCCTGGTTTGTCATTCTGACAATATTGTGTGTCTGCAATAAGCAAAATGAGACCACTTGTGGATAATGAGCAGAGCTGGTCAGATTCAGAATAATTTAGGAGCCAGTGGGATGGATCATAAAATGTGGGAGGAAGAGAGGGACAAAGGATGGTTTTAGGGTACAGTCCTTCCCTGTATAAACTTTTTAAAATAACATGCAAGAGGTCATTTTAACTTCAGCATCCATTGAATTTTGTGTCTTCTTAAAAACATTTTAAATTTATTTTATTTATTTGAGAGATAGAGAGAATGGGCACATACCAGGGCCTTCAACCACTGCAAATGAATTCCAGATACATGTGCCACCTTGTGAATCTGGTATATGTGTTGTAGACAATCAAACCTGGGGCCTTTCACTTCGCAGGCAAGTGCCATTAACCACTAAGTGATCTTTTCAGCCCTGTTTTTGTTTGTTTGTTTGTTTGTTTTGGTTTTTTGAGGTAGAGTCTCACTCTGGCCCAGGCTGACCTGGAATTTATTATGTAGTTTCATGATGACCTTGAACTAACTCATAGTGATCCTTCTACCTCTGCCTCACAAATGCCGGGATTGAAGGCATGTGCCACCACACCCGGCTTCTGTGTTGTGTGTGTGTGTGTGTGTGTGTGTGTGTGTGTATTTAAGCAAGGTCTCACTCTAGCCCAGGTTGGCCTCGAACTCATGGCTATTCTCCTACCTCAGCTTCTTCAGTTCTGGGATTACAGGAGTGCACCACTATGCCGGTTTATGCAGTACAAGTGGTGGAATCTAGGGCTTTGTTCAGAGCGTCCCCAGTCCCAATTGTATGTCATTTCATAAAACAAATTTGTAATAGGTTAATGTCATTTTTCTAAAATATTCATGCCGAAAGGTCTGGCAAGCTTATGGGTGAAAGTCTGAATCCAGCCCTATCAACAAACCCTTTGCCAGATTCCAAAGGGAAGCTCTGCTTAGCAAGTCATGGCATTTCCAAAGACCCAGCGTGCTTGGAGTGTGTTGGTCTAGAAGGCTGTTGTATGGTCAGTTCCAAAACAGTCCTACCAGCCTCTCAGGAGCTTTTCCACAGACCAGCCACTGTCCCTTGGGCCTGGCTGTGCAGGGATGCAGCCTGCTCTTCTGGGATGCACAGGGACCAGATCACCCGCTGTTCACCCTGTGTGGATAACCACCAGTTTTATTTATCTCTTCCCTGAGCTCCTTGACACCTGCTCTACTGTATTACATTCATCTGTGATCTTTGAATCAGGATGGAACATATTCTGTAACATTCTCTGAGACTCGCCCATGACTGAAGATGGTTTGTTCACTGCATTTTGTTTTGTTCTGTGTTTGGTTTTAGCATACTGGACCCAAATGAACACTTTCATTTTCACCATACAATAGTCCAGGAAGTCACTGGCCAATAAATGAAAGTGACATGTGATGTGAAGCCTGCCTCTCCTCCTTTGCCCGGGGTCAGCTTGTGGAAAGGCAGGGATGACATCTTCAATAATGTTGTATCAAATGTAGGACCCAGGTCCCGTCCCAGATGAACTGGACTGCGACGGTTCATCTTAATAGCGAACTTCACTGGATGAGAACCATCTAGGAGCTTAGTAAGGGTTACCTCTGAGTGTGTCTGTGAGGTATTTCCAGAAACAATTTAGATCGTGAGGGACATTTGAATGGCAGGGCTGCAACTTAAGTAGCCTTAAATATAGGTGTTTAAGAAATCTCTGTGGAGGGCTGGAGAAATGACTTAGTGGTTAAGGCATTTGCCTGCAAAGCCAAAGGACCCAGGTTCAATTCCCCAGGACCCACGTTAGCCAGAGGCACAAGGGGGCCCACACATCTAGAGTTTGTTTGCAGTGGCTGGAGGCTCTGGTGTGCCCATTCTCTCTCTCTCTCTCTCTCTCTCTCTCTCTCCCTCTTTCTCTGTCAAATAAGTAAATTTTTAAAAATCAGTAAATAAAATTTAAAAAGGAAGAAATAAAGAAAGAAATCTTTGTGGATATGAGTTCCATATGTAAGTACAGTCCCAGGAGAGGTACTGAAACATTGAAATAAGAGGTCCGACTCCTAGTCTATTATTCTTTTTAAATTTTTGTTTATTTATTGTTGAGAGACAGTGTGAGTGAAAGAGGCAGAATGGGTGAGCCAAGGCCTCCAGCCGAGGCAAACAAACTCCAGATGCATGCACCACCATGTGCATGGGGCTTACGTGGGTCCTGAGGAGTGGAACCTAGGTCCTGTGGCTTTGCAGGCAAGCGCCTCAACCACTAAGCCATCTCTCCAGCCTATAGTCTATTCTTCTTAAGGAGCCCCATAGTATAACCTGGAACACATGTGGCGGGGTAGTAAAAGGGCAGAAGGAAGCTGGGGCTTTGTAAGAGGAAGTCGGTCACTGGTGGAGGATGTCTTCGGGACTTTCTCTTGCCTGGCCTCTGCTTGAATTCCCTTTCTTTGCTTCCTGCTGCCATACTGGAAACTGCTCTGCTTGGCCCCATCCACCCTGACATGATGCATTCACGTCTCTGAGCCTATGAGCCAAACAGTATAATCCCTCCTCTTAAGTTTGTTTTGTTCCTCTAGATCATTCTGTCACCGTGCGGAGAAAATCAACTCATATAGATCCATTTCCCATGCCCCAACTGTAAAACAGAACCAAACCAGAAAACTTTGAATCATTCAACAAACTTTCAAGAAGCCAATTCTGACAAAAACATACATCATCGCATCCATCTCAAAGAAATTACTTGTGGATTTCTGTGAAAAGGCCAGAGTGATGGCTCTAGAAATTAGGTCAGTTAAAATGCAGGTTGCTATTTTAAACAAATTGCAATTAAAGCATACTGGTCTGTTGAAGAATTGACTTCAGGAAGCAATGCTCCCTGGCTCTTAGACACCCTGTGGTAAAATGGCTGTAAGATGACCCACATTGCTCTCAGGGGTCTCTTTCGCATTGACTTTCATTGTTAATAAACTAACAGGGAAGGTTCCTTCAACTGACATGATGTCTCGCATATGGGTTGGCAGGAACAACCCAAACGGATAGTCCAATTTGTTTTTATTTCTCCTTCTAATAACTCAGAAAAGAGGTCGTTGTAATTTGTGAAAGTCACTGAAAACTTTTGTGACCTTCGTTGTTCATAACATGGATAAGTAGCTCTTCAGGGCTGGCTGTTACTCTCCTGGGATTCACTCTGGGGCTCACATAACATCCATTGCTCTGGCTAACAAGGCCCATTCATCAGCCCTCATTCCTTTGGAGAATATGGGTCTGAGGGTCTACTGACCCCTGAAGTACAGAACACAGTCAGTGACATGTTTTATTAGTTGAATTCCTAACAAAGTTGGGTGTTCTAGGGTCTTCATTCATATTGTTCTCACAGTGTGCTATTTATTGATTTATTGATGTTATTTATTTATTTACTTGAGAAAGCGAGAGAGAAAGAGGCAGACAGGGAGAGAAAGACAGAATGGGCGTGCCAGGGCCTCCAACCAGTAAAAATGAACTCCAGATGCGTGTGCCCCCTTGTGCATCTGGCTTACATGGGTCCTGGAGAGTCAAACCAGGGTCCTTTGACTTTGTAGGCAAACACCTTAACCACTAAGCCATCTCTCCAGCCTGCAGTGTGCTATTTTTGATGCCCACCCTCTATGCACACACATTTTATTTTTTTATTTTATTTTATTTTATTTTATTTTATCTATTTTATTTTATTTTTTGAGTAGGACAATGACTGCAGGGGACAATCAGCCTGAACTTATGCCTTGAGTCTTTCTGAATCACCTCAACTGTCTGTATTTCTTTAGCACTGATGCCAACATTGAGTGAGTTTATGCAGATGAGGGGGTGTGGCATGGCAAGTGGCCCTGAGCAATCAGTGGTCAGTAAGACGTCGTCACTCGTCACAGCATCAGGTCAGAGTCCAGCACCACATGCTGGCTCCTCGGGCCTCAATCTCTTTGCCTGGTAAAGAGCTCCTCTGAGATTTCTATCAGTTGCTCTCTGGCAAAGTCTGTGGATTGGTCAGATTAAAGGAATAAACTCAAGGAGTAACTAGCACAGAATGGGTGGTTATAACTCAGTCCCTGAAGTTCAAGTTCTTTCTTCATGTTGATTGGCTGTGAGACAGAGCAGCAACCCCGCCCAGAGTGTTCCTCACCTGTTTTCAATGTAAAGAATCATCTCACTGGAACTTAAAAATGTCCTCATGCTGACCCTGCATGGGGAGTACAAGACTGTTCTCAGTTTTCAAAATGATGTAACTGGCTTGGCCAGCATCGCCCAGGTACTGAAGAGCCACGCTGGATTCCCTCAGCCTTTGCCCAATGTTGCTGCTCTGCCTTCTGCACCAGATGCTTCTTCCTGGGGTGTTTGGGGCTGACTCAGAGGCTTTCAACAGGGGCGGCTTCAGGTGCAACAACAAGGACAATGTCAAGACCACTTTAGGACAGATGGCTTTGCTCACGATGGTCAACATAGCAGGACAGTCGCTGAGAAGAAAGTCTTCTACCATAAGCCTTATCCATGAAATCGCCTCAGCATGCACAGAGGTGGTGCCAGCATTATGTCATCATGTCATTTTGCCATTTGATTGTGAAGGAACTGATTCCTAACAAGGCCAAGCAGGTTTGGCAGGCAGAATTGCCTACTTTCTCCAAACTCCTTCAGGGAACAGGAAAGAGGACTGACTACTCATTGTAGGAAATCTCAAAATAAAAGAACTGGGAAATAATCTAATTTCATTTATGAACACAAATGTAAAAATGATAAATATAAGGAAATTGCATTTGGCTGTATAATACACACACAATTAAAATATTCAAAGGCCTAGAAAGATTGCTCAGTGGTTAAAGGTACTTATTTGCAAACCCTAATGGCCTGGGTTTGATTCTCCAATACTCACATAAAGCCAGCTGCACAAAGTGGCACATGCATCCAAAGTTTATTTGTAGCAGCAAGAGGTCTTGGGGTTCTCTCTCTCTCTCTCTCTCTTTCATAAATAAAAATGTTTTTTTAAAAAAAATTCACTGCTGTTGGGCTGGAGAGATGGCTTAGCAGTTAAGGCACCTGCCTCCTAAGCCTAAGAACCTGGTTCCAATCTCCAGGTCCCACGTTTAGCCAGATGCAAAGTGACACAAGGGTGCAATGCCGCACTTGCCCACAAGGGGAGCACACATCTGGATTTCATTCACAGCAGCTGAGAGACTGCTGGCGCGCCCATCTCTATCTGTCTCCCTCTCCTTCTCTGTTTGTCTCTCTCTGTGTGTCTCACTGCTGTTCCCACAATGCATAAACCACAACCCCATAGGGAATACCTGCAACCCCACTGAAGAAGGTCCCCAATGGAATGGAGGCAGGGATGAAGGAAAAGAGGGTACCAACACATGATATATCCATATGAAATATGTTGTTAAAAAAAGAAGAAAAAAAAGAAAAAGAAAAAAATAAGCCAACAAGGTTTATCCTGGGAGTGCGAGGGTAGTTCACCATTAGAGTATCCAAAATCTACTACAGCAACAGACTTAAAGAGAAAACACTAGGGTCATTCCGGTGATATTGGGCTGTGTAACCTCCAAAATATAAGACCTCATCATGATCCCTAAATGTGTGGATGTTCCCTGACTTGGAAAAGGTGTCACTGGGCATAACTAAGGATCTATGTTGAGATGAGTGAGTTGTCTTGGACTATCTCGATGGGCTGTAAACGCAGTGACACTCATCCTCAGTCCTTACAAGAGCCATATGCAGAAGACAGAGCAGAAGAGCTGATATGAAAACAGGTTCAGAGAAGAGACTGGAGTGATGCAGCTGCAGGCCCAGGAACTTCCTGAATCCCAGCAGGCTTCAGAAGCTGAGAGAAGCTTCCGGAGGAGCCAACTCTATTGACCCCTTGATTTCAGACGTCTGGCCTCCCAAACTGAGAGAGAAGAAACTTGTATCATTTTCACTTATTCAGTTTGTAGTCATTTATTACAGAAGCCACACACAGCTAATATGCCAACAAATAAAACACAATCCTCATGAAGCTTAGCATTCATTCATACAAAATAACTTCTAATAAGCTACAGATAGAAGAGATTGGAAAGAGACACTTGATATTTGTAACACACAGGTTCAGCAAAATATTTAATATTCAAAATGAGGGAAGATTTTTAAATCATCAAGAAGAAGATAAACATTCTGATGGAAGACTGAGCATTTCATATGAACAGACAACTCACAGAAGAGGAAATTTGCTCAGTCTAGCTTGTAAACAAAGAAAAGCCAATTAAGCAATGATTGAGAGCTTATTTCATACTCATCAGCTTGGCTGGAAGTTCAATATAAAAAATATCAAGTTGAGGGGCTGGAGAGATTGCTTAGTGGTTTGGGCACTTGCCTGAAAGGGCAAAGGACCCAGGTTCAATCCCCCAGTACCCACGTAAACCAGAGGCACAAGATGGTGCATGCATCTGGAGTTCATTTGCAGTGGCTGGAGGCCCTGGCATGCCCATTCTCTCCCTCTCTCTCTCTCTCTCTCTCTCTCTCTCTCTCTCTGCCTCTCTCTCTCACACACACACATAAATAAGCACACATTTTTAAAAAGAAAATATCAAGTTAATTTATACACACAACATGTAAGTAAAGAGATTATCAGGAGAAAGATGGGATCTAAAGAGAAGGCAAGGGAAAAAGAGTAATGGGGGCAGAAAGACAAAATATTCAAAATTTTATATCATTTGCAGAATCTAGATTTCGCTACATACACACATTTAACATGAAAAAGGGGGACTGTTTGGGGGAAGGAAGAGACCAATGAAAACGGGTGAGGGGAGTATGGGAGGAACCAAATATGAGCAAAATACAATGATATGTATACACATATATTTTTATGCATGGACACATATATATGAATAAAAGTGTCATAATGAAACCCATTCTTTTGCACACTCACTAAAACCTAATGATAGGGCTAGAGAGATGGCTTAGCAGTTAATAAATAAACAAAAATATTTTTTAAAAGACATCAAGCTGCAACTTGAGCCCCAAAGTTTCAAGTCTGGCCACAAAGTTCACCACATGTCCATCCCTTTCAGTGGTCTATGAATTAAATCCCAGGCAATTTAACCTAATCTCTTTCATCGTATACCCACACAGAACTCTGAACAAAATTTAACCTAAGTGCTCATTTCACTTTAAAATTTTATTTGCCATTTATAGTATTTAATTATATTCTGAGATTTATAAGCTCTTAATATGACAGATTTCACATTAGTAACAGAGGTCTTCACATAAACTTGAAGAGGCAATAAAAAGTTTAGAGGAGTAATAGCTACTACATATGACGTTATGAGAGCATCTTGGTCATTTAAAATATTGAAGGAAATAAAATTAAAATCAATATCATCTTAAGACATACGGCTGGATCAGCTGAATACAAATTAGAGACTGCTTTTAATTAAACAATTAGTATATAGTGATGGATTTGTTTCACCTTAAAAGAAACACAGATGGCTTCAGTTTGCATTGAAACAGCATTGACTACAACTATGGCCTTTTTTTATTGAGAGGAGAACTTAGAGAAGGGCACAGATCCAACCCTAGAGTTCTCTAAAGAAATAAGCAGGAGATGTAAAGCATATTACCTACACAAGAAGGGAGGTGTGACTCATTTGAATCCATTAATTCCTTAATTAAAATGTAGCATAGTTTTTAAAATATTGTTTTCATGTTTTGTTTTTTTTTTGTCAACATGCTTTCAGCTCAAGTTCACAAATGATAAGAAACGTCTCTTAAGAGAAACATTGCTTTAGGTTCTCTGGAAGTAAAAAGACTTCCCTTTGGTGTGACCACAAAAGCCCAGGATCTCCACTCCACTGGGGGTCTTCCCTGTGCCGAAGAAGCTCGAAGAGTCACATAGTGAGAGTGGATGAAATGTGTGTGTGTGGAGGCAGAGCCCGGAGAACATAGTGCATTGTCGTTAAGACAGAAAAGCGAAAAATGGAGAAATGCGTTTGGAGATGGGCATTTTAAAGTTGGACTGATTAAAAGCAGAGCTAGCCCCAGCAGTTATAAGGTGCCTGGCATGGCTGAGCTGGAACCAACCTCATGACTCATACAACACAAATCCTCTGTCTGGCACTTCCCTAGATCAGAAATCCACTGTGGTTCAGGGCTGAAATGGGCATAGGCCTGGTTCCTGCCACGGGCACCAAAGAGACCCTGTTCTGTGGCCTTTCCTAGCTCCCAGACCTGTCTCTGTGCCTTGTGGCTTTTCTTCTGTCCTCAGAGTCAGCCATAAATGGTCAATCCCTGCCTCGGGTCATATCCCTCCAACCTCCCTTGCTGACTCCCTCCTCCGCTTTTAATAAAGGAAACGTGTGGTCATTAGGTCTAACCAGATAACCAGGGATATCTCCTGTCTTAAAATCAACTAGAAAACTTGATTCCACTTTCTGCCCAATTTACTCCCGGCTGTGAATTGTAATGCACGCATGGGTCCCAAGGAGTAGGACATGGATATCTTGGGTGACAACATCTTCTGCCTACCGTGTGGAGGTTGTTAGACAAGTCCAACCCAAAGTAGCTCCAGCAAGCAGGAATCTTATGGAAAGACACCACGTTATTACGGTATTTTCAGGGAGCTCCCACATGGGACCAGAGTCAATCCAGAAGTTGCGTCTTTCTCATTCTCCCATCAGCAGGCCCTGTGTCCCGTTGAAGACTGGCTTCCTGTACCCTCTATCCAGATATAAAGACATGGTTTCCCTCAGGCCTTACAGTAATCCACCTTACATTCTACACAGCAACAAGTGGGGGGTTGCTTCCCTTCAACCTCTTCCAGAACCAAGTCATCCAGAAAGACATGCTTGAAGCCGGGCGTGGTGGTGCACGCCTTTAATCCCAGCACTTGGGAAGCAGAGGTAGGAGGATCGCCGTGAGTTCAAGGCCACCCTGAGACTACATAGTGAATTCCAGGTCAGCCTGAACTAGAGTGAAACCCTACCTTGAAAAACCAAAGAAAGAAAGAAAGAAAGAAAGAAAGAAAGGAAGGAAGGAAGGAAGGAAGGAAGGAAGGAAGGAAGGAAGGAAGGAAAGAAAGAAAGACATGCTTGGTGCATCTTGACCTAAGTCCTGCATCTTCTTGGAGGGGGATTCAAAAAGGGTGGAAATAAAGTGAGGGGTGGAGGGTGGCCTGAGCAGTTCCCCAAAAGATGAAGAAGTGGGAAGCAAGTAGATAAACGCATGGACATATACAAGGGTGTACACAGAGTATGAAACATCATGGACGTATACAAGGGTGTACACAGAGTATGGAACATCATGGACGTATACAAGGGTATACACAGAGTATGGAACATCACAGACGTATACAAGGGTGTACACAGAGTATGGAACATCACGGACGTATACAAGGGTGTACACAGAGTATGGAACATCACAGACGTATACAAGGGTGTACACGGAGTAGGAACATCACGGACGTGTACAAGGGTGTACACAGAGTATGGAACATCATGGACGTATACAAGGGTGTACACGGAGTATGGAACATTGCGAACATGTACAAGGGTGTACACGGAGTACGGAACATCACGGACTTATACAAGGGTGTACACAGGTATGAAACATCTTGCAGTGATTAAGGGTCACAAAGACCAGAGGTAGATACAGGAATTGCCAGACTTTGCCATGATGGATGTGTGGGTCTTAACAGCTTGCACAAAGTATTGTGGGGAGTCAGTGAGATGAAAATGCAAGGTTGGTAGAGGGAGTAACCAAAAAGGAAGGATGAGAAACAGACTGTGACGGGTCTTCAACAATAAGTTCGGGTGTTTGTTAAAACAGGAGACTAACTGTAGACCTACCTTGCATTTTGTTGATTCATTTGAGAAAGAAAACCTGGGCGGGGTGGGGGGCTCACCAGGGTTTTCTTTGTGTCGCTGTAAATGAACTTCAGATGCATGTGCCACTTTGTATATCTGACTTTACATAGGAACTGGGGGAATCAAACCTGGGCCAGCAAGTTTTGCAAGAATGCACCTTTAACCACTGAACCATCTTTCTAGCCCCCAGCTTGTGTTTTTGAAATATCACCGCAGACATTCAAGCAGGGAAGTGACTATTACCAGGCAAGACAAGACTTGGTACAGTGACACAAGTTAAGAAGCCAAAACCGTGGTAAAAACAAACAAACAAACAAACAAACAAAAACCCAGTGGTGGAACCAAATATGGGATTGGGATAGGAAAGGATTTGTCACAAATCAGCTGGGTTAGGGTTGTTTTCCCCTACCTGGACAGAAAATGTGACAAATGCTGGTCTCTCGGCTTTTGTGTCCTTCAATGTCTGACAGCAGCATGGGGGTGGCAGGCAGGTGGAGTTAATGGCAGGTTCATGCTCTCATGTAATGGGCCTCGTGTAGGCCTCAGGTATTGGGACCCTTGGCCCTTGGCAGTGGTCATCATTGTAGCTCTTGACCTCAGTTCTGTAATCCTTGATTCAGAATATATAGCTCTGTGGAACTTTTCTGGTGACCAGAACCTATAGCTTCTCCTCTCTGGCTACATACAGACTTTTGTTGTTGTTGTTGTTTGTTTGTTTGTTGGAGAGAGAGAGGGAGAGAGAAGGACAGAGAGAATGGGTGTGCCAGCAGCCTCTTAGCCACTGTGAATGAACTCCAGATACATGTGCCCCCTTGTGGGCAAGTGAAGCATTGCACCCTTGCATCACTTTGCGTCTGGCTAAATATGGGACCTGGAGAATCGAACGGGCATCTTAGGCTTAGGAGGCAGGTGCCTTAAACCCTAAGCCATCTCTCCAGCCCTACATACAGATTTTTATCAGTGTGTGTGTGTGTGTGTGTGTGTGTGTGTGTGTACATGTATGCCTGCGCTGGCTTTTCCTAAACTGTTCAGTTGCTTCAACAGTCAGGAAGCTGCCTGCCTGACCCCTTCCACAATTCAGGGTCTGCTTCTGGGATGATGTGGGGTATCTGCCCGCCTCTGTCAAGATTGCAGGGGTGGGGGAGAGAGAGATTGCCTGTCAATCGATGAGATCCCAGCAGGCAAATGGTTGGTATCTCTAACAAATGGTTTGGATGGACAGTGGCCCAGCCATCCCTTTCTCAATCTTCAGTCCCCAAACAGTGGTTCAGACGCTCAGCCCTAGGAAGCTGGACTTGGGGTTTAGAAACCCAGTAAGACAGAGGGTTGGCTATCAGGGAGCCCAGCACAGAGGGCTGAGCACAAGCCCCTGGGACTTCTTCAGCTGTCCAGCAAAAATGAAGGATATTCTGCATTCAAAGCTGGTGCCTGAGGCTGGGAAACTCAAGCTGGGCTGTTCTGGGTCCATGGGTGGTGAGAGGCAGTACTAAGTCATACATCCCATCTGATTCACAATCTTCAGCTGTCCAGACACAGCTGCCACTGGCATCTTCATCCTTGCTGCAAAAACTGCCTCCACCTCTCTCTGTGGTTCTTCTCATTACCAGCTCAGCTCGTATTACTGAAAAGTAAACAAAAAAAGACAAAAAAAAAAACCCTACGTTTTTGACCCGGATTGTTGCAAGGCAACACAGGAGATTGTCACCCAGGCAACTTGTCTCCATGAGTCTCGACAGCCTGTGTATATAGCCTCAGAAGGGACGCTTGGACCAATCACAGCCTTGCATCTTGGCACCAGTCACAATAGTGCCTCTACCAGGGGACATGCTCTCTCTGTGGTGAAGGTGTAAGTGGTTCATTGAGGCTTCTGATAGCCAAACTTCTGTAGCAAACTATTCTGAACAATCCTGTCTCAGGCCATGCCTCCGGGAGCCAGGGCAGTCAGCCATATTCTTTGCATCATTGTCTCAGCTGTCCATGGAGCGTTGAAGATGGCTGGGGCTAGATTAGAGTCAGCCACTGGTTGTTCGACTCATGGTCCTTTTGTTCAAAACAGCTTGGGCAGCAAGAACATTTGATAGCTACATCATTGCTTATTTATAGGGAAAGATGAACGGCAAAAGGAGTGTTTACAATGTGAAGAACTTCTCATTAACATGAATAGTGATTTGATGGGCCTTGGCCATTAAAAAGGATTTAAACAGTGCATAACACCTGCCCAATGCACAGAGAGTAGAGGGCTTTGCTCATGTGTCTCACAAGTGGTGCCTTCAGACCACAGTCTCAGAAGACAGAGCAAAACTGTGCTGACTAAGGAGAAGAAGCAAGTATGTCTATGAGGTGCCAGGTGGTGACCCTGTAGGGACATCCTACTGATTGGGAAGGAATTAACCTGAAACTGAACTTGGTGATTGACATTCTTTTCCAGAGATATGCTCGTCAATGTTTACTGCCCAGAGGTGAGGAATAGCCCAGATCTATACAGTGTACCAATATCTATGGTGTAAATATTCTTACCTTGGCCAGTTTCAAATGATTAATGTAATGCTATTAAATGCAAATTTGGGGCACCAGCCAGCAGATACTAGATCCAGCACAGGCCTGGCTTTTCTTTTTAAATTTTCATTTATTTATTTGAGAGAGAGAGAGAGAGAGAAGCAGATAGAGTGATAGAAAATGGGTGGTCCAGGGCTTCCAGCTCCTGCAAGCACACTCCAGAGCCATGCGCCCCCTTGTGCATCTGGCTTACACAGGTCCTGAGGAATCGAACCTGGGTCCTTTTGCTTTGCAGGTAAGCCCCTGGCTTTTCATTCCACATGGTGACACGCCTTGAGAATTGCTGTGTGTCAGCCAACCAGGCTTCTGCTGGGAACTGTGAGAGGATCTGTATCCTCGTGGGCTTTCCCTGCCTGACTTTCTTCATCTCCTCAGTGAGTGAGCATCCAGCCACACACAAAGGAAAGGAGGAAACACAAGAGAATTGTTAAATGCTTGGCTGAACACTCACAAGAGCAGCTAGTCAACAGGTGATCACGGCCGTAGTACATAGAGGGAGGCCAGTGTAGGACAGTGCATCTAATGAGGACCCGGTAGTCAAACTACCTGGGGTTCTATCCTGTTCCTTCTCTTAACCAGCCCATTGACTTGTGCCCAGTTACTTAGGCACTAAGGGTCTCTGATCACGATCTGTAAAATGGGAATTTCCTAAGAGGCTTATATGTTTGTGTGGGCCACAGGATGGACGTTTCCTAAAAGTCACCAATGAAGCAATCCATCATGAGGGACACCACAAACATGCTGATCTCCAGAAATCAAAAGCAAATTTCTCTTCAAAAAACTTAAATGGCAACTAATGTGTTTCCCCGACTTTTATAAAAAAAAAAAAAAAATGTCAGCCTTGTAAATATTTATGATCCTAGGCAGACGTTCATATTTGAACATCAATTGTTTGAAGCTGATTCAAATGCTCTTTGACAGAAATCATGTATCCTCCATATTCCCTGTACACAATGCTTAGAAAACACGCCTGTATAATGTTTTCCAGGATAAGGTCAGAAAGTCTTGGAGCTTGGACAAGCTCGCCTAGAAGTTCATTATTCTGGCCAGGGTATTCATAAAGGTTAGGAGCAAAGAAGTCTCACTGCCAGGAGGCCACGGTATCTCTTCCCATTGGTAATTAAATGTTACTGGTGTCAATGTTTTCTCTTCTCAGATGAAATCCCTGGTAAGATACAACAGGGGCAAAAGAAAAAGGGCAAGGAAGTTATCATGACAACAACAGGTATTTATTATGGCTGTTCTGGAAAGGGAAGAATATGCTTCTATTAAGTCCCTGGACTTTTGCTGGCAACTGTGACTTTAAACTCATCATCTGGGTTCTTTCTTAATTAAAAAAAAAAAAGAAAGAAAGAAAATTGAAAACCACATCAACATTAAGCATTGTTAATATGCTTCTAGTCACTCATTTAAAATGAAACTATTAATGAACTTCTGATGTGCAGTGAACTCTGAATTCTGAAATGCAGTTCATATGAACTTGACAGTGGGTATCTAAGAATGACAGGGGAAAATAGATACATTTTTCTTAACTGACCAAGAATAAGCCCAAACTTTTTCTGCAACCATGGGCCTCAAGAGTCATACTTCACCAATGCTCTGCCTAGAACAAAAATGTCTGGGCATTATTTAAATGTATTTAAACCAATTTAAATAATTTAATTTTTTGTCTATTCCTCTTTCTACTTTACTAGAAAAGCAAGAGCAAAAGAGTGCATGACAAGGCTTTAGAAATAAATCAGTAAGTCCATTCATGGATCACCCAGGTTGTATAAAGTGGACAAAGTCTGCAATTTAAGCTGACTGTGGTGATGCAGGCCATATTCCCATGATGTGCAGGCAGAGGCTTCCTCAAGTTCAAGGCCAGCCCAGAACTACATAGAAAGACCTCAAAGAACAACAAGAGAACAAATTGAAAGCAGCTACCAGGATAGTTGAAGTATGATGGGCCAAGAGCAAGTCTTCCTTTTCAAGAATGTCTAATTATATGTCCATTATGGGAATCAGTGTGAAGCTTTCTCAAGAAAATTAAAATAAAACTCCATTATAACCACAAAAAAAAAAAAAAAAAGAATGTCTAATTATATGTCCATTATGGGAATCCGTGTGAAGCTTTCTCAAGAAAAGTAAAATAAAACTCCATTATAACCACAGCTATATCTCTACTGCATGCATACACCTGGAGATATTGACATATCCATGTTTATTGCTGCATTAGTTACAATACACAGTAAAAAGAAGTGGAACAAGCTGAGATGTTCACCAACAGAAGAATGAAAGATAATGAAAATGTGATGTGCATGTACACAAGGGAAATTTACATTGTCGTAGAGAAAAATAAAATTCTAAAACTTGCAGGAAAATTGATAGATCTACAAAGTATTATATTAAGTAGGGTGACCCAGATGCAGATAAAAATCGCATGTTCTCTCTCATATGCAGAGGCTAACTTTTCACAACGTTTGTCTGTATGTAAGGGGGGTTACAGTAAGTGTAGGCTATGAAACTAGATAGGAGAACAGGCCAGAGGAACAAGGGAAGGATAACAAGTGGTGTGAGGAAAGGTGAAGGTGTGGACGGTGGCAAAGGGATGCATTTAACATGAAAGTAGAAAGAAGGCTACAGGGGTAGGGGGCACCAGGCGGGAAAGAAGATGGGAGGAAAGAGGGAAAGAAGTAAAACAACAAAAACAAACTTTGATTGGAAAAAAATGCCATAATGAAATCTAATTCTTGGTATGTTAATGAAATATTAAAATCAAAGTTTTAAAAACTCAAAAGAGGTTGATGGATATGTGAACACTCCAGAAACTTGAAACGTTTGGCTTTTGAATCTTAGCATGAAAGAGAAATACCTTACCTGACTTCCCAGGTCTTAAGTGACAATAAGGGGCTCAGTTATTTTTGAGCATTGTAATGGTTTAATATGGCACCATGTGACAATGGCAGCAAGAGTCACAAACCTGGCTGCTGGGGCCTTGGCCTGTCCAGGATGAGAAAGCCAGGCGATAGCTCTCCCAACCTGCCTTGCAGCTATGACCCTGTGATCCAAATTTGTCCAATTCTGAGGGATTTGAGGGACAGTGTGAGGGAGGGTGAGAGGTGAGAAGGAAACAGTGGCTCCATCTTCTCTGGGTCCAGCTGTGAAACAGGGTTGCATCTACCACGAGGAAGCCACATTAGCCCCTGATGACTGCAGCTGCCTGAGCACTTGGAAGCACCACTAGGCCACTGGGTTAGCTCTTGGCAGGAAACACACACACACACATGCACACGCACATGCACAAGCACAAATATCTCCCTTCTTGGACTTCTGTGTGAGTACTGGGAAATGAGGGTCCTTTCTTGAAGTCATTGTAGTTGAGGTATTGTTATTTTTTTCTTGCAGTTAATAGCACTTAGTTTAGGGCTGGAGAGATGGCTCAGCAGTTAAGGCAGCTATCTGCAAAGCCAAAGGACCTAGGTTTGATTCCCCAGGACCCACATAGGCCAGATGCACAAGATGGCACATGCGTCTGAAGTTCGTTTGCAGCAGCTGGAGGCCCTGGCGTGCCCATTATCTCTCTTTCTCTTTCTCTCTCTCTTTCTTTCTCCCTCCTTCTTTCCCTCTCTCTCTCCCTCAAATAAATAAATAAAAATAAAATATTTTTTAAAGTACATAGTTTATGATCAAAGCTCCCCCCTCGACCCCTAGCCAAGAAAAAAAAATCCTAAGAAGGTGACAATCAATTGCAATGATCTGACAAAGAGTGCTACTTTGCAGAGATTACAGAGCATTTCAGGCAGGTGTCATAACAAGTACCAAAAGTGGAGCCCGGAGAAAGTTTAGGAAATCCCACTGGAGATAAGGTTAGACCCCCAGTGTGACTGGCTACAGTGAGTCCCAGCAGAGATCTCTGGAAAGTCTGCAGAGCTCTTTGTGGTGTCAGTCCTAGTTTGGTATCTGATCCCTGAAAAACACACTGATTTAAACTTGACTTATATTTCTGTAGGTGGAAAGTGGCTGGGGAGGCATAAAGGGAAGTGGGAAGGCTCCTGAGGAGGCCTGCACTGACCCAGGAGCGAGAACACAGCACTCAGGACCGCGGTGGTCACTATGGGGACAGTGAGAAGTGTGACTTTCAGATATATTTGTATCTCCTAGGAAGGAATCTCTGTCCAAGTGTTACCACACAGTTCCTGTGGATATGATCTTTACCTAAAAATAGAGTGGCTGCTGATGTAACCAAGAAAAGCTGACGTCATACTAAATAGGGGGTCCCTAAACCCAATGACTCGTGCCCACACAAGGAGAGAGAGATGTGAGGACACGGTCAAGAAGAGAGACTAAAGGGGCTGGATAAATGGTGTAGCGATTAGGGTGCTTGTGCCTGCAAAGCCAAAGGACCCAGGTTCCATTCCCTGGGACCCACGTAAAGTCAGACACACAAGATAGCACATGTATCTGGAGTGGTTTGCAATGGCTGGAGGCCCTGGCGAGCCCATTCTCTCTCTTTCTCTCTCTCCCTGCCTATTCCTGTATCTCTCTCTCAAATAAATAAGTAAATAAAATATTTTTTTAAGAAAAGAGACTGAAGTGAGTGAGGTGGCTGACTCCCAGGAACACCATGATGGCCAGCACCCCAAGAAAGCATCTCCCCAGGGCCTCAGAAAGTCATGGCCCTGCTAACTCCTTGATTTCAGACCTCATGCCATTAGAAGAGCAAGAGTAAATTGCTACTGATGTAAGTCACCCTGCGTGGAGTGATTTGTCCCCACCGCCCTAGGAAATGAGAGGACAGAATGACAGGAGGTGTTAGGGGCATCTGCAGTGAAGGCAGCACATAGTTACTGATGGAAGCCATGAATCACTTACCCTTCTGAGGCAGTGCCCGCCATACACACAGCCATCACCAGCACTGGGGACAGTGATTGTGTGGGCAAGTGGACTGCACACGGCCAGGTGGGTCTCATAGTGCTTTTACCCTTGCCCCAGGCATCACCTCGCTGCCAGCTGGCTGCAACCAGCTACCCCCACACACACATGTCTGCCACTAGAGTTCTAGTAAACCCACACCATGACACGCAGAACCTCAACAGCGCTTCCTGAAAAGACCCTTCTTCTGAGTCAGAAGCCACTGCACTCATTTCAGTAGCAAACTGCAAATCTGTTTTAAGGTGACCAGACGGCCAATGTGAGCTTTTCGTTGAATTGTAAAACAACTCCACTCTCTGAAAATGTCCTAGGTCTTCTGGAGAGTCACCCAAAGGAAAGAGCCCTCAAGGTGGGAGCCCGCAGTTCTCCCTGGAAGTCCTCTGGGTCTCCCTCTGCTCAGACAGTGGTAAACTTCTTCAGGACAAGGACCTGTCTAGCTTAAATTTGGTCTGTGCCAGGACAGTTATTTATTCAATTAATATTTATGAAGCACACTTTCCTAAACCCTGGACATCTTTAATAAATATTTGCTAAATGGAATTGAAGATATTCTAGTCCCTGGTAGAAATAAAATAAGTCAAACAAAGGAAAGAAGGAGCAAAGGAAAGGAGAAAAGGAAGGAGGGAGGAAAGAAGGAAGGAGGGAGGAAAGAAGGAAGGACTTGCTCATATATTAAAAATAAGAAAAAAGCATTAGTAACAAAGGAAAAGACTGCAGCATGTGCATGTCTGAAGAAGGCTGAGGCACAGCTTGGGAAGAGAGAAGTTCACCTCACAAGATGCACTGGGCAGGCCTGGGGATCTCAAAGTCTCATCCCAATCCAGTCTATGCTATACCACTGAGGGGGTGCAGGGCATACAGATCAGGCATGCAAGAAAATAGACAGGAGTCAGAGTGGCAAAGTGACAGCTTGGACCAACTCAGGGGCCACACAGCCATGTGCTGTTGTAATCCTTCATCATTCTTCCCAGCACCCTAAACTTTCCCTTCCAAACACTCAGCCCACGTGGGACATGCGTGTTTGTTGGATTGCTTGTTTGCTATCTGTCTGCACTAGTCTAGTTGAAGGCTGCTACTTTGTGATCATTTGCTCTCTGCATCCAGAGAGAGAGAGAGAATGGGTGCACCAGTGCCTCCAGCCACTGCAAACTCCAGATGCATGCGCCCCCTTGTGCATCTGGCTTATATGAGTCCTGGAGAGTCGAAGCAAGATCCTTTGGCTTTGTAGGCAAATGCCTTAACTGCTAAGTCATCTCCCCAGCCCCTCAAATGAATACTTTTTAAAAATCTGTCTGGACCACATAGTTTGCCCCCTAAAATATATATTGTTATTACTTATCAGCAGCATTTTTTTTCTACGTTTTGTCAGAATTTGAAACAGGCCTGTCAATAGCTTCTGAAATGCTCAAGAGGAAACTGTTCAAACGTAGAGATCCTAAAGGCCTCTGGATTAGTCTGTCCTGAGAACTCAAAGGGAATTCATTCTAAAGGTAATAAGAATGGCCAAATACAGTAGCATAAGCCAGTAAGCTAGAAAGGGGATAGAAAGGGGATACAAATGGAGGGAGGGGAGACTTAATAGGATGGTATTTTATATATATGTAAGTAGAAGAACAGATTAATGGGGGTGAAAAGGCCTAAGTGAGGCCAGGTGTGGTGGTGCACGCCTTTAATCCTAGCACTCGGTAGGCAGAGACAGGAGGATTGCTGTGACTTGAAGGCCATCCTGAGATTACATAGTTAATTCCAGATCAGCCTGAGCCAGAGTGAGACACTACCTCAAAAAAAAAAAAAGAAAAGAAAAGAAAAGAAAAGAAAAGAAAGAAAGAAAGAAAGAAAGAAAGAAAGAAAGAAAAAAGACGGCCTAACTGAGGTCAGGGGAAGAGATTGAGAAACTGGACAATGGAACGCTCAGAAGCCATAGATTGTTCCTAGAAAATTTTCTGTGCCAGAGATGGGATACCTTCCAGTGAGTTGTTGGCCGGGGAGGTCACAGATAACCCCAAAACATTATAGGCCATTGCCAAGACCCTTGGTTTCCCATGAGGAATAGATGGTAAGACCCTATTGCTGAAGACTCCACATACTTGGGCTGCAAAGTCACTGAGAAATCCTGCTGGAGCTGAGCTGAAAGCCTCCTTCATGTGGACCAGCTGACAGAAAGCTGGAAAAAGCTACACTTCATGCAGTTCAATGGGAGAGAGAAAACACCAGTGAAGGTACTAAACAGTGAACACTGAAAGATTTAAATTTGGCCAGGCAGGCCAAATGAGCCAATGGGTGCAATAGTATCATGTCTGTTATGAGGGAGACCAACCACTCTCTGATTGGACTGGAGGCCCACTCCATGGGAGGGAATACATCCCTGATACTGAAAACCTATAACAGGGGTAGTCATGAGCCCTAGGGGTGTGATGTCTGCTGGTGTCTGGCTAAATGTATATACTGTGCTCACCAAACTGCCCAGTAAGCACTTGACTTAATGTACATACCCATTTATTAATGCTTCTCTCACTTTTGGTTAGAGAAGCTTCTCTTTTCAGATGGTGGTGACCTTGGGATGACTCAGAAGGCACCATGGTGCTGAGAAGAAGGGACAGAGGAGTGCTCAGCACTGAAATATCACTATCTCATCTTCCAAGATTCAGGGTCCATTGCAGAAGATGTGGTGGAAAGAATGTAAAAGCCAAAGGAAGGGTAGGACTTCTTACAACGTGCTCCTCCAGACACAAAATGGCCTGGATATCCATGACCTTGCAATGCCTGACACTACCTACACAAGACCATCATAATAGGAGGAAAAGATAATGATGTCAAAATTAAAAGTGGGACTGATTGAGAGGGGAGGGGATATGATGGAGAGTGGAGTTTCAAATGGGAAAGTGGGGGTAGGGATATTGTCTACAATTAAGGAAGTTATCAGCAAAAAAAATTTTTGAGGTAGGACAGAAACCCCCACCACCTCCAAAAAAAAAATGGCCAAATACAATATGATTATCCAAAATATTATTTCACAGTCTATCAATGTCACCATTTTGTTGTTTTGATCATTTGTTCTCAGTACCAATTCCATGGGAACCCAGGGTAGAAGGCCGAACTGAAGAAACTTTCAAATGCCTCTCATGCAGAACCTGATGTGAGGACTGTCCAAGCAGTCTGGATATATTCGTGAACATTTGGAGGTACCAGTGGTACCCCTTACACAGCCCTGTGTCTCACAGTCCCCATTAAAGAAGCACTGGTAAATGGCATAGAAGATGGGTTCGGGGTTGGAGCCAGGGCTGCAGGCCAGCCTGTATCTACAGTCTCCTTGGAAACACTCAGGGATGAGAGTGGACGAGAGGCAGAGCCCCCAGGAAGATGCAGAAGAGAATCTGGCCCTAATATACCAGTCCTGGTTTGAGCCCCCACAGATACCCAGCTGGTCTTCAGTGGCCTGTATCCAGTTTTCTTCCAATAAATCTTGTTTTGCTTCCTACTCATGCTAGTTTGGCTGTGTTTCTATTCTTTGTGACCAAATAAGTAGCACAATGGGGTTTAATGGACATTTCGGTCCTGTTCAGCTTATGCGGAAAGAGACATCAAATGGGCCAAATAAATTCGGAGGAATAATTTTATCTTCAAATGCCTGCATTTATAAAATATTTTAGGTCTTTCATAAGATAAAGCGCCAATACATTGTAGGAAGAGGATTTTCTTTTTCATATGTTTTCCAGCAGTTATTTATAGCTTAAAATCTACCACTGGAATAAAGGTGAACCAAAGACTATTCAGCAAGGGTAAGCTTGTGTGCAAAGTCAAAGGACCACAAGTCATGAAAGTAGATTAAGATAATTAATGCTACTGCCATGCTAACAAAGATTAAAGGCCTAGAGATAAGTGAGTTTGCCTATCTACAAAGCAAAAACAACGGAGTGGCAGGCTTTGGACTGCTGGTGGGGCAGCATTGATAAGGAGAGGGTAGAAAAAAATGCTCAGAAAAAGGCTCAGAAGAAAATATCTCAAAGATCCCTAGCTCCTTTAGAAGTCACAATTATCTCTGTCTGAGGACTCCCTGTCTTCTCTTCAGAACTCCCGGTATAGTTTCTGAGGCTGATGTAGGCCAGCAGGAACGAGATATATTTTGGAGTACTGGGAAGGGCTGACATTAGAGCTGGCTTTCTGAAGTTTGGATCTCTGTGGTGACATGGCCGCTCTTGGCACACTTGGGAACACAGCCTCATGCAGCCACCATGGCAGTGTGGAACAGAAGTGGAAAAACCCCATTAAAAAAAAAAATCATCCCCAGTGCCAGTGTCTGCTTCTGTGTCCCCGGAAGTGGTGGAGAGGTTGTTAACTCCCCTGAACCCAACTCAACAGAGCCTAAGGTCATGCAAATGGAATTATTGGGATACAGGTCTGAAATCAGACCTCAGATCATTTTGACTCTCAGTTTCCTTATGGAAAGTATTGGACTAGACCGGAGCTCAGAGAACAAGAACCCACAGGCTTTTATAACAAAGATTTATTGGAACAGAGCCATCCTCAGTTATTTGCATATTGTCTAAATTATCTCAAGCCACTTTTATGTTACAATGGTGAAGCTGAGTGCTTGAAATAGTCCACATAGTGGACAAACCCTAAAATAATGACTTCCTTGTTTTTGCAGAAAAAGGTGACTAACTCCCATATGCAATATTTGTATGACAACTTCCAAGTTCTCTGACTTTTTATCTTTCCACCCCAACAAGTTTCTAGTGTAAATATATGCTTTTCTGCATGTATATGTCCATGCAAGGAAAAAGACCCATCTGTCTCATTCCTGAGAATCACTTAGAGATGACAGGCGTGGAGCAAACCTCAGTGAAACAAGGCCAAGTTCATGATCTCTGCTGAGCCCAAGGAAAGAATGAATCTGTGGCTTTTTTTTCCATGACACCCATTCTTTCTGGTGATACCTAACAAGGCTCCCATTTTCTCACCTATCCAGCCCTCAGCCCACGGTCTCCATGGCTCTACGGAATGAAGACGGTAAGCAATCTCTCACATCACACTGCTCACGATAGATCTGTCCGATCTTGCCCTTACAGTATGATTTCCATTCCGGCCACTCAGAAATTGGAGATTTCTATTATTTTCTCCCCAGCAAACCCAATTTATAAAAGAATAGCCAACTATGGGAAGAAAGGGTAGATGATTTCCATTGCATTTCACCCACTGTTTAAGAGAATGGCTTCTTGTTAGAGCTACCCTTGGACTCAGGATACAAGAGGATGCTTCCCTGCTGAACAATGCAATCCCTGGAAGGAGGAGGAAACAGCCTCTGTGGCTGCTGTCCTTCTAGCCATGGTGAAATTATGGCCTGACAGGCTCTGCCAGCTGGTGCCTTTCTGATACAGGTCATTTGTCATTTTGACAGGAGGACTGGAAAGGCATTGAATGATAGCTTTAATCCACATGACAGAGAGCATGTTCAAATCAAAAATAAATGCCTGTAATCATGAAGCTGTTTAAAAAGTCATTAATCCCCCCCAAATCTCCCATCTGTCATAAAATAACCCTCATTGGGTATTTAACAGAATTACAGCCAGGTTCTAATGCCATTGCTCACGTTCCCTGGCGGCATTCTCCTCCCGCTCAGCTGGCTAGCAACCGGACAGAATAACCTTTGGTTGACAGCAAAATTCTCCCTGCCCCCACGCCTCTATTTCCATAGCAGAAGATCCTCAGAGTCCTGCGGGATCTTGTGTTCATCCTCATCCCTCCTTGCATGAGAAATAATCTCACACTAGCGAGACTGGGTCATGTGCCTCTTCTAAGGCAGGACTCAGGTTGAAGGATTCTGATGATAAGGAATGGGACACACAGATCCCCAAGGACATTTGAAGCTACTATATGCTTATGGCATCAACTTTCAAATGTGATGTTTCCAAGAACATCACTAGGTACAGGAAGGAAGTCAGTGTCATTTTAGTAAAAAGAGAAGAGGAGGAACCAGTTCATACTAGTCCCAACAAGAGCTCACAGGTGACACGTGCAAGGATGTCACAGAGCAAACGAGCATTCACTTCTTGTGGCCGTCAGACTTGAGTTAGGGAATCTTGGGGTTTTGTTGTCTGTAATGTTTGTTAACTCCTCTGGGCAGTTTGTTCTCCCTCCTGCCTCCCCTCAATCTCCCTCGCCTGCTTCTCTCCCTCACAAAACTCATGAGTAGCTATAACTCAGCTGTATTGGAAGACATAAGAAATAGCAGGTCATTTTTGCCTGATTGGAGCTCTTTGAAAGATGACTCTTTTGTTGTTGGTCAACATTCACTGTATAAAAACCTTGCACTGATGTTTCCCTAGAGGACTCCCTGAAGGTCATTTGTAAGAATCTTGAAGGACTGTCTGCCAGTCATTCTGAAACTAAAAGAATTCAAGGTGATGGCGTGACTTTGGCCCCAGCCACCCCTTCCCCAGGAGGAAGCCAGTAGGCAAAGACAGACCGTTGACTCCCACCATGCCCCACGGTCCTCGTTCTAAGGACTGGAGCTGCTCTCCCAGAGCAATAAACACTCAGAGCTTCTAATAACCTTCTTTGACATAAATTTCATGTTCTTTGATCTTGTTCTCCGACCAGGCATTCATTCCTCATGCCAAGTTCAAAAAGATTCTGTTTAAGCTCAGCTCCTTCAAAATGCAACATTTTCTCAGCACTGATTTTATGCGACTATGCCTTGTGCCTTTTTATTCCTTACTTTACTGTATTATCCTAAATATATTATTTTAGCATTAAGCACACTAGTTCAAATAGAAAGATCCCAGCTGGAATGGGGCTCTGTGGTATTGGAGGAAATATATTCTCATTCCAAAGTGACTTGAAAACTCACAGGCTTTGCGATAAGCACACGTGGAGATTTGCTTTCTAAAATCCGAAAATATTCTCAGCTAGTCACAAAGTTTCCGAAGGCACATGAATAAAACATCTTGATTTCTCATGGGAGCCACTCAAGTGTTGTCCAGACAAGAACAGCCACTTGCAAGTCTCTCGGGTTATATAAGTCCACAGACACCCTGGCCAGCAGACTCTGCAAGGTCTTTTGGGGTGACTCCAGTGGGTTCCACAAGGCCCTCATTCTAAAGGCATTTGATACCCAGCATTTGAGTGGTACCATGGGAAATGCAACCTCTACCAAAACCCTACCATTCGGGTATTTGTGTTGCCAGGTACACACAAACTGGCAATATATTACTTTGCATTGTGTTTCTCTTAGGCAAGCTTGAGCCTTCTCATTTAATTTTAGAATACTTTCTTAACTCAAATTTTAGTGTTTCCCACACATGCCTCCCCCAAGTCCTCACTGCTTCAGGGAGGCTGTGCAGGAGCCTCCTCGTCTCTGAACCCCTTCTTCAGTTCCTTCACAAAACCCTGCTTGTGCTTCCTTCTCCATACCTGGAAGTGAGCACCGATGCCCTGGTAGTGGACTTCTACACTACCCATACACTGGGATGCAAACTTGGCAGGCTAGCTTCCAGCCAAGACATAGACATGGACATGGAGAGAATATAGGAAATAATGGTCTTCAAAACAATGAACACCGAGCAGTGAAGGATGGTGAGCTCTGACACCAAACACAGACAGATGAACCCTACCCTTGCTTCAGTTGACTGTTTAGCTAATGTCCCCAGGCTATAGCACACACAGAGATACATCCCAGAGCCTGGCGGACTCCCTAATTAGAGGAGACGGCTGAGAATCCAGAAACCAAGGTAGATATTGTTCACAGAACAGTATCCCAGAGAAGAAAGAGCTCCACAGAGACGCAACACTGGGAAACTCTGGAGATTGCCAGTGTCCCCCTCACGTGGCCAGCTGGGTATTGCTCAGCACACATGTGCAGAAAGGTCCTGGGCTGGAGAAGGAGTCAGCAGAGAAGATGAGAGGTGACAGTGTCTGGCACTTACCTAGACCTGAAAATAAATTCGTACCTCTTCATCAAACTGCAAAATCCTGACATTCAAGTCACATGAGGTACACAGAAGGGCTTATGTTAATAATGGGAAATAATTACCTTTATGGTGAGCACAGCTCTGGCCTCAGCTAAAAATCGGGCAAGAGTAAGATAAAAAAGTTGTCTGTTTCCAACTAAGCAAACATTATCATAGAAAGTCAATAAAATTCATAGTTAATCAAATCGGTTCACACATAAAAATTAAGTTTTGCAATGTCTGGGATATTATAAAGAAATTACCAGTCAGGCAAACAATCAAACATATAATAGCTATAGGAGAGAAAAATTCATCAAAACTAACCAACAACTGAAATAGATTTTAGAACTAGTAAAGATGTTAAAATATTTGCTAGAACAGTAACCTGCATGTTCAAATGTTACAAAGAAATATAGGAGATATAAAACATTAAAATTGAACTTCTAGTGGTGAAAGCTATCGTGTCTTAAGAATGCACTGGGTGGGATTAATACCAGACTAAGAACTATAGGAAAAAATATTAGTGAAGTTGAAGATATCACAGTAGAAAACTATCCAACAAGAAACACAGAGATGACCAGGGAGATAGCTCAGTCGATAAAGTTCTTACCTTGCATGAGGACAATCTCCAGACGAATGTAAAAAAGACCAGGCATGGACTGCAGAAATTGCTTAATGGTTAAGGCACTTGCCTGTGAAGCCTAAGAACACATGTTCAAATCTCCAGGTCCCATATAGCCAGACACACAGTGACATAGCGTGCAATGTCACATGTGCACACAATGGGGTACACACATCTGGAGTTTGTTTGTAGTGGCTGAGAGCCCTGACCCACCCATTCTCATTCTCTATCTCAAAATAAATAATTTAAAAAAAGTGCAGGCATGATGAAGCTTATAATCCCAGCAGAGGGCAAGCAGAGACAGATGGCTCAATGGGGCTTGCAGGCAAGTACCAGGTCATTGAGAAACCCTGTCTCTAAAAAGGTGCATGGCACTTGAGCAATATACCCAACCCGCAGGTTGTGCTCTGGCCTGTCCATGCACATGCAGGCACATGTATGTACACCTGCACACATGTGTGCCCTCAAAGGAACACACACATGCACACACACACACAAAAAAAAAAAACACAGAACACAGAATTTAAGAAGTTAATAAGACATCAGTCAACAGTTCAACAGTTCAAGTAGCCTAACATATATGTAATCGAAGACCAAAAAATAGAAAGAAGAGAGACAGAAGGATATAAAGCAATTATATTAGTTACTTTCTCATTGCTGAGACAAAACACCCAATCAGAAGCCACTTAGGGAAGGAAAGGAGATAATTTGGCTTATAGTTTTAAAGGGCCATGTTCCTCATAGCTGGGAAAGCCAGTCTGGGGCAGCTGGTGTTACATCATCACACAGAAAGCAGAGAGAACAGGCTGTAATGCTGGCTCTGACAAGTCATGTCCCCTCCCTCCCCCAGTGACACACTTCCTCCTAAAAGTTCCACAACCTTTGTGAACAGCGCCACAAGCTGTTCTCTAAGCATTCAAACAAATGAGTTTATGGGGGGCATTTTACATTCAGACCACCACAGCAATAATGTTTAAAATTCTCTCAGTGATGAAATCTACAACCTATAAATACAGGAATTTCAACCAATCCCAAGCCAAATACATATATATATATATATATATATACATACACACACACATATATAAAGTATATATATATATATATAGAAAACTACACCATGGATGTCATGATTATACTGATCAAAACCAGGAATAAACACAAAAATCTGAAATACATCCAGAGGAGAAAAAATATGTTAAATATAAAATATTAAAGATAAAAATTACAAAACTTTATTGTCAGAAGCAATGGAAGTAGACTTGAGAGAGGGGATTATTAAGATAAAACATGTTAAGGTCCTTCCAAAGTATTTTCCAAGAACAAAGGTGAAATAAATTTTAAGACATACAAAAACTGAGTGAATATATAATCAGAAAGCCACACTATGAGGAATATTACAAGCGGTCCTCAGGAACAAGAAAAACCACAGAAAACCTGGAAATAACTATGGGAGGAAAGTTGTTTATTTTGGCCTAGAGTCTCGAGGAGAAGCTCCATGCTGGCAGAGGAAAACATGGCATAAGCAGAGGCTGGACACCACCTCCTGACCAACATTAGATGGACAACAGCAGCAGAAGAGTGTTCTGAACACTGGCAAAAAGGGGAGCTGGCTATTACACCCATATGCCCACCCCCAACAGCACACCTCCCCCAGCAAGGCTCCAATTCATTGAGAACACATGAGTTTTGGGGGGACTAACACAAATATCACTGGTGCTTTAACCAAAATAATAATACACTGTGTAGAGAACAGAACTAAAACTAAAATACATGACAAGGTAGCACAAAGGTCAGAAACGGAGAGATGGAAGTGATCTAGACCCCTGGTGATAATACAGTATGACCCGCCCTCTCTCTCGCACATGTTGTGATGTCAGCCCACTATGCCACTCACTGTATCACAAAGAGACCTTTGCAAAATGAAAACATCATCATACCACCTCCTGCTTAAGACTCTGTAGCAGGATAAAGACAAAACCCTGTCCTTGTCCTTTGGGGTTCTGTATGGCTAGACCTGCCTGCCTCTCAGCCCCATCTCACATAGCGCACTCACCATCGCCTTCTGAAGCCCAGACATGCCGCCTCTCTCTGCTCACCTGCAAATCCCTCCCTTATCCCTGGGGATTTCAGCTATGTCGTCTCTTCCTAGAGGTCACCCCATCCTCCTCAATGAATCAGTTCTCCCAGTACAATCCCCAAGAGCCTGATCTGCCTATCCTACCACAGCCAGGGTATTGTCTTAGCTTTTGGTTTGGTTTGGTTTGGTTTGGTACTGGCTGGCTCCCTTAACCCCAAGCTCTGTGTGGACAGACACCCTGTCTACGTCCCCAGCACAAGCTCATAGATGTCCTCAGGAGACAATGCAATGCGTAGTGGAGTGAGCCCAAAAGCCTTGGTGTACCATGACTGGTTGCCTATAAAATGAACACCGTTGGCTTTTCCTCTTTCACTGGACTGTCTTCCCACTCTCTCAAAGAGCCTCCTCGGTGAGTCTTAGGAATTGAAGGCCCGAGGGTGCAACTTCCAATCCCAATTCCCAGAGAGGCCCAGGCCCGAATGCATTTTGATCACAGCTTCTTCTAACACTTATTCTTTGCCTCCATGAGAAACAGATCCAAGGCCCAGTGTGTGATGTCCACCACTGTTGCACTGACACAGATTTACGGCAATGGTCTTGTCTGCCTCTGCAGCTAAGCAGATTTGCAAAGCATGTCCTCCCTGGAGCTAGAGCTTTATGTGCATGAAATTGAGCTGATGGAATTACTGATGAGTGACAGAGCACAATTGAATCAAAGTGGTCGTTGCAAACAAATGTAAATACATTTAGGAATCGGAAAAAAAAGCTGATGCCAGCTTGATTTATGCCTCCCCTACATTAAAGGCAACAATAGAAACTTTCATTTATTTAATTATATCATTGTCAAGAAATAATAGATGTTGAGCCAAATACATCTCAGGTAAGCATTCTCTGCCCTGCACTGCCCCAAAAGCTGACTGTGCAGAGGTGAGAGTCGCCTTTCCACCCCCATGCCTGGTTCTCAGGCATTTCACAACATGGGGTTAAGTTTAAATTAACTCCCTCGGCTGGTTTTGTGTTTTTCTTTTCCCTCTTTTTGTCCCAAGGCATAAGATTATATGTTCCTTAGAAATCTCTCTCTCTTTTTTTTTTTTTTCTGAAGCATGTTTCTTCCTCCCTGCTGTGGAGACAAAGAGCAATGGATGGGCTCTGAGCTGAAGAGACATCGAATTCTTTCCCATGGTCTGACCTCCTGTAATCCTGGGTCTGATATTGGAATTCCAACAAGAACAAGGCAGGTGCAAGTTTCTCATGTTCGGAACTGCTTGTAGAGACGCCCCACATAGCCCAAGTCTCAGAAAAATCAATCCAGAACCAACACTTCTGGCTAGAACTGGAATGAGAACATTCTAGCACATTCCAGAATCCTGCCTTTATTCCACTTATGGCAGTGTCCCCACTCGTCATGAGTCCCAGTCCACACTTATTTCTGATATCTCAAAGTTCCTTTTTTAAATTTTTTAAATTATTTTTTAAAGATTTTTTAAAATTTTTATTTATTTATTTCAAGCAGAGAGAGAGAGAGAGAGATAGAAGAGAGGCAAACAGAGAGAGAATGGGCACACCAGGACCACCAGCCACTGCAAATGAACTCCAGATGCATGTGCCCCTCGTGCAGGTGGCTTACGTGGATCCTGCAGAATCGAACCAGGATCCTTTGGCTTCAGAGGCAAACACCTTAACCACTAAGTTCCTTTTTGATATTGGACTTTTTCATACCCATTTCATTTCATCCTCAAAATGCTTGAAACACTGAAAAGAAAGACAGCGGCCTCCATCCCCTCCTCAGAGCCACAGAAACCAGGGCCTGAATCAGCGTGGGTCCCTCAGCTTGTCCAACATCTTAGCCAACTTCTCGTTGCTGGGATAAAACATCCAACAATGAGAGGAGGGTTTATTTCAGCTTACAGTCCCAAGTTACAGTCTGTCATGGTGGGAAGGCTCAGTGGCAAGAGCTCGAGGCAGCTGGTCACATTCAGCATGGCCCGGATGTAGAGAACACTGAATGCCAGTGCTCAGGCCCCAGCCCATGAAACGGTGTTGCCCACAGTTAACATGGCTCTTCCCACCGAAGTCAACCTAGTCAGGATAAGCCCTCACTGGCATTCCCAGTGGCAAACCTGATCTAGATAATCTCTCATAGGTGATGCCAGATCTTATCCATATAAACCATCAGACCCTGCCATTCCACTTCAAACACTGGGGCTTCCTTTGCCCCAAGATACCATCTCCTCCCACATCCACCCGCTTCTCATGAGCCTGTGACAGACACTGTTGCTGCCACCGCTGAGCTCCCAGCTGAGCAGAGAGCGGTCTGACTGAGAAAACCAGTCTCCCTGTGTCCAAGAAACTTGACTCAAGTTGTTGGAACTGCAGAACAGCCCACCATGTCTGCTGCCGTGAGCTCTGGTTTCTCACATCCCTCCCCCTTCTAGAATACTCTTAGTCTCTTGACAAATTCTTTTTATTTTTATTTTTTATTTTTGCTTAAGTTCATCAGAGTAACATCCAAAGAGCCCAGCAATAGGTTTGCAATTTGCCCAGGTACTCAGCCTTGAACACAGGAAAGTTGATTTTAAGTAGAGTTTGTGTGATGCAGTGGAGTAGGGTCTACATAATATGAATTTCCTACCCAGCACAAAGGAGAAGATTGTCTGAATAACAGCAGGATTGCAAAGTTATCATAAACTAGGAATGATTTTGCCCCGCCAGAGGCGTGTGGAAATGTCTGGAAACATCTATACCGTTATTACTGGTGAAGGAGTGGAGTAACATCTAGTAGGTCAAAGTCAACTACTGCTAATTATCCTATAATGTGCATGTGGGGACATGTCTCCTTGTCCCCAAAGGACAGTTGTTACCACAGTTTAGAAACTTAGAACATGTCATGATCTACCATGTTATTCAGGATCATGCCAGACAGTGGACCAAAACAATAGATTAGAAACCACGCTCCAAGTTCTCAACGCCTGGACGCTTAACCATCGAAGGTTTGCGACTTAGCTGTGCCCAAGTCTTCTTCGCATGGGAGAGCCTCCTTCCTGTGGTGACTGAGCAACCTAGATTGTGCTACATGTGGCAACCCTATCTCAGCCTTCCTGGCACCTAGGTGAAGAGCTGGAAGTGGGCTTTGAAAAGTGTTCCATTCCTAAAACCTGTCAGATGTCACTCGCGGGAAAACAGGGCTGGAGAGTGTGAGGCAAAGGGATGAATATGGAAGAGTCAGCATCACACTGCCCATGGAGTCCAGCTTGTATGTTTCATTTGACACAGAACCTCCCTGCACAGGGCTCTACTTTACACACACATAGTAATTACCTTATATAGTCTATGGGTTTGTTTTCCTTTTTTATTTTTATTTATTTTTTATTTTGGGGGTTTTTTGAGGTAGGGTTTCACTGTGGTCCAGGCTGACCTGGAATTAACTATGTACTCTCAGGGTGGCCTCGAGCTCACGTCGATCCTCCTACCTCTGCCTCCCAAATGCTGGGATTAAAGGTGTGCGTCACCACACCCGGCTTTGTTTTCCTTTTTAATTTTATGCGTGTGCAAAAGTGTGGATGTGTGAATGTATACAATGTGCGTATGGGAACATACACCATGACATGTAGAGGGTGGTGTTCAGGGGACATCCTTGGTGGGTTTGTTTTCTGCTCCCAACTTCTTTTTGAGACAAGGTCTTACTGTCTTGTTGCTGTGTGTGTTTCAGTCTAGCTGGTCCATGATGTTCAGATCCTCCTGGCTCTGTGTTCCCCTGCCATAGGCACATGGGGACTACAGAGCGGTGTGCGCCACTTTGCATATGGGAATTGAACTCAGGCCAGAAGGCTTGTAAGCAAGCACATTTAACTGCTGAGCCATCTCCCTAGACCTCATTTAAGTTTTTATGGCTGTTTTTTTATCCTTTAAATTTTTATTGATTAATTAATGAAAGCATTATAATTGTACATATTTGTGAAGTACAGTTTGACAGAGTCTCAGGTATCCCAGGCTGGCCTCAAACGCACTATGCACCTGAGGATAACTTTGAATTTCTGATCCTTGTGCTTTCCCATCCCAAGTGTTGAGGTCATAGGCGTAGCTGACCCAAGTGTATGAAGTGCTGGCAATCAAACCGAAGGCTTCTGGCATGCTCTGTGCTGATTTTAGTTTTTTAACCTCAAAGAATGAATTTATTATAGCACCCTCTCCTGTACCCAATAATTTATATCTGTGAGTAGAATAAATATCATTGAGACCCATTTCACAGTATGGTGATTGGACTATGAACTTCAGTGACCATGCCACAGGCAGACTAAACTCTTTATTCAAAGAGCATTCCTTCAAACAAAGACAGTTGTGTAAATGAAATTATTTCTGTGCCTGATGCAGCCAGACCAATATATTTTCATTGCAAATAATTTGTTGAATTTAATGTATGCACAAATGTCACATTTTGACTGGGAATCTTTAAAAATGCATGAAGTAGCTTCTCAATCAGTCCAGAGAATGTTTCTTAGCCACAGTAAAGAGTCGTTCCAGTTGGCCTTTTCCAAGTGTAAATGTCCCTCAAAATTTCTAATGCAATAAAGGTATGTCATTAAGATTATTGTGATTGTGTGCAAAGAATATGATTGTGGGCTGGAGGGATGGCTTAGCCGTTAAGGTGTTTGCCTGAAAAACCAAAGGACCCAGGTTCTATTCCCCAAAACCCATGTTAGCACAAGGGGGCACATGCATCTGGAGTTCATTTGCAGTGGCTGGAGGCCTAGGCATGCCCATGTGCCCTCTCTCTCTCTCCCTTTCTCTCTGTCAAATAAAAAAATAAATAAAAATAAAGTATTGTAAAACAAAAGAGTGTGATTGTGACTCATCTAAGAAACAAAGGGCCGGGCTCCCTGGAGGATGCCCAGGAGTCTACAGAACCCAAGGCAGACAGATCATCAGGGCTTGTACAGGCCTCAGCTGGCACCGCAGTAAATGCAGCAGCCAGAGTTCAAGGAGTCTAATGAGTGGATAGATGAATGAATGAATGATGGTGCTACTGCCAATCACATCAGCCTAGAAGGCAAGCAGTAGGGCTGGGCAGCTGGCTCAGCCATTAAAGACATTTGCTTGCAAAGTCAGCTGGCTGGGGTTTGATTCCCCAGCCAACCCCTTAAAGCTGGATGGGCATTCTTTTGCAAGCAGCAAGAGACCCTAGGGCACACACACACACACACACACACACACACATACACATAAACACACACACACATAAATAAATACAATTTTTTTAAAAAAAAACATTTATGAGGCTGGAGAGATGGCTTAGCAGTTAAACGCTTGCCTGTGAAGCCCAAGGACCCCAGTTCGAGGCTCCATTCTCCAGATGCACAAGGGGGTGCACACATCTGGAGTTTGTTTGCAGTGGCTGGAGGCCCTGGTGCACCCATTCTCTCTCTCTCTCTCTACTTGCCTATTTCTGTATCTCTCTCTGAAAGAAAGAAAGAAAGAAAGAAAGAAAGAAAGAAAGAAAGAAAGAAAGAAAGAAAAAGAAAGATTTACATGTATTTAAAAAAAAAAAAAAGAATGCAGGCAGTGATCCACACAGGTGGTAGTCAGTGCTTGTCTCACCATGTCCATACCTCCCCCTGGACCAGACAATGGATGTTCTGCATCCTATACATGCCTAGTGCCTGCCAGTCAGGGGAGTGAAACTTTCTCCTCTGATGGGACACATTCCCCTGGTAGGGACGGATGCCCCTCCCTCTTCCTAACATTTGTCTCTTTTTGTCAAGAATGTATTATATATGAAAGCCTGGGGACAAGTTTTCTTTGACATCACAGAATTTTTGTTTTCATTATTTATTGATTTAAAAAAAAAAAAAAAGGCTGTTCTCGGGGCTGGAGAAATGGTTGAGCAGTTAAGGTGCTGGCCTGCAAAGACAAAGGACCTCAGTTCGATTCCCATGTAAGCCAGATGCACAGGTGATGCATGCGTCTGGAGTTCGTTTGAAGTGGCTGGAGGCCCTGGTGCGCCCATTCTAACTCTCTCTCTGTCTGCCTCTTTCCCTTTCTCGCTCTCTCAAATAAATAAATGAATAAATAAATAAATAAATAAATAAATAAATAAATAAATTTTTTTTAAAAAGGTTGTACTCTTATATGCCTCACCCCCAATCCAATTCTGCAGAGGGATTTTTCAGCGGGTTATTGGTATTCATTGTGGGAACCAAGAGGCCTCAGTCAGTCCCTGGAGGAGGGGGAAGAGTGAGGACAGGATGCCTCAGGCTATTTCTACCCTCCCTGAGGCTCTTACAATCTTTCTGCCCCTTCTTCCCCAATGTTCTCTGAGCCTTGATGGGCAAGATAGAGATCTGATTTAGTGTTGCTTTCTCTGTAGCCTCTGGATCTTGTTTTTTGTTTTTAATATTTTATTTTTATTTATTTATGGGGAGGGGAGAGAGAGAATGGGTGTGCCAGGGCCTTTTTAGCCACTGCAAATGAAATCTAGAAGCATGCACCACCATGTGCATCTGGCTTATGTGTGTTCTGGGGAATTGAACCTGGGTCCTTAGGCTTCGCAGGCCAGCGCCTTAATCACTAAGCCATCTATTCAGCCCTGGATCTCTGATTTGATGAGGTTTGAGTGACCACAGTGTCTGTCGCCATCTCCCTGGAACTGGTTTTCAGGCTGGCCGTGACAGCACTATTAGAGTCGCCACTCCATCTGTAATGACTTATGGGCCCAGGCAGATGATGTGGCAGTGACTCATCTCATGGTGGACAGTTGGCTCTCTATTCTTTTTTTGTTTTAGTATTATTTATTTATTTATTTGAGAGAGAGAGAGAAAGAGGCAGAGAGAAAGAGAGAATGGGCACGCCAGGGCCTCCAGCCGCTGCAAATGAACTCCAGATGCATGCACCCCCTTGTGCATCTGGCATATGTGGGTCCTGGGGAATCACACTGGGGTCCTTGGGCTTCACAGGCACACACCTTAACTGTTAAGCCATTTCCCCATCCCTGGCTGCAGCCATGATGTGTCATATTCCCACTCTCCATGAATTCGGGGAAGTTTCCATCTTTATCTGAAACCTCAGTGTTTCAGTCTGTAAAACTGGCATAAAAATGATAAAATAACTCAGCAGTAGTAGATCAGTTATATGAGCACATATATGGGAAACAGTATAATACTCAACACACAGAAAGGGTCTAACCAATGGGCTTGCAATGTGAATTTTGGGGTTCCTTGCCAATATACCAATACACCAACACGTCAATAAATTTAGAGTACCTCAGATTCTTGTCTTGTGAATTTAAAGAGTTGAACTTCATAGACCAGAAGGTAAGGTTTAGAGAGACTTTATTAGGTTAAGAGAAGGAAGTGTAGAGAGCTCCTGCCATGTAGAGGGCAGGAAGGGATAGACAGCCCATGTGGGAGTAGGAGGGGCTTCTCCCCTTGTCTTTGCCCGTCCGGGCCAAAACGAGGGAAGCTTACCAGAGAGTGGAAGTTCAGGAGCCAGCCAAGAGAGCTTGTCCTTCCCTGATAAACACATTTATAATCTTATGGTGGTGAGCCCTACCTTCCAGCTCAGGTGAGCCAGAGAGAGAGCTGACTGGTCTAGGACAGAGGCTGGCTCTGGAAGAGGCCAGCCATGATTCCAAGTTCTGGGGGCTGAACCTGATCAACCATAATGTCAGGATTTGATTTACATTCTAGGAAAAGGCGCCTCCCATCGCAGGAGGAGCTCAGATTGTTTGTGGATAAGCAAATCTAGGGAACTCTTTTAGTCAAGAGATGAGGAGAAACCAGCTTCCTCTCTGATCTCTAGCAAAACCCAGAGACTAACTGCCTCCCTCTCAGGCTAAAATATAACAACAAGTAGCAAATAAGAGATTGGCTAAGTAACAGCATTTAACATTCCTTACACTGGTGATACGATGGCTGGTGAAGAAACCAGACGGAATAAACCAAGCCCGGTGCAACAACTGACTTTTAAAGTTCCTAACTTCTCGGTTTCCTTGCTAGCTCTTTCCCTAAGATTCATTCTTTTTTCTCATCCACAGAACATGGATTCTGGAATCAAACTGCTTGAGTTCATCACTGACTAGCTGTGTAGACTTGGACATGTTTCTTCACCGATCTTTCTCTCTTTCTTTCTTTCTTTCTTTCTTTCTTTCTTTCTTTCCTTTCTTTCTTTCTTTCATTCATTCTTTCTTTCTTTCTTTCTTTGATGGGGAGGGGAGAGAGAGAGAATTATGTTCCTACTCAACACCCAGGGCTGTCGTGAGGACTAAATGAACTAGCATTTATGAATGGAAGCTCTCCCCAGTCGATGGGCTGGGGCTGTAGCTCAGCTGGTAGAGTGCTCGCTTAGAGTATATGAAGCCCTAGGTTTGATTGCCAGCACCACTTAAACCTGGGTGCGGTAGCACTCCCCTGTAATCCCAGCACTTGGGAGGTAGAGGCAGGAAGACCAGTGACATATTTGAAGGGCACAGCCTTGAATTCAGGGAAGACTAACCTCTGGAGCTTTCCTTTTAAGAGCATAGCCTGAGGGCTGGAGATATGGCTTAGCAGTTAAGGCATTTGCCTGCAAAGCCAGAGGATCCCAGTTTGACTCTCTCTCCAGGACCCACGGAAGCCAGATGCACAAGTGGGCGCATGCATCTGGAGTTCGTTTACAGAGGCTGGAGGCCCTGGTGTGTCTATTCTCTCTCTCTCTCTCTCTCTCTCTCCTTCTCTCCCTCTCTTTGCCTCTTTCTCTCTCTCAAATAAATAAAAAAATAAAAATATACTTAAGAACAGGGCCTGAGAGGTGAGAAAGCTAACTTCTGGTACCCTCCTCCTGGGAATGGGTAAGCTGACTCTTTTAGCAGCCTGAGGACAAAGAAAACTAAAAAGAAAGTTTAGTTGAAGCCATTAGTCACCCCTCTGCATCCGCTGTCACCGCTGCTCTGATGTTGCTGGTACTGTGGCTTTGTCTGCACACAGACACTCACTGGCACTTTTATTGAATGGCAAAAAACCAGTAATATGTGAACAAGTGAATTTTATGCAATTGGATAAGGAACTTTCAACCTAGGATAAGTCTTAACCAGTTCTTAAAGGAAGGGATTTAGGGGTATGAACTGCTAGGCTCTGCTGATCCAGAACACATGCGCACTCTGATCACAAGAACAATCACACCAAGCCCATCCGTTGCCTTCAACAAATCTGTGAGTCCATACTTACTGACCCTGTTGTCTTCAGTGCTATGATAAGCCCTTCCTACACATGTATGTTTGTTCTGAGTTGAGAGTTCAACCAGACCTATGAGAAAAGGAACATTGAGCACATCTTAAGACCAGTCAGCGTCTCTGAACATTTCTTGGCAATATTGGTCATCTGTGCCGTTCAGGCCAAAGGCACACCAAAGCAGAGGAGATCTAGTCACAATGCGTTCAGTGGGTGGAATACACAGTTGTAAGATTCTCTTTAGAACAAGTTAGAAGTAAGGAATTTCACATCTTATAGCAGTAATAATATCACAAAAGTTATTTGTAAGGTCCATAAGAAATAGTCCCGCACTTCTTCCTATAGTTTATTCCTATAGTTTGTTCTTAGAGTTCATCACAGGTCAGCAGTTGGAGGCCAGCTTAGGCTCCATGAGACCCTGTAGCAGTCAGCTTCAGGTTCGCTGAGATGAACTTCCAGACCAGGCACAGTTATGGAGGAAGGGATATTATTTATTGAAGCTTACAGATCCAGGGGAAGTTCCATAAAGGCAGGAAAATCAGCCTGCTTTCACAGGGCCAAGCAGAGAGAGAGAAAGCCAACCAGCCACCACAGCACACAGAGCAAAACTACAGCCAAAAGGTCACACAGCACACTTCAGGAACTCCTGCTAGGCACACTTTGCATATCTTTACAATGGAATGTCAAACCCACCATTAACATCTTAAGACCGGCCCCCAGTGACATTGCATCTAGCAAGGTGATTGCAGATGCAAACTATAACTAGTAAAACACTGAATATATTGGGGGACATATATTCAAACTACCACAGACCCTGTCTCAAAATAATAATAACAATAATAATAATAATGATAGTAATAAACCAGGAACAATAAATGAGACAAAATGCAAGTGGACTTTTGGCCAGTGACTAATCAATGTTCTTGGCGTCCAGGCATTACGTCTTCTTCAGGTCTCCAAGGTTAACTCCATTCTCTTTGTGAGCTCTCCTCTTGCTCGTTTGGTAAATTTGGATTATGTAAGGCTTCTTCAGCTACTCTACATTCATCCTTCCAGGTCTATTCAACTTGATGGAAAGTCCTTTTGGGGGATCTTGTATGAGTCTTTGATCATTGGAACTACTGGAGTCCAGCTGTGTCCTGGCCTTAGTACAAAGAAGTGACACCTCTTTCCAGCTGGCTTTCACGCTGTGAAAATCTTAGGTACAGATGGCAAAAGGACTTTGGGAACCAGCAACTGGTACCTGGTAAACGAGCCCCTAGAGATGAGCAAACAGCTAGAGGGGGCTGGGGACATGCCCCAGAGCAAGCTGATACATGTATAAACCACTGCGCCTCTGATCATACTTCCCCCCAGGCTTACAAGAAAAACAGGCATCAAGCTTTTTCTGTAGCAGATTCTGTGGAGAGAAGAAGTGTCTAGTGGACACTTTCACCTGTTTGGGATATTTCGTCCAATAGGAAAAGGCAGGAGGACTCCTGAGCTCTCCCCATGGACTGGAGAATACCCGCCCAGCCTGCATGTCTCACCCTGGGCTGCTGTCTCATCGTCATTGTTACACATGCATTTCAGCCCCAGCCCTAGCCACTGCCCATCACTGGATTGTCACCTGTTTTCAGTTCAGTGACTGAGAAGAAAAAGCCTGGACTCGTGTGCTTCCTTTGGTTTCTGAGGAAAATCCTCCATTCACTCCTAACCCAAAGAAACCAATTTCCTTCACAAAACTTAACTGACAAAGTTTCATTTCATCTTCTGGGCCCTCATCAATTGGAATTAAGATTTTCCTTTTTGACTCCAGAAGAATGCTTTGATGTGATATCCTGGTCCAATGTTTGTTTTATTTGTTCATTTAAATTCTGTCCCATGCAAAATGTATCTACAATATCTTAATGGTTAATAATTTCATCTCATTTTCTGAAAGGCACTAACTAGTTTTAGAGGAGCTAAGCTGACAGAATAGAAGCTACAACGGTCTACCCTTTGGTAACTTGTCATCCACACTCGTCTCTTTTTAACCATAGTTAACTTTCAAATAAAGAGTGAAGAAACAAAAATAAATATGCTTCATGCTTCTACCTCATATATATACCTGAAAACATAGTTCCCAAAAGAAAGTAAAATCCTTTCTCCATCTTTTCATTCCTCATCTAGGAATTCCTCACACTTGCCTTTGAAAAATATGTAACTTAAATACTGAGCAAAAAAAAAAAAAAAAAAAAAAAAAAAAAAACCCTTACATCTTAATAATACATTCTATTTAAGATGGTAGGGAAATGGAAAAGAGGGTAGAGAATAGTTAATACATGCAAAAATACAGGCCTATCAAAGTAAGGAAGAAATGCTCGAAGTTCTTACTCTTTCTGCAGCTGGTCACATACTTGATTCACTACGTATTCCATGAACTTTTTGCTTTCTTATTTGACTTTCTCTGTTTTTCATTTCTAGTATTTCTGATTGGTATTTTTTCATTATTTTTATTTCCTTGCTCCTGTCTTGTATTTGACCTCCTTATTTCATTAACTTGGTTTCCTGTGTTCTCCTTCAGGAGTTTGTTTTCTTCTTCTTTTTTTTTTCCTTTCCTTTGATGTCTTCTTTGATTTCTTTGAGTATAAATATAATCACTTTTTTTGAAATCTTTGTCAGGCATTTCATCTAAAGCAGTCTCACTGGAGGGTCATTTCTGATGGATTTATAATTTTTTGGTATGATTGTATTGTCTTGATTTTTTTGAATTTTTTTTAACTATATTGTAGAGATTTTTGCATTTTACATTAATGTGATGCTTGGGCTTTCTGTGCAGTGTTCTTGGCTGTGTAGAACCGACTTTGTATATTTTCAGTGTAGGATTTAAGATGACAGGTGTGGCTCTTATAATCTAAGAGAAATAGCAGAAGGGACCCTATTTACCTCCTATTCAAGTATTGTAGTAGACTGGGTGGAGCAAACTACTGGCAAATTCTAAAATACAACTGAGCAATACACACATTCAATCAAAAGCAGCACAGAATATTTATACAAGCGTGGGGATTAAACTAAACGGATAATCTGGTAAAGCCAAAGTCCCTAAGGGGGTGTGCTGCCCCTCTCCCTTTGTCCTGTAAAGTAGGAGGTTGAGATTTCTAGTCTGAAATGGGTTCCAACTCAGCCTGGGGCCACTAAGTCCCTCCCCCAGTAATGACAGAAGAAAAAGACAAAGGCCCTAAAAATCAGGAAACCTCAAAGACAACAACAGTCAATACCAAAATACAATACCAAAATTTGAGAAGGGTAAAGCCAACCAAGAATATGTCATTCAAATGTCATACATAACCTTTCCTGACATGGAAAGAGAGATGAGCGCTTCCAGTGCAGGTCTATGTATCTGGCTTTGTATAAATAGGCCCTGATACCTTTTGCAGTGGCTTCCAATCTCACCAATGCTGAGTGCCCACTTTGATCTCTCTTGGCACTGGGCAGCCGGGGGTGAATGAGTTCTCAGAAGTTCATGGCCCTGACGGTTGGGGGATGGGAGACTTTGTAGGAAGCCTGGAGTTGTACCAGAGCTGCTCAGCTGGTCTCTGCTGTCTTCCCCCTTCAGGTTTCTTGACTTTGCCAGGAGGCTGATGTGAGGGAAAATCCCCTCACCTTGTTTCTGTCCCTGCAGCTCTGCAGTGGCCAGCCAGGCAGGTCTATGAATCGGGGCCACAGGCGCCTTGGTAGGGATTCTGGCTGGTTTCTTCCTTTCTGGAAGATTTTGGTCTCTCCTACTTCTCTGCTGTGGTTGATAATAACTTATACACCTTCACTTTTCGGTAGAAGAGTGTGTTTTCTGTGTTTCTGCTTTTTTCCCTCCCCAGGATCCTTTGGTGTCTCTAGTATGCCGGCATCTTACCCAGAAGTCCCTTTTGTCTTCTTTAGCAAGCACAATCATTGAGCCATCATTTCGTGCCTGGTAAAGTGACTGGACCCTTCACTTCTAAATGGTCTGGGCCACTGATGTCCTGGCTGAACCATGATACTGTAGCTTCCCAGTGACTTTTGTCACAGGATATGGAAGAACTAAGAAATACTCTTAATTTTTCTCTACTGGTCAGAACAACTTGACACTGGTTTTTTTTTTTTCTCTTAACCACAAAGATGTAATACACCTTCAAACAAGATGCACATAATAGCAGGGCATGAGGACCCATGCCTTTAACCCCACCACAGGACACAGAGGTAGAAGGATCCTTATGAATTCAGACTAGCCTGGGACTACAGAGTGAGTTTCAGGTTAGCCTGGACTAGAGTGAGACCCTAGCTTGAAAATAAAAAGAAAAAAAAGAAGCACGTAATGAGCAAGATATTAGGCATACAAAATAGAAACCATAGACTGTTTCTGTAACCTTGATTTTGAAGAAAAAAGAATGTGTTACAAATTTTTGTCGTTTTCAAAATATTACTTACTTATTTATTTATTTTTATTTGAAAGCAGAGAGAGAGAGAGAGAGAGAGAGAGAATGGGCACACCAACCTCCAGCCTCTGCAAACAAACTCCAGATGTGTGTGCCACTTTGTGCACCTGGCTTTATGTGGGTGCTGAGGAATTGAACCCAGGCAGTTAGGCTTGGCAAGCAAGCACATTAACCACTGAGCAATCTTTCCAGCCCAAATATTTGTAATTTTTAAGAGAATGTTTATAATCATAAATATCTAAAATTTCATGTCTATTTATTTAGAAGCATTATAACTTCCTTGGAGTTCCTAAAAGAGCAAGACATTCCAACAGAGGTTTTGAAAAAGTATAAAAGACATAAAATAATTTGCATCCAGGTCACATAGGATGTGAGAATAATGCTTAAGAAAATCAGATGTCCACTTTACAACTGAGGCAGGGAACAAACATGACCCATTCTGAACCCCAATTTTTGGTCCTGCCCTATTTTTAACAAAGAATTGATTTTAAAAAAAAAAAAACAGACTCAAGAAGGATTGTGGTAGTTTGAATAGATATCCCCCAATATATTCAGTTTTATTAATTTGTAGTTTGTAGTTTGCATCTGCAGCCACCTGGCTGGAGGCAATGTCACTAGGCGGATCTTAAGGTGTGGTGGTGGGTTTGAGATTTCAATCTAAAGATATGCAAAGTGTGCCTACCTGGAGTTCCTGAAGTGTGCTGTGCTGTGTGGCTTTTGGCTTTCTCTCTCTTTTGCCTGGTCCTGTAAGAGCAGGCCAGCTTCTTCTGCTATTATGGAATTTTTCTTGGATCTGTAAGCTTCAATAAATCCCTTCCTCCATATTTGTGCCTGGTCTGGAAGTTCATCTCAGCAAACCTAAAGTTGCCTGCTACAAGGATAAATTATGAATTATTAAGTTTATTTATGGAGGAATCACAGATTATGGAGTTTATTTAGGGGTAACTGGGACCTAGAAAGAAGGCTGGAACAGAGTAAAGAGCACGTGGAAGGTAAGAGGACAGCAGAGTCTGTGGGATTCATTTTAGAGACATGGAGGCCTTTAGGGATGGAGGCTGGAGCAGAGCCATAGCATGTGGGAGACAAGACCCATGGAGAGAGATTTAGAAGATTCACACACTTGTGTGGAAGGCACAGCATCTGTCTTGAGCTTTCTTGTGAAAGAAAGTTAAAAGTGGTGATGGTTTGAGAATAGGAGAGGGTGCCAGGCACTGTGAAATGGGTAGTGAAGAAAGTTATTCCTTGGGCTAGGGAGATGGCTCAGTGGTTAAGGCACATGCCTGTGAAACCTAAGGACCCAGGTTCAATTCCCCAGGTCCCACGTAAGCCAGATGCACAAGGTGGTGCATGTGTCTAGAGTTCGTTTGCAGTGGCTAGAGGCCCTGGCATACCCATTTTCTCTCTCTCTCTTTCTCTTTCTCTCCCTCTCTCTGTCTCTAATAAATAAATAAATAAAAATAAATCTTAAGATGGGCATGGTGGTGCAGGCCTTTAATCCTAGCACTCGGGAGGCAGCAGTAGGAGGAGTGCCAAGAGTTCAAGGTTACCCTGAGACTACATAATGAATTCCAGGTCTACCTGGGCTAGAGTGAAACCCTACCTCAAAAAAACAAAATAAATAAATAAATAAATCTTTAAAAAAAGAAAGTTATTCCCATAGTTACCCTGAGTTTACAGAGATTTCACAGGTAACAGGTCCGGAGGTAGAGAATACCCACATGGTAGATCTGCAGTGTAAGGAAAATACACTCGTAATAGATTCAGTGATCAGAGGAAAATCGTACATGTAATTAAGGTGAAACGTTACCCTAAAGTGTATAACAGAGGCAAGCCAAGAAAACTACCCCGACCAAGAAGAAGCCGCTCATGTATATTCAAGCAGAGATCACAGAGGAGAGTGAGGGGATGCAGAGAGGGAAGAAAGAAGGCCAAAAAAGGCCTTTATAGTCCACTTAAAAAATGTATTCTTTCTTTTTGAGATTCAGGCATGTAAAAGGGAAGACCCCATTGGTTTGTAGATTCAAAGAGGCAGGCTCCAGGACCAGCACTCCTGGGTAGTGAAGGCCACCCATCTAGGTAGTGTGCTAGAGTATGGTCAGCAGGAGGGCACTGTCGCCATTGTAGATGTGTCTCAATCAGACACGAGTTCCATTTATGCCAAGGTGAGGTAGCATCAGTTTTCTCTGGGTCTCTGTTCCTAACTGAAACTGCCTAAAAGAAGACAGCTCTCTCCGATTTCTCCTTTACTTTGGCTCTGGTTTAGGAACATGAAGAGGGGAAATGACAGTGGGGACCAAGAGATGCCAAGGGTATTGAGTCTGTCAGGGAGATGAAGCCTCTGGAGAGGGGTGTGGCCTCCCCTGCTGAGCAGAACACAGGATAGACAGCTGAGCTAAGAGAAAGAATGATGGAGGGAAATGGAGCTCAGCGGGAAGAGAAGTGCGCCCATGCTTGAGCTTTCTTTTCGGCACTTGGGGTTTCTAGTAACCAGGGCAATGTGGGGCTCAGCGATGGTGCAGATTCATGGAAGAGCAGCCATCAACCACTGACAGAGCTGTGAGACTGACACTCCATCGTCCTGTTTCTCACACTCACTCTCCAAGTGATCTTCGGGAATCTACTCCAGTCCCCTTTGGATCTCACTTACATTATCTGAAAAGGTGGGTTGGGGACTTTGAGGCCCACATTCTTTCTATCCTAACAATAGAAGTCTTCCTATAAAGGGAACAGCCCTAGCTTTCCCCACCCCCTCAGAAAGACATACTTGACATTGAGTTGTGCTGTTAAGGGGTTTGACACTGTTGTATTCTTTTTTAAAATATTTTTTATTTATTTTTTTGAGAGAAAGAGACAAGGGGGAGAGAATGGGGGTTCCAGGGCATCTAGCCACTGCAAAGGAACTCCAGATACATGCTCCCCTTGTGCATCTGGCTTACGTGGGTCCTGGAGATTCGAACCAGGATCCTTTGGCTTTGCAGGCAAATGCCTTAACCGCTAAGCCATCTCTCCAGCCCCCACTGTTGTATTCTTGCTGACTGTTATTCTGCCACATCACCTCTGCCAATGGGTTCATCCAGACGCACTCTTACTCTGCCATCTTCCTGTAAGGCCACCAGATGGCTAAAGTAAAAAATCTTAACTGTACTCACAGTTAAGAGTAAGCTCCTGGGGCTGGAGAGATGGCTTAGCCGTTAAGATGCCTGCCTGTGAAGCCTAAGAATGCCTGTTCGAATCCCCAGGTCCCATATTTAGCCATTTGCAAAAGTTACACAAGGGTGCAATGTCACACATGTGCACAAGGGGGCACACACGTCTGGAGTTTGTTCACAATGGCTGAGAGGCCCTGGCTCCCCCATTTTCTATCTGTGCACCTCTCTCTCTCTCTCTCTCTGTGTCTCTCTCAAATTAAAAAAAAAAAAAAAAAAAAAGTAAGCTCCTGATCCCAGCCATAGAAATAGAATACAAGGGCTGGAGAGATGGCTTAGCGATTAAGGCATTTGCCTGCAAAGCCAAAGGATCCAGGTTTGATTCCCCAGTACCCATGTAAAGGGCGCATGTATCTGGAGTTCATTTGCAGTGGCTAGGAACCCTGAATGCCCATTCTCTTTCTCTCTCTCTCCTTCTCTGCCTCTTTCTCACTCTCAAATAATTTAAATTAAATATATATAGAACATTATTCCCAAGGAAGCAAGTAGTCCCTAGGCCATATGTGGTAAGTGACTGTCTTCATATATTAGGGAGACAGACTCATTTTGCTGAGAAAGGCTCTGCTGATGAGTGTTAAGCTTAGACTAGACAGTGTATAAGTGAAAAATATGAGAAGAAATAAATCTCACAGTTATTTGGGGCACTGGTCTAAAAGCAAATTAGTTGATGGTGATCTGGGTAGAAAACCAAATAGTTCCAACTACACATTACAATCATGGGCTAGAGAGATTGTTTAGTGGTTAAGGTGCTTGCCTGTGAAGCTTAAGAACCCAGGTTTGATCCCCCAGTACCTACGTAAGCCAGATGCACAAGGTGGCACATGCATCTGGAGTTTGTTTGCAGTGGCTAGTGCCTCTGGCGTGCCCATTCTTTCTTTTTCTTTCTCTGTTCCTCCCCCCTACTTCTTTCTTTCTCAAATAAATAAAAATAAAATATTTTTAAAGGTAGCAGTCTGTGTGTGTTCTGGGGTGATATTTTAAGGTGGGAGCACCCAGATGCCATCATTTCCATGTTGAGATTGAAGCTATGGAATCCTGGTCCTGAGACCAAACACATTTCATGGGTTACTTCATCCAAAACTCACAAGAAGCTGGTGATAGGTGTTATTTCTGCCTCACGATACCAACAGGAGTCATTGGTTCTGTGGTCATTGAGTGATCCAGTGTAGGGGACTGAGGAGAAAGCTCACTTCCTTCAGGCAGTTTCAGTTAGGGACAGAAGCCCAAAAGGAAAGAGCCAGAAGGCGTCATGCCACCCTGCCCACAGTCTAGCATGCTACCTAAATGGGCAGCCTTCACTACCCTGGTTGCTTGGCACTGGAACCTGCCCTTTGAATCTCCAAACCAACTTGGTCTTCCCTTTACATATCTGAGTCTGATGAATACATATTCAATCAACTATAAATGTCTTGTCCATGCTGCTTCTCTCTTTCTCTCTCTCTCTCTCTCTCTCTCTCTCTCTCTCTCTCCCTCTCTGTCCTCATTCTGGCCACAGGGATATATGTGAGTCTGGATCTCCATCCCGCCCACATACACACAGACTGGCTGGTTAAAGGGAGAGCAGAGCACTGTTTCTCAGCCTAGTTAGTTTTCCTGCTTGTCTTTATTTTATTTTATTTTATTTTATTAATTTATACTTTGGGGTAACATCTCACTTTATTTACAAGTATAATTTTCCTCTGATCTCTGAATCTACCATGTGTGTATTTCCCTACCATGTGGGTGCTTTCTCTAAACTCTGGGCCTGCCACCTGTGTAGTTTCTCTAAACTCAGGGTGCCCATAGGCGTAACCCTCTTTACTACTAATTTCTCATCTGAATTTCTTGGTCTCTGCTTTGATATTTTTCCTCTGCTATTTTCCATAAGTCACTACTGTTTACCCTTTTAACTGGGGAAGCTCAGGGCAGATGCTGTGGTGTCTCTTCTAATCTCCCTACACAAGCTCCTAGGTTCTATCTTCCATGTGCTTGCGGCTCCTCCACTCCAGTCTTTTTCTAAGAAACTCAGTTTCTCTTAAGTGAGCCTCATGAACTGGGCTGTGCCTTCCACATGACTGCGTGTTTCCTACTTTCCACATGCTTATGACTCTGCCCTAGCCGTCTTCTAGATCCCAATTTCCCTTAAATAAGCCCCACCATTACACAATTTGTGATTGCTCCCTAAGTAAACTCAATAGTTCATAATTTATCCTTCTTGAGTCCCTTTTTATCAGTTCTTTGTTAAAAATAGGATAGCAGGGCTGGAGACATGGCTTAGTGGTTAAGGAACCTGCTTGCTAAACCTAAGAACGCTCGTTCCAATCTCCAGCGGTTCCAATCTCCAGGTCCCACATTTAACCAGATGCAAAGTGATGCAAGGGCACAAGGCCACACTTGCCCACAAGGGGGTGCCCACATCTGGATTTCTTTCACAGCAGCTGAGAGACTGTTGGCATGCCCATCTCTGTCTGTCTTCCTCTCCCTCTCTATCTGTTTCTCTCTGTGTCTCTCTCCAAAAATAATAAATAAAATAATTTTAAAAATTAAAAAAATATATTTTTAAAAAATAGGATAGCAGGACTGGACAGATGGCTTAGCAATTAAGCAGTTGCCTGAGAAGCCTAAGGACCCTGGTTTGAGGCTCAGTTCCCCAGGACCCACTTAAGCCAGATGCACAAGCATCTGGAGTTCATTTGCAGTGGCTGGAGGCCCTGGTGCACCCATTCTCTTTCTGCATCTCTCTCTCTCTCTCTGCCTCTTTCTCTCTCTGTCTGTCTGTCCCTCTCAAATAAATAAATAAAAATTTTCAAAAAACAAAAATTTAAAAAAATAGGATAGGGGCTAGAGAGATGGCCTAGTGGTTAAGGCGCCTGCCTCCTAAGCCTAAGAATGCTGGTTCCAATCTCCAGCCATTCCAATCTCCAGGTCCCATGTTTAGCCAGATGCAGTGACGCAAGGGTGCAATGCCTCACTTGACCACAAGGGGGCGCCCGCATCTGGATTTCGTTCACAGCAGCTGAGAGACTGCTGGCACACCCATTCTCTATCTGTCTCCCTCTCCCTCTCTATCTCTCTCTCTCTCCAAAAAAAAAAAGGATAGCCTCCAAAATTGGGGTTCATAAACTTAGGGGACCCCTTCTAAACCCTGAAATTCTGCATCACATGCTGACAACATGTTGTATCTCATTGAGAGGAAATAGACTGAGACAGAAGAAGTGCTTGTCCATTATCACATGGTAACACAAGTGTTTAGGTACATTAACCCTTTTCAAGTGATGTGGCTCTGTTGGCATATCTGAATAAAAAGATTAAACTTAAAGAGCATTTATACTGGGTGCACACTGGCTTCCGCCCATCGAAAGGTTGATAAAGATCCAGGTTATGGGTGTTAATGTGGATAAAGAGATAAACTCAGTAACATTTTAGTGAGTAAATACTCTTCACGTCGCCTCTCCCATTGCCATCCTCCCCTTCCCTGAGCCAGATACAAGATCTAGAAACATCAAAAGGCAAACATCATGAACAACGAAGCTACCACCACTGTACACTAGAGATGTGCATGAAAGTTTTACGGTGACCACGGTGTGTCTAGTTATGCTGACTTCTCTGAGAGAAATGAACATCATTGAAATGAGCCTCAAAGCGCAGTATGAGCTCACCGGTGGAGGGAGAAGATGGGAAATAAAAGTTGGTATGAGAGTGTCCCTGCCTGCTGCCCCCGTCCCCGGAGAGTCTCTATTTGCTGCTGCCCCCAGGCCGGTGTTAGCAGCACTTCGCTTTTCTCTAATAAGCGAGGCTGACACCCAAGCTGCCCTTTTCCAGTGTGATTGGAATTAGTAATTTTGAGGTGAAGCACCTGTGGCCTTGCTGGGCTGTGAAATGAATCCAGCATGGGTAACAGCTTTCCTGTCATCCTGCTGTGAGTCAAGAAAACACAGTTCCAGAACATGTGGGCTGTCATAATTTATTCTTTGAGAGCTGAGAAGAAAGGGGTCAGTGAGCATTTAACATTCTAATAGAAATGATAGCTGAGCCGCTGAATCTGTGGAGCCCAGAAATGGCTTTCTGCTCCAGCTATGGGTGCTCAAATGAAGGAATAAAAAAATAAGAGTACAGAAACTTTCAAAGGAACCCAACAGGACATTGAGAAAGTCATTCCTGGAGCTCAAGAGTCTTGTGTGCATCTTGTTCCTCACCCTACTTGTCTGACATTTGTATAAAGGCTTACGGAAATAATTCTGCACATTCTAACAAATTATACCCATTAGAAGAAACTGTCCAGACAGAAATTGGCCTCAGTATCCACGACCTTGCAGTGCCTAGCAACACCTTCACAAGACCCTCGTAATAGGAGAAAAAGATGATGACATCAAATTAAAAGAGAGACTAATGGAGAGAGGGAGGGGATATGATGGAGAGTGGAGTTCTGAAGGGGAGTGGGGGGAGGAGAGGGAAATATGGTCGATTGTCTGTAAGTATACAAGTTGTCAATTTAAAAAAAGGGAAAAAGGGCTGGAGAGATGGCTTAGCGATTAAGGCGCCTGCCCGCTAAGCCTAAGAATGTCAGTTCCAATCTCCAAGGGCGCAATGCCACACTTGTCCACAAGGGGGCGCACGCATCTGGATTTCGTTTGCAGTGGCTGAGAGGCTGCTGGAGCGCCCATCTCTATCTGTCTTCCTCTCCCTATCTCTCTGGGTCTCTTTGTGTCTCTCTCCAAAATAAAAATAAATAAATAAATAAAATTTTTTAAAAAGGGAAAAAAAGAATGTGGAGAGACTGGAGAGATGGCTCGACGAGTAAGAGTCAAGCTTACTTGAGCATGAGGTTCCATGCCCTGCACCCACATAATAAGCTGGGCATGGCCACCCATGTCTGTAACCCCCCGGTTGAAGGGAGAGGAGGCAGCAGCCCATTTAACTGCAAAAGCGAGATGCTCTAGGTTCACTGAGAGACTGTCTCAGGGAGATAAGGCAGAAGAGGAACAGAGGATACCTGCTGTGACCTTGTACAGCTATGGCCTGTCAGGGCGACTTGAGGATTAGAAAGAAAGACAGACAGACACAAGTAATAGAGTAAAGCTGGGATTAGGTGGTCTACGGGCTCTGCCGGACACACCGCAGCACCGCCTAACCAGCATTCATTCAATTTAAACATAAGCAGAAAAGCTTTGACAACAACTTTCTCTTTTTTATCAAATATAGAAAAAGCATGGGAATGGGGGTGGAGAGGAGGGGAGAGGACAAAATCAGGCGGCTGAGGACTGTTTTTCTGCATGTGCTGTTTTCTGCACAAGGTCAGGCCAGCACAAACAATCCAAGAGGAGGAAGCAAGGAGGGGCTATATCTCTTTCTAGGTCAGCTAGAACTCATTCAGAGCAGGGCAGGTATGGCTGTGCCTGTCAGAGGCCCTTCCTGACGGTGGCCCTGCCCAGTGCAGAAGCCTTTTCCATAAGCGCAGGGTAGCACTGTTCCATGTCACATGTGACTCTCTACAGATACCCAGTGACATCTTCCTCTGGTCTTTGCACACATGCACACGGACTCATGCATCTGCACACACAGCTGTGCATATAGCACTGCACACACATACTACACACAAGGAGGCGCATACATCTGGAGTTCGTTTGCAGTGGCACTCCCATTCTCTCTCATCCTCTTTCTCTGTCAAATAAATAATAAATGAAAATAAATCAAACTTTAGTGGTTTGAATGTAAGTGTCCCCCAAAGCCTCAAGTGGGTGGGATTAAGCCTCATACTTGATCACGACTGGTGGAGCCATTGGGAGGTGAAGCTTCTTGGAGGAAGGGGATCACTGGGGACCTTAGGGTTTTATCATCCAGCCCGACTTGCCAGTGCTAGCTAATTCACGCTTGCTGTTTCTTCCAAACTGATGTGACAAAATATGATGCCCAACCTCTGCTCCTCTCATACTTTCTCCACCATGAGGAAACTTCCCTCAGAACTAGAAGCCAGGGCTGGAGAGATGGCTTAGTGGTTAAGACACTTGCCTGCAAAACCAAAGGACCCAGGTTTGACTACTCAGGACCCATGTAAGCCAGATGCACAGAGTGGTCATGTGTCTGGAGTTCATTTGCAGTATCTGGAGGCCCTGATGTGCCCTCCCCGCCTTTCTCTCAAATAAATAAATAAAAATAAAATAAATTCCTTTAAAAATGAATCATTTCAAAAAGTATCTAGGGCTGGTGAGATTGCTTAATGGTTAAGGCACTTGCCTGTGAGGCCTAAGGACCCATGTTTGACACTCCAGGTCCCATGTAAGCCAGAGTACAAGGTGATGCAAATGTGCAAAGTCACACATGCACACAGGTGACACATGCATTTAGAGTTCAGTTGCAGTGGCTGGAGGCCCTGGCATGCCAATCCTGTCTCATATTCTCTCATACAAGAATTACAAAAGAACTATAAGCCAAAGTAAACCCTCTCCTTCCAAAAGCTGCTTCTGGTTGGGTGTTTTGTCCCAGAAATGAGAAGATAAGCTCTACAACAACTTTACATGTATTTAAAACGTGAGATACATAGCTGAGTGTGGTTACATGGGCGTGCAATCTTAGCAGCGGGGAGGCAGAACCAGGAGAATTAAGATTCTAGACCAACCTTGGCTACACAGTGAGATTCTGTCTCAAAAACAAATGAAGGGGACTAAGGAGATGACTCAGCAGTTAAAGGTACTTGCTTGCAAAGTCTACCAGCCAGGTACAGGCCAAGTTCAATTCCTCAGGACTCACATAAAGCCACTTATGCCCAGACTTACTCACAGTAGCAAAGACTAAAATAATATCTCAAAAGCAAGTGGAACACAGACAACTCCCGTGACCTCCACGTGTGTGCATGGTTCTTGAAGATTACAGTTAAAAGGATCCTTCAGGAAGAACGTTGTTTCATCACAGTCATCTCTTCATCTCTCCCCAGAAACATGAGAGAATAGTCCCCGCTTCCAAACTTCACAAGAAATGGAAAGTACAAACAGGTGGCTGTGAACGCAGAGCTTGCCTTGCTCCCTGAAATCTTCTGATGACAAAATGATTTTTAAGATACTTCTGAACATGAAGCCAATTAAAACTGTACCTACCTTGGAAGCGATTTTGTGAGACATTTTCGATTGAAGTTCAGTTTCCAAGTCCACTCACTGAAAAAGTCTAGAGGAAAAATAAGCTGTTACAGACATCGACAAAGTTAAACGAATTTAGATCCAACAGAAAGCTCTGGGCAATGGTGAAAACAGACTATGAGGCAATTATTTCTTTAAAAAAGAAAACTTGTGAAGTAACAGAACTAGAATCCAGAAATTCTTTCTGCCAAATATCATATAGAAGCTGGACGAGTGGAGTTAAAGAATAATGTGAAGAGGACTAGGAAAATGGTTCAGCTTGTAAGAGTGTTTGCTACCCAAGCATGAGGGCCAGAGAAGGCCTGAGTTTGATCCACAGCATCCACGCATGCCCGTAACCCCAGTCCTGTGGGAGGCAGAGACAGAAGAATTGCTGGGGCTCACAGGTCAGCCAATCTGACTGAAAAAAGAAAGAAAGAAAGAAAGAAAGAAAGAAAGAAAGAAAGAAAGAAAGAAAGAAAGAAAAAAGAGAGAGGGAGGGAGGGAAGGAGGGAAGGAGGGAAGGAGGGAGGGAAGAGGAAGGAAGGAAGGAAGGAAGGAAAGGAAAAAACCAGCATCTTCGGGTTCAATGAGAGAAGGTCAAGGGAACTGTGCCAAAGAACAACCATGGAGAACACCTGACATTGTCCTGTGGGCTCTGCATGCAAGTGTGCATCTGCACACACACACACACACACACACACACACGTACATATATTGCACATATATACCACACTCTTATCCCCAACATTAAACTTAAATAAAAAGAGTAACATGGGGCTGGAGAGATGGCTTAGTGGTTAAGGTGCCTGCCTGCTAAGCCTGAGAACACCCGTTCGATTCTCCAGGTCCCACTTTTAGCCAGATGCAAAGTGACACAAGGGCGCAATGCTGCACTTGCCCACAAGGGGGCGCACACGTCTGGAGTTTGTTCACAGTGGCTGAGAGGCTACTGGTGCATCCATTCTCTGTCTTACTCTCTCCAAAAAAAAAAAAAAAAAAAGTGAAGCTTCTCCTCTTTTCTTGATGTTTGTTTAACTCCTCTCCTTTCCCTACTGGGAGACACTATCTGGGGTTCCTACTTGGAATCTCCCATAAGTTGACTGTTTGGCCAAATATCCATGGTATTGAAATATCTGATAACAAAGCATCACCTTGTTCTCTTCCCGTGGCCATGGAAATGTCTCCTCGCACAGCTTCTGGAACATCTGTCTCAAACAGCATGACCTGACCACAGGGTCCCTTCTGCCAACAGGGCTGGCATTACCTGGAGGCTTCTTAGAATTGTCGCTTCTTGAGCTCCCCCTCCATCTACTGAGACTCAAGGGCTGTGTTAACAAGATCTCTATGTGACTCTTAGCCCTGTTCAAAAATTAGCTACTGTTCTCTCATGGCCATGAGCAAAATGCCTGACAAGAAGCAACTTAAGGAGGAAGGGATTGTTCTGTCTCACCATTCAAGGGGACGCAGCCCATCATGGTGGGGAAGGGACAGGGGCAGGGGCAGGAGGCAGCTGGTCACTTTGCATCCACAGTCAGGAAGCAGACAGAGATGCATGCTGGTGCTCAGCTCCCTTTCTCCTTTTCACTGAGTCCAGGGCCCCCCAGCCCATGGAACAGTGCTGCCCAGGCAGCGTGGGTCTTCCCACCTCAGTTAACCTAAGCTGGAACTCTTCCACAGACAAGCGCAGGGACTTGTGTCCTGGCTCCTGTCAAGTTGACAAGCAATATTAGTCACTGCAACTGCTGGCTTAGGAAAACCATCAGAAGCAATTCTATCCATGGAGACGGGATGGGCCAGGAAATTGCCATGACTCCTTTCCACACCGACTCCAGTCCAAAGCACTTCCACCTACTAACTGTAAGCCAGCTATTAAAGTATGCAATGCCAAATGGGACAAAAATGGGAAGTGGCCTGAAGTCTTGAATAATTTCCCTGACCCTTAGATGGAAGGATTCAAAAGTAATGACTCAAGGTTCTTGGAAATGAATTCTATGTCTCCCTTAATTCTCTGGGGCTCCAGAGAGAATCTAATTGGAGCCCATCAATTGGAAGAAACTATTTAACAAGCTGATTAATGTTCTGAGAAAGGAGGGCCCATTGCATTCTGCTGATTTCTAAAAGGAGGATTTAATTAAAATCAATTGCTTAACCCTTAAACTGTACACAAACTGGACCTGTCCATGCTGAGCATTATACCAGTCAGCAGGATGCTGTTTTTGTCAAAAAAAAAAAAAAAACTATTTGTCACCTTCCAGAATTTAAGAGTATAGAAAGAAAAATCAAACACCAGCTTTAGCCAAGAATAATTTTTTTTTCTGCATAAGAGGGAGGGGACACCATGCAGAATGAAGTAAATGAGTCCCCTGGGCTGTGACCCTGCACTTCAGAACCTGGGCCTGTACACCATTCCTTGCGCAGTTTGCATACTGAGCAAGCAGATGGATGGGCAGGCACTTTGCATCAGTGGATCCCACTGTGACAGCCTCCTAAACCCAGCAGTATGCTCTTGGGAGTTTGGATTAGCCAGACCTGCCAACCACACTGCCACTCATGCCTTCTACCTAGGACGACCTCCACACCTTCAGCAGACTCCAGGTGGGAGAAGAGCATACCTTCAGCAGACCCTCCCCTCCCAGTGGGAGAGGGCCACATCTTCAGCGGCTATGCAATGAGAGAGGCCACCTACGGCAGGCGGGGCCCCAAATCAAAGCCCTCTTCAAATGAGCCAGGCTCACCCAGGTTTTAGCTGTTTCTGCTCTAATTCTGCCAGAGTCCTCTGGCCAGGTGAAGAAGCTAACATGTCCAGAAGAAAGAATGGGAATCAGGGAGCCCAGATTCTGCTAACATGCACAGAGACTGGGCAGAAGAGAGGACTCAAGGACGCAGACCTGCCTCCCTGTGGACAGCAATTGATGGTCCTCAACGAGGTCCATCCTCATCCTAGCCCAGGAACTGGTGACTCCCGGTTTTCATGGCAAAAAGAAATTACAGTTGCAGGAGCAATTAAATTGCTGGCGAGCTAATCTTGAAAGAATTCCCCCAGATTAGTCAGGAGGGCCCAATCTAATCACAGGAGTGCTTGGAAGTGGAAGAGGCAGGGGTGGGAGGGAGTCAGAGACATACAAAGGGGCTGGCACTGAATCTACTTGTGCTGGCTTTGAATCTGGAAGGAGACCATGAGAGCCACGGGCACCCATGAGCGTTGGAAAAGGAAAACCGAGTCTTCCCCCTAGAGCTCATGAAAGGAACGGCCCCACCAACAAATCCTTTCTTCTCATACAACCCTTGCAGGATGTCTGACCCACAGAACTGTAGCATGCTCAGTGCCTGTTGTCCTAAGGCCCTCTCTTTACGGTTATTTGTTACAGCAGTGTGTTCGTTACTTTCTAGTCACTGGGACGAAATACATGACACACATCAATTTAAAGTAAGAAGGGTTTGTTTCCACTTACAGCTCCAGGTTACAGCCCATCGCAGAAGCAGGAGCTTGAAACATAGCTGGTCACACTTGGCACAGGGAGGAAGTAAAAGCTGGTCTCACTAGCTTTCTCCTTTCTGTACAGTCCAGAGACTCCAGGTCATCAAATGGGGCTGCCCATAGGTGGCTGCTCTTCCCACCTTGATGACTCTAATCTAGAAAAATCCCTAACAGGCAGACCAAGAGATTTTTTGTTGTTGTTGTTCCAACATTGATCGATTCGACAAAGAGAATGAAAATGGGTGCTCCAGAGCATCCTGCCGCTGCATACAAAATCCCAAAACGTGTGCCACTTTAAATGCTAAGCCATCTCCCAGTTCCCAAGTTTGAGCTTAAACACTGTCAAGTTGACAAGTAGAAATTTAACCATCAGAGATATTGAAAGGAAACTCACACTGACAGGGTTAAGATCAATTTTAGAGTTAAAAGCAACAAGGTCAAGAACAGGGGAAGAGAAAAAGGGAAATTTGCAGGTGGGCTAGATGAGCTGACAAGATCAGAGAAGGGTACGGGGAGGTACGGGGCGTCTCTATGAAAACCAACAGAGCTGGTCTCAGAAGGTTCCAGCCTGTCCTCAAGAAGCCCCTCCCTCCAAAGCATCCCTTGTCCCTAGTCAACCTTTGCAGGCCTTTGCACACTCCTGTATCTAAGCATAACCAAGTGAACTGTAGGTGAAAAGGGCTCACAAAGAAAGCCTTCACCTATTCCAGGAAACATTCACTCAGGACAGCCCCAGGGGCAGGTAAAGAAAGGAGAAACAGTAGACGGAGCCTTGTAAGTCCAGATTCCAGAGGCAGGCCGGATGCTGTTGCACCTCAGCTCAGTCCTCCCCCCAACACTGAGCCTTGCTCACTTGCTCAGTATCTTTTTGTTTGCTAAAATAACCCTTCACCACGTGCTCCTTTATTTGTGCCCCGTGTGAATTCTTCTCCTTCTACAGCACAAGAACCAACACTGGGACCTCAGCTGGGACAGGAGGGAAGCGTGGCAAAGTGGTTTCTCTCCCTGTCCTCCACAGCGGGACCATCACGGACTGAGGGGTCAGATCTCTTTTCAGGGGAGCCCTGGGTGAGCCTGACAAGACCTGCTTCGACTGGTGTCTCAGGGGAGAGAACATGTGGGAAGAAAGCAAAGAGGAATAAAGGGGCCAAGAGCTGGGAAGGTGAATCAGCCATTAAAAGCACTTGCTTGCAAAGCGCCACCCACATAAACTGGCAGCAAAATGGGGTGCTTCTTGTATTTGCAGCAGCAAGAGGCCCTGGGAGTGCTCTTCCCCATCCACAAACACACAAATGAATAATGTTTTTTCTTGTTGTTTTTAAAGAACAGAGGCCCTATTTTTGACCATTAATTTAGACCTGAAATTTCACAAATGCTTAAATGGTGAGAACTCAGAAATAAGGTCATCATTGTTATGACTGATTGCATAAACAAATTTAATTTGGAGCGTCTAGAAAATAAAGGTGTGACGTTTGACTATTTAAGACCATTATGACAAAGTAATTTCAGATAATGTATTTTTAAAAAAAAAACACTATGGGTCTAATGAAATCATTTTTAATGTACCTAAAGGGAAAATAGAATTTAGCTTTGACATTTTCCAAACTTCTCATTTTGTTTGAAACATTTTTTACTTTAATAGCTAATTATATGTCATAACAGTGTCTAAAATATACAATATTCAAATGCCGAGGTGTTTTGTTCTGTCTTAGAGTTCTACAAGCTCATATTTGGGTTCCTTCCTATAATGGAGAAGTAAGACAAATACTCAGAAAAGAGCAGACGTTGAACTGAAAGATACAAATAACCTGCCCGGGTGAATTTACTACTCGAAGAACTCACATGCCCATCACACTCCAATACCTGCCATCTGTGGCCAGTGGAGCTGGGACCTTATAATGATCAGGGTTAGGCCAGGGCATGCTGACCGCTGAGTGCTACACGATGGGTCTCTTCTCTCTTCGTCAGTGATAAAGATCATTGGTCTGCTCTGACCACACAGCAACCCAGCCATGGCAGCCTTGGGAGGCAGAGCCAAATAGGGCTCTCTCTTGCCACTTCATGCTCTCGTTATGAGAGCCCCTGGAAGGTTAGTCATAGCAACTGGTTCATGTTTAAGAGGCAAAGTGTCAAACCCATTATCCCTGGGAGTCCTGCCCGGGTCTGAAATCTGAACACTTCAGGCTAATTGAAAAGGCTAGCAGCATATTCTTGGCCATTTATACCAAATATCCTCTTGATGTGAAGGGGAAGGAATATGAGGGGCCAAGGCCAAACACTGGTGAGACCTGAGACCAAAGCTCGGTACTCAGTGTTATTCATCATACCCCTAAAAGCCAACAGCTGAAAAAGAGGAAACGCAGTGGAAAGAGGTGGAGAGAGAAGGAGGGAGAAACAGAATCGCCTGCCAGCCATTGGGTCTCTTGCATAGAGTCCCACCATTTTCAAAAGTAACAGAACTCCCTAGGAGTCACAGCAGGAGTACACGCACATGAAGGTACACACAGGGATGTGTGCCAGTGCCTTTCCATTTCAGCCATTTCCACTGAGTTTACAAAACACACTAATGACTCCAGTTCCAATGATTCATGGGCAGGCAAAGCCCACCAGGGCAGGAGGAATGGCACCTACAACCTGTGTGGCTTCCAGGGCTGTGGAGACCTGAGGAACCACAGCTCTTCCTCCCCCCTCCCCTTTTTTTTTGAGAGAAACACAGAGAGAGACAGAGGGAGAGGGAGACAGATAGAGAATGGGCACACCAGCAGCCTCTCAGCCACTGTGAACGAAATCCAGACTTGTGTGCCCCCTTGTGGGCAAGTGCAGCATTGCGCCCTTGCGTCACTGCATCTGGCTAAACATGGGACCTGGAGAATTGAACCAGCATTCTTAGGCTTAGCAGGCAGGTGCCTTAACTGCTAATCCATCTCTCCAGCCCTGTTCCTTCCCTTTGATGCATAGCTCAGGGGCATTGAAGTCAGAGGCCGTCTGCCCTGCCTGTTCTTTTAATGTGAATCTGTTGAGAACCCAGGGCTTTGAAAATGGAAAGTTGGACTTAATCAGATAAGAGCACACACAGTTGGTATATTTTGCTGTTGTATGATATAAATTAGAGGTGCCTCACATCTGCCAGATGATGTATGGTCAAGTGGAAGTTAATCCTTCAAAACCTGTGAAGGGAGATGACGTAGAAATGAGAAAAGACCGGAGAGACGTTTTATAATTTATAAGACTATGCATACTGCACCAGGTACTTTCTCATTGCTGGGGCAAAATGCCCTTCCAGAACCATATTATGGAAGGAAAAGGGTTTAGTTCAGTTTACAGTTCCAGATAAGAATGGCAGGGCTGGAGCGGGAAGCCAACATCACATGTTCACATAGGCAGGACAGACGCAGAGAGAGAGAAACAGCACGTGGGCATCCCAGCTATAACTTCCAGGCCTGCCCCCAGTGACACCCTCCTGCCAGCAAAACTGCACCTCCTAAAGGCAAGCCTTTCCAAACAGTGCTACTTTGCCAGGGACCAAACACAAGAACCAATTTATATTCTAACTACAAGGACAGTACAGTAGTCATGTGGTGTAGCACTGTTCCTTCCACATCTCAGAGACTTTACCTAAAGGTCCAAGTAGAACTTTCACAAATGTGGAGGACCTTAACCATGGTAATTTAAGCAGAACAGAAACCATGTGTGTCTCACTGAGCTCATGGCAGACTGCTGCTGAATTTTAGCAGATGTGGGCATTTATTACCATTGATTTCTTGTCTTTTAATCTACATTTAATATAACTCCTTGTCCCAGAGGCCTTCAAGTTGTACATATGGTTCCTTTTGATTTCAAGGTAACTGTATGCCTGTCCTCCAAGACCACCACTATTCATTTCCCTTAAACACCTCCCCAAAGGGAACGGCCACCTTTAGCCTTTCTCCTAAAGTCCATTTCCAAGAACAACCATAGGTTGCAGCACTGTGAACTTCAATTCTCCATGACATCAGTCTCAGGGAGGCTTGCCATCCTTGGGGCTGGGAGCCTCATCTGCTTATACATTCTGCAAATGAACTTATAGCCTTCGGCGAATTATACGCCACAGCAAGGGTGATCATTTCCCATTTCCATCCATGGGGCTGTGGTCATGTGTATTTGATGGAGGTCTCTGTTAACTAAGTCCATTCATATTGCAGTAAGCACTCTAAGTGCACACCAGCTCCTGTGTCAATGGCTTGTCCGCTGGCCTTTGTCCCACTTCCTAACACCCTTAACTAAGGACGGTGACGTCTTGTTTTCATGCACATACTGGCAGGCACTTGGCAGATCACACTCTTGAAACACTGCATACAGGAGCTACACAGATTCCTCGGCTGGGCAGACAGATAGGGAGAAAGAGCCCTTTGGAGCCCAAGAGGGCAAAGTGGGGGACTCCACTTCCTCCTCCTTTTTCTTCCTGGCCTGGTCTGGCTTGGGGGGCTTTCTGTGATCTGCGCAGTACTGAGTGTGTCATGGAGCAATCAACACCTTCATTTAAACTTCATTTAAACTGACCAATCATGCTCTCTGGATGGGCAGGCTTCTCCCACTCCATAAAAGTTCAGTTCCCTTTGGGACTGTGGATCGTCTATCTTCTGGAAATCATCCCCAACCCCAGGATCCTGTTCTTTCTGCCTTTTTCCCCCTCTTACTCTAAAATAAATAAAATTTATTCTTTAAGGCATTTTCCTGCCCTTTAATTCTTGACCTGGCAGAAAAAATGAACTGCTCACCCTACAGGACATCAATCTTTTAAGAAGCAGCTGACATGCAAATGAGCCAACCCTAAGGTGGCTATCAGCAGCCAGCCAGGATGACTGAGGAAAAATGGATATAAAAACCCCAGCAAAAGCTCAGAACACCGTCACTAACTCAGAGAGGCAGACTCCACGCCCCTCTCTCTGTTGATACCTCTGTGAGAAGCAGCAGCCCATGGGACCCCTCAGTGGCAGGCTGGCATGGAGTGGACAGAGCAGGACCCAGATGCCACCCGTGGGCCAAGTGACAGCAAGCGAGTGCCTCAGGGGGTTAGTTGAGAGGAGAAGGGAGAAAGGGACCTGGCTTAGTTAACACGTGTGAAGAGTGAACAAAGTGTGGCAACTGATTTAACACAATCCGCCTCTTGACTACTGAGTTTAGCCCTAGCAACACTCACACTCATCCATGCTCACAGTGTGCTTCCATGTTTTGCATAGCCAGACACACTAAACAGTAATGTCCTCCAAAGTGGGGAGCCATGACCCACCCCCCATCTCAGGTAATACTTGTATGCGATTTGAATTTGACGATTTTTTTCTTGAGAGGCTATGAGGATACCACAAGCAATACCTAAGAAGGGGGCTCCCATTAGAAAAGGGAGAGGTGCCTTGTGGTCTCTTTACTTCACCAAGGGTTTACCCAAGGGTCCCCCAACACAAAGAGAGCATCTCCCCCATCCATTGCTTTACCTGAGGTTTCCAAAACAGCATTTTCCCCCCAAATCCCACCTGCCCATGGATCCACCATCTCATCTGTTATGTTCATCTTCCTTTCCATGCAAGGACTTGATAAGTTTTTAATTTTTTAAATTTTTTATTTGTGTTTATTTATTTGAGACCAAGAAGGGAGAGAGAGAGAGAGAGAGAGAATAGGTGCACCAGGGCCTCTATCCACTGCAAACGAACTCCAGACACATGCGCCACCACGTGCATCTGGCTTATGTGGGAACTGGAGAATGGAACTCGGTCCTAGACTTCACAGGCATGTGCCTTAACTGCTAAGCCATCCCTCAGCCCTGATGCATTTTTAAAAGCCATTACCCTGCATTCTTTTCCATAGATCTCACTACCCTAGGTTGGTAGAACTATCTGATGATTGGGTTTAAAATGGGTAGAGATTGCCATTGGCTCTCAGCAGCTGTTCCTTATTCCACCATAAAGACTATGAGTCATTGACATTAATTATGGACACCCCTCTTACCTGGTCTACACCCTAGAGCTTCTGTGCCCCATGGTCGATCAGTACCCAAGTGTGGTATGCTCCACTGCTAAATATCATCCATCCATTTAATACCTGCATTTCCTTTCATTCCCACTGCAGCCAATTTTTTTAGCTCAGCTGTCCACCTCAATGCTCTGTCCTTCCTTACCCCCTCCATCCCCCCTTCCTCTCTTCTGCCTCCTCCTCTCTTTTTTTCTTTTTCTCTCACCCACCTCCTCCTCCTCTCCTCTTCCTCTTCTTCTTTCTCTTTCTCCCCTGACTTCTTTCTCTCATCTTTCTTGCCTCTCCTCTTTTGCTCTGGGCAAAGTAAACCTTCTGAAATGCAAGACTGGACAAGCCAGTTCTCAACATATGAATGCTGCAAGGCTTCCCTGCTCAAAGCCAGAGTTCAAGCCGGCTTACTGAAACTTCAGGGTCTGGCTACTATCTATCCTTCCTGTATTGTTTGTGGGGTTTTGCTTCTGGTTTGTTTTTCTATTTGTTTAATATTTCCCTTTCCTGCTCTATGTTTAGCCATTATCACTCCTCCCCTCTGCCCCCACCCCCCGCCACCGCCGCCCCAGACATGCTAGTCTCAGTACCAGAGCCATGGTCATCCCTCAACATGGTAAAGATCACAGGTGCTTCAGTACAATTTATCCTGCACTGCTTACCACCCATCAAACAGCCTGAGTCATTTCTTTTGAAGGACAAGAGCAGAGAAAAATAGGTGAAGGAAGGAGGGACTTCAAAAAGTGAACTGGGAGTAAGGGAATAGGAGTTGAGAGGCCACAGAGAAAGATCAAGGTTCACATCTTCAGCCCTGAAGAAAATGAAGCAGGTAGAGGAGAGGGTAAAGCCAGCGACAGCCATCAAAATAAGAATCTTGAAACCCCACTGGGTTGAGTTCTGGTGACAGGTGTCAAGTGGTCCAGTCCAGCCAGAAGGTGCTCCTGCTTCTTAGGATAGTGGTCAGACCCCCAGCTAACATGCTGACCTAGGAGGGGTCAGGGCTGGAACCAGGGCACCGAGAGAGGACTCACTGTACTGAAACAATCACGTTCACCCAGGTCCACATGGAGGGCTCATCACAGTTGGCTCCATGGTATTCTGGCCTCAAAAAGTCATTAAAAGTCCCGAGGAACTAAAATCCAGATGGCTAACTCAATTCTAATCAACATGCCAACCATGAGGCAATCAGCCATCTGATTATGCAGCAAACCAGCGTGGCACAGCAACAAGCCCGGAGCTTGTCTCTTTCTAGGTGCAGCTCTATTTTTTTCTTTTGCCTGGAAAATGTGTTTTCCTGCCAAAGAGTGAACTCCATCTATGCACCAGTAGAGCTCTGAGATCCCATCTGTCCTCATCAGCTGGGGTTCTTCGGGAAGTCAGAATCAACATGATGTACATAGCTGTGTAAGAGAAGATGAATTATAGAATTGGACTCACTTGATGATGGAAGCTAAGTCCCAGTGCCACGATCTGCAAACTGGAGAAACAAGACAGCCTGCCATGTAATTCAGTCTTAGCCTGAAAACCAGAGAAACTGCTGGAGACAATGGTATGACTCTGGTCCAAAGCCAAAGGCCAGATTAGGCTAGTGCAGGGAGAGAGTAGGACTTCTGTGATAGCTGACCTTTGTCCACAGGCCCAAAACCAGGAGTGGATTTCCCAGCTTAAGATGGAAATTCATCCTTGTTTTGCCTTTTCCCTCTGTGTGGTCCCTTGACAGAATAGATGATGCCCACTTACTCTGAGAGTGGACTTTCTCTTACTGATTCTATTGTGTCATATAATAACCTCTCCTAGCAACTTGCTCACACAGGCACCCAGAAATAATGGCTTTACCACATCCTTAACTCACTCAATTGACACATGCAATAAAACCGTGATGATCTTCAAATGTTTACACCTCACATGGAACTCACAGTCTCTATGAGGAGACAGAAACTCCAGCTACGCTTGTCACACAGTGTGACAGCAAGTCATGTAGTCTCGGAGCTTCAGGTGATTTTTTTTTTTTTTGAAGTAACAGTTGCCTGCTGAAAAAAAAAAAAAAAAAAAAAGAAAAGAAAGAAATTTTCTTGACCAAGGCCAACAGCGGCAATAATCTATGTGTGTGAACAACACAAATGTTTGACAGTTTGACAGGCACATCATATCCATTTAACCAAACAGCAGTAGCTTCCCTGCTAGAGCCTATGAAGTCCCCAGCCACAGGTTTCTGCCCATGTTTCTGTACTAAACATGGGTTCCTGCCTGTGGAGTAGACCTTCCATGCGATTGTTTTGGGAAATAGTTGGTTGTGGCTGTAACAGTTGTGCCAAGTGGGCACATCTTGTGTGACATTCTAATAGTGTTAACACAGAAAGTCTAGGACCCTTGGCAACAATTCTCCCAAGGCTATCCATCAAGGAAACTTCAGCTCGTTTCCAGCCTTACTTCTTCATGTCCTTCAACTCAAGCATACAATATCTTCAGTAATAGGAGATTTTTTTTTTCTCTTTCAGACAGGGTGTCATGGTTACTTTCTATGTAGCCAATGATGACCTTGAACTTCTATTCCTCTTGGTACAGGTATGTACCACTGTGTCCATTTTACATAGTGTTATGGTTTGAGTCCAATGCTTCATGCATGCTAGGCAAGTACTCTATCAACTGAGTTACATCCCAGTCCTGGTAAAAGGGTCTTAGCATCTGATTCTGGCATGCAACTAATAACAGTAGCAATAGCCTGCATGGGGCAGAGGAGGATTGTAGGGAGATAACCCACCCATGGCCACTAACTGCTAGTGATAACCAAGTCTCCCTAATGGCTTGTGTAAGCCAGTTCATCAGAGACCAATTTCCCTCACATTGCCCCAGATTATGAAGCTTTGTCTCAAGGAGGGATGAGTGGTTAGTTATATGATGCAGCTTCTCCCTTCACAGCACTCACACTGATCCCATCTGCTTCCACGCCCCGGAGCCTCACAAGCCAGGCTGTGAGAGGCTCTTTCATTTCCTGATTAAAAGTCCTTCCCAACTCAAGCAGGGGGCATAAAGACACAGAGGATCCCCTGGTTATCATGGTTTCCAGTATTTGGTGATGATTAATGCACCTCATGTATTTGCTCAGCCATGGATTCTCCCTCCTTCCGTATTCAAGGTTATACCACAAAGGTGTCTTTTCTCATTTCTACCTTTGCTCTCTCCCTCCTTTGTGGTCTAATTTTATTCCATGGGTTCCAGGTTGTTGGATCCCAAGAGGGGCTATTCAGTGCAGATCTAATCTATCCTCTTTCTTTACACCCTCCCAGTCATAAGAAACAGCAACCTAACCTGTCCACTACATCCTCTTTTATTCCATTTTTCCTACCAATTCAGAGGTTAGTGTAGAACATAGTATTACATATATATATTTTTTTTTCCTCAATGTAACTCCTCATTATTTTGGGGCAGACAGCTGAGCCTCAGTTGCCTATCATATGTTCCTTAGAAATGTCACAAAACGGCCACCATAGCCTGCTTACTACTTTGTCCCAAAATTGCTACTTTCAGGGATTCCAATATATTTTCCAGTTCATCAGATGTTTGGGGAGTATCCTCCTACTCGCTTGGTGGATCCTATTCATTAAGGAAGTGTGTCACTCCATAACATGTACAGCCACTTGGGGATTTCCCCAACATATACTCCAACCTTCCAACAGAACAAGCAGAGCAGATCAGCTTCACAACTTATCACCTATACAAAGGGCAATGCAATTGCTCCTCCCAGGCATAAAGACTGGTTGCATTCTGCTGCCTATGCCCAGAGAGTTTGATCAAGGTTAAATTTAAACATAATAGTGCTTGGTGTGCTTGGCAGAAAATATAAAACTTATAAAACTATAAGGTTGGAAAAATTCAAACAGAGTTAAAATTACTGGTATAGAGACATGTTTTAGGTTACTGAAGCTGCTATTGTCAAGCAGATTACCATCATTAAAGATTACCAACTGAACTTCTGGTCAAAATGGCATCCACCTAACCATGCCTCACCTTGCAGGGAAGGAAAGATGGATGCTGAACCTGAGGATTCAACCCATCACACCTCACCAGGGCCCCAGCTGAAACCATAGAGTAACTGGGGAAATGAGCAAGAGTGCCGCTTTCTTGGTGAACCCGGTACCAGCACAAGTGTGAAGGAGATAGACACAGAGAACACTCTGCTCCTACCAAGCCAGATATCCAGAGACACAGAGGCTCCCAAGACCTCATCACTGAAGTAGACCTGAAATGAACCCAGCATGGCTCAGGGAAATTCACAGAAGAGGGGGCAGAAAGATTGTTAGAGACACAAGTTGGGACGTTATGCACAGAGACATTGCCTCTTCCCCATAACTGATGGCTACCCTCACAATGTACGACCCACAATCCACAATGAGGAGGGTCTCTCCAGAGGGGGGAGGACAGGGAGGAGGCTAATGATGGTACCAACATGGCTATACACATACTATGTACATAACTAATAAAAAAGATTACCAACTACTTAACATTGAAACTATGGAATGAAGCCTGTGATGATCCCACCCAGGAAAACTGAATGGTAGAAATGGGAACTCCTTTGAAAAGAAATGACCAGAGGGAAGAATTCTAAATGCTAAAGGTCAGTATTCTTTTCCTCCCTGGATTAAAAATATAGCTGTGTCACTGCACATCTGGTATTGACTTTGGAAGTATGAAAAATGCATGGAAGTGGGTCATGAAGTAAAGACGGTTCCAGAAGCCACATGGGAAACAGAGAATGATGTCCCTGGGAGAGAGACCAATGAGGGCATGGAAAATGGACCATGTTTTGCAATGGACTGTGAAATGACTACCATGGAGCACTCTTGACTTGGGATAGAAATTTTCCCTGGCTACTCAGCCCAGCTGGAGGGATGGAAATTGGAAATCCAGAGATTGTCATCACTGGTTATGGATGTTAGGCCTCAACTGTAAATATTTGATATTTACCTAATGGTTATGGATTGATCATTAGTCCAGTCTCTCCTTCTTATGCTTTTTGAAATGAAAATGTTTACTGCATGGCCTTATACATTGGAAATGTGTAACTTGTTTTGATTATATAGGACTCACAGTTAAGAGACAATCTTTTTTTTTAATTTTTTTATTTTTATTTATTTTTGGAGAGAGACATAGACAGAGACAGACAGAAAGGGAGAGGGAGACAGATAGAGATGGGCGCGCCAGCAGTCTCAGCTGCTGTGAAAGAAATCCAGATGTGTGCACCCTCTTGTGGGCAAGTGTGGCATTGCTCCCTTGCCTCACTTTGCATCTGGCTAAACGTGGGACCTGGAGATTGGAACTGGGTTCTTAGGCTTAGCAGGCAGGTGCCTTAACCGCTAAGCCATCTCTCCAGCCTTAAGAGACAATCTTGAATGGCAGGTAAGACATTGGAACATTGTGGTATGATTATATTTATATATAGGAACTAGGGGTGGAATGTGTTAATTTAAATTTATATCTCCCATTGACTCAGGTATTCAAATAAAACTTTTAACTTGGATCTCCAGATGCCTGGCTAAAGGAAGTGTCACTGAGGGCAGATCCCAAAGTCAAGCCCTATGCTGCCACTTGGGGTGGAACTGAATTCCAGTACAAATGTGTACAAGATCAATTTGAGCTGAGAGGTCCCCGCTTGCTGTCAGATTTTTTTTTTTTTTTTTTTTTTTTTTGCTGCTCATGGTTTTTGCTGGCTGGCCAATTGTTTTTGTCTGTTTGGATGTATGGAAGTAGCCTCTTTCACCACTGATGGAACTTTCCCTTGGATCTGTAAGCTTGAAATAAACCCCTTCCTGCTGTAAACCGTGTCTGGTTTGGATAGCCAGCCCAGCATTGTGTTGCTTCTTGTCTTGTGTTTACATCACAGCAATGAAAAAAGTAACTAATACAGATACCAAGTGTTTCATGTTTTACCCTGGTGAATCTTGTTCTATTCACCCCATATAGGGATGATAATGACAGACAAATGACATTATTCTACCCAAGTTTATCTTGGTAAACCAATGAGTTTAACTAATGAGGAACAACTTAGAGGAGCATGGGAAACTCATGGGCAGCTATACCACAAAGAAGATTCTCCCTCCCTACCAGCACTTTTAAACTGATTATATGTATTCATGGATGGGAGTGCCCTGGTGTGCCTCCTGAGCTGCTCCCTTTCCACAAGGAGAAGGCCCAGTCCTGTGAGGATCTTGAATAGATAATCAAAGCTGCTCTTATTTCCATACAGTAAAATGTTTGTCATGCACAGAGGACAAAGTTCCACAACAATGAAGGAAAAATCCCCTAGCAGAAATAGGAATGAAGCCAAACAAGACACTGACCTGCTGGGTTAGGCTGGTCAATGAAGAAAGCAAAAGAGGGTCACTCCACAAGGAATGGCTAATTCTGTTGACCACATCATGGTCAAAGATATGCTACAAGATACTACAGACCTCATCTTGGCTTTTCAGAGGGGGGCGTGACAAAGGAGATATTTAAGGATGAGTGGTCCTGCCTAGGAAGGTCATGTTTGTTCCCAGACTAAAGCATCCTCCCCACTGCCCCATTGTGTCAAGCCAGAAAAACGCAGGATTCAAGGGCGTCACCAGAAAGGGAAAAACATCTCTGAGCTCTTCTTCACCGATCAAGTCCACACTCCTGTTTGGACCTTCAGTGATGGTCTAGTGCTTAGTATTCAGCACTTGCATCTTGGGATTTCGGAGAGGACATGTTGGCAGCAGAATAATGACCCAACACGCATGACCACCAAAGATGTCAGTGCGAAGATCCTATGGACCCTGTGCTGTTAGCATGCATGTAAAAAAGGGACTTTGTAGGTGTGGTTAAACTGGAATTCTTAGCCACATTTGGTGGCCCATACCTTTATTTCTAGCTCATGAGAAGCTGAGGCAGGAAGCTCACCATGAGTTCCATGCCAGCCTTGGTTAAGATGAGTTCCACGACAGCCTACTTAATACTGAGACCCTGCCTCAAAAGAAAATTTAGAAAGCTTAAAATGAAAAGATGATCTTGGATTTTCACGGTGAGCTCAGTGCAATAGCTGGAATCCTTACAAGGGAAACAGGGTTGTGAGTCAGAGATGCACACATGAGAATTGAAGCAGCTCCAGATTCAGATAGATGGAACAATACTGCTCTCTCTGAAGATGAAGGATGGACCAAGGCATCCAGGTGCCTTGAGAAGCCAAGGAAATGGATTCTCTCTTTTCCTTTCTGGTCTCAAATACCCTCAAAGCCTCTAGCACCTCCACTTGTACCTCAGTGGCAACTTCTCCTCTTAAAGGACCTTAAACACTCCAGAAGGGAGAGCACGGGTGCTAACGGTGGAGAAGGCAGTGGGCATGTAGAAATAAGGACTACTAATTTGATAGGAGGCAGTGGGCATGTAGAGATAAGGGATACTAATTTGATAAAGGAGCCTAAATACTCCAGAAGGGAGGGCAGGGGTGCTAGGGATAGAGGAGGCAGTGGGCATGCAGAGACAAGGACTAATGATCTGATTCACATGTCCATCTTCACCTGCAAGTAGATAAGTGTGTTCCAAACTGGGTATTCAACAAAATGCCAGGAAATCACTTGGAGGGGTGCTAAAGCCGCATGGGGAGGAGCAGCCAGAGAGGGAGCAGCTGTGTGCTCCCTGGTTCACGAAGAAGGCCTTAGGCCCCTTGCTGGACGACTTACAATAATCTCTACAGCTGACAGCCAGTGAGGGAAGGGCTCGGGATCCAGAAGGCAGCGGATATTTTCATGTTAAGCACTGAGAACACGGTCAGCTGTGGCAAGCTATAAGAAGTTGCTGTGGCGTGGTCTGCTGGGTGAGGGGACCCTGTCAGTTTTCAGTTCTGTGTTTCCTCCAAGTCCCTGGCAGCAAGGACTGGGTGCCTCTCAGCAGCTGAACTTCCAGACAGCACAGGAGGAAAGCAAGGATGTGGGAAGGCCAGGTAGCTCTGCCTTTCTGCAAGCTTCCAAGAAAAGGCTTCCGGGATCACACCATTATTTCCCATTATCCTAAGAATGGGCCAATTTTTCCTTTTGTGAGGCTCTTCTACATAGGTGGCTGTTTCCAGTGGCCCATAAAAGGAACGGGAATACAAAGATACTTTCTCTGCTTCCCTCACCTCCTGCTTCACTGAATAATGTATTATCGAAGTTATGCCATCCGCAGAGCCAAGCCATCTCTGGGAGGGAAAACTTGCCTACAGAAGTTTTAGAAAGTAGGCTATTCACGAGAGCCATTACTTTTGCGTTTACCCTAATTGTTTTTTTTTTAAAAACGAAACATCACAGCTAATGCTACACACAAGCAAAATCAGTCTGAATATGTACCATCACCGAGAGCTGCTTTAATCTCTAGGGTCAAAATTTGTTATGAAATGTTAAATACTTTTTCTCTGCTCCAAGAGAATTTTCAGCTCTGTTACATTTTTAATCTCCTTCAGGGGAATGCCATCATTTCAAACATGTGAACAGAATCCTTTAAGTGTCAGGATTTCATTCTTATGTTTCCAGAAAGAGTTGCTGCAAGTTCTCACTGTATCCTAAGATGTTCTAGGATGCTCTGCTCTCTCCACCTTGTCCCCAAGCAGGAACACAGCCATACATAAGCATGCATGTGAACACACAACACACAGCACACATGCTCTTGTGCATACATATGCATACACACACAATTACGTTTCTTCGGACCATCACCTTTTCCATCTTCTGCTTGGATTAGAACATGAGGTCAGGAAAAAAAATGTCCAAAAAAGAAAATCTATCCAATGCCAATTCTTCACACATTGAAAAGGCCTGGTGTTATAATAAGCTGTCTTACTTTAAAGTGAATAAATGAATAATGATGCTGAAGAAAAGGAAATACCAGATTTACAGAATTGTGCAAGATCCCCAACTAACTACCATGGGAAGGAAAATGGCTTCACTTCTCTGTGTCTGTTCCTTGTCTATAACATATGACTCAAGTCCCCACCTCAAAGATAGATAGGTCTAGTGTGAGAAATAAATGCATTTGTATATGAAAAACATTTTTGTAATTTTTTTTTAATGAGAGAGAGAGAGACAATTGGTACACCAGGGCAACCAGCCACTGCAATCGAACCCCAGATACATGCACAACCTTGCGCATACATGAAACCTTGCACACTTGGGTCACCTTGTGCATCTGGCTTATGTGAGGCCTAGAGAACTGAACATGGGCCCTTATACTTCACAGACAAGTGCCTTAACCACTAAGCAATCTCTCCAGCCCTTTTTTCTGTAATTTTTTATGAGGTGAAAATAATTTATAACAGAAGAAAGAATTTAGTCAATGGGAGGACGATAGATCACACATACATTGTTTATTTATTTATTTATTTATTTAAGAGAGAGGAAGAGAGAGAGAGAGAAAGAATAGGTGCATCAGGGCCTCCAGCTGCTGCAAACGAGCTCCAGATGCATGTGCCACCTTGTGCATCTGGCTTATGTGGGTCCTGGGGAATCAAACCTTGATCTTTTGGCTTTGGCGAGCAAGTGCCTTAACCACTAAGCCACCTCTCCAGGCCCACACATGCATTTTTTTAAGTAGTACAGAAAGTGGCATTCTTCAGCGCTCCATCGTCCACTCAACAAGTATTGATTCAGCACTTAGAAGCAGGCTCTGGGCTTGTTGCTATGGATATGATCATAAACTGTCTAGCGTGGTTCTTACTCCACTGGGCCCTCGACACAGCATCCCAAAAGCCTGAGTCTCTGTGTGAGTGACATGGTCCAATAGTTGCCATCTTGATGTAGACTGAGAAGGCTCCTGTCTGTGCTTCCGACCCAGTTGTCTGTGGAAAAGCTACCAGGTACCATCGATGAGGCATTACACAATTCTGCTCGCTGACCACAAATCACTCTGATGAAAGAATAATGGAAAACTCTGCAATCAGGGGTTGGGCTGGGAGACGGCTCAGAGGGTAAAGAGCTTGCCGCTCAACCCTAATGACCTAAGTTTGGATTCCAGAACCTACATAAAACTGGCAGTGGGCAGTGGGCTTAGAAAGAAACTCATGGGTTAAAGTGCTTGGCTTGCTAAAGGTTGATACCATGCCTTCTCAACCGTGAAGGATTCTATATCCTGCAGCTATAAGCTGAAATTTTGTATTTTGTTGCAGCAGCAACAAAAAAAAGTATATAATGGGCTGGAGAAATGGCTTAGTGGCTAAGTGCCTGCCTGTGAAGCCTAAGGACCCCAGGTCAAGACTCGATTCCCCAGGACCCACAAGGTGGCACATGCATCTGGAGTTCGTTTGCAGTGGCTGGAGGCCGTGGCGCACCCATTCTCTCTCTCTCTCTCTTCTCTCTCTCTCTCTCTCTCTCTCTCTCTTTCTCTGCCTCTTTCTCTCTCTGTTTGTGGCTCTTAAATAATAAATAAACAAAAATTTAAAGAAAAAAGTAAATAATGTGAGTACTCGAGTTAAATAGTCTTTAATATATTACTGTTATCTGACAAATTCAACACCCTATTCAGGGCACCACCCCAAATATTTCTATATTGCAATGGTATAGACAGCCTTCATGAGTTCCTTTATACGAACAGGCATCTCTCGGTATAAACTGCTGCTCCCACCAACCCCTACATTTATTCTCACTGGATGCTCAATTTGAAACAAGGTGGGATTAGTGCTGGGGGTGGGGAGCTGTGCTCTCTCCACCAAAGCTAGACGCTGGCATCATTGTCAGCTGAATATACTTGGCCACAGAAACAAAGATGATTGCTTAAAATTTGTTTTGCTGAGCTTGTAGGGTGCAGCCACACCGATTCCAAAGAGAATGGCTCTGGTACAAGAGCAACCTCGTCTCTAGCAGTCAAGGTTTCGGGGCCCATCTGTACCCTTGTTTCTGATCACACTTGAGCAGGCTTAAGTTCACAATGTGCTGTGGTCACTTAAAGCAAGAGACCCACCACAAAGGGCCTTTCATTTGTACTGACTTCCTGTGAGTCACCAGAGTACTCATCACTTTGTGTTTTGACGATGCACTGGTCATAATGAAAGGCTAATTACTAAATAGTGACTATTACGCTGACAGCATTTACGTACTGGAAACCTAGGGTCTTGTGCATTCTAGGCAAGTGCTCTATCACTGAGCTACCACCTCAGTCCTGTGTACTGGAAGTCCTGATCCACAACACTTCTGTGGAAAGATGTGATTCCCAGTGCTTTGAGCGTGAGTCACTAATCATTTGCATATCATCCTGGATCATGAAGAAGTAAAGATTACAGAGGGCTGGAGAGATGGCTTAGTGGTTAAGGCTCCTGCCTGCCAAGCCTAAGAACTCCGGGAGGTCTCCAGCTCCAACGTTTAGCCAGATGCAAAAGTGATGCAATGACACACTTGCCCAAAAGGGGGAGCACACATCTGGCGTTAGTTCACAGCTGCTGAAAAGCCACTGGTGTGACCATTCTCTCTCTGCCTCTTCCTCTCTCTCTCTCTTCCTCTCTCTCTCTCTCTCTCTCTCAAATGACAATAAGACTTACAGAGAGACATACCCATTGCAAGGACAGAGCCAGGTCTGAGCACTGTGTGACAGCTCCAAGGCCCATGCTCTGGAGCCTTATACACCTGAACCTGGTGTTGGTTTCTTTGGAGTCAGGTTTCTTCCTAACTCTTTACTGAACTGTAACAAACACATAGCAATTAATGCACGTTTAAGGGACACATTTTCATAGGTTTTAACACACGTATGCTCCATGAAGCCAGCAACATAATCAAACTAACAAAAGTGTTCAGCATACATGACAAAGTTTCCTTGAAACCTGTACTCTATCATGTTCCCATTGCCCACCTACCCTCTCACCCCTCATCTGCTTCCTGTGTCTTTAGACCAATTTTCATTTTCTCAAATTTTATATAGTGGAATCATATAGACTGTTTATGTCCCCTCCATCAAATTAATGCCATAAAATTCTAGTCAAATTATGAAGTACGGATACAGGCAATAGTATGGCTGAACAGCAAAACAGTTATTGTGAGTGACAGACAAAAAATAACACAGCATGTGGTGTGTCGTCATCTCTTTGGGCTGCTGTACCAAGCAACCATATACTGGGTGATAATAACAGAGACGTGATGGATTTCAGAGGTGGGGTCTTTAGGTGGTACCAGGTCATGAAGACAAAGCCCTAATAAAAAATACTGGTGACCTTGAGGAAAGACACCCCATGGGGCTACTTCATCCTTTCCACCCTGAGTTTACTGTGAGAAGTTGACCAGCCAGAAGAAGACCTTCATTTGAGCCTACCATGCTCACCCCCTAACTTGACCTCCACCATGAAGAATAGTGGGAAATACCTTTCCTTTATACGTCACCAGTATATGGTAGTTTGGTTTAGCAGCCTAAAGGGATGAAGTCACAGTGCGTGCTATTTTATTTTATTTTATTTTATTTTATTTTATTTTATTTTATTTTATTTTATTTTATTTTATTGTCACTCACAATAATTTGCTGCTCAGCCATACGATTGCCTGTATCAGTACTTCATAACTGGCATCACTGAGCCCTCTCCCACTGAGTGGATATGCCACAACTGGGTTCTCCCATAGCCTGTTAATGGTCATGGATTTGTTTGATTGTCAGGAGTAAGTTGGCTGTAACTACCTGTACACAAGTGTTTATTTGGATATATGTTTTCTGTTCTCTTGGGTAGTTGTTTGATAATGTTCGTGTCAGTGATATGCCAACTAGATTTGTCTTCTGATCCTACCAGTTACTGGGAGAAGGGTTTTGCAATCTTCAGTTGCAATTCTGTATATATCTACTCTCCCTCAATAGCCTTTCAGTGTTTGTCTTATATATTTTGAAGCCCCATTATTTTTTTATTTTTTAAAGTATTTTTACTTTTACTTATTTATTTGTAAGAGAAAAGAAGGAGAGCAGAAGAGAGAGAAAGAATAGGTGTGTCATGGAATCCAGAAACTTCAAACGAACTCCAGATGCATGTGCCACTTTGTGCATCTGCCTCACATGGGTACTGGGGAATCAAACCTGGATCCTTTGGCTTTGTAGGCAAGTGCCTTAACCACTAAGCAACCCCTCCAGTTCTCATGCAGCATTTCTTGTACTGTGGCTCTGATATTGATAAAGACTTTCTGCTTTGGTATTGTCTCCAAAACTGTTTGTTTCACCTCCAATTTTTAAAAAGTATTTATTTATTTGATAGAGAGACAGAGAGAAAGATAGAGAATGGGAGCCTCTAGCCACTGCAGCTGCATGTGCCACGTTGTGCATCAGGCTTATGTGGGTACGGGAAATCGAACCTGGGTCTTTAGTCTTCACAGGCAAGCCCCTTAACCACTAAGCCATCTCTCCAGCCCTGCACCTCCATGTTTAAAGAAAAATTTGATGAAATATAGAAGTGTAGATTGATGGTTTTCTTTTCATACTTTCAAGATATTTTTCTACTGCCTTCTGTTTGTATCATTTGAAATATGAAATCTGCTATCATGCTAATTGCTGTCCCTCTGTAGCGAGCCTACAAAAAATTGGTCCTCCATAGGGATAGCTTTTAAACACAAGTTAAACCAGACATTTTTCTTATTATATTTTCAAAGATATTAGCTGTTGACAATATCTAGATGTGAGAACAAATGTACTGTGCTTGCTAGTATTATTGGAAGGATGAATTGCTAAAATTTTTGGATGGTCATTTGGTATAATCTGCTAAACTCAAATTTTTCTTAACCTTCCAATTTTTTATTTTACTATTCTTTTCATTTATTTTTCTTTTCTTTCTTTTTTTATGGTACTGGGTATTGAACCTAGGGCTTTGCACACGTTAAGCAAGCATTCTGTCACTGAAATGTAATATCCCCAGCCTTCTCTTATTATTTTTTATTTGGAGACAGGATCACACTAAGTTGTCCAGGCTCTCCTAATTGAACTAATGATCACCCTGCCTTAGCCTCGTGAGGAACTGGTATTACAGGTCTGCATCACTGGGCCCAGCACCCTTCCTGATTTTTCTACTGGGACTTTTCAGTGGAGATTTACTCAGCAATGTTATGAATACAAAAGAGTGTAAATACTTTTATAATAAAGTCAGAATTTCAAATAATACAAATGATAAAAAGTAAATTAAAAAAAATATTATTTTATTTATTTTTGGAGAGAGACACAGAGAGAGACAGACAGAGACAGAGAGGGAGACAGATAGAGATGGGTGTGCCAGCAGTCTCTCAGCTGCTGTGAACAAAATCCAGTTGTGTGTGCCCCCTTGTGGTCAAGTGCGGCATTGTGCCCTTGCATCACTGCATCTGGCTAAACGTGGGACCTGGAGATTGGAACCCGGTTCTTAGGCTTAGCAGGCAGGCACCTTAACCACTAAGCCATCTCTCCAGCCCAAAAGTAAATTTTTAAATGTGTGAGTTAATGTATGAATGAAATATGTGGACATTTATGTATTAGTATAGAAAGATGTATTAATAAAGATTCCTGTGTATAAGTGACAAGAAACACAATTCAAACAAGAGGAAAAGAAGAAAAACTTTGGGCTCCTATAATTCCAAGAAGAGAAGTGTGGCTGAACAACAAACTGTAAGAAAAGAACAGCGTGCCCGGGAGCTAAGACCCTACCGCGCTCTTCTTCCCATCATTTTCTCTGAGTTTCTGCTTTCTCTGCTTTATGCACATGCCCATCTACTTACAATGCAGGGAAGAGGCCCATGTACGGTAACAATATCATAATTCAAAAATGCACGTGGGACCCCTAGCCTACTGAACAGCAAGGCCCAGCAACACAGTATGCTGTTCAATCAGTTCTTGACTGTCATGATTGGCAGCCACTCAGGAGCTATGTGGTGGCTGCACAGCATTGCAAGAGAGGATACACAAGGTGGTGCATGCTCCTGAAGTTCTTTTGCAGTGGCCAGAGGCTCTGACATGCCTGTTCTCTCTCTCTCTCTCTCTCTCTCTCTCTCTCTCTCTCTCACACACACACACACACACATAAATGAATAAATAAATATATATATATATTTAAGATGTTATGAATAAGCCATATGGAAACCTACTTCTTTGCTAGCTAATAATATATGTGTATTTTTTTAAAAAAGATAAGAGTTTAGATCTGTGAGCTCAATTTCTAGGACTGCAAATACATAAAAAAATAAAACAGCTGGGCATAGTGGCACACGCCTTTAATCCCAGCACTTGGAAGGCAGAGGTAGAAGGATCACTGTGGGTTCAAGGCTACATAGTGAATTCCAGGTCAGCCTAGACTAGAGTGAGACCCTACCTCGAAAAAACTAACTAACTAAATAAATAAATAAATAAATAAATAAATACAAAAAAAAAGATAGAGTTTAGGCAGAAATACCCTATGGGGGTGAATAATGGTGTGTCCAGAAGCCATAGATTGTTGTTAGAAAAATTTCAGTGCCAGGAATGGGATATCTTACAGTGAGTTGTTGGCCAGGGAGGCCCCTGATGCCCCCAAAACATTATAGGCCATTGCCAAGGCTGTTGGTTTCCCACCAGTACTAGATGGTAAGAACCTATTGCTGAAGTCTCCACATACCGGGGCTGCAGGTCACTGAGAAATGAAGCTGGAGCTGAGCTGGGAGCCTCCTCTCTGTTGACTAACTGCCAGAAAGCTGGAAAAGCTATGCAGCATGTACCCTGTTGGGAACAAGAGACTCTCGGTGGTGCTAACAAGCAGTAGACCCTGTAAGCCTTACAGCCGGCCAGGCAGGCCAGATCTGCTAACTGGCGCAATGATGCCACGTCTATAATGGGGGAAACTAACTGCTCTCTGATTGGACTGGAGGCCCACTCCATGGAAGGGAATACATGCCTGGTAATGAAAACCCACAATCCAGGCATCTCCAACGAGGAGGCTCCCTTTGGTGGGGAGCAGGGATGAGGGTAAGGATGATACCAACAAGTGCTGTTTATATACTGAGTATGTCCATAACTAATAAAAATAAAATAAAAATTCATAAGACAAGGCAGAAAAGCCTATGACTGGGGAGTTCATAAGCCCTAGTGGAGTGAGTAATGACTGCTGATGTCTGGCTAATTGCATATATTATGCCCACGCTACTGCCCTCTAAACCATGTTATTTATGCCCATATTGCTGGTACTCTCACTTTTGGTCAGAGAAGGTTCTCTTTTCAGATGGCAGTGACCACCGGAGTAACCCATCAGAATGCTGAGAAGTGCCAATGGGGTATTCATCACTAAGTGAGACACTCTATCACACCCGCCAAGGCTCAGAGACCACTGCAGGAAAGGTGGCAGAAGAACGTAAGAGCCAAACGAAGGGTAGGACTGCTTACAATGTTTTTTGCGGACGCAAAATGGCCCTGATAATTCATGACCTCACAGTGTCTGACACTACCTAAACAAAATCTGTATAATGGGAGAAAAAAAATGGTGACATCAAAATAGAACAGAGATTAATTAGAAAGAAGAAGGAATTCAATAGAGGGTAGATTTGGGAGGGGATTATCATAGTTATTGCCTACATTAATGATGCATGCCTTTAATCCCAGCACTTGGGAGGCAGAGGTAGAAGGATCGCTGTGAGTTCAAGGCCACCCTGAGACTACAGAGTGAATTCCAGGTCAGCCTGAGCTACAGTAAGATCCTACCTTGAAAAACAAAAAGAAAAAGAAAAAAAAACTTTTAAAAAGATCAAAATTCATAATCCAGGGGCTGAAGAGATGGCTTGGTGGTTAAGCAATGTGCCAGCAAAGCCAAAGGACTCAGGTTAGATTTTCCAATACCTGCATAAAGCCAGATGCACAAGGTGGTGCACACCTGTGGAGTTCGTTTGCAGTGGCTGGAGACCCTGCAGTGCTCATTCTCTCTCTCTCCTCTACCTCTTTCTCTCTCTCTCTCTCTTTCTCTATCTACCTGCCTTTTTCTCTGTATCTCTCTCAACTAAATAAAAATTTAAAAGATTAGGGCTGGAGAGATGGCTTAGCGGTTTAGGTGCCTGCCTGCTAAGCCTAAGAATGCTGGTTCCAATCTCCAGGTCCCACGTTTAGCCAGATGCAAAGTGCCGCAAGGGCGCAATGCTGCACTTGACCACAAGGGGGCGCACACATTTGGAGTTAGTTCACAGCAGCTGAGAGGCTGCTGGAGCGCCCATTCTCTATCTGTCTCCCTCTCCCTCTCCCTCTCTCTCTCTCTCTCTCTCTCTCTCTCCTCTCTCTGTCTCTCTCCAAAAAAAAAAAATTAAAAGATCAATAATCCAAAATGCAATTTCTACTGAATGTGTGTCACTTTAGCAAAAGTCAATAAAAGCAAGTCACTGGTGGGGGCCTGTCCATGTTAATTTCCTCCCTTGGGGGAGCCCTTCTGCCCAGTCTCCTCAGATCATGTCCTCAAAGAGAGAGAGAGAGACTCAGCCCTGAATGCCAGGCCTCACACAGCTCTGACAAGTTACCTTTTCCTGAGAGGAGGTGTATTTATGACATGAGGTGAGGGGAGGTGGCACGCGGGGGGACTTCAGGGAGAAGAAGGTGAGGGAGGGGGCACGCGGGGGGACTTCGGGGAGAAGAGAGGTGCTCTACCTCGGCAGGCTGAGTCTATCCAAGATGTGGTAATTGAACAAATTAGTTGAAAGCATTACAGATCAGTCAAAGGGATGAAACAGGGAGGCAGGAGGAATCTCTCTACCAAACTACACATGAGATTATTTCTGAGATGTGAGAATACCAGGAATTTCTACTTTCTCTGCATGCATTTCTCTAGGGTTTCTGCTTTTATAACATAAGGAGAAAAAATTATGTATTTCAAAGTAAACAAAACTTCATAGAATTCCAAAGTCTTCCAATCATCACATTGAGCATGAATTTTTCATATTTGCAACAAAACATCATTGAACATGTTTAAATTTTAATATCCTCATCAGAAAGAAAACATGGAGTTATTTTCCTATTTTGGAATATGTTATTCTTCAATTTAGCAGTCTGTCCACTCAAGGCCCCACTCTCCTTGTATACCAAATGTTTAAAGCACAGCTATTTGCCAAAGAGCTTCTAGAAAATGTCCCTCTTTGACTGTATAGAAGAGAACACTGCAGAAAAGGTGACAGAAGGAACATAAGAGCCAAACAAAGGGTAGGACTGATGTGTGCCCCCATTCCTGTACTCACCCCACCTGCCCAGGATGATCTGAGCAGAACCAAATGTGTAATATGACTCCTCCCTGAGGTCCAGATGGCCACATGGCAGGAGACCAGAGAGCAGACTGTCTAACACAGGCGTGTCTATGGGAGAGGGGCAGCCCATCACTTCTCTAGATGGTCCACCATAGCAGAGGTGTGTTAAAATTTATTTTAAAGTTCATCATGTGGCCCAAGCAGATGAAAACTAGTCAGCTCTTTGGTACGGTCAATTGAATATGTAAATGAGACTCCACAGTTTATGAGCTTTACTTTTTTTCTTTTTTTTTTTTTTTATCTATTCTTCATATGACCCTACTCCTCATTCATATTGTTAAAATGGACATAGGGTTTGCAGAAAAGGGGAAACTTTTACTTCATCTTCATGTTTCCATGTGGAGGGACATCAATTAGGGTAACACTCTTGGCCTTTCTTGCCCTGAGTTTTTTTTTAATGTTTCTTCTTATTATTATTAACAACGTATTTTGTATGGATACATCATGTGTTGGTGCCCTCTTTGCCCTCATCCCTGTCTCCATTCCATTGGGGAAGCTCCTCAGCAGGGTTGCAGGTATTCCCCCATGGGGTTGTGGTTTATGCATTATGGGAGCAGCAGTCAGTTATTTTTGTGGGGTGGGGGAGGGTATGACTTTGGGCAGGATGTCTCAACCTGTGGCTCTTAAAATCTTTCCACCCCCTCTTCTGCAAAATTCCCTGAGCCCTGATGGGTGAGTTTTAAGTCTACTTCAGTGATGAGCTCTTAGGAGCCTCTGGATCTGAGTCTCCTCAGCGTCTGTCGCCTTCACCCTGGAACTGATTGTCAGGAACAGCATGGAAGCAGCACTTTTGCTCATCTCCCCATTTCCTCTGTGGCTTTAGATGTGGCTTGGCTGAAGTGTGAGGGGTGGTTTATCTCTTTGTGTCTCTACCTTCTGAAAAAGAACAGATTCTCCAACAGAGAGTGAGGTCAGCGTAGTTTAAATGGGATAAGCATTGTTAATTTAGGGAGAATTCAATGTATGTAACCCCTCTTTTAGCCAAAGACTACTGAGAGACACTGGAGAGCATAATCTTTGTCTCCATAGGATTCTTTTCTTGGTCCCAGTTCCAGATATGGGTTCCTTCACACTGAGCTGATCTCTTAGCCAATTGAAAGCTATTGGTTACCCACCAAGGCTGCCAAGGCTGTGTGCCACTATGGCACTGGCATGTACATCCTGTCAGGGTGTTTGCTTCTGAGTACTTAGACCTCTGGTTGCTCAGATCGTTGTTGGCCATTTTCCCCCAGTAGCTCATGTCGTGCTTTCCAGCACTAGACAGGCTAACTGTCTCGGGACTGGCTTTCTTCTGAATTCCAGCCAGGCCTCTCGGTGCTCTGTGTCAGCAGCATATGGTGTCTTCAGCAACAGGGTCTTAGCTTTGCCTCAGATGGGTAATCAAGTGCTTTGACAGAAAGCTGTCTTGATTTGGGGACCTCTTAGGTCTCTCCAATCAACAGCTCACTGTGGGTAGCAACCAATCTCTGGTTGCTGGGAGTTACAGGCCAGAGGCAGAAAAAATTTTTTTTTCTTTTAAGCTTAGGCTTCATCCCACCCTCACCAGAGCCCTACTTTTCAGGTGCTCCCCCCTTGATCCTTTTGAGGGTTATATCTTTTAGGCTATGCCCAAGGATAAAGGTTTCTATGGTATCAGTTCATTTTGTATTTAATTTTGGGTTTGTTACCCGCCTTCCTCCCCAAACCCTTCCATCCCTATTGTCTGGGCCTTGAGTTGCCTGTCAGGTTTGTGAGCATCTCAAGCAGGTCCAGGTAGGAACCACAGACAAGTGACAGCATGCTTTCCCTGAGTTTTGTTTTTTTTTTTTTTTTTTTTTTTTTTTTTGGTTTTTCGAGGTAGGGTCTCACTCTGGTCCAGGCTGACCTGGAATTAACTATGCAGTCTCAGGGTAGCCTCAAACTCACGGCGATCCTCCTACCTCTGCCTCCCAAGTGCTGGGATTAAAGGCGTGCACCACCACGCCCGGCACTTTCCCTGAGTTTTGACTGCGTTGTAACACCTACGGGGTCTCTTGGCTCCCCTTTAGTGTTCCCTTGGCACCTTCCTTCCTGCCATGAACACAGTGTTGCAATGTCCATAAAGAACAGAGCCACAGTTCTCCAAAAAGACCTGGACTGGGTGGATAAGTCAGCCTAGCTCTGCGATTTAAAAGAGAAAGCGATGTTTGAGCCACCTTTTGCAACAGTGCTAAGAGTAATAAACCTGATTGTATCAGTCACTTTCTCACAGCTGGGACAAAATGCCTGACCAGTAGCAGGCTGTGGAAGGAAAGGGCTTGTTTCAGCTGACAGTCCCAGAGGGTCCAGCCCATCATGACAAGAGCAGGAAGCCAGTGTCACATCCTCACATCAGCTGGGAGAAATAGAGCAAGACCAGCAAGTGGGGCCAAGCTATAGCAAGTAAGTCAAGGTCTGCCAAGGGTGACAGACTTCCTCCAAAAAGGCAGCAAGGCTCCACCTCCTAAAGGTTCTACAACCTTTCCAGATAGCACCACTTTGGGACCAAATATTCAAATGCACCAGTCAATGTGTATTGTGTAATGTGTAACGTGGGGGTATTACATTCAAACCTCCACACTGACACATTCCCCTCTGCCTGCTTGACCTTCACAATTCCAGATTGGTTCCGAAGTCAATTGAATATTGTTCTAGAAATCCTGCTCCTGCCTTTATCCTGAGAAGCCACTGCCACAAGTAAGAAAATGCATCATATCAAGTTTCACGAGTCATAACTGGCTCTTATTTGTGATTCTGGAATTTTGAGCAGCAGTCAAGATGAAAATGGCTCAGAATGTTCCACCTCACTACATGGACAGGTTACGATGGTAGTCAGAGAAAAGAGAATAAGAAAGAAAATCAAAGTGAATCACAGAGGCCACCTGACTGGTTGCAGCTGATTGCTATCTAACTTGAGCCTAATTTGCACAGTTGACCATGGTGTCACTCAGCTATTTCTTACAAGCACAGGTTGCACTGTATATCAAGTTAGATTGTAATTCACTAGGTTTAAAGAAAACTCTAAGTTCAACTTAAAATATGTAGTGAGGGGGCTGCAGAGATTGTTTAGTGGTTCAAGGGGCTGGAAAGATTGCTCAGCGGTTACAGGGGCAGGAGAGATGGCTCAGTGGTTAAGGTGCTTGCCTGCAAAGCCTAATAACCTGGGTTTGATTCCCCAGTGCCCATGTGCTGCATGTGTCTGGAGTTAGTTTGCAGTGGCTAGAAGCCCTGTCCTTTCCCTCCCTTACTCACCCCCTACCATTCTCTTTCTCTCTCTCTGCCTGCAAATATATATATTCAAAACTGTAGTGAGGCAGATTTAGGCCAAACTTAAGTCAACATGAAATAGCAAAACATTGGAAACAGTCCAGATGGCCTTCCACAGAAGATAATCACGTCATCTCACAACACATCCACTTGACAGAGAAATAGGAAGCTTTTTAAAATAAGAAAAATATCTGTAAAGTGATGTGGAACAACTTTTCTAGGATATAATTGATGCTAAATTGAACTGTTCTAGAATGTTAATTTTTACAAGTGAAGTTCAAAAGACTTAGCATATTCATTTTGCATGCAAATCAAGCGAGGAATGCTTGCTTATATGTGTACACATGTGTATGTGTCCACTTGTTTTATAAACAAACCTAAGGATTACCCAAAATTTAATAAAAATCTATCCATTGGGGCTGGAGAGATGGCTTAGCAGTTAAGGCGCCTGCCTCCTAAGCCTAAGAACACTGGTTCCAATCTCTAGCAGTTACAATCTCCAGGTCCCACATTTAGCCAGATGCAAAAGTGATACAAGCACTGGAGAGATGGCTTAGCGGTTAAGGTGCATGCCTGCAAAGCCTAAGGGTCCTGGTTCAATTCTCCAGGTCCCATGTAAGCCAGATGCACATGGTGGTGCATGCATCTGGAGTTCGTTTGCAGTGGCTAGAGGCCCTGGCGCACCCATTCTCACACACACACTCTCTCTCTCTATCTCAAATAAATAAATAAATAAATAAATAAATAAATAAATAAATAAATAAATTTTTTTAAAAGTGATGCAAGGGCGCAATGCCGCACTTGACCACAAGGGGGTGCACGCATCTGGATTTCGTTTGCAGTGGCTGAGAGGCTGCTGGTGCGCCCATCTCTATCTGTCTTCCTCTCCCCTCTCTCTCTGTCTCTATCTGTGCCTCTCTCCAAAAAAAAAAAAAAAATCTATCCATGGGATAGGTAGAAATAGATGTACAAAAAGCAAATATGTTGGACTACAGGTGAAGTTTTGGCTTTTGAACCAGACAGCTCTTCTACATTTTCAAAACTAACCTTACATTAATTGGAAGAAAAACAAGTAAAGCCCAGCAATTCAATTTTACAAGAGAGAAAAATTGGGCTGGAAAGATGGTTCAATGGCATTTGCCTGCAAAGCCTAGCAACCCAGGTTTGATTCCCCAGTGCCCATGTAAAGCCAGATGCACAAAGAGAGACAATGCATCAGGAGTTCATTTACAGTGCCTAGAGGTCCTGGCACATCCATTCTCTCTCTCTCCCTTCTCTCTGTCTCAATCTCTCTCTCTCTCTCTTTCTCTGCTCACAAATAAATAAAAGAAAAAAAAAATTAATATAGCTATATATCTTATTGATAGCAATGCCACCCCAGGACAGTAAAGAAGTAAGGAATGTTAGGCACCCTCCTTTAATCATACACACTTAGTGTGCTATGCTCTGAGAACAAAAGAAGCTGCTTCTCCTAAAACTGTAGTAGTTTTGTTATTGGTAGTAATATCAACCCTGAGACTTTTTTTTTTTTTTTTTTTTTTTTTTTTTGGTTTTTCGAGGTACGGTCTCACTCAACCCAGGCTGACCTGGTACCTGGAATGTAATATATATTCTCAGGGTGACCTCGAATTCATGGTGATCCTCCTACCTCTGCCTCCCGAGTGCTGGGATTAAAGGCATGAGCCACCACGCCTGGCTTCCTGAAACCATTTCATATGTATTTAAAGATGGGAAAAAAAATCAGGTATATTGATTTGAAAGGAATCAGAGCTATCAAAACAGGGAGGTGTAAATATATGAGAGAGAAAGAACCCTACAGGTTCTGTTTCAATTAGAGCCATCAGTATAAATTCATGAATTAAATCATACATTTTCCCCAACACTGTCCACTGAAAAGTTTTAAAGTTAAAGAGTCCCTGTGCAGCAGTAAACACACCCAACATCCAGTATCTAGTTCTTGTTTTCCAGTAAAAGCCCCTGGAGAAATGGCTGATTCCAGGGCTGCGACAGGGAGAGCAAAAGGTGACCCTGGACCATCTTAGTGAAGAATGAAGGGGATTACATCAGTTGCTTTCTCATTGCTGTGACAAAATACCCAACCAGAAGCCACTTATGGCAGGAAAAGATTTTACCTGAGCTTACAGTTTCCAGGGGAGGTTTCATCATGGCAGAAAAGGCACAGCAGGCCAGAACAGGAAGCCAGCATCACCTCTCACCAGAGCCAGGAGCAGAGAGAACAGGCTGTGGAGCCGAGCTGGCTATAACACTTCCAGCCAGGCCTTTTCCCCAGTGACATACTGCTCCAGAAAGCCTCTGCCTCCTAAAGCTTCTACAACCTTCCCACTGAAACACATGAACCCATGGGGGTGCATTTTACACTCGGACCACCACAGGGACATAGTAGAATTCAGAAGTCATCTTGGCGGGCTTCACTGGCCCAATTGGAAATAAAATGAGCATCAAAATAATGAAGCATTAACTGAAAACAAACCCTCCAGCCTATAATCATTACTCATAGTAAATGAAGGGGCTCTTCTGTGCCTAAAAGGTCAGCCAAGGAAGACAGAGGGAAGGATAAAATTCAAAAATCTCTGTTCACCCCCATTGGTACAATAATTGAATTAGGCAGGGATAGTCTGTAGATGCTAAAAAAATCACTGGACTTACTGTGGACAGGATCTTCACCCTCAGCCCTCCCCCTAAAGATTGCACAGGAAAATGGTATATTTATAATCTTAATTGGTCAAATTTATCACTACTAATAATGGGACAACTGGTATGTGCCTCTTGATACGCTGCAGTATGACCTGTCATCAGCTCTGACTTATTCTTAAGAAAGAATGTTCTGGGCTGGAGAGATGGCTTAGGGGTTAAGGCGCCTGCCTCCTAAGCCTAAGAACGCTGGTTCCAATCTCCAGCGGTTCCAATCTCCAGGTCCCACGTTTAGCCAGATGCAAAGTGATGCAAGGGCGCAATGCCGCACTTGACCACAAGGGGGCGCACACATCTGGATTTCCTTCGCAGCAGCTGAGACACTGCTGGTGCACCCATCTCTGTCTTCCTCTCTCTCTCCCTCTCTCTCTCACTCTCTGTGTGCGTGTGTCTATGTCTCTCTCCAAAAAATAAAAAAATTTAAAAAAAGAAAGAATGTTCTATTTTATCTAAACACAAGGAAATAGGCAAATTAGAGCGTTCTACAAGATACTCAAAACTCTCCAAGTACCAATGCCATGAAATCAAGCTAACTGTTTTAAAGTAAGGCAACCAGGGCTGGAGAGATGGCTTAGTAGTTAAGGCGTTTGCCTGCAAAGCCAAAGGATCCCAGTTTGATTCTCCAGGACCCACGTAAGGCAGATACACAAGGGGGCGCATGCATCTGGAGTTTGTTTGCAGTGGCTGGAGGCCCTGGCATTCTCTCTCTCTCTCTCTCTCTCTTTCTCTCAAATAAATAAATAAATAAATAAAAATATTTAAAGTAAGGCAACCAGAAAGCCATAATAATCAAATGTAATACACAAAGAAGAAAACCTCTGAAAAATATTATTGGGAGAACTAGGAAAACAAAAATGGGTGACTAGATATTGTTATGCCATTTTACATTTCTTGGGTGAGATAATTGCAGTGTGATTATATAGAAAAGTGTTCTTGTGAGCTACAGAGATGACTTAGCAATTAAGGCACTTGCTTGTGAAGCCTAAGAACCCAGGTTCAATTCCCTGGTACCCACATAAGCCAGATGCACAAGATGGCACATGCGTCTGGAGTTCCTTTGCAGTGGCTGAAGCCCCGGCATGCCCATTCTTTCTCTCTCTGCCTCTCTCTCTCTCTCTTCTCAAATAAATAAATAAAATATTTTTTAAAATTAAAAATATGTTACTGTTCTTAATGGAGAGATATTTAAAATATTTTAATATTTAGAATATTATTTCAAAAAGTGAGCAAGGGGAGGAGCACTCCTTTTGTCTCTCTAAAATTTTAACTGGTCTTACCAAGATCCTACCTCTTCATTTTGAACTACCCCAACACAGTCAGCTTCTAGCTGGTGTTACTGTTCTTGTGTCATTCCCAATTAGCGTCACATCTCCGTTCAGCACTGTCGCTATCTGATTGCTATCTTGCCTCCCTTGTTCCTGTGTGACAAGGGATGTCTTCTCTTTCATTTTCTTCCTAACACCATGGCCAACCAGCTCAAAATACCCAGGTTCTTATCAAATGAGCCAGTGATGAGTGAAATTTTTGTATTTTCCTGAGCAATTTGTTGGCACGAATTTTATCACCTAGAGGACAGCATAGCCACCTGTCTTCCATGAGGACCCAAGGTCAAAGCTTAATTCCAAAAAGCAACAAAGCTAGTCGGTCAAGTGTGAGAGTCCTGGGTGGGGGGTGGGAGGGAGAAGAACAAGCAAGGTAAATTCCTATTCTCAAAAAGCACAGTGAATGTGGAGAGTCAAATGGGGTTACAATATTAAGAGATGTATGCCAAAAATAAATGCAGTTGTCTATAATCCATAGCTGAAGGATGCTGGTCCAATTTCTAAAGGAATTTTGCCAATTAAGGACCATCATCTGTCAACTATTTTAAGTACCACAGACTGTAAGAATCTATCTTAAAAAATATTCTAAAATATTTAATGATTAAATGTTTCCTACTGGTCTAGGCTACATGTGGCTAGACTTCAAGTAAGCACCTTTAACCGCTGAGCCATCTCTGCAGATCCTAGAACGAAGGCATACAATTAAAAGTGACCAGAAACTTTGTACCCCCCCCAAACATCCAGTTCTGTCTCACTCCTGATGTGTGGAAGGGCGGGTTTAAGTCCTTGATTTTCCTGGCAACAGTGGAAATGGATATTTTCCCCCACAGACCCCACGTAGCCCAGCTGTGATGAAAGGGTCCTCGGGTGACACAGAATGGATGTCATTTATCATCTTTTCTCCGCTATCAAAATAATTGCCCAGTGCACAGGCTTGTTATTAAAAACTGGGCACCGCCGTGGGAAGCCTGTTGTTGGACGGCACCTGCATTGGCAGAACAGAGATGAGCTGACCCAATTATTTCCCCCGTCTCTAATTTGGGATGGAACAGTAAGAGAAACTGAAAAAGAACACGTTGGCAAGAAATGGAGATCATTTGGGGGTGGGGGTAGGGGGTTGGGGGGAAGCCTGCCCACAGAGATCAACGGTGTAAAACTCAGAAGACCCATCTAATTATACTTTTACACAGCCCTCCCTCTCTCATGAACCACGCCAGGCATGAAAGCATGCCCCGTAATCTCCCCCCCACACATCATCTGGAAATTTTTTAAAAGTTCAATCTAGTGCTCTTTGAAGGATAGTGATGGAAATGGGACCCTGCCAGGCACGCAGGATGGGACGCAGTGCTCTGTGACTGGAACAGATGGCTCAGACAGAAGCCACCAATTCAGCATGACAGCCTGAGATTAAACTGCTCCCTTGAAGTCTTCAGCAGCTCTCTCGCTGGCTGGCTTCTCCAGACACAGCGAGGGGCGTGGATATGCTTAGGCTCCATCAGGGCCCTTCGCTCAAGATGGAAGGACTTAAATTAAAACGAGAGAGGGCCACAGGGGCATCTTCTCGGCTCCTCCCTGGCACCCCTAGTGGTACAAATGAATCGCCAAGCCTTGACACAGCACTGGAGACCTTTCCATATACATGGAAACAGAAAGGATGAAAATAACCAAGTGCCTGTGCAAATTCCATGGTTTGTCGGGGTTTTTTGCAATATTTTCTCTGAACTTTTAAAATTCTATTTTATTTATTCATTTGTTTGTTTGTCGTTGTGGTGGTGGTGGTGGTGGTGGTGTGTGTGTGTGTGTGTGTAGTATGTATGCTTTATCACTCTCTACCTTATTTATTGAGAAAGAGTCTCTCTGCCACAAATGTCATTTACGTGGGTGCTGGGGACTCAAACTCAGATCCTCAAGTTTGAGCAGGAAGTGCTTTTACCCACTGAGCACCATCTCCTCAGCCCTGGATTATTTTGTCTTTGTTTTGATTTTAAACATTTTTATTAATTTATGAGAGAGAGAGTATGGGCATGCCAGGGCCTCCAGCTGCTGCAAACAAACTCCAGACACATGTACCACTTTATGCATCTGGTTTTACATAGGTACTGGGACCGCGAACCTGGACTGTCAGGTTTTACAAGCAAGCTCCTTTAACCACTAAACCATCTCTCCAGTCTGCTTTTGTGTTTTTATAGGAGGTTGTAATATGCAGTACAGACAAATGTGGAACTCACCAGGCAGGCCTCAAACTCTTCATCCTCCTACCTCAGCCACTCAAATGCTGACATTACAGGCATGTGCTACTATGCCCTTCTGTTCTGGATTTTTTACATGAAAAAATGCACAGATTCTTAACAATTATCCCTCCCTAGCACTATCCCTTCTTTTCCCCCCGAGATATTATCTTGAATATCATTTCTCCCATTTCCATGTGTATACATTCATATTGTATTGTTTGGTAAATCTTTAAATCTATATAAATGGTATAGTAATGTCATATATACATATACATATTTGAGCAACTGAGAATTTTCACCCAAAAAATTTATTTATAGATTTGTCTATGTTGATATATGAAGATACATTTCATGTATTTTAGTTGCAATTGCCACTATACTTTTATTTCTTTTAAGCTGCATATTAGATGCAATTTTGTTTGTGTTTGGTTTTTAAAGTAGGGTCTTACCCTATCCCAGGCTGACCTGGAATGAACTCTGTAGCTCTAGGCTGGCCTAGAACTCATGGCAATCCTCCTACTTCTGCCTCCTGTGTGCTAGGATTAAAGGTATGTGGAACCACACCCAGCTACAATTTTTTTATTTATTTGAGAGAGAGGGAGAGAGAGAATGGGCACACCAGGACCTTCAGCTGCTGCAAATGAGTTCCAGATGTGTATAGCCCCTTGTGTGCATATACGACAATGCATGCTTGCATCACTCTGCATCTGGCTTAAATAGGACCTAAAGATTTGAACATGAGTTCTTAGGCTTCACGGACAAGCACTTTAACCACTAAGCCATTTCTCCAGTCCCCAGCCACAATTTTAAAAATTGAGCATATTTTGGAGTCTTTGCCTTTGAATAGGCAATTTTAATCTTTTTACATTTACTATGAACATTAATATAAGTCATGTATTTCTACAATCTTATTTTCTTTTTTATTTACCATATTTTTTTATTTTCTGATTTTCTCTTTGATTTCTATTGCTTTATTTATATTTTATTTAGTTCTTTTTTGTTTTCCTAGTTAGGAAGTCATGCTTTCCATTTCATTCTCAGTGGTAACCCTTAAATCTCTAACATATACATGTAAATACATTTAAACCTAATCAGAATCCTGCCAACAAATGATAGGACAGACTGTATCCATTCCGAAGTCCCATGTCTCTCCTCTGTATTATAAGAAAATGTCTGGGGCTAGGGAAGTGGCTCAGTAAACACAGTGATTGCCATGCAAGGGTGAGGACCTGAGTTCAGATCCCCATAACCTATGTAAAGCCAACACTGTACCAGGTGTCTTTAATCCCAGCATGCATATAGCAAGCGGGGAGGCAGAGACAGGAGAATCTACTAGAAGCTCACTGGCCAACTAGCCTGGAACAGCTGTGAGACACTGGCCTTAAACATGATAGAAGGTGACAAATGACACCCCAAACTATCCTCTGACCTCCACATGAGTGTCATGATAGTGGAGCACCTGTACTCACACACATGAACACCCCCCGCACACACACACACACACACACACACACACACACACACACACATACAAGGAAAACAAGACTATCTGATTATGGATCAGCAACCACATGATTTAGTCTTCCTAGGCATGGGGAACATGATGGTGAAGACATAAATAAGACCCACGGAACTGAAGAACCCAGTTTTGGTTCCCGGGGGCCAGGGAGACAGGCAGGGGAGGAGACAGCTCATCTGGTAAAGTGCTTGCCTTGCAAGCATGAGTGCCTGAGTTCAATCCCCAGGTTCCATATAAAATACCAGGCATCATGGGAAGCACCTGTAATCCCAGCACTGGCTGGGGAGGTAGGGTATAGGTAGATTTGTGGGGCTTGCTGGGCAGCCAGTCTAATCTTTCTTTTTTAAAATTTTTTTTGAGAGAGAGAGAGAGGGAGAGGAAGACAGATAGAGATGGGCGTGCCAGCAGCCTCTCAGCTGCTGTGAACGAAATCCAGATGCGTGCGCCCCCTTGTGGTCAAGTGTGGCATTGCACCCTTGCATCACTTTGCATCTGGCTAAATGTGGGACCTGGAGATTGGAACCAGCATTCTTAGGCTTAGGAGGCAGGCACCTTAACTGCTAAGCCATCTTTCCAGCCCTCTTTTTTAAATTTTTTTTATTGAAAACTTCTATACTTACAGACAATAAACTATGATATTTCCCTCCCTCCCCCATTCCCCTTCAAAACTCCATTCTCCGTCATATCCCCTCCCTCTCTCCATTAATCTCTCTTTTAATTTGATGTCATCATCTTTTTCCCAGTCTAATCTTATCAGTGAGCTGCAGACCAATGAGAGACCCTGTCTCAAAGGAGGCAGACGTGGTGCACCTGAGGATAACACCCAGAGTTGTCCTCTGGCCTCCACAGGCATGCACCAATGCACCTGCACACACATACACACACGCCCAATTCATTAAAAAGAATCCAAGGGGGGAGAAAAAGAACTTAGTTAATACATACATACATACATACATACATAATGAAAAACCTACAAAGAGAGCAGATATACCACAAAGGGATCTTGTTTACTCAGTACGATTCTGGAAGGCTTCCCTTAGCAATATTTGCAGCTAAAGAAAGAGTTGAGAGAAACTAGGCAAGGGAATAAAGAAGAGAACTCACCAAAAGAAACAAGCCACTCAAGGTTCTCAAGGCAGGAAGGAGCATTTAGGGGAAGAGCACAGAACAGTGTGACTGCAGGCCCAGGCAACAAGCAAAGTGCGACAGATGTGGTTGCCGAGGCAAAGATGGAGCAGCAAGAGGCTTTTGGTTTCCTGGAGCAAGAGTCACAGGGGAAGAGGGACAGCATGTTGACATGGGTTCTAGCCCTTTCCACGGCGTCTGAAAAACAATGTCACCACAAATGTTTGCAAAAGGATTCATAATCCATGAACAAATATGAAATTGGCCTTGAGTTCAAGGCCGTGGATAGCTGAATTATAATCTCAGATTGAGAAAAATCAATTCGCAAAAAATAAATACAGAAATATTCATATACTCATTCACCAGATATTTGCTTTAGATGAGACGTTTCAGGCAGATCACTGCAGAGTTTCAGAAACAAAACATTTTTATGAAATCCAACAGTCATTTTTATTTCACTTTCTTCAGGCATGTCTAAGCAAATAACATTTAGCAGTTTTAATAAAAAGTTATATATACTGTAATACCATTTTTCCAAGATCATTTTGTTTGCCCTCTTTGTGTTTGTACATAAGGAATAATCTAGAATGGTGCCTGTTAGTTATTATGAAAGTTTGGCATTTCTGGTTAGTGACATTTTTCAGAGATGCTACCTTTCATCTTTGTTTTTCTGCTTTGTCTGATTTTATATATATATATTATATTTTATATATTATATATATCATATTATATATTTATAATTTTTGGTGTGTATACGTGTGCCGTGTACATGTGTATATGTGTGTTAATATGTGTGGGGTACACATATACATACAAGTGCACAAATACACATGTGCAATGTACATGTGGCAGCCAGAGATCAACAGTGGGTGCCTTCCTCAGTTCCTTGCCTCCTTAACTTTTTGAGACAGGGTCTCTCACTGCATTAGCTAGTCTAGCTCACCAGTGAGCCCCCAGGGACCCTCCTCACCCTGTCTGCCCAGCACTGGGAATACAGGTGTGCACCACCACACCTGGGTTTAAATGGGTGCTGGGGATCTGAACTCGGGCCTCATGCTTACAGGATAAGCACTTTATCTGCTGAATCATCCCCCCAGCCCCAGTTCATATAATTGTTTACAAAAACAATAAAGCCACATAGTTATTTAGGAAGCCCTGAAGAAATAGAAATATTTCTACACTAGAAAAAATATCTAATGTAGCCCTATAAATTTATGTCTCATAGAAATTAAGAATGAAATTTGAGTCCTGACAGGTCAGACGATTAAATCGCTGTATTAAACAGAACAGCTACGGCAGACCTTGGAAGGGATTTTGCCTGTTCCTGAAAAGCACAGATCTTGAGAAATTGCTGGGCAAAGGCAGAGCCTGTGGTGGGTGCTGGCTCTGGAAGTCAGCACTTGGCATGGCAACTGCCACACTCCAGAGTCCTTTTGGTTTGGAAGCATGATTTGATGCAGAGGTTATAATTAGTCACATCCTTGTATTACACAGGCACGAGGAGACAAACATGAATGGGGCAATCTCTTCGTATCTTTTGCAATAGTCCTCTTCACCAAAAAATATTTTGTACTTTTTTGTTAACAATTTTCATACATGTACATAATGTATTTTTATAACCCCTCCCATGACCCCATCTTGTCCCCCCATCCTGTCCCACTCAGCCCCTCTTTCCAACAAGTCCCTAATCTACTTGGTTTGCTGTCTCCTTTGTTCCTCCTCCACCATCCATGACAGACTGTTGATGGGCTCAAGAATCCTAGGTCACCAGAGAACTGAAGGGACGTGCCATGGAAGAAGGAGCAAGGTGCCTCAGGTGACACGCCTCCCGTCTTCTGCCACAGGTTCCATCACAGCACAAATTAAATTCAATCCTCATGTGACATTTCCTTTAAATATTTATATTTTTTTTTATTTATTTGAGAGAGAGAGAAAGAGAATGGACACACCAGGGCGTCCAGCCACAGCAAATAAACTCAAACTCTAGATGCATGTGCCACCTTGTGCATCTGGCTTACGTAGGTCCTGGGAAGTAGTGCCTGGGTCCTTTGGCTTTGCAGGCAAGCACTTTAACTGCTAAGCCATCTCTCCAGCCCCTCATGTGTCATTTCCATTGTTATCTTTCAAATACAGCTATTTTTCATATGACACTGGCAATATGAAAAGATTTTTTCCCTTTTATTCAGCACCTACTTATATGCCTAAGAGTTTCCTGGAGAATGGACAGATCAAGGATAAAGATTTAACCCTGCTCTCCAAAGCCTTGAAATCAGGAGCCATTATGTCTAAAGTCTTTAAACATTTATTACTACACTGTTGATGAAAGATTAGAACATTTTAGAGGGATATTCTGGGGGTTACCAGAAATGGCATCTTCAAGGTAATTTGCATGGAAACCACAGCCTAGGAGTTCAATCAAAACAACAAAAACAGTGAGGAAGTGTAGTGTGAGAGAGTTTACCCAAAGAACTTTAAGAACTTAGCATACATAGAAATCTGTAAGATTCATTCAGAGACTCTTTCCAGAAAGCACATTAGTCACTGGGCAAGAGCAGAGTTGTTCCAGGTTGAAATATGCTCTTTGAATTACTGCTGTGGCATACAGAGAACACATGTGCTGGTAGAGAATTTATTTTATTTTATTTTATTTTATTTATTTTATTTTATTTTATTTTATTTTAAGATCATATATTATTTATATATACTTTTATGTATATATATACTTTTGTATATATATATATATGCATATATATACATATATATGCTTCTTTCTAATGTTTTCAGGGAATTCAAGGAGCTGATCAACCCGAGTCATGAAGTGGGATGAAGTCGGATCGTCTATGGTGGTAAGACACTGACTCACTGGGGCCCAGAGGAATGTGGTTCCTGCCAAGGAACAACTCTCAATTCCCCTAAAAACAATTTCTTTAAAAACATTTATTTATTTATTTATTTATTTATTTATTTATTTATTTATTTATTTATTTGAGAGAGAGAGGAAGAGGCAGATAGATGAGAGAAAGAGAGAATGGGCATGCCAGGGCTTCTAGCTGCCACAAACTCCAGACACTTGTGCCACCTTGAGCATCTGGCTTATATGGGTCTGGGGAATTGAACCTGGGTCCTTTGACTTTGCAGGCAAGCGCCTTAACCACTAAGCCATCTCTTCAGCCCTTTACATATTTTTTTAATGTTTTTATATTTTTTTATTTGAGAGACAGAAAGAGGCAGATAGATAAGACATACAGAGAGAGAGAGAGAGAGGGAAGGAGAGAGAGAACACTAAAAACAATCTTTAAAAAAAAAATCACAAAATAAACATGGAAAATACTTCTGACCAAAATGAGTCCACTCAGACCTTAGACACGTAGAAATGGACTCACAGAAAGTTGAGATATGCCAGGCACCTCAAAATCCAGCCTTTTCAATAAATGGTACATAATTTTTAATTGTTCTGCTCTGTTGTTTTTCATTGTACATGGAAATTTTCATGCAAGTATATAATGTACTTTGAATCTATTCTTCTCATGCCTCCCCCTTCCTTCTTCCTAAGCCTCTCCCATCAGTCCCCTTTGTTCCTCTAGACCATTTCTCTTGTACTCTATGTCGTACATGATTTTATATTTCTTTAGAGAATCTAGAGGAACAAATATGGAACATTTTTCTTTCTGAGACTAACTTAATTCATTTAATACGATTATCTCCAGTTGCATCTATTTTCCTGAGCGCAACATAACTTCATTCTTTGTGACTGAAAAAAAAAAAACATCTGTGTATATATATTCCATTCCTCTGTTGAAGGAGATTCCATCTCACCCCAGTCAGAATGGCAGTCGTTAACAAAACAAATAAATGCTGGTGAGGGTGCAGACAAAAGGGAACCCTTGTAGACAGCTGGTGGAATGTAAACTAGTCAGGCCACTATAGAGATTGGCATGTATGGTCCTCAAAGACCTAAAAGTAGACTTCCATATGACCTAGCTGGACCACTCCTGGGTATTTCCCTGAAGGACTCCAAGTTCAACATACCACAGAGATACTGACACATTAATGTTTATTGCAGCGTCACTCACAATAGCTAAGTTACAGAACCAACCAACCCAGTACATCTTTTTAATGGCTCCCCTGTAGAGATTCATCATGTCAAATTGTGCAGTGTTCTGCCCTACCAACCTCTTCAACATGCTTTGAAAATCAGCCAGGGTGTATTCATGCAGAGAAAGAAATCATAACAAGTTTAAGAAAATTCTCACTACATAAAATTATTCCTTACAGTCTTCACAGAAAACAGATTCATTGATCTCAAACTAGTCTCAAGCTGTTCCTTCTCAACACCCTTCTTTTTTTGTTAGAAGAATTAGAACTTTCTAGGACTGTTGGAATAATTGGCTTTGTGAGAACACACCCTGAAGATCTCAGAGGATAACCATTCGAACATCCCTGTTCATGGTTATTCATAGTTTATGGTACTTTTGTAACGGGAATATTCAACAAAGAAAACATTTTTACCATGTCAAAACTATACTCTCTAATGGTTTCACACACAGGGAGAGTCAACTTCTAACATGAACACAATGTCGTTTCTCTTGCAGAAACAGTAAATAAAATATGCACTGTTCCATGCTCATGTTTCAAGTTCTTCTTCAGAAATAACAAAATCATGATAATAAATCTTGCAGTTAAAGAAAGATATCCCATTGATTTGAGGGATTTGGTTTTGGATATATCAAGTATTGTAATTGGGCTTTCCAAAGAAGGCCCTCTCTGACCAAAAACCCCGGATGTAAGCCAGTCTCCAGGCTTGAAGATTCATAGAGACATATGAATCTCCCGAGATAGCGGTCAGAAATCCAGCAGCCCCAGAAAGTGCTGTCCAATGGGTATGATTCTCCTGAATGAGAATCTAGTCTTTCCTCCTCCCAAAACTCCAGTGGTTTTTTTTTTTTTAATACTGGTGTGTGTGTGTGTGTGTGTGTGTGTGTGTGTGTGTGTGTGGCCATGCACATGCCATGGTACATATGTGAAGGTCAGAAGGGAGCCTCTAATGTCACCCCTCGCCTTCTACCTTGTTGGAGGCAGGGTCTCTTGTTCCTCACTGTGCAGCCAAGCTAGCTGGTCCAGAATCTTCTGGCAATTTTCCTGTCTCCAGGTCCCATCCTGACATAGGTGTGCTGGGGTGACAGGCATGTGTGACTGTGTCTGGCTTTATTTGGTGGCAGAGGTCCAAACTCAGGTCGTGACGCTTGCACAGCAAGTGCTTTTCCCCACTGAGCCATCTCCTTAGCCCCTTCAGGTCAGTTATCCTTTCCCTTGGGACTCTGGAATTCTGAAGACTGGAAAACATAAACCATTACTTAAATGACAGAAGACTGTATTTCCATTTCGTTTTGTTGGTTGATTGGTTCCCTGTTTTGCTTGGCTTTGCTCTGATTTGTTTTGGACAGGGTCTAATCCTGCAGCCCCGGTTAATCTTGAATTTTTCAATCCTCCTGCCTCAGTGTCCTCGTCAGTGCTGAGATTACAGACAGGAACCACCACATCCTCCTATATTTCTCTGTCTTGCCATATCTCCAAAAAGCCAAAGGAGAAGTGGGGCCTCTGACTTATTTCTTAAAAATACATTTAAGAGCCGGGCATGGTGGCGCATGCCTTTAATCCCAGCACTCGGGAGGCAGAGGTAGGAAGATCACTGAGAGTTCGAGGCCACCCCGAGACTACATAGTTACTTCCAGGTCAGCCTGGACCAGAGTGAAACCCTACCTCGAAAAACCAAAAAAAAAAAAAAAAAAAAAAAAACATTTAAGGACTTGATCTTGACAATACTCACATGAAAGAGAATATATCAGATGATACCCAAAACAGGCCTTTAGAACTTTCCCATAGTGCAACAGAAGGGAAGTGGCCATCCAAGCATAGTGGTATAGGCCTTTAATCCCAGCACTCAGGAGTTAAGGTAGGAGGGATCTTTAGTTTCAGGCCACCGTGAACTATATAGTGAGATCCTGTCTTAGTAAATTAAGAGCTAGAGATTTTTCTCAGACGTAGACTGTTTGCCTAGCATGCACAAGGTTCTGGGTCCAATCCCCTATTCCACATTTTAAAAGGAGGTGTTTGCATCAGTTACTTTAAGAAAGGAGATAGTAAAGTAGGAATTCTGAATGGGCTTGTAGTTCCCCTATTACATAGCCAGTCATTCATTTGTCATCCACTAAACATTTTGTGGGGCTGGAGAGATGGCTCAGCATTTAAGACACTTGGCTGCATCATTTTGTGACATCTACTCTATGTCAATCAATGTGCTGGCATTTCCAAAGGGTAAGACAGATCCATTTTCAAACAGTTTACTGGAGGTGAACCAGATTACCATGTGTGTGCCCAAGAGCAGACAACAGCACCCCAAAACTAGAAATGTCTATTGTGACCCAAAAAAGAGACAATTTGTAAACTTGTTTCCACCTTGAGATTAGAATGTGGTTTCCATGGCATGGGAAGAAGACGGTGGCTTCAAAACCCCAGGGCCGGAGTCAGGCAGTGTGGGGGCAGAATGGCCAGAAGCCCAGCACAGAGGATGTCCTGTGTAGAGTCAATACTCAACAGAGAAAATGTTCTGTGCCATGTCTCTAATGGTTCTGATGCCCATCCTACCTACCTCCACCCCCCGCTTATGACTCGGGAAAACTTTGATCAAATTGCCAAACTCATCAGTCACTCAACCTACATCTAAGTTAGCATCACCCCCCAGAAGGTCAAAGAGCGGAAATCAGTGCCTGAACCTATTCCAACTACATCAGACCTTCTAAGCATGAGCTACACCAACCCTGTTTCTTTAAGCATCTCAAGAGATTCTAAGTAATATAATCCCCAGGCCGCAATGTAGAGGAGGTTAATAAAGGAATCAAGCTCAGTGGGTGGTCATGAGGATGATAGGAAAGAATAAGTGCAGAGTGCCAAAAGAGGATGATGGATTATGTAGAAAGGATGGAAGAGAGAAATAAGACCGGAAGACCGGAAAACAGCATCTTGCTGTAGCAGTCACTGTTGACCTGTTCACTCTTCGTTCAGGCTGCCTGGCTCCATCCCTCAGGCTTTTCAACCACATCATTGCTATGAGATGAGTATCTTTGAATCAGACATTCAGGCTGTAATCTTGTAATCTACAGCTTATTGCTGTAGGCTGTAAAAGGAAGAGGATCTAGAGGCAGGAAAGTGACACCACTGCACAGATCCAAGTCAGAAATTGAAGGGTGTATAGAAGAAAAAAAATCAGCCCCTTAAAGACCCAGAGCCTGAACCAGCTGTAGTATCAAATGCCTCTAACCCCAGCCCTTGGCAAGCTGAGGTAGAAGGGGGACTATGACATCAAGGCCAGCCTGGCCTACAGAGTGAGATCCTGGGTTATAGTGAGACCCTGCCTCAAACGAAAGAAAAAAGAACAAGCCAGAGATTTGAGATTTTCTCGTTCTACTAAAAGACTAAAAGAAGTCAGATGACTTCGTGACATAAATGACTTATGACGTGAATGTGGTCTGATATCCGTGTCTCCTTCTCCATCAACTGCCTCTTACCAAGCCTCGGGCTGATTCAACATTAATATCATCTGAAACCTTTTAAATCATACCTCGGGAAAGATCCATGAAGAATACACTTTGTGCACTTCCATTATCTTTCAAGAACCTCATTGATTTCAAGGAGATTTTTAAAGATGCTCTTTATTCCCATCATCTCTTGAGGAGTTTGATTTAAACGAATCCTCCACAGCAGAGCTCCGTTAACTGGCAATTCAAATTTAAACTGTGTTTTCCTACTAGTAACATATTAATGGTCCTGTTGGAACAGAGACCATCGTGAGACTCGGGGCTTGAGAACAGAGACAAAACCCTCCTTGGTTTCCGTACATGGAGGGGGCTGGCAGGAGCTGAAAAAGCTACTTTGTTTCTGCTGTTTTCATTTCTTTCATACTTACGATGACTCTCTAGCATGAGGACAAGTCTGTTTTCTGTCCCCCAAACTCTGAAAATTCTGGTGCCTCCAGGATTTCTGCTTTTACCACCTCATGGTTCCCCTAAGTTGTGCCATGACATCGTCTTGGGATACAAGCCCTTTATTCCAATGATTTTCGTTGACTTGGTCAAGTTTATTTTGCAAAACACCATCACTACATATTTCTGTTTTATGACATTTGGAGTCCCATGTATTCTGAGTGTTTGCCACTACCACTGACCATCATGAAAATAGGAATATTTGTCCAATATCGCTCACTCCCAATGCGGCCATGCTGAACATAAGCATATTCTATAGTACAGGGTAGGCACCACCTTTCCTATTTTACAGACAATAATTGAGCTGCCCCCCTCCATTCAGAGGTCATGATTACAGAAAGAATAAAGTCTTGGAGCTGAGCAGATGGCTCAATGGATAAAGCACTTGCCACACAAGCATGAGAAACAGAGGTTGGAAGCAAGCAAGGGCCTTTAACCACTGAGCTATTTCCATAGCCCAAAGACTGGCATTCGGATCTCCAGCACTCCATGTCAATGTAGGGCGGGCATGGTGTCCAGCCTGTAACTCTAGTACTCAGGAGGCAGAGACGGATCCCCAGCTAGCTAGACAAGCCAATTCAATGAAGCCCGTGTTCAAGTGAGAGACCCTGCTTTAGTGAAGAAGGCAGAGGTCAATGAAAGAAGACAACCAATGTCAACATCTGGCTTACACACACACACACACACACATGCATGAACACACACACATATGCACATGAACCCTCACATACATAAACACACATATATACAAGCATGTACCACACACACACATAAATGCAGAAAAAAACCCTCTTGAACACCAATTATCTGTATTATCACTAGCACTTCAAAATCAATTAATGCCAGAAAGTAAGCGTGACAATTTGGTCTTTTCCAGTCACTGAATTCAGTCTGCTAGGCACTATATGCCCTATTGTGATACATAATCAGAAATACAAATATTTTGTCTCCAGTTTCTAGCATAGAGCTCCTGAAACTCTTCTAAGTTACTGAGAGATATGCATGCTGGGACAATTTATTTTGTACTATTTAGTCCTTGACTTGAATTCCTGACATAGAATGCCTAACCCTCTGGGATCTCTTGGGTGATAGGAGCATCTTTTTTTTATAATGATGCTGCTCTTGGTGGGCTGTTTGACAGGGGTGGTCACTAGAAAGACCAGACACGATGGAAGCTTAGACGTTTCAAGCATCCCCCATCCCCCGGGAAGGTAAAGAGACTGGAAACTGTGTTAGTGATCAATCAAGCTTATTTGATGGATCCTCCATGAAAGTCCAAGAACTGTTAGGATTCAGAGAGCTTTAAGGTTGCTGAACACACAAAGATGCTTCAAGAGTGGTCCCCACCCCCATGCTCACTGTTCCTGACTCATATGCCAACCATGAAAGTATCACCAACATATCCATATACATATAAAAAGTATATATATAGTAAGACACAGAATGACATTTTAGTCAATAACAAACTCCATGAGATAGTCAGTGGTCTCCTAAGATTACCTTACCTAATGACGTCATAGACGTTCTATGATGCTTGCCCAAGGACAAATTCACATAATGTCTTATAATATATCCCCATCGTTAAGTGACATTTACAACCGTATTTTATGCGTGTGCATTTCCTGAGTCTTAAGATCACACCAGCAAAACAGTAAACAGATGAAAATTATCCTTTACGAGGAGAAAAAAAAAAAAACAGAGCAGGAAAAAGTAGAGAAGGCATGCTCATGTGATGCTTCAACGTTCCATGGTTTAGCATTGTTCACCTCCTAAAGGCCCATCCAGGGTTAAAGGCCCAGTCGCCGGCCTACAGTGCTATGAGGACATGGTGAAAGACTTAGGAGGGGAGGTCCAGAGAAGAAAGCCAGATCATGGAAGGCAGGCCTAGAGGGGATGTTGGAATCTAACCCCTTCCTGTTTCCCTTTTGGTTTCCTAGCAACCATGAGATGAACAGACCTCGTCTAGGGCATGTTGTGCCATGATGGACAGTATCACCACAGACCAAAAGCCAAAGGGCCAAGTGACCGTGGACTGAAACCTCCGACACCACAGACAAGACGAACATCTCTTCCATGTGTGTGTGCAGATGTGTGTGTGCCTTGCACATGTGTGTGGGAGCAAGAGCAGAGGATCAGGTGCCTTTCTCTGCAGCTCCTTCACCTACTTCCTTGAGGCTGGGTGTCACCCTCAATCTGGAACTGCCTTTCTCAGGCCAGTGAGCCCCTTGGATTCTCAGTTTTTGCCCCTGTGCACTGGGGTTACTCATGTACATAGCCACACCCAGTTTTTTTTATGTGGGTTTTGGGGAGTTGAACTCAAAAGAGATTTTCAGCCCTCCCAGGCTTAACCACTGAGCCATCTTCTCAGGCCTCATGTCTTCCTTTTAAGTTGATTACCTCAGGTATTTTGTCACAGCAATGGGAAGCTAATCGCAAGAGGGGGAAAATTAAAGATCATTAACAAAAAAACATAGCAAATTATTGCAAAGTAAGGGACTTATTAGACCATGATTTAAACAGTTGTTTAGAAAGCGTGAAACAGGCATGGTGGTGCACACCTTTAAAGCCAGCACTCAAAGAAGCAGAAGTAGAAGGGTTGCTATGAGTTTGAGGCCAGCCTGAGACTACATAGAAACATTGAGTAACGCTCGTGCCAGATCTGATAAGGAAATACTGTGAGTTTGAGGACACTATGATGACAGCAATAGGGTTAAATTCTTTAAAGCCTTTCAGAGATAGCAGGGACACATTTACAAATGCAGCGGTATTTGCTTCCAAACTATTCCAGGGGAAAGCCTACGTGATACCCCGCTAACCCAATGATCATGGAAAATGAGCTCAAACGGTCCTTATTCTATGTTCCCCATCTCCACAAGTGTGCAAATGCTTCTGTACTATAATGTTAAAAAGCGCCTTTTTAAACAAAACTTCCTGGGCTAAGTGTGTGATTTTAAATTCTCTAAGTCTCAGCCCTCCTTTCTGAGAAATTGGGATAATGTGACCCGAGCCAGTGGAAACTGACGAAGCTTTGACTCGCACTCTTCCACAGGAGATGCCACCACCAAGTCACTGGGGCTGTTGTGTGAATACACAATATTGGTCATTTTCTTTTTTTATTTTATTTTATTTTTTTTTTTTTTTTTTTTGGTTTTTCAAGGTAGGGTTTCACTCTAGCTCCAGGCTGACCTGGAATTTACTCTGTAGTCTCAGAGTGGCCTTGAACTCAAGGAGATCCTCCTACCTCTGCCTCCCAAGTGCTGGGATTAAAAGCGTGTGCCACCACGCCCGGCTGTCGGTCATTTTCTTCGTGGCGACAGAGGACCTTCACAGCCAGCCTGTATGAAAGTGAATCATTTAATTCGATGACTGACTGACGACTGAGATCCACGCTAACATTCTGGTCTGTCCTCTGGCATGTCTTTCTTTGTGGCCGGAATATTCATGACAGCTGTCGAGGACACTCCAGCTCTCAGTCTTCAGAGTTTAGGCTCTAAGCATGAGCTCACCACCAGTGGAATTTTCTCAAGCGTGGCCATCCCCATGTCACAGTCATCCCCCAAGGCATCCTACATTCACTGACATTGCTGGTAGAGTCCTGCAAAGACTGGTTTCCAAACCCTTGACCTTGGATACATAACCCCAACCATATTGACTTCCTAATACCTGCTGTGTTATTGCATCAGTTGTACCCACAGCCCCTGCTTTCACCCTTACCTGGATTCTACGTTGTTGCAGACAGCTTCAGGTTCTCTGAGATGAACTTCCAGACCGGGCACAGTTATGGAGGAAGGGATATTATTTATTGAAGCTTACAGATCCAGGGGAAGTTACATAATGGCAAGAGAAGCAGCCTGCTCTTCACAGGACCAGGAAAGAGAGCAAAAGCCAACCAGTCACCACAGCACACAAAGCAAAACTACTGCCAAAAGGTCACACAGCACACTTCAGGAACTCCTGCTAGGCACATTTGCATATCTTTACAATGGACTCTCAAACCATCACCACACCTTAAGACCGGCCCCCAGTGACCTTGCCTCTAGCAAGGTGATTGCAGATGCAAACTTTAAAGTAATAAAACATTGAATATATTGGGGGACATATATTCAAACTACCACATACGTCATCTTCATCAGACCCAAGTGCAGTGTTTGGTGATCATATCTGAGACTTTCCTTGGTGATGGTTTAACCATCCAAGAACTAAGCTCTGACCAAGATACAGAGAGAAGAGAATCTCCTATCAGACAGTTTTCAAAACAGAACCTGAAATTTGAGCAATTAAATGAGATCTTGGCAAGTACACGGAAAATGAGGTCTCCTAATGGATTTCATAACAGCAATGATTCTGCCATCACTGTTCCACAATGGGCTCCTTCCATGTCCTCAGGAATAAATAAAATGCTTCTCATGTGCACAATTCAGGGAATTTGTTTCACATCCATTAGCTCCTTGGCCAGGGAATGTATTGATTTCTAGATAGATAAATACAGATGTTGTAATTTTGCTACACCATTAACTCACTGAGTCACACATGGGCTATTTCTTTCCATATTGCCCCCTTGTTCTGTTTCTCTGGTGTGTGTAAACAATGCCTTTTACTCAGCACACTCAGCCTCTCCTACTAAGGATTTTATGGATAGATAAAGCATGGACGTTGTAGAATTGTACCTGACAACCCGAAACAACCAGAAATCAAGTTCATTGCTTCTGTTTCTCTGTGACAAACTAAGCAGGCACAAAGAGCCTTTGCCCAAACCAGGAAGGCTGGTCAGGGGGAAAACCTCAGCAAAAAAGCAAGATGTGAACTTCCCAGTTCAAGGTTCTCTAAACTCACACAATGGAGTCTGATGCCCTTGGACTTCTACCTATTGAAAATAAAGTATTCTCTAGCCTTTAGAAAGCAGAGACTCTTTTTCAGACTATTCAAGTGCCAGATAATGATTTATGAGACTCCACTGAATACTCACACAGTTTTCAAAAGCCCAACCAAAGCTTCCTTTATACCCACAGAGCATCTCCCTGTGGTTATAAAGCCTCTCCACTCCCATCCCTGGAGATCCGTTCTGCCCCAACTGACCTACGACAATAAAAAAAATTAAAAATGTGTGTGAAATCCTAGCACTGATAAGCAAGAAGCCCTGACCATAAGACTGTGAGGTGGTGAAGTTCCACTGGACTCTTGACATTCAACCTGTAAGCTCAAGCAGGCTGTGAACACACCACTTCTTCATGTGCTCAATTCTTCTTCAAGGTCTATGTGAGGTGCCTCGCTGAGTGGTGTGTCTATTCTCTTGAGGAAAGTCAATCTCTCTAATGTTCTTTGCTATCTGTAAGAGTGGTCATTCAGGGCTGGAGATGGCTTAGCGGTTAAGGCACCTGCCTGCCAAGCCAAAGATTGCCCGATCGATCTCCAGGTCCCACATTTAGCCAGACACAAAAAGTGATGCAAGGGCACAATGCCACACTTGCCCACAAGGGGGCGCATGAACCTGGAGTTTGTTCACAGCGGCTGAAATGGCCTGGTGCACCCATTCTCTCTCTCTCTCTTTCTCTCTCTCTCTCTCTCTCTCTCTCTCTCTCTCTTTCTCTCTCTCAAAAAAGAGTGGTCAATCAATGATCAGAAGTCAACATACCTAAAATAAAAGAGCAGTTTCCTTGCCCCACCCATGTTCCCTGACCTTTCCCTCATATTCTTCCCTTCCAATCTACCCAAAAAGGCCTCACTGATAGCACAGCTGGAAACGCCTCAGTTCCTGTGGTGAAGATGTGTTACTTGAGACCCCTTCTCTGTCTGTAAAACCACCTACAGGTACCAAGACCCAGATCATGCACAACGAGGTTCTGACTATCTGCCCACCTTCTACTCACCCCTAATTTCCCATCTTCCTGTGGCACCCACTCCCCCTCTTCCTGTGGCACCCACTCCTCCTCCCCCTCTGGCATACCCACATCCAGTGCCACCTTGCTATTACTGATCACTTTCTCATTTTGCCAACTCACCAATATGGCCTGTGGAAATCAAGGTCCAGGCAACTATGGCCGCAGAGTATTGTACCTATAGCAAGTGGGCTATTTAGTTCTACCTTTCAGCAGGGGATTAGGGTACCCTGGACTGACTTTCTCACCTTAAACTCTCTGTGCACACCAACCCAAGGGCCTCCCTCGCAGCACAGCACTCACTTCTGAGGGCTTTCTCTGGCTGCCTCCAAGGCAATCCATACATTCTTGGAAATGGATAACTCTTCCAACAACGTCTGAAATCAGTGACCCGTGGGGGTCAGTAAATAACCTGAAGCTCTCTAGAGAAAGCAATATGGCAGTGCTCTGTGCTCTTTCCCAGAACTTCTCAGAAGAATGGAGCCCCAACTGCCCATGGTATTGGCCTGTTATCAAGGCACCCTCTTCCCACTCCCTAACAGCTCCTGGGACCAGTAAACTCCCTGGTCCCTTATCCTTCTCTCGGGATTGGCTTGAGAGCTACACTAGCAGCAACAGCACATTTTCTCTCAGAAAGGGGTGGGGAAGGGATGTGACGTCGCCTGGACTCCATTATTACAACACAGTTTTACCTCATATTACTTCCACTTGTTTGCACACCTATCTGTCCAAATAGAGTGGAGAGTCCTGAAGAGCAAGGTTTGCCTCTTCTGCATCATCCAGACTCCCCATTTCCCAACACAGGACTTTGTATACAGCAGCCCTCAACTGTTGGTTAGCCAGGGACTTGGATAGAATCTGTCAAGTGAGACATTCCCTAAAAGAACCCCCACAACTAGGTGAAAGCACACCCCCAGGGGTTCTTTAATTGAACCATCCTAAGACTCTCTCACACATCAGTGGCCTTTGAAAACCCTACTTACCTAAGTTTCATTTGAAAATAACATCCACACACTATTACACAGCAAGAAATATTGCAGAATATTACAACCTACTAAAACCTTGTAAACTTTTAATGAGAAATAACCCTGTGTGCATGAAGGAACTTAAACTGCATCAAGAAAGTGAGACTTTGGTCTGACTCCCAAAATCTCCTCAGTGTCCTGGTTATTAAACAGGCAGCATGGAAATGCTTGCACTCATTTTCCTAAGCTCTATTAGACGGGTAATTAGCTCTGCACTTCCCAGCTCACCACACCATAAGGCAAATTTGCCAAGAGGTTTGGAGTTCAGGTGAGGGCATCCTTTCACCCACGTTCTGTTGAACAATGAAGCTGGCATGCTAATTAAATGCCCATCACCCTACAGTGTATGTGCAAGAAGACTGGATGATGGTTATAAAGGAAACTAGACTGGTTCTGAGAAGAAAAGTCCTGATGGGTTCACATTACAGGTTTAATCATTTATTTTAAATAATTTGCATACCCCAAATGAACTATGAAATGAAAACCAGACTGAGTTCTATTTATCTTTGCATGGACATGAATAAGGACAAGGAGTGAGGAGTATAAAGAGGGAAAAACATAGACATAGATACAGCCCGAATTCTCGAAGACATATACTCGTGCCTATTTTTAGCACAAATGAAATGGGAGAGGGTGCCCAAGGTATAAGAGTCAAGTTTGAACCTTAGCAGCCTTGGATTTCTCATCTATAGCATGAAGATTTTTAAATATTACTCAACTCATGGAGTTATTATGAAGACTGAACAAGATAATGGCATTTCAAGCCTTTGGCCCATGGTAAGGTGCCCAGAAATCATTAGAAGAAGGGATGGAAATCTTTTGCCAATAAAATAGGAGAGGGAAGAATTCATTTAGTTCTTCTTGCTTGTCTATTTTTGCTGATGATTCTTGATAATGCTTCCTGAACTTTAAACCCAAACATCTGCCAAAGTGGGTCGTTGTCATATATGATGGCAGTAAGTTAATTCCTGGGTCATACCTTCCAGAAATGTGTTCTGAGGTTGTATTTGTTGATCAGTCTCCACTCATTGTTGTGAATAAACACCCAACAAGAAACAGCTTAAGGAAGGAAGAGGGTATCCCGACTTACAGATCCAAGGGGTACCTTCCATTTTGGTGGGAAAGGCATGGTAGCAACGAGTGGGAGGCTGGTTGGTCACATCACATCTGCAATCAGGAAGCAGAGGATGAACAGGCAGAGGAGCCAGGCTACAAAACCTCAACGTCTGACCCCAGCGCCCCACCTTCTTCAGCAAGCCTCCACCTCCTAAAGATTCCACAACCTTGCCACAGAGGCTCACAAACTGGGAGCCACATTTTCAAAGGTGCGAGCCTATGGAGGACATTTTACATTCAAACTACAACAAATGATGTTCACTATGTACGGATATGCATAATAATCTTCGTAGTATCACATTCTGTGATGTCCCCAAACTGGAAACTACCCAATGAACAGTGTCTAACTGGAACTAATAGGGAAAGTAACCACCGTGGCTTTCTGACAGCAGTAGAATGAACTAATAAATATTTATTCACCAGTGGATTAGTACTCAGCAATGACAATGAACAAACCATGGCACAGAAACCTGGATGAATGTGGCATGGATAAGAGTGATCAATGCCGTGAATACAGAGTGCACAGGGGTAAATGTTACGTAAAGGACCATACAAGTAAACTCGTTTAAGCTTTGCTGCTGAAAGTTGGAGACACAATTGGAGGCTACTGATTGGATCCACAGGATTCCTGGGGTGGTTATAATAGTCTTTCATTTGAGATTAGTATAAGAGTTTTCTAGCCACAGATACATAATTCTTCACTAAATAGTTCATCCAGGAAGTGAGTTGGACTCCTTGTGTGCCTTCCCAAGACGTTTACAGATAGCATCTTGCTACGATAGCATGATGATAGAGACCTCAGTGAACTCTCTGCTCATTACTGATGGCTGGTGCCACGTTCACCTCTCTTTGGTTAAAACCCATGCAACAGCACTATGACTAGCACATTGTATGCTAATCAGAAAACCTGGAAATTCAGAAATTATCTTAGTCAAGATATAATATCCTCTCACCTCTCCCGTGTCCCTGAGATGTGTACCCTGACAGACAGCACAGAAATCGCTTCAAGTCATTGCTTGGAAGGACACAGAGAGAACTGGAGAGACCAGTTACTTTCTCACTGCTAGGACAAAAAGAAGCAACTTACGAAAGCAATGGGTTTCTTGTTTATTGTTTACTTACAGTTTTGAAGGGAAGTTTCATGATGCCAGGAGCAGAAAGGCAGCACCACGTTAGCAGGGAGGAAGAAGAGAATGACGAGTGGTGGATGCTCAGCATGCTTTCTCCTGTATGTACAGTCCAGAAACCCAGCCCAGGGTCCTCTTACCTCAACAAATCTAGAAAAGCCCTCGCAGACATCAGCAGAGATTTGTTTCCATGGCTATTCTAAATCCTGTCAAGTGGACAACCAGAGATTAACCATCACATACAGAAAGAGAAAGATACACACACACACACAGGGAGAGAGAGAGAGAGAGAGAGCACTGCCCTTGCTACCTAAGAAGGATTAGTTGCTAAGACCCCCACAGATACTCAAATCCTCACGCACTCAATTCATTTATATTAAATTGGATTGTAGTTGAATATAACCTATACACATCTTCCCCTCTCATATACTTTATATCACCTCTAGATCACCTATAATACCTGCATATTATACATTGTAGCACAACATAATAGTACAATGCAAATTCTATGTAAATAGCTTTTGTATTGTGTTGTTAAGGGAACAGTGCCAAGAAAAATTCTGTTCATGTTTAAAACAGATGCAATTTTTTTTTTTCTGAAAATGTTCTCTCCATGGTTGGTTGAATTCTGGGATATGGACCCCACAGGTACAGAAGACCAACTGTATTATTATTTGCCTTGCTTCAAATAAATAAATGACTTTTTAAAGTTTTTTCATTTTTATCTATTTATTTGTGTGTGTGTGTGAGAGAGAGAGAGAGAGAGGAGAGAGAGAGAGAATGGGCATGCCAAGACCTCCAGCCACTGCAAATGAAATCCAGATACATGCACCACTTTGTGCATCTGGCTTTATGTGGGTACTAGAGAATAGAACCCAGGTCTATAGGCTTTCTAGGCAAGCACCTTAACTGCTGAGCCATCTTTCCAGCCCTAAATGTTTTTATACATATAGTTTTTTTATATGAAATTGCTCATAGCCTCAGGAAAGTAATCTTTTAGAAGTCCTTTAGTGATGCTAGAAAAATATCATTTTGGCAGTGGGAAATTCTTAATACAGAAAACTTTCTAATATATTTAATACATTTATACAAGAGTTGTTTCTTCAATGATTACATTTCTTTAAATTGTCACACAGACATTTATGAAAAACAGGCTCTTCTCCTCTACAAACCGGTAGCCAAATAATTTACCAAAGATCAGGTCTAAATCCCACAGAACTCAAAATTGCCAATGTCCAGTCTCCATTGCCTAAGATAGAGTGAGGGTCTGAGGCTCCCAGGTACATAAAAATCCCTCCAAACTACCAGGATGAGAGGCTGCAATGCCCCCATTGGGTTCCCCTCCAATCTTGCGTTCTGGAGTCCACTATACTTTGATTACCATGGAAGGCCTGAAAGTGGAGCCCTGCCTCCAGCCCTACTCCAGATACCACCCAGGGGCTTTTGGCATTTCTAGTCACAGAACACCCGCCCCCATCCTGCTGTCTTTAGGCCTCTCTTCTCCACTCACATAGACCACATTCCCATTATCCTTCATTATTTAAAATATTTTATTTTTATCTATTTATTCGAGAGAGAATGGGCGCACTAGGGCCTCCAGCTGCTGCAAACTCACTCCAAATGCATGTGCTACCTTGCGCATCTGGCTTATGTGGGGAGTTGAACCTGGGTCCTTTGGTTTCACAGGCAAGTGCTTTAACCACTAAGCCATTTCTCCACCTGCATTGTCCTTTCTTAAAATGGCTCATCAACAGCATTTCTATCCATCTCTGTGGTTGCAAAGCCAGAAAGGAAAACAATCCAGGTCGAGTAGTAGACCTATCACCCTTTCGGTCACATGATCTCCTTCTTATGCACAGTAGGACAAAATATGCCCATGTGCTATCCCCAGAATGAGTGGACGTTAACTTGTTTGGAGAATAAAAAAGTCTACATAGATGTGGCTAAATTAAGGAAAAAAGAAAGTTTGGATGTAGTGATTACCCTGATTATCTGAGTGGACCCTAAATGCTATCACTAGTGCCCTTATAAGAAAAAGGCAAAGGAAACTTAGACACACAGAAGAGAAGGTGACATGCTGAGGGAGTAGACACTGGAGTGGTATGGCCATAGGCCAGGGGACACCTGGAGCCACCACAAGCTGGAAGAACTCTTTCTTAGAGTCTTGGCAGATTTCAGACTTTGGACCGCCAAAACCACAAGAGAATGAGCGCCCACTGTTTTAAGCTGCCGTATTGGTGGCACTTTGTTGCAGCATCATAGGAAACGGAACACTTGTTTCTTGCCGTTTCCTCTCCCTAGTGCTGACTGGCTGGACCGCAATGATTCTTTCCTTCCCCATGAGAGTGCTTAGTAGACAAGAGGTTGAGCAGCCAAGAGAAAGTGTCTTCATCTTTGAACTCCTAAGTCCTCTGGGTATAAAGACGGGTCTTAGGGGAGAGTCTGGCTAGGTGACATTGGATAAGCCACTCTTTTTCTCAAGTTTCCAATTTGTAAAAAGGGAAGAAATAACCCTCAAAGATTTCCTTGATCATTCTACATGGCTACTTAACTCTTCATTCAATTAAGATTGCCTACTAAAAAATTGACTGATTACATAGAGTCCCATGCAAGCATCCACTCTGTACCCTGTCCGTGCCTCCATTTCCACATTTACTGCACTGAGCTATAGTCCTGGTTTCCATACAAACTCCCCAACAGTAATATGAGTCACTAGAGGACGGAAGCTTCACAAGACTCACCACCCCATGCCCAGTGCCCCACTCAGCAGAGAATGGGTAGAGATAGACATTAATGAGTTGCTATGCAATTATGACTTTGTCATGGACTCGCAGCTGAGTGCTGGGCTAAAAACCAGGCCCTGCACCATCCGTGAGGTAACCAAGCATCCTAGGTGCATTTTATACTGATTTATGTATTTTCAACAATGTGTACTTGACTTATTTTATCTGTTTAATAACATTGACATTATAATTCAGAATCTAACTGATTATTTGCTCAAGTTTCATAATTGTGATCAATAAAATATAGCTATACTTGTAAAACAAATCAAATGCCTACTAGAGATGCTTTCCTCTCTTTGGTGATTGAAGTTGAGAAGATTTTTCTTTAAAAAGCCTCGGTGTTGAGCTGGAGAGATAGCTTAGCAGTTAAGGTGCTTGCTTGAAAAGCCTAAGAACCCAGGTTCGATTCCCCAGTACCTATGTAAGCAAGATGCACAAGGTGTCACATGTATCTGGAGTTCTTTTGCAGTGCCTAGAGGCCCTGGCACACCCATTCTCTCTCTCTCTCTCTTTCTTCCTCTTCTTCTTCTTTTTTCTTTCTTTCTTTCTTTCTCTCTCTCAAATAAATAATGTTTTTTATTTACTTGAGAGATAGAGAGAGGCCAATAAATAGAGAAAGAAAGAGAGAACTGGCGTGCCAGGGCCTCCAGGCACTGCAAACAAACTCCAGATGCACACAGTTCCTTGTGCATCTGGCTTACGTGGGTACTGGGGAATTGAACCTGGGTCCTTAAGCTTCACAGGAAAATACCTTAACTGCTAATCCATCTCTCCAGCCCAGTAAATAATATTTTTTAAAAGCCTCAGTGTTAGGGGCCAGGTGTGGTGGTGCATGCCTTTAATCCCAGCACTCGGGAGGCAGAGGTAGGAGGATTGCCAAGAGTTCGAGGCCACCCTGAGACTACATAGTGAATTCCAGGTCAGCCTGGGCTAGAGTGAGACCCTCCCTTAAAAAGCCTCAGTGTTTATTCTCATGATCCCAGTCTCCACTGGCATAGCCTTCCATGGCAACACTACAGGAAAAGATTCAGATGCGATTATTTGGTCTCGAGCCTGCGTTTCTCTCCCCTCTGCTGACTTTCATCTTTTCCTTTGGAGATAAGAAAGGCTCACCATGGGGGCAGATGCTTGTCACACCCCACAGTACCAAGGAGACTCACCTCGGTCCCAGAATCAAGCAGAGCCTTAGGGCTTCTACACTCTGAATCTCCACATCATTTAAAGGCCTTTCCTTGCTGGCATCATGGTGGGGACCAAGACAGAAGCCATTCAGAACAGAAACCAGGGATGATGGTTGGGATTCACAAAATCACCCCCCAATCTAGACTCCTCAATGGAAATCTGTAAGGTTCAAGTCAAATCGCATCTGGACTTTTCCCTGCTGTTTTATTCATCAGAATCGCCGTAGTACCCCGCGGCTCTGGCAGGAGGCTGAGCACAGCATACACTAGAATGAAGAACAATTCCCCAAGGACGTGCATCCAGGGACACGGGTGTGAAGGTTGCATCTGCAGCCAGGCTCTTCTATGCACAGTGACATTGCTACCCTGGGATTTGTTTCTCATATTTATTTACAGTGATAATCTTGATTTTTTTATAATTTATTTTTTGTTTATATTATTCTAGTTTTACATTCATATTGGTGACTTCATTATCCTCCTCCCTGTCCTCCCCCCTCCAAAGGGACCCTCATCAATGGAGAATGTGGGTCATGCATTGTGGGGGTAGTCAAGAGCTATGGGGGATAAGCCAAGTCTCTGTGCATAATGTCCCAACTTATGGCTCTAACACTCTTTCCGCCCCCTCTTCCACGAATTTCCCTGAGCCACGTTGGGATAATTTTAGTTCTACCTCAGTGATGAGGTTTGGGGAGCCTCTGTGTCTCTGGATATCTGGCTTAGTAGGAGTTGGATGTTCTCTGTGTTGATCTCCTTCAGCCTTTTTCTGGTGTCGTGTTCACCATGAAGAAGAAAATGGATGCCACCACAAAGCCCTCCTCATGGTGCCTCTTGAGGAGTTGCAGGATGGCTGCCACAAGGCCCAGATTCTCACTTAGCATCACCTCACAGCTGCACATGTTCTCAGGAAATATCAGTCCCTTCCTTATCTATTTTTATGCTGCTCCAATACCAGTGTGCCCAATGTGCCTTTCAGAACTCAGATTTCCTGTGCTTCAAATTAAAATGCTTCTATTGTTGGCTAACTTTTCCCTCAACAGTATGAGAGGAAACAAAAATAAACACAGCATTATAATATTCCCACTTTTATAATCTCTATTATTTTCTTTTCAAAATTTTCATAAAATTGTATTACTTGAAAATAACTGATAAGATTATTAATTGCTAATAAATAGCTGTGAAGAAATAGACTGTTTCAGTCAAATGGTTAAATCAATATGATATGAAGAAAGATTTGATTTTTTAAAAAGTATTTCCTTTTTATTTATTCATTAGAAAGAGAGAGATAGAGAAAGGGAGAGAGAGAATGGGCCAGGTCATCTAGCCATTGCCAATGAACTCCAGATGCATGCGCCACCATGTGTATCCAGCTTACGTGGGTACTAGTGAATCAAACCTGAGTCCTTAGGCTTTGTAGGCAAGTGCTTTAACCTCCAAGCAATCTCTCCAGCTTGAAAGATTTAATTTAATATGATTTCTATAGTATACTTAGGTGAATAAGGCATTGTAGAGTGCACACACACCACCATCATCATCATCACCACCACCACCACCACACCACAAGTTAGAAAATTATTTCTGCTGCCAAACACTAGCCAGCCTTTGCAGAAGACTTCGTGGAGTGGGCGGAGAAAAGGGAGAGCGGTGTGCAAAGGTACCATGGGAAACAGTGAGTGGCTGCGTAGTTCTCCTCCTAGGACAGGTCAGTCATGTGGAGGGCTGTGGCTGAGAATGACAAAAATAGGCCTAGGGGCTGGAGAAATGGCTTAGCGGCTAAGGCGCCTGCCTGCTAAGCCTAAGAACACCCATTCGATTCTCCAGGTCCCATGTTTAGCCAGATGCAAAGTGATGCAAGGGCACAATACCTCACTTGCCCACAAGGGGTGGGGCACACATCTGGAGTTCATTCACAGCAGCTGAAATGGCCCCTGAGCGCCCATTCTCTCTCTCTGCCTCTTCCTCTCTCTGTTCCTCTCTCTCAAAAAAAAAAAAAAAAGTCTAGGAGGACAAAGGAGGTGGGAGAGGACTTCCTTGCCAGGCTGAGGAAAAAGAGGAATCAGCTTAAGTAAAAGAGCACAGAATGTCTCCATGGAAAACAGAAAGTAGCGCTCTTGCCTGAACTGCAGGACATAGGTAGAGAAGCAATTAGAGATTCAAGTTGTGATGGAAAACGGAAGCACTTGCATGCCAAGCCAGGGACCGGATGAGTTCCTTCAGGCAACAGAAGACACTACAGACAACTGGGTAAAGGGTATGGTCCAAAACATCAGTGTCTCCATATTGTATGAGATGCAGATGGGACAGAAATGGGAGTCACAGGTGCGTGACCACTGCACGCTCACTTACATCAGTCAGGCAGAAGAAAACTGATGAAGGAGTAAAGGAAAGATGGAAGGGAAAAGAAAGGGGGAAAGCATCACAGACAACATTTTTAGGCCCAAATGACTGGGGTCATTAATCAAAAGTAACACAACTTCAAGGAATAAAATAAAATGACTATAAACATTATATTTGGTAGATCGAAGGAAAAAATAGGTCTTGGCATGTGTTAGCAATCCTAGCACATAGAAGACTGAGGCAAGAGGATCTTCAGTTCAAGACCAGTCTGTGCTACATAGCAAGATGCAGTCTCCAAATGCAATAAATGCACATGCATGTGCATGTACACACACAAAGAAAAATGCCAAAATTAAAGTCACATTTATCCAGAACCCACCAAAAAGCAACAGCATTCAAAATCACATTGCATACACTTGTGTTCATGTGATCACTATGAGAACCCCACAAGACAGGTCTGTAATCCCCCTTTTACAGAAGGAGGATTGAGGCCAAGACTGAGTGGAGAGAAAGTGGCACAATCAAGACGTGAACCCAGATGATGGTTCTGCTTCCAAGCTTCCCAGTGGGAATTGGTGACATGGAGCTGAGACCCAGGACGATCAACAGAGCGAGGGTCTGGGAAGGAACAAGCAGTGAGCTCAAGGACAGATATCTGGCTGACTCTCCGGGTTCCAGTTGCAGATGTGAACTTAAGGCATAGATGCAGTGACTTCCTGAGAAATACAGGCTGAATTTTTTTTTCCCTTGAAGTCCTCACTCTTGTAATTTCTCCCTTCCCCTTTTCAAGTTCCCAGGATGTATTATGCAATGAGCAGAGATTAATTGCTTAATGAAAGGATTTCCAAAACAAGCTGAGTACACTCTGGAGAGAGAATCCACACGGTAATTCGCATGGTAAGAGCTTAATGCAAAGAATTAATTATCAGTAGGGATTAGGTTTACAAGCTAATGGGGGAGAAGGACTCTAAGGACCGTAAGTAGACGCAAAGAGAAGTGTCACCCCTACAGTTGAGACCCCCCACCTTGCCCAGGGCTGAGATCCAACTGCTAGAAAGGGCACACTGGTAGTTTGTTGTATGACAAAGTATTGGCAGGAGTCCTTGGAGATACTGAGGAAGCCTGTCTATGGGGTGGTACATTCTTCGGTTTTCTATGAGGCTAACAAATACCTGAGATAACTAATGTGACATGCTTGGTTGGCACAGGTTTCAGTCCTGATTGCTTAGCTCCGTTGCACAGGGGCTGATGGAGAGACAGGACACCTTGCTGGAGTATGTTGTAGGGCAAAATGCTCCCCTTACAGCAGTCAGGAAAGAAAGAAGAGAAAGACTAGGAAGATGGCTCAGTAGATAAAGCACTGACCACTCAAGCCTGAGTAATTCAGTTCTCAGGCCCCATGATAAAAACTGGAAGTCCTGGCGGGCTTCTGTAACCCTAGCACTCTGAAGGCAAGATGGCAGGTGGAGATGGGAATTTCCCAGAAGTTCTTCAAGAGGACAGTAAAAAGGACAATATGGGCTGGAAAGATGGCTTAGTGGTTAAGGCACCGGCCTGCTAAAGCTAAGAATGCCAGTTCGATCTCCAGGTCCCAGGTTTAGCCAGACACAAGTGATGCAAGCGTGCAATGCCACACTTGCCCACAAGGGGGCACATGCATCTGGAGTTCATTCATAGCAGCTGAAATGGCCCTGGCGCCCATTCTCTCTCTCTGCCTCTTCCTCTCTCTCTCTTTTCTCTCTGTTTCTCTCTCTCTCTCTCTCTCAAAAAAAAAAAAAAACAGCAGAGTGACATCAAGAGAAACCCTACCTCAGATGAGATGGAATGATGAGATGAACCTGAAAGTTGTCCTCTAACCTCCATATGCACTCTGTGGCATGTATGCATGTATTTGCACTCACACACATGAACATGTATACACACACACTCACACACACACAAATACACAATATTAAAATTAAAGACATAGAAGGAAGTCATTGGCATCCCACAATCTCCTTCTGGGGAGCATCCTTAATGGCTTAACTTCCTCCCACTAGGCCCCATCTCAATGTTTTCAGCACCTCCCCAAATAGCAACCCCTCAGCAATGGCTCTGGGAAGGATTCCAGCTCCCAAGTGTACCAGGAAGGAGATGCCTCACCACAAACACACTCTCACCCAGGAAGAGGTCTGGAGAAGTTCTCAGCTGTTGGGTGCTACCAGCCACACATCTTGTGAGAGCTAGAGACGCCACTGCAAAGTCCCCCAAGAGCACTCCTGGGAAGCTGCTGGTCGCGGTGTCCTCCAGAGCTGAGCACAGGCTGCAAACTCAGCAGGAACAGGTAAGTGGAAGAAATGCACTCGGGCTTTGGGAGCTGGAAAACAAGCAAGCATGCAGCTCTAGCAGGCAAAGCCCTCCCACTTGAAAAACCTCATCAGCACCCTGTACTGGCAGGGTATGAGTGGAAAATCATTTTATTAACGGTCTCAGATCCTTTCTCACAGAGCAGGCAAGCTGACAGCTATAGTAACTGGCCACAGTTTCCTACTCAAGGAGGGTCATTTCCCTGGTGATGCTGTAAGAGCCACTATTTCATTTATTGTGCAGCATTCAGTAGTGGGAATGGGCATTGCCATGGGCAGAAAGGAAACTAGATTAAAAACTCCAGTGTGTTCCAATGTCCCTCAAAGCCTAAAAGCTAAGCATGATCTACTGCCATGAGAGGTGTTTCAGTTACAGTTCTCCAGAGTAACAGAACCACTAGAATGAACTGCAGTAAAATGGGAATTGAAGCTGGGCGTGGTGGCACACACCTTTCATCCCAGCACTCGGGAGGCAGAGGTAGGAAGATCGCTGTGAGTTCGAGGCTACCCTGAGACTATATAGAGAATTCAGGTCAGCCTGGGCTACAGTGAAACCCTACCTCAAAAAAGTGGATTCCTGGACTGGAGAGATGGCTTAGTGGTTAAGGTGCTTGCCTGCTAAGCCTAAGAACCTGGTTCCAATCTCCAGGTCCCACGTTTAGCCAGATGCAAAGTGACGCAAGGGTGCAATGCCACCCTTGACCACAAGGGGGCGCACACATCTGGATTTTGTTCACAGCAGCTGAGAGGCTGCTGGCACGCCCATTCTCTATCTGTCTCCCTCTCCCTCTCTGACTGTCTCTCTCTGTGTCTCTCTCCAAACATAAATAAAATAATAAAAAATATTTTTAAAAAGTGGATTCCTAATCATATCCAGTTGACAACTGTGCACCACCAACACTTCCACTGCTCCTCAAGAAGAAGACTTTGAGATTTCCCGACATGAATCACCACAGAGCATGCTTACAGACCTTGCTTGTTTCTGTGAACTAAGGACATAAATTACGGTGCCTGGTGAAGGGACAGGACAGGTTGTCTTAGATACAAGCCAAGTGAAAGGCCAGGTTTATGTTCCAGAACCATGTGAAGTTGCCTAAATGTAAATTAAAAGAATAATAACCTCACATCCCCAAATGAGATAACTCGTGTGTGTGTGTGTGTGTGTGTGTTATGTGTGCATGTGCATGCGTGTTCTTATGTATGAGGGCACACATATGTGTGCATGCATTTGGAGGCCAGGGCTTGTCAGGTTTCTTCTTCAGTCTCTCTCCACCTTATTCTCCCTCACTGGATTCAGAGCTCACTTACTCAGCCAGACGAGCTGGCCATCTTGCCCTGGAATCTGTCGCCCGGGCACTGGAGTAAAGGATGTGTGCCACCAGATCTTCACATGGGTGCTGGAGATCCAAACCCACGTCCTAGCTTGTGCAGAGTTTTACCAACCAAACCCCCACCCCTGGGCCGAACTCTTTTAATTCCTTATACTGGCAATTAATTCTCTGCCATTTTAGAAATTATCTAAAATACCAAAACATATATAAGAAGTACAGCTATTGAACAGCAAACATAAAAGTATTTGTAAGAATTATTTCTTTAGAACTCCCAAGAAGCCACTTGAAAAACTATGTTAATACCAACATTTCAAAATAATTGATGCAAATTACATCACATTTAATATCACTCCTACATAAAACATTAAATGCATATGCCATAAGCTTCCCCTTCACTGTAGCAAGAAAATTTGCGAGAGACCAAAAAAAAATTGATGAAATAAAGATTTGGCACCATCAGCCTGTCTGAAGTAGAAGATTCACACAAAAATTTATGCCCAAAATGTCTTAAAATTATAGAAATAGTATTTTAACAGAATCTGCCCATGAAGGCATAGAGGGATTCATCAGAGAACGTGAAGCATGATGAAGTATTAAAAGAGAAAAAGCAGAACCAAACTAACCAAAAAAATGTGCAGAGAGAAAGAAAGACTACCCAGGGGAACCAGGCATGCTGGCTTCTAGACAGGGGCAGGTGCCCCTGGCAAGGCCAGTTCCAAAGGGCACACACTCCGGGGCAGGAGATGCCTGCCAGCCACTACAAAGGACATCTAAGGTGACTTTAGCACCTTCAATAGCTTATAGACAAAAGCTCAGGGTGGAAACTGCATAGCTCTGAAGGAAGGGAATTACCTGCTCTAGAAGGGTCCTGAGGGGAGGGCCAGGGCTTAAGATTGGATGTGGAAGTAACTTGGGACCAGCAGAGTGCCTAAGGGGACAGTGAGGAAAGACAACTCCATTCTGGGAGTCTTGCCCCACCTCCACCCCACCACCAAGACCCCGCCCTGAACTAATACTCCACCCAAACTTGCAAGCTCAGCCAATCTCTCAGCACAAACTGCTTCCCCAGCACCAACCCCATGGCAGCACATAGACCTTCTGGCTTTAGTCATTATGGTGTCCCCAACATGTCCTTCCACTTCAAAGATGGGTACCCCAAAGCACAGCACTCCAGACAATCATCTCCCTGACCCACTGAGAGAGAGGTGACAGGGAAGTTGAACAAGGGAACTTTACCATAACTGCAACCATGCAGAGAGCTCCTGAGCATCCCCGGGGGTAAGGTAAACTAGCTCAGAGGGGGGAGGAGGGCTGAGATTAGAAGATGAGAAAAGCAAAGGGAAGACAGAAGAGCACTTTAAATAAAATTCCAATTACATCTCTGAGAGATTAGAGCCAGCATTGTGTTCATGAAATATGACAGGGCACCAAAGGAAAAGAGCAGGCTGAGAGGTACCTGAACATTCTGAAATCACATCAGCAGTGTGGTTTTTTTTTTAATTATTTATTTATTTATTTGCAAGCAGAGAGAGAGAAGAGAGGCAGACAGAGAAAGCATGGGCACACCAGGGCCTCTAGCCACTGCAAACAAACTCCAGATGCATGTGCCCCTTGTGCATCTAGCTTACGTGGGTCCTGGAGAATTGAACCAGGATCCTTTGGCTTTGCAGGCAAATGCCTTAACCACTAAGCCATTTCTCCAGCCCTAGCAGTGTGGTTTTAAAGCTCCCTGCAAACAACAAAATCCAACTTTCCTCTCTATAAGTATACAATTTTTTTGTTTGTTTTTCAAGGTAGGGTCTTCACTCTAGCCAGGACTTGGACCTGGACTTCACTATGTCATCTCAGGGTGGCCTTGAACTCATGGCAATCCTCCTACCTCTGCTTCCCTAGTGCTGGGATTAAGGGTGTGTGCCACCACATGCGGCCCTAAGTATACAATTTTTAAGTGACCCATTGGGATTAAAACACAGTGATTATAAGCATACACTCATTCATCCAGTAACTACACACAAAAGACACATATGGCCATATGAGTATCACGCAATGTGTACTTCAAAGCAAAAACACCATGTCAAAGTGAGTGGGAGTCAGGTTGCCTTGTTAGGCAGTTGGGGTGACTGTGCCCCTGAAAGTATCCTTCCACTCTGCTAGAGAGCAAGCATGCTCTGATTTATCTCCTCCTCTATGGATCTGTTTTTCCACAAACAACCTGGGCCCCTCCTGGGAGGGAGGTCTCCTTTCCTAGGACTTAATCCTAACATTGTGATTGGCCAAGTTCAGCCCCAGAACTTGGTGTCATGGCTAACCTCTTCCTGAGACAGGCCCTAGCCCAGACCAGTCAGCTGTCTCTCTGGCTCACCTGAGCTGGAAGGTAGGGCTCACCACCTTAACGTTATAGATACATTTACCAGGGGAGGGCAAGCTATCTTGGTGGCCCCTTCATCACTCGTGAACCTGCAGATTCTGGTGAATCTCCCTCATCTAAGCCCAACTGGCTGAGAGAAGGAGAGACGCTCCACCCCCCCACCCCCAACTCCTACTTCCCACATGGGCTCTTTACTCCTCCTGTCTTCCACACAGCAGGAGCTCTTTGTACTTTCTTTCCTTTCCTCTGGAACTCTCTTTTCACATTTTTACAGGCTCACCACGTGGGCTCTGAGACCAGGTGGGTGTATTCATTTTTCTTCCCTTGGTTCTATACTTCCCTCAGTAAATATAATAATTTAATAATTATCTTTCTCAGTCTTTTTTATCCAATTGTATCCAATTCTTTGGTAAGAAGTAGACACAAACCTAGGGTTTGGAGTTCAAGGACTTTCTTGAACTCCTAACACATGCTAAAAACATAATTAATCTACCTATAAGTGTAATGACTGAGAATTTTTATGATTCTAGGCAAAAGATTGCTAATTCCCCACTCTATGTCTATTTTCCATTTCTATCTTGGTAATACAATCCCAATGTTATTCAGACAGCCATATGCCCTATTATTAAAATCTATTTCTTGACCTCCATGCTAATGAACTGATTATTTATAGACAAGTCACACAGCGAAGTTCGTGTGCATTAATTTACTCCCTGCCCTTTACCTTATTCCAGAACGAAAACTGGATATACTGGATAGAACGGTGGCAGCCATGTCATGATTTTAAGAGTGAGAGTCACATCCTGAGGCCAATGGGGTAGGAAGCTGGAAGGAAGCTAGAGGAAGTTGCAAGGAAGGTGGAAGGAGGCTGGCAAGAGTCTGGAAGGCTGGAAGGAAGCCAGGTCTCGGGTGAGCAGGCCCAAGCAGCCAGCTTCAGACTTCTTTTATAGTCAGTAAAAGACAAACCTATTGAAGCTTTCTCTTTTGGGGCTGTGTAATCTGGAGCCCAAAGTCATTTCTCGCTCATAAAACTGGTAACTACTTTGTGTCTGTGACAGTTAATCTCGATCAATTTGATTGTACCAGAAATCAAGTGACAGTCACTCTGTCACTTAAGCAGGTCTATGAGGGCATTTCCAGGAAGCATAAACTGGGGAGGAAGACCCCACACACACACCAAGAGTGGAAAGCCCTTGCAGAGTCACCCTACATAGAAAGACATTCCAGGAAAAAAAAAATTTTCCCCTGCTTGCCTTGTCCCTTCGCTGGTGAGCACATCCACCCTGAGCTGCCATCCTTCAGAGACACCAGAAATAAGCTTGTCTGGCCTTCCAACATGCACTGGAGACCAGTGACTCTCCAAGAATGCTCTAGGTCTCCAGTAGCAGACAGTGATTGCTAAGGTATCCAGCCTTCTGAACTGAGCAGCTAGGGGATTCTTAGACTCCCCAGCCTAAGACAAGCATTGTTGCACTGCCCAGCCCATACTTATAAGCCAGACTAATAATTTTCCCATTCTATGGGTTCTGTTCCTCTAGAAGACCCTAATAATGCAACTTCAGTATACAAAGGGAAATATATCGTGTGTGTGTGTGTGTGTGTGTGTGTGTGTGTGTGTATCAACCATCTCAGTCTGTTTCTAAAATGAACCCATCTTAAACATTACAATTCAAGGGCAGATTAACAGACATAAAAGCAATAAGACCAAGCTTCAGGCTACTAGAGATGGAACTGAAATTTTAAAAACCTTCATGAGTAGAAAATTGGATAGAAGAAGACATGCCAGGCAAACACGAAGCATGAGAATCAGCCTCGGGAGGTAAAGAATGTGACGGGACGACGGGACCACTGCGCAATGGCGGATGGTTAATTCATCAAGGATAATTCCAAGTGTGCCACACCTGGTGACTGAGCTTCAAAACACACCAGCAGGGCTGGAGAGATGGCTTAGCAGTTAAGGTGCCTGCCTGCTAAGCCTAAGAACCTGGTTCCAATCTCCAGGTCCCACGTTTAGCCAGATGCAAAGTGAGGCAAGGGCGCAATGCCGAACTTGCCCACAAGGGGGTGCACGCGTCTGGATTTTGTTCACAGCAGCTGAGAGACTGCTGGTGTTCCCATCTCTATCTGTCTCTCTCTCTGTGTGTCTCTCTCTGTGTCTCTCTCCAAAAATAAATAAAAAAATAAAAAAATTTTAAAAAACACACCAGCAAAACTGGAGGAAAACTAAAGGAGGAAAGAGACAAATTCACACTCAAGACTAAAGATTCTACCATTTCTTTCTCAGTAATTGGCAAGGAAAGTGGACAGAAAATCAGTATGAATATAGAAGGCTTGAATAACGGCAGCTAAAAACCCAATATCCCTGACATTTATAGATCATCCAGTTGTGTCTGCATTCGCCTCCCAGGCACATAGAGCAATCATCAAACTATGCTTGATCCTTGGTCAAAAAAAAAAAAAAAAAAAATCAACTGAGAAAGCAAGCAAAATAAGAGATGACACTGGAGACTTCCCAGGACTAACAAGTTAGACTAAATTGATTTCCACAGAATACATCCCAGCAAACAGGAACAAAACATTCTTTTCTAGTCAGATAAACCAGAACCAACTATTGACAATACCTGGCTATGGTAGGCAGCTTCCAAAATGACATCCAGTAATTCCCACCTCCTAGAATCATGCCCTAGAATAGTCTCCACCCATTGGGTATGGGACTTATGTATTCTCACCTCATAAATAGAATAAGATGGATGTGATAGTGTATGACTAGATTATAAAAAAGCTTCAAGATATTCTATTGTATCTCTCTCCTTCCTCCTCCTCCTTTTCTCTCTCCTCACTCCTTCTAGAAAAAGCCAGCTGCCATTGCCATATGTGAACGCCTGGATAGATTTTCATGACAGCTGCTCTCCAGCCCCCATCCAATTACCCCGAGCCTGGAGTTCTGCAGACAGCATGTGGAATGCTCATGAGGTGGTTCCAGGTCAGGGTTCCTCACGGACATTCCACATGCTGTCTGCAGAACTCCAGCCTCCGGGTAATTGGATGGGGCCTGGAGAGCGGCTGCCAGAACCACCTAGCTACACTGCCTCTAGATTTCTGACCTCAGAATCTCTGTGGGATTATAAATGCTCTCTAAGTTACTAAGTCTAGGATAATTTGTGACATGACCTTGGATAATTATAGTCATTTAAAAATTTTTTGATATATTCCCCAAACCAAGATTTATACAATCTACTTTGCCTAATCACAAAGCATTAGATAGATATTAATGACCAAAAATACCAGAAAGAAATATTTCTTAGATTTTTTGTTTTGTTTTGTTTTTGTTTTGTTTTTGTTTTTTGAGGTAGGGTCTCACTCTAACCCAGGCTGACCTGGAATTCACTATGTACTGTCAGGATGGCCTTGAACTCATGGTGATCCTCCTACTTCTGGCTCCTGAGTGCTGGGATTAAAGGCATGTGCACCACGCCTGGCTTTTTCTTAGAATTTTTTAACTCCTTTAAATAACTCTTGGTTAAAGAGGCTGTCAAAACTGAAATCAAAGACTGGTGAAGGGATCAGTGTGTGGGGCTTGTGTGGTCCAGCAATGTGGGGACTCAGTGTGTCTGGGACCTCTGCACAGCAGGCAGAGGTGAGGGGGTTCAGGGTGTCTGGGACCTGTGCATTCCCCATAGGTTGGGGGCTCTTTATGTCAAGGTCCTGTGCTATAACTGTGCCTGAGTGTGTGGAGTGTGTCTGGGGCCTGCATGCTCTGAGTTGTTGAGGAGCTCTGTGTTGCTGGGGCCTGTGCATTCAGTTGGTACCAACTTTCTGGACCCAAGCTCCAGCCTGGTCCTTGGAGCCTAGTGCCCCATATCCCCCTCCCTGCCAGTACACCCCCCACACACACACACCACTGGAATATGCCTTCCAATCCCCCCTTGATACTTCTCTCCTGTCCCAGATGGGGAGCACAGGAATATCTGGCACCCACCTGCCAGGGTGAGTCCTCTACTAGCTGCTCAGCTGCTCAGCTGGGTACAGTAGGGGATCAGGGACAAGTGCTAAGTCCCCACAGGAAGGCGCAGCTGTGGTTGTGGGCTAAAGAGACTCTAGACATCCGACCACAGCTCTTTTTTTTTTTTTTTTTTTTTTTGGTTTTTCGAGGTAGGGTCTCACTCTGGTCCAGACTGACCTGGAATTAACTATGTAGTCTCAGGGTGGCCTCAAACTCTCGGTGATCCTCCTACCTCTGCCTCCCGCATGCTGGGATTAAAGGCATGCACCACCACGCCCTGCCCACAGCTCTTCTTTTAGCCACCAGCCCAGAGCTGCAGCCACACATGCAACTTCCACAACCCACATATCTGTGGAAGCAATGCCAAAATACTCCAATCTGGCTTAAACCCAAAATAGAAAACTCACTAAAGAGCCTACAAGGGTAAATGCTTGCTTCCTCCTTAATAAAAAATAAGAAGTAAAAAAAACTTTTACCCCCCCCCCAACACACACACACACACAAACAAAAAATGAGAACAACAAACAGAGATCTCCACCAAGGCTGCCTAGTTCCACAAAGGTAGTCTCCAATGAAAACATAGAGACAACATAAATTGAATCTCAAAATGAAATAATAAGCTTATTTACCCTGACAAAGAAAATCATTGAATTGAAAGCAACCCATCAAAAAAATTGAATAAAGGAAATTGAGCAGGATAATCTCTTATAGCACACAGCTTTCCTCACTAAGCTTAATTTAATTGAAGAAAACCAGAGACATCAAAAGAGAGATGAATGAACTGAAGTGAATAAAAAATAGAGAATCTCAATAACCAGCTGATTAAGTTAATGAAGACATAATTAAATGCAAAAATGAATTCTAAGAAGCATCAAGGAAATCAAACCATGACCTGAAATTGGAACTAAATAAAGGGTTGGATACTATACTGAAAAAGGCAACAGAAAGAGCAGATTAATTTCCTAAACAAAATTATCCCATCCATCAAGATTGAAAATGTAATTAGAAGCCTCCCCAAAAGAAAAGTTCAAGACTGGATGGCTTCTCAGCTGAATTCTATCAAACCTTAATTGAAGAACTGAAACCACTTTTTCTCAAACTGTTTCACATAATTGGAGAACAGGGAATGTTCCCCAACTCCTTTCATCAACCTAATAACAAAACCTGACAGAGACACAACAAGAAAAGAAAACTATAGATCTATATCCCAATGAACTTAGATGCAAAGATCCTGAACAAAAGCCTCACAAACTGCATTTAACAACACATCAAAAGCATATCCACCTCCATCAATCAGGATTCATCCCAGGTGTGCAAGGATGGCTCAACATAAGGAAATCAGTTAATGTAATTCACCACATAAATAAACTTAAACACAAGAACCATCTCAATAGTTGGAGAGAAGAACTTCAACAAAATACAACACCACGTCATGATAAAAACACTGGAGAGAATAGGCATGGAAAGTTTATATCTCAACATAATAAAGGTTATATATGAAGCACCTAAAGCCCAAATAATACTTAATGAAGACAGACTGAAGGAGTTCCCATTGAGATCAGGAACAAGACAGCAGTGCCCACTCTCACCTCTGCTCTTCAAAATAGTACTAGAAGTCCTAGCCCAGGCAGTAAGACAGGAGAAAGAAATAAAAGGGATACAAATTAAAAAGGAGTAAGTCAAATTAGCCCTATTTGCAGATGACATGATCCTACACATAAATGGTTCAAAAGACTCCACCATAAAACTTCTAAAGGTGATAAATTCCTTCAGCAAAGTGGCAGTATACAAAATCAACAAACAAAAACCAGTAGCCTTTCTGTATGCAAAGGACAAACATACAGAGAAGGAAATTAGCAAGGCTGTCCCATTTTCAATAGCTACAAAAAAATCAAATACTTTGAATTAACAGTAACCAAAGATGGGAAAGACTTATATAATGAAAACATAAAAACACTCAAGAAATAAATTAAGGAGAACTTAAGAAGGAAAGACCTCCCGTGACCCTGGATAGGTAGAATTAATATTATGAAAATGGCAATTCAACCAAAAGCAATATACAGATTTAATGCAATACCAATAAATATTCCAGCATCATTCTTCTTAGTGATAGAAAAAAGTGATCACAAAATGCATATGTAATGGCAGCAGACCTCAGATATCCAAAAATATCCTCAGCAAAAGGAGCATCTCTGGAGGTAGCATCTTACCCGATCTAAAGCTAAATTATAAATCCATCATAACAAAATCAGCATGGTACTGGCATATAAACAGACATATAGACCAATGGAACAGAGTGGAATGTCTGGCCCTTAGGTCAACTAACTACAGCTACTTGATCTTTGACAAAGGAACAAACAATGTACACTGAAGAAAAGACAGACAGCATCTTCAACAAACCATGTTGGACAAACTGGATAACCACATATAGAAAATGAATCAAGGTCCACTGATCTCAGCATGCACAAAAATTACCTCCAAATGAACTAAAGATCTCAACATAAGGTCTGAAACTCTTAAACCACTAGAAGAAAAAGTAGGAGGCACTTTCCATGATATAGGAGTGGGGAAAGACTTCCTGAACAAAACCCCAGTAGCCCAGGAAATTAAACAATCACTAAACCAGTGAGATCCCATGAAGCTAAAAAGGTTTTGCACAGACAAAGACATCATAGACACAGTCAATAGATTACCCACATAATGGGAGAAAAATCCTAGCCAGCTATAACACTGACAGAGGCCTAATATGAAGAATTTACAAAGAACTCAAAACCCTAAACAATAAAAACTCAAACAACCCACTCAAAAAATGGGTCAGAGAACTGAATAGGGAGTTCTCAAAGGAAGAAATATAAATGGCCAATACACACTTGAGAAAATATTCAATATCTTTAACCATCAGGGAAATGCAGATTGAAACAACTTTGAGATTCCACTGTGGTAGTTTGATTCAGGCGTCCCCCATCAACTCAGGAGTTCTGAATACTAGTCTTCCTAGCTGATGGCAATTAGAAATTAATGCTTCCTGGAGGTGGTGAGTTGGTGGTGGGCTTGTGGGTGTTATGACCAGTTTCCCCTTGCCAGTGTTTGGCACACTTTCCTGTTGCTTTGTCCACCTGATGTTGGCCAGGGGGTGATGTCCACCCTCTACTCATGCCATCGTTTTCCCCTGCCATCATGGAGCTTCCCCTCAAGCCTATGAGCCAAAATAAACCCCTTTTCCCAAAAGATGCTCTTGGTTGGGTGATTTCTGCCAGCAATGTGAACTTGACTACAACAGTAAAGTTGGTACTGAGAGTGGCATTGCTGCTAAACACCTGAATGTGTGGCTTTGGCCTTTTGGAGCTGATTTTCAAGAGGAATGTGGAAGGATTTGAAACCTTGGCCTAAGAGATGCCTTGCAGTGCTGTAAATACAGTTTGATGGACTATTCTGGTCAGAGTTGAAAGACCTGAATGTCATAAGAACTATGGACTGTGAGGTTTGGCTTGGGAGGGTGAGAAAGAGCTTTGTTTGGACTGGGCTAGAAGCAGTTTGTGTAAGAGGCTTGCTGTTATGGCCATGTCCTGAGAATTTGTGCAGGGTTGCATTGCATAGAAGTGGACTGGTGTGTGCAGAGGGATATGGCATAGAAAGAAATCTTTGGGCCAAAACTGCTGACATTCAGCTGCAATTGTATGAGAGATTACAGCCTTTCATATTGGGCCAGCTGACCTTCATTGGGACAACAGAAAGACTGCAGACTCTCTTGAAGGGGCCTGAATGCTGAAGGAGTGTCCTGTTTTTCAAAGTCTGCTTTATTCCCCCCTAGATTAACAAATTGGCACCCTACCTGGTGTTATGGAGTATAAGAAATGCAGGAAAGAGAGGGTTATTGAATGTACAACATGGTGGTGTGTTTTGGAAACAGCCATGGGCAGTGTGAAGCAGGTTTTCTGGATGTGTGCATGGAGACCCCATGGAGCCATGAGGATGAACCATGGGTAGCAGTGGAGACTCAGTGGAGATGCCAGGACCACGAGATGGCTGCTAAGGAGAGCTGCTGGCCCCAGATGAAGTTTTCCAGGACTGTGATTAGCCTAGCTGGAGGAACTCCAGAGACTTGTTGCTGGTTAGAATTATCAGACTTGGAGATGTGACATTGACTAGAGCTGTTGGACTTGGAGCTACAGGTTTGGTGTGTGTTCTGTTTAATCATGTATTGCTTGAGCATTTCTTTGTAATGCCCAATGCCATCTTTTGCAGTGTGAGTGTTTATTCAGTGCCATTATAGGTTTTGGAGGGATTTTTTTTTGAGCGGGGGGGGCATTATGGCTCAGTTAAAATACCTTGGATTATGAGAATGTTTGAACATCATTAGGATTGATAAAAACTATGGGGACTCTTAAAGTCATACTGAATGTATTGTATTTTATATCATGTATGGATATCAGTTTATGGGGACCAGGGGCAGAATGTGGTGGTTTGATTCAGGTGTTCCCCCATAAATTTAGGTATAAACGCTAGTCTCCCTAGCTGATGGCAATTGGAAATTAACACCTCCTGGAGGCGGTGTATTGTTGGGGGAGGGCTTATGGGTATTATAGCCAGTTTCCCCTTAGCAGTGTTTGGCACACTCTCCTGTTCCTGTTGTCTACCTGATGTTGGCCAGGGGGTGATGTCTAACCTCTGCTCATGCCATCATTTCCCTCTGCCATCATGGAGCTTCCCCCCTTGAGCCTGTAAAACAAAATAAACCTCTTTTTGTTCCCACAAGCTGCTCTTGGTCGGGTGATTTCTACCAGCAATGCAAACCTGACAGCAACACCACCTTACTCCAGCCAGGCTGGCAATCACTGAACAATCTAATGACAATAAATGTGGACAAGGATGTGGGAAAAGAGGAACCCTCATTCACTGTTGGTGGGAATGCAAACTTGTACAACCTCTATGGATATCAACAGGGAGACTCCTGAAAAAGATGAAAATAGAGCTACCAACTGACCCAGCCATTTCTCCACGGGGCATCTACCCTAAAGGCTCCACTCTTCACTGCACAGATATTTGCTCCACCATGTTTATAGCTGCTCAATTCATAATAGTTAAGAACTGGAATCAATCCAGGTGTTCATCATTGGATGAATGGATAATGAAGATGTGGTACGTTTATTCAATGGAATTCTACTCAGCAGTAAGAAAAAATGACATAATAAAATTTGTAGGAAAGTGGACAGACTTGGAACAGATCATACTCAGTGAGCTCACACAGAGTTCGTTCATAGCAGCTGAGAGGCCACTGGCGTGCCCATTCTCTCTCTCTGTCTCTCTCTCTCTCTCTCTCTCTCTGTCCCCCTAAAAAAAAAGTGATATATATGCATGTTAAGTTGACAAGGGGTAGACTTGTGATGGTTAATCTTTTTTTAATTATTAATTTTTTTATTGACACCTTCTATACTTACATACAAAAAAATATATATTTCCCTCCCCTTCCCCCATTCCACTTTAGAACACCAATCTCCACCATATCCCCTCCATCTCTCCATTAGTCTCTCTTTTAATTTGATGTCATCATCTTTTTCTTCTATTTTGAAGGTCTTGCGAAGGTATTGCTAGGCACTGCAAGGTCATGGATATCAAGGCCAATTTCTGTCTGGGCAGTTGCATTGTAAGAAGTCATACCCTTCCTTTGGCTCTTCCATTCTATCCGCCCCCTCTTCCTCAATGGTCCCTGAGCCTTGGAGGGCGTGACAGAGGTGTTTCAGTTATGGGCACTCCTCCATTCCTTCTTCTCAGCACTGTGTTGCCTTTTGGGTCATCCCAGTGGTCATCGCCATCTGAAAAGAGAAGCTTCTCTAACCAGAAGTGAGAGTAGCGTTAATATGTGAACACGAACGTGATGGTTAATCTTGATTGTCATTTTGATTAGCTCTAGAAACACCTAAAAAGAAAGGTCTGGGCATGTCTGTGAGAGATGGTCTCCATCGCATCATTGCAGGGGCTGGGACCCTGGAGGAAGCAAGCTGAGCACCAGCTTGCATTGCCCTCTTCCTGCTGTCTGTGCACTCAATGTGACCATCTACTTCCTGGTCCTGCTGCCACGCTTCTTCTGACCATGGTAGACTGTGTCCCATGGAACTGTAAACCAAAATATCCCTTCCTTAATTAAGTTGCTAATTTTCTGGTATTTGCTCACAATCACAAGAAAAGTAACCAATGCATCACTTTTTGTTATTCTAGGCAAGGTGTCACTCTAGCCCAGACTGATCTGGAACTCACTCTGTGACCCAGGCTAGTCTCAAACTCACAGTGAGTCTCCTACCTCAGCCTCCTGAGTGCTGGGATTAGAGGCAAGAGCCACCACACCTAGATAATACATCTTTTGTCAAGAAGACAGTCTTGGCCGGGCGTGGTGGCACACGTCTTTAATCCCAGCACTTGGGAGGCAGAGGTAGGAGGATTGCCGTGAGTTCGAGGCCACCCTGAGGCTACATAGTGAATTCCAGGTCAGCTTGAGCTAGAGTGAGACCCTATTGCCAAAATAAAAAAAAAATTAAAAATTAAAAAAAAGAAGACAGTCTTGCAATGTAGCTCAGGGTGACCTTGAACCTTGTTCAGTTTCCCAAGTGCTAGGATTCCAAGTGTGTATCACCATGTCCACAACTTATTGTTTAAGACTTTATATATTGTATACCAAAATAGTAAAAGCTAATGGAAAGAATTTTCTGACCCTGGCCAATAGGACTTTCTATATGGATAGAAATGGTCTGTCACTGCTGGCCACTGGCCACATAAAACCACAGTACTGGGTCAACGAAACGTGACTAATGCAGTGAGGAACTGGATTGTTATTCCATTTTATGCTCATTACATTTAAAGAGCTCTGCATGGCTGGCGGCAACTATACCAGACAACAATCCTCTTGAAAATGCATTGACAGAAGTTAAGACAAGCTCAAAAATTTAGTTGGTCTAAGCGCTTTGAAAGGATTTGAAACTGGGTGTGGTGGACACATGCCTTTGACTACCAGCATTCAGGAGGCTAAAGTGGAAGAATCACCATGAGTTTGAGGATAGCCTGGGCTACAGGGTGAATTACAAGGGTCAGCCTGGAATAGAATAAGACCGTACTTCGAAAAGAAGAAGGAGGAGGAGAAGAAGAAAAAGAAGAAAGAAAGAAAGAAAGAAAGAAAGAAAGAAAGAAAGAAAGAAAGAAAGAATTTTACATATTAGCATAAGATATGCTCTAAAATTTTTTCTAGCCTTAGATTTCTAGTCTTAGATATGTTAATAAATAGCTTATACCACATCATAAACACTGTCTATGTAATAAATTAGTAGAGTATACAAGATTTTAAAAATCTCATTGATTTCTTCAAAGTTAGCTCAACTACCAAATCCCAACAAGAAAGCATGTGTATACACACACGCACTTGTACATATGCACTACGGTAAGACAGACTCACAATATCTCAGTGATTTCATGACCAGGAGTTAGCAAACTGTGGGCCATGGATCAAATACAGTTTCTTCACTTTGTTTTAGAAATCTTTTTTAATAGTTGGAAACTGCTACAGACTTACCGCTGCTTCTTGATAAATTCAAATTGAATTTACAAAGTAAAACAGAAAATGTGCTGGCTGTGGTGGTGCACACCTTTAATCCCAGCACTCAGGAGGCAGAGGTAGGAGGATCTCTGAGTTTGAGGCCACCCTGAGACTACATAATGAATTCCAGGTCAGCCTGGGCTAGAGTGAGACCCTACCTTGAAAAAAATAATATTAAATAAAATAAAGAAAAAAAGTAAAACATAAAATATACAATGTCTACAAAAACTAATCCCTTTCTTGTGACAGCCTTAAGATGCTGCACATGTGTGGGGGCAAGCATAGAAAGGTGAAGAAAAATGTCTGAGGTTACACAGCATCTTTTAGGAAGAACTGAGACTGGAACCTAAAAAGTCTGTGAAAGGAAGCACTATACTCTGTGCCATGCCATGTCCTTTTCATTCTGCGATTTTCCTGGATCACAGTAGATGTGAACAATGAGTTGGAGGCACACAGAGAAGCAGATGCCTAAGAGAACACGGAAAAACTTTGTTGTGGTCCAAGTGAAATGTCCCAATAATAATTGGTCCCCAGCTGTCAGGAAAGTTTTGGGGCCTTCCTGGAGGAGGTGTGTTGCTGGGGTGGGCTTTGGGGTAACATATCCCAGCTCCAAACTCCATACTCAGACCACTTCCTCCCTGCTGCTGTAGAGATGTGATACACAGCCGTCTGCTTGTGCCTTGCTTTCCCCACCATTATGAAACGATCCCTCAAAACCGTAATCTGGAAATAAACCCTTTCTTTCTACAAGCTGCTTCTGGTCAAGTGTTTTGTCCCAGCAACAAGAAGGGAATGCTACAAGCTTCTTGGAGGGAATGACAGAGTCCTGAAAGATGATGAATATATTCTGTAGCTGCACTGTGAAGGTGCCACATGTCTGTGTCCTTTCCACACTGCGGGCTCACAAGACCAAACCCCTAATCCATCCACCTCCCAAATAATGAATCATTCAACTAAAATTATACACTAATGGCTGTCCAGGCAATGACTATATTGAACTAAAGGTATATGGTAATCGTTAATATCAGCATTAGCAGTACTTTGTTTTTTATTTTGAGAGAGAGAGAGAGAATTGGCACACCAGGGCCTCAGCCACTACAATCGAACTTCAGACATTTGCACCACCTAGTAGGCATGTGTGACCTTGCACTTGCCTCAAGTTTGTGCATCTGGCTTATGTGGGATCTGGATAGTGGAACATGGATCCTTAGGCTTCACAGGCAAGTGCCTTAACCACTAAGCCATCTCTCCAGCCCAGCAGAATATATATATAAAATCTACTTATTTATGAGAGAGAAAAAAATGGGTGCATCAGGTCCTCTTGATGTTGCAAATGAACTCCAGATGCATGTGGCATTTTGTGTATCTGGCTTTACATAGATACTGGAGAATTGAACTCAGGCAGACAGGTTTTGTAAGCAAGTGCCTTTAACCACCAAGCCATCTCTCCAGCACAGCAGTACCTATTTATGTAAAAAAAAAAAAAAGTAGGAGGGAAATAATGTAAAATCTTGAGCTATATGAGCATTAGCAAATTCTCTTTGTAATCAGTTTTATCATGTAGAACATTAACTCTGAACTCCTATTATGTCAATTGTTACCAACCAAAAAAAAAAAAATCTCAATTTGTTAGACCACCTGGACTACCCTTGCATTTTGGATTTCATTTCATTTCAGGAAATCTCATTTCTTTCTTATTATATAGGTATATACCAAAAGTATCCTTGATTTCACCTCTTTGCCTACAAATTCTAAACTGTGCTGGAGCTGATCCCTTACACATAAAGGCTCACTGACCTTCATTTAAGTAACTATGGCTTTTTTCTCACTCATCCATAATTCCTTCACTGCTGGTCACATGAATCTGTGGCCATCACAGTAATACCAGGGCACAGACTGGCCTTTATGATGCTGACCACTCAGTCAAAGGACTGAAATAGTAGCCTGATGTCCTGAGTGGCAATAAAATGCTTGGCCCAGAAGTGTGACATTATTTCCACTCAGCTCAAAACTGACATGGACTATTCCAGTCTCAAGGGACCTAGGAAATACTATCTTAATATTCGGGAAAAATCAGCTGTCACCAAATTCAAACCACGGAGAAGTCACAGCAGAGTGCCGCACTAATGACACACCTGCAGCATGTTAAGTGGTGGACCCCAAAAGATGTCCACATCTCCACCCCTTGAATGTGTGTCATATGACCAGAAACAGAATCAGTTGTTACTATAGAGACCATAGAAACTAAAACACCAACTTACAGAGCAATCTCCTAAACGCAGGCAAAGCAAACAATCCCCAATTAAATTGAAGCAAATCAGGCTGGAGAGATGGCTCCGCCGTTAAGGTGATTGTTTGCTATGCCTGACAGCCTGGGTCCGATTCCACAGTACCTACATTAAGCCAGATGCACAAAACAGACCACACATCTGGAGTTCTTTCACAGCAGCAAGAAGCACTAGCGTGCCCATTCCCTCTTTCCTCTCTCCCTTTCTGTCTTTCTCTGTGTGTAAATAAATAAATAAATAAATAATTCAAGCAAACCAAATCCAAAATTATATGGAAATAATACTCCAAAGTGATTAACAAGGTCTTAGTCCAGAAATAAACGGGACAATTCAACTAATGTTGCTATTCACCTGTGATTCGCCATGCTAACTAACAATGTATTTTCCCAATGACACTTCTAATGCACTAGAATAAAAGGAAGTTTTTCTTAACTTTATGAAAAATTATATGCTAGAAACTTATTAGACTTAAAGGCCAAGTGCCAGAGAGCAGCTCACTAAGTCGGGAGTCAGATAAACAGGCCTCTGTCAACCTCGCTACCTGATTTGGTTTTTGGCAGAAGAATAAAGGCGTAAGCACTGAGAAAAGTGACAAAATATCCTGTTCCTGGACTCGAAAAACCTATTGAATTGACTAGAACCTAGAGAAAGCATGAGAGCAAAGGAGACCTCAGAGAGGTGGCCAGGCCAGCAAATCTGCAGGAAAGCAACTGGGAAAGGTTGGGGGGAAAGATTCCATTCTCTAGAGCCACCCACATTGCCAGATACTGAGAAAGAAACATTTCAGGGCATGCATGGGACAAAATGAAAAAGCTCCGGATATCATTACTACAGAATTACAATAACCCTGAATGAAAAGATTTAATGCTGGTTCTTTACCTATTTACTTGTAAAATCAAGGCAATTCCAGTCGAAATTCCAAACTTTTAAAAACTGATTGTATTAATACCAAAAAGGCCAAGAATTTCTAGAAAAATAGCTTTTAAACACAAGGAAGATGGGCCAAGCATGGTGGCACACGCCTTTAATCTCAGCACTTAGGAGGCAAGGGTAGGAGGATTACAGTGAGTTCAAGGCCACCCTGAGAGTACTAGTGAATTCCAGGTGAACCTGAGCTACAGTGAGACCCTACCTTGAAAAAGGAAAGGAAAACAGAAAAGAAAAAAAAAAAAAAAAACCACAAGAAAGGCTCATGGCCTCACTGTAGCTGTCATTACCTGCATAAGACCTGCACAATATTGAGCTTATCAACACGTCATCAGGGATTATGGAGGAGGGGGAAAAAGAAATCAAAACAGAAGAGGGGCTAGTTGGAAAGAAAATAGGGTTCCATGGAAGAGGTATGTGGAGAAAGGGACAAAAGAAAGTAATGGGAGGTGATTATGATCAAAATATAGTACATGCATGTATAAAACTCAAAAACTTTAGAAAACAAAAAGGCCACTTTTCTTATCAAATGCGCTAACAGTGTTCCAGAACATAAAATCGTGTATGCTTGGACAGTTACAAACAAATGGATGATGGGACTGAACTGAGAAGTCAGGAGCAGACCCATATGCTCACAGGAACTCACTAAGGGATGTGGGTGGCTCTTCAGATCGCAGGGATGCAATAGCTGTTACTACAGAAATCAACCATTTGTAGGGAAAAAAAAAATAAGATTTAAGTACCTCATGGCAACTCAGAGCAAACTGCAGATGGGTTATGAAAATCATAGCAAAGAAACTATAGACCAAATAATTTCTTTATTTTGCCAAGATTTAGCAAAATCTTGAAAATAAAATAAACCATGACAAAGCCCAGAAAAGACTGAGCTATTTCATCACACAGGTTTAAAAATTTCATGACAATAGCAGGTGGTATAAGTAGCATCAAATATTAGAGCATAAGGAGAAAAGAGCTGCAAAGAGTTAACGTTAACACATGAGCATAATTATATATAAGGCTTTGTTTTTGTAAAGGTTTTATTTTATTTATTTACTTATTTATTAGAGACGGAGAGAGGGAAAGAGAGAATGGACATGCCAGGGCCTCTAGCCACTGCAAACAAACTCCAGATTCATGCACCACCATGTGCCTCTGGCTTACGTGGGACCTGGAGAATGGAACCCAGGTCCTTAGGCTTTGCAAGCATGTGCCTTAACCACTAAGCCATCCCTCCAGCCCCTAAGGCTTTACTTTAAATCAAGGAAAAGAAAGTACATAAAAAACTAGTAGAGACCATAAATAAGCAAATCATAGTCAAATAAAAAATGTCTAATAAATTTTTAGAGGAATGTCACTTTAGTAGTAATAAAATAAATGCATATTAATACTACCAAAGAACTCTACTTTTATCACCCAAACTGGCAACTGTTATGTATGTTAACAAGGATTGTCAGTTGAATTCACATGCATCATGCTTAGAAGTACAAGTTGGCAAAACACTGTATTTTTTCCTTAATAATTTTACTCCTGGGCTGGAGAGGTGGCTTAGTGGTTAAGGCATTTGCCTGCGAAGCCTAAGGATCCCGGTTCGATTCTCCAGGTCTCACGTAAGCCAGATGCACAAGGGGGTACATGCATCTGGAGTTCGTTTGCAGTGGCTGGAGGCCCTGGCACGCCCATTCCCACTCTCCCTCTCTCTCTCTCTTTCCCCTCCTCTGTCTCTAATAAATAAATAAATAAATAAATAAATCTTTTTAAAAAAATAAATAATAATTTTACTCCTAATATCCCATCTATTGAAATGTTTAGTCTACAGCCATGCCATCCTGAACATGCCTGATCTTGCTGGAAATGTTAAAATCCCTATAATCACTTACATTGAAATGACTTTTTAATAAAATTTTACTTAGAATCATAAAAATTAGACAAAAATGACAAAATAACTGAAACAAATATAACAACTGTCTAACATCTTAAAACATGAAGAAGGCGCCAGGCGTGGTGGTGCATGCCTTTAATCCCAGCACTCGGGAGGCAGAGGTAGGAGGATTGCCAAGAGTTCGAGGCCACCCTGAGAATACATAGTTAATTCCAGGTCAGCCTGGACTAAAGTGAGACCCTACCTCGAAAAACAAAAAAAAAAAAACAAAACATGAAGAAGTATTCATAACAAAATGAACAAGCATGAGACTATGTGATTATAGCCATAGTAATAACACAAGCAGTAGTAAATGTTAACATTGTAGAACATTTACTATGGACCAAAGACTGCCCTAAGCCCATTATTAGAAGTTCATTTATCCAATTTACACAACCCTATTAAAAAGTAACTATGACTTCAAATTCATGTTCAAGGTCAACTGACGCACTGAATGTTTGAATTAAGTTACTGATACCAGAGGACGGCATTCTGTGTGTGACGCAACCCCACTGGTGAAGCTTCACAAACAGAAACTGTAATAATGTCATCTCTCCCATCCTCTTTCCCATCAGCTCAGGGAAATTCCCACAGGGTCAGGGTTCTGCCTACCTTCCTGCAGGGTGTTTTGGCCTGGAAATCTGGTATATTAGCCAACTTCTCATTGCTGGGACAAAACACCTGACAAAAAATCAGTGTGACAGAGGAAGCTTTAGAACAGTTCACAGTTCTAGGTGACAGGCTATCCTGGCTACACAGGAGCTTGAAGCAGGGCTGGTCACATCCAGCCCTCAGTGAGGAAGCAGAAAGCGATAAATGCTACAGTTCAACAAGTTCTCTCCTTTGCACATAGTCTAGGACCCCAGCCCATGGCGCCTCTCACAATTAAGGTGGATCATCCCACCTTAATTAACTTAATCAAGATATTCCTTCCCAGGCTTGCACAGAAGCTAACTTAATTTGCATAATCCCTCACCTCACCTGTGACTCTAGGTCCTGTCCTAGAGGAGGTGCTGATACTATAAACTGGGGGGTCACAGGTAGAAATTCCACTGCTCAGTCTCCCCTTCCTAGATTGCTGAGTGAGAGGAGAGCAAGAAACACGCCTCCATCTTGAGGCTGAAGCAGATGAGTGGGTGGTACAAACACAGACATCTGGGTTCTCACCTCCTAAAGACACCAGCCCACCATGATTTCGTAACCATGCCTACTCTAGCCAAGCTGCTGAAACACAGCCTAGATCTCCCTCCTTCCCAAAGTCCTAAGCACACTGCAGTGTTGCAGGATCTCCAACCCTGGGTTCTGCGTTCAGCTGCCCAAACCAAGAAGCAAGCATAGCACTTTGGAAACTTTATGATCTCTCAAAGAAATATTTGCATACCATTTTTTTAAGCATGGCCCTGAGGCAGGCAGTGCAAAATGCAAGGGAGTTATTGGCCAGCAGTAAGCTGCTGGACTCGGGGACAACACGAGAAGCTGGCTCTGCCAGCTGCCACCCCCTCACGCCCACTGCTAATTACTGATGCAGTGATTCTGAAGATACATAGCTCAATTAGCAATCAGCTGTGACTGTTCACCTCATGGAAAGGTAAGCTGATTTCCCTGCAAGTGTAATATGCTTTTGTGAACTCTCGGGCAGCCCCCATGGAATAATTAAAGACTATGAGACTAGGAGTGTGGAATATGATGGATGGCAATGGACCAGCCCAGGCAATCACAGCTGCAGGAATGACATCAATGTAGTTGATACAGATCTCACACACTGTAGAACTGTCCAGAAACACAGGTCCAAGGCTAATGCTATCTTTAGGTTTCTGGGGAGAGGGCAATTTAAAGCTGATATCAGAGTTTCGTTAGAGTGCTCTGTGTTTCATGCCTCCTGCTGATTCATGACTTGGCCCTTTGACATGGTGACAAAGCAAGGACTGTGGAAGGTTTCTAAATTGCAAATAGGATCGGATTCACCTTTTACTTTCATTTTCATGTGTAGGGGTCAGCCCACCTGAAGTGTGTGTTCGTGTGTTCATTTGCATGGCCAAAGGAAGTGTGTGCAGATGCACGCGCACCTGTGTCTATATGCATGAAGAGGTCCACTGTATACATGAGTATCTTCCTCAATTATTCTCCACTTTATTTATTTATTTATTTATTTATTTATTTATTTATTTATTTATTTATTATATTTTTTTAGGTAGGCTTCTCCCACTGAAGCTGGAGCTCACAATTTGGCCAGCAAGCCCCAGGTCCTCCCGTTTCTGCCTCCCAGAGCTGGAATTACAGGTGCATGCTAACAACCTTGGCTTTGAGCCGGGGTGCTTGAGAACCAAGCTCAGGCCTTCATGCTTGTGTGGCAAGCACTTCATTCACTGAACCCATCTCTTCGCCTCTGGTTCACTTTCTTTATTTTTATTTTACAACTTTCACTGGGAACTGTAATACAGGGACATACTGCAAATTGGTCATATACCCATCAGCTTATCCTCCTCTGCCCCCTCTCCCCTATTCCCATTCCACTGAGCACTGTCCTCAGTGAGGCCATTGGTAGTTACTGTGGGGTCATGGATGTGGCTGTCAGAGTTTGTGGAGAGGACAGTGCCTCACAGTACGCCTTCCGACCCTGCGGCTTTCACAGCCTTTCTAACCCTCTTCCAAAATGTTTCCTGTGCCCTAGAGACCATGTTAGTAGTCTAGTTTAGTGTTGAGAGAGAGAGAATGGGTGCTCCAGGGCCTCCAGCCACTGCAAACGATCTCTAAATACATGCACCACCTTGTGCATCTGGCTAACGTGGGTCCTGGGGAACTGAGCCTCAAACCGGGGTCCTTAGGCTTTACAGGCAAGTGCTTAACCACTAAGCCATCTCTCCAGTTCCTGTCTCCTCCATCTTAAACCAGCAATGACGCTTTGAGTCCTGTTCTTTTTTCAACCTCTGACATTTTCTACTGTACCTCTACCCGGACAAAGTTCTCTGCTCTTGAGAAATCATATAAATATTCAATACTCAATCAAAAGTGGCCTTTAACTTTCTGTGCTAAGTTTGGTGTCTCCTCCATGTCTAGCGCCATCTCCCAGAGAAGGTTCTCTGGCTGGCAGGATGGCAGCTCATGTTTCATCTGCCGGGGGTTTACCTTTTTAAATATTAAGTTGCTTTGTACAGAAAGGATGAGGGACGGGCAAGAGATTCTGTAGAGAGCAGCTGGGTGCTCCAGGAACCGAAGGGTGATGAGCAGGGACAAGCCAAGCAATGGAGCTGGTAAGAAGGAGATTTGAAACATGTTTTTCAAGGAGACTTGCTGGTCGTTAGATGCAGGCAACGAAGAAGGGAGAAGTGTGAAGAATAAGAAGCAAGAGGAGGTTTGGAGTTAAAGATTAAGAGTTCAGCCTTGGTTCTGCATCGGCTCTTAGCCAGCCACGCTATGCCCTGGAGCAGAGCGATACATGACTTGGTGGCAAGCAGAGGCCTTGATTTTCTAGCCTGTCAAACACCTTTTTTTTTTTTATTGCAAGTCACTATAGTTTAACTCTCTCGTCGCTAGTTCATTCAAAGTGAGTCTCCAGAAGTGTGGGACGGAATGGCCTTCAGCATCATTGTACACTCTTAGTCATCTGTCCGTCAGTCCAACAAATGCCTGGCTCATGAAGGTGAGGAGAAAGGTTTCTTTGGCTCTCAGTTTCAGAGGGTTCAGGCCATGATAAGTTGGCCCCATTGTTTTGAGCAAGACAGTATAACATGGCCTGAACATATGACAGAGCCAGACTGCTCCCCTTGTGGCCAGGAAGCAAGAGAGAGAGAAGGGAAGAGACTGGAGTCCCACCAGGTCTTTCAAGGGCATTCCCCCAATGACATGAAGACTTCCCAGAGGCCCCACCTTGGAAAGGCTTCACCACTTCCAATAGCCCTCATCAAAGGGACCTCGGAGGACATTGAAGACCCAAAACACACACGCGCGCGCGCACACACACACACACACACACACACACACAGCAAGCACACACAGCTGCTGGGACACAACAGGAAGTTTCTAGCAGATGGTGAGGGGGGAGGAGTCTGGGACACACTAAGGATAGGAAGTTTCTTAACAGACAAGGCCAAGCCCGTGGAGGGTCTAGGATGTAGACCTGAGTGGGAGGAGTCTCTCTCAGGACAGGACAGTCACTAAGGACCCCCTTAAGCCAATTCCTGTGTTAAGAGACAAAGGCCTCAACCCGAGGTGGCTCCCAAGGCTTCTCTAGGTGACTGGTCCCAGTAGAGGGGCTGAAGCAGAACTCATTACCACTGCCTGCAGGAGGGTCTGTGTGTGGCTCAGGCTTCCCTGAGGATGCCCTGAGGTGGATCAAAGAAAACTAGCATGATGCTGTGCAGGTCTCGGCATACATAAGCGCCCATTTGGGCATCACAGTTGTTTTTACAGTTCCTAAGAATTACTGGCTCTCTCCCCTTGCCTCCCTCCACCTGGAGATGTGGCTGACCAGCCCCTACAAAACCTCCATTCTTCTTTGGCCTAGGCATCAGACCATATGGTTTTTGTATCCCAACCTTGCAAACATCGGCTCAGGCCAGCAGGTTTCCCCAGAGAGAATTAGGGAAAGAGCACTACGCACAGAGAGAACACACTTCAAAGGCTAGCCTCAAAAGAAACCGGCCCCTGCCTGGAAGAAATTGGGTCAGATCCTAGAGCCGTTCACACCCCAGGGCGTCACTGAAAACAGTGAAGTACTTAAGAGAATCCTGGCAGCAAGGTGTGATACCATTGAGGCAAAGAGCCTCACAGACAAATCAAAGAAAGAGATAGTCAAACTCAGATAAAATCACTGGAAGCCCAGGGTGGCCTTACAGCTGCCCCAAATTCAATTACTTCACCTTCTTTCTGTCCAACAGGAGGCCAATAATTAAAATAACACTGTGGAGGCTAAGGCTAATTCTAAATTTCCACATTCGTGGAGTGATGCTAAAATTGGATGTTTGGCAACACATTTTGACAACTGTTTGATAGGTTTAATTAGTGCTTTAGAAAGCGTCTGATATAAAATCATAAAGAGCAAAATTCTAGAGTAAAACATTATTTTTCCTAGCTTTAAGGTGTTGCCTAACTTCTCAGAGACTCAGTCAACCTCGTCTGTGATATGCCATGTAATTTCCAGAGAGGCTATTTGTAAGTTGCCAAGTGCCCAGCCAGCAGCAGCCAATCAAGTTCAGAAGAGGAATTTTCTAAGACCCCCAAACCAAGCCTGAAAAATAGAACACGGATGTTAATTCGTTAACATGTCAGAAGTAAATAGGATCTAAGGAAAGCTGCACCTGACATTTAAAAAAAATTCACTCATTGATCTGTTAGAGGTTGCAGGTACATTACCATATTCGCAATAAGGTTTCCCTTTGTAAGCCGGGTGTGGTGGTGCATGCCTTTAATCCCAGCTCTTGGGAGGCAGAGGACAGCCATGAGTTCGAGGCCTCCCTGAGACTACATAGTGATTTTCACGTCAGCCTGGGCTAGAGTGAGACCCTATCTCGAAAAAAAAAAAAAAAAAAAGGTTTCCCTTTGTAAAGATCGTTCTAAGGTGCATCCAAGGGGCTGGTGGTGTGCCATGATGGGCATTATAGTGCTTTTGATGGGCATTAGAAAGACTTTCAACAGTTTCTCCAAGGCACAAAAGGATTACTCTTTTGTGCTTCAACTTCTCTTTAATAAAGACCACGTGAACATTATTAGCTGGAGCCATGTTGCTTCAGGAAGAGACACAGGGTGCCCTTTTGGAGTTTATGCTTCAGGTTGGTGCCTGTCTGGCTACTTTGTTCTCTAGATGAAAAAGTGACTCAATTTCCATAGAAGAAACAGTTTGATGGGTTCAGCCAATTCAAGAGGAAAGGAACATAGCTTTGTTGCAATCATATGCTGTTTTTTTAAAGCAAGCTGCCTAAGGAGTTTTCTTTGATTATAGTGTCCAAAACAGATCTCAGGTCTATGTTGACCTTTGTAGATAATAATTTATCTCCAAACATGCCTCTTTACTGAGGTACTGCCTATACTGCATCTGCATTCAGTCCTTAAGCCACAACTCGCTCACCTCCTGAAAATACCCCCAGTCAAACAGTGTTTTATTCTTTTTTTTTTTACAGCCCCATATACACTGTACAAAGGAAATTGTACATACACCATGGGACAATGGATCTCTGACTTTTGCCTTGAAATAGTTTCCTCAGTTCCTGATAAAACCTAGTTTTATTAGAAAGAGAAAGCATTCATGTGCTGTGATGGCTAATGAAGAAACACAAGGGGCATGAAGGAGGCACACCTCTGGGTGTGTTTTGAGTGTGCTTCCCCAGAGGTTTAACTGAGTAAGGAAGAAATACGCTGACAGCAGATGGCGCCATCCCATGAGCTGGGGTCCTGCACTGACTAAATAAAGGAAATAGGAAAAAGCCAGATGAGTGCCAGCATGCTTCACAATCCATCCAGATGGGAGAAAGGTCTCAACGTCACAGCTTCAAGCCACTCCTGCTGCCATGTCCCCCCATCATCATGGACTATACCCTCAAACCATGAGCCAAAAGAAATCCTCTTTCTTCCTCCTACTTGACTCTTATCAGGTATTTGCAATTAGAAGAGCAACTAATACATTCACTTATAGTTTATACTTTTTTTCTAAAATCATATTGCCTCTTGGTCTTTTTTGTGTGTGTATTTTTTTATTTATTTGATAAAGAGAAAGAAAGAGGGAATGAGAGAGAGAGAAAGAGAGAATGGGCACACTAGGGCCTCCAGCCACTGCAAACAAACTCCAGGCACATGTACCACCTTGGGCATCTGACTTATGTGGATGCTGGGGAAGAGAACCTGGGTACTTTGGCTTTGCAGGCAAGCACCTTAACCACTGAGCAATCTTTTTATAAGTGCAGATTTCTGCCCTGCTGTCATCTACCTAAAAGCCCCCTGGGTCATTTCTCTGGCTTAAGCCTACCATTGGGCACCTCTCTCCACCCCCATAGCCAAGTTCAAGTTCAGGCTCAGCCATGTCTCAGCTGGGCTCATGCAACAGCCTTCTCCCTGGTCTCCTCTGTCTGCCTCTGGCCTTGGCTCTCTCTAAGCTGAGGGACCACAAGGGGCAAAGTCAATCCTGCGCAGCATGTCCTAAGTCAGTAAGATTCTGCGAACGACAGAGGAAGGACCAGTTGCCTCCGGTCCGCACTCATATGAAAATGAAAACCCTCAACAACGGGCAATTTTCCAACTTGACGAGGTGGGTGAAGGCTACATTTTTCTTACTTTAAACTTTGTGAAACACATGTAAGACTGAAGGAAAGTCACACTAACTTTCTTTCCTGAGGAATCTACAATGAACTACGCCTTGATGCCTAAAGGCTAGTAATACTCTATTCACATATCTGAGCTCTCCTTGACAATAAACAGTTCAAAATCAAGTGGCTCCAGGCTAAGATATCTCTCAGGACCTAGTGTTAAGCTTTTTTCTTTCCACCTTTTTTTTTTTTTTAACAACATAATTTGTATGGATACATCATGTGTTGGTACCCTCTTTTCCCTCGTCCCTGCCCCCATTCTGCTGGGGATCCTCCTCTGGGGTTGCAGATATTTACCGGTCAGCCTTCATGAGCCACTGGAAGTAGCTCTCAGAACTGAATGTGTACGGTCTGCATGAGGGTGTGGGAGGGAAAGCAGCAGGTAGAATGGGCATGGCACTCTTCCTCCGCTCTCATGGGTCCTAGGCAGTGGTACACTTGAGCTAGATTGCACCAGCTTGCAAGAGATGACTTTTAAGGTTTTAGGAAATTTGTGAGCCAGTTTGTAAACACAGCCACCATTTAAATGTTTTATGTTATGTTGTTATGTTATGTTATGTTTTATTTATGTTACGTTACGTTACGTTACGTTACATTACATTATGCCTGGCGTGGTGGCACACGCCTTTAATCCCAGCACTTGGGAGGCAGAGGTAGGAGGATTGCTGAGAGTTTGAGGCCACCCTGAGATGATATAGTGAATTCCAAGTTAGTCTGGGCAAGAGTGAGACCCTACCTGGGAAGAAAAAAATAAAATAAAAAAGTTATGTTACATAAGCTTACAATGAAATGCATTATAGAAAAGCAAAGGTGATATGCAACATTCATCACTCCATTTAACTTCCTTTACAATGAATCTATATTTATGTATTTATTTATTTATTTAAGAGAGTAAAGATGGGCATGCTGGGACCTCCTGCCCCTGCAAACAAACTCCAGACACATGTGCCATTTTGTGCTTCCGGTTTTACATGGGTACCAGAGAACTGAACCCAGGTCATTGGGCTTTAGAAATGTGTGCCTTTTACCACTGAGCAATCTCTCCAGCCCCAACAATGACCTATTCTTGAGGCTCCTTACATTCCACAGTGCTGCATTAGAGTGGAGAAAATACTACATATTCCGTACCATTGTTCTAACTCGGTCCTCAGTAATGATGTGTTATGAACTTGAAACCAGCAATGATGACGTGAGTAGCTAGAGAAATCACCAGATGATTTGCTGGTGGCATGGCGTGGTGGTAGAGTACCTACCTAGCATGCCCAAGACCCTGGTATAGAAACTAAGAGTCAATATCTTAGGACCTGGGGTATATCTCAGTGGTAGAGCACTTGCTTAGCATACACAAGGTCCTAGGTCCCACCCATTGAACCAAACAAGAGAGAGAAATCAATAGTTGAAGCCAATCAGAGCCTCCCACCCCCCTTCATTGGCAAGTTCTTTGAACATGTCTGAGCACAGTTCTGGTTCTAACGCACCCCTCATGGACACAGTTCTATAGAATTGTCAAGAAGGAGGCGCTGCTCCCTCACCACATCGGGAGGAGCTCGTACAGTGGTGATGAGTCAGGAAAGATGATGGGATCCAAATAGGGCCAAGGGAAAATCTGAAAGGGGGACACGGATGCTGGCAAAGGAAGGGTCATTCTCCCTCTCAGGTTGCCTAGATTTGCTGAGAGTCTTCATGTGGAGGTGTTGCGGGCTTTGAGAACAGTGAGACCCTTTCGCAGCTCTGCTTGGACTTAGCTTGACTGTAAGAGCAAGGGACACTCAATGGTCACTAAAACTCCCAAAGACAGTGGATCTCGAGTGCGTTATCTCTCAGTCAGGCAGAATGGCAAACAAGGGGCTGGAGAGATGGCTTAGCGGTTAAGGCGCCTACCTCCTAAGCCTAAGAGCGCCCGTTCGATTCTCCAGGTCCCATGTTTAGCCAGACACAAAGTGACACAAGGGTGCAATGCCACACTTGCCCACAAAGGAGAGCATGCATCTGGGGTTCGTTCACAGCAGCTGAGAAGCTGCTGGAGCACCCATTCTCTGTCTGTCTGTCTGTCTGTCTGTCTCTCTCTCTCTCTCTCTGACTCTCTCCAAAAAAAAAAAAAAAATGGCAAACAAGGACAAGAAGGTGGACATGCAAAGAAGGGAACACAAACAAGATTTATTGGGAATGAGAAGAAAGCTCACCACAGAGAGGTGGGGAAGGGACTTGAAAAGATTTGCTGCCAGACCGCAGTGGCTTTCATAAATTTGGAATGATTCTGAGAGATATAACTCATGTGGATGGCATCAGGCAGATACAGATCATGAAAGATCTGCATAGACTTACCCAGGAGTCTCTTGCTGATGAAGAGGTGGGGTGAGATGCCACAGGCTCAAGAGAAGAGACCTCCAAAATTCTAAGGAAGTTGTGGATGTAGTTTCTTACTTGGAAAGAAAGCAAGGTTTATACATCATGAACTGGGGATGCAGGGCAGTAAGCAGTGGGGCAGCAGGTGATCAAGACACCAGATCATTGCTACCACTGCAAGCAACCAGAACTTAATCCTGCAGGGAAACCCCGGATCTAAGATGAAACATACACAGCCGAGACACTGCGCCAAGAAGCAAAGGAGCCAGGACATGGATACACCAATGGCCGTCAGCCTGCACTATTCCCAAGGGGTGTTTGTTCCTAGCATTTGCTATCTGGCCAGGGGGAGAGTCAGAGAAGACTGTGGGGCGACAAGAAAACCTTTAGCAGTAGAACACCAAGCATCAGCAACTAGGTTGCCTTGTACATGAAAGTGATGAGTCCCAGGGGCTTCGGGCCAGGCATCAACAGTATCTACCACCACGTGGTGTGGAGAAAGATGGAGAGACAGGCAGGAAGCAACCTCTGCAGCTACAGGGAGTTCTCTGAGATTACACGGAGAGCTCTAAGGGGGGCTTCTAGTCCTTCACAAGTCATGTGTGAAGGAGAGTGAAGGGAAAATGGATGTAGGGTCCAAGAGCCACCTGACTCCAGTGGGCAGCAGTCTATCCGGGAGGGTTAGAATGACACTTGCCCCTTCTGAACCTCAGCAAAACTGACACATACTGGTTATGACTTGTACTTTACCCACATGGCTTTGCAGCTAGCCAAATCTAAAGATATCTGCAATTTATGGGGCTGGAGATGGCTTAGCAGTTAAGGCATTTGCCTACAAAGCCAAAGGATCCTGGTTCGATTCTCCAGGACCAACATAAGCCAGATGCACAAGGGGGCTCATGCATCTGGAGTTCGTTTGCAGTGGCTAGAGGCCCTGGCATGCCCATTCTCTCTGTCTCTCAAATAAATAAATAAATAAATAAATAAATAAAAATAAATAAAATATATTTTAAAATAAATAAAGATATCTGCAATATATTGTAATGAAACCCTTAGTCCCAGTCTAATCCTGAAAGAAAGATGAGATAATGTATGTCCTCAGTGAAGGGACAGCCTACAGATCCGGGTCACAAGTATGACAACTGTTAAGGTTATGAAAAACAGGAAGAGTTGGAGAACTTTCACAGCCAAGAAAGAGTTTAAGAAGATTTGAAGACTAAGTGTGGGACCCTGGACAGAGAGCTGGAAGAGAAAAGACACTCGGTTATGAACCAAGGACGCCTGTATAAACCCCGGGCTCTGGTTTATCAGCAGTTCATTCTTCGCGAGGCTGTATGGTACTGATGGGAGATGTTAACAATAGAGGAAACCGGTTCTGGGGCAGATGGAAGCTCTCTGTACATAATTCAAACTTTTCTATAAACCTGAAGCTATACTAAAGTTCAAAGGTTGTTTGAAAATGGAGCTATCGGGGAATATTCCCAAGAAGTGGTGGAGAGAGTAGAAGAGGCAGAGGAGGTGGAGCTAGGGAATATTGCTGAAGAAGTGGTAGAGAGAGTAGAAGAGGCAGAGGACGGTGGAGCTATCGGGGAATATTGCTGAAGAAGTGGTGGAGAGAGTAGAAGAGGCAGAGGACGGTGAGAACTTCTCTGGAACACCATCTTCTAGACACGAAGTGGCCATTGTATTCATGACATCACAGCGGTTGTTGTTACTGCACAATACTGGGTCCATCCACATGTCATCATGAATGACAGAGAAAGATAAAAAAAGATACATCTAACTTGAAAAAGAACTAGTTGAAAAAGAGATTATGTAAGGGGAGTGTGGGGAAGGGGGTCAAAAGAAAAATAATGGGAGGGGATTATGATCAAAACTTATTAAATATATTATGTACACATATGACAATTTTCAATTGAAAAAAGAAAGTGGAGCTATACCCCTCCTTTGTAGGACTGCTGAGGGACACTGGATGGGAGACTCTCTATGAATGATAGGGTTTCTTGAAGAATTTGGAATTTGTTTGGCTTTGGTTTTAGGCTTTTGTTTTTATTTTTAGCTCTTTAAAAGCAAAAATTGGGGCTAGGAAGAGAGAGAGAGCTCAATCAATAAAACACTTGCCTCATAAGTAGGAGACTCTGAATTCAATCTCCGGGATCACATAAAACGCTGGGTGTGGTGCACACGCCTGCAATCCCAGCACTGGGGAGGCAGAGAGAGGCTGCTCCCTGGAGCACTAGCCAGCTAAGCTGAGCCTAATTGGAGAGCTTCAAACCAAACCACTGACAGCTCCTGCCTCAAAAAGATGCAGCTGGCATGCATACCAAAGGAATGATACCATTAAGTGTCCTGTGCATGTGCATATAAGCACCTACATACAAGTACACCCACACATATGTGAACATTTCATATGTGTGTGTGTATGCCCCAAACAGAAAAGAACTAAAAGCAAAATCAAATTACAGGGTATCTCTGTACATGTCACCTGATGACCTCAGTGCCCAGACTGACCCACAACCTCATTTAATAACACTCCAGGGTGGCTCACAGGTACAAGAGGAAAGCCACACAAATTCACAAGGCAGGGTGACAGCAGACCAAAGCCACATGGGATTTTCTCCTAAAGTGTACTGGGGAGGTTGCCATAGGCAAGCTGGCACCCAAAAATACCAAGCTGTACCACCTTTGTACTGGTCTGTGCTGGACCTGCCAGGACAAGCCAGCTGATGGAAAATGGAATCTTTGTTCTGTGGGGGTTTTATCTCCGAGCAGGGAGGAAGCGAGAGGAGAAACCCCTTCTAGTCCCCTGGCAATGTCAAGGCATTTGCAGGGCGGGAAGAGCACCAGGGCCCCACAGCAATAAAACATCCATTAGGAGCCGTAGGGTTCTTTATCGAGTTTTCAGTCTGAATTGAGCCCAGAGCCATTTAGGAGGAGGCAAAATCACCAGCTGATTATATAAATGGATTTCTTATGATTGTCTCAGAATTGGTATCGTCAGTATGGATTCCCTGGCTGCTCATTAGAAAGGCTTTCCCCCAAGGACATTTAGATCTACTGTACTTGCAGCTTTGAAAAAGTGAAGGCTTTTCTTTTATTGGCTGAAAACTACAGGAGCCAAACCATTCATGCCGGTGTGCTGAGCCAACTGGGGCTGCAGAGTACAGCCTGGGTCAGTCAGGCATGGTGTGAATACCAGCTTGGGCAGGAGCCAACCATGTGACATTGGGGACCCAGAAGAGGGTCAGAAGCACATGAAGGAAGGAGATAGAGAAAGTAGTGATCACCATAGAACATCACCCCCCCTTTACGGGCTCCACCCTGTGGCTAGCAAGCTGACGTCCCTCTTTCTCTGGGGCTCTTGGGGCTCTGCAGACTTTTGCCTCACACTGTGATGGCCTGTGCTCAGCTGCTCAGAAGGCCATGCAATAAGAAGACACCTCCATGTTCAGCTATGTCACTGCTCAGAGCCTGCTATCACTTCAGTAACACATCCCACAGAGCAGGGAAGGACCAGGCCAGGAACCTTCCTATGCTGTAGGCTTCCTTCATGTCTATAACTAATACGATACACAGATAATAAAGTGCAAAAGGAGAAACTGGCCCAGATAGATCCTTTCAAACATTACAAAAAAGGACACTGTGAAGTTAGAAACCAGCCACCGCTGAAAATATTTGCAACTTATTACACTGAGAAAAGATCGATTTTGATCACATATTCCGTGAAGGCTTCCCTGTCCTTGCAAAACTATGGGAAATGATGCCCCACAGTAATGAAGGCTCTGCAAATGACACAAAGGAGACAGCGGGGGAGACTGAGCCTTAGAAATAAGCATGATGATAGAGTGAGCGAGATAAAGGCCTCCCTGGGGCTATGAAGAACCTCAGGGAATGAGCCAGTTGCTGGCATGGGGGCGGGGGAGGCTGCTTCCCTTCAGGTGTCAGGCCAGAAATTATGTGACAGTTTCTTTCTAAAAAATAAAAATCACGGTGCCTGGCGTGGTGGCACCTGCTTTTAATCCCAAGCACTTGGGAGGCAGAGGTAGGAGGATTGCTGTGCATTCAAGGCTACCCTGAGACTACATAGTGAATTCCAGGTCAGCCTGGGCCAGAGTGAGACCCTACCTCAAAAAACTAAAAATAAATAAATAAAAAATAAAATAAAAGTCACGGGCTGGAGAGATGGCTCAGCGTTCAAGGCACTTGCTTACAAAGCCTGACCACCTGGGTTCAATTCCCCAGTACCCACATAAAGCCAAATGCACAAAGTGGTGCATGAATCTGGAGTTTGTTGGCAGTGGCTGGAGGTCCTAATGTACCCACTCTCTTTCTCTCTACCTCTCCCTCTCTCTTTCCTTGAAAATAAACAAAAATATTTTTTAAAACTAAACAAATAAGCCGGGCGTGGTGGCTCACGCCTTTAATCCCAGCACTTGGGAGGCAGAGGTAGGAGGATCGCCGTGAGTTCAAGGCCACCCTGAGACTACATAGTGAATTCCAGGTCAGCCTGGACCAGAGTGAGACCCTACCTCAAAAAACTAAAAACTAAAAAATAAAATAAATAAAAATAAATAAACAAATAAAAATCAGCCTTCCATCAGGAATGGTAGAGGAGGACATGAGGCCCCATTGCTTCCTGGGGAGTTATTGGCAGTTAATAGTCGCTGGAGGGCTGGGAGACTTGTGCCGTGGTGTCGCCTCTGGTAAGTTGTATGTGCTCTAGCAACTAACCCCTGACCCATGCTCTTGCAGGCAGCCCTAATGTACCTCAGTGGGACACACACACACTCACACAGGGACATCAATGTAGAAAAGGAAGTAACTGGAAGAAGATTTTTAGTGAGGGGATGGTACAAAAGGGATAATTGGAGGGGAATATACATATAATTTAAAACTTAGATATAAATGTACAAAGAAGACACTTAGCAATATAAATCCTAAGTGTGAAGGCTTTAATGATGTCAATGACATTTTTAAGAAATTCACAGTTCAGCCAGGCATGGTGGCACACTCCTTTAATCCCAGCAATCCAGAGGCAGAGATAGGAGGACCACCATGAGTTCAAGGCCAGCCTGAGATTACAGAGTGAATTCCAGGTCAGCCTGGGTTAGAGTGAGATTTTGCCTCAAAAGAAAAAGAAAACAAAAAAGAAAAAGAAACACAATTCAGTCCTAAAGCCAATAGAAAGAAAAGAAAAGAAAAGAAAAGAAGACTTTGTGAAGCAACCATGACACAATGTAATACTAGAAAAGCTATGTGGTAGGCACCTGAGTATTATTCTTTCAAGTTTTCTGCATGCCTGAAATAGTTGACAATGTTCAAAAAGCTAATAAGCATGGAAATTGACTGAAACTGATATTGAAAACAAGGGCAGAGTCAGAAGAGGACCCCAAATGCAGAAGCAATTCCCTTGGGTACACGCTTGGATGGGGACAGCACAGGACCCCCTTCCCACACAAGTGCCACACAACACCTTTGCCATTCCATGCTGGGCACATGAACTTGTAAGGCCTGCTTGAAACCAGTTCCCAGTCAATATCCAGCCATCATGCTGTCTTTGATAACTGGCCATCAAGACTAAAGTTTACATTCAGGGTATTAAGAAAGCTTATAACTTTCAAATGAACCAAGGATCAGCATTCATAAGAACATTCAAGCCGCACCTAGTGGAGAATACCTATACATTCCAGAACTCAAGAGACAGAAGCAGAAAGATTAAGAGTTCAAGGCCAGCCTGACTACAGAGAAAACACATACACACACTCACAGAGAGTGAGAGAGAGAGAGAGAGTTCTTTTATTCAAATCCTGGTTACTTATGTTAACCCTCAGCTTGCATATTATATATTACACAGGAATTTATATCTATCTGTATAAATGTATATGTATAAATAGATTACAGAATTGCTGCAAAAAGATTAAAGAAGCCATAGCAGAGTCGAGGGACTTTAAAGAGGCCTTACTAGAGGCAGAGGAAGTGAGCTGACACAGATGAAAAGAGATTCCTACCGTGGTTGAGAATCAGTTGTAATGCTGCAGCGTGTTGCAGGTCCAATCAAGACTGACCTGAGTGAAGTTTCATTAGAGCAGGACGCTGGAAACTGGGTGCAGGACCCTGGAAGAAAGGTGCAGAAACTGGAGACAAGTTGCAGGACTGTGGAGATCAGGTACAGGACTGTGGAGGTCAAGTACAGGAACATGGAGGTCAGGTGCAGGTCTGTGGAGGTCAGGTGCAGGTCTGTGGAGGTCAAGTGCAGGACTGTGGAGGTCAGGTGTAGGTCTGTGGAGGTCAGGTGCAGGTCTGTGGAGGTCAGGTGCAGGACTGTGGAGGTCAGGTGCAGGTCTGTGGAGGTCAGGTGCAGGACTGTGGAGGTCAGGTGCAGGACTGTGGAGGTCAGGTGCAGGACATGGAGGTCAGGTGCAGGACTGTGGAGGTCTGTGGAGGAACATGGAGGTCAGGACTGTGGAGGTCAGGTGCAGGTCTGTGGAGGTCAGGTGCAGGACTGTGGAGGTCAGGTGCAGGTCTGTGGAGGTCAGGTGCAGGACTGTGGAGGTCAGGTGCAGGAACATGGAGGTCAGGTGCAGGACTGTGGAGGTCAGGTGCAGGACTGTGGAGGTCAGGTGCAGGTCTGTGGAGGTCAGGTGCAGGTCTGTGGAGGTCAGGTGTAGGAACATGGAGGTCAGGTGCAGGACTGTGGAGGTCAAGTACAGGAACATGGAGGTCAGGTGCAGGACTGTGGAGGTCAGGTGCAGGTCTGTGGAGGTCAGGTGCAGGTCTGTGGAGGTCAGGTGCAGGTCTGTGGAGGTCAGGTGCAGGTCTGTGGAGGTCAGGTGTAGGAACATGGAGGTCAGGTGCAGGACTGTGGAGGTCAGGTGCAGGTCTGTGGAGGTCAGGTGCAGGTCTGTGGAGGTCAGGTACAGGTCTGTGGAGGTCAGGTACAGGAACATGGAGGTCAGGTGCAGGACTGTGGAGGTCAGATGCAGGTCTGTGGAGGTCAGGTGCAGGTCTGTGGAGGTCAGGTACAGGAACATGGAGGTCAGGTGCAGGACTGTGGAGGTCAGGTGCAGGACTGTGGAGGTCAGGTGCAGGAACATGGAGGTCAGGTGCAGGACTGTGGAGATCAGGTGCAGGACTGTGGAGGTCAAGTACAGGAACATGGAGGTCAGGTGCAGGACTGTGGAGGTCAAGTACAGGAACAAGGAGGTCAGGTGCAGGACTGTGGAGGTCAGGTGCAGGTCTGTGGAGGTCAGGTGCAGGACTGTGGAGGTCAGGTGCAGGTCTGTGGAGGTCAGGTACAGGTCTGTGGAGGTCAGGTGCAGGACTGTGGAGGTCAGGTGCAGGTCTGTAGAGGTGCAGGACTGTGGAGGTCAGGTGCAGGTCTGTGGAGGTCAGGTACAGGTCTGTGGAGGTCAGGTGCAGGACTGTGGAGGTCAGGTGCAGGTCTGTGGAGGTCAAGTGCAGGACTGTGGAGGTCAGGTGCAGGTCTGTGGAGGTCAGGTGCAGGACTGTGGAGGTCAGGAGTGGACTGTGGAGGTCAGGTGCAGGACTGTGGAGGTCAGGTGCAGGACTGTGGAGGTCAGGTGCAGGACTGTGGAGGTCAAGTGCAGGACTGTGGAGGTCAGGTGCAGGACTGTGGAGGTCAGGTGCAGGACTGTGGAGGTCAGGTGCAGGACTGTGGAGGTCAGGTGTAGGAACATGGAGGTCAGGTGCAGGTCTGTGGAGGTCAGGTACAGGAACATGGAGGTCAGGGGCAGGACTGTGGAGGTCAGGTGTAGGAACATGGAGGTCAGGTGCAGGTCTGTGGAGGTCAGGTACAGGAACATGGAGGTCAGGTGCAGGACTGTGGAGGTCAGGTGCAGGACTGTGGAGGTCAGGTGCAGGTCTGTGGAGGTCAGGTGCAGGACTTTGGAGGTCAGGTACAGGTCTGTGGAGGTCAGGTGTAGGAACATGGAGGTCAGGTGCAGGACTGTGGAGGTCAGGTGCAGGACTGTGGAGGTCAGGTGCAGGTCTGTGGAGGTCAGGTGCAGGACTGTGGAGGTCAGGTACAGGTCTGTGGAGGTCAGGTGCAGGTCTGTGGAGGTCAGGTGCAGGTCTGTGGAGGTCAGGGGCAGGACTGTGGAGGTCAGGTACAGGTCTGTGGAGGTCAGGTGCAGGACTGTGGAGGTCAGGCGCAGGACTGTGGAGGTCAGGTGCAGGACTGTGGAGGTCAGGCGCAGGACTGTGGAGGTCAGGTGCAGGACTGTGGAGGTCAGGGGCAGCACTGTGGAGGTCAGGTGCAGAACTGTGGAGGTCAGGTGCAGGTCTGTGGAGGTCAGGTGCAGGACTGTGGAGGTCAGGGGCAGGTCTGTGGAGGTCAGATACAGGTCTGTGGAGGTCAGGTGCAGAACTGTGGAGGTCAGGTACAGGACTGTGGAGGTCAGGTACAGGACTGTGGAGGTCAGGGGCAGGACTGTGGAGGTCAGGTGCAGGACTGTGGAGGTCAGGTGCAGGTCTGTGGAGGTCAGGGGCAGGAACATGGAGGTCAGGTACAGGACTGTGGAGGTCAGGGGCAGGACTGTGGAGGTCAGGGGCAGGACTGTGGAGGTCAGGTGCAGGACTGTGGAGGTCAGGTGCAGGTCTGTGGAGGTCAGGTGCAGGACTGTGGAGGTCAGGTGCAGGAACATGGAGGTCAGGTACAGGACTGTGGAGGTCAGGGGCAGGACTGTGGAGTTCAGGTGTAGGAACATGGAGATCAGGTGCAGGTCTGTGGAGGTCAGGTGCAGGACTGTGGAGGTCAGGTGCAGGACTGTGGAGGTCAGGTGCAGGTCTGTGGAGGTCAGGTGCAGGACTGTGGAGGTCAGGTGCAGGAACATGGAGGTCAGGTACAGGACTGTGGAGGTCAGGGGCAGGACTGTGGAGTTCAGGTGTAGGAACATGGAGGTCAGGTGCAGGTCTGTGGAGGTCAGGGGCAGGACTGTGGAGGTAAGGTCCAAATATTTTAGCGTGTGTGTATTTGTGAATGTTCATGTGTGTCCATGTGAAAGGCTATTCGTGTGTATGGGTGTTTGTGTGCCACAGTGCACTTATGGAGGTCAACGGATAGCTTTCCTGTCTGTCCTTGCCTTCCCCTCCCCGCCCCAAGATTTTGAGGCACGGTCTCTCGTTGTTCACCAATCTCTTTCCAAGTTTCTGGGAACCCTTCCTATCTCTGCCTCCCTTCTAGTCTTAGATGTGCCGTGATCGCAGAAGTCTGTCACAGCTTCTGGCTTGTACATAGGCTCTGGGGATCTCAACTCAGGTACTCAGAGTTGCATGGCAAGTCCCTTATCCACTGAGCCATCTCTCCAGCCCTGATATGTTTTAATATGTCCTTATGTTCCCAATGTACTTTGGTAAGTTTACCGGTAGTACCTTTTTACTTACATAAATAAGCACCACAAGTAAATATCTATCAGTCCATGTCTTGTGGATGGTGCTGGACTGTGGTGGTATCCACATGCACCAATGTCAGGTCATTCTGCCTATACAGTTCCATTCAAGTGGAGCCAACTGCTGTTTAGTAAAATGGAGTCACCCTGGGCAAGGCACTGCCTGAAACCACTGTTCCACACAGCATGGAATCACTTAGAGAAGGCAAAGCCTGATCTCCATAGGGAGAGAGGGAATGAGGGAGGGTGGAAAGGGAGGGAGATTCATTATCCATTATAAATGTGGACATTTAGAAAGGTCATGACCCGAGTCTTTATCATATATATATATATATATATATATATATATATATATATATATATATATTTAATTCACTGTGAAAGAAAATCAGTACAGGAGGTTGGGGCAAAGAGAATTCGATCACTTTCCAAAATGGCAAAGATTGCTGCTTTTGTATTCCTTGAGGTATCTGATCACCACAGTTCTTGCTTCTTAGTGATGGTAATTAAGTTAAAGTTGCAAGAACCCATAATTTAGGCTTTCAGTTGGTAAAATTGTTTGTTTTTCCTTCGCCCTTTCTATGGGCACACATAATAAATTAATGCAAGGTTCTCTTTCTTGATTATTGCTTTAGAAAGAAATTGTTGTGTCTCATTACTCACTTTCAAAAGGAGATAATGGCAGAGTTTATTGTAGGATTTTTTAATGTATTGCTAATGTCTGGAAAACTCAGCAGATTAACTCCCTTTATACAAGGTGAAATTGATCAAGCAAATGGGACATCGATACCAACTCATCAATCACAAGCTTGGAAATGTGACAGGAGAGGCACACGGTGACCCAACAGGAAAAGTATAACCTACTCTTGGAGGTGTACAATTACACCCAGATGTTCCTGAAGATTGATCTAAGAACCTTGCTATTCAATAGATAACTTTTTTACTACTAAGTACTATAAATTACTCACAGGCAATGGAAAATCATGTGGTCCACAACTACAATTATATCCTGAGATCTGTGAGGAATGTCCCAATTAAAGAAGACAGGTTTCTTATAGGCATATAAAAGTACAGTAAATTTTCAGTGCTATGCTTGGAAGAGTGTCAGAAGACATGATGTCACTGGTCCAGGACAGGTCCTGAGCATCCGCAAGAGAATATTAGGCTCAGTGTTGGGGACATAGGTCCCACGATCCCCTCCACAAGGGCATGGTGACATGCACAGTAAGTGTGCCAGGCCTCTTTTCCGTCCCCTCCTCCCTGAAGGACGGAGATTCTGTGTGAAACCATCTCTTTGGTACACAGTCACTTATATGTGATCTTCCAACCCAAGCTCCTTTGCCCACCCTGCTCCAAACCCTGGGGAGTGGTGGGAAGGAGTTCAATTCCAGCCTGTGCTGTCAGCTCCAAGTTCTGTGGCTTCCAGCTTGGGTTGGTCCCATGAGTGCCCAGGTAGGAAGGGGTGAGACTGAACATTTGCTCCTCTCTCTTCCCCCACTCCTTCCTCTGTTGGGTTTTGATGTCAAAGGCTACAGCTTCCATCAGGAGACGCTCCTGGGTCCAGTCCCTGCCCTCTCTCTCAACACTCTTAAGTCTAGAGAGAGTGACAGAAGCCCGGCACTTTATAATCCCTTGCTAATTTCCTCTTGCTGAACACCTGGGAAAAGTAGATTTGTCTGGATTTGTACTTGGAAAGTAAACTCTAGAAGTAAAGGGGAAAAAATTAGGAGGAAGATGAGCCTGGAGGTCTCTTTTTATTCTGTTTTATTGTCTTGTATTTTTTGGAGACAAGGTAGTTTTGCCCAGGGTGACCTGGAACCTTAGCCCCTCTCCCCATCAAGTGCTGAAAGTACAGGTGTGTGCCAGCACACCCAAGACTATCTTACAGGTTTTAGTGGCTACCATAAAGTCAGCATGGCATTAGCTCCCAGAAAACATGAACAAATGGAGAGCACTCCAGTCTAGAGAATGCCCTGCGTCCTTACACTGTGCTGGACCTGACCTGGGATGCAGACAGCATTCGCAGACAAATGACCTACGCAGAAGTTTCTGGGTTATTTTCCCGAAGCCATGTCTAGGTCAACTACCACAGTTCTGGAAGTAAAGTTTATCAGGATACTTCAGCCACTGCAGGTACCTTGCCTCATTTAATCTTCATGAAAACCAGAGGTGGAAAGTCCTGATAAATCTCCATTTTATAGAACAGCTAACTAAGACCCATGTTCACACAATGAAGATTCAAACCCAGGCAGTTCTACTTCTTCCATGATCTTGACCTTAACCCGGGATCATTTTCCTAATCTTTTTTGGAAGGAACCGTTCAAAGGAACTGTAACACTCTGTGATGGTTAATCTCAGTTACCAACTTGACAGCATTCAGAATCGCCATGGTAACAGATCTCTGGGCATGTCTGTTAGGGAAATTGTAATAGGAGAGCCCACCCTAACCACTGAGCAGCACCATGGATGAAAGCTAGCTGAGGCCCAGCATTCATCTCTCTCTGCTTCCTGACTATGGATTGCATGTGACCAGCTGCTTCATGCTCCTGTCACCACACCTTTCCTGCCATGATGGACTATAAATTTAAACAAACCCTTCCTTTAAAAAAAATTATTTATTTATTAGCAACACAGAGACATAGAGAGAAAGAGGCAAGAGAGAGAGAGAGAGATTGGGCACACCAGGGCCTCCAGCCACTGCAAATGAACTCCTCATGAATGTGCCACCTTGTGCATCTGGCTTATGTGGGTACTAGGGAATTGAGCCTTGAACCAGGGTCCTTAGGCTTCACAGGCAAACGATTAACCACTAAGCATCTCTCCAGCCCAAAAACCCTTTCTTAAGTTGCTTTTGTCAGCTATTTGTTTCAGCAACAAGAAGGTAACTAATAAATATTCATCCCTCAGAAAAGGTTATCAAAACGTAATAGCCAGGAGCTTTTACAACATTAATATAGTATCAAGCTAAGATGTTAGTCATGTCATTCCAGTATCAACTATGTCTGAACAAAAGTTCTTAGGATGGAGCCCCAGCACTGGCTGGTTAGGAACTAGTCTATTTTCTAGTGTATCCAGAATATTCTGGTGGCAGCTGGAACCCCTGGTTCAGTGTGTTGCTGGGATTCAGTGTTTGGTCAGCACCTCATTCCCATGGTGATGACAGGGCTGCAACACTTTTTGATGAAGTGTGTAGAATGTTTCCTTCTCATTTGCATTTGACATCTGGTCACGGGACAGTACAGCACAGCACAGGGTTTGGTAAAGGTGCACACTTCACACTGATGAGAGCAACTGACAGGCCAGGCACTCGTGGGGCACTCTCCAGACATGAAGGGATGACGTTTGCTGTGTTTAATTCTCACTTTAGCCCAGAGTGCCTCATCTCAATCAGATGTTCAGTGAGTTTACGACATAAGTCCTAGGGTTAGAGAAGGAAATAGGCCCAATTAGGAGAAAAAGGTGGTTTGGGTATTTGCATCACAGACAGCAGAAGTACTTTGAAAGGACCCTGGTGTATGAGGGATGTCATAACCGCTCCCAATCGCTTGTCATTCCATTGTATGATCTGAAATTGTGGTATCCATGAAAGACACAAAATCAGAGACTCATGAGATTGGAAAGGTCAAGGATTTGGACTAGGCTGCTGAGAAAACAGATAAGTGATACTGGTGAGAGTTCAAACTTTATACGTTCAGCCTTTTCCCAACCCCCGGGAATGACCTCTCTAATTTCTCAGGGTGCAGCTACCCTAGATCATTAAGCAAGGCATCCTACCAGAGGGAGGACAGGGGACACCCAAGATGCTGCCTAGCCAGCAAACTTCACAGCTGCCTCTCTAAGTCCAGAGGACCCCTAAATTCCCTCCTCTCTCCTCACTCCATGTTAGATTGTCCCCACTGGCTGTCTACAGGGACCTAGTACCTAGATAACCATTCACAGCTCTCCGTCTCTGAGTGCACACAGCCTAGAACCGCCTTTGACCCTGACATGAAGAAGACTTTTATCAGGATCCACCTGAAATAACTCACAATTGCCATCTCACTGAAGTCTAACACTAAGGGATGCTGACTGTGGGTTATAAAAGAAAATATAATTTCCTATAAAGAATAAATAAATGGGCCGAGTGTGATGGCGCACACCTTTAATCCCAGCACTCGGGAGGCAGAGGTAGGAGGATCGCCATGAGTTCAAGGCCACCCTGAGACTGCAGAGTGAATTCCAGGTCAGCCTGAGCTAGAGTGAGACGCTACCTCGGAAAACAACAACAACAACAAAAGGAATAAATAAATGAAATTAAAATGCTACTTTAACACCACCTGAAAGAATTCAAATTTCACATTTCAGCCGATTTCTTGCCAAAGCTATCTCTATATTCTTTACTCTAGGATTTTTTGTGTGTGTGAGAGAGAACATCTTTACTTTCAAGAAAGATAAACATAAAAGATAATCAATTGTAGCCACTGGAATAAAAATGAAATAGGCCCTGCCTAGTAGAGGCTTCCACATACTGAGTCTGCCCACTCTGTTGTGACAGCCAATAAAAATAAGGTCCCCAAAGCCTTGGAGAAATGCACACACAGATGGGCTGTTAATACCCTGGTCAAGTGAGGAAATGGCAAAAATTGCTGATTTCATAGATGTGTTAGGACTTCTTAAAAAAAAAAAAACCACTTATACCTAATGCTGAAGGAGGGAGTTTTTAACTAAACAATTGCATTTAGCTTTATTATAGAAGGCAGGGGAGATATGACTAGTATATAGTGAAATCTGAAATCAATAGATAATTTCAACACACATTACATTCTAAATTGCATTGAGATTATTTTTCACATAAGATTTCCATTGCTAGCAAACCTGCTAAGAGATGCAACAGGGGAACGTATTAAAAACAAAAACTACTTGATTGAGGTGACAATAATTGTCTGAGCTAATGCAAAGCCACAGATGTAATTCCAAGTTTAACATAATAAGTAAAATTTAATAAATAAAAAGTGACTGCTGGTTTCCTATGTACTCTTTTTTTTTTTTTTTTTTTTTTGGTTTTTCAAGGTAGGGTCTCACTCTGGCTCAGGCTGATCTGGAATTCACTATGTAGTCTCAGGGTGGCCTCAAACTCTCGCCGATCCTCCTACCTCTGCCTTCCGAGTGCTGGGATTAAAGGCGTGCGCCACCACGCCCGGCTTCCTATGTGCTCTTGCAGGACATATTTGTTCCCAACCCACCTCTTTGCCCCAGCACCTGACTTCTTGGCCATCTGTCCCCAGCATCTGTAGAAAGCACAAGTAAAACACAGGAGTGGAGCTGACAAAACCCACAGCCTCTGTCCATTTCTTAAGGCGACAAGCCTCGCTGAAGAATGGACAGGTTTGGAGAGTCCTTTCTTGGGAGTGGAGAAAATGAGGATGAGGAGGGCTCTTTCTAAAACTGAGCTCTGAGATGCCACTCGGAAACCTGCCCGCAGGCTGAGGCGTCAACCTCTTTTCCTACCACAGTGCAACGCTGTAGGATCTTGAAGCATCTCCAGGACTTCTGGGCCTCATAAAGTGAGATCTCTGCAGAGGTCAAGTGCTGCATAGATCTGCTTAAGCTGGCAGCACTCATTCTAAAGTTATAAATAATCCATGCGAGGACCTGCTCGGCATGGTCAAGTGGTGTTTGGCCAAGATTTGAGTGTCTTCGCCATTGTGATACAAGGGAGATCTCGCCGTGGCTGTGCAAAATGTGTAGCTCGGGAATCTGAACAAGTCTGGCAGCTCCAGAAAACCAAAAGACGCGAAGGGAGTGTGAATGTGGAGGAGGACTGACATATACCTCACGGCAAGTAGGAAAGACGCCTTCGGATTCTAGGTGAGGTCTTGCGGTGTGTCCGCATGAACGGCAGCCTCAGCAGCTGTTATGTGGCAAGAAGCTGCCACTGGCTTTTCCACACCAAATGTCTGTTTCTCCTTGCATACTGTAAAGCATAATCCAGCCACAGCTAACCATACCCTGTGTTCCTGCTCTAGTTTTTACAACATATTTTTATTTCTTATTTATTTGCAAGGAGAGAGAGAGAATGGGCAAGCCAGAGCCCCCTGCCACTGCAAACAAATTCCAGTTGTTGTATACACCACTGTGCATCTGGCTTTACATGGGTACTGAGGAATTGAACCCAGGCTGTAAGCAAGCACCCTCCATTTTCTCAGGTCTCGTGATCTTTTTTTTTTTTTTTTTTTGGTTTTTCAAGGTAGGGTCTCACTCTAGCCCAGGCTGACCTGGAATTCACTATGTAGTCTCAGGGTGGCCTCGAACTCATGGTGATCCTCCTACCTCTGCCTCCCGAGTGCTGGGATTAAAGGCGTGTACCACCAAGCCCAGTTTATGATCTGTTTTTAACAGTACTCAGTTGGCAGCAAATGAGGAAAATCCCACTCGGTCTATTGTCTGTATTGATAAAGATATTAAATTCAGATATTTGGGAAGTAATAATGATAATTCAAGTTTTGTTGGCATAAATATAGCATTTTTAAACATTTATTTTATTGTATTTTATTTGAGAGAGAGAGAGAGAAAGAGGGAGAGAGAGAGAGAATGGGCACGCCAGGGCCTTTAGCCACTGGAAACAAACTCCAGATACATGTGCCACCTTTGGCTTTGCAGGCAAGTGCCTTAACTGCTAAGCCAACTCTCCAGCCCAAATATAGCATTTTTTAGTGGCATAGCTCCAAGGTTCAGACAGCCATTTGCCTGGCCTGACAGTTTGTCAGCTTTTCTTACAAATGCAGTTCACTGGTACTAGTCACGTTAAGGTTCTGTAACTAGTTAGGATAAACTTTGGCAAATCTGAGCACCTGGCTTGCCTCCTCATGCAGAAAAATTCATAAACCGCTCAAGAGTCTAAACCGCCCAGCAGTCCCTGTACTACCTACCTGGTTGTGAGGACAAGCAGCCTCCCTCCCTGTCCAAGTCACCCAAATCAGTGCCATCTCTCATGGTTTCTGCTCCAGGAACTGCTATTTGCCACATCAACACGTGCAGCCTGCATAATGGGCAAGCCAAGGCATCCACTGAAAGGTTCTGGCTGGCTTGCTAATCCTCACCCTCTCAGAGAAATGATCCAACATCTTGTTTAGGCTCCAGTTGATGCCAGGGCTGGAGAGATGGCTTAGCAGTTAAACACTTGGCTGTGAAGCCTAAGGACCCTGGTTCGTGGCTCAATTCCCTAGTGCCCACGTAAGCCAGATGCACATGGTGGAGCATGCATCTGGAGTTCATTTGCAGTGGCTGGAGGCCCTGGCACACCCATTCTCTTTCTCTCTCTCTCTCTCTCTCGCTCTCGCTCTTGCTCTCTCCATTTTTCTGTCTCTAATAAGTAAATAAATAAAAATAATTTTGTTAAAAACTGATGCCTTTCTTCCCTCTGAATGTGATGTAAAAATCTCCTTGGGCTCCACTTTGGTTTATATTGTTGTGTGTGTGTGTGGGGGGATGTTAAAGAAGTTTGGGCAAAATGTTTAAGAGTGACTTCCAGGTAAGATGGTGGCATAGGAGTCACACCAAACCAGCCAAGGGAGGGATTTAAGCAAAACCACAGCAAATACACTCTTCTTCTGAAAAGTGAAGGTGTATAGGTTTGTTTCAGCCACAATGGAGGAGCAGGAGAGACCAAGCTCTACCAGAACGGAGGAAGCTGGCCAGAATCCCACTGAGGTAATCGCAGGAGCAGAGACTAAGCGAGAGAATTTTCCAACCTCATCAGCCTTCTTGCATAGTCAAGAAACCTGAAGGGAAAGGTAGCAGGGGCTACCTGAGGAGCTGCTGAATGGGCACAGGTGGGACTGCATGAGCAGTTCCAGTACAAGTCCAGACTTCTTGCATTCTCCCATCCCCCAACTGTCAGAACCACGAACCTCTGTCAAACACATTCAGCCCCCAGCGGCAGGGCATCCAGCACAGTGATCAGAGCACCAGCTCTACAGCACAGCACCAAGGGATCGAGGTGTGCACTCAGCATTGGTGAGATTTGAAGCCACCCCAAAAGGTAACTAGGCCAACTGACAAAAAAGCAGGTACATAGGCCTGCATTATAAGTGCTAATCTCTCTTTCCATGTCAGGGCAGGTTATGGGCTACATATTCTTGGTTGGCTTTGCCATTCTCAAGCTGTATTTGGCGGGGGGTGAATATTGTTGCCTTTGATGCTTTCAGATTCATACGGCCTTTGTCTTTTGCTTCTGTCATTATTGGAGGCTGGGTCTAATTCAGATACAGGCTGACCTGGAACCCAATTCCGAACAGAATTCTCAACCTCCCAGCTGACAGGATTAAGGGTATAGAGCAACACACACCCTTAGGGATTTGGGGTCTGTAAGGTTATATATTTGTTTCAATCCCCACACTTTCATACTCTGTGCTGCTTTTTATTGAATGTGCGTATTGCTCAGTTAAATTTTAGAATTTTGCTAGTAAACTTCTCCACCCAGCCCACTAGAATACTTGAATAGCAGGCAAACTCAACACCTGGGATTACTTCTGTGATTGGATTGGAGTACAAGAGCTACACTTCAACCTTAAACACCTACTCTGAAGGTACATAAAGTTGGATTTCCAAGTCTAAGAGCACCACAGATAATTAGAAAACCCAAGTATCAAGTCAATTCAGGATGCAAAAATCACTACATTATAATACAAGAAACACAAAGAATCAAGACAATACAATCCCACTAAAAATGATAAATCCATCAGAAATGACTCCCAATGAGACTATTTTAGATGAAATGCCTGACAAATATTTCAAAAAAAAATGATTTTATCTATACTCAAAGAAATCAAAGAAGAAAACAAAGGAAATAAAGAAGAAAACAAACTCCTGAAGGAATTCCAAGAGAACACAGGAAACCTTAATAAAATAAGGAGGTCATTACAAGACATGAGTAAGGAAATAGAAATACTAAAGAAAAACCAGGCAGAAATTCTAGCAATGAAAAACACAGTCAAATAAAAACTCTGTGGAAAGTTTCACCAGTAGAATGGATGAAGGAGAGAACAGAATAAATGGACCTAATAGATATCTATAGGACATTCCATCCAAATGCTGCAGAATATATATTTTTCTAAGCAGCACATGGAACATTACCTAAAATAGACCATATATTAGGAGACAAAGCAAATCTTAACAAATACAGGAAAACTGAAATAATCCCTTGTACTCTATCTGATCACAATGGGATTAAACTACAAATCAGCAATAAGAAAAACTACAGAGCATACAGAAATTCATGGAGACTAAACAGTACACTATTGAATGATGAATGGGTCATTGAAGGAATCAAAAAGGAAATCAATAAATTCATAGAATCAAATGATGATGAGAATACAGTAAACCAAAACTTCTGAGAAACAATGAAGGCAGTCCTAAGAGGGAAATTTATAGCTCAAGTGACTATATTAAGAAATTAGAGAGTTCACAAGTAAACAATTTAATGCTTCACCTTAAGTTCTTGGAAAGAGAAGAACAAGGCAAACCAAAAATCAGTAGATGGGAAGATTAGGGCAGAAGTTAATGAAATATAAACCAAAAAAACAATCCAAGGAAGCAATGAAACAAAGAGTTGGTTCTTTGAAAGGATAAGCAAGATTGATAAACCCTTATCAAATCTGACAAGAAGAAAGAGAAGAGACAAAAATTAATAAAATTAGAGATGAAAAAGGTACCATTACAACAGATACCAAAGAAATTCAGAAAATCATAAGGACATATGTTAAGAATATATATGTGCCTCTAAGTTTGAAAATCTGAAAGGAATGGATGATCTTCTTGATTCATATGACCTACCAAAATTAAATCAAGATGAGATAAACCATTTAAGAAGACCTATAACAAGTACAGAGATCCAAGCAGCCTCCCAACTAAAAAAAGTCCAGGCCCAGATGGATTCACTGGTGAATTTTACCAGACCTTCATTGAAGAACTAATACCACTGCTTTTCAAACTTTTCCATAAAAAAGAAAAGGAAGGAATTCTATCGAACTCCTTCTATGAAGCCAGTATCACCCTGATACCAAAATTGGACAAAGACAGAACAAAAAAAGAAAATCACAGACCAATCTCCCTCATGAATATTGATGCAAAAATTCTCAGCAAAATAATGGCAAACAGAATACAAGAATATATCAGAAAATTATTCACCCTGACCAAGTAGGCTTTATTCCAGAGATGCAAGCATGCTTCAACATATGCAAATAGATAAATGTAATGCACCATGTAAATGGACTGAAGGACAAAAATCACATGATTATCTCAATACATGCAGAAAAGGCATTTGACAAAATCCAACATCCCTTCATGGTAAAAGTTCTACAAAAACTGGGGATAGAAGGAACATATCTCAACATAATAAAAGCTATTTATGACAAACCTATATCCAACACAATACTAAATAGGGGGAAACCTGAAGCTTTTCCACTAAGTTCAGGAACAAGACAAGGGTGTTGTGGTGGTTTTATTCAGATGTCCCCCATAAACTTACATGTTCTGAATGCTAGGTGCCCAGCTGATGGAGATTTGGGAATTAATGTCTCCTGGAGGCAGTGTGTTGTTGGGGGTGGGCTAATGGGTATTATAGCCAGTTTCCCCTTGCCAGTGTTTGGCACACTCTCCTGTTCCTGTTATCCACCTTAAATTGGCCAGGGGGTGATGTCTACCCACTACTCATGCCATCGTTTTCCCCTGCCATCATGGAACTTCTCCTCAAGCCTGTAAGCCAAAATAAACCCTTTTTCCCACAAGCTGCTCTTGGTCAGGTGACTTCTGCCAGCAATGCAAACCTGACTGCAACAGGTGTCTACTATGTCCACTTTTTTTTTAAATTTTTTTTTTATTATTTTATTTATTTTTGGAGAGAGACACAGAGAGAGACAGAGAGGGAGAGAGAGACAGATAGAGATGGGCATGCCAGCAGTCTCAGCTGCCATGAACGAAATCCAGGTGCGTGCGCCCCCTTGTGGTCAAGTGTGGCATTGCACCCTTGCATCACTTTGCATCTGGCTAAATGTGGGACCTGGAGATTGGAACCGCTGGAGGTTGGAACCAGTGTTCTTAGGCTTAGGGGGCAGGCGCCTTAACTGCTAAGCCAGCTCTCCAGCCCTACTATGTCCACTTTTACTTAATATAGCACTGGAAGTCTTAACTATAGCAATAAGGCAAGAGACACTCATAAAATGGATACAAATTGGAAAGGAAGAAATCAAATTGTCATTATTTGTAGATAGTATATTTTTATACATAAAGGACCCTAAAGACTGTACCAGCAAATGTTAGAGTTGATAAACACTTTTAGCAATGTAGCAGGATACAAAATAAACACACAAAAATCAGTAGCTTTCCTATATACTAACAACAAATATGCGGAGTATGAAATCAGGTAATCTCTCCCATCCACAATTGCCTCAAAAGAATAAAGTACCTTGGAAAAAACCTAACCAAGGAAGTGAAGGATCTCTACAATGAAAACTTTAAAACACTCAAGCAAGAAATTGCAGAAGGCACTAGAAAATGGAAAGACATCCCATGTTCCTGGATTAGAAGACTCAATATTGTGAAAATGCCAATCTTACCAAAAGCAATCTATACATTTAATGTAATCCCCATTAAAATTGAAATGGCATTATTCATGGAAATAAAAAAAATCCTAAAATTCATTTGGAATCACAAAAAACCTCGAATAGCCAAAAAAAAATTTTGAGCAACAAAAATAAGTCTGGTGGTATCACCATACCCAGTTTTAAGCTATATTACAAAGCCATAGTAACAAAAATAGCATGGTACTGACACAAAGACAGACATGTAGGTCAATGGAACAGCATAGAGGACCCAGATGTTAATCTAGGCAGCTACAGCCATCTGATTTTTGACAAAAATGCCAAAAATATTCATTGGAGAAAAGACAGCCCTTCAACAAGTGATGCTGGGAAAAGTAGATATGTAGAATGATGAAAATAGATCCTTGTCTCTTTCCATGCAAAAGAATCAAGTCCACATGGATCAAGGCCCTTAATATCAGACCTGAAACTCTGAAACTGCTAGAGGAAAAAGTAGGGGAAACCCTTCAATATATAATAATAGGTAATGACTTTCTGAATATAACCCCAATTGCTCAGGAAATAAAACCACTAATCAACCACTGGGATCTCATGAAATTGCAAAGCTTTTGTACATCAAAGGACTCTGTCAATAGAGCAAAGAGACAACATACAGAATGGGAGAAAATCTTTGCCAGCTATACATCTGACAGACAGAGGTTTAGCATCCAGAATATATAAAGAACTCAAAAAACAAAGCAATAAAGCCAGGCATGGTGGTGCACGCCTTTAATCCCTGCACTCAGGAGGCAGACGTAGGAGGATCGCCATAAGTTCAAGGCCACCCTGAGACTACATAGTTAATTCCAGGCCAGCCTGGGCCAGAGTGAGACCCTACCTCAAAAACAAAACAACAACAACAACAAAAAAAAAAAGCAATAAGAAATCAAACAACCCAATTTTAAAAAATTAGCTATGGAACTAAATAGACAGTTCTCAAAAGAACAGATACAGATGGCATATAAAACATCTAAAAAGGTGTTCTATATCTTTAGACATCAGGGAAATGCAAATTAAAACTACTTTGTGATTCCATCTCACTCCTGTCAGAATGGCTGTCATCAAGAAAACAGATGACAATTTGGCTGGGAAAATGGCTTAGTGGTTAAGACATTTGCCTGCTAAGCTTAAGGACCTTGGGTTGATTCCCCAGAACCCACATAAGTCAGATGCACAAGGGGGCACATGCATCTGGAGTTCATTTGTAGTGGCTGGAGGCCGTAGCATGCCCATTCTCTATCTTTCTCTCTCTCTCTCTCTCTCTCTCTCTCTCTCTCTCTCTCTCATATATATATATATATATATATATATATATATATATATATATATATATATATATATATCTTCCTCTTTCTCTCTCAAATAAATAAATAAATAAATATTTTTTTTAATGACAATAAATGTTGGTGAGGATATGGAAAAGGGGAACCCTTCTACACTGTTGGTGGGAATGTTGTCTGGTGCAGCCATTGTGGAAATCAGTGTGGAGGTTTTAGAGACAGCTAAAAATAGATTTACCATATGATCCAGCTATAGCACTCCTAGGCATATATCCTAATGACTCTTCTTACTACCTTAGAGATACTTGCACAACCATGTTTATTGCTGCTCTATTCACAATAGCTAGGAAATGGAACCAGCCTAGATGTCCCTCAACAGATGAATGGATAATAAAGATGTGGTACATTCACACAATGCAGTTCTATTCAGTGGAGAAGAAAAATGAAATTATGAAATTTGCAGGGAAATGGATGTATCTGGAAAGGATTAATCTAAGTGAGGTAACTTAGGCCCAGAAAGCCAAATGTCACACGTTCTGTATCATATGTGGATCCTAGCTACAAATATGTAGACTTGTGTGTGAGGTGGAACCAAAAGTTGGTAGCAGAGACCAGTAAGCTAGAAAAAGGCTATAAGGGATGGAGGAGAAGAAAGGACTTAAGAGGATGATGTATGTATATAAGTAGAAGAACAGATTACAGGGAGGAGAAAGACCTAAGTGAGGCCAGGGGAAGAGATTGAGTAAAAGAAGGGTAGGGGAGGGTCAACCAAAATTCAAGATATTCAGAATAAGACATATGAAAACAAATTTTTGGATATTGGCACATCCAGAAGCCATAAATTGTGACTAGAAAATTTTCAGTGCCAGGGATGGGTTAGCAGCAAGAAAAACAATGGTAAGACCCTATTGCTGAAGACGTCACAAGCCTGAGCAGCAAGGTCACTGAGAAGTCAAGCTAGAGCTGAGCTGAAAACCTTCTCCCTGTAGACCAGCTGACTGTAAGCTGGAAAAAGCTCCACTGCCTATAGCCCCATGGGAGACAGAAATCATCAGCAGTGAAAACAGTGGACACTGGAAGCCTCGAGTTTGGCCAGACAGGCCAAATGCCCAAACGGTACAATAGTGACATGTCTGCTATAGGGGAAACCAACTGCTCTCTAATTGGACTGGAGGCCTGCTCAGTGGGAAGGAATACATGCCTGGAACTGAAAACCTAATCAAAAGCCTATGGCAGGGGAAGTCATGAGCCTTAGGGGCATAAAGCCTGATCTTTTCTGGCTAAATGCATATATTATGCTCACCAAACTGCCCAGTAATCACTACACTTAATGTTCATATTCATATAATAATGCTACTCTCACTTTTGGTTAGCGAAGCTTTTTTTTTCAGGTGGTGGTGACCACTGTGATGACCCAAAAGGCAAGTACTGAGAAGAAGTGATGGAGGAGTGTCCAGCACTGAAACATCTCTATCTCACCCTCCAAGGCTCAGGGTCCATTGCAGAAGAGGTGGCGGAAAGAATGTAAGAGCCAAAGGAAGGGTAACATTCTTTACTATGCAACTGTCCAGACAGAAAATTGGCCTCGATATCCATGACATTGCAGTGCCTAGCAATCAATACCTTCACAAGACCCTCATATTAGGAGGAAAAGATGATGATATCAAAATTAAAGAGAGACTAATGGGGAGAGGGAGGGGAGATGATGGAAAGTGGAGTTGTGAAGGGGAAGGTGGGGAAAGGGAGGGAATTATCATGGTTTATTGTCTGTAAGTATAGAAGTTGTTAATAAAAAGAAAGAAAGAAAAGAAAGAAAGAAAGAAAGAAAGAAAGAAAGAAAGAAAGAAAGAAAGAAAACTGTTGCCAAAAAAATGTTTAAGAGCCATATGGAGAATATTTGAAAAGAAGTAATGAAAATAAATGAAAGGTGTGGTAGTTTGAATATATGTCCCCCAATATAGTCAGTGTTTTATTAGTTTATAGTTTGCATCTGCAATCACCTTGCTAGAGGCAATGTCACTGGGGGCCGGTTTTAAGGTGTGGTGATGGTTTGAGATTCCATTGTAAAGATATGCAAAGTGTGCCTAATAGGAGTTCCTGAAGTGTGCTTGGCTTTGGGCTGTAGTTTTGCTCTGTATGCTGTGTGCCTGGTTGGTCTTTTTCTCTCTTGCCTGGTCCTGTGAGAGCAGGCCACTTCTCCTTCCATTATGGAACTTCCCCTGGATCTGTAAGCTTCAATAATATCATATCCCTTCCTCCATAACTGTGCCTGGTCTGCAAGTTCATCTCAGCGAACCTGAAGCTGTCAGCAACAAAAGGATAAAAAAAGGACAGACAAACTAAGACCAAAAGCCTGGAGAGTCTCTATATCACTAATGCAAAGTGTTCTGTTCACAGTATTCATCCACGTAAGTCTATGCAGAAGGTTTTCTGTCCCATATCTGTGACAATATTACCACTGAGCTCAGAGTTCTACTGCACTGCCTTGAGATTATAGAAGCCTGCCAATTATGTCACAAGTCTGCAGGCAATGTAATTATCACCCTCAAGAAGTCCAAAATTGGGCTGAGAAGATGGTTTAGGGGTAAGAGCTTGTCATGCAAGCATGTGGACTTGGATTCAGATCCCCAGCATCCATGTAAAATGCAGGTGTGACAATATGCACTTGTAATGATGGCCCTGGGGAGGTAGAGGCAGGAGGATCCCTGGGGTTGACTGGCTAGCTAATTTAGCCCAATCAATGAGTTCTGGGTTCAGTTAGAAATCCTGTGTCTCAAAAAGTAAGATGGAATGTGATAGATATTGACCTCTGACCTCCACATGCATGAGCATACATATATGCATACACACCCCCCACAAGCATGCACCCACACACATACCAGCAGATGTACAGCACACACCAAAATTAAGTCCAAAATTTAGAGTTGTCTCATGTATGAGCAAGTAAAAACAAAGTCTTAGTATCACACTGAAGAGCGAGTGAGTGTCCCAAGAACATTTTTATTAGTTATGTATATAGTGTGTATACAGCCATGATGGTACCATCGTTAGCCTTCTCCCTGTCCTCCCCCCGTGGGTAATGTGGGTCTTGCCTTATGGGGGTAGCCATCAGTTATGCAGGAGAGGCAATGACTCTGTGTATAACGACCCAACTCATGGCTCCAACAATCGTTCCGCCCCCTCTTCCGTGAGTTTCCCTGAGCCATGTTGGGTTCATTTTAGGTCTATTTCAGTAACAAAGTTTTGTGAGTGTCTGTGTCTCTGGATATCTGATTCAGTGGGGGTTGAGAGTTCTTTGTGTCTATCTCCTTTGCCTTTGTGCTGGTACCAGGTTCACCAAGAAAGCAGCACTCTTCCTCATTTCCCCTATAACTCAATGGCTTCAGCTGGCATCCTGTTGAGGTACAATGGGCTGATCCTCCCCTCAGGATCTGCATCCATCTGAAACAGAGAAGCAGATTCTCCAATGGAGAGTGAGGTCAGTGCAAGATACATGGATAATCCTTATTATTTTAGAGAGAATTTAATAGGTGTAGGCCCTCTTATATTTGTGGGAGCTTGATATAGGGAAGTAGGCTCGTTTTTGAATATGGTTCTGACTTGTTTCCTGTTTCCAGGTATGGGTTCCATTTCACTGAGCGGATCTGTTAGCCAAATCTAGAGCAGTTGGTAACCTACCATGGCTGTAGTGGCTGTGTGCCACTAATGCACTTGTGTGAGCATCACGTCAGGTTGTTTGCTGCTGAGTAGCTTAGACCACGAGTTACTTAGACAGATGTTGGTCATTTTCCCCCAGTCACTTATGTAGCGCCTTCTGGCACTAGACAAGCTAACTGTCTGGGGACTGACTCACTTCTGGATTCCATCCAGGTCTCTCCATATTCCGTCCGAACAGCACATGGTGTCTTCAGCTTGATCCAAAATCAACCACTCAAATCCACACCTTCACCAAGTATGTGCTTGTTTTAATTTGGCACATGGTACCACCGGCAGTCCTGCTGAGACATCCTTTCTCCTTTGTAGAGATTACCCAAGCATTCTCCATACTGATGCTGCCCTTTGGAAGCAGTAACCACTCAAGTGCCGGGTGGACAGACACTGCCCAGTAAACACCTCTAGAACACCAAGGATGGCACATGAGTGATGCACAAGTCACTGGTGGCTGATCATCAGCACTGCCACCATGCCAACTTCAGAGTGAGAACTGGATAACCCAGTGCAAATCGTGAACTACTTACTAAAGAGCTTCTACAATGTTTGCCCTTTGCCCTGGCATTTCATTCTTCAGTCATCTCCAGAGACTAACTAGACAAAAATTAATTGAAACTTAACACACAGACTTCCTGTCTGATGGAGCTAAGGAAAATGTTTCTTTGCATTTTTCACTTTACTCCTTACCTTAACACATGTAAAAAAAAAAAAAAAAAAAAAAAAAAAAACTATTCTTGGGGCTGTGCAACACCATCATGAAAAGCTGAGTTCATAGCTTCAGACCCCTTGTAAGAGCTACAAGGCTCTACAACATGTCTGTAATCTCAGCACACCAACTACTCGATGGGAGGTAGAGACAGAAGAATCACCCAGAAGCTTGCTTGTCGGCTCACCCCCAAATGAAGCAGTGAGCAACAAGTAATGAGAGACCCTAACAAACTAGGCAGAAGGTGAGGACCAACCCTAGAAAGGTATCTTCTGACCATATATATACCGTGGCATATGTGTGCCCACACTCACACAAATGCACATATACAGGCATCATGCACATGCACCAAAATAAAACAAAAAACTGATCTTTAAAAAGAAGAAAAAAGGGGACTGGAGAGAAGGCTTAGGGGTTAAGGCACCTGCCTCCTAAGCCTAAGAATGCCTGTTGGATTCTCCAGGTCCTGCATTTAGCCAGATGTAAAGTGATACAAGGGTGCAATGCTGCACTTGCCCACAAGGGGGCACACGCATCTGGAGTTTGTTCACAGCAGCTGAGAGACTGCTGGCACGCCCATTCTCTATCTGTCCCTCTCTCTCTCTTTCTCTCTCTCTGACTCTCTCAAAAAAAAAAAAAACTAGAAAAAAGGGGGCTGGAGAGATGGCCTAACAGTTAAAGTGCTTGCCTGTGAAGCCTAAGGACCCAGATTTGATTCCCCAGTACCCACATAAGCCAGATGCACAAGATGGCCAAGGCTTCTGGAGTTTGTTCTCAGTGGCTGGAGGTCCTGGCTCACCATTCTCTCTCTCTCTATGTGCTGCTTTCTCTCTCATGCACAAATGCACAAATAAATAAATATATAAAATATTTTTAAACAGTAGCCAAGGCCTGAAGAAATGGCTTAGCGGTTAAGGTGCTTGCCTGCAAAGCCAAAGGACCCAGGTTCGATTCCCCAGAACCCCATACACCAGATACACAAGGGTGAGCATGCGTCTGGAGTTCATTTGCAGTTGCTGGAGTCTCTCTCTCTCAAATAAATAAATAAATAAAACTTTAAAAACACTTTTTTTAAAAAAAAAGAGGAGGGTATTCAAAAGGCACATCAACCAGAAAACACTCCACCCACCCTGCCTAAAAAAGCAAAAATATTTAAGGAGAAAAGCAATTCCAAAGTTAATTGAGATTTTTAAAAGTATCTTTAATATCTGAAATTAAAAATTGACTTAAATTTGAAAGACAAAATGTCAGCAAGTACTCCTCAGAATTAGGAGAAATGGATGTTGACATATAGAAAGAAGGGTGCTGCAGCAGCAGAGAAACGTGTGAGAAAGCATAAAACCTGTCTTCCTCTCCTGTCGTCCTTAAGTTCCTAAGGAGATGGTATATCAGTTACCTTTCAATTGCTGTGATAAATACCTGCCAAGAGCCACTGAAGGAAGGGAGGGTTTATTTTGGCTCATAGCTCAACAGAAAAGCCGTGCAATGAGAGCTTGCAGGATCCAGTCACATCGCATCTACAGTCAAGAAGCACAGAGGATGAATGCTGGTATTTAGCTTGTTTTTTTTTTTTTTTGTTTGTTTGTATGTTTTGTTTTTGAGAAAGAGAGAGAGAAAGAGAGAGATGAGAGAGAGAATGGGTGCGCCAGGAGCCTCTAAGCCACTGTGAATGAACTCCAGATGTGTGCCCCCTTGTGGGCAAGGGTGGCATTGCGCCCTTGCATCACTTTGCATCTGGCTAAATGTGGGACCTGAAGAATCGAATGGGCATACTTAGGCTTCGCAGTCAGGCGCCTTAACCGCCAAGCCATCTCTCCAGCCTGCTTTCATGTTTTTGACTCAGCCCTGGATCTCTAGCCCTGGAATGATGCCACCACAGTTACATTAATTAACCAAAACTAGAAACTCCCTCACAGACAAGTCTGGAAGTTTGTTTCCACAGTGATCTGGAAGATGATGCCAAGTGAAGTTAAACCAGGCCCAGAAAGTCAAATATCACATGTTCCCTTGCATGTGTGAATCTTAGCTTCAAATTTTTAGATTTGTGTGAGAGATCTGAAGTAAGAGTTGGTAGCAGAGGCCAAGAAGCTAGAAATGGACCATGGGGAAGCAGAAGAGGGTATGGCTTAAAGGGAGGTAATATTAGATATGGAAGTAGAGGGGTGGAATATTGGGGGATGAACTGGTTTAAGTGGGATAAGAGGGGAGGGGATGGAAGCAAGAAAAGCGTAGGAGGAGGGTTAATCAAAATTATAATTCATATGGAAACTTACTTCTTTGCTAGCTTAATAATAGATTTGTTTAAAAAGATCGATTGGGCTGAAGTACCCTTGTGGGAGTAGATAATTCTGTGCCCAGAGGCCATAGACATGAGCCATAGAGAGCAGCTGATTACCCCCGTAACTTACATGCCACTATTGCACTCGTACATCCTGCATGGGCTGATTTTGTAGCTTCCAAGATCCATTGTTTGTTCCGACTACAGGTGACTTCACTCCCAGCAGCTCATGCAGCACTTTCCAGTGCTGTGAAGGCTAGCCAGCAAGGAGATGGCTTCCATATCAGTTCCAGCTGGATGTCTCAGTGTCATGTGACCACAGTCTATGGTGTCTTCAGGAACATGGCCTTACCATCTCATTCCTGCAGGTAATCAAGTGCTTTGGCAATAGCCTGTATTGTTTGGGAAGGCCTCTCTCATCACCAACAGCTCACTGTGAGGAAGGGGGTGACTCAACTCACCTCCAGCACTGGGAAAATTCATTATTTTGTCCAAGTTTGTTTCATGTTAACCTAAAAGAATGTAAAAATGAAAATTCACATGCTATGTACACAATGCAATCTTCTTCGTTTCCCAGACCTTGGATATTATAGGCACATCACTTTCTCAGTGCTGCAGAAGATGCATTCTTGCATCATTAAAATTACACTTGAGGGCTGCGGAAATGGCTTAGCGGTTAAGGCATTTGCCTGTGAAACCTAAGGACCCCAGTTTGATTCCCCAGGACCCATGTAAGCCAGAAGCACAAGGGGATGCATGCGTCTGGAGTTAGTTTGCAGTGGCTGAAGGCCCTGGAATGCCCATTCTTTCTCTCTCTCCCTCTCTCTCTCTCTCTCTCTCTCTCTCAAATAAATAAAATATCTAAAAATAAGAAAAGAAAAAAATACACTCAAATGATCATGCACACTTAGTACACAATTTGGAAAAGTCACAGTGATGAACTACTATAGTTGTGGGAAAGCATAACTACTGTCCAAAATGTAGTTCCTTGAAAATTGGCACACACCTTTAATCCCAGCACTTGAGAGGCAGAGGCAGGAAGATCCCCATGAGTGTGAGGCCACCCTGGGATTGCATAGTGAATTCCAGGTCAACCTGGGCTAGAGCAAGACCTTACCTCAGAAAAGCAAAAAAAAAAAAAAAAAGCCAATTGAAGTACAAGCATTCACTCAATGGAGCAAATGGTGTTTAAACAGTAAAATAATAATGCTTGCCACCCTCTGATGAATGCACTTTACATGTCTTAAATAATAATATTGTCCTCATTTTGCACACATCAACTCTCATTCCAGAATAAGTACCTCAAAAACCCATTCTCTCTGCTTCTAACCTGAAGTTGTCTTCTACCCCTAACATCCTATCTTCAAGACTCCACGAGTTACTAGGAATGAGAGATAAAGCTATAAGTTCCTCTTGGCTTCCTCCACCTGAATACAATTTTTCTTTAAACTTTTTAACTCAAACATTCCATTTCTTAATGGCTGTAGAAGGTCTGCTGTTGGCATGATGAAATGTACCCAACACTACTGCTGGGCATTCTGTGGGCAGTAAGGACACAGGTTGAGACCCAGGATGCAGTGGAATGTCTTGGAAGGAATAGGGGTTTGGTAGCCCTTAGTCTGAACTTACCTGATGACCACAGAGAAGCTTCTTGGCTCCCTGAGCCTCTGTCTGGTCTCCTCATCTGCACATTGAGGTTTTCAGCGCTGGATGGGAAAGTGGAGTGCAATATGTAAGCAAGTGTCACGCGTCTTGTAAACAGTCCCCCAGAAGCATTGGTTCACGCCCTGCAATGCATCTTCAAAGGTCCTACAATCAAGGAAAAGAGAGATTGTGACAGCTGGAAAAATGTCTGGGATGTAAAAAAATATATAAGGAAAATTCCTTTTATTTCCCCAAACACATTTATGGAGATTAATAATTTAATGTTTTCCAAAGAAATCACTCAAAATAATTAGAAAAAAATGAGGTTGCAAGTTTATCCAGAAAAAGAAAACCTCTTTTCAAGATGAACAAGAAAAAAATGAAGAAGATATTAATACCACAGACCATGTTAAAAAATAAGAAATATGGCTGGAGAGATGGCTTAGTGGTTAAGGCGCCTGCCTCCTAAGCCTAAAGAACACTGGTTCCAATCTCCAGCAGTTCCAATCTCCAGGTTCCACATTTAGCCAGATGCAAAGTGACACAAGGGCGCAATGCCACACTTGACCACAAGGGGGCGAATGCATCTGGATTTCATTTGCAGCAGCTAAGAGGCTGCTGGCACGCCCATCTCTATCTGTCTTCCTCTCCCTCTCTCTCTCTGTCTCTCTCCAAAGGAAAATAAAATAAGAAATATATGTAAAATCCTCAAAGCTAAAATATGAAAGCCAAACTGGAAAACATGCATGTACTCTGAAGACAAAGAGCTAAGGTCTTTAGTTAAAATAGTTCTTTAAAATCACAGGCTGGAGAGATGGCTTAGTGGTTAAGCACTTGCCTGTGAAGCCTAAGGACCCAGTTCAAGGCTCAGTTCCCCAAGACCCACATAAGCCACATTCATAAGGTGGTGCATGCATGTTTGTTTGCAGTGGCTGGAGGCCCTGGTGCAACCGCTTTCTCTCTCTGCCTCTTTCTCTCTCTGTCTGTCTGTTGCTAATAAATAAATAAAAATAAAAATATTTTTTAAAAAAGTTCTTCAAAATCAATAGCAAAGTGAGCAGTTAAAGTGCTTGCCTACAAAACCTAATGACCCAGGTTCAATTCCCCAGTACCCACGTAAAGCCAGATGACAAAGTGGCACATGTGTCTGGAGTTTGTATACAGCAGCTAGAGGCCCTGGTCTCCCTCCCCCCATCTCTCTCTCTCTCTCTCTCTCTCTCTCTCTCTCTCTCTCTCTCATTTACTGTCTCATAAATAATTTTTTTAATTTTTTTTATTTTTTTTATTGACAACTTCTTTAATTGTAGACAATATCCCATGGCACTTCCCTCCCTCCCCCTACTTTCCCCTTTGAAACTTCACTCTCCATCATATCCCATCCTCCTCTCAATCAGTCTCTCTTTTCAGTTTGATGTCATGATCTTTTCCTCCTATTAGGATGGTCTTGTGTAGGTAGTGTCAGGCACTGTGAGGTCATGGATATCTGGGCCATTTTGTGTCTGGAGGAGCACGTTGTAAGGAGTCCTACTCTTCCTTTGGCTCTTACATTCTTTCCACCACCTCTTCTGCAAAGGACCCTGAGCCTTGGAAGGTGTGTTAGAGATGTTTCAGTTCTGAGCACTCCTCTGTCACTTCTTCTCAGCACCATGGTGCCTTCTGAGTTATCCCAAGGTCACCACCACCTGAAAAGAGAAGCTTCTCTAGCCAAAAGTGAGAGTAGCATTAATATATGGGTGTGGACATTAAGAGAAGTGCTTACTGGGCAGTTTGGTGAGCATAGTATATACATTTAGTGAGACAGTAACAGACATTACACCCTTAGGGCTCATGACTACCCCTGTCGTAGGTTTTCAGTATCAGGGATGTATTCCCTCCCATGGAGCAGGCCTCCAGTCCAATTAGAGAGCGGTTGGTTTTCCACATAACTGACATGCCACTGTTGCACCCATTGGCTCATTTGGCCTGGCTGGCCAAATTTAAGGCTTGCAATATTCACTGTTGAGTACCTTCACTGGTGTTTTCTCTCTCCCATTGAACTGCATGCAGTGTAGCTTTTTCCAACTTTCTGTCAGCTGGTCCACATGGAGGAGGCTTTCAGCTCAGCCCCAGCAGGATTTCTCAATTAACTTGCAGCCCAAGTATGTGGAGTCTTCAGCAATAGGGTCTTACCATCTATTCCTGGTGGGAAACCAAGGGCCTTGGCAATGGCCTATAATGTTTTGGGGGTATCTGTGACCTCCCTGGCCAACAACTCACTGGAAGGTATCCCATCCCTGGCACTGAGAATTTTCTAGTAACAATCTATGGCTTCTGAGTGTTCCATTGTCCAGAAAAGTAGGTTTCCATATGACTTATTTATATCCTCTTAGATTTTGATTAGCCTTCCCACCACCGTTCCTTTACTCAATCTCTTCCCCTGACCTCCCTTAGGCCAAAAATAATAAATTCAAGCTGGGCATGGTGGTGCACGCCTTTAATCCCAGCACTTGGGAGGCAGAGGTAAGAAGATTGCCATGAGTTCAAGGCCACCCTGAGACTACAGAGTGAATTCCAGGTCAGCCTGAGCTCGAGTGAGACTCTACCTCAAAAAATCAAAATAATAATAATAACAATAATAAATTCAAGAGCAAGAAATAAACTACACCAAGGAAATGCAAATTAATACATACTCTGGTTTCTCTTCAGATTGTATAAATCTTTCCCCTTTCTAAATGATTCACAACAAATACTCTTGATAGTCAGAAAAGTCGAAAACTATTTGCACAAGAAGTTTTTGAAAAAAGCTTGAGAGCTTACTAAAGAGAGACCAGGCTGACCGGAAGATGAGCCACAGCCTATAGCAGACCCACCCCTGGAAGAATGATGGTCAGAGCAGAAACTCTCCACTGTCATTGGAGACACTGATGCCCAGAAGTACCACATCTCCTTTGTGTTTTACGATTTTATTTATTTATTTATTAGAGACACAGAGAGGGGAGAGAGAGAGAGAGGAGAGAGTGAGAATGGGCACACCAGGGCCTCTAGCCACTGCAAAAGAACTCCAGATGCATGCGCCACCTGGCTTATGTGGGACCTGGAGAATCAAACTGGGTTCCTTAGATTTCACAGGCATGCGCCTTAACCGCTAAGCCATCTCTCCAGCCCACATCTCCTTTTTTTTTCAGGCAGACAAGAGATATCGTTGCCTCGACCAAGTCACAAGAAATGCTAGGCTCGGTGACCAAGGAAACCAGACTTTGGGGACACTGGGAGCGTCTGTGCTCTGAACAAGATTTTCAGTGGGAAGAAAAAGGTTCCAAGGGAACACAGTCTGGCAGGTTAAGCGAATATATAATACCTGTGAAGACAGCCATGAAATATTCATCGCACTGGGCCATAAATGCCCAAGTAATTGAAATTAGAAGTGCTCTTTATCCTGGGCCTTACATGTTTTGTTTCTTTTTTCCTGGGCCTTAAGTTTTAATATATGAAACCCAATTTTAAATCCCATTTCTAGAACTAACTCTGCTGCAACCCCATCATAAATCTCACCCTGTTCCTCAGAGCTTCTGTGTCCCTGCTCTCTTCAACCAGAAAGCAATAAAATTAATTATTTTTATTTCAGACACATTTAACCTTTGGTCACCAGCAGTAACATTTATATCACACTGGGGGTCTTGGGGTTATTGTGTTTCTTCCTACCTTCTTCACATCTCAATTTTTCATTAAAATAAATCTCTTTTATCTTCAGAAATATGAATATCATGTTCATAATTAATGCCTCTTTAAAAATAGTTCTTCTGACCGACCTCATTAGCAGTGTAAAATCTACTCATCAAATATATATCATTTGTCAGTGAACTCCATCTTTTTTGAAAAGCATCTATATTCAAAAAGTTTAATTCAAAGGTGATTTTTTTCCTTTTCATTTTTCAAAAGCTTCTAATTTGCTTGCTAATATAGCTGGTAGGCTGCTAGGAAGGAACAGATCAGAAGGCAGCAATGTAAATTTAAAAGATCAGAGAAGGATATTTCAAACCTATTTCCACTAACATGTTTTCCACAGTGTATATATATTTGACAGTGTGTCTGGCTCTGGGAGAGGTATCTCATCTTGCATGTGCCCCCCTGGTATAGAAGTCAAAGGAACTGGCAGGTTTTCCCTTTCCCCAGGTGTGCATTTTTATCTTTAAAACGGATGTGAAGAGATGGCTCAGTGGTTAGGATTGCTTATTTACAAAGCCTGACAGCCTGAGGTTTGATTCCTCAGCACTCATGTAAAGCCAGGTGCACTAAGTGGCACATGCACCTGGAGTTTGTTTACAGTGGCAGGAAGCCCTTGGCATAACCATACTCATTTTCTCTGTCTGCTTCTTTCTCTTTCTCCCTCTCTCTCTCTCTCTCTAATTGATTATGTTTTTAAAAAATAAAAAGGATGTGAAGAGAAAGATGATCAGAAACTGACCAAGAGAGGAAATATGTCAAGAGAATATAGGAACCTTTGTACTTCATTCAGAAATATTTAAAAGACTTAAAGAAATTAACATTGTAGGATGTACTTTTTCTGTTTGTAGGTTGTGTTTTTTTATTAAGTAGAAACTTCGTGTGGACACATCATGTGTTGGTACCATCATTCCCCTCCTCCCTGCCCCCATTCCCCTGAGGACCCTACTCAATGAGATTGCTGGTATCCACCATGGGATTGTGGGTTATGAGTTGCAAGAGCAACAGTTAGTCACTGTGGTTAATCAAGAGAAGAATTTGTATTGGGCTGCGGTGGCCTGCAAGATGATGTCACTGATATAGGGATGGAAGCACAGGGGAGAGACTGAGAGGATTATCACAGTGGCCACAAAATCCTCAATTTGTTTTGGCTTTTCTAGTTCACACAAGCCTTCTTTTTATTTATTTATTTTTATTTTATTAATTAATTAATTTAAAATGATATTCATTTTCCTATGGCCCACAGAAAGAACTTTCAGGAAAGACCTTCTGGCACTAGCAATATGTTGGTTAGGAACATGGGCTCTAGGGTCAGAGAAGCTCAGGTTAGCGAGCACCATTTCCTGGAAGACTTGGAGGACTCTCTTCACTCGTTCATCTGTACGGTGAACAGTCACGGAGCCTCCATCAGAGGAGAGAATTGTGAGGATCAAAGAACAGCTTGGAAGTGAGTTCATTAAATGGCAGCTATTATCTTGATTATTCCAAGTCCTATACTTGTTCCACAGTGCCACGAGGCCTCTCTTGCAGCTGACAGATGGGAATAACTAAGGCTGGAAACAATCACATTTTCTCTGCTGCCGTCACTCCCATCCCACAGGGAACAAGGGATGTGCTGTGCGAACCCTTTAGTCTGACCACTTCCAAGGTGCCGTAAACTGGCCTCAAATTCCATCATTTTCAGGCCTCCGCCTCTCCTGTCTCTATCAACAGTTTCTTTCCACAGGTTCTTAGTAATGGCCAACTTAATGTTGTAATCAACATTTGACTAAAATCAATGAATTTGCATCATGGATAAAGGTCATCCACTGAAGACATTGAAGAACCCAACAAATGTGATGAGAAAGTTTTGCCCCGGGCAAAATGACAGAGCAGAGGAAGTTTGGTTTCAAAGTTCCCCCATTTTCAGGGGCTTCACTAGATCTATGGGCTCCATGAGCACCCCTTGGCAATGGTAGTCAAAGACTATTTAGAGTGCTAGGCTTCCTGTGGACACATACTCAAAAGATGGGGGATCTCAAGAACCAAAAGAGGGGCTGAAGAGATGGCGTAGCAGTTAAGACACTTGCCTGCGAAGCCAAAGGATCCCGGTTCAATTCTCCAGGACCCACGTAAGCCCATTCTCTCCCTCTCTTCCTCTCCCTCCCTCTCTCTCTCTCCCTCCCTCTCTCTGCCTGTCTCAAATAAATAAATAAAAATAAGCCTGGCGTGGTAGCGCACACCTTTAATCTCAGCACTCAGGGGCAGAGGCAGGAGGATCACCGTGAGTTTGAGGCCACCCTGAGACTACAGAATGAATTCCAGGGCTAAAGTGAGACCCTATCTCAAAAAAAAAGAACTGAAAGAGTCCTTGTGTTTGGAAAAAGGAATATAGGTTCCCGATGGCTGGAGAGAAATTCAGAGCAGCAAGAACTCAGTTGGAACTTGTCATGTCCCATCAAGGTGATTGTCTATAAAATTTTACTAAAATGCCTTAAAAGCAAGACCAACATGATGATACTCCCAGAAATGTCACTTCAGATTTGAAATTTTCACAAAATGTCACGTAATTAGTTGTTAAATTTTGACCAAGGTTTCTCCTTCACTCTCCAGCAACAAGGCTGGTGAGTGGATTCACAAAGGTCTGTGGATAGTCAGTTAAAGTCTACGGGTGTTTCCAGTATATTTGGGGCCCACAAGAGTAATTAGAATAGCAAAGGTAGTGTGCTTAGCTTCATTATCACTGGTGTTCAGCCAAAAAGAAGATCATCATATAATATATCAGAGTAAGGGGCTGGAGGGATGGCTTAGCGGTTAAAGCATTTGCCTGCAAAGCCAAAGGACCCAAGTTTGATTCTTCAGGACCCACATAAGCCAGATGTACAAGGTGGCACATGCATCTGGAATTCGTTTAGTGGCTGGAGGCCCTGGCGTGCCCATTCTCTCTGCGTGTCTATCTCTGTCTCTCTCTCTCTCTCTGACTCTCTCAAATAAATAAATACACAAATAACTTCAAAAATATCAGTAAGATGTACTTCTAGATCAGGAAATGCAAATAGCATTTTATCTGCTGACTTTTTTTTTTTTTTTTTTTTTTTTTGGTCTATGACCGAGCAAAGATGAATAAAATAAAAAATAACAAGCCTTTCTCTGCCACTTCCAAGTGGTTCAATTTGCCAGGCTAACCAATTGACACTTCCAGCCATGTTTTATTGTCTCCTGCCTACCCATTAATAGTAACAGAATGACAATAATTCAAAATAATTACAGAAGTGAAAGGTAGTAATTAGCAGTACAAATTAGCTACTAAATGATTCAGAAATTTCCGAGTGGGAAGACGACCTTCTCACTTCTTACGTAGCACTGACAAATTGGATTCGGATTTGAGAGGGAAAAAAATAAAACACTTTAATACACTATGGATTTTCTTCCCTTTCCCATGGGAACTGGGTCAAGTTAATTAGAAATATCATAGGAAGGGTGAATTTCACAATGTTCTAGTGACGTCTAACCTGCCTCCCTAGAAAGGTCACCTTCCTCTCCAGCCATCTTTGGTGCTTTTTTTTTTTTTTTTTTTTTTTTTTTTTTTTTACCATTATGAGAAGGAAAAAAAAAAAGGAAACCCTACTGCATAATATTTCCCTTTAATTAATTGATACTATGCTAACACAGGTTTATTAGCTCATTTCTTGTTCTAATTAAAAACTATTGGCTCAGACTGGAGAGATGGCTCAGTGGTTAAAGGCACTTGCCTACAAAGCCAAAGAATATCCTAGAATCCACGTAAAGCCAGATGCACAAGGGGGCACAAGTGCCTGGAGTTCTTTTCAGCGGTGAAAGGTCCTGGTGCACCCATTCTCTCTGTGTCTATCTGTCTCTTTCTCTCTCGCTCACTCCTTAGAAATAAATTAATTTTAAAAAGTATTGACTAAATGTATCCATGTATCAGCATTTCCTAATTTCTCTAACATTAATCTCCACAACAATATGGCACAGAAGATCCACTCTTGGATAATTTCTCTCTGAAAACGTTGCTTGGCATTCTTATCATTTCACATGCTTAACAAAATCACCTACAGACTCTGCTCACATCTACTGATGCGTTAACGTGGACCCATGCAAAAATGCCCTCAACTAATGCTCTTAGGAGAATTGCATGCTCTTTTTATAAAGTCACACTTTGTCACCTGGGCCTTTACACAATTGTGATCAGAGATATTTCTTTGCATATTAATGTAGAAATGACATTTTTCCATGTGATTTTAAGGAGGGTGAGGAAGTGGAAGAAGGAGGAAGAGGTACAAGAGGAGAGAAGATGAGAAAGAGCTGGAAGAGGGGAGGAAGGAGCAAGAGGGGAAGTGGAATAAGGAGGAACAGGAGACGTCTATATCCCCCCATCTTGAAAGAAAGGTGTCTTTACCATCATCAGGTGGACACACCTGACTCACGCACTATCCATTTGGTTCCTACATGACAGCAGAACTCAGAAGCGATAGCCTCCGAGATGGCTAAGAGGATCTTAGATGTAGTGTCCATCAAATGCCTTTGTTCATGAAGGAAGAGAAGAGACTCAGAGGGGAGAAGGTTTATCCACAGTAATACAGCTGCCCAGGCAAGAGCTGTGCTCTCCCAGGTAGGCATTAGGCTCCAAACCACGAACTCTGCGCATCTTGCTTGTCACACTTTCAGAGGTCATCACGTTCCCCGTTCCTGTCCTCGAGGCCAGAATTGTACAGTCACCACTTGTCCCTTTCCGGTTCCATATTTGAAAATCCACTTTCTCAATAAAGTTTGTTTGTAACCCGTTATCAGAGTGTTTCAGGGTGATTCACAGACACAGGAGGGTGAAACATGTGAGCCACACCCCACTGCATTTTCTGAGCTGAGGTCAAACAAAGCCATCCTTGGCTCTCTTGATTCCGACTCTCCTGCAGTAACCAAGCAGCTTTCTCGTGGTTACTCAATGCCATGGTTTTCTTGCAGATTTGCTTTTCAGAGATGATTTCACTATCTCGAACAGCACAGCGCTGACGTGCTCTCAGGGGTTCCTAAGGGCCTCATGTGAAAAACACATGTGCCAGCTAAGCTTGATATAGGTGTAAGTTAGGGTGCTATTGGCCAACGGTTCCATGTCAATGAATCAACAGTATTTTGTGAGTCTTCCTGGAGAGACATGAACAAAGTTCTGTTTGTACAGACAGGGCACCAAAAACAGATTAAAGCAACAACCCCTCCACCCAAGTCTGGCTCAGTGAACCACTGAGATTCCTGGGGTTACTTATAGGAGCATGGTTCAAAAGCAGCCTTACCTAAAAGTCCACCCTGCGCTCGTGAAAGCTGTTTCCCTGGATCTCCCTGACCAACTTGCTACTCGCTATACCAGAGTGTCCTCCTTCCCAACAATTGCTTATTGATTTAATCACCTTGGAGAGGGGCTGCTGGAACCTTGTAGCCTGAGCCTCCTGATCCTCCTGAGCTTGTCAGTTGCCTTAGCTGAAGGAGTCTTGGAGTCTCCAGGAGAAATTGCTACACAACATACATATGTGTGTGTACATTTGCGGATATATATGCATGTGTTTGTGTTAAGCAGTAGAAACATTCTTTTTGTGTTATGTACTAGTTGACTGATGACCAGAGGCTCTGAGGACGGTCCCCGGGGCATCCTCTAGGAGCGATGGCCCAGTATACGTTCATTTGATGTTCACATAACTACTGTGAATGAGAATTGTGTGTATTCTGAAAAGGCCATCAACACAGATCACAGGACAGAAACCATGGAATGATACAAGTCTGGGCAGGAGCATCTGCGTGTGAGGCAGAGGCACAAGTTCCACCCAGGCATTTATTCTTGTCGTTCCCACATACATGGGGGTTGTAGTCAGCCTCACATTGCTGGGATGAACTTTCCAGCCAGGCACAGTTGACAGAAGGATGGGATTAATTGCAGTGTACAGATCCAGGGGAAGTTCCATAATGGCAGAAGTTGGTCCCCTTTCACAGGTCCAGGCAGAGAGAGCAAAACAAACACCACCAACCACCGCAAGCAAGCCCACTTCAGGACCTCCAGACAAAGCTCTAGCACTTTGCATGCTTTTAGACTGGAATTCCAAATCCATCCCCATACATTAGGACTAGATCCTAGGATCTTCTCACTGTGACACCTCCTCCAGGCAAGCAGCTGGAGATCTAAGAAGCTGTAATAAAACTGAATCTATTTGAGGACATCCATCCAAGCTACCACAGTGGTCTCTCTCTCTCTCTCTCTCTCTCTTCTTTCTCTCATGTGTATGTATAGTATGAAGTTTGGATCATATGACAGTTTAGTGTTATGTCATGTGCCATTGTCTGATCAGAGATGGTTTCCAAAAGCAAACTGGAATAAGCCTAAATGTTTCAAAAAAAACAAAACTACAAGCGCTGCTGCATTGGCCTTTCTGCCTCCAGTTCTCTCCAACATCCGGCTGCTCTCTTCGGATGCAATGGGGACTTTCTTTTGGCCAAACCTCCTGCAGCCCTGGCTCCGGCATAAGTCTTTCTTTGCAACAGAAACAAACCAAGAAGCCCAATTCCGGGGAAGTGTTGGTAAAATAAAAACAGACACACAATTGTTTTTTAAAAAAAATGATCCTCTGGGGCTAGAGAGATGGCTTAGTGATTAAGGTGCTTGCCTGCAAAGCCTAAGGACCCAGGTTCGATTCCCCAAGACTCACATAAGCCAGATGCACATGGTGGTACATGTGTCTAGAGTTCATTTGCAGCAGGTGAAGGCCCTGGTGCACCCAATTTCTTTCTCTCTATATATTCTCTCCTTATCTCAAATAAATAAATAAAAATTTTAAAAATTATCCTATGCATTTAAGCACATTTCCCTCCAAAACTGCCCACATGTAAATAGCATTTAGAGAAACATACCAGTGACCAGCAGTGGTCTAAAATGGAGCACATAAGTGTTTTCACTTCCAACAAAGTTTAGTTCTGTGATCCTCAGACTCTTTATGAAAGAGCCTTCTTATTTTTGCCATGAAGCCAGAGGAAGAGATGCATTCAATAAATAAATATCCCTCCATTTTTAAGGGTCTGCCAAGCACCTCCAGCCTGTGGCTCTTACTCTATATATTCAGCAAACATGAGATGCCAACTATCAAAAACCATCATTTAGCTTTGAGAAGTCATGTCTGCACAGAAGCCAATAGCCTCCCAGGTGATGGACTGTGTTTGTGCTTCCCAGTATTCTCCTGTGGCAAAATTTCTCAAAATTGAGCAGAAATATATGAGCCAGGAAATTCCAAATAGCTCACAAAGCATTCAATGCCCCGTCACCCTTTAATACAGCCCATGAGCAGGATTTCAGCTCTGCCTTTTTTTGTTCCAATAGTAAACACAGAAAAGACATCAGGGTCATCAGCCACTCTCTTCTCCAGCCAACACATGTGGCACCTAAGGGAGGTCAAGTGATTCGGGTCAGGTGGAAAACATGCTTTTCCAAAGAAACCAATTCACCAAGGGTGGGGTAGAGAAGAGAAGAGGAGGAGGAGGGAAGAAGGAATGAGAAGGGGAAGAAAAGGGAGGGTAGGTAATGGAGAAGAAGAAATGGAGGGAACAGGAAGGGAAATGAAGGGAAGAAAAAAGGAGAAGGGAAGAGAGAGGAGGGAAGTGAAAGAAAATGAGGTGAAGTGAAGAAAGGGAAGGGAGGGAAAGGGAAGGGAAGGGAAAGGGGGAAGGGAAGGGAAGGGAAGGGAAGGGAAGGGAAGGGAAGGGAAGGGAAGGGAAGGGAAGGGAAGGGAGCTAATGAATGATGAGGGTATGAAGAAGTTGAAGCCCAGTAGAAATGAAAGTAGTGCAGCTATTACAGAATAAAATATAGCAGTTAACCAAAGAAATAGAACTACCATATGACCCCAAAATTCCACTTTAAGTATATGTCCAAAAAAATTGAAACAAAGTCTCAAAGAGATATTTGTATACCCATTTTCATAACAATGTCACTCACTGGAGCCGAGAGTAGGAAACAACTCAAGGACCTCTCAAGTGAACAGAGAAGGTGGTGTGCCAGAACACGGTCTACACATTCAGTAGCATATTATTCCGCCTTTAAGAGGACAATGCTATGGCATGAATAAAACTAGAAACATATGGTGAGTGAAATACGCCGGCCACACAAATGCAAATCCTGAATGATTCCAAGTCCATGAGGCATCTGGAGTAGTAGAGACACAGAGAAGGAGAACAGTGATTCCAGGGGCTGAGGAGAGGGAAGAGTGTGAGATGGAAAGTTCTGGAAATAAATGGTGGCAGTGACTGAGCAGCATGAGTACACTTAACACCACTGATACATACACTTAAAAGTGGTTTACAGAGTAAATCTTACGTTGTCTGGATTTTTATCAAAATTTAATTTTCAAAAAAAAAAAAGAAACTCTAAGTTTTCTGAGCCAATACAACCAAGGGAAGGAGGAGTTGAAATATACACTTCACATTCTGAACCATGTATTTATTCTCTGTGGGAGTTTTGGAACTTTGTGATGAACGCATTCATCATTTGTCATGTGTCTAGCACCGGACTCCTCACATGTACCACTTCATACTATCCCTACCTGAACATACTGGGCGGGAAGGTGGATGCCCTGATGTCTGTTTTATAGACAGAGAGACCCAGGCTGGAGACCTTACTCCACCATCCAAAGACTGCGGCTGCCCTCGATCACTGAGCTAGGAAACAATGCAAAAGCTCGCTGCATTTCTAGAATGCAACTCACACTCCCTGCCTGGCTTCCTTGGGAGATAGGACAGGGCACGGGGCTCATGGGACCAGCCAGTCTACCAGAGTCTGCACACTCTAGGTTCAGCGAGAGACCTTGCCTCAAAAGAATAAGGTAGCTGGGCATGGTGGCGCACACCTTTAATCCCGGCACTCAGGAGACAGAGACAGGAGGATCGCCGTGGGTTCCAGGCCACGCTGAGATGATACAGAGAATTTCAGGTCAGCCTGGGCCAGAGCAAGGCCCTACCTCAAAAAACGAAAAAAATAAAAAATACAGGTAGAAAGCCTGTAGCACCAGCAACCTGCACATGGCAGGTAGATGGTTTTGCAGAATCTACATGTGCCCCTTGCTGACATATGACTTGGCTGGGTGATGGAGTCAAGCTGGAGTTAAGTCTCGGAGAGTCTGATGGAGGTCCGGAAAGTGGTGGTCCAAGAGTGTGGAATGGAGATAGCAAGTGGGAGGGTCATTTGAGGACTTCTTGGTGGGAGCAGAGGGTAGGAATCCTTATTCCTGACCCACATGCTGACTACATAAATGTACTCACTTTTTGATAATTCCTTGCACTATATACACTTGGGACATGTGTGTAGAATATGCTTAGTCTGCCAAAAATCCCCAGTGTGAATGCCAGGCTTCAAGCTACAGCCATGGTAGATCCACTAACCAGCAGCCCAGGAGGGCTGAGCGACAAAGCTGAATCCAGGCTGTAAGGAGAGTCCATCCTTTTTATATTGTTAAATAACAGACATAAGTGCTTCAGAGCTGTGGGCTTGCCCATAACCTGCCTGACCAGATGTTCTTAACCCTGTTCACACTGGAATCAGCTGGGAGCTTTGAAGAGCTGGGTGCTTGAGCCTCACATAAAGGTGTTCCTGGCCTGGGAGCGGCCCTGCCATAAAGATTCTCAGATGCGTCCTGTGTTTTCTCGTGAGCATTCAGAGCTGAGCACAGCAGCTCTGGGGACCAGGATGTGCACTCTACATGGTTATCTGTAATCTCTTCACATCCCTGCAGGATTACATGGAAATCATGAGTGTGAGAGAGTGTCACTTCCAAGATCACACAGCCAATCAATGTGCAAGATGGGCTAGAAGCTCAGGTCTGCCCCCAAAGACTGTGCCATACACAAAATCATCTGCAAGTTGTTATAGCTGACCTGTTTCCTCTGGCTCCTTGTCTCTTCCAACTTCCTCATATTCTCTCTCTGACTAAATGCTATATTTTGCAAGAGATTTTTCTCTGGCAAGAAAGTCTTATCTTGTTTCCCAGGTTCACAATGGTGACCGAGGAGATGGCTCCAAGGTTGGTAAGGTTCTAGCTGCGCAAGCGTGAGGACTGGGGCATCTATGAATGTAAAAGCTGGATACGGTGGCATGCTTATTTCCCCCGCACTGGTAAGGTAGAGGAAGGAGGATCCCTGGGGCTTGCTGAGGGCTAGTCTGCTTGAATCAGTGAGCTGAAGGTTCAGGGAGAGATCCTAGCTCAAAAGAATAAAGGAGAGAGCAACTGAGGGCGATGTTCAATGTCAGCTTCTTTTTATTTAACTTTTTATTACTCATGTATATAGTATATATCCAGCCATGGTGGTACCATTGTTAGCTTTCTCCCTGTCCTCCCCCCATGGGTAATGTGGGTCTTTCCTTATGGGGGTTAGCCATCAGTTATGTGGGAGAGGCAATAACTCTGTGTATAATGACCCAACTCATGGCTCTAACAATCTTTCCACCCCCCTTCCTGTACACAGACACATATGCTCATCCACACACACACACACACACACACACACACACACACGTATGCCCACACACATAAAGCATGCACACTCATACTACACACACATATATGCAAGAAACGCCCTGGTAATTGGTTTCCTTCCTTGTTTTCCTGTGCTCTGCCTTTTTGCCTGCTTGCTCTATCACACAATAACCTGCAAGAGCTGGGCTTGTCTTGCTTCTTAGTGAATTCCCAGCACGCAGCACAGTGCCTGACATGTAGAAAGACCTCAATAACTTACTGATAAATAATAAATAAATAAGCCAGCAAGTTCATGTAAATAGTTGTCATTAAAATTGTGTTCATCCTTGGCAAGGAGCTCTGGGTATTGTCAAAGCCTACAGAGTGGGTTACTCCATTTCTGGTAGACAGACACTGCCTATCAACCCTGAAACTTCATCATCTAAACCTGGGGGACTATCAGACCTTGTACTGGCTCCAGAACGACTGGGTCAGTGTGAAATCTCACATGAAGAGCTTATCATGGTCCCTAGCCAAAGCACTGGGCAAGCTTCCCCAGCCTGTGGCGTCAACTTGGTAAATACAATAAACAATTGACCTTGGTATTACATCTCCCGTTAGCTTAAGCCTGTTTTTATTAAATCAGGAAATTCAAGCTGAAGAATTCCACCTGGAGAGATAGATAACCTGGCTTTGTGATTAAAGGCACTTGCAAAGCCTAATGGCCTGCATTTGTTTCGCCAGTCACCACATAAAACCAGATGCCCCAAAAACATTACAGGCCATTGCCGAGGCCCTTGGTTTCTCACCAAGATAGATGGTAAGACGCTGTTGCTTAAGGCTCCACATGCGGGTTCACTAGAAATCTTGTTGGAGCTGAGCTGAAAATATCCTCCATGTAGATCAGCTGACAGAAAGCTGGAAAAAGTTATGCTGCATACAGCTCTATGAGAGAGGAAGAAGTCATCAGTGAAGATACTCAACAGTGGACACTGCAAGCTTTAAGTTTGGCCAGCTAGGCCAAATGAGCCAACAGGCACAATAGTGGCATGTCTGTTATGGGGGAAACCAACTGCTCTCTAATTGGACTGGAGGCCCACTCCACAGGAGGGAACACATGCCTGGTACTGAAACCTATGACAGGGGAACTCATGAGCCCTAGGGGCGTAATGCCTGCTGGTGTCTGGCTAGATGCATATATTATGCTCACCAAACTGCCCAGTAAGCACTTCTCTTAATGTTCATACCCATATATTAATGCTACTCTCACTTTTGGTTAGAGAAGCTTCTCTTTTCAGATGGTGGTGACCACTGGGATGACTCAAAAGGCACCATAGAGCTGAGAAGAAGTGACAGAGGAGTGTTCAGCACTGAAACATTTCTATCACACCCTCCAAGGCTCAGAGTCCATTGTGGAAGAGGTGGCGGAAAGAATGTAAGAGTCAAAGGAAGGGTAGGACTGCTTACAATGCAGTCTTCCAGATACAAAATGGCCTGGATATCCATGACCTCGCAGTGACTGGCACTACCTACACAAGACCATCATAATAGGAGGAAAATCTGATGACATCAAAATAAAAGACAGACTGATTGAGGGGGAAGGTATATGATGGAGAGCAGAGTTGCAAAGTGGAAAGTGAGGGGGAGGGAATTACCATGGCCTATTGTCTATAATTATGGCAGTATTCAATAATTTTTTTAAAAAAAAAACAATATGCTTTTTATGGACATCATGTTTTGGAATCATCATTTCCCTCCTCCCTGCCCCCAATCTGCTGAGGGCCTACCTCAGTGGGGTTCCAGGTATAAATGCAAGTTTTTAAACTTTAAAAATTGCTAGAAATAGTTTGGCTTCCAACCATGCTTTTCAGGGTTTGGAGAACTTTGCAGGCGTCTGCTTTCATTTAAACATTTTTTTTTTTAACCTTTAAATCATGCTAACCACTGCCCAGGGCTTTGAGCATTGATTTACACTGTTGAAATTCATTGAACAGTAAACAAGGTGGCAAGAAATATCGCACACAAGTAGCCATGACTCTCTGCCCATGGCTCGCATTACAAACCCTTCTACACCTCAATTTTCTAAGTGAGCTCTGTATGCAACTACCATTAGTCCATCAGAAATTACTGCTCTAGGGCTGGAGAAATGGCTTAGCGGTTAAGGTGTTTGCCTGTGAAGCCAAAGGATCCCAGTTCGATTCTCCAGGACCCATGTAAGCCAGATGCACGAAGGGGCACATTCATCTGGAGTTCATTTGCAGTGGCTAGAGGCCCTGGCGTGCCCATTTTCTCTTTTTCTGTCTCTCTTCTATCTCTCTCTGCTTGAAAATAAATAAATAAAAATTTTTTAAAAAGAAATAACTGGGCTGGAGAGATGGCTTAGCAGTTAAGGCGCCTGCCTCCTAACCCTCAGAACACTGGTTCCAATCTCCAGCTGTTCCAATCTCCAGGTCCCACGTTTAGCCAGATGCAAAGTGACGCAAGGGTGCAATGCTGCACTTGGCCACAAGGGGGCGCGCACATCTGGATTTCGTTCTCAGCAGCTGAGACACTGTATGCCCGCCCATCTCTGTCTTCCTCCCTCTCTCTCGCTCTGTGTGTGTGTGTGTGTGTGTGTGTGTGTGTGTGTGTGTGTGTCCCTGTCTCTCTCTGTGTCTCTCTCTAAAAAAATAAGATAAAATAAAAAGTTAAAAAAAAAAAAAAAAAGAAAGAACTGCTCCAGATGCAACCTATTTGTTTTAAGGAGCAAAGTCTTGGCATTCCCAAAGTAGTCCAGAGATATTCTGAAATGCTGACATTCATTTTTGCCTGTCACTGAGGCTTAGGTCTACCCCACAGAAATATAGGAAACAGTGGCCTGGCCTAGAAGCATCTCCTCATGAAACTCAGAGCTGCAGAGGACGCTACAGGGCAGCCCTACCACAGGACAGCTAGAGATGCCTGATGCTCTTGTCCAGGGACAGAGAGGACAAGAGTGTTACAGAGACGTCAGGGGTGAACACACTTCAAATGCTCATGGTGCCTATATTTGGGGGGAGACTTACCTACACACAACGGTCAGTTACACAAACGGTCACTCTCACATGTCCAACCGGACCTCAAAACAGCCTGACTGCAGAGAAGTGGCCAGATATTACAGAGTCCCTCCCTTCTGAGCAGACAGCTGTGGCAGCCCGGATCAGCCTCCCTCGTGTACCTTTCTCTTCACACTGAGAAGGTCGGAGCTAGGCACAAATGCAGGCAAGCTCTCTGCATGGGAATTCTTTGATCTAAGCACATGCAAGTTAACATGTGTTCTTAAAGATCCTTAGGGATTCTAGTTTAGTCCAATGTAGAAATTCCATCCACAGTTCAGGATATATGATGATAACCCCCTAGGCTGTGTCCATCTCATGAATATGCTTGAGGTTTTTTTTTAAGTTGTTTTTTTTTTTTTACTTTTAGAGAGCGAGCAGGACAGAGAGAGAAAGAACTGGCATGCCAGGGCCTCAGCTACTGCAATCGAACTCCAGACACTTGCGCCACCTAGTGGGCATGTGCAACCTTGCACTTGCCTTACCTTCTGTGAGTCTGGCTTACATAGGATCTGGAGAGTCAAACATGGGTCCTTAGGCTTTGCAGGCAAGTGCCTTAACTGCTAAGCCATCTCTCCAGCCCTGCTTGAGTTTTTTGTTTGTTTGTTTGTTTGTTTGTTTCCTAGCAGAGATTTCCCATGAATATAGGAAAACAAAAAAAGATTTGGCTACCCTGGGACCACACCCCCCACCTGGCAAGGGCTGACCCAAAAGAAAACAGTGGCTGCTTCCTCTAACTAGGTTAAGTGTCTTCCATTTGGCCTGCCACTACCCTTTCCTATTATCACTTATCAACCATTTCTCTCATTGTTGTTTTCTGCTCATTGGCTATGGACATATCAGTTTGGAGCTTTATCTGCGCTGTTGGTATGCATCACATTTAACTGTGCATACCTTCATTAGTGTCACTTGAAAAAAGAGAGACTCAAATCAAAGGTGTGTTTAATCCCCCTTGGAACTCTGAAAACCTCTGCACAGTATTATCTTTAAAGCCCTTTCAGTTCCCTGATTGTACCAGTCAGAGGTGGGATTGGCGCTGCATGTCAATGCTGCTGCCTTGTGCATTTCTCAACTAGGTCTGGGCTTTGCTTTAAGTCAGAGGCAGCATCAGGCTCAACCTGGATCACAGAACAACAACAAAAATACTGTGCAAAGTCTATTAGGGAGATGGGGAGAAAAAACAGAAAGAGAAAATTCCAGGGATTGTTATGCTACAGAACGAACCGGTTAAATGAGTTTCAACAGCAGAACAGACTGGGAAGGGGCAGGGAACAGCACAGAGGAGGAACATAAGACACTCAGCAGGATTTATGTCTGTGTACCATTTGCAGAAATCAAAATGCACACCCAGCAATGTTAAACATTGCCAAGGACACAAATGAATTTAAGGACATGTAGAAATCCCCAAGAGGCAGTGCCTGTTGGTAAGAGAAAGGAGAGAAGCAGGATGAAGGGACAAAGTGTGCCCAAAGTAAGCCCAGGGCAGACTGACAGTGACAATGGCCTATGGTAGTGCCATTGCAGAAAATACCTCAAAACTGCACCTGGCAGCCAGGCGTGGTGGCGCACGCCTTTAATCCCAGCACTCGGGAGGCAGAGGTAGGCGGATCATCGTGAGTTCGAGGCCACCCTGAGACTACATAGTTAATTCCAGGTCAGCCTGGACCAGAGTGAAACCCTACCTTGAAAAACCAAAAAAAAAAAAACTGCACCTGGCATCCAACATGGGGGAGAAAACAAATCTAAACAACAAAAGTGACCTGGCAAGCCGAGAAGCTCAGCCTTTGCACAACAGATGAAGGAAAAAAGGAAAGATGGGGGCTGGACAGATGGCTCAGCAGTTAAGGCACTTGCCTGCGAAGCCCAAGGACCCATGTTCAAGTCTCCAGATCCTACTTAAGCCAGACGCACATGGTGACATAAGTGCGCAAGGTCGCACATGTGCACAAGGTGGTTCATGCCTCTGGAGTTCGATTGTAGCAGCCGGAGACCTTGGTGTGCCAATTCATTCTCTCTCTCTCTCTCTCTCTCTCTCTCTCTCAAAAAAGTAAAAATTAAAGAACTTTGGGGCTGGAGAGATGGCTTAGTGGTTAAGGTGCCTGCCTGCTAAGCCTAAGAACCAGGTTCCAATCTCCAGGTCCCACGTTTAGCCAGATGCAAAGTGAGGCAAGGGTGCAATGCTGCACTTGCCCACAAGGGGGCGCATGCATCTGGATTTCATTCACAGCAGCTGAGAGACTGCTGGCGCGCCCATCTCTATCTGTCTCCCTCTTCCTCTCTGTCTGTCTCTCTGTCTCTCTCCAAAAAATAAATAAAATAATAAAAATTAAAGAACTTTATAAAAGGAAAGCCGGGATTTCATGAGCTACTTTGTTTGGTAATGAAAGCTACTGCAGGATGCAAGCAGGACCTGAGCCCCTGCAAGTGTCCAGATATATTAAGGTCACATGAATGCCTCAGATTGTGGGTGCAGGCAGTCATGAGAGTCTCTCACCCTCCATGTCCTATACATCCCCCACATCACTGTCTGGCTATCAAGTTTTCTTTTCTTTCTTTTTTTTTTTATTGACAACTTCTTTAATTGTAGACAATATCCCATGGTACTTCCCTCCCTCCCCCCACTTTCCCCTTTGAAACTTCACTCTCCATCATATCCCCTCCCCCTCTCAATCAGTCTCTCTTTTCAGTTTGATGTCATGATCTTTTCCTCCTATTATGATGGTGTTATATAGGTAGTCTCAGACACTGTGAAGTCATGGATATCCAGGCCATTTTGTGTCTGGAGGAGTAAAGGAATGGTGGAGGGAGGGCTAATCAAAATCTAAGAGGATATAAATAAGTCATATGGAATCCTACTTTTCTGGACAATGGAACACTCAGAAGCCATAGATTATTACTAGAAAATTTTCAGTGCCAGGGATAAGATACCTTCCAGTGAGTTGTTGGCCAGGGAAGTCGCAGATGCCCCCAAAACATTATAGGCCATTGTCGAGGCCCTTGGTTTCCCACCAGGAATAGATGGTAAGACCCTATTGCTGAAGACTCCACATTCTTGGGCTGTAAGATCACTAAGAAAACCTGCTGGAGCTGAGCTGAAAGCCTCCTCCATGTGGACCAGCTGACAGAAAGTTGGAAAAAGCTACACTGCATGCAGTTCAATGGGAGAGAGAGAAAACACCAGTGAAGATACTCAACAGTGAACACTGCAAGCCTTAAATTTGGCCAGCCAGGCCAAATGAGCCAATGTGTGCAATAGTGGCATGTCTGTTATGGGAGAAACCAACCGCTCTCTAATTGGACTGGAGTCCCACTCCATGGGAGGGAATACATCCCTGGTACTGAAATCGTATGACAGGGGTAGTCATGAGCCCTAACGGTGTAACGTCTGCTGGTGTCACGCTAAATGTATATACAATGCTCACCAAACTGCCCAGTAAGCACTTCTCTTAATGTCCACACCCATATACTAATGCTACTCTCTCTTTTGGTTAGAGAAGCTTCTCTTTTCAGATGGTGGCAACCTTGAGATGACTCAGAAGGCACCATGGTGCTGAGAAGAAGGGACAGAGGAGTGCTCAGCACTGAAACATCTCAAACATACCTTCCAAGGCTCAGGGTCCATTGCAGAAGAGGGGGTGGAAAGACTGTAAGAGCCAAAGGAAGAGTAGGACTCCTTACAACGTGGCTATCAAGTTTTGATCTTATGAGTCACTACTTATTGTATTTTGCTTTACAGTCCGCCCCCCCCCCAGCAAAGCAGTTTCTGAACACAAATACTGGCTTTAGCCAAGCCCTCCATAATGGCATGTATAAAATAATGGGGCTTTGTTGTGATAGTTTTATTTCCTTAATAAAGACTGAAATAAACTTAAAACTACTAAAATTTTACAATGCCACTTAAGCTAACTCAAATTGTCTAATATATTTGTTAGTGTAATGCTATTGAAAAATATATCATGGCCAGGCATGGGGGCACACGCCTTTAATCTCAGCACCCAGGAGGCAGAGGTAGGAGGATTGCAGTTAGTTTGAGACCAGTCTGGGACTACAGAGTGAGTTCCAGGTCAGCCTGAGCTAGAGTGAGACCCTACTTCTAAATAAATAAATAAATAAATAAATAAATAAATCACGGCTAAAAGTATTGGTATTTATTTCTTGCTTACTTGACAGGCTGAGGCTGGAGAGCAGGTTGGTGGGGAAAAACAGTTCTTCCACACAGTCTGGATGTGCCATCTTTAGTACATGGCTGCCTGGGTATCCCAGAGACAAAGAGAAGACAAGAGCCAGGGGAAGTAAGCTGGGGATTGTCATGTCAAGGCCTAAGGGGTCACCCATATGTCCACTCAAATAAAATCAGCCATGGGTAACCTCCATCCATTTCATATGAATATATTGCTCACTAGTGTCTGGGCATTTTGACATCAGAAACAGTGATTCAGTGTTTATAACCTTGCTCCAGGCCTTGCATGTGTTGCTTTTCTCGATGTGACAAGATACCTGACCCATGCAACTTAAGGATGGAAGGATCGATCGATCTTGGCTTACTGTTTAGGGAATACAGTCCATTGTGGCCGGGCAAGCATGGCGGCAGGAACATGAAGCAGCTAGTCACACTGCATCTGCAGTCAAGAAGCAGAAAGTGATGGGTGAATGTCGGTGCTCTGCTCATGTTCTCCTTCTTATTCAGTGCCAGACCCCCAGGCCATGGAATGGTGCTCTTGACAAGGTGGGTCTTCCCACCTCATATAACCTAAAAGAAAATCCCTCACAAACAAGCCCAGAAATATGTTTCCATTGTAATTCTAAATCCCATCAAGTTAACAGGGTTAACTCATCACACACGGTGTGGCTAAGTCTTCTTTGCACAGCAAACCGGTTCACTGAGCACATGGCCTGTCATGTCCAGACTTCAGTAAACAGCAGAGGATGCTGACCCTCCTGCTTCTGAGGCTTCCAGAGGCAATCTAGAGGGAACAGGAGGAGCACTTAACAGCTACAGGGCTCAGAAGACGACTGGACTGCCTCCTGGGGAATATGTGTCTCTCTAAAGCCAAAGCAAAATTAAGAAAAATTGTCACAGATAACACTCTAAAAACACCCAGGGGATGGGTTTTAACGATTTTCTGTTGAGCAAGAAAAGAAGTTAGGGAAACTTCCAGAAGGGTTAAAAAAAAAAAAAAAAAAAAAAAAAAAAAAGCTCCCACTTGGCAACATGAAAGAACAGAGACAAATGCATTCAGAACAGAAAAGATAATTTTGCAAACCAACAAACAGCACAATTAAAGCTCAGAATGGAATGGACAGAAAAGGGGATGGCCATTTTCTTGCAAGCCACTAAGTGTGGGAGGGGAGAAAATCATATACAATAACATTTCCAGTGCTATCCTAGGGAGAGGCAGGCGCAAATAATTCATGAAATGGAAATTGAGGAAAGAACAAAGGGAATACAGACGGTGTCCACAGAGCTGTCTGGAAGTGTTGAAGAAGTCGGTAGTTACAGGGCAGTGACTGTCTGATGACAAACAGCTGTCCATAAACACCTTACAAGCACAGCGGTGTTTATTGCAGGAGGACACGTTTTTCAGATTGTTCCCAGTACGAAGTGAAGCATGCTGGGAAGTGTATCCATCCCCTCAATTGTGAGAGATGCCCTCTCCACGGACTGAGGGGAGATTGTAGTCATTTTTATTCCTGGCATAACAAATTCCCACAAACTTTGTGACTGAAAACCCCAGTTTATTACCCTACCATCTTGTCTGTCAAAAATCCAGCATAGGTCTCCCAGGACTCAGGTCAAACCATCGGCAGGGTGCTTTCCTGTCTGGAAGATGGGGGAATGCATTTCTTTGCCTTTTCTAGCTCATAGAGGCCGCCTACCTTCCCTGGCTCATATCTAGCAATAGCAAACAAAGGTCTCGTGCTGACATCTCCCTGGGGCTTTCTTTTCCTGCCTCCCTCTTCTGCATTTAAGACACCTGTGACTACATTAGGCATAATCCAGGATAACCTTACTTAAGGTCAGCTGATGAGTGAACGAAATTCCATCCAGAATCTCCATTGCCCTCCCCGTGTTAACTAGCACAGTCACAGGTTCCAGGAACTGGGACAGGGCAGTGAGGGGGAAGACAATCTTCTGGCCTGATCCAACTGAGTGATCACACTATGCGTGGAAGAGCGGTTCTCTTAAATTATTGCCCGTGGTGATGAACTTTAACTTTCAGCTTGAGTACACTGAAAGATGCCTCAGAGATTAGTCGAGCACACTTCTGAGCATGCCTGGGAGGGTGTTGGCAGAGAAGACTGCCATGAAGGACAGCAATACAGAAAATGGAAAGGAGGCAGTACTGCCCGATGGGCCGGGGGCTCAGATGGAATAAAAGTGGAAGATGAGCCAGCCAAGGAAGTCTCAGTCACCCTTGCCGCTGCCATCAAAGCTCTCTCAGCCTTTCAACGTGGACTCAACAACTGTCCAGGGAGCTTCCAGGCCTTCACCTTTGACTTGGACTGCATCACTGCCCTACCCCCTTCTGAGGCCTCCTGTTTCTTGGATTAAGCAACTCCCAGGTTCTCTGGCTCTCCATAGCAAAGACAGTCATTATGATTTATCCAGCCTGTTATCATGAAGGCCAACACAGTCAATGCCATGTACAAATTCCATTGTTTTGGTTCCTTTAGAGAACTCTGACTAGTTTATTAACAATGCATCTCGCATGTTCCACATGTATCCATGTGATAACACTGGACTCTGTCAGCATGGCCTGTAGAAGCCTGCTCATGCAATGACCCACATAACGTAAAGGTGGGCAGGTGATGACTGAAGGTTCACAGAGGAAAATAAACCAAAGCCAAGAGCATCCACGTGACTCCCACTGTCATTTACCGTTCTGTCATTTACCCCCTGGGGCCATCATTTTTCACTCCGCTCCAGAGATGGACTGAGTATGCAAGGTCTCGTGGAATAACTGGATTTCTATAGTAGCTTGATCAGCTGAGGGTTCTGTTGTGCTGATAGCTGCTGGATGAACCTGCATTTTGGCCCTTCAGCAAGGTCCCTGGCTGAGGCCATTAGTTTGTTGATTTCCTGGACACCACTCACTTGGCCCAACCAATAGATGTTACTGCCAGATTGCCTCTTAGAATCGGGCAACGCTCTGAGCAGCACTGTCCTTTATGTCAGAAGCTGGTGGGCAGTATGGGGGAAAAAACAAAGCAATAAGCAAGCACAGAAGGTGCTAGAAGAAGAGGAAGAAGAATGTGGACAGAGAGAAATTAATAATGTCAAGGCCTTTTAGCAGTGAAAACAAACTCCAGATGCATGCATAACTTTGTGCCTCTGGCTTCACATGGGTCCTGGAAAATCAAATCCAGGACATCATGTTTTGCAAGAAGTGCCTTTAACAGATGAGCTTTAAAAAAAAAATAAAATAAAATCTTTTAAAAAATATTTTATTAATTTGTGAGCAGAGAGAATGGGCACACCAGGACTTCCTGCCACTGCAAATGAACTCCAATGCATGTGCCACTTTGCACATCTGGCTTTACATGGGTACTGGGGAACTGAACCCAGGCCATCAGACTTTGCAAACAAGCACCTTCAACCTTTGGGCCATCTTTTGAGGCCAAAAACTCTTGACCATTGAGCTGTCTAAAACAAAGTAGCACTTCCCTACCTCAGATGGGCTTTCCAACAAGGACCACACACAGGAGTCTGACCTCACTGCTGAGCAGCTACAGTCACTGAAAACAGCACATGACACACAGGTCAGGGGGAGAAGTACGGAGCTGATTCACATTCAGATGTTGGGCCCTAAGAGGCCCAGGTGTGAGGCCTAATGGAACTTCCTGAGCCTGACTAGAGTTTAGCGACCTGTCTTTGGCCTGTTACTTCCACTTAGGAGTGACTCAGCAAAGCCTAAGCCAAAACTGCCTCTGCCCAGCTACTGCTGACATGGTGAAATACTATTGGCCCTTACACCTTTTTCCCATCCTGAGACCCACCCTCTTTCTCAAAGCTATATAAACACCTTCCCACTACAATAAAACGAGTTCCTGCCTCGACAAGACTCCCGGCCCAGTGTGTTTTTCTCTCCAGTGTTTTAGAGGAGGGGGGTCTGGGCCACCGACACCCATCATCCCGCTCAGCCTCAAGAGGAGCCTCTGGTCAGCTCTCTCTTTAGCTCTACCTGCTGGGGGAGGAACCAGCAGACTAGTGCCCTGTGTGAGGAACTCTCTTTCCTGCCTACGGAAAAACACAGAAGTATGCTGACTGGCCAATCGGACTGCGGACAGGTGTACCCTCATAAAATATGAGGTAATCTTCATATCTAACGTTCTAACCTTTGCTTCTGTAATCTGTGCTTGCTTCAACATCTTTTTGTTCCTTTCTCTTTCCTTTCACTTCTGGGTTGCTGGCAAGCCGCATCTGCGGCGCCTGTATTTCTGAACGGGTCATACGTTCCTGGTGGACACACCACGTGGGCAGACCTGGAGGAGACTCTTCAACATTTTGCCCCCTCATTTGAGTGGGGACTCCGTCCCAAAAGACAGAACAAACCTCTTGGGGAGATCTGCTCCCATCTGTACTGTGTTTGGTATCATTGAGCTGTCCCCTAAGGACACAGGCTCATCTGGCTGTCACGAATCTAAATCTAAACTTAATTCTACAACATGTTTAGCTATTTTGGGGGCCTTTATGCTGATGTTGTACTCGTGTGTATTACTGTTGCCGTGATTTTACAAATACTCCTCCTACAATGTGGCTTAAAAGTAAAACAAAAAAACCTCCATGGCTTTTGGGACAAAACTCTTGTTTTAGCCCCATGGATTAGTTCAATCCTCCTTGCCATAATTGCCAGCTTTAAAGCCTTCACCATGGAGGAGTTCATTTTTGCCCTTAACAAAAGCTGTAAGAAAAAACTAAAACTGGCTTTTAAAATCTTGTTCCTCCCAAGGCCGCCACCCAAACCACCACAGGCCCACTGTCTTTTCAGCCCGTAACCACCGCCTGTGGCAATAGCACTCACAACCACCCCTTCCCCTCTTTACCTGGGCCTGATCCATCCTGGACACACCCAGGCAGCTGCCAGTTCACTAACACACACCATTGCCCCACCCTTCGCCGCCTTCCCATTAACATAGGGCTGGAGGCTACAGCCAGGCCCTGGTACCCCACACCCCTCTCTGATCTGGCTCTTATCCACAAGGCAGCCCAGAAATCTGGCATTAACTCTTACTGTAAACAGGTCCTTTTACATACAATGGGCCATCCACCTCCAGACTTACTAAGCACATTTGCTCACACACTGGTCTGCCTGACTTTATTGCTAATGGGGATTCACAGGTAGACAAATTTATTGCTGTCTCCTCCTTGCCACCCTTAGAACAAGCTAAACGTTTACACCAAATGTTCCATCTATCCCCCTTAATAATTCAAGCCCAACTAGCTCAGTCGGTAGAGCATGGGACTGAGCCCGCTTCCTACTTAATGTCACTGGGGGCTGATCTTAAGATGTTAATGGTGGGTTTAATATTCCATTGTAAAGATATGCAAAGTGTGCCCAGTAGGAGTTCCTGAAGTGTGCTGGAGTTTTTGGCTATAGTTTTTGTTCCATGTGCTGTGTGGCTAATTAATTTTTTTTCTCTTTTGCTTGGCCCTAAGGCAGGCCAACTTCTTCTGCCATTATAAAACTTCCCCTAGATCTGTAAACTTCAACATCCCCATGTGCCAGTCAAAGACTTAAAAAAAAAATTGTCCAAACTTACAAATCCTGTCAACCTTTCCTCCAGGTACCTCCTCTTCAAACTACAGGAGCCAATCCTCGAGGGCTACACCCTAATCACCTTTGGCAGATTAACGTTACACATTATTCTCCTTTTAACAAACTTAAATATATTTTTCTCTCAGTTGATACTTTCTCCCATGCTTGCTGGGCATCAGCACACGCCAGGGAAAAAACTAAACATACTATTAGCCATATGCTTCAATGCTTTGCCACCCTTGGATTGCCAGATCAAATCAAAACCGATAATGGTCCCTGCTTCATAAGCAGGGCCTTTATAGATTTCCTCCAAACCTAAAAAATCTCACTTTCCACAGGCATCCCGTATAATCAGCAGGGCCAGGCCATCGTGAAAAGATATAATCAAACTCTCAAGTCTCAATTACAAAAACAAAAGGGGGAATCCCTACCCCCACACAACCAACTAAAAAAGGCATTATTAACGCTAAATATTTTAAATTTTTCTAAAGAAGATAGACATGTGTCCCCTTTTCAAAAACATTGGACCTCAGCTGTTACTTACAGCTTCATCTGGGTCAAATAGAGGGACCCATTGACTGGGGCCTGGAGAGGACCAGACCCCCTCCTCACAGCAGGGAGAGGGTTTAGATGTGTCTTTCCTCAAGAGGAAAAAAGGCCCATTTGGGTACCAGCAAGAGACTTAAAATATTTACCCCAACAAGGGGACAATAACAATCAACTCTCCAGGGAGTGTTCCACCCCTGAGAACTGTGCCTCTGTTTCTTCCCCAGGAACGATTGGAGGTGTGGATGCTGCTAGACCCAAATGAAGCCAGAAAAGCTCCAGAAAGATTTGGAGAAGAGGAGACGGGACTTCCAAGACAACCCACTGTGGACGGGCTTACATGGCTTTTTACCCTACCTTCTCCCTCCCCTTAGACCCCTCCTTCTCCTTCTTCTTATCCTCACTGTTGGGCCCTGTGTAATTACACAATTCATTCACCAATAGCTAGAGGCAATTAAACTTCATCAGGTCAAAATACCACAGGCTCGCAACTCAGGTCCCGGCCTCTTCCTCTGACTGGCTGTCCACCTAGCATCCCTCCCCTGCCCTCCATCGAACCAATGATGGGTAAGATCTCAGACAGGTTGAGACAACCTAAGACAGGTCATGGAGTGGATTTTCAATGGGCTGGAGGCATGGTACCCAGTGATGGGTAAGATCCCCAGAGGGGGACAACCTAAGACAGGGGCCATGATCTCCGCCGTTCTTACAAAAACAAAAGGGGGAGATGTTGGGCCCTAAGAGGCCCGGGTGTGAGGCCTAATGGAACTTTCTGAGCCTGACTAGAATTTAGCGACCTGTCTTTGGCCTGTTACTTCCGCTTAGGAGTGACTCAGCAAAGCCTAAGCCAAAACTGCCTCTGCCCAGCTACTGCTGATGTGGTGAAATACTATTGGCCCCTACACCTTTTTCCCATCCTGAGACCCACCCTCTTTCTCAAAGCTATATAAACACCTTCCCACTACAATAAAACGAGTTCCTGCCTTGACAAGACTCCCAGCCCAGTGTGTTTTTCTCTCCAGTGTTTTAGAGGAGGAGGGTCTGGGCTGCCGACACCCATCATCCTGCTCAGCCTCAAGAGGAGCCACTGGTCCGGCTCTCACTTCAGCTCTACCTGCCGGGGGAGGAACCGGCAGGAGAGTAGTATCATATCAAAGAAGTCAGACAAGGGGCTGGAGGGATGGCTTAGCATTTAAAGTGCTTGCCTGTAAAAGCCAAAGAACCCAGGTTCCACTCCCCAGGACCCAGATGTACATGGTGGCCCATGCATCTAGAGTTTGTTTACAGAGGCTGAAGGCCTTGGTGTCCCCATATTCTCCCCCCCCTCTCTCTCTCTCACACACACACACACATGCACATACATACATACATACATACATACATACATACATACATACATACGAAAAATCTTTTAAAGAAGTAGAACTCACAAAAGCTTGAGGTTTGGAACCAGAGCAGATTATTGGAGCTACAGACTCCATGTTCCTGAAGACATGGAAGAACTCTGGTAAGGCCAACCTGTCCCTTCCAAGGCAGCCCACGTCAAGTGCACACAGGTTGGCATTTTCTTCTGTGAGGAGAGGCTGATGAGGCAGTTCTTGCCCTTGAGGGGATAATGAAAAGGAGCTCTCCCAATCACCAGGTCCTGTCCCCTCTGCCTATGGTTACAAGCAGGAAGGTTGGGAGTTACTTTCTGTCTTCACATGATATAGGTGGCTTGAGAACATGTCCTTTAAGAAGCTAATACAGTCTCTGAGCCCTGCAACTACCTGAGAGCTTGAAGTGGTTTAGATGCCTGTCCCAGTGGAGGGGGAAGTGATTCGAGTTAACGCACGCTGCATATTGCTGAGAAAGGCCAAGGGTCTTCCACGGAGCTGTGATGGCTCAATGAGTAAAGTGTTTAACATGCAAAGCATGAGATCCTGGGTTTAATCCCCAGCACCCACATAAATGCCAGGAATGGTGACTCGTGCTTGTAATCCCAGCACTGGGGAGATAGAGGCAGGAGGATCCCTATAGCTTGCTTGTTAGCTACACTAGACCTGCTGGAGAGCTCTGGGTGCAGTGTAATAACTTGGCTCAATAAATAGGGAGGAAAGAAATAGAGGAAGACATCAACATCAACCTGTGGCCTCTACATGCATGCCAACATACATGCACATACACACACACGTATATGAATGCAAAAGTATAAGTGAAATAAAGACAAAGAGCCTTCTAGAAAGGACAAAACCAACTGAACTGGGTATGTGGGACAGCAAATGATACAGTCAATAAAAAGTCTCCACAACCCGCAGTCTTCTCTCCAGTATTGTCAACTCTATGTTTTTACAGTGTAGCATGTGTGTAGTTTTTTGGCCATTACTAGCGTATTATTTGGGTGTGGGAAGGATGGGTCAAGAGGAAGGCAGACGGATATGACTGTTTTTTTTTTAAAAAAAAAACTTTATTTTATTTTTATTTATTTATTAAGAGACAGACAGAGGGAGAGGGAAAGGGAGAGAGAGAGAGAAAGAGTGAGAATGGGCATGCCAGGGCCTCTAGCCACTGTAAATGAACTCCAGACGCATGCGCCCCCTAGTGCATCTGGCTAACATGGGACCTGGAGAATGGAACTGGGGTCCTTAGGCTTCACAGGCATGAGCCTTAACCTCTAAGCCATCTCTCCAGCCTGGATATGACTGTTTTAATTAAAATATGGGGGCTGGTTGGGGAAGTAGTGAAACTATGGAAAGAATAGCTAACTAGTGATTTGGTTCTGTATGCAGAATACTTTACCATCTCAAAACCTTCACTGATGCCATAAATGAGGACTTGCGAGACTTCAACGCTCTTCATGCCTGACACCTACAAGCCACCGTGTTCTATGGCTGAGCTCAGTGTTACCCACAAGGCCTGTTCTTGAGTTATCAAGGCTGCCACTGGAGAGATGGACACTGAAGGGAAAAGCTCCAGCCAGGTCAAAACCAGGCCTGATCCTGCCTAGCTTCCAAGATCAGATGCATTCAAGGTGGTATGGCTGTAGACCAGAAGCAAAGTCATTCACTGGACAGTATATATACACAGGTCAGCCATTCTGTTTCTGAGGTGCTAATTCTAAAATTAAAGACCCTTTCTTTTCCAACTCAGAGGTTATAAATATTAGTTTGTCCATAAGAGTCACTGACTAAAGTATTGTGCGAGGTTCTGAGGGGACTATTGCAGTCAGATTCTCGTTGTTGGACAAACACCCAACCAAAAACAGCTTATGGGAGGAAAGGGTTTCTTTCAGTCTTACAAATTCCAGGGGGAGCACCATCAATGGCAGAAGAAGCTGGCTCACTTCCATAGATCCAAGCAGAGAGACACCACCAACATCCAGAATCACAAAACCACCAGAGCCCAAACTGCTCTTTCCACACCTAGTTGGGCTGGACTACAAGATACACACCTTTTCCCTAGCTGGGCTTTGCTTGCGGGAGACTCAAGTTCAAGTTTAATGAAACACCTGAGTCTGTGGGTCCATACATTCCACCTACCACAGGGACAAAGGAGATAGAAAAGGAAGACCTGTGTTTTTAGGGTGGAAAATCTTGGGTACTTCTGTTTGAACCTTGAACTCTGAACTTTGAACTCATGGCAGAGTTCAATCATAGACAACACAAACTTCACTGAGTTAACTCAAAGGTTGAGTGACCTCCAAAGCCCTGGCCTTGGGAGATTAACATTCATACTGGGGTAGGGCTTCACTTGAAAACACAAAACAACTGCAGTAATGATCTTAAGACTGAACTGACACTCAAAAATGCTCTGGTCTGAATCATAAGAGCCATACATTCTTTTTTAAGTAGTTTTGTTTTGTTTGAGAGAAATAGAAAGAGGGAGAAAGAGGCAGAGAGAGTGTGTGTGTGAAAATGGGCACATCAGGGCCTGCAGTCACTACAATTGAACTCCAGACACATGCAACACGTTGTGCATCTGGCTTACATAGGTACTGAGCATTCAAACCTGGGTCCTTAGGCTTTGCAGGCAAGCACATTAACTGCTAAGCCATCTCTTCACCCCCCCCCATTCTTGACATCACCTACACCTGTATCTAGAGCTACATTGTTAAATCATTTTAGGTATGTGTTAGATGTCTGTTAAATGTAAATGTTAGCTTTTGTCTTAATAAATCTATAGAATTGCTTTTCAAAAAAAATAACTGGACCAAAATACATAATATACATGAAATAAATTGTCAATATGAACCCAAACATATATACAATGAATATATCCCTATAAAATTTTTTTAAAGAATAGTTAGACCATAATATGCCAAGTCCTGATCTTCCAATAAAAGCTAAAGGAATGGATATCAGACTGGCATTGATCAACTTGCAGACTGTTCTATTGCCTTGAATTTAATAAGAATTAAAGTTTTATCCCAAGTGAAAGATTTGTACTTTATTCCTCTGGGTTGTTTTTAAGATGTCCTTTATTTACACTAGGAATATGAACATATGTTCTGGATAATTCTCGAGATGCTGATCGTAAACTGCTAACTAGTGTCATTGCATGACAGCAACTTCAAAACACATTGACTTAAGCAAAAGACTTCAAGAGAAAATGGGCTTTTCAAAGGAAATTCAGTTATATTCAAACAAGAGGAAAGATTTGTGATTTCTGCTTCTGCAATTGGACAGATGATTTGTGTGCCTTGAAAGGGCACCAGCTTATGCCTCCCTCAGTTCACAAAAATGTCAGCATCTTCTGGTGACCAATATAAGCAGGATTCTATTTGGTAAGCCAGATTATTAGTTATCTGATTAGTTAGAGCAAATAGGTTGGAGTGACAGATATGCTTTTGAACACTGTGATGATTAATTCTACATGTCAACTGACTGGGCCCAGAGTCAACCTTCTTTTTTTTTTTTTTTTAAAGAAAACATATTTATTGGCTTAGCGGTTAAGCACTTGCCTGTGAAGCCTAAGGACCACAGTACAAGGGTTGATTTCCTAGGACCCACATAAGCCAGATGCACAAGGTGGCACATGTATCTGGAGTTCATTTGCAGTGGCTGGAGGCCCTGGCACGTCCAATCTCTATCTACCTGCCTCTTTCTCTCTCTGTCTGTCTGTCGCTCTCAAGTAAATTAATTTAAAAGAAAATTTTTTTAAATGTTGGATACTTTTAAAAAAAGAAAACACATTTATATATGTTATTTATTTATTTATTTGAGAGAAAGAGAGAGAGAGAGAATGGGTGTTCCAATTCCTCCAGCCACTGCAAATGAACTCCAGATACATGAAAACCCTTGTGCATCTTAGCTTACGTGGGTCCTGGAGACTCGAACTGGGATCCTGTGGCCTTGCAGGCAAACACCTTAACCACTAAGCCATCTCTCCAACCCCCGGAGTCAACCTGATTTCTGTGAGATTATTTCCAGATGAGATTTTATATTTAAATCAGTAGGCTCTGGGAAAGACTTGTGGCATAATCTAATCCACTAATTGTGTAAAAGGAATTCACCCCTTTAGGTTTCTACACATCTACTTGAGGTGGGACATTTGTCTTCCTCTGTCCTTAGAAGAGACGTATGCCATCAGCCTCCCTGTTTCTCAGGCCTTGGAACCTGGAATTATACCACTGCTTATCCTGGGTCTCCAGTTTTCAGATGGCAGATCCTGGGAGTTCTCAGCCTCTCGAAGTGCCTGAATGAATTCTTATAAGTGTCTCTCCAGTAAATCCCATTGTTTTCATGTCTCTTGAAATCCTCACAAAAACAAAAAGTCAAGCTGATCAAAGGTAAATAAGGGTTCCTAAATGTGGAGATGTCCCTCTCACTGGGCATGTCTGGAATTTCTCAAATCTTACAGGGAAGTTGTACCAGGTAACTTTAAAGATATTTATATCATAGCCTCTCTCTGACTCTAAGAACAAAGGACCCCTAAGTAGGCAGCTTGGAATTATTTCAACCTGTTTTATTAAGAAATCTGGGCTGGAGGAATGGCTTAGCAGTTAAGGCATTTATTTGCCTATGAAACGTAAGGACCCAGGTTCAATTCCCCAGTACCCACACAAAGCTAGACACATAAGGTGGCACATGCATCTGGAGTTTGTTTGCAGTGGCTAGAGGCCCTGGCATGCCCATTCGCTCTATCTATCAGCCTCTCTCTCTCTCTCTCTCTCTCTCAAATAAATAAATAAATTTTAAAAATATTTTTTTCAAAACATAAATCTACGACCCTATAGAGAAATATATCACAGAATGAAATTTATTCCTCCATCCACCAATAAGTGTGAAAAATCCTACTGGTTTTCATTATCCATTCAACAGATATTTACAGAGGGATTACTACATGCTGGTAAATGTTCTTGGCCCTCGCAATATAGTATTGCTATCATGGAATGTGCCAAATAAATGAACAGGATAAACTGATGTGCTCATAACTGTTATAAATAAACAAGACAGGGTGATGGGACAATCAATGACTAAGGGACTCCTTTGAATCAAGGGTGGGTGGCCTCACCAAAGTGGTGACCTTAGAGCTGAGAAGTGAAAAAAAGTGAATCTCCAGAGGACAGACAACAGGAAGACAAGAACATGTTCAAGGTTTCAAGGGAGAGCAAGACAGAAATACCTCTAAGAATGCCAGGGTGGCTGGAGTGCAGGAAGAGTAAGGTGAGGTCTGAGGGGACAGAAGCCCAATCTGAAGGGACTGGTGGGCCAAGGCAAGGGGTGTAGCTTTCATTCTAAGGCAAATGGGCAACCAGAAGAAGAGTCTAAGCAAAGGCTCTCACTGACCTCATTACCTGCATTTCATAAGGGACTGTGTGAAGAGGTTGTGAACCTGAAAATGGGTTAGAAGCGAACAGGTAGAAATGGAGTAGGGAGATGAGGTCATCTCAATCCCCAGTAGAGGGAAGAGAAAGGAGGTCGTGGAGAAAAACTGGGAGAGGAGAGGAGAGCCGCTGTCTGTTTAGGGAGAAAAGGGGAATGTACACGTCCATGTTAACTCACTTCTCAGAGACCTCTCTGTTCTGGGGCAAGGACAGCTAGGGTTCAGCTCAATGATAGAGTGCATGCTTAATGTGCAAGGCCCAAGCTTCAGTTATTAGCAGCAAAAACATAATAATAATAGCATGCATGGGTAAGAAAAAAGAAAAGGATTATATTTATTTTCCAAATTCCCTTACTTCTTAGAACCCTTGAGAAGCCTGACAGCCTCCACAGGACAGTTTGAGGTAGTTTGCATAGTCAGATCCAGGACTTTAAAAACAAGGTAAGAACATTAAAGAGGACAGGAGGCAGCCACTGAGGCTTTTGCCTGTCAGAAAAACAGAAGGTAGGGCTATATGGATGGCTTAGCAGTTAAGGCACTAGCCTGAAAATCTAAAGGATCCAGGTTGGATTCCCCAGGACCCACATAAGCCAGTCGCACAAGGTGGTGCATGCTTCTGGAGTTTGTTTGCAGTGGCTGAAGGCTCTGGCATGCCTATTCTTTCTCTCTCTATCTGCATTTCCCCTTCTCTCTCTGCCTCTTTCTCTCTGAAATATTAATAAAAATAAAAAATGTTTTTTTAAAAAACCATAATGTGTTTGTTTCTTGTGTAAAAATTAAGCAACTGCACGCAAAATTACACTGGTGCTAGATTTAAGACTTACTAGGTACATTTTTATTACTAAGCAATGGTGTTAATTAATCTAGAGAAAAATCGTCTCTAGCTTCTGCTTTTCTCATAGTGCAGGTCTCGACCAGGTAGGAGCTATCAGATTCTTGCTGGGACCCACAGTGATATTTGTCAAAGTTTGAATTAAATCTTTAGCTCCTCCTTCAAATAACAGCATCTCATTAATAACAAACAGCAGAAGAAAGAAATTGACTGCAGAGGCTGCAGTTCTGAACTGTGTACTTGTTTCCCTGCAAAGTGAAGGTTGGAAAGCACAAGAATTTTAAAATCCAAAAGAAGCTAGTGTTTGCACAATGAAGCACAAAGGATTTCCTCATAGATGGATGAAGTAAGTGACAGGATCTTATTTCCTTGCAAAATAAGGAAAGTGGTTTTTCATATTTTTATCACATTCAGGTTCGTTTTTTAAAAAATCATTCATTTACTTCACATCCTGTGATGCTGTTACAGAATAGGCTCCACTATAAGGCAAGTAGCGATAAAAGGTCATGAATAAAACTCATTGCTAGGACTGTATTTGCATCTCAATCCTGGGAGTTTTAAGGTATCTCGGGCTACTTATTGGCCCAGGGTAGTTGGTGGAACTCAGCAGGCCCTTGGAGACCTCTCCTCTGGGAGGTTTGTCTTCAATATTGAATCAATGCTAAAGGACCCCAGGTGGGAAATGCATGGAGCTGTCCCCAGGCCCTCGTGCTGAAAACACCATTCTAAGGCCTGAAGCTGAGTTCTAAAATAAGAAAGGAAAACCCCTTTGGGAGCAGCAACTGGAATTCTCTAGCTGCCACAAGAAGCCCACCAATTGCCTCTGTGGTTCCAAGAGAATAGAATCCCAGGCTAGTTCACTGATAAGGTACAGTGTAAGTGTGCGTGGATGGCTAGGGCCCAGAGACAAAAGACCCTGGCCATCAGCAGAATCCTATACTTAGCATCAATCAGGGAGAGAACCCCAGGCATTCCTAATCCTGGAGAAGGGAGGAAAATATATACAAGTGTGTTCTCATATCACAGCAAATATGACACTGAATTCAAGGTAGCTGGCATCAAGCCCACCACTGATATTTATTTAGAAAGTAGCTGTTGTCACTCTCCATTCTCTGTCCTACAAATTCAGTGAGTTGATAAGAATTACCAACAGTTATAATTAACAATTTGTCTTGGGCTAGAGAGATGGCTTAGAGGGTAAATCACTTGGCACTTGCCAGCAAAGCCTAAAGACCATAGTTCAATGCGCCAGTGCAAACATAAGGCTGGATGCACAGAGTGGCACATGTGTCTGGAGTTTGTTTACAGGGGCTATAGGCCCTGGTGTACCCATTTTGTCTGTCCCTCTTCTCTCTCTCTCTCTCTCTCTCTCTCTCTCTCTCTCCCCCCTTGCAAATAAATAAATTTTTAGAAATAATTTTTAAAAATTTGTCTTGACCTCTACTATTGTAGTTCAATACTTTCTGAATTGTGGCAAAGGTATCTCTTTATATATCTTTCTTCTAAACTTGTCTTCTTAAGAGCAGAGATTCTTAAACTTGCATCTTTCCCCTTCCTCCTTAACATAACACCTGCAAACATAACAAGGGAATGAAACTAGGCACTTCGTGTTACAGTCCTTTCTACCCTGTCACAATAACATTGCGATATAGAACCACAGGTGTGGAACAAAATCAGGAACCCAAATGTAACAGGACAGGGCAGGATCCAGGTTTCTAGACATGCATATCCAGCTGGGATCACATCGAGCAAAAGTGGAGCCCTGGGTTCTGTACAGGATGAGTTAACACTACATACCAAGAAGTAGGAAAACCAGTGCCTTCCTGAGCAGGGGCCAGGTTAATGTAGATTTGTGATACCTTATTCTGATGGCCTTACTAAAAGGTATGCCTGAGGCATAAAGAGTGGGCAAACACATTATTGCAATAATAACCAGGATTTGGGGATACCTGCCGTTGCAGGGCAATAGGCATTGAAAATACCTGTGCCGGGTCCTCTGGCAGGTAGGGCTGAAGAAGGAGCCAGTCCAGCTGGTCCCTTCTTGGGGCTGAGTGGGATGGTGAGTGTCGGCGACCCAGAACCCCCTCCTCCAAGGCACCGGAGAGCAAAAACACACTGGGTCAGGAGTTTTGTTGAAGCAGGATCTCGTTTAATTGTAGTAGGAAGGTGTTTATGTAGCATTGAGAAAGAGGGTGGGGTCTCAGGATGGGATAAAGGTATAGGGGCCAATAGTATTTCACCATGGTAGCAGTAGCTGGGCAGAGGCAGTTTTGGCTTAGGTCTTGCTGAGTCACTCCTAAGCGGGAGTAATAGGACAAAGACAGGTTGCCAAACTCTAGCCAGGCTCAGGAAGTTCCACTGGGCCTCGCGCCCAGGCCTCTTAGGGTCCAACATACCTGAGACTAGAATGCAGCCCAAATGTCTCTGTTATCCAAGCATTTGTCATCATTAATGGAAACAGAGATCAGTTTCCACTCGATAATGTGAAATTGGTTACTTTTCACATGCTTTCTCCTTAGGGACTGAATCAGAATCTTTTTCCAAAAACCCAGAAAGCATTGAGCTGAGAAGTTGTAGATGGATACTTGGGTCAATCACAGAGACCAGCAATAACACGGCCTCTCAGTCAAGGAGATGGGACCAGAACACACAGCAACCACTGAACAGTCCTGCCTGAGACCCAGGCACCACTTTCCACTTTCAGTGACATAGCTCACAGTCACACTCCTGAAGGTTGAGTTGTTTTTTGTGAAATGTCCAGGTATCTTGCTGTCAAAAATAATTATGGCGGCAGGTGTGGTGGTGCACGCCTTTAATCCCAGCACTTGGGAGGCAGAGGTAGGAGGATTGTGGTGAGTTCAAGGCCAGCCTGAGACTACATAGTTAATTCCAGGTCAGCCTGGACCAGAGTGAAACCCTACCTCAAAAAACCAAAAATAATAATAATAATAATTATTATTATTATTATCATGGCAAGAAGGAAGATGGCAGATGACCGCCATGCACAGACTCTGCAGGGGGTATGCAGGACACTAGTCTACAAGTTGGATGATGATAGAAAAACACTAGTCAGTAGCAAAGAAGAAAACATACTTTAGTAAGTGGAGCAGGAGAGAGTCCATTCCCGAGCACTCAGCCTTGATTGGGGAGTGCTCTATTCTATGCCCCAAGCAGAGTGACAGTAATCATAGAGTTGGATGTAAGCTAAAGAGAGAACATCAGAAAATTCATACCCTTCTCTTCTCAGTGCCAGGTTATTTCCAGAAGAGGGAGAGAAAGAGAGAACTGGCAGGGAGGGTGGACAGAGTCAAAGGAAAAAAAAGTCAGAGACTCAAAAAGCACAACCAGGGCTGGAGAGATGGCTTAGGGGTTAAGGCGCCTGCCTGCTAAGCCTAAGAACACTGGTTCCAATCTCCAGGTCCCACGTTTAGCCAGATGCAAAGTGACACAAGGGCACAATGCCACACTTGACCACAAGGGGACGCACGCATCTGGATTTTGTTCGCAGCAGCTAAAAGGCTGCTGGCGCGCCCATCTCTATCTGTCTCCCTCTCCCTCTCTGTCTGTCTCTCTCTGTGCCTCTCTCCAAAAAAAAAAAAAAAGCACAACCAAGATCAGAAGCATCACTGAGCAGATTTGCTGTCCAACCAGACCAGAATATTGGGATCCACATGCCACAGAGGTGTTGAGAAAATCCTCTCTCCTCTCGACCAGAGCAGTGGTGAGACAGCCCCTGCTGAGTTGGCTTCTAGGCAGCTCCAGAAGCAAGACTCTCCCTGCACCATCCCCTCTGGGGAGCCAGGACAAGGGTCAGGAAACTATTCAGAGTCCTACCAGCAGGATACCTTTAGCTAGAAGGCAAAAGTCTGAGGTGGAACCATGCAATGTTGCAGACCGTGGAATGGAGTGGGTCACTAGTTCCCAGGGAAAGGGTACTTGCGTTAGAGCATTCAGACAATCACAAAGATAAAAGGAGAAGGAAATACAAGCAGTACACACAAGGTCTATGGGATGCCATGGAAAGAACAGATCCATAAGTCATGGGCATAAAGAGAGAGGAGCTCAAGCTAAAGTCATAGGAAATATTCAATAAAATTCCTAGATGTAGTGATGCACGCCTTTAATCCCAGCACTTGGCAGGCTGAGGTAAGAGGATTGCCATGAGTTTGAGGCCACCCTGGACTACAGAGTGAGTTTCAGGTCAGCCTGGGCTAGACTGAGACCCTATCTCAAAACAAGAAGAAAGGAAAAATAAATTTAAAAACAAAACATTCAATAAAATCACAGTGGAAGCTTTCCAAAATCCACAGAAGGAGATACAGGAAGCATTTAGAATAACAAACAGACAAGACTAGAAAAAAAATTCCTGTATCCTGTTATGCTTAAAACACCAAATATACAGAATAAAGAAAGAATACTGAAAGCTTCAAGAGAGAAGCATCAATTCACATATCAATGGAAACTCATCAGAATAAAAGATTTTTCAACAGAAACTCTAAAGATCAGGAGGGCATGGAAAAATGTATTTCCATGCTCTGAAAGACAGCAAATGCCAACACAGATTACTATATCCAGCAAATGTATTCTCCATAATTGAAGAAGAAAGAAGTACTTTCAAGAATAAACATAAAGGAATTCATCACTAGTAGGCGAGTCCTGCAGAAGGAACACTTGAAGGGATATTATACAATAAAGAGAAAGTCAAACACATCCATGAGGCTAAAGAAAAGAATAAATAACCCTAGAATGTATCTAAGCAGTTGAGAAATAAAGAACTGCTCACTACCACAAAACAAATAACTGACAGAGATGAATACACCTTTCAATGAAAACTCTGAATGATCATAGTCTCAATTTTCCAAGACAAAGGTGCAGCAGATTGGGATAAGAAAACAGGAACCATCTCTTTGTTACACCTGACTGGCAAAAATGAACCAAGCCACAGGGTGAAAGGATGGAAAAGGCATTCCAAGCAAATGGAACTAGAAAACAAGCAAGTATAGGTACTCTGTTTCAAACCAAAATTACTCAAAGGAAATAAGTTCCTTAATGTCCATTAACACAATAATCAATTAAGAAGGTATTGTAAGCCGGCATGGTGGCACACACCTTTAATCCCAGTACTCGGGAGGCAGAGGTAGGAGGATTGCTGTGAGTTTGAGGCCACCCTGAGACTACATAGTTAATTCCAGGTCAGCCTGGACCAGAGTGAGACCCTATGTCAAAAAAAAAAAAAAAAAAAAAAAGAAGGTATGATAATTCTAAACATAGAACACTAGTAGATATAAAGGCAAATTTGACCTAAACATAATAATAGTGAGTGAAATCAATACCAAACTCTCGCCAATTGACAGTTCATTGAGATTTTTTTAAAAATCAGCAAAGAAACATCAAAGCTAAATAACATTATAGGTCAAATGGATTTCACACAGAGCTATAGAATATTCCACTCAAATGCTATAAAATACACATTCTCATCAGCACCCATGGAACTTTCTGTACAATTAACAACATTTTAGAACACAAAGCAAGTCTTAACAAATACATAAAATTTCCATAACTTCTTGCATGCTATATGGTCACAATAGAATAAAGTCAACAGCAAAAGAAACAAAGGACACAAATTCATGAAGATTGAGCAACACTGCATTGGATAACAAATTAATTATTGAGAAATCAGGAGAGGAATTTTAAAATCCCTAGAATTACATTAAAAAGATATCGCAACATACCAGAACTTGTGGGATCCAGTGAAAGGTGATCTAAGAAGGAGTTTTGTAGCTATAAATGTCTAAATTAAAGTCATATAAAACTCAAATAAATAACATAATGGTGCACCCCAATATCTTAGAAAAAACATCCAAAACCCCAAATTGGTAGATTAAACAATTATAAAGATAAGAGCAGAAATTAATGAAATGGAAACAAAAAAACAACATAAAGATCAATAAAGAAAAGAGCTGGCAGTGGTTAAAGACACTTACTTGCAAAGCCTGCCAGCCTGGCCTTAATTCCCCAATATCCACATAAAGCCAGATACACAAAGTGGCACATGTTTTCCTTTGCATCAGCAAGAAACCCTAGCCTTCCCATATTCTTTCTCTTTCTCTCCCCACCTCTCTTCTCCTCTCTCCTTGTGAATGAATGACCAAATATTTTTTTAAACTAAATAAAAGGGCTGGAGGGATTGCTTAGCACTTTAGGCCCTTGCCTGCAAAGAACTCAGGTTCAATTTCCCAGTGCCAACATCAGCCAGATGCACAAGGTGGCACATGCACCTGAAGTTTGTTTGCAGTGGCTAGAGGCCCTGGCACACCTATTCTCTCTCCCTCTCTCTCTCTGTCTCTCTCTCTCTCTCTCTCCATCATTCTCAAATAAATAAGTAAAATATTTAAAAACTAAATGAAAATAAAGATTTGGTTCTTCAGAAAGAAACACAACATTGGCAATCCCTTAGTAAAACTGACCAAAAGAAAGAGATAAGGACCAAATTAATAAGACCAGAGATGAAAAGAGAAATAGTTCAACCAACATCAGAGAAATTCAAATAATCATTAGGGCATATTTAGAAACCTATTCCAATAAATTAAAAAATCTAGATAAGATGAATACATATCTAGACACATACAGCCTACAAAAATTAAACCAGAATGATAAAAACAACTTTAATTTATCCATAAGAAGCAATAAAATTGAAGCAGTAAAAATTCTACCATCTATAAAGCCCCAGGCCCAGATGGATTGTGTACTAAATTTGACCATACTTTTAAAGAACTAACACCACTGTTTCTCAAACTCTTCCAGCAAATAGAAAATGAAGGAATACTACCAAATAAATTTTCCAAAGCCAGTAATATCCTCATGCCAAAAATATATGAGAACACAACAAAAATAAATAAAATTATAGGTTAATTTCCCTAATGAACATAAAATTGTAAAATCTTACAATAAAAATATTTGCAAACTGGATTCAACCACACAACAAAAATATCATTCACCTTGACCAAGTGGTCATCATTCCGGAGATGCAAGTGTGAATCAGCATGTAGAACTCAGTAAATGTGATGAAGCAACATGACGATCTCAATAGATGTGGAAAGGGCATTTGACGAAATCCAACGTCCCTCTAGGATTAGAACCATGAAGCAACTAAATAAATACTTCAGCATAGGAAAGGCTTTCTATGGCAAACCTAAAGCCGACATTGTACTAATTAGGAAAAGGCTCAAGAATTTCTGCTAAAATCAAGAGCAAGACAGGGATAAGCCACTTTCTCTCCTCTTGTTCAGTACAGTGCTTCAAGTCTTTGCTAGAGCAATGAGATATGAGAACGAAATAAAATGATGCAAACAGGATGGGAATAAGTCAAAGTATCCTTATTTGAAGTTGATGTGCATAACACTAATGATTCCACCTTTAAAAATCTCAGCATTGACAAGATACCAGGGAAGAAACTGCATCACGGAAATAAAAGTTCTCTACAATTAAAATTATAAAACACTGAGCTGGGCATGGTGGTGCATACCTTTCATCAGAGTCCTTGAGAGGCAGCGAGTGAGTTCCAGGTCAGCCTGGGGTACAGCAAGACCCTACCTTGAAGCCCCCCCCCAAAAAAAAACTGAAGCAGAAAGATGGAGAGACTTCCCATACTCATGGTTTAGCAGAAATAATATAGTAAAAATTTCTATATTGCCAAAAGTGCAATACAATCATCATTTTTAAAAATCTAATAATGGGACTGGAGAGATGGCTTAGTGGTTAAGGCACTTGCCTGCAAAACATAAGGACTCAGGTTTGATTCACCAGTACCCACAAAAGCAAGATGCAGATGGTGGCAGATGCATCTGGAGTTCATGTGTGGTGGCAAGATGCCCCGGAGTGCCCATTTTCTCTCTCTCTCTCTCCCTCTCTCTCTCTCTCTCTCTCTCTCTCCCTCCTCCCTCCCTCCCTCTCTCTCTCTCATAAATAAATAAAATAAAATATTTTTAAAGCCAATAACAATATTTACAGTTACAGAAAAATAAAATTTCTATGGAGTCAGAAAAGACCCCTGATAGTCAAAGCCATCCTAAGCAGAAAGGACAATGCAAGGACACCACAGTACCTGATTTCAAATTATATCACAGAGCCAGAAACAGTAACAAAAATAGAAGAGAAGGCATGGAATTAAATCCACACACTTAAGTCTCATGACTTTTGACACAGATCCCAAAAACACACTTTGGAGAAAATTCTTCAACAAATGGTATTAGGAAAGCTGGCTATCTGTGTAGAATGAAACCCACTAAGATTCTTTACTCTAGAATCAACTCAACACGGATCAAAGACCTTATGGTAAGATCAGAAACTGTTGGAGAAAAACATCGAGAAAACATTTTAAGATACAAGTTAGGCAACATCTTACTTGTAAAGGACTCTACTATCTCAGGAAATAATACCAAGAGCTGACAAATGGGGTTGCACAAAGTTTTTTTAAAGTTTATATACAAAAAAAATTGAATGAAGAAGTAGCCTGCAGAATAAGAGAAAAATCTTGGCTAGCTAGTATATTAGTATCTACAATACATAAAAAACTGAAAATAAACAATACCAAAAACAAAGAATCCAATCAACAAATGGGTAAATGAATGAATAAATGATTCTCAAAAAATGAAGTACTGGGCTGGAGAGATGGCTTAGCAGTTAAACGCTTGCCTATGAAGCCTAAGGACCCCGTTTCGAGGCTCAATTCTCCAGGACCCATGTAAGCCAGATGTACAAGGGGGTGCATGCATCTGGAGTTCATTTGCAGTGGCTGGAGGCCCTGGCGCACCCATTCTCTCTCTCTCTCTCTCTCTCTCTCTCTCTCTCTCTCTCTTTCCCTGCCTATTTCTGTATCTCTCTCTGAAAGAAAGAAAGAAAGAAAGAAAGAAAGAAAGAAAGAAAGAAAGAAAGAAAGAAAGAAAGAAGTAATCAAGTATTGGGCTAGAGAGATAGCTTAGCGGTTAAAGTGCTTGCCTGCAAAGCCAAAGGACTCAGGTTCAACTCCTGAGGACCCATGTAAGCCAGATGCACAAGGGGGAACATGCATCTGGAGTCTCTCTCCCTATTTCTGTATCTCTCTCTCTATCTCTCAAATAAATAAATAAAAATAAAATATTTTTTAAAAATGAAGCACTAATGACCAATAAACATGAAAAAATGTTCATCATTTTTAGTCATAGGGATAATGCAAATTAAAACTACTTTGAGGGACTGGAGAAATTTCTCAGTGGTTAATACACTTCCCTGCAAAGCCTCACAACCCAGGTTCAATTCCCCAGTACTCACATAAACCCAGATGCACAAAGTGGTGCATGCATCTGGACTTTGTTTGCAATACCTAGAGGCCCTGGTGCCCCTCTCTCTCTCCTTGCAAATAAATAAATATATATATATATATTAATTTTTTATTATTTATTTGAGAGAGAGATACAGAAATAGGCAGGTAGAGAGAGAGAGAGAGAGAGAGAATGGGTGCTCCAGGGCCTCCAGCCACTGCAAACGAACTCCAGATGCATGCACCCCCTTGTGCATCTGGCTTACGTGGGTCCTGGAGAATCGAGCCTTGAAGCAGGGTCCTTAGGCTTCATAGGCAAGCATTTAACCGCTAAGCCATCTCTCCAGCCCAATAAATATATTTTTAAAAACTACTTTGAGACCTCATCTCACACCAGTCAGAATGGCTATCATGAAGAAAACAGACAATAGCAGATGCGGGTGATGGCTGGTGAGGATGAAAACTGGCTCAGCCACTTTGGAATCAGTATAGAGCTACCTCAAAGGACTACCCTATGACCCAGTTATACCATTCCTGGGTATATGCCAAAGAACTCTAAGTCAATATACCACAGAGATACTTACACGTCAATGTTTACTGCTACACTATTCATAATAGCTATGAAATGAAACCAAACTAGCTGTCCATCAACAGATGAATAAAGAAAATATAAGTATACACATGAAATTGTATTCATCCATAAAGAAAAATAAAAGCAGGGCATTTGCAGAAAAGTGGATGTAACTGAAGGTTGTCATATTATGCAAAGATATCTAGACATAAAGAAGCTGTGTGTGTGTGTGTGTGTGTGTGTGTGTGTGTGTGTGTGTGTGTGTGATGAAAACAGAGGGAGGCTGGTGGAAGTAAGAAGCTATTAAGAAGGGGTAAGGGGAAGAAGAGGGCTTAGAGTAAATATGATCAAAGTACAATATATGCTTGAAAGAAATTGTCTTCAAAAAGAAAAGAAAATAGGGAAATAAAAATGGTAATTACCCATATTTGATCAGTACACATTGCATATATGCATCAAAATATTATACTATAATACAGAAATATACAAAATTTTATGTGTTAATTAAAAAGAAATGTCTGAAGGAAAAATATGCTCATGACTATTACATGAAATATAATATCTGAAATTGCCCTGGTATGTAACATATGCTCAACAATGTCAGTTTTTACCAAAGTAAATATTCCAATAAAGAACATGACAGTACTCATTTAAAATAGCCAATATGTAAAAAATATTTTTAAAATATTATTCTGTGTGATTAGAAAATCTGGGATAGGGGAGAAAATCTAACAAGTTTTAAGCAACATCCTATGCCCAATACAAAAGCAAGTCACATATTTCCATGTGTTGGTTATAATTTCATGATTTAATATGTTGTAGTGTGTACCTCTGGGTAGCATTACAAATGCTAGTAATCTGAAATATATTTCATAAAACTTCAAACATAACAAAACACCAAGTTTCACTTGTGGATTTTTCTGTTGACACAGAAGGGGTTGACTATAATAGCAATACAGTACTTCTTTGTCATTGTTAGATGAATAGAAATCTGTGCTGACTCCCTTTGGGAGAAGCAGTTCTTAATAGCACATCACAGCACAGTGTTTCAGAGAAGAAAAATTCATTACTGAAGATGTATCTTGAAAACAATGTATTTCCACAAGTGACAAGCTTAATCACCCACCCTACTAGTTGAAAGAATTCTAATTGAAATGCTATACTGCCACTCTGTCTTCAAAACTCAGAAACTACTCAGAAATATATTGATCATTTTATAGAAGAAAGCAGTTCTGCAGAGCAATGCATTGACTTGAAAGAAGGGCATTGCAAATCTACCAAGAAGGCTGCAATGTCTGTGCTCGAAAAGTAATCACCCCTCCAGCCATCAGTACGGATTCTGAAACTGATCTCACTCCTGCCTTGGGCAGTGAGTGAGTAACACTGGGTGACCAGGGCCCAGATGGCAGTAAATACTCATGATTCATCAATACGACAAGAAAAGACAGCCTAGCACAACATGAGTCATCTCTATCATGTCTATAAGGACCCAGGAAACACCAGAAAAGGGGGTGATTTAAACATGAGTGCTGCTCTCACTGCTTGCCTGACAACCTGCTCCAGGGACACTGAGAAGACTCAAAACTCAAAGCAAAAATTAAGAGGATGCAATGAATTCAACACTGAAGAAGATTTATAACATACCTGCCTAGAATCATGGAACATTTCAGAACAGGGAACAGAAAGATTATAAGAGCCACGTGGTGGGAAGGAGTACCCCAAGACATTGTCTACACCCTCCCTACTGAGACTGACTGATGCATTCATGACCCCACAGTGATTACCAACAACCCCACTGAGGAGGGCCCTTACAGGAATGGAGAGGAGGAGAAATAAAAGAATTATCCAATAGGAATATGACCAACATGAAATGTGTTCATGCAGTAGAGTTCTTATAATAATAATAATTTAAAAGAATATTATGTAAAAATAAACATCAGTAAAATTCAGAAAGTAATCGAAAAATTTAACTGTAGCAAAACCAAATCTAGCCAAAGTATTGACCTTATTCTATAATTTTTAAATGATTTTCTCAAAAGTTGTCCTCTAGTTGCATTACACACTGCTTCATAATAGTAGGGTTGCATCAGATGTTCTAACAGTATCGACTCTCCAAAAAGATGGCTGACCTTGGTGGGTTTTCTTTTCTTTTCTTTTCTTTTTTTTTTTTTTTTTTTTTTTGACTTCTTATTCATGGAACACTATAGTCTTAGCACAGGTGGAGACAAAAAATGATGGTTTCTCTTAGTGGTAGACTTTAATTCCTTTTATGGGGGGGAGGGTAGGGAGCTGGATTACACATAGTCCAGACTGGTCTTGAAGTACCACTAGAGGTGAGGCTAGCCTTGAACTGATCCTCCTGCCTTCACCTCCCAAGTATGAACATAACTTTTTTTTTCAACCTGACTGTGTGAGTCTGGCATCATGTAAGTATTTAACAGGAGGTTTCAGAGACACAAATGAATTACTCCTTCCTGCTAGCAGATGCTAAGATGCTAGTCTTAATTGTTTTTTAAAAATATTTCATTTAATCCCAGCACTTGGGAGGCAGAGGTAGGAGGATCGCCGAGAGTTCGAGGCCACCCTGAGACTACATTGTGAATTCCAGGTCAGCCTGGACCAGAGTGAGACCCTACCTCGAAAAACAAAACAAAACAAAACAAAAATTCATATATTTATTTGAGAAAGGAAGAGGGAAAACCCTGTAAAAGTAATACAAGTTACTGCTTTTATTTACCTCAGTACTTGTACATTTTAAATTGCTCTTCTGAGAACGTTAAAGAGTACAGACTTCAGGCTCTGAAGGTGACAGTGCCACCCAGAGGACAAGTTATAGTCCGAGGAGCATGGTAGGAAAGTGGACCTGCTATTTTCTGCTTCACATTTCTGTGCTAGTTCTGTCCTGTTCATTTTTGTAATATGAGGCAGTACAAATTTTTATGTTGTTTTGATATGCTTGAAAATAGTTTTTATAAACAGGATCAGTAGTAAAACTTTTTTAATGCTACATGATCTGAAGATGTAACAAAAACGTGGCATTGTGGAGTGGTGCTTTCTGCATAAACACACAGGAAGTGAGAAAGGACATGTACAAGTGACATCAGCACCCACTGCTTCAGGGCTTGAGAGGTGACTTAGCAGTTAAAGGCATTTCTTTGCATTAAAAGACCTGTTTGCAAAGTTTGATGGCCCAGGTTTGCTTCCCCAGTACTAACAGAAATCCAGACCCATAAAGTAGCACATGGTTCTAAGTTCATTTGCTGTAGCAGGAAGTCCTATGTGCTAAAACTCACTGAATGATTGACACACATGCACACACACACACACACTCTCTTTCTCTCTCTCTCTCTCTTTCTCTCCCCCGCCCCTTTTCTCTCTCCCTCCCTGTGTATCAAATATAGTTTTTTTAAAAAAAAAAATAAACTTGGGAGGGCTGGAGAGATGGCTTAGTGGTTAAGGTGCCTGCCTCCTAAGCCTAAGAATGCCGGTTCCAATCTCCAGGTCCCAGGTTTAGCCAGATGAAAAGTGACGCAAGGGCTCAATGCCGCACTTGCCCACAAGGGGGCACAAGCATCTGGATTTCATTCACAGCAGCTGAGAGACTGCCGGCACGCCCATTCTCTATCTGTGTCCCTCTCCCTCTCTCTCTCTGTCTGTCTCTCTCTGTGTCTCTCTCCAAAAATAAATAAATAATAAAAAAATTATTTAAAAAAAAAAAAAAAGAAGTTAAGGCACTTGCCTGCAAAGCCAAAGGATCTAAGTTCAATTCCCCAGGACCCACGTAAGCCAGATGCACAAGGTGGCACATGCATCTGGAGTTTGTTTGCAGCAACTGAAGGCCTTGGCATGCCTATTCTTCCAACCCCCTTCTCTAACCCTCTAATAAATAAATAATTTTTAAGGCAAAATAGGTAAGCAATTGTTGCAGTCAAGTTCACATTGCTGGCAGAAAACACCTGACCAAGAGCAGCTTGTGGGGGAAAAGAAAAGTTTATTTTGGCTTACAGACTTGAGGAGAAGCTCCATGATGGCAGGGGAAAGCAATGACATGAGTAGAAGGTGGACATTACCTCCTGACTGTTGTGGGGTCTGGTGTCACACAAGAAAGACCACTGACTCACAGAGTACTGAAGAACTGACACATCAGGACTGTACAGCAGAGGTCAGGATCTCCAAGTGCAGTCCTGAACTGCTCGGAGGGTCAGCTTTTATTGGAGAAAACTACAAGATGTTTACTGCAAAAACAGCATGAGAGTTATTACCATGAATCACACAACTCACATGTTACAGTTCCAGCCATAAAAATAATTTTAAACATAAAGGGGGTTTGGGTCATTACAGCAGGGATATTCCATTCTTAGATTACAGAGGAAAACAATGAACTTGTGAATGAAACAAGCCTGTTGTTCAGTTACAGGAAACGCCTGGGGGTTTTGAGGTAGGCCTGCAACCAAGATTCTTGGAATGTCCCATTATCTGCCCTTAAGGATTGTGCTTAACAATACAGGCCAGAGGTAATGCTATTCAGACGAGCAGAGCACCCCTGTTTATCTACCATCCCGATCTGCTTAAGCAAGTGTTTCATTCCATTCTTTTATGAGCTGCTACAAGGAAGTGATTTCTTTTTTTCTCTAAGCTTGATATAAAGAAATGTAGAGAAATATGACATTTTGCTCGCTTTATAATACCAACATTAGATGGATAACAGCAATAGGGGAGTGTGCCAAACACTGGCAAGAGGAAGCTGGCTATAACATGCATAAACCCGCCCCCAACAATACACTGCCTCCAGGAGGATTTAATTGTCATATTAACATCAGCTGGAGAACCTAGCGTTCAGAAACGCTAAGTTTATGGGGGACACCTGAATCAAACTGCCACAGCACCTTTCCTGAATTCTGGTATTTCTCTTGTTGCTGGTGTGAGATCCACTCTAAGAACTGATACAATCGTATTTACATTGAACTATGTGCTGGGTTTGCTTCACAGTGGTCTGGGGCAGAAGGAAGGAAGTAGGATCAGGGAGATGAAGCAGGAGTGCCCAGCAGGGTGCTGATTACATGAGGAGCTGTTACACTCTTCCCTCTCTTTTGTATATCTTTGAGGTTTCCAAGTGAAGATTTTTAACAGCAAATAAATTGCACATGACTTTAAGCCTGGGGGAAAAAATGATGGTTTCTCTTAGTTGAAAGAATGTGCTCTGTGATTTTTCTCTTATAGAAGCTGGGTTCACTTTCTAAAGAACATCCTGAGATTGTAGCCAATTGACTGTGCACATTTTAGTAATTAATGCTATCATATTTCAAATTTTAAAATGTTATTGCTTCTATCCAAAGGCAATAATAAGAATTAAAGAGAATCTAGGCAACAAAATCCATAAAATTAGAAATATAAAAGAATATTGAGTTTCTGTGTATAAAGAAGCAGCTGCTCTCCCAAGTTAATTACAAGAAATATTTGGGCAAGAAAGAGAAGATAAAATAAGCATACAGAAAACAAAAATTATGGAAAAAAGAATTTAAAGAAGATGAATCAGATTTTTTCTAAGTGGAAGAACAAACTGCATTATCAAGAAAATTTTAAAAAAGTTAATCTGAGTGTAATGGCACATGCGTGTAATCCCTGCATTTGGGAAGCTAAGGTAGAAAGATTGTGAGTTCAAAGACAGCCTAGGGCTACATAGTCAGACCGTAAATCAAAAAAACATGGGGCTGGAGAGATTGCTCAGTGGTTAAGACACTGCCTGCAAAGCCTAACAACCCTGGTTTGATTCCCCAGTACTCAAGTAAAGCTAGGTGCACAAGGTGGCACAAGCATCTGAAGTTCATTTGAACTGGCTAGAGGCCATGTTGCACCCATTGTCTGTCGTCTGCCCTGCCCCCTCTCTCTGCTTGCAAATAAATAAATAAAATAATATTAAAAACTTGATCTTGGGCTGGGGAGATGGCTTAGCTGTTAAGGCACTTGCCTGCAAAGCCAAAGGACCCAGGTTTGTTTCTCCAGGACCCACATAAGCCAGATGCACATTTATCTGAGATTTGTTTGTGCACCCATTCTCTCCCTCTTCCTATCTCTCAAGTAAATAAAAATAAAATGTTTTTTTAAAAAAAAAAAAACTTGATCTACTCCACATGCTATGACACGTTCTATAATTATTTTCTTTATCTTCAAGCTTCCTTATCTGTAAATTGAAGACATCTTATTTTTAAAGCTTAGGAAATTTGCAAAAATTTTAAACAAGGAAGTAGCTAAAGTGAGCCTTGTAATAAAGTGAAGCTGGAGACATTATAAACTCCCTGTCAGCTTAATATAGACACTCAGCTATGCACATAGATATTTCAATACACAGGATAATACATATAAAACCATTTCTATGTTCTGGCAGCTGAGAGGACTGGAAACTGTGAGCACACTTTGCCCCCCATCTTCGTTTCTAATACTGATCTCCAGTACAAGGAGCCAGGACTCCTGCATAAATGGCTGATCCTAGGACTGGAACAGTAAAATGCAAACTAGGCCTAGAGCATCTTGGAGCATCAGAAATTATGCATGTGCCAAGCATAATTTTTTTAAATTGTTTTTTATTTTTAGAGAGAGACACAGAGAGAGACAGACAGAGAGAGAGGGAGACAAATAGAGAATGGGCGTGCCAGCAGTCTCTCAGCTGCTGTGAATGAAATCCAGATGTGTGTGCCCCCTTGTGGGCAAGTGCAGCATTGTGCCCTTGCGTCACTTTGCATCTGGCTAAACATGGGACCTGGAGATTGGAACCGGGTTCTTAGGCTTAGGAGGCAGGCGCCTTAACCGCTAAGCCATTTCTCCAGCCCCAAGCATAATTTTTTAATCACAATGATGCTATGTCACTGAGCCCTTGGTAAAGAAATAGTGACTTTCCAATGGAGACTCCTAACTATTGCAGTGATAATGTGCTGAGATTGTGTGCAATTGGCCATGAATGTTTTAGTAAAAAGCAATGACAAGAGTTCTAAAGCTAAGTTAGTAAACAAAATTAGCAACAAAACTTGAAATCAAACCAGGACATTAGGGTTAGCATTCAACAGTGATGTCATGTTCACAATTTTTTTGTTTTGTTTCATTTTAAGTTTAGTTTGTTTGTTTGTTTGTTTGTTTGTTTGTTTGTTTTTTTTGAGAGAGAGAGAGAGTGGGCCTTTAGCTTTTGCAAAGGAATGCTAGACACATGTGCCACCTTGTATATCTGCTACTAGGCAATCAAACCTGGGTTCTTAGGCTTCATTCACAGGCAAGTGCCTTAATGGCTAAGCCATCTCTCTAGCCCCATTATTGATAGTTTCTGTGCTGGAGATGCTGCAACAAAAATGCCACTGATCTCTGTCATACCCTAACCAACACCATAAATAAAATAAAATAAAATAAAATAAAATAAAATAAAATAAAATAAAATAAAATAAAATAAAATAAAATAAAATCACAATCCAAGTCTGATCATAAGAAAGATATTAGCTAGGGGGACTTCCGGGTAAGGTGGCTGCAAAGGAGTCACACTAATCCAGCCTAGGGAGGGATTTGAGCAGAACCACAGCAAAATACACTCTTCGCCTAAAAAGTGAAGGTGTATAGATTTTTTTTCCCACCACAGCAGAGAAGTAGGAGACACTAAGATCTATCGAAAGGAGGAAATCAGCCAAAATCCCACCGAGGAGCTTGCCGACCTCAACCTCAGGACCCACATGGATCCACGCACCCACTGGGTGGCACTAGCTGCAGGAGCACAGACCAAACAAGGGGATTTTCCAACCTCATCAGCCTCCTTGCAAAGTCAAGCAATCTGAAAGGGAGACAGCTAGACACAGGTGAGACAAGATGAGCAGTTCCAGTACAAATCCAGGCTGCCTGTACTCTCCCATCTCCAACCCACAGAACCACGACCCTCGGAAGAACGCATTCAGCTCCCGGCAGCATGGCAGCACAGCTAATCAGAACAGCACAAGATGGAGGGATCAAGGGGGCACTCAGCATTGGTGAGATTGGGAGCCACCCCAAAAGGTAATGAGGCCAACAGACAAAAAAGCAGGTATATAGGCCTGCACTGGAAGTGCTAATCTCTCTTTCTATATCAGGGCAGGTTACGGGTTACATATTCTTGGTTGGATTTACCATTCTCAATTAGGCTGTATCTGGGGTTGAGTATTGTTGCTTTAATGCTTTCAGACTCTTAGGGCCTTTGTCTTTTTCTTCAGTCATGATTGGGGACAGGGTCTGATTCAGACCCAGGCTGAACTGGAATTCATTTCAGAACATAAATCTCAACTTCCCAGCTGACAGGATTAAGGGTATACAGCAACACACATCCTTAGGGTTTGTGGCTTTATAAGGTTATCTGTTTCAATTCCCCACACTTGCATACTTTAATTGATTGTGTATATTGCTCAGTTGAATTTTAGAATTTGCCAGTAAATAGCAGGCAAACACAACACCTAGGATTACTTCTGCAGCTATATTAGAGTACAAGAGCTACACTTGGCACCTTAAACTCCTATTCTGAAGGTACATAAAGTTGGACTTCCAAATATAAAAGCACCACAGATTATTAGTATAGAAGTTGACAATTAAAAAATCTTTTAAAAGAAAGGTATTAGATATATTCATCTGACTATTACTGTTCAAAACTGCTCAAGTCACCAAAATCAAGAGAACCTGAGGCATTTCCCATACTCAGAGAATCAAGAGAGATATAGATTCATACCTGTATCTAGCAAGGTGGTGCCAGGACTGCATTCCCTGGATATGCAAAAGATATTAGGGTCCTGGGTAGGTGGCTCAGTCGGCAGAGTACTTGATTTATGCAAGCCAGAGGACCTAGGTTTGGATCCCGATCCCCAGCACCCATTTACAAGGCTTTGAAAGTGGAGACAGGAGGATTCCCAGGACTTGCTTACCAGCTTGTCCAGCCAAATCAGTGATCTCTGGATCCAGTGAGACACTCTCTCTCAAAAAAAAAAAAAAAGTGAATAGTGATTGAGGATGACACCCAAATCAACCTCTGGCTTCCATATGCTCATGAACATACATGTGTGAACCCACACACCCACCCACCCCCACACACACATGTATCCATACACATAAGAACACATATACAAACACCACACACATTCCCATGAGAAAAAGACATTAAGTAAAAACTAAGGGGCTGGAGAGATGGCTTAGTGGTTAAGGCACCTGCCTGCCAAGCCTAAGAATGCCTGTTTGTTTCTCCAGGTCCCACGTTTAGCCAGACACAAGAAGTGACTCAAGGGCGCAATGCCGCATGTTGCAGACAGCTTCAGGTTCGCTGAGATGAACTTCCAGACCGGGCACAGTTATGGAGGAAGGGATATTATTTATTGAAGCTTACAGATCCAGGGGAAGTTCCATAAAGTCAGGAGAAGCAGCCTGCTCTTCACAAGGCCGAGCAGAGAGAGCAAAAGCCAACCAGCCACCACAGCACACAGAGCAAAAACTACAGCCAAAAGGTCACACAGCACACTTCAGGAAATCCTGCTAGGCACATTTGCATATCTTTACAATGGAATCTCAAGCCCACCATTAACATCTTAAGACCGGCCCCCAGTGACATCGCCTCTAGCAAGGCGATTGCAGATGCAAACTATAACTAATAAAACACTGAATATATTGGGGGACATATATTCAAACTACCACATTCCGCCCCTGGCCCCCAATATATTTAGCTCCTGGCCCCCAATAGATTTATAACTATCACACATTGTAAATTGTACTCAGTCCAATTTCAAAGGTTCTCACAGTCTTGATCACCTTAAGATAGTGAGTCCTGTAAAATCAAACAAGTTAAATACTTTCAACATGTAAAGGCACAGAGTAAACATTTTTAACTTGTATAAGGTGTAGCAAGGAGAAACTAAAACAATGCAAACTCAACCACCATCAGCAGTCATCAAACTTCTGCAGTTCAAGTTCAATATAACCAGAGACTAACAGTCTCCTGGTTTTCCAATTCCGCCCCTCCAGCTGGGCAGAGTCGCCAGGGAAAACTTTTATCCCATGCCAACACTGCACTCCATGGTAGCCCTTTTGCACAGTCCTGGTATATCCAAAACATCTTCAGGTCTCCATGCAAACCACAGTCCATCTTCCAAAAGGCTCTTCCAGCCTATTCCTCAGGGACTTCATGCCCTGCCTCATGCCGCATCTCAGCAGCGGCTCCTGGAACCATGTGCAATTCATGACCACTCCATGCATTTTTCATGCTTCCAAAATTAATACCAGGTGTGCAGGACACAGCCATATTCTTAATCCAGGGATGAAATAAATCACAGCCTTGAAAAGCAGGTTCCTTCTCCAGTCAACTCTTTCCAAAGAGTTTGCATTTCTAACAGTCTTTCCTCAGGCATCCTCTCCATTGTTTTAATGTAAATCAGTCAGTAGACCTTCCTTCAACCTTCCTTAAGATTGCTAATGTGTTGACAATAGCAGCTTCAGTAACCTAAAACCAGTCTCAGTGCCTCTGCTTTTAACTTGCTTAAAATCTTAAAATCTCAGTCCGATATCTTTAGCCAAGCACATCAGCCCATTACAAATTCAACCTTGATCAAACTTTCTGGGCCTGGATAGCGGAATGTAGCCATCCCTTATGCCAGTAGCCCAGTTCCAACAAAGTCCTCTGCAGTCTTTCCTTCCCCTTAGAAAGCTCATAAACCAACCCTCGAAGTTCAATACAGTCTGCACTTAGCATTCTCAAACTCTCATCAGAATAGTCCATAAAACTTGGCTTACCACTCCAGAAGGCATCTTCAGTTGCAAGCACCAAGTCCATGCCCATTCCTCCAAAACAAAGGTTCCAAAAGACAAATATCCACACGGTCAGGTTCATCTCACCCCACTCTCGGTACCACTTTACTGTTGCAGACAGCTTCAGGTTCTCTGAGATGAACTTCCAGACCGGGCACAGTTATGGAGGAAGGGATATTATTTACTGAAGCTTACAGATCCAGGGGAAGTTCCATAAAGTCAGGAGAAGCAGCCTGCTCTTCACAAGGCCGAGCAGAGAGAGCAAAAGCCAACCAGCCACCACAGCACACAGAGCAAAAACTACAGCCAAAAGGTCACACAGCACACTTCAGGAAATCCTGCTAGGCACATTTGCATATCTTTACAATGGAATCTCAAGCCCACCATTAACATCTTAAGACCGGCCCCCAGTGACATCGCCTCTAGCAAGGCGATTGCAGATGCAAACTATAACTAATAAAACACTGAATATATTGGGGGACATATATTCAAACTACCACACCGCACTTGACCACAAGGAGGTGCACACATCTGGAATTCGTTCACAGCTGCTGAAATGGCCCTGGTGGGCCCATTCTCTCTCTCTCTTTCTGTCTCTCTCTCAAAAAAAAAAAAAAAACTAAGAAAATCTGAATAGACTCTAGTTAACATAAGTGTAATTGTAAAATCTACCCACTACGTACATAGGAGGTTGGTAACAGAGGAAAGTAAATGTGGAATATATGATAGCTTCTATACATTTATAGTCATTCTACACATCTAAAATTCCTAAGATAAATGTATCTTAAGGAGTAAATTGATTGCATCATGGAGTTAACTTCTGGTAACTTTTTAAATTTTGTTTCCAGTAGCAGCATGTCTTTATATATTCTATTTATGGGTATCTATGATTATTTCTAGATTATTCTTTGATATTTCACTCCTAGCTCCCTGTTCTTGACCTGCACTTGTTTTAATGAGTTTTCCAAATCCACAAACCGCCTCATGTTCTTCTTCTTAGCAAATTTCAAGCTACATTTGAAATGCTATTCTTTCCCGTTTTTCAAAGTCATTTTCAATTTCATTTCCCCTGCTTCCCAGATTTCCAATCCTAGTTTTGCTGCCTACATTACTCAGTGCTATAAAGTGGATAATCTCATTCATTTGCCCTTTGCCCTCCCTCTCAATGTCTGGAGTGTAAGTAATCATCTTTCCTCTGCTCTGTCTTTGCAGTTCCCCCAATATTGTAAATACCATTTGCCATCCATCCCCAGCATTGGACTTACAGTTTGAGAATCACCAAGGAATCTTTCCTTTCTGTCATCTCAGATGATTACCAAACCCTGTCTATTTCTCTTTCACTATCATAGGCTGTCTTTCCATTGAAATGCCTACATTCTTACAAACGTAGCTCACCGCACAGTATATCTCTCTCACACAGGCAGCCCACTCTTGTTACCATAAACTCCTGGAAGGAGATGAACTATGGAAATGCTTTGAGTCTTCCCATAGCTATTGAACCTGACAAGGCGGGCTTGTTTGGAAATCCACATTTTAAATGAACTATCGCAGGGGTAAATGTGGTACCATAAAGCTGAAAGATCAGAGCAAACACCTAGTGGTTCTCATCCTGGCTGCCAATTTCATCAGCTAAGAAACTTTGTCACAATAATGATGGCCAGGCTGCTCTTCCATAGATCTGGATTGAATTGATCTGGAATGGAGCCCAACTATCAGGGTTTTCATATTTCTGATTCCATGAATCATCCTAATGCAGAGGTAAGAAGAGGAGCACTGGCAGAGACAGCTCTTGATGTTCTACCCAGGTCCCAGAACTACTCTCTTGACTGGTATTGGTCCTCTGTGATCAGTCTTCATCCTGTGACTCACAGCTTTACCACAGTATGAGGTTCCAACCAGAACCACTGTAGGGACGGTCTCCTTGCAAATCCTCCTCCCCTTCCACCTATCCTTCACCAACACTTTCCTCAGCAAACCTCCTATATGTTTAGGTCTGTCCTGGCTTCTGCATCCTTCAGCCAGCACAGGCAGTACCCAAATTGACACAAGAAAGAACAGTTACATGGAGCTGAGGACCACTTCACTCCACTGGAGCAATTCCAGGTTGCTGCCGATGAAATCTTCAGAAATTAGGACACCGCCTTCTGCCAAAGATTATAAGTGACCTGTCATCCATCTGAATTTGGTTCCTTCTGGCCAGTTATGGACTAAATTGGAGGATAAAGCTCTCCTGCTTTAATTCTCCTTCCAGGACCTTCCAGAAGCTTCTACTTTGACAGATATCAGATCTGTAAGCTCATCTGAAGGCTGTCTCTGCCTCACCTGCTTCTTAGAGGATCTGGACAGACACAAACTCTTGACTTCCTCATTCATGGGTCTGGAATATGCAAATTTGTGGCATCTGGTGTCACTGTGTTCTACTGCTTCAAAACAAAGAAGGGACATGGGCACAAAGGTTCCTGAGAAGCTTTTACTGGTCAGGCCTAAAAATGACAAACTTTGCTTCTACCTATACCCCAACTGTTCACCAGCTGCTGACTATATATTCATCCATTTGAGATCATTTACTTTCTGGTAAGGATAGTGTTGTGCAAACCTTCTCATTGGTGGAACAAAGCACCCAACCAAAAGCAGTTGGTGGGAGGAACAGTCTTGAGAGGAAGCTTCAGGATGGTAAGAGAAAGCATGGCCTGAGTAGAAGCTGGACATCACCTCTGCCACAGCAGATGGCAAAGAGCAGCAAGAAAGTGAGCCAGGCTAACACTGTAAAGCTAGGGGTTAATAAACCTCAGGGGCCACCCCCAGGAACACACCTCCTCCAGAAAGGCTCTGCCTCCCAAATTGCCACCAGCTGGGGACTAAGCATGCAGAACCACATGAGTTTATGGGGGACACCTGACTCAAAACACCACAGATGATGTCAGGGTGCTCCAGAGGAATGTGACTTGTTAGAATAAACCTGTATTACAAAGCAGATCTATTAGACACAAGCTGGGGCCAACAGTGGCTGTCTGCACAATGGTGAGGCTGAGAAACTAGTAGCTACTCAGTCTACGGGGCTGGATGCCTCAATAGTCCTGATCTGGAGCTGATGGCCTGGAAGATTCCTGGAGGGCTGTTGGTCTTCCATCCATGTTGGAAGACTGACAAATGCAGGTTATGATATTGGTGGTGGAAGGTATATGTGCTCACCAGCAAGTAGCAAGAGCCTCCAGGCAAAAAGGCACTGCTTTCTCCTGCAACCTCTTTATGTGTAGGCTGCAATCAGAGGAGCTACCGATGCTAGAGGAGGGGCTTCCCCTCCTCAGGTAATCTTTCCTAGAAACACCCTCACAGACCTGCCGAGGGGACAAGTCACGTTCTTCTTCCTGACCCAGCCAAGTTGACAATGGAAATTAAGTGTCATAAGTAGACTGTACAATAGTCTACGATTGTACCCCTTTTTATTATTTATATGTTTATTTATATTTTAATATATTTATATGTATCTACCCTTTTTATTAAAATAAGTTCCATTTCTAGTATGATGTCAACACTAGAGCCACAAAGATCTCCTCTGGGCATGGAAACTGCTCCAGCTACAGAAATACAAACACGTGACCTCCCTTTCATGGTTGAGAATAGAAGAGTTGCTGTCAGACTGCATAAAAGGGAAAAAGTAATGATTATCTGTAACCAGCTGCCTAACAGTCCATTCGATTCCCATCCATCAGGATGGCTCTGTCAGATTTGAAGGTGATCTTAGTCCAAGATAGCAAGATGTTTTGATTAATCTAGTAAGTTTTCACTTGTTGCCAGTGAAGAAAGATAGGCCTTGGCTACTAGACCAAGGGAAGTGCCATTATAGCAAAGAAGGATGTGAGCTGTTCCGAGTTCACATAGCATAGCTTACCATTTCATGTACATACGAAAGGAAGATGTACAATGATGTGAGAAAAATGATTCTGGGCTTGCACATCCTGTTCCATTTTCTGCCTATGTTGTGGAGACCTGTACTCATGAGAATTAGCTAATTTTTCAGCTATTTCCCAGATTACGCCGCTTCTCTGCTCTAGATCCACTATAATTTATTCGTGGGGAGAGGAACTTCAAGAATTTCCTATAAGTAAGCTTCCCTCAGTACATTACCCTTCCACTTCTTATGTGCAAAGTAGATCTCTTATTTAATATAGTTTATATCACAGACAAAGAAAATGACTCGAAACTCTAAGATAGGACTCAAGAGTGCTAGAAATTTCTACTACTTAGGTGGTTTTAGGGAACAAAGACAAATAAAGATTTTTTTTTCCAGTCATTCCACAACTTACTGTTTACCTTTCGATTTGCTTTATAAAATTCGTTCAGATTCTGTGCCAGGCAAGAGAGGGACTCGAGACTTTGTTGCTGCTCTGTTATGCCACCCTTCAGGGGTGTTGGGATCCCAGTCTGGTTGTGTGGAAAGGAAAACCTTGTCAGTAACATTAGAGTTCTCCATGAGGTGGTCATCAGCTCCCAACACTAGTTTCTCATGTTCTTCTGTGGTGAAGAGGATCTTCAAAAGTTGCTGACAGTGCTCCCATGTGGGCTGATGGGTATAGAAGACTGTCTTGAGAAGGGATCCCAGAGAACCTGCTTTAAATCAGAGTTAGGTTTAGCAATAAGAATGGGGGTGCTGGGGAATCGAACCAGGGTCCTTAGGCTTTGTAGGTAATGCCTCCACCTCTAAGCCATCTCTCCAGCCCCTGATGCCCTTCTTTTTATATCACCTGTCTATATCCCAATATACATTTTAGGTAAGTCTGATGTTTGTCTTATGTAGGGAGTTTGTAACTTGATTAAGTACCTTGACTCAGTTTACCTATTTAACCTTTTATCAACTGAGAAATTTCATCTAGCAGATGAATAGGTGTTCAAAGAGAACTATAAACAGAAACAAAGTTATATGCCATTTTTTATTCTCTTTTTCTTGTGGGAGACAATTGGCCATTTTGTCTGGACAGAGTCAGGGGACATATGGCTTAAACTTGCATGGGGTCTGAGATAAAGGGGGCATCATCCCTTTTTCAGAGTCTAGCTTGCTATGACTTTAAATAGCATATAACAGTAAGCAAGAGTAAAAGGAAATGACAGAGCAGACAGCTAAGCATCCTGGCATTTCTTGTCTTACTCTGAAGAGTTTTGTTTTGTTTTGTTTTGTTTTTAACCTAGTTAATTTATTTTATCCATTTGTAATACATAAGGTGCTAGGGTCTTTTCTATGTCTAACCTGGTTAGACCTCCAAAGAATATGAATTACATCTGTGCTTATGACTTTGTGACCCACCTAGCATAGGACATCACCTGTGTCTAATGTAAGCAAAATTTACATTAAGTTTATGCCCCTATATAAAACCTTTAGAGCATCCTTAAAAGTCTGTAAACAGTTAAAAAATCTTTAACTTCAGGCATGGTGTTTAGGTTTAGCCTGAAAATTAGCTTTCTGATCCTTTTAAAAGGAAATTAACTTTAGGCAAAATCTGGTCTTTTCAGATCTCTTTCATCCTTTTTATATGTGTACATCTTTATCCACATACTTTAACATTCTGATCTAAGTTCCATTTTTAAAATATTATAAGCATTTTATGTTTAACATTGACAAATACCTTCCAAGTTTCTTTAATTATTTCATCTCAACCCATAATTAACCATCTTTTTTATAAGACTAAAAATTACACCAAATTGATTAAGCTTATTACCCATTGACAAAAAGCAAGTAGTTTGGCTTTAAAAAGTAAAACGTTTTACTATTGGAAATTTGCAGAGAAAAGCCTTAGTATTTAGATCACCAAAAAAAAAAAAAAAATCTCTACATGAAAACCAGACTTGCTTTAATATATATATATCTTCAGATTTTATATAACCCATTGATGTGAGATAGTTACTATTAATAAACTCCATGAAATACATGTTTTATGAAAATATGACAACTGTTTTGGAGATAATCTTTATCAATATCTCTAACACACTTGGAAATGCCCAAAAAGGAGGGCTCTCCACTAGATATTGTCAAACAGCAATGTATGGGACCTGGTCAGGATGCCCGGGCCTCCCACACACAATACCTTTAACTTGATAAATGGTGGGAAGGTGGAAGGTGCCTCTCTCTGGCCATCTCACATTGAAAGTCAATCATTTATTCCTGTACAAGATGGTTAATTTTTCTCGGCCATTCTGTTAAACCCAGATTGTCTGCCAGGCATCTGAAATCCTTGAAGTGTGACTGGACTAGGTCCAGCGGGGTGGAGCTCACCGCCTGTCCCATGGTATCTTACAAGAAAGTAAAAAGGACAAACAAGACACAAACACACAGACACAGAAACAAATTCCCCAGGGAGTGAAAAAGAAACCAAAATGATGCAGATGGTGGCCTATCCCATAAACGGGCTCTGCCAGATGGGCATGACCCGTCAGTATTTACCAAAACCAGAGTCAGACTGGAGCTCTCTGGCTCCACCAGAAGGGGTCTGGAGCATCCTTGGGTCCCCAGTGATCCCTGATGAGCCCCCAAATGTAAGGGTCTGAAAATCACTGAAGAAAGACCCCAAAGTCAAATAGTATGTAAAAGCAAATAGCGTTTATTCTGAAGAATCAGCCAGCAGGCAGGGGTCAACCATTCGTACAAAATGGTGACCTCCAGAGGAGCATGCAGGCCCCTTTTAAACACAGCTATGGGGAATTCGGGCTGGTCAGGTAATCTTTTAACATGATTGGCTAATCAAGCAGCAGTTACATTTGTACATCTTTGATTGGCTGGGGCAAAAGGGACATGTCTGGGCATGTTTGGACATGTCTCCAGGAACTAACTCAGCCCCCACAGTCCACCCCTCTGGGAAAATGAAACTTAGGCCTAGTTAGGGTGGCACTTGTCATGGCATCAGTTTGGTCCCTTCAATTTTAGTGGACTCTATTAAAGGCTGCCTAAGGTGGAGGCCATCACTGGAAACCTGAAAGTAGACTGGGAGTTTTTCACCTGCTTCAGTAAGAGACGGTGATGCTGGACAAGGAGGACTTCATGGAGCAAAGAGACCGGTAAGACTACAAGAAGCAGGGTCAGCTAATTTTCTACACAGTTTGGGGGAAGAGAGAGAAAAGGGAAGCCAACAGTCTTAGAAACATATTTTGTGCTGCTTCCAAGCACTTGGAGGGGTTTGGGATCAGCTTAGAAGCATACGTTCGCTGTCAACTGACTGACTCTCAAAGCACACGCGTGTCACTGATTGGTCAGCTTTTGGGGGTCTTCTCACTGAGACGAGGCATGGCTTAGTTTAAAGCCAGCTTCAATGTCCATGGTTAGGTACCATGGCTGTCAATCTGTCAGTCTCTGCTTGAGAGAGAGTGTGGGGACTTCTCATCCTCTGCCACTTGATTTAGACAAAGACTTAAAGAGAAAATAACATTACTAACTCCAAATAGATGACACTCATCTCTCCTGCTTGCCTCTGTGACAGGCTGTTGTTTTTGAAGGAAATTTAACAGCGAAACAGACCTGGCTGGGTTTGCTTCAGACAGACCATATTGTTTGCTTTACTGCTTCCAGCAGTCTCCAGGGGATTGCAGATTGATTAAGAACTTTGTTCTGCCTCTGACTCCAGTCTGGAAACTCAACTGACAAGAAAACAAGTCCGTTTGTTTTGCAGATTCATTATTTTGTTTTCCTTTTCCAAAGGGGAGATTTAAAACTACCCCAGTCTTCTTGGACGAGTTCTTGCTCTCTGCGGTTTCTATGCAGTGGATATTGCCTCTGTATTTTGGGGCCAAATCAACAGAAAGACATGGCAACAAGCACTTCTAATGTGAATATGCCCAACTCTCAAAATGAGGGCTTTCAGGATGCAAGGCAAGACACACTAGGACAAAATGACTAAAGATGCACAGCTACCTGCTTTTCAGCCAAGGGAATTACAAAGGCATTAAATACCAAGAGTTCAGACGTGAGGGCAACCCTGTGTGTGCCCCAGGTGATGTAGTGGAAGGTCGCAGAGGACATAGGACTTAATCTCCTTCTAAAACTGTGCTAGTACTTGGAGAGCGAAGGAAGTACTAGATACTAAGTCAAGATGAAAATTTATTAGTAGCTTTAAAAATAGATGTAAAGCTACTGCAGATGGGCTGGAGAGATGGCTTAGCAGTTAAGGTGCTTGCTAGCAAAGCCAAAGGACGTGGGTTCGATTCCCCAGTACCCACATAAAGCCAGATGCACACAGTGGCATGAGCCAGGAATTCATTTGCAGTGAATACCTGCCTCTCTCTCTCTCTCTCTCTCTATAATAAATAAATAAATTTGGGGGCTGAAGAACTGGCTTAGCAGTTAAGGCATTTGCCTGCAAAGCCAAAGGACCCAGGTTTCATTCCCCAGGAGCCAAATAAGCTAGATGTGCAAGGGGACGCATGTGTCTGGAGTTCTAGCAATGGCTAGAGGCCCTGGCATAACCATTCTCTCATTGTCTCTCTTCTCTCTCTCTCTCCTTGCGAATAAATAAAATTTTAAATAAACAAATAAATAAACTTTTTAAAAAAGAACTACAGAAAGGGATGGATACATGGCTCAGCAGTTAAAGGCACTTGCAAAGTCCAAAGGCCCCAGGTTTAATTCCCTAGAACCCACATAAAGCTAGATGCATGAAGTGGTGCATGCATCTGGAGTTCATTGGCAGTGGCAGGAGGCCCTGGTAGGCTCATACCCCCATCTCTCTCTCTCTCTCTCTCTCCCTATCTATCTATCTCTATCTCACTCTCAACTAAATTCAAAAAACATTTTTTAAAAAGATGCTACAGAGGAGTTCTCCCCTAGTCACCACAGAGCAAGCTTCAAGAAGCCAGCACCTTGCCCCTAACATTATGAATAAGCGTAACCACAATGATATGAACTTGATGACATAAGTGCTACAGAATCTGGTGAAAGGCTGGCAACATGTTGAAGAAATGGGAAATTTCATCAGATTCATGGACACTACAAGGACAAGCTTTTCAAAAAATAACATATCTTCGTGAAGTTTTCCTCTTTTGTTATTGGTTTTTCTCCACTAGCTTATGTCAGCTTCCTTATTTAATACATTTAAGGAATAATTTCAAAAAAACAAACATTTTTAACAATTTGAGAAAAAATCATGTGTATTATCTTGGCATTAAAATATACCATGATCTCTCTCAAAGTGAAATCTCAAAGAACTAATCTTAAGGCTGGGGAGATGCCTCCAGGATAAAGCACTTGCTACACAAGCCTGAGGTCAGATCCTCAGAATTCAGGTAAAAGCTGGACCCAGGTGTCTGAAATCTGAGTGTGCAAAGCAAGCTATAGTGTATATTTCAGAAAAGCTAGGAGAATGAATTATGAGAGTTCGCACACACAAGAAAAGAAATAATGAAAATTTAAGGTGGTGCATGTGCTAGCTGTTTTGATGGGATCCTTATATAATCTATAAAAACATTTAATGAATGCACTGAACCAATCAAAACTAAAACAGCAAGAGTTTGGGATATAGCTGGTGGCAGAGCACATGCCTAGCATGCTCAAGATCCTGAGTTGAAATCCTTAGTATTAAAAAAAATAGTATTTGAGAGAAACAGGAAAATGTGTACTTAATCTAAAACTGAGCATCATTTTACAGCCTTTACCTTTAATTATAATTTTAAGTTGTTTGGACACAACTGTATCTTATGTTTGGTCTTTTCTCTCCCTCTCCTTCTTCCCCCTCCATATTATGGTTTATTTTTTAAATATTTTTATTTTTTATTTATTTATTTGAAAGAGAGAGAGAAAGAATGGACATGCCAGAGCCTCCAACCACTGCAAAAAAACTCCAGATGAATGTGCCACCTTGTGCATCGGGTTTATGTGGGTGCCGGGGAATTGAACCTAGGTCCTTGGGCTTCATCTTAACCACTAAGCCATTTCTCCAGCCCATGGTTTATTCTTTAATGTCATTCACATCTGGACACATAGCTTCTGCTTTAAATTTTGGTTGCTATCTCACCAAAATGATTGTGACTATGTTTCAAGGTTTATTTCCCCTTTCATTGTCTTAATTAAAACAACACAAAAAGTGGCCACAGTAACTTTTACAAACAATAATAGTTTAAAACATTAGTTTTATTTTTATTTATTTATTTATTTGAGAGAGGGAGAAGGGGGGGAATATAGAGAGTGAATGGGTGTGCAAAGGCCTCCTAGCCACTGAAAATGAACTCCAGACACAAGTGCCACCTTGTGCATCTGTCTTTATGTAGGTACTAGGGAATCAAACGTGGGTTCTTTGACTTTGCCAGCAAGCACCTTAACCACTAAGCCATCTCTTCAGCCCAAAACAGGAGTTTTTAAGCTCCTATCTCTTTGAGCTACTATAATGAAAGAAATCCGGGATAACACACAATCTCTTAGACTTTTCTTACTGATTATAACTTGGTTCTACCTCATAACTAGCTCACTTCTTACCAGATACAGAGTCTCATAAATAATGCATTGGAGAGTAGAGTACTGTTGACTTAGCTTGCCAAACCAACTCAGCCACTGCAATTGAACTCCAGATGCTTGCGCCACCTAGTGGGCATGTGCTACCTTGCACTTGGCTCACCTCTGTGCGTCTGGTTTACATGGGATCTGGAGAGTCAAACATCAATCCTTAGGTTTCACAGGCAAGCTCCTTAACTGCTAAGCCATCTCTCCAGCCCCAAACCAACTCTTAAACAGTCAAGCTAATCTTATGCACATGAATCCTCTTCTCCATTAGTGACGAACACATCTTTAATGCTTTCTGCTTCGTTTTTCTTTTAGATAAATTAGGGGGCAAGATGATCATCCTTTATCTGGGCTTTTACAGAAAACAATCATGACTTTGCAACCATTAAACACCCTGAGCTCCCCACTGACTGATTATTTAACAACAGCAAACACAGTCTGTGTTTCACCTCATTAATCTCCAAGCTTACTGGTGGTGATAACTTTCCAGGTCTGCAGTTCTTAAGCCTTGCTTGCCTAAAGGCCTTTGGAAGTTCTGTAGCATTGTAGACATGGCAATTATTGGTCAAGTGTCATATTTTCTTTCTAGATTTCACAAAAACAGGTTACATTTCACTGTACATATTATTTTTCCATGTATTGCCCCAACAAAGGAATTATTCATCCTTAAAAAAAAATCTGCCAAAGCATATGAAATACATGCACACCAAAAATTAGAAAGTTTTTATGTGACCAAACTAATGTCAGCACTTTAACTCCTATTCAAATACAATTTTTGCCAAAAAGTTATCAATTAAACTGAGAAAAAATATAGGTGGAGAAAAGTTTAAGATATCTTAAAAGACATGTAAATTTTAGCATTTTAGTTTTTGAGGTTTTTGTTTTAGTTTATTTGGTTGCAGTTGTGTTTTATTTGTTTGGTGGTGGTGGTGGCAGTTGTGATTGTTTGGCAGGATCTTACTGTGTAACGCAAGCTGGCTCCTGAGGCAAGATTTTCTGCCTCAGTTTCCTGAATGTTGTTACTGATTATAAGCAAAAGGTTTAGTAGCTAGCCTATGGCACCCCTGGGAGGTGGTGGAACCTTTGAGAAGTGGGCCTAACTGGAGAAAGGTAGGTCATTGGGATGTCCCTTTGAAAGAGATGTTGGGACTCTGGCTCCTTCTTGTGTCTCTCTTTGCTTCTTAGCCACCATGAAATAAGCCCTTTCCCCTATCATACCCTCTCGGCTGCTTCACCATAGGCCTCAAGGCAGCAGCATCAACCAACTAAGGTCAGAAACCTCTCAGACAATAAACCCAAATAAATCTTGACTCTTGACTTATCTTAGCGATGTTATAGCAATGCAGAGCTGAGCTTTCTCTCTCTCAAAAAAAGCATGTAGTATTGCCTCCTTACACATGGAAGATGCCTCCCCAAGTCACCAATGATTGTCTGAGACTATAGACAGTATCAAACTCAATAAATGTAAATGTTTCCTACAAAAACATATCTATGATACAGTTTAGTTTATAAATTAGGCACAGTGTGAGATTAACAACCAAAACTATAAAAGAAATAATAAAACAGGGTAACTATACCATATGCTATAATAAAGTTAGGTGATTGGGCTGGAGAGATGGCTTAGCAGTTAAGGCGCCTGCCTGCTAAGCCTAAGAACGCCGGTTCCAATCTCCAGGTCCCATGTTTAGCCAGATGCAGTGACGCAAGGGCGCAATGCCGCACTTGACCACAAGGGAGCGCACGCATCTGGATTTCATTCGCAGCAGCTGAGACTGCTGGTGTACCCATTAAAGTTAGGTGATTGTGGACTCTCTCTCTCTCTCTCTCTCTGTCTCTGTCTCTCTCTCTCTCTCTAAGATATGTTAGTGTACTGTACTCATACTTCTTGTGATGATGTGAAATAATACACTGACTACCCACTGAGCTGAGGAGCATGGTGCAGCACGGTCATTATGCTACTACACAAGGGTTATTTGAATGGGAATCCTATGACACCCACACTGCCACAGTTGCTCTGACAACCATGATAGCGACTAAGTGACAGGCAGATGAGCACCATCTACAGTGCAGATAGAGCAAAGGGACGACTCTCACTGGGTCAGGATGGAGGGAGAGAAATGAGGCTTCGTCATGCTACTCAGAATAGCACACCATTCAAAACATATGAGTCATTTATTTCTGAAATTTCCCAGTTAAGATTTTTGGATTGTCATTGGCCCTGAGTAAGCAAAACTTCAGAAAGTGAAAATGCAGGCAAGAGAAGGCTACAACTTAAAAAAAAAAAAATCAAAATGACTTTGCCAACTATCCCTAGACTTGCTAGTGTTGTGTTGTAAATTATCTTTTTATGTTATGCCTAAATTAGGCCTCTTCTATCGTTTCACTTAGCTGTGAAGACACACACACACACACACACACACACACATTCATGCATACACAGGCACTCCAGAAAGCTAATGGCTTAGAAAGAACTTCGTCCCTGACTTCACATACATTCATCCCGACAGCCTCTGTCATGGGATCCTTCTCATCCTCCATACTGGGAGAAAAGGAGGGCAGCCATTTCTACTTGCTTGCTTGCTGTTCTTTTGTTGTGTGCGTGTGTGTGTGCATGTAGGCAGTATGTGTAGTGTGGGATATGTATGTAATACAAGCATGTGCAAGTGCAGACACACACACCCCATGGGTTCACATTCACAGGACAGAGCTCACAAGCTCCTTGATTGTTCACCTGTGTGTTTCCTGGAGACAGAGTCTCTCCCTGAAACCAATGCTGCCCTTTTCAGTCAGAATAGCGAGCCAGTGAACCCCTCTGATGCTCCCATCTCTGCTCTTAACAGGATTGGAGCTACAGGCATGCGTGGCTACACCCAGCTGCTTATGTGGGTTCTGGGGAATTGAACTCCGGGTGAAGCAGGTCTTTTCAGTTGCCACAAATGTTCTTACCCACTGAGCCATCTCCCAGCCCTTCCACTTGCTTTCTTGCCCTACTGCCTGTCTGGACTGCTGCTTCCCAATACATGCACCATGCAATGACAGGAATTCCTTTTGAGGTTTATGAAACAGGAGCTGACGAGACTCTCAGAGCTTCTCCAGATGAGCTTAGGAGAGGCACAGAGGAGTGAAGAAGGACTTGCCTAGAGAAAGACAGTAAAAACAAAGGTGGGATCTAAGATAGAAGAAGCCAGACAGCACAAGAAAGAGGGTGATCTATACTGAATTCAAACCAAAAACATTTGATTTTAAAATCTCAATATGAGTGACATCTTACTGCATTTATTTTTAATTAGCTCTATTTTCGCTTAGCTCTGGATCATTCATGAAAACAATAATTACAACCTGCTTTTAAGAGAGGGCTGAGCTGAGTTATCCACAGCCAGTATCAAACTGTTTCCCTGCCTCCCTCTTTCAGCAGGCAACGTTCATCAAGATCTGAATCAAACACATCACACACCAAGAGTCCAGGACTGGGCCTGAGGTCCGAGCCAGGTGTGGGCTCCACTTCCCAGGTGCATTTGCTGCCAGGGTTGTTGAGATAAGCTCTGAGGGTTCGGGGTGGGGAGCAATGAAAGGTTTTAGACCAGATACCTCTCAGACCCCTTCTAGGATCCTGCACAGTGTGGCATTTGGTGCAAGTGTGCCAACTTCGGGGAATTCAAATGGAGAATGATCGGTGAAATGAAGGTTTCAGACAAACAGGAAACAATTTTTAGTGTGAGTGTGTTTCATCCAATATCTAGAACTTATTTAATAGCTGACCTTCTACATCCATGAATTTTACGTTGGAGGATTCACTCGATGGCATATTGAAAATACTGAGGAAAGAGAGCAGGTTCCAAAAAGCTCCAGAAAGAAATGCTTGAGGCTGAGAGCTAGGTCTAATTTTTGGCCATCCTCGCAGAACAGACAGTAGTGGAAAGAGGCACATGTGCGCCTCCCTTTGTTTATCAAACTATTGAAACAGTGGCCCCAGAGAATTTAAAGTGTCTCCAGGGATCTCACACCCGGGGGGGGTGGGGAGAAGCCCCTATTCAAGCCAGAGATAGATCTTGTTTCTCAGGAAGAGATTTCACACAGCTCTGACAACTTATGCTTCCACCTAGCAGGACAGACTGCGCTGAGACAATGATGGGCAGGACCATAACTTAACCGGTTAAGTTATGAATCCCTCTTGGCCTGTATTTAAACGTAAACTTCATGTCACACCCCAAAGATGGACTTTGGGGTCATTGGGCCCCTTTCTTTGTTCACTGCCTCATGACAGCCACATTGGATAAATCTCCTTTCTCTGCTTTTCACTATGACTTGTTTCTGTAATTGGCATGTTAGGGATGGTGGCTTAGCCTAGCTTGTTGGGACTGCCAGAACCCTTAAAAACTCCAGTGACCAATCCACCTGAGGAAAGCCACACGCAGGGACCCCTGCTCTAGCCGTCCATGCCTCCATGGAGCTAGCTCTCCAGCACGGCCGTTCACTCAATGGCTCCCTCATACACTTGGACCTACAATGGTCTTGTCAGTCCTCAACATACGAAGTTTTTATTTTTTATTTTTATTTTTTATTTTAGAGAGAGAGACAGAGAAAGAGAGAAAAATTGGCATGCCAAGGCAATCAAACTCCAGATGCTTGTGCCATCTAGTGGGCATGTGCAACCTTGAGTTTGCCTAACCTTTGTGCATCTGGCTTATGTGGGATCTGGAGAGTAAAACATGGGTCCTTAGGCTTCGCAGGCAAGCACCTTAACCACTAAGCCATCCCTCCAGCTCAGTTTTTCTTATTGTGGTTGTTCCCTAAGCAATCTTGTATAACAACTATTTCTATGGCGTCTGAACTTCACTGGGAATTATACATAATCCAGAGTTGATTTAAAGTATACAAGATGATATACAAATGCCACCCCTTTGAATAAATGAGACTTGAGGACCTGTTATATGTTGGCACCTACAGAGGGTCCTGAAGCCAGTCTACTATGGATGCTTGTGCTGCTCACCTTTGGTGAGAGAATCTTCCTTTTGCAAATGGCAGTGACTGCTGGGAAGACTCCAACTCATCAAAGGGTTGAGTGCACATAGCTGTTGAGTGCTCAGCACTAAATGAGTCATCGCTCTCATGTCCTCCAAGGCTCAGGGAACATCACAGAATAGGGATCAGAAAGTGCCAGAAGTTGGGAAGTGTTCTTTGGAATACTGTCTTCTGGGCACTCAGTGGCTGGTGCATTCATGACCCCACAGAGGCTATTGTGACCTGCACAAGGTTGGCCTATCAACACGTCATCACAGATGATGGAAGAGGGCAAAAGAAGTCAAAGAAGAATAAGGAGTTCAGTGGAAGGGGTAGGGAGGGAAGACAAAAAAAAGTTAATAGGAGGGGAATATGATTAAAATTCATTATGTACATGTATGAAAATGCTAACAAAAATATTTTCACAAACTGTCTAAAAATATAACTGGGTGCCCTCATTATGTATAGCAACCATAATTTTCTGGGTATTGCATAAATACTTGCTGATAAAACCAGCATTTACTGAGCCCTAGGTTTTACAAAAAATCCTTTTATCTGGAGCCAAGAGCCTGAAAACAGAGGAAAATACAGACTGAGTGCTGAGGAGAAGCAAGGCACGAATCCTGGCTCAGCCGCCACCTGATATTTACCAGTAACCAATAAGAAAATATTTCACTGTTGGAAAAACACTTGTATCAAATAGTTTTGGAATGAAACACATGCCATTCTGCCTTTGGGGAGTGCTGAGATTCAGAGGGAAAAGGGAGAGTTATTCTTCCCTGCTTGTCTTACATTGGCATGGTTTGGAATTTTTTTCTGGTTTTTTTGGTAGGGTCTCACTGTAGCCCAGGCTGACCTGGAATTCACTCTGTATTCTCAGGGTGGTCTTGAATTCACAGCAATCCTCCTACCTCTGCCTCCCAAGTGCTGGGATTAAAGGCATACGTCACCACTCTGGCTGTTTGGAATTTTTTAAACAGCGTTCATACATAACCTGTGTGACATCATCTTAGAGGATTTTTTTATTTTTGCTGTTTTTGAGAGAGAGTCAGAAAGAGACAGAGAATGGGCGCATCAGCAGCCTCTCAGCTGCTGAGAACAAACTCCAGACATGTGCGCCCCCTAGTGGTCAAGTGTGACATTGAGCCCTTGTGTCACTTTGCGTCTGGCTAAAACGTGGGACCTGGAGATCAAATGGGCATTCTTACGCTTGGCAGGCAGGCACCTTAACAGCTAGGCCATCTCTCCAGCCCTATTTTTGCTTTTGAATTGTTGCTTGCTTGCTGGGGTGTTCGGTTAGTTGTTTGATACAGGGTCTCACTGTAGACCCCAGGCAACTCAAACCAGCAATCCTCCTGCTTCAGTCCCCCAAGTGCTGAAATTTCAGGCCCAGCAGGCCCAGCTCCTATGCAATATTTTCTTTGGTTTTGGTTTGTACATGCGTGTTATGTATATGTATATTCATATGCATTTGTACACATGTGTATGCACGTGTGCATACATGTGTGTCATGTGTGGGTGTGGGTGGGTGTGTATGTGCATGGGGCAGCCAAAGGTTAATAGCTGGGTGTCTCCCTCAATTACTGTTCACTTTAATCTCTGGAAACAGAGTCTATCATACAAACCCAAAGCTCACTGGTTCAGATACAGCTAGTCTAGCTTGCCAGCTTGCCCCAGGGATCCTTTGTCTCCACCTCCTGAGCACAAGGATTACAAGTAGGAAACCACATGACACCCAGAATTTACGGGGATGCCAAGTATCCTTCCACAGTCCTCACACTTCCATGGCAAGCCCTTTACAGACTGAGCCATCTCTTCAGTCCCTGAAATATTTTTGATTAAAAATTAAGTCCAAAATAAAGATTGTTGCAATATGCAAGTTAAATAAAAGACTTGTTATCTGTTTACAACTTTTTGTTTATTTTTTATTTATTTATTTGAGAGTGACAGACAGAGAGAGAAAGAGGCTGATAGATAGAGAAAGAATGGGCGTGCCAGGGCTGCCAGCCACTGCAAACGAACTCCAGATGCATGCGCCACCTTGTGCATCTGGCTTACGTGGGTTTTGGGGAATCAAGCCTTAAACCGGGGTCCTTAGGCTTCACAGACAAGCGCTTAACCACTAAGCTATCTTTCCAGGCCCCTGTTTATAACTTTTTATAGCCCTGTTTGTTGGAGGTATAATCCTTCTTCAGAGTGTAATCCCAAATCACCTGCTGTTAATGAACACTCTGGCTTTCCCAACCAAGGACCCTAGTCAGTTAATTAAGAAGAAAATGCCCCAGCGCTAACATGCTGGGATTTCCATGTGCTCCATCCCCTGCATTCCTCCCTGAGGCAGTGACTTATCCCAATGTGTGCTTAGATCCTCCAACTACCTCTGAGGCAAAGCAGGAAATCTCTCTATCGCTGGACCTCAGCATACAGGGCAGAGCCTTTGATATGACCCTGCAGACTGGAGGGGATGTAACTGGTGTCACCAAGTGTCAGGTGTCACTTTCTCCCGAGTTCTAAAGGCCATGTTGCAAAATCAAGACCAAGTTTTCAGAAGGAAACGACAGTTTCGTGAAAACAGGACATTCCGGTGACAAAGTTCTTTTCTTTTACTTCAACCTTGTGACACCCCATTTCCAGTTATCTCAGACATCCAGCTCTGCACACGGGGAAGAAATAAGTGTATGCGCATGTGTGAAACTTTCCAATAGGAACCCGTTCTTTGTAACTTTTGCTCACTCCCACTCTAATTCTTCAAAATCAGATTGTCGGCATTGCCAGGGAAGTGAGACCAAAATAAAACAAGCATTCCTTAAGACACTGAGGTAGTTATAACTCAGAACACAACGGAGTCTTCACACAATGAGCAGAGCCTCCTCCAGCAACCGGGGCTCCTCCCGGCACTTGCAAGCACCAGCCCCACAGATGGGAACCACAAACCAGCTTCTTTCACAGTTGATTCACAGAAAAGAAATTCCTTGGATAAAAATAGAAATGTCCGATACTACAAAAGCACCAAATAGCCAAATAATAGTGTGATAGTTTGAATAGATGGCCCCCAATATATTCAGTGTTTTATTAGTTTGTAGTTTGCATCTGCAGCTACCTGGCTGGAGGCAGCGTCACTAGTCAGACCTTAAGGTATGATGATGGTTTGAGATTTCAATCTAAAGATATGCAAAGTGCACCTAGCTAGACTTCCTGAGGTGTGCTGTGCTATGCTGCATGGCTTTTGGCTTTTCTGTCTGTGTTTGGTCCTATGAAAGCAGGCCAGCTTCTTCTGCCATTATGGAACTTCCCCTGGTTCTGTAAGCTTCAATAAGTCCCTTCCTCCATAACTTTGCCTGGTCTGGAAGTTCATCTCAGTGAACCTGAAGCTGTCTGCTACAGATAGTGAGCTTCTCATTTCTGTTATTTATAGTTTTCGAGGTCTACCTAGAACAGAATGTAGTAACCAGGAAAGAGGAAGGGAGAGGTAGGCCTTCCTCAGAGGTATGGTGGTTTGAATGTAAAATATTCCCCATGGATCCCTGTGTTCATATACTTAATGCCCAGTTGGTGGTGCTGTCTAGGAAGGTTCTGGAACCTTTAGGAGGTAGAGCCTTGCTGGAGGAGGTGTGTCTCACAGATGGGTCTTGGGGTGTTACATCCTAACCCCACTTGATGCTTTTGTGCTTTCTACTTCCTCTACACTGATATTAATATGTGATATCAACTGTCTGCCCCCGCCATATTTCCCCTATCCTACGGAACCTTCATCTCAAAACTGTAAGCCAAAAATAAACCCTTTCCTTCCATAAGCTCTTCTGGTTGGATATTTTGTCCCAAGAACAAGAAGCAACTTAAACAAAGAACTACAACTGAAGGAAGAGCAGAGCAACATGGAACCTGTGATTCTGCACCCCCGTCAGGCCACCTTGGGATGCCAGAGGTGCCATCTTGGAAACAGGAGCCCAGGGCTCTTCCCATGCCCTGCCACTCTATCTCTGGGAAGTGCTGAAATCTCATGTGATAGTGGGAAGGGAACTTGTATAACATGTGAAACACAAGTGCCCAGTCCTTGCCTCACTTTATGGCCTTCATAGCTCTTAAGATCATCAACACATTGCACACTCATCTGCCCTCTGCCTGTCCCTCCCAATATACCATGAGATCCAGAAGAACAGAAGCTTTGTTCTGTTCATGTAAAAATCCCCCACTCCGAGGCATTGTATGGCACCCAGTAGGTCTTCAGTAAATATAGGCTGAATGGGTGAAGTGGATCCATCCTTATTTTCTAAACCATCCACTGAGAGGGAGTACAGTTAGGGTGACTGGATCCCTGGAAGTATAAAAATAAAGGCAGGAAAGTCTACACTTGGTTATCTCTTGCCTGGTTCCCTAGACCTAGTTTTCCATAAACAACCAGAACCCCTCCTGGAAGAGAGGTCTTTCATAGGATTTTAACATTGTGGTTGATCAAGCCACGGAAACTCATGTGTCAGGGCTAACCTCTTCCTGAGACAGCTCCTAGCCCCCTAACCAACAACTGGCCCTCTGGTTCACCTCTGCCTGAAGACAGCCCTCCACTGTAAGGTTATAAATACCATTGCAAGGGGGAAGGCAGGCTCTCAGACCACTCAGAAACTTCCAGCTGTGGGTGAGTTTGTCCCTTGGCTGGGTCTAGTCCAGGTCCAGCTGGGTTGAGCCAAGGAGAAGCCCCACTAACCCTTACTCTCCACAGGGGTTCTTTATCCGCTCCCACTCCCCACATGGCAGGAGCTCCTTGAACTTTCTTTTCTCTCTTTTCTTTCCATGGTTTTCCCAGGCCCTCCATGTGGGATCTCTAGCGATATGGACTCCTTTCCTTGGCTCTGTACTTCCCTCAATAAATATAATCATTTAATAACGATCCTTCAATTCTTTAATTAAAATGAGAAACGGGGCTGGAGGGATGGCTTAGCAGTTAAGTCATTTGCCGGCAAAGCCAAAGGACCCAGGTTCGATTCCCCAGGACCCACATTAGCCAGATGCACAAGGGGGTGCACACATCTGGAGTTCATTTGCAATGGCTGGAGGACCTGGCGTGCCCATTCTCTTTCTCTCTCTCTCTCTCTCTCTCTCTCTCTCTCTCTCTCTCTGTGTGTGTGTCAAATAAATAAATAAATAAAAATAAAGAGGGTGTTGGAGATTAAATGCCAATCATCATACTTTAAAAAGAAAATTAGCAATGAACCTAAGGTTTGGGGTTCAAGGACTTTTGTGGACCCTAACACCCCATTATACCACCAGGAGCATGGGGATGTTTCTGGAGAAAATCTGAATTACCAGGGTGTGGTCCATTGATTCAATATTTATTAAAAGGGAGGAAGTCTTGGCACATACACAATGTGGATGAATCCTGAACACAACAGGCCTAGTTAAAAGATGCCAGTCACAAAATGCACATATTTTATGATTCCATTGAAATAGTCCAGAATAAATAAGTCCATGAGACAGAATGGAGATGAGTGATTCCCGGAGGCTTAGAGACTAAGGACAGGATAGTAATAGCTAAATGATAAGAGGTTTCTTTTGGGGAATGATAAAAATGTTATAAAATTAATTAAGCATATGTCCTCCTCTGTGAACAGATTAAAAATTTTTTTCAGTTGTACATTGTGAGTGAATTGTTTGGTTTATGACTTTACTTCTTAATAAAGTTGTTATTTTTTTAAAGATTTTATTACTTTTTATTTTTATTTATTTATTTGTTAGAGACAGAAAGAGGGAAACAGAGGGAAGGAGAGTGAGAATGGGCATACCACGGCCTCTAGCCACTGCAGACGAACTCCAAACACATGTGCCACCATGTGCATCTGGCTTACTTGGGACCTGGAGATTCAAACAAGGATCCTTAGGCTTTGCAGGCATGTGCCTTAACCACTAAGCCATCTTTCCAGCCCTAAAGTTGTTATTTTAAAATCTGGAGTGCTCGCCGGCATGGTGGCGCACGCTTTTAATCCCAGCCCACGGGAGGCAGAGGTAGGAGGATCACTGCGAGTCTGAGGCCACCCTAGGGCACCATAGTGAATTCCAGGTCAGCCTGAGGTAGAGTGAGACCCTACCTTGAAAAAAGAAATCTGGAGTGCTGGCTCATGCTTTTAATCCCAGCAATCCTCACCCCTTTAATTCATCTGGAGTTCATTTGCAGTGAGTGCTTATTTCCTCCTTTCTCTCTCCCTCTCTCTCTCATAAATAAATAAATAAATAAAATATTTAAGATAGTAATAGTAGCAGTGGTGGTAACTTGGGGCAGGGGAGATGGTTCAGTGGATAAAGCATTTGCCATGCAAGTGTGAGAACCAGAGTTAAGATTCCAGAAGCTCGTGCAAATGCTGGGTGGCTGTGGCCTGCCTGTAATTCCAGCACTCAGGAGGCAGACAGGGGATCCCTGGGGCAAGCAGGCCAGCTAGAAGAGCTGAACAGGCAATCCCTAGATTCAAATGTGAGACCCTGCTTCAATAAATAAGGTGGAAAGCAACAGCCCAATGTCAGCCTTTGGTCTCAGCATTTACACCCACACACGTAGAAAGAAAAGAGTAAATCCAACATCATCGCCACAATAAAATACACGCTCTCTTTGTTCCTTGTCTCCTTTCTAATTGTCTTTTCCAGGAAAACCTGTTATGAAACGCTAATAACAGTTTTTCCAACCACTCTCCTTGTCTCTAAGTCAATCCTATAAAGTGTGAGGTGACCCCCCCCCCAACAGGTCCCCTTTCATGGCCCTGGCATCCCCTTTCATCTTCCTCTGCAGGATGGGGACCAACCTCATAAACAGAAGCTACTGTCTGATGTCACGGAAGGAAAGTACAAGACATAACCTAGAGTTCCCTGACCAGGAGGAGAGTTAGCCCTCGAGCAGAGAACCCAATTTGATTTCTTTTTTTTTTTCCATATTTTTTAATATTTTATTTTTATTTATTTATTTATTTGAGAGAGAGAGATACAGAAATAGGCAGGTAGAGAGAGAGAGAATGGGCACGCCAGGGCCTCTAGCAACTGCAAATGAACTCCAGATGCATGCGCCCCCTTATGCATCTGGCTTACATGGGTCCTGGAGAATCAAGCCTCGAACCGGGATCCTTAGGCTTCACAGGCAAGCATTTAACCACTAAGCCATCTCTCCAGACCCCCAATTTGATTTCTAACCCACTTAGAGACCAAGGGATGAACGTCTTCAGCTGTCACATTACTAGCTATGTTTTCCAAAGTAATTAAATAAAATCACTACATCTATTGTTTCAATGGCATGCAGAGTGATTCTTTTTCACTATTAATTTTTTTCTTAACATACAAATACATTAGTTGGATTGTGACATTTCACACACATGTCATTACACTCTGATCTTTTTCAGCCCCACAGCCCCCCTTGATCCCCCTTCTTTCCATCTTGCTGGTACCTTCTTCACAAAAGGTTCTCCTTTCTGTGTCTGTCACACACCTATACCATGACCCTCTTTTTTTCTTAGTGGGGGGTTTCAAGGCAAGGTCTGATTCTGGCCCAGGCTGACCTGGAAGTCACTCTGTATTCTCAGGATGGCCTCGAACTCACAGCAATCCTCCTACCTCTGTCTCCCGAGTGCTGGGATTAGAGGCGTGCGCCACCACAGCTCCCATGACCCTCTCTTGTTCTTCCCTTTGGACCACTTCCTCTTCTCTTCTGGCCCCCTGTCTACTTTCATGCCACATAATTTACATGTATGCATTCTGCATCCGAGAAAAGCTTGCGGTATTTGCCTACCTGAGTCTGGCTCGTTTCACTGAACATAATGACTTCCTTTTCCATCCATTTTCCTGCGAATGTCATAATTTTTCCTTTATTTACAGCTGAAGCAAATTCCATTGTGCCCTTATGCTACATTCTCTTTATCCTTTACCTGTTGACAGACACCTAAGATGACTCCATTATCTTCGCTGTTGTGAATAGTGCAGAAATCAAAGTGGATGTGCAAATATCTTTATGGCATGCTGAGTTAGAATTCTCTGGGAATATACCCAGGAGCACATGGGAGTTCTATTGTGAGCTTTCTGAGGAACCTCCATACTGATTCTCACACTGGCTGCACCAATTTACATTCCCGCCAGCAGTGAATAAGGGTTCCTCTTTGTCCACATCTTCACCAGTGTTTGCTGTCATTTGTGTTTTTGATGATAACCATTCTGACTGGAGGAAGATGAAATCTCAAAGCCATTTTAGTTCACATTTCCCTGATGGCTAAGGATGTTGAACACATTTTCAACCATTTTTATTTCTTCCTTTGAGAACTATTTATTCAATTCATTAGTCCATTTATGGATTGGACAATTTTTTGATTTTTATTTTTGGAGTTTTTCATAGACCTTATACATTAAAATCTATTAATAGATAGATAGATAGATAGATAGATAGATAGATAGATAGATAGATAGATAGATGGATGCATAGCTGGTAAAGATTATCTCCAATTCTGTTATCTCTGAATTCACTTTCAGAATGAAACCCTTGTTAGATTTCCGTCTTCTCTGCATTCTTCAGTTTCTCATGGACAGCTTCATAAACTGAGCCAAGCTGTAAGTAATCGCACCTAATAGCTTGCATCATCCCTCTTTTTATTACCCCCTTCGCCTCTATCTACAGACAGCCTGCCCTCATCTCTCCTCAAAAAAAGACAAGACTATCTTACAGCCCCAAACACTTCACACTGCCAGAGAAAAGCTTTGGCTCATAAAAGCAGAGCTTCATGTCTATCTCTCATTAAGCTGTAGCTCCTGGCTGTCTTGGGCATTAAAAGGAAGAAAGCCACTGTGCAGTGAAGAGATGTCTGCAACAACACTGCTGGGCTTTATTGACCTGCAAAAAAATCATCATCTTTACTATTAAAAGAAAGAAGAAAAACATTTTATCTTTCTCTGTGTTTGGAGGAAAAAAATATAACTTATTTCCTATTCCCACAGACAAGGGAACTAATGGACAGTGAAAGTTGAGGAAAACATCAGCTCTAAATGGTTCCCATGCCCACTCCACAGGACTCCAGTTTGAGTCTCAGTAAGTTGCAGAAGCAGCAGTTGGGTCTTTGAGAGAGGGAACATCTCTGAGAATCCATTGTAGGAATAGCTCTGGGCTTGGCACTGGCGATACCAATCAGTTAGGATGCCATGGGTTCCAATATATCCCTCTAGATGACAAATTGTGATTTATGATGCATTTATCACACAGCATGAAACAAGGTTCCCCAACTTCAGCGCGACCAACACCTTGAGCTGGATCGCTCTTTGTGAGGGGATTCTCCTGCCCTCTGAAGCTTGCTAACAGTATCCCTGGCCTCACACACACTCGATACCAGCAGCACCTCCTCAGTTGTGACAACTGGTGGAAATTATCCAAAGGCACACCATGGGAAAGTTATAATGCTCTAGTTTCAAAAATGAACCATGGGCTGCACTGAAGACCGCAGGATGTTGGATTTGCCAGGGCTATGGGACAGCTGCCAAGGGAAGCTGCTGTCTTAGGAAGCAAGCAGCACAGCTGGAAGGGCAGAGTTGCTTAAGAATATCCGAGCCCAGAGGATTCCATCATGAGCCCCAGGTGCCAGATATGGACCTGCTGGACTTGGTGTCTGCCCTGGTGAGTTTCTGTCTTGCATTAGTCCTGTCTTTCCTGGCTATGCCCCATGCTCTCATTTTGGAATGGGAATGTTTACTCTCTACCATTCATTTTGAGTTGCAAGTATGTCACTTGTGTTTTGATTTTGCAGAGCTCATGGTTGAGGGACATTCTTACAGCTCTGATGAGACTTGGAATTTTTAATTTCTGAAGAGGGTTGGGATTGGAAAAGACAACAGAAACTTTTAAACTCTAACCGAATGTATCCTGCATCATGGGATGCTCATGAGTCTATGGGGGTGGGGGCGCCTGGGGCAGAACATGGTGGTTTGATTGAAATGCTCCCCATAGACCCATGTGTTCTGAATACTTAATCCTCAGCTAGGGGCAACTTGATAAAGTGGTGGTATCCTTGGGAGGTGGAGCCTTGCTGGAGGAAGCATGTCACTGGGAGTGAGCTTTGACATTTACTAGTCCAGCCCCACTGACTGTGGTTAGCTCACTCTTGCTGCTCCATTCTTGTTGCTGGTGTGAGAAGATATGGCACCCTGCTGTCTGTTGCCCTGCTTCTCCACCATAATGAAACTTACCCTTGAAATGGTAAGCTGAAAAAAATCCCTTCCCTGGAATACCTTCCAGTGAGTTATTGACCAGGGAGGTCCCTGATGCCCCCAAAACATTACAGGCCATTGCCGAGGCTCTTGGTTTCATGCTAGAAATAGATGTAAGACCCTATTGCTGAAGATTCCACATGCCTGGGCTGCAAGGTCACTGAGAAACCTTGCTGGAGCTGAGCTGAAAAACTCCTCCCTGTAGACCAGCTGACAGAAATCTAGAAAAGGCTATGCTGCATGCAGCACCATGGGAGAGAGAGAGAAGTCATCAGTGGAGATAGACAACAGTGGACACTGCAAGCCTTAAGTTTGGCCAGCCAGGCCAAATGAGCCAACAGGTGCAATAGTGGCATGTCTGTTATGGGAGGACTGGAGATCTGCTCCACTGGAGGGAATACATCCCTGATACTGAAAACCTATGACAGGGGAAGTCATGTGCCCTAGGGGTGTAACACCTGCTGGTGTCTGGCTAAATACATATACTATGCTCACCAAACTGCCCAATGAGCACTTCTCTTAATGTTCACAGACATATATTAATGCTGTTCTCACTTTTGGTTAGAGAAGCTTCTCTTTTCAGATGGCGATGACCTCTGGGATGACTCAAAAGGCACCACAGTGCTGAGAAAAAGTGACAGAGGAGTGCTCAGCACTGAAACATCTCTATCACACCTCCAAAGTTCAGGGTCCATTGTGGAAGAGGTGGTGGAAAGAATGTAAGAGCCAAAGGAAGGGTAGGACTGCTTACAACACACTTCCAGGCACAAAATGGCCTGGATCTCCATGACCTCACAGTGCCTGGCACTACCTACACAAGACCATCATAACAGGAGGAAAAGATGATGACATCAAAATGAAAAGAGAGACTGATTGAGAGAGGGAGGGGATATGATGGAGAGTGGAGTTGCAAAGGGGAAAGTGAAGGGGGAATTATCTTGGTTTATTATCTATAACTATGGAAGTTTTCAATTAAAAAATAATAATAAAATAAGAAGAAAAAAAGTCCCTTTCCTCACATGAGCTGCTTCTGGTTGGTCTTTTGTCCTGGCAAGTAGAAGGTAAACGCTACAGCTGGTGTCCAGAAGCCTCCCAGATCCTCAGAGCACCAACACTAGCCCAGGTGTCAGAAGAAGAAATGCTGGAATATTCCACACTCCAGTTCACACCCAGAGCCTTCAAACTTTTCCTCAGATGGTGTAGCAGACAGCTTCAGGTTCGCTGAGATGAACTTCCAGACCAGGCACAGTTATGGAGGAAGGGATATTATTTATTGAAGCTTACAGATCCAGGGGAAGTTCCATAATGGCAGGAGAAGCGGCCTGCTCTCACAGGACCAGTCAAGAGAGCAAAGCCAAGCTACCAGCTACACAGCACACTGAGCAAAACTACAGCCCAAAAGCCCAGCACACTTCAGGAACTCCTACTGGGCACACTTTGCATATCTTACAATGGAATCTCAAACCCACCATTAACACCTTAAGACCAGCCCCCAGTGACATTGCCTCTAGGAAGGTGATTGCAGATGCAAACTATAAAGTAATAAAACATTGAATATATTGGGGGCCATATATTCAAACTACCACAGATGAGAACTAAATGAAGGAGGCGAGCTCACGCAATCAAAAAGGAGCTAAATAAGAAGTCAGGTAAGCCTCTTCCCCTTCCCCAGAATGCCTCGGGGGACCAGGGGAGAGTGGCTGAACAAACGTTTGGTGCATGAAGCCTTGTGTTGGATAAGCAGGGCAGTTTAATTCAGCTTTAAAACATGCAGGAGACCTACATTTCTGACCTCGGGGGGGGGGGCAGTGAAATGAGGGGCGAATAACAAGAACATGATTTAGCTATTTCAGAAAATGAATAATTTTCACAGATAAAGCAATAGCACCAGATCATTGAATTAATTTGCCTCATCCACATGATCCGCCAACTCTCTACCGACAAAGATGCCTTTCAGGCCGGGATGGTCACTCTTGGTTCACCTTTGGAGGATGCACTTGTAAAGAGCATGAAGGACAAAAGACAAACACACCATCTTCCCCCTGTTCCGCTGGCACCCCTAGTGAGTGTGGTAATTACAGTCCCATTTCTTCACACCACCTCATGGTCTCCTCCAATTTTTTTCTGTGCATTTCTGAGCTTCACTTGAAACTCACTTAAAGCTGAGGATGAGGACAAAGGAGAGACACACCAGGAGTTAAGGTAATTTTCATAAGTTAGATTTTTTTTAAAGAACTATTATTTTGAGAGAGAGAGAAAACAGGCAGAGAAAGAGAGAGAAAATAGGCATGTCAAGGCCTCTAGTCACTGCAAACAAACTCCAGACACATGTGCTATCTTTCCATCTGGTTTATGTGGGTGCTGAGGAATCAAACCTGGGTCCTTAGACTTTGCAGGCAAGCACCTTAACTGCTAAACCATCTCTCCAGCCCCATAAGTTAGATTTTTTAAAAATCTTATTAGTATACAGAAACTGTTTATAAGCCCAAAAGACATGGAGGTCAGGACAAAATTAAAAGAAAAAAAATATCATTACACAGTTACTTTTTGCTTAAGCCCAGAGACTCAAAAAGGCCTAACTGGATTTTTCCCCCATGACCTACAAAGAGAGAAACATTCAATTAACCACAAAGCATTTGCTACTGACTTCCAGACCAATAATCAGAGACGTGTCCCCACCCCCACACACACACACACAAACCTGTGCAGAGGCCAGATGACAGCTTCAAGTGTTGGTACCTTAGGTAATTCCACCTGTTTCTTTTTTTGAGACAGGGTCTGTCATGGCCTGGAGCTAACCAAGTAGGCTAGACTGGCAGGCCAGCATGCCCCAGAGATCCTCCTGTCACTGCCTCCTCAGTGCTGGGATTACAAATTACATACCTGGCCTTTTTATGGGGATTCCATGGATCAAACTTAGATTCTCATGGTTATAAAACAAATGTGAACCCGGCTATCTCCCCAGTGCACAAAGGTCCCCTTGCATATGAGCCCAGGACACTTGCTCCTGCTTGCTGGTACTACTCAAACACCCAAACCACTTCCCATGACAAGCTCTCAGTCAGTGTTGCTTAGCCATCTAATGACCACTCTTAACAGTTGGATATGTCTGCCCCTCTGTGGAACTATTTGGCCTGAGAATTCAGACTTTGGCATTGCTGGTTCAACACACAGACCTTATGAACAGTATCATGTCAGCAAATGTGTCCTAAGATCTCCAGAACAGTCTGTTTGACCTTATTGTGCAATCAGGAGTGACTGATTCACTTTCAAGGGCACATTAACCCAATTCAAACACCATAGGATGCCTGAAAAAATGATTCTGTAGCACATTAAACAGACTCCTGGATCTACTAATGTGAGCTTATTCACATGTAGGGTTTTACATTGTCTGTTTTCATCACTGTGCTATGACAGCCAGATTTGTAAATAACACTGTGAAAATGGGAGGCCCTTTTAAAGGGAAAGAGCAAAAATACCTTCCCAGAGGTTACTGACAACTCTTTATCACCTTCAGTCAAGCTTCTCCTTCTACTATCTTCCTGAAATTCTGCTTGCCAAGATCAGCGTCCTATGACCGCAAAGTCTAGACATTCCCCATCACCATTACCCCCTGTGTGTCCCTGAAGCATGAGAGAGCAGCCCCATCTTGCTGACGAAACTTTCTCCTTCTCTGTCTCCCTCGGCACTGTTTCCTGCTACCTAGCTTTCTACTTCTCTGCACTCCCTTTCTTCTTCATGTTATGAATTCATTTCCCCTACACTGCTGCTATTTCCTTCCATTTTCTGTTGCCAACAACAAAGTTCTGCAGAGTAAGTTATAAAAGAGGTTTAGGACTGGAGAGAAGACTTAACAGGTGCTTGCCTGCAAAACGTAAGGACCCAGGTTCAGCTCTCCATAACTCACATAAGCCAGACGCACAAGGTGACGCATGCACGTAAGTTTGCACATGTGTACAAGAATGGAGTTCGAGCCAGGCATGGTGGCGCACGCCTTTAATCCCAGAACTCAGGAGGCAGAGGTAGGAGGATCAGCATGAGTTCAAGGCCACACTGTGACTACATAGTGAGTTCCAGGTCAGCCTGGACTAGAGTGAGACCTTGAAAAAAAAAAAAAGAATGGAGTTTGATTGCAGTGGCTAGAGGCCCTGGCATGCCAATTCTCCCTAGATGGCATAGGGTATCTCAAGGACCCATTGCTAGTGTACTTCCTGTAGCTGGCCCCTGTTTTCTCTCCCCACTGTACTGACCTGGTTTGGGCTATCATGATCCCAACTGGGGCTGCCTTCTCTCAAGATGGTCTTCCTGCCGTTTCTCAAACTGTCTTTGAATGGCTGCATTTATGACTAGAGCAGCCAGCCTGTAGGGCATGCAGTTACATGATGTGATGCTTTATATGTATTATCAACCTGACCTAGACCTAGAATCACTTAGGAAATGAACCTCTGGGCATGCCTGTGAAGGATGGTCTAGATTAGGTTCATTGAGGTAGGAAGACCCGCCTTAACAGTGGGTGGCACCATTCCATAGGCTGGCATCCAGAGTTGGATTAAAAAGGAGAAAGGGGGCTGGAGAGATGGCTTAGCAGTTAACGTGCCTGCCTGCCAAGCCTAAGAACACCCGTTAGATCTCCAGTTCCCACGTTTAGCCAGACAAAATACTGCACTTACCCACAAGGGGGCGCACATGACTGGAGTTTGTTCACAGAGGCTGAGAGGCAGCTGGTCACACCCATTCTCTCTCTCACTTTCAAAAAAAGGGAGAAAGGGAACTGAAAAAAACATGTGTCACTGTTTCCTCACTGTGCTCCATGGGAGCAGCTGCCTAAGCTCCTGCTACTGTTGCCTTCCCTGCCATGATGGAATGAAACCTTGAGGTGTAAGCTGAAACACAGCCTTCCTCCCTTAAACTGGTTGTTGTCAGGCATTGTGTCCCACTAATGAGATGGGTAATATAGCAGACAGCTTCAGGTTCACTGAGATGAACTTCCAGTCCAGGCACAGTTATGGAAGAAAGGATACTTATTAAAGCTTATAGATCCAGGGGAAGTTTGATAATGGCAGAAAAAGCTGGCCTGCCTTCACAGGTCCAAGCAGAGAAAGAGAAACCAAAAGCCACACAGCACAGCACACTTCAGGAACTCCAGCTAGGCACACTTTGCATATCATTAGATTGAAATCTCAAACCCACCATCACACCTTAAGATCTGCCCAGTGACACTGCCTCCAGCCAGGTAGCTGCAGATGCAAACTACAAACTAATAAACACTGCATATATGAGGGCCATCTATTCAATCTACCACAGGTAACTAATACAGTGGGACTGCTACACACCCTGGGAATGTCCTCCATGGACATCCACCGTCTACCCTTTCTTCAAGGATTGTTCATTGAGTGTCTCATGTCTTTCTCCTTCTCTCTGAGCAGGCCTTCAGCTTTCCTTCCTCTGTGCTACCCATCATCCAGCGAAGCGCCTGCCACTCGATCCCCCAGAGCTTCAGGCTCCATGCAAAATGCACTCTGCTGTGCATCCTTCCCTGGTCCCCCAGCACTGTTCCCCTGTGCTGTTTCCCTTGGATACCTCGGGCCAAGGGTTTGATTTCCTTTTCTTTGGTCACTATTTGGCAGTGACCTTCTGGAAGACAGGACACTATCTTGGAAGCTTAGCATGACCAGGAACTCAGCAATGTTTCAGGCAGCAGGATCAGCCCAGGGGCTCTCTGGAATCACTCCACTGGTATTTATTCTTTTTTTTTTTTTTTTGGAGAGAGACACAGACAGAGACAGAGAGAGAGGGAGAGGAAGACAGAGAATGGGTGAGCCAGCATCCCTCAGCTGCTGTGAACAAAATCCAGATGCATGCTCCCCCTTGTGGTCAAGTGCGGCATTGCGCCCTTGCATCACTTTGCATCTGGCTAAACGTGGGACCTGGAGATTGGAACCGGCATTCTTAGGCTTAGGAGGCAGGCACCTTAACCACTAAGCCATCTCTCCAGCCCCACTTGTATTTATTCTTGAGCCAAAAGTTCATGGGGAGATACAGGTACATATGCATGCTCGTGTGAGCCAGAGGTCAACATCAGGCATCTTCCTCAGTTGCTCACCATCTTTTATTTCTTGAGACAAAGTCTTTCACTAAACCTGTGACATACTGATTCAGCTAGATTGGCTGGCCAATGAATCTCAGATCCATTTGTCTCCACCTTCCCAGTGCTTGGATTACAGGTGCATACTACCAAGCCTGACCGTTTACATGGGTGTTAGGGACCCAAACTCAGGTCCTTATGCTTGCCCAAGAAGTACTTTACCCACTGAACCCCTAGGAACATGTTTAAAGTCTGTTTCAAAAAAAGATTTGAGTAGAAGCACCCTGTGGAGAAATGATGCTGGGTCCAAAAGCCAAGGATTATCACCAAAAAAAATTTCAGTGCCAGGGGTGGGATATATTCCAGTGAGTTGTCGGGTAGGAAAGCCTTTAATCTCCCCAAACAATACAGGCTTTGCCAAGGCTCTTGGTTGCCCATCAGAACTAGATGGTAAGACTAGTGCTGGAGACACTGTGTGATTTGGCTTGCAAGACGCTGAGAAATCAAGCTGGAGCTGAGCTGTAAGTCTCCTCCCTGTTGACTAGCTAGATGCTAGAAAGACCTACATAGCCTATTGGGAAAGAAAAGTCATTATGGGCTGGAGAGATGGCTTAGCGGTTAAACGCTTGCCTGTGAAGCCTAAGGACACTGGTTTGAGGCTCAATTCTCCAGGACCCACGTAAGCCAGATGCACAAGGGGGTGCATGCATCTGGAGTTCATTTGCAGTGGCTGGAGGCCCTGGCATGCCCATTCTCTCTCTCTCTCTCTCTACTTGCCTATTTCTGTATCTCTCTCTCTCTCTCTCTCTCAAATAAATAAATAATAAAATATTTAATAAAAAAAAAAAGAAAAGTCATTAGTGGTCTTAACCAGTAGTGGATGCTATAAGCTTTGTGGCTTGCCTGATAGGCTAAATGTGCCAACTGGTGTAATGATATCATGTCTGATATGGGGGAAACCAGCTGCTCTCTGGTTGATTTGAGGCCCGCTCCATGGGAGGGAATTCATGTCTAGTGCTATAAACCTAATCAAAAGCTTATGGCAGGGGAGGTCATAAGCACTAAGGCGGGGAGAGGAACTACTACTGCTGTTTGGCTAACTAGACATATTGTGTCCATCAAACTGCCTTCTAAATTTTTATGTCTCTAGATTAATGTTATGCTCACTTTTGGCTAGGGAAGTTTCTCTTTTCAGACAGTGGTGTCCACTGAGGTGACTCAGAAGTAATCAAAGTGCTGAAACGAGACAGTGAATGTTCAGCAGAGACTGAGACATCTCTATCATACTGTCCAAGGCTCAGGGGTCATTGTGGAAGAGGTAGAGGAGAGAACATAAGAACCAGCCAGGCATGGTGGTGGACACCTTTAATCCTAGCACTTGGGAGGCAGAGGTAGGAGGATTGCCATGAGTTCAAGGCCACCCTGAGACTACCTAGTGAATTCCAGGTCAGCCTGGGTTAAAGTAGTGAAACCCTACCTCAAAAAAAAAAAAAAAAAAAGAGGGATGGAGAGATGGCTTAGCGGTTAAGGAGCCTGCCTGCTAAGCCTAAGAACCCGGTTCTAATCTCCAGGTCCCACATTTAGCCAGATGCAAAGTGATGCAAGGGTGCAATGCTGCACTTGACCACAAGGCGGTGCACACATCTGGATTTTGTTCACAGCAGCTGAGAGACTGCTGGCACGCCCATCTCTGTCTGTCTCCCTCTCCCTCTCTGTCTGTCTCTCTCTGTGTCTCTCTCCAAAAATAAATAAAATAAAATAAAATTTAAAAAAAAAAAAAGAAAGGAAAGGAAAGGAAAGGAAAAGAAAAGAAAAAAAAGAATGTAAGAGCCAAAGGAAGGTGAGGAGTACTTCACAATACTGTCTTGCAGACACAAAGTGGCTATGGCATTCATGACCTCATAGTGGCTAACACTACCTACACAAGACCTGAATAACAGGAGGGGGAAATGATGACTTCAAAATGCAACAGGCACTATGTTGAAAGAAGAAGGGGACTGGAGAGATGGCTTAGTGGTTAAGCGCTTGTCTGTGAAGCTTAAGGACCCAGGTTAGAGGCTCAATTCCCCAGGACCCACATAAGCTAGATGCACATGGTGGCGCATGCATCTCGAGTTCGTTTGCAATGGCTGGAGGCCCTGGTGCGCCCATTCTCTCTCCCTCTGTCTGCCTCATTCCCTCTCTGTCTGTCTGTTGCTAATAAATAAATAAAAATAAAAATTTTAAAGAAAGAAGGGATTCAGTGGAGAAGGATAGGAAGGGGAGCAAAGAAGGTGCTGGGAGATGATTAGGATCATGGCATGTATAGGTATGGGTATTGTCAATAAGTGTTTTCTAAGTCTGTTTCATTTGACCACCTTACCCAAGCATCTACTTTCTTCTGTATAGAGCAGAATATTAATCATTCATAAGCCATTTTTCCCTTTTGCCTACCTTTATGGGTCACTCCCATTAATTTACAATATATAGTATACAGATTCCAAATGAGAAGAAAGAAAAGCCTGAAAGAAAAAAAAAAGCATAGAAACGTCCCCAAACATTATAGATTTTCAGAAGTTGTGACACAAGTTTCCTTCTTAGTAAGAAACACCTATTTTTTTTCAGTCAAAAGAAGTCTTTCTTGACAAGAATATTTTCATGAGAATAAGGAAAGAATGACAAAGACCATTTAAATCACAGACCACTTTAGGCTTGGTTATAACTCTTGTTCATAGCTGCTATTTGTGTTCTATGTTCAAAAGGAGTTCAAAAGTTCTATGTTCCCTTAGGCTGGGAGATGGCTAAGTGGTTAAGGCATTTGCCTGCAAAGCCAAAGGACTGAGGTTTGATTCGCCAGGACTCATGTAAGCCAGATGCACAAGGTGGTGCGTGTGCTGGAGGTCCTGGCACACCCATTCTCTATCAATCTGACTCTCTCTTTCTCTCTCTAAAATAAATAAATAAATAAAAGCTTTTATAAACAAAATAGGGCTAAGACAGACTTTGCTATGGGGTCCAGAGAAAGAGCCGAACACTGATTAGGTTGCACGTAAAGCAGTTGTTGTGTTTGGGAAAGAAGTCATTTATACTCTGCACTTCCTGGGTATCCTCAGAAACTCACACGGCTCTGCACTTCCATTTCTTGAATGTTTTGGCTGTTTTACATCTGCAAGCCTCTTAACTGATTTATTAGTCATGACTTTAAATGGATGTTCACAATTTCATGATGTATGTGTTAGTTTTCTTCCAAATGCTGCACTGCCTCTGGCTCCCAGAGTCCCCGAATCCCTGGGAAGCCAGCCTGAGCTGTGGTGCTAAGGCTTCTCATGTGAGATGTTGGCCCTGACAGCTCTTCTGCACACTGGTGTGAGGTTTTGGCCTCAAGGCTCCTCCAAACGTAAACTCCATCTTTTTTCCTTACAGATCACACTTTAATTCCAGAAGCCAGATTATTGACCACACAATTGCAAGTTCCTTTGGCTTTTTCAACTTTGAACTCATTTTCAGTGATTATATGGATAGAATGTGGAAGGAAAGGCTAATGCTTGCAGCAAACACAGCCACATCTCAGTCACATGCCACGTAACACTGCAGTCAGCACTGGAACCTATCTACAACAATGGTAGCGGTCTCACGAGATTGCAATGGTACTGAAAAAGTCTACCTTCTAGTATTTTTGCTGCAAATATCACTATATCACAATGTGCTACAATATTCACTACAACAAAAGTTAAGACAGCATAAATCGGTCCCATAAAGATCCTAATTCTGACTAACATTCTACAACACATAAAAAAGAGGGGGGCACAATATGGGTAGAAGATGGAAAAAGCTTAACCTTCTTGGGCTGGAGAGATGGCTTAGAGGTTAAGGTGCCTGCCTGACAAGCCTAAGAACACCTGTTCAATTCTCCAGGTCCCACATTTAGCCAGATGCAAAAGTGATGCAATAAAAGCCGGGTGGTGGTGCACGCCTTTAATCCCAGCACTTGGGAGGCAGAGGTAGGAGGATCACCATGAGTTCAAGGCCATCCTGAGACTACAGAGGGAATTCCAGGTTAGCCTGAACTATTGAGACCCTACCTCAAAAAAAAAAAAAAAAAAAGTGATGCAAGCATGCAATGGCACACTTGCCCACAAGGTGGTACATTCGTCTGGAGTTCATTCACAGCAGCTGAGAGGCCACTGGTGCACCCATTCTCTCTCTCTCTCTCTGCCTCTTCCTCTCTGTCTCTCTCTCTCTCTCTCTCTCTCTCTGTCTCTCTCTCAAATAATAATAAAAAGGTTTTAAATATGAAAAAATTGCTTAACCTTCTTAAAAACCATGGACTATGGCCAGAAATTCCCAGGCCCAGTGTTGGGTTGCCTCCCACAGTGAGATGTTGGCCAAGGAAACCCATAAGGTCCCCAAAACAATGTAGGTCATTGCCAAAACTCTTGATTTCCTGCCAAAACGAAAAGGTAAGACCCTATGCTGAAGACACAATAGGTTGTGGTCACAGGACATTGGAATACTATGTTGGAACCAAAAGGTAAACTCGATCCCTCCTGGCTAGCCCTCACGGTCCTGGAAAAGCCTATGGGAGCCACTGGAAGAAAATGGTCACCAACAGCATGAAGCAGCAGAGGACCCTGAAGACTGTGAAATCAGCCAGCCAGAAAGAAGTACACAGATGTGCAATAGTGGCACACAGTCTCTATGGGTAACCAACTATTTTCTGAATGGATATGAGGACCGCTCAGTGGGAAAGAACTCATACCTGGTACTAAAACAAATCATATTCCCATATTCAGGAAACTCATACTTCAGAGAGAAGCCCCCATTGCTTTCTGTAGAAGAAGAATGGGTTTGCACACTGAAAATCTCTCAAGTAACTTTGCATAGCCCCTTTAACCCAAGCTGCTCTCACTCTTGGTTGGAGAATCTGCTTTATTGTATAGATGGCAGAGAAAACAGAGAAGAGTACAAATCCATCGATAAGACAAGAAGATAGCTGACTGCCCACAATGAGACTTGCCCTCTCCTCCACATCTGCCAAGGCCCAGGAGAACTTGAAATGGACACAGCAACATGAACCCTGCTCTTACTGCTAAACTGACAACCAGCTCCAGGGTGATGATGGCAGATGTGGCCATCAAGAAAATCCTATGAGAGCTGCAGTGATGGCTTAGCAGTCAAGGGACTTGCTGCAACTCCCCAGAACCCACATAAGCCAGATGCACAAGGTGGCACATGCATCTGGAGTTCATTTGCAGTGGCTAGAGGCCCTGGCACACCCATTCTTTCAATAAATAAATAAATAAATAAATAAATAAATAAATTTTAATTTAAAAAAAAAAGAAAGAAAAACCTATGAAAGCAGAAATCCAGAGGCTACAAAGAACTCATCACTAAATCAGACCACCAACAGGCCTTCCATGGCTCAAGGAACATTACAGAAGAGGGGGAGGAAAGACTGCAAGAGCCAGATAGTGGGGAGGGACTACCCTGAGGCATGGTCCTCCTACTATCCCATTGGGACTGACTGAGGTCTTCATGACCCTACTGTAAATACCATATTCAATATACATACATACATACATACATACATACATACATACATACATACACTCACTACAATGACATTAGGCACCAAAGGTTTTACTTACCATATATCCTGGGTGTGTAGTAGGCTCTGACACCTAGGTTTGTGTAAGTAAACTTTGTGATGTCCACACAGTGACAACATTACTTGACAACACATTTCTCAGAAAGTGTCCTCATGTACAACCATAGCACCCTGAGCATGCCTGATCTGGTCAGAATGTATCCTCACAGTAAGTAATGCATAGCTGTACTTGGGACCAGAGAGAGTCAAGGAATTAGTCTTAATGTAACAAAAAGTTGCTTGAAAATCTGCAAGCACACATGTGACCACACACATGGAATGGCATGGGTGCAGGAAGACTAGAAAGCAGGTACATGCAGGTCAGTCATTCTCATCTCCCATCATGCTTCCTCTAAGTTACAAGGTGCAAGAATCTCTCCACCGCTCAGGAAACACTGTGGAAGGAAGGGCAGAAAGAATGCAAGAGCCAGAGGATGGGGAGGAGTGCTATGGAACACAGTCTTTTGGACATGAAGTAGCCGTTGCCTGCATGACCTCACAGTGCTTTGTCATTACCTGTACAAGACCTGCACAGTACCGGACCCAACACTACATTGCCATGGATGATGGAGGAGGCAAAAAAAAAAAAAATTAAAATACATCAAAGTAGAAGAGGGACTAGTTGGAAAGAAGGAGGAATTTAGTGAGAGAGGGGTGAGGGATGCAAAAGAAAATAATGGAAGGAGTTGTAATCAGAATACATGATGGGCTGGAGAGATGGCTTAGCAGTTAAGATGCTTGCCTGCAAAGCCTAAGAACCCAGGTTCAATTCCCCAGAACTCACATAATCCAGATGCACATGGTGGAAAATGCGTCTGGAGTTTGTTTGCAGTGACTGGAGGCCCTCGAGAGCCCATGTTCCCTCTCTTTTTCTCTCTCTCTCTAATAAATAAATAAAATTTAAATATATACATATGTATGTTTTATGCACAGTATGAAAATTGTCAATAAAAAGGTTTTTAAAAAAGAACTTGCCTCACTATTTCATACTTAATTATTCACTTTCAGCTTAGAATTTAAAAGAAACTTACATTAATTAGGCTTCACAACAATGATATCTTCTGAAGCCAAAATAACTGAACGTTTCACCTCTAGATCCTTCTCGGGGTCCACTAAGCATATGAATTTCACTTGATCCTTAAACTAGATTAGGAGAATCGTTCACAAGCACCCCATAACCCAAAATAACTGAAAGGACATACAAAGCAGTTCCATCAAAGGACAAAAATAAAAGTTGTCCTTCAAAGGCATATCACCAAATCTGAGGAATTTCTGTTTGATAATATTGCTTACTTTTTCAGGATTGACTTTAAAATGGTGTTCTGAGTTCCTGAGTGATAACAAGACCTTTTGAAGTTGGCAGTACAAGTTCTGCTTATAGACACAAACTATAAACACAGTCACACGTGGCTGGCTGTCCTAAGCACAAAACTATCTTAAGATCTCTGTGAATGCTTTCTTAGCTTAGCAATGGAGAGGACCCCGGTAGATTCAAAACTTCCAAGGTAAAGACAATCCCATCCCATAATCTTAAAAAATCACAAAGAGGGGCCTGGAGAGATGGCTTAGTGGTTAAGGCATTTGCCTGCAAAGCCAAAGGACCTCAGTTTGATTCCCCAGGACCCATGTAAGCCAGATGCACAAGGTGGCACATGCGTCTGGAGTTCATTTGCAGTAGCTGGAAGCCCTGGCATGCCCATTCTCTCTCTCTCCTTCACTCTGTCTCTAATAAATAAATAAAAAATAAAAGATATTTTTAAAAGAGTGAGAGAGGAAAAAATCACAAAGAGTTTTCATTTCATCATTTTGGTTCTTTGCATTTTATACCCTGTCAGGCATAGTGCCATGCCCACAGCAAGAATGAATGAATGGGGAATTAATATGCAAGGCATCTGTCTCTTACTATGAAAGCTTGTCTTTTGCTTCTAACAGCATGCATAGTAACTCCTACCTCCAGACATACTTAGTTTGCAACATCCTAAATCAAGCTGCGCAAAATGTAATTGTAAACTTCAAAAGGTGTCCCCCCAAATGCCCACTGGGAACTACTAACAACCACTTTGGAGCCAGGCATGGTGGCACACACATTTAATCCCAGCACTTGGGAGGCAGAGGTTGGAGGATTGCTGTGAGTTCAAGGGCACCCTGAGACTCCATAGTCAATTGCAGGCCAGCCTGGGCTAGAGTGAGACCCTACCTCGAAAAAAAAACCAAAAAAAAAAAAAAAAAAAAAAGAACCTCTTTGGAACCTTCCATAGGGACCTCTGTTGCATCTTCCCAAAAACAGGCTCTGGTGGCTTCATCTGCCAGCCCTTGCTGGGACCCGAGCTGGGTGATGTATTCATGTGCCTCCCGAGTGCTACCACCAGGGAAATGCAATGGGAAAAAATATCCCTGCTCTCATCCTCCCTTTCTGGAACTTGTCCCATTTAAATATTGCTTCTGATCCTTCCAATAAGCTGAAAACCCCTGAGGCGCTTAACAATTAAAAGAAGGGACCAAAGGCACTCCCTTGGAACTCGTACATCACGGATAAAAAGTAATTGATTTTTGTGGCCTCCATATTGCTAACACTGCCCAGGTAGAAATGGAACTTGCTACATGACTGAATCTATGTGGGACACTAACCTTTATGTGATGAAAAGGGAATAGATTACGTTTTAATTCTCTCCCTCCCACTCCCCACTGAACAAAGTAAAAATGTTGAAACCACTGAGAGATTCCGAGTTCACACTGAAGCCCCCTGGGCTCGGAGATGAAGATCCTGAGGTGGCACTCACATCATTCTAGAACGCTCTGCTGGCAGGATCAAATGAGGTTGCCTGGCTTTCATGGCCCCCATAGGGCACGCTTTGATTTAGTATCATCAGGCTTGGAACTTATTATGTCTTGGCAAGTTCAGTCTATTTCCAAAATATTATGCCCCTGAGACACAAATACTGAACAAGCAAGCTCACCATCATATGGACAGGGGCACAGGTGAGCTGCCCGCTCCTCCAGACCCCACCTCACCACTGCCCCAGCAATGTTCCTTTCAAGAAACTTAGCTGTGCCTGGTGGTTGGATGTATTGAGTGGATACCACTTGAACTGGGCATGCCAGCACACCCCCTAGGTTTGTAAATAAAGTTCAATAATAAGTTATAATAGCACCCAATAATAACATATTCTTCTATAGATATTTTCTCTTCACAACAACCCCACAAAGTTGATTCTGTAGTTAACCCTAGTTAACCAAAGAGGTTAAATTAAAGTACCCACTGTCACAGAGCAAGTAATAGAAAAAGCAAGATTCAAAGTTAGGTTCCTTCAATCCCAAGGCCCCATGCTTGGTCTCTACTTTGTTTCCTGCGGCTCCTGAAGTGAGCCCTGCCATTCCACCACGTCCCCTCCTCTCCTTATGTCCCCATTCTGGACTCTTGCCTTGATGTTCTCACAAGGTTTTCATATACCTTCTTAGCCTTCCCTGGACATGAGCAGAATATATCTCCAACTATAGTCCAGAGTCTGTGTCTCAGCTGAGCTCCTGGGCACCCCAGCCAGCCCAGGCCTCAGAAAGTCCCATCTTGTCTGTCACACGGATAAGTGTACCCACCAACTCCCCAGGATTCTAGTGACACTATCATACTATTGCCTCGTCAAATTCCTCAGCACTTCTTGAAAAGGGCATAAGTATATCCCTGAAACATTAAAAGGACAAAGTGACTTCCACAGGTCACTTGGTCTTACTCAGTGGAAGTTCTTAGGATCCCAAGAGTTGGCATTATAAAGCCTTATTCATTCTTTGGTGTACAGTAGACCTCCAATAAATGGTTATTGATTCTCTTCACTATAACTTTTCTCATTTGTAGTCATCTCTAAAAATATATTTAAAATATTTAAAATATTATTTGCAGGGCTGGAGAGATTCCTTAGCAGTTAAGGACTCAGGTTCAATTCTTCAGTACCCATGTAAGCCAGACACGCAAAGTGGTGCATGTGTCTGAAGTTCGTTTACAATGACTAGAGACCCTGGCATGCCCATTCTCTCTCTGTGTCCCTGTGTGTGTGTGTGTGTGTGTGTGTGTGTGTGTGTGTGTGTGTGTCTATCAATCTGCCTCTCTCTCGTAAATAAATACATAAATAAATAATAAAATAAAAATATTATTTGTTCAGCTGTCTTAACACACACCCTCCAAAGTCCAGTAGTTTAGTATAACAAAAGCTTAGTTCTCCAGCAAAGTTCACTATGGGTCCAGACAACCCTCCAAGAAAACATATCTCACAGGTGACTCTGTATTGCATCCCACATCGACTTGTTCTCCCCAGATGCTACAGTGAGGGAGGAGACAGGAGGAGAAGCAAACATCTGCAACTAGATGCTTCCACCCAGCAGTTAACACGAGTGACTTCTGCCCACAGTTATTGGCCACAGTGAGTCACTGGACTCACCATCTTCAATAGGCAGAGAGATACAATCTTCAATTTATCCAGAGGTGAGGGAAGCAGCAATGTCCCCTACAACCAGAAAGAAAGAACTATGAAAAGCAACATGAGGGGCTGGAGAGATGGCTTAGCGGTTAAGGCATTTGCCTGCAAAGCCAAAGGATCCCAGTTTGATTCTCCAGGACCCATGTAAGCCAGATGCAGAAGGAGGCGCATGCATCTGAAGTTCGTTTGCAGTGGCTGGAGGCCCTGGCGTGCCCATTCTTTCTCTCTCTCTTTCTCTTTCTCTCTCTCAAATAAATAAATAAAATATATTTTTAAAAAATAAAAGCAACATGAGTTGAAAGACAAAAATCATACACATAAATCGGGACCCAAATCCAGGATTATCAACCTCTAAAATCTGCCCTTTGCTGCCACATAATTCTCAAGAGAGCTGAATGTACCACTTGATAAGCCACAGTGATTCTGCATGAACAACTGGTTCTGGTGGCTCATTGCTCAGCAGCTACAGGTCCTGACTGACCTTGCTCACCGCAGACAGAGGCTCTAGGCTGTCCTGTTTTGGAATGACAGATATGTCGGTTCTCCTCCAAGAGCCTAGCCTGGGCAACTTATATATATATAATTTGTTTATTTATATGAGAGAGAGAGGAAGAGGAAGAGAGAGAGAATGGACGTGCCAGGGCCTCCAGCCACTGCAAACAAACTCCAGATGTATGCACCCCCTTGCGCCTCTGGCTTACGTGGGTCCTGGAGCATTGAACCAGGATCCTTTGGCTTTGCAGGCAAACGTCTTAACCACTAAGCCATCTCTCCAGCCCAAGCCTGGGCAATTTCATGGGAAAGGCAGGCACACCCAAATCAAGTGGCATGGCCGTGCCCATGTTGGAGTGCATGGGACTTGTATTACTTGTGTCCTCACCACTGCTAGAAGCCTGCCAATAGCAGCCGAAGAGAGGAGAGGTTTATTCTGCCTCACCGTTTAAAGGGGACAGTCCATCCAGGCCAGCAAGGCATATCTGCTGCTGTAGCTCTGTCCTTGGGCAGCAGAGTCTGCCAGATGCAGGAGACAGGCAGCAGAGAATGCCCAGCAGGAAGCTGAGCTGGGTTATAGTAGTCAGAGCCTACGTCCAAAGAGACTCACTTCCTTCAGTTAGGACTCATGTCTTAAAGATTCTATAACCTCCACAAACAGCTCCAGCAGCTGGGAACCAAGCGTTCAGACGCATGGACCTGGAGGTACATTTCACATTCAAACTGGAACAGGAATACTGCTGTGTATACTGCAGAGGAAATGAGAATTGACCCAGGTATACACAAGCTGTTCTGTGAGATTGTCTAGTAAATACTTTGGGCTCTGGGGACCATACCAGCTCTGTCGTAAGTATGAAGGCAACAATAAGATAGTAAGTAAACTTATGTGTGTGTTAGTATGTTCCAGTAAAAGTTTATTTACAAACACATGCAGCAGGCACTGGATTTGCCGGCACTGGATTAAGTTTACCACTGCAGAAGTTTCTAGTCCCATCACTGGAATGATCTTATAGTTCTTTCTGGACAGCATCTCTTTTCTTCTCTTAACCTTAAGTTTTGTCACTTACAAAGTGAGAAGGCTGGAGTACTTTTTTTTTTAATTTTTGGAGAGAGACACAGAGAGAGACAGAAAGAGAGGGAGAAGGAGAGGGAGACAGAGAATGGGCATGCCAGCAGTCTCTCAGCTGCTGTGAAGGAAATCCAGATGCGTGCATCCCCTTGTGGTCAAGTGCAGCATTGCGCCCTTGCATCACTTTGCATCTGGCTAAACGTGTGACCTGGAGATTGGAACCAGGTTCTTAGGCTTAGCAGGCCTTAACTGCTAAGTCATCTCTCCAGCCCTGGAGTACTTTTATTAAAACCATAAAATTCTCACATTCACATTCTTTCCTTGCCACATAACCTAAAAGGTATGTTCTGGGATCTACTTTTAAAGAAAGAGCTGCCCACACAAGTGTACCCACCCCATGTAAAAGCCAGACACTATAGTGGGCATCTGTAATCCCACCATGCCTAGGGCGAGATAGACAGACAGAAGAGACAGACAGAGGCAGACAGAAGAATCGGCCAGACCTCTCACAGACCAGCTAGCCTGGAGAATGGAGCAATGCACAATGAGACAGCCTGCTTCAAACAAGTGGAAGGCAAGGATCAACATCTAAAGCTGCCTCTGACCCCCATATGCACATGCCCACATTCATACACATGAACACACAAACGCAGCACACACTATGCACACACACCCCAAGAACCTTATTCTCAGCCAGTGACTAGTCTGTCACATTTGTCTTCAGTATCACGCTCACCTGAATATTACTTCAACAAGATTTACCTCGCAAAAGACACTGATCAATAGCAAGGGAACCTCAGCTCCATCAAAGTCAAATCGATTTCTCCACCATCCAAGCAGGAAGTCAGCCAGATACACAGAAGGAAAAACAAACTGACCCCTTTAATGACAAACGGGTAGCAGTGCCTATTAATTAGTGAAAATAAAAAACAATGAAATAGAGCCAGGCGTGGTAGCGCACGCCTTTAATCCCAGCACTCGGGAGGCAGAGGTAGGAGGATCGCCATGAGTTCAAGGCCACCCTGAGACTACATAGTTAATTCCAGGTCAGTCTGGACCAGAGTGAGACCCTACCTCGAAAAACCAAAAAAAAAAAAACAATGAAATAGAGAATAAGCACTGGGTGTTATCAAGGAAAAAAAGAAAAAAAATTAAAAGCAAGATAGAAATGAAACAGGGAAGCAAGGCCCTCGGGAACGAAATAAGAATAATTCAGCACTGGGTGTTATCAAGGAAGGGTAAAAAAGAAAGATAAAATTAACTGATCCAGCAAGATAGGCCATTTTTGCCCTCAGGAGACATTGGGTGTTTGGAGATGTTTGTGATTGTCACAGCTAGAGTGTGCTGCTCACATCTAGTGAGGGTTATGCCATGAAACAGGGAAGCAAGGCCCATCAAGGGAATTCCCAGCAACTCTCAGACCCTGGCATTTATCCAAAAGGGGCATGCAATGTGGACCATTCCTCAGAGTGGATTTTTTTTGTATTTACTTATTGTCTCCTTTACTGGCACCACAACAGCATGTAATTCAGCAATACCACAAAAGGATATTTTTGCTTCTTTCCCCCCATCTATTAATATTCCCTGCCAGACTGTTACTAGAATGACAAATAAGAATTTATGTTAATAGCAGCTACAAAGAGCAAGGCCCATGTGACACACTTCTATAACTATCCATAAAGCCAGGGCAACATGCAGAGGTTTGCAGGCGCCTGACTTTCTAAAGCTTACACAAGCATTCTCAACAGGAAAACCATTTTTGCCCTCAGGAGACATTGGACAGTGTTTGGAGATGTTTGTGATTGTCACAGCTAGAGTGTGCTGCTCACATCTAGTGAGTGAAGGTCAAGGGTGATGCTAAACATCCAACAATCCACAGGATGGCTGTCCTCCACAAACTCATTATCTAAAGTGCTGATGATGTCAAGGGTGAGAAATCTGCCATTCGGTCAAGAGTAAAGTATCTGCTGTGATTCCCAGCAACTCTCAGACCCTGGGAGAGTGTTTAGGGATCCTGACACAGCTATGCCTTTGATTAAACAACTTGTTTATAAACAATGCAGATTACAGATTTACTCCCTATAAGAGTAAAGGCTTGGAGGTATAGATAAAAGTCTACAAAGAGTTGGGAGGGCCATTGACCAATGCTGGCCTCACAGCTGCACACAAAATATATAAATTATACTAGGGGCATGCAATGTGGACCATTCCTCAGAGTGGTTTTTTTTAAATATTTTTAAATTTTTATTTGTATTTACTTATTAGATACAGAGAGAGATCATTCAAGCCTTTACTGCCAGAGGGGAGAATGGCTGTGTTAATCTTCTTCCTGCTCAGGTTATGCGGCCTCACTAGCCACTGCAAACAAACTTTGAGACACATGTGCCATCAGGGTTACAAAAATATCATCAGCATCTGGGCTTATGTTTAAAACATAAAAGGGACCTGGAGATTCAAAAAGATGGCGCTGGGTCCTTAGGCTTCACAGGCATGCACCTTAACCATTAAGCCATCTCTCCAGCCCCATTCCTTAGAGTTTTGGTTGGGTAGCTTAGCAGCTTTTCAAGCCAGGTATGTGGCAGCAGAGATGCTGCAGGAAAAGCACCTTTGCTGTAGGCACAAGTTCTAAAACCTGGACCCGAAATGATGAGTGGCTCAAAATATTGATAACCATTGCATTACCTTAAGTCTACTAAGTAACAAAATGCATTATTAATGTGTATACATAGAATATTCTCTCTAAGCTTACATTGTGCATAATTTCTAAAACAGAGGACAACACACTTGAAGTGTGTCTCGACAATCATGTGCAACATCAGCATTTACCGTAACGTGTTGTGATATATTTCCAACAGGATATGATTTGTCAGTGGGTCAAGGAGCTGGAAAATTAGTATCTTTTTTAGCGAAACCTGTCACATCTGTTAGCAAACTTGTCCAAACAATTTGCTATCCTTGCTTACAATGTGTGTAGACAGAGGCCATTAATCATTAGGAACACCTCTAGAACCCACAGGCTTGTTTTCTGTACATTGCAAAGAAGTGTGTGTGTGTAAACTTGCACACACATGCACTCTGTGACAATTTGCATTTTTGTTTTTGGTTTTTTTTACAATGCTGGAGGTTGAACCTAGGGCCTCAGGGATGCTAGATAAGCACCCTACCCCAGAGTTAAAACTATCGGGAGGGCGCATATGTATGCATGTGTGTTGTTCACTCTTACAATCCTTCTACCTCCTCTTCTGCAATGTTCCCTGAGCCATGGCAGGCCTGTTGGCAGTCTGATTTAATGTTGAGTTCTGTGTGGCCTCTGGGTTTCTGCTTTGATAGCTTGTGCCTGATCACCATATCTTCAACCACCACCCTGGAGCTGGTTGTCAGGTTAGCAGTTAGAGCAGCTTCAAGGCACCACTTCCACAGGTTCTCCTGGGCCTTGGCAGATGTGGAGGAGGGAGCAAGTCTCATTGTGGGCAGTCAGGTATCTTCATGTCTTGTTGATGGATCTTGACGTGCCTCCATTTTCTCTACCATCTGTAAAATAAAGCAGATTCTCCAACCAAGAGTGAGATCAGTTTGGATTAAAAGGGATATGTGTAAGCCTGCTCTTCTCCAGAGAGCAGTGGGGGCGTCTCTCTGAAGTCTGAGTTTCCTAACAATGGGATTCTGACTTGGTTTCCAGTACCAGGTATGAGTTCTCTCCCACTGAGAGGGTCTCATGCCCAATCAGAAAGTAGTTACCCATAGAGGCTGTGTGCCATTATTGCACAAGTGTATACTTCGCAGTCTTCAGGGTCCCCTGCTTGTTCATGTTGGTGGTTTCTTCCAGCCGCTCCCATAGTGCTTTCCAGCACTATGAGGGCTAACCAGGTGGGAGCTAGTTGCCCTTTTGGTGCTAGCATGGTCATTCGATATTCTACAGCCTATGGTGTCTTCAGCAATAGGGAGTTACTTTTTAGCTCTGGCAGACAATCAAGTGTTTTGGCAATGGCCTACATTATTTTGGGGACTTCATGGGTCTCCTTGGCCAACAGCTCACTGTAGGTGGCAATTCAGCTCTGGGCCTGGAAATTACTGGCCAGATTCAGTGGTTTTTAAAAAGAAGGTTAATCTTTTTCCACCTTCTGTCTGGATTGTCCTCCCTCCCTCTTTACTGGTGGTTATATGTTGTAGAATGTGAGTCAAAATTAGGATTTCTATGGGACTTAGTCATCTTGTCTTAATTTTCGTGTAATTCCCTCCCTACACTCCCTATCCCTCCAAGATCCCCCACCTCCAATATTCTGCCCTCCCCTAACTTGTCAGGGAATGCCTCCTCTCTCCCTGCCTTTTCTCTCTACTGGTCTCATTCAGGTTTTATGTCCGTATTTCCGGTGCTGACACTCAACTGTAATTGATCCCAGTTAGGAACCACAGATGATAGAGCACAGGCGGCGTTTGTCTGTCTGTGCCTGTGTGACCTTGTTTTGCATGATTTTTTCCAACTCCATTCATTTTCCTGTAAATTTTGCTTTCATTGTTCCTTACCACTTAGTAAAATTCCATTGTGTATATGTACCACGTCTTCATTATCCATTCATCAGTTGATGGACATCTGGGCTGATTCCAGTTCTGAGCTATTATGAATAGATCAGCCATACATATGGCTGAGCAAGTATCTCTGTAGTAAAGAGTAGAGTCTTTAGGGTATATGCCCAGAAGTGGTATATACCACTTTTACAAATGGTAAGTCTATTTTCAACTTTTTCAGGAGTTTCTATAATAATTTCCATAGTCATTGTGTGAATTTGCACTCCTACCAGCAGGGTTCCTCTTTCCTCATAGCCTCACCAGCATTTATTGTCATTCGACTATTTTTTAAAATTTTTTATTTTTATTTATTTTTATTTTTTCTTGGAGAGAGAGAGAAATAGGTGGGGGTGAGAGAAGAGAGAGAGGAGGGAGAGAATGGAAGCACCAGGATCTCCAGCCACTGCAAACAAACTCCAGATGTGTAAGCCCCCTTGTGCATCTGACTTATGTGGGTCCTGGGGAATCAAACCTGGGTCCTTTGGATTTGTAGGCAAGCACCTTAACTACTAAGCCATTTCTTTAGCCCATCATTCGACTTTTTGATGAATGCCATCCTGAGTGGAGTGAGATGGAATCTCAAAGTTGTTTTGATTTGCATTTCTCTGATGATTAAAGATGTTGAACATCTCCTTAAGTGTGTAATGGCCATTTGTATTTCTTCCTTTAAGAATTCTCTGATTAAATCTCTACCCCATTTTCAAGTGGGTTGTTTGATTTTTTTTTTATTGTTTAGTTTTTTTTTAGATATTAGATGTCAGAGGTATAGCTAGTGAAGATTTTCTCCCATTCTGTGAGTTGTCTATTGACTCTGTTGATGGTTTGCTTGTCTGTACAATGGCTTTGAGTATCAAGAGGTCTCAGTGGTTTAGTGTTGATCTAATTTCCTGGGCTACTGGGGTCTTATTCAGGAAGTCTTTCCCTAAGCCTATATTGTGGAAGGTTTTTTTTTCTTCTTCTAGCTATTTTATAGTTTCAGGTCTTAAATTGAGGTCCTTAATCCATTTAGAATTGACTTTTGTGCAAGGTGAGCAAAGTGGGTCTAGTTTCATTCTTCTACATGTAGTTATCCAATTTCTCCAACACCATTTGTGAAGATGCTGTCTTTTCTCCAGTGTGTACTTTTGGCCCTTTTGTCAAGGATCAGGCAGCTGTATTTGCTTGGATTTAGAGATGGGTCTTCTACTCTATTCTGTTGATCTATATGTCTGTTCCATGCTGTTCTAGTTACTATGACTTTGTAGTATATCTTGAAATCAGGTATGGTTATTCCTCCAGACATATTTCTTTTGTTGAGGATAGTTTTGGCTACCTGGGGCCTTCTGTTATTCCATATGAATTTTAAGACTATCTTGTCTATCTCTGTGAATAAAATTTCTGGGATTTTTATTGGAATTGCATTGAATCTATACAATAATTTTGGTAGGATGGCCACTTTCACCATATTAATTCTTCCGATCCATGAGCACGGGCAATCTTTCCCTCCTCTCATACCATCCTCACTTTCTTTCCTCAGTGTTTTTATGTTTTCATTGTACAGGTCTTTCACTTCTTTGGTCAATGATATTCCAAGGTATTTAATTTCGTGGATTTTTAAAATGGGATAGTGTTGCTTATCTCTTTCTCTATATGTTATCTTTGGCATACAGGAAGGCTACTGATTATAGTGTATTGATTTTTGTATCCTGCCACTTTACTGAAAGAATTTATCACTTTTAGAAGTTTTTTGGTGGTGACTTTTGGGTCACTTATATATAAAGTCATGTCATCTGCAAATACAGCTAGTTTTAGTTCTTCATTACCTATTTGTATGCCTTTTGTTTCTCTTGTGTTAGTATTGGAGCTAAAACTTCAAGTACTATGTTGAAAAACAGTAGTGAGAGTGGACACCACTGTCGAGTTCCAGACCTTAATGAGAACACTTCAAGTTTCTCCCCATTTAGTGTGATCTGGGCCTTAAGTGCATTATAAATAGCCTTTATTATGTTGAGATACGGTCTGTCCATACGACGTCTCTCCAGTGTTTTGATCATGAAGGCGTGTTGTATTTTATCAAAGGCTTTTTCTGCATCTATTGAAATAATCAAGTGATTCTTGTGTTTAAGTTCATGTGGTGAATTACATTAATTGACTTCCATATGTTGAACCATCTCTGCATCCTTAGGATAAAACCTACTTGATCAAGGTAGATAATGTTTTTGATGTGTTCATGAATTTAGTTTGCAAGATTTTTTATTTTATTTATTTTGGTTTTTTTTGTTTTGTTTGGTTTTGTTTTGTTTTTTTAGGTAAGATCATGCTGTAGCTCAGGCTTACCTGGAATTAGTCTCAGGGCGGCCTTGAACTCACAGTGATTCTCCTACCCCTGCCTCCCGAGTACTGGGATTAAAAGTGTGTGCCACCATGCCTGGCTTGGTTTACAGGATTTTATTTAACATTTTTGCATCTAAATTCATTAGGGATAGCAGTCTATAATTTTCTATTTTTGTTGGGTCTCTGTCTAGTTTAGGTATTGGAGAAATGCTGGCTTCATAGAAAGAGTTTGGAGTATTCTCTCTTTTTCAATTGTACAAACAAGTTTGAGAAGAAGTGGTTTTAGTTCTTGAATGAAAGTTTGGTAGAACTGGGCAGTGAATCCATCAAGGCCTGGACTTTCTTTGTTGAGAGACTTTTTATTACTTCTTCAATTTCATTAGAAATAATACATTTGTGTAGAATGTGTAACTGTTCTGGATTTAGTTTTGGAAGGTGATAAGAGTCAAGGAACTTGTCCATTTTAGACGGTTTTCCAATTTTGTGGAATACAGGGTTTTGAACTATGTCCTGATCATTCTTCCAGCTTCTTTGGTGTCAGTTGTGACTGCTCCATTTTCATTCTAACCTTGATGATGTGAGCCATCTCTTTTTTTTTTTTCAATAAAATTAGCCAGTGGTTTATCAATCTTGTTCATTTTTTTTTAAGAACCAGCTCTTCATTTCATCACTTTTTAATTGTTTTCCTTATTTCCAGTTCATTGATTTCTGCTTTGATCTCAATAATTTCTTTCCAACTGGTACTTTTGGGCTTAGACTATTTTTGCTTTTCCAGCACTTTCAAATGCACATTTAAGTTGTTTATTTGAGATCCCTCTGTTTTTGTAATGTAGGCATTTAGTGCTGTAAACATCCCTCTTAGAGCTGCCTTCACTGTGTCCCATAAGTTTTGATATGTTGTGTCCCATGTAAGCCAGATGCACAAGGTGGTGCATGTATCTGGAGTTCATTTGCAGTGGCCAGAGGCCCTGGAGCACCCATTCTCTCTCTATCTATCTGCCTCTTTTTCTGTCTGTCACTCTCAAATAAATAAATAAATAAATAATAAACAATAAATTTTTTTAAAAGAAAGACTTTAGCCAGGCATAGTGGTGCATGTCTATAATCCCAGCAGTTAGGAGGCTAAAGCAAGACAAGCTCAAGTTCATGGCTACCATGGACTACATAATAAGACCTTTTCTCAGAAAAATAAAAGGAAAGGAGGGCAGAGAAGGAGGAAAGAAGTGAGTGAGGGAAGAAGAGGCAGGGAGAAAGGAAGGAAGGAAGGAAGGAAGGAAGGAAGGAAGGAAGGAAGGAAGGAAGGAAGGAAGGAAGGAGAAGGAGGAGAAGGGAATGGAAAGGAAGGAGGGAAGGAGGGAAAGGAGGAAGGGAGGGAGGGAGGGGAGAGAGAAAGGGAGGGAGGGAAAGAAAGGGAGGAAGGGAGGGGAGAGAGAAAGGGAGGGAGGGGAGAGAGAAAGGGAGGAAGGGAGGGGAGAGATTTCTTTACCTCTTTGGTTGTCCTTGTAATCACAGGACCTCTAGGATGTGGGAGACTGGTTCCCACCACCCCTTCTGTGTTAATGCCATCTTCCATCCCCACTTACCTTCCACACATGTGATTGTTTACCTGCTCTAAGGTCAAGGATCATAGTAATACTCCTCTGTATCATCTTCTGGAACTTTCTATGTGATGAATATCTCTCACCCCAAAAACACTTGCTGACTCTTTGAGTGAGAAAAAAAAAGAAAGAAAGAAAACATTTCATGATGGACTTGAATTCCTTTTTCAGAGCGTTCTAAAGGAGGAACAGGTTGCCTCGGGAAGATGAAAATTTCCCATCATGTTAAGTATTCTAGACAATCTATAAGCCAGCCAGCTAGGAAGGTAGCTTAGTCATTAAAGTGCTTGCCACACCAGGATAAGGATCTGACTTCAGATACTCAGCACCCACTTGAAAGCCAGGTGTGGTGGCACACACCTATAATCCAAGAAGACAGAGAGATTGGAGGATCCCTGGAGCTTGCTGGTCAGCCAATCTAGCTGAATCAGTGAACTCCAAATTCAACGAGGGACCCTGTCTAAAAAATAAATAAATAAATAAGATGGAGAGTGACTGAGGAAAACTGCTCCATGGCTTGATGCTGACCTGCAGCCTCTACACCAAGAGCTTCAGATTCCCCTGGATCCACCGCCTGTTGTGATTCCTTTGTGATTACAGGCACATGTGCCACTGTGCATGTGGCTTTCTGTGGGCCCATGCTTTTAACTGCTAAGCCATCTCCTTAGCCCCAAGACCATGTTTTCTGACTACTGTAAAGCAACACTAATGGTCCTGATTTTTCTTGACTGAGTTGAAGACGTCTATGTGTTTCTGCTCTTGAGAAAGTACATATCAGAGAACCAGGTAGATTACCTGAGGAACTGGGACTAGCTCATAACAAACCACCAAGGCACTCTGCTAATTAAGCCGGGCGTGGTGGTGGCGCACGCCTTTAACCCCAGCACTCGGGAGGCAGAGGTAGGAGGATCGCTGTGAGTTCCAGGCTACCCTTGAGACTGCATAGTAAATCCCAGGTCAGCCTGGGCTAGAGTGAAACCCTACATCAAAAAATCCAAAATCGGGGGGGTGCTGAAGAGATGGCTTAGCAGTTAAGGCATTTGCCTGCAAAGCCAAAAGATCCCAGTTTGATTCTCCAGGACCCACTTAAGTCAAATGCACAAGGGGGCACATGCATCTGGAGTTCGTTTGCAGTAGCTGGAGGCCCTGGCATGCCCATTCTCTCTCTCTCTCTCTCTCTCTCTCTCTCTCTCTCTCTCCCCTCTCTGTCTGCCTCTTTCTCTCTCAAATAAACAAATAAAATATATTTTTTTAAAATAAACAAACAAATAAAAACTCTTAAAAGGCAGCTTTTGCCTCAGAAGGCCTCTGCAGGCATGAACCATGGCTTTCTATTGAGCCCAGAAGCAAGCATTTTGTCATGAACTTTACATACAATTTATGTAGGCAAAAATGTGTCTCCTCCCTTCCCAAAACTGTCAAGAGCCTGCATGAAGCCCCAACGGGGCACTCCAGCCCCTCCATAAAGAATACCATTCCTGTAATGGTCTAACTTGTGTCTTGACCTGGAACTCATTTTTAGACATTGCCCTAAAGTTGAATGACCACCTGCCAACAGTGAGCTGATGTGGCACCGGGAGAGCCTGGGGAAAGAGCTCCTGTCTCTGCAGTCACTCAGCCTCATGTGCTCTAAACAGCCTCATTAGCCACCTGCAGAAGGGGTTGAAGTTTGCCCAACGGGAGAAGCAGCCAGGTCAAGGACATGGAAACGGGCCAAGTCGACAACTTGTGGACACGTGGCTTCCTGAGGACCTTGACCCTTGCCTGCACTCACACACTCACAGTCTTCTCACCACAAGGGCACCAGCTGTGTTGCTGTTATCTTGGAATTATCTGCGCTGTGAGTCTGTTCTGGAATGCTGTCCCCTGGACATGACATAGCCATTACCCTCTTGAGCTCTCAGCGAGTGTGACTACTCACACAGAACCCACATGAGCCCGGGCCCATAAATATTTCTTCTTCATAAGGACGGGGGCATAGGAAACCCCACCCCATGCTCTGTTAGAGAAGGGAGACGCGCCCCTCCCCATGGATATATGAGTGGTGAATGTTTGACAAACATTTCATACATTTCAGTGGTGTAAATTGCCTACACACCTGTAGGTGTCCCCTCACCCATGTCCCTACAAGTGACCCCAGTCAAACGTGTCGATTCCCTGAGACTGACGTGGATGTCTGTCCTTGGTGACCATCTGGAGTGAGGAGACATTTGCTCATGCCTTCCCAGGACAAGGTAACGATTCCGGCACCCATGTGACTACACTGAAGCAGGCATAATGACAAACATCAGCAGTTCAGCTCTGATGACCTGTCTGTCTTGTCCCTTCTGCAGAAGTTGGTATCCTCTGTCCATCCTCGGGACTCCATGCTCAGCTTTTGCGCCACACACACACACACACACACACACACACACACACCCCGGTTGATGCCACTCTCCCTGCCTCACTTTTAAATTCCCTTAGGCAAAGGATTACATTTGTCAGCTAGTCAAGTTCCAACACGCACAGGCCTTATTGGCCAGCGCTCTTGAGTCTGGTTGCTGGAAAGGCCATCACTCAACTTACGGGTTCTTTTTGTCTTCTAGCTCCAAACAACACTCCCAAGCCCCTCCTCCCCACCTCATACAACCACTAAAGTGCTTAGTGTGTGGGTCTCTAAGTGTGCATTTCATAAAGGTGCATTGAGTTACATTTAGAGAGCTCATTCTGTGTCCTTAAATTCTGGCTCTTACCTTTCAGAGTTAAGCACTGCCTCCCTTTCTATGATAATAGTTATGGATATACTTGCTAAAAAAAAAAGTATGTAGGGCTGGAAAGATGGCTTAGTAGTTATGTGCTTGTCTGTGAAGCCTAAGGACCCAGTTCGAGACTCGATTCCCCAGGACCCACGTAAGCCCAATGCACAAGGGTGCACACGTATCTGGAGCTCGTTTGCAGTGGCTGGAGGTCCTGGTGCACTCATTTTCTCCCTCTCTCTCTCTCTCTCTCTCTCTCTCTCTTCACTCTCTGTAAATATAATATATATATATATATATATATATATATATATATATATATATATATATATAAATTTTAAAGTATATAAAGGGGAATAGAATATCTTGCACATGATTTTCAAGTGTTTACATGTGTATGCTAATGACCAGCTGTAGGTCTGGTGGAGGACAATAGGAATACCCTGGAAGCTATGCCTGTACCAAGATGACTACAAATAGCTACATGCAAAATAACCACAAATCACAGGGGGGAAAAAAATCTCCCAATAATTACCTCAACTCAACTTCCCTTCATCTGAATTCTCAAAATGCACTGAACACACCCCAGTAACACTGGACCTAAGAAGTTTATGCCAATGGGGAAATCAGAGTGCAAAGAAATAGAAGCCATAACCACAGGTAACATCCTATGCTTGTACATTTCACAGAAAACGTGACCATGCGCATTTGAAGGAACGTGAAACTTGATTTATTTAACAGCAAATCTGCCTTTGCCGGAAGAGAAGTTAGAGGGATGCTTATGCAACAAAGAATAAGCTCGGCAGAGGAAGGCTTTGGGTCGTTCATGAAGGGGTTACACTGAGCCAGCATGCTCAGAACTTGTAGGTAACACGTGATGGTTAATCCTAACCATCAGTTTGATTGGCTCTTAGCATCGCCATTGAAACAACCCTATGGACATGTCTATGAGGATATTTACAGAAAGATTTAACAGAAGAGGGAAGTCCCATTCTGAATGGGGGGGGTACTGTTCCCATTCCGTGGGCCAGGATTCCAGAACTAAAGGAAATGGAGGAAGCTAGCTGAGCACGAGCAGTCAGCTCTTTCTGCTTCTTGACTGCAACATGAGCAGCAGCCTCGTTGTAGCAGACAGCTTCAGGTTCATGGAGATGAACTTCCAGAAAAGGCACAGTTATGGAGGAAGGGATATTATTTATTGAAGCTTACAGATCCAGGGGAAGTTCCATAATGGCAGGAGAAGCGGCCTGCTCTCACAGGACCAGGCAAGAGAGAGAAAAACCAAGCCCCAGCTACACAGCACACTGAGCAAAAACTACAGCCAAAAAGTCACACAGCACACTTCAGGAACTCCTGCTAGGCACACTTTGCATATCTTTACAATGGAATCTCAAACCCACCACCAAACCTTAAGACCGGCCCCCAGTGACATTGCCTCTAGCAAGGTGATTGCAGATGCAAACTATAACTAATAAAATACTGAATATATTGGGGGACATATATTCAAACTACCACACTCGTGCTCCTGCCACCACATCTTCTCTCATGATGGACCGCACCCTCACACTGCGAGCCAAGAATAAACTCTGCTTTCTTCTTTTCAAAATTTTTTTAATATTTTATTTATTTATTTATTTGAGTGAAAGAGAGAAAGAGGCAGATATACAGAGAAAATAGGTACACCAGGGCCTCTAGCCACTGCAAACAAACTCCAGATGCATGCGCCATCCTGTGCATCTGGCTTTATGTGATTTGATTACTGAGAATCAAACCTGGGTGCTTTGGCTTTGCAGGCAAGCACCTTAACCACTGAGCCATCTCTCCAGACCTAAACCCTTCCTTCTTAAATTCCTTTTGTCAGGTATTTTGTCACAGTGATGAGAAAGGTAACTGATGCCTGCACACTGGAATGATCACTTCCAGAACCGGTAAGTCAAACAAAATAGGTGAGCGTTGTCTCACTGTTTCACACGTCAGCATAAGGACCTGGACGTGGCTTTGGACAGGGATTAGCAGAGCTCTTCCACAGCATTCCCCCTATGAGTGAGTTTGGGACAGCAGCAACTGCTGCCACCTGATGTCTGGGCTACTCCACCAGCCCCTTCCTGCTGCCCTGAATGGGTGGTGGGAGCAGCTGTGGGAGTTAACAGGAGGTGCATATTTTATAGGTGGGAGAACAAAGGTTGAGCTCAAAGAATGGAATGACAGCAATGAACTTGGAGTGCATCTCTACCTGCCTTCGTTACCTTCCTGATCCTGTCCCAACAAGCCAGTATCTTTTTCCTTCCTACCTTTTTAAAAAAATGTTTTATCTTTATTTATGTATTTATGAGAGAGAGAGAATGGGCACACCAGAGTCTGTAGCCACTGCGAACAAACTCCAGATGCATGTGCCATCATGTGCATCTGGCTTACGTGGGTTCTGGGGAATTGAACCTGGGTCCTTAGGCTTCACAAGCAAGCACCTTAACGGTTAAGCCATCTCTCCAGCCCCTTTGTATATTTTTGTGTGTGTCTTTCATACACTGCTGGGGCTGGTGAGTGATGGTTGTGCTTCTTACAAGAACCCTGGGACATAGGCATCATGGCCCCATTCTTGAAATGTGCAAATGAAGGCACTGAGCAGGTAAGAAACATGTCTACAGTAAGTCAGTCAGAAGTGGGGTTCAATCTCTACTTCTTTCTACCACATAGCCCTGCCTCTTACGACATCATCTCAGTTTGACTAGATCAGCTGGTGGAAAAACACTCTAGAGAGCAAAGAGGAGAGAGAAATGGGCCCCTCTAATTACTAACTCAAACTCAGGGCAGGCCCCATGGTCTATAGGGATCAGTGCAAAAATCCAAACACAAGACCCTTTGTTCAAAGAGCAGGAAGATTATGTCAAAGGATCCTAATATAGCTTTTCTTTTTTGTTTCTCATTTATTTTTTTTTTTGATTATTTTATTTATTTTTGGAGAGAGACACAGAGACAGACAGACAGAAAGGGAGAGGGATAGGGAGACAGAGATGGGCGCGCCAGCAGTCTCTCAGCTGCTGTGAAGGAACTCCACATGTGTGCGCCCCCTTGTGGGCAAGTGCGGCGTTGTATCACTTTGCATCTGGCTAAACGTGGGACCTGGAGATTGGAAACACTGGAGATTGGAACCAGCGTCCTTAGGCTTAGGAGGCAGGCGCCTTAACCACTAAGCCATCTCTCCAGCCCATGTTTCTCATTTCTTTCTTTGTTTTCTAGTTATTTATTTTTAAGCTGAGAGAGATAGAATGGGTGTACCAGGGCCTCTCAGCCACTGCAAACAAACTCCAGATGTATGCACCACTTTGGGCATCTGGCTTTATGTGGGAACTGGGGAACTGAATCTGGGTCATTAGACTTTGCAGGCAAGCACCTTAACCATTGAGCAATCTCTCCAGCCCTCTTCCCCTCCCACCCCCCCATTTTTGAGACAGAATCTCATATATCCCAGGCTGGACTCAAACTTTAACCTTGAATTTCTTATCCTCCTGCCTCTACCTCCCGAGTGATGGGATGACAAGTGTGCGTGACCACATCTGGCATATGTGGTGCTGGGCGTGGAACCCATGACTTCATACCAAACAAGCACCAACTGAGCTACATCCCCATTGTAGTCAGCGCCGTGCTGCTGGGGTGAACCTCCAAACCAGACACCATTTACGGGAGGAATAGGATTTATTCCAGGCTTACAGAGCCAGGGGAAGTTCCATAATGGTAAAAGAGGCTGGCTCCCTTTCACAGATCCAAGGTCAAGAGAGAGAAACCATCACCAGCACCACCAAAAGCAAGAGCAAAACCAGCAGCCGAAACAGCAGGGAGCGCAGGCGGAGCTCGCTCTGCATACCGTAGGCTGCAGTTCCAAACATACCTTTGGACTGGACCCCAGGATTGGCCCCCAGTGACACCTCTTCCAACCAGGCAGCTGGAAATCCAAGTTCCAAGCTTTAATAAACTCCTAAATCTACTGGAAGATATAAATTCAAACTATCACCATCCCAAACTCCAAAACTTTCCTTTCTTGAGCAGTCTCCCTCCCTAACCCCAACCCATCCTTGTTGTAGTTGTTTGTTTTTTTTTTTTATGTGTGAAAGAGAGAAATGGTATGCCAGGGCCTCCAGCTGCTGTAGTCGAACTCCAGACATGTGCCTTGTGTGCATGTGTGACCTTACACACTTGTGTCACTTTGTGCAACTGGCTTACATGGGACCTGGAGAATTGAACATGGGTCCTTAGGCTTCACAGTCAAGTGCCTTGATTGCTAAGCCATCTCTCCAACCCTGTCATAGTATTTTTATATTTGTTATTGTATATCATTCTAAGCAGAAAGCTGAAATGAAACTGAAAGTTGTTCCCATGAATCCCATGAATTCTCATGTTGTACAATGCTGGGTTTAAACGCAAGTAAGAGAGCAGACAACCAGTCTGTGGAGTGTGCAGAATCACAAAACTTGCATTTTATACTTCACACAAACTTTCCTATTTGTTGTGAAAAATTGTGAAAATGCTGGACACAGCCAACTCCACTTCTCAGCACACGTATATTCTGCCAACAGTCTCTGCCCGACAGTTTCTCAGGTGTAAGGAAGCTAGAAGGTGGCACTGGAGTTGCCCTCACTTTCTGCCATTTTCAGCATATGTGGTGGGCCAGCCCAGAGCGGTAACCAAGTAGAGAAGGATGTGACAGGCCCCATTGGTCACGCAAATGTCTTAGAAGGAATGCCTGTGCTTACTTGTCCCATGTCTCTACCGGAGGTGACCATCTCCCAGGTGCATCCTGGGAAACAAGGGGCAGAAAGAAATTGGACATTTTTAATCTTTCAAAATCTTTCTCACTGCTATAGGATATCCTTCTTCCAACAAGGGCCAGCCTTCTCCATTTCCCTCTGCTGCATCAACTTTTCCCAAGGAGATAGGAACAAACATCTGTCCCTCTGAGATACAGCCCAAATGACAAACTAAAGCTATGTTCTGCCGGTGTCTAACCTGGTCAAACAGTGAGTTCACTGGGTATACTTACAGGAGCCTGTGAGGGACAACTTACAGCATGAACAGTGAGTTCACTGGGTATACTTACAGGAGCCTGTGAGGGACAATTGACAGCATGGTCACATCACAGAAAAGTCTCCCTCCTGCACCAGCAGAAGTGGAAATGACCTCAACTGTATTGGAAAACAATTTAGGAACACTTGTTAGACATCCCTATAAATTCCACATCTGGACATTGCTTCCAAGAAAATAATCCAAAATGCACTAAAGCCATTGCTGTAAATATTTTCTTAATAGTAGGGCAAAGAAAATACTCTAAATATGCAATGTAGGTAAATAACAAAATAATTATGTCTAATCACATGGTAAATGGTTACAAAAATAATGTAATAAGGCAGAGGTAGGAGGATCTCCATGAGTCAGAGGCCACCCTGAAACTACATAGTGAACTCCAGGTCAGCCTGAGCTAGACTGAGACCCTACCTTGAAAAACCCAAAAAAAAAAAAAAAATAAAAAGTAATAATGTGGGGAAATGCTTCTGTTATCATTACAATAAGGAATAGAGTGACATAAAACCAAAATTGTTTTTAATCCTCACATAAATAAAGACAAGACCAGGTGGAAATGCTTCAAATGTTGGCAATGATTATGCTGAGATAGATTTGTATGAAATTTCCTTATCTCATATAAATTTAATAATGAAAATAAGGTTGACAAATGGCCATGCTTGCTCTCTGCCTCAACTCATAGAATTAATGGTCCTAAATATTAGCCCAGCAGCTGGCTCCTTAGAGAGGGGTGCTATGGTATATAAATGTAAAATGTCATTATAATTTTCTTATTAAAGTTCTTGTAGTCTGCCATCTGTTTACACACAGCAATATTCTGAGGGAAAATCAATCCAGTTCAATAATTCCCTTCTGAAATTACAGCACATTCTATCAGGTTCTGCTTCTGTGACTGGAACCCGGTTCAGTGGCTCCTGATCACATGATCAGAGTCAGCATTTTCCATGCCATCTGCCCTGCAACCCCCACCCCCACCCACAGCTGGAAATCAGGATGACTCGAGAGAAACACAAAACTGCCGTGAATTGCCAGAGGGGTGTATTATTGTAATATGAATCTGGAGGCAGCAGGCAGAGCAGAGCAAATGGGAGCTTGTCCATCTCATCAGGCCGTAGCAGCTGCTGCATAGGGATGATTAGGGAAGCAGTGTGAAAGGAGAGGATGGAAATGCATTTGAAAGTCATTCATCAGCAACTAGAACTAGAATGGTTTGGTTGCTGAATGTCCCCTAAAAACCTATGGATTAGGGCTGGAGAGATGGCTTATCTGCTAAGGTGCTTGCTTGCAAAGACAAAGGACCCAGGTTTGATTCCCCAATACCTACACAAAGCCAGATGCACAAAGTGGCACATACATCTGGAGTCAGTTTGCAGTGGCTAGAGGCCGTGGCACACCCATTCTCTCTCTCTCACTCTCTCTCGCTCTCTCTCTCTCAAATAAATAAATAAACAAATAAATAAAATACTTTAAAGAAAACCTATGAATTTAGGACTGCTCCTAAGGGAGATGCTATTGGGTAGGAGGCAGGGCCTAACAGGAGTCTTTAAGTCATCGGAAGGGTGTCCCTTCAAGGGTCATTGTGGAACCTTGGCCCCTTCTTCTCGTCTTCTTTTGATTCCTGCCCACGAGAGGAACACCTCCTCTCCACCACCTGTTCTCCACCATGGCCACTGCCTTGCCACTGCCCAAAGCAATGGGGACAAGGAGCATAGCCTGAAACCTCCAGATATTTTGTTCTAGGTAGCTGTGGTGTGACATGGTCCCCTGATAAAAAAGCAATTATTGCCACCCTTATCAGAAAGCTAGGACTGCTCAGGAGAAACCCCTCCCAGATTAGATGGTGTCCCATGGGAGGGGACACCACGAGTTATTAGACCCTCACCTGAGAACCCAGATGCTCTCTGTGCCACCTGTGGAGCCAGTGGTGTACATGGTCCCAGGAGAAGGTAGACTGTGTAGAAGGTGGAAGATAGAGGGACAGGAAGCTCCATCTAAGCAGCTCTGAGGAGGTTGTCATCCGTGATGGGATGTGACCATCCAATGCCACGGCTGCTTTGGGGTCTCCATGCCCCTGTAAGTAACTCCCCACACATGCTCTGTTAAAAAAAAAAAAAAAAAAAAACCAATAGCTGGGCATGGTGGTGCACGCCTTTAATCCCAGCACTCGGGAGGCAGAGGTAGGTGGATTGCCATGAGTTCAAGGCCACCCTGAGACTACATTGTGAATTCCAGGTCAGCCTGGGCTAGAGCCAAACCCTACCTCAAAAGAAAGAAAGAAAGAAAGAAAGAAAGAAAGAAAGAAAGAAAGAAAGAAAGAAAGAAAGAAAGAGAGAGAGAGACAGAGAGAAAGAAAGAAAGAAAGAAAGAAAGAAAGAAAGAAAGAAAGAAAGAAAGAAAGAAAGAAAGAAAGAAGAAACAAACAAACAAAAAAGCCCAATAAACCCCTTTGGTTTTTTCCAACTGAACTTTTGTCTTTTGGGGATCCCTGCCAAGAAGAAGGCTCACTCACTGGCTTCTCTCCAGAAAGAGTTCAGGCAACAGTAACAAAACCAAAAACTGACTCATGAACTGTACTTCATGGAAGTACAGCACTAGCCTCCAGACTCCTTCCTTCCTTTATGTGAGAGAAAAATTCCATTTAATTATGCTTAATCTTATATATTAATTTTTGTTTGTTTTGTTCTCTAAATGGTTAACTTTATCAAGTTTGGGGGTTTTTTTGTTTGTTTGGTTTTGGTTTTGGTTTTAGGAGGTAAGGTCTTGTTCTAGCCCAAGCTGACCTGGAATTCGCTGGAATTCACAGGGTGGCCACGAACTCACAATCAATCCTCCTACTTTGGCCTCCTGAGGGCTGAGATTAAAAGCATACGCCACCACACGGGGCCCAAGTTATTGTTTAATTTGCAGACAAAAAGTTCTGAAAGTTTATCATCAAAGGCAATTTTTGTAATCAAAACTACATTCAAACGTGAGGGTGAAGAAAACAGAAGGCTTAATGAGACAAGCGGAGCCTGAAGAATAATTCCGGGGAGCTCACAGACTCACTGCTTTTGTTTACTCTCTTCTAAAGCCCAGGAAATTGAAACAAGTTCTGTAAATAATACCAGAGGTACCCTGACAACAATGCTGTTTACTAACACACTAGAACATTCGAGGACATTTCTGTTTGTATAATACACCACAAACTGAGCCAAGAAGAGCTTGCTGTATGAAATGGCTGCACAGCCCCAGATCCACATAAAATGCAAGACTGGCTTCAGAGATTCACACCTAAGACCTTGGCCTTCCAAAGTCAGCCAGGCAAAGTGGATGGCTACAGCATGAAGATACTCATTAAAGATAAATGAAGCCGGCTGCGGAAAGGCCCAAGACCATAAAGAATTAAACGTGATCCTGTTTTCAGAGCCTTCCAGTGGCTGGGCTTGTACACTACTGTCCTCACAGAGTCTCAGATGCACAAACCCAGCCCAGGATGGGTGAGCCAGACAGGGCAAGTCCACTTCTGAGCTATCTTTTTCATTTATTTATTTATTTATTTTTAATTTTTTTAAATTATTTTTATTTGTTTTTGGAGAGAGACAGAGAGAGATTTTTCTCTCAGCTGCTGTGAATGAAATCCAGATGCATGCACAAGTGTGGCATTGTGCCCTTGCCTCACTTTGCATCTGGCTAAACGTGGGACCTGGAGATTGGAACCACTGGACATTGGAACCAGTGTTCTTAGGCTTAGCAGGCAGGTGCCTTAGCCGCTAAGCCATCTTTCTAGCCCTATTTATTTATTTTTATTTGAGAGAGAGACAGAGAGAAGACAGAGAGATAATGGGCATGCCAGAGTCTTTTCAGACCCTGTGAACAAATTCCAGACACCTGCGCCCCCTTGTGTGCATGTGCAACATTGCGCGCTTGCGTCACTTTTTGCCTCTGGCTAAATGTGGGACCTGGATATTCCGACAAGTGTTCTTAGGCTTCCCAGGCAAGGTGCCTTAACTGCTAAGCCATCTCTCCAGCCCCTGAGCTATCTTATCTCCACAGGATGACAAGGGAAGCCTTCTCCTCTCTTGTGATTCTTGAAGAACACACTTGGTATTTGTTCCCCTTCATGTTATCTCTAGAAATGTATGTTAGGGAGAAAAAAAAAACTATCCTTCCATCTTACCTGCTTGGAGCTTTGGCTGACCTATGGACATAAGTGACCTAAGAGGTTCACAGCAGAAAGATCATTTTAAATTACCTATGCACATATGGGAGTTCCAGAGGAATATGAGATTCAAGGAATCATCCAGAAGACGGATTCTTACATAGCATCATAAGCCAGGAAAAGGAATAGGGGCTTGGAGGTGGGGGTGCTTGGGAGGCAGGAGGAAAGATAGAGAAAGGTATTGGGCGGAAGAAAATGTTTGGTGCACAGGGGTCATACCTTCTTACACAGGTATGTCTCTCTAGCAATGGAAGGTGTCCACATCTGCTGTAAATATTAGTAAGTACTTTGTACTTGGCTATAACCTAACAATATCAGATCTTTCCCAAGTTATTTTTTTTTCTCCAAATTACTTTCTCTCCTTTGCTATTTGGACATTCTAGCATTTAAGCTTTAAAGTGAAAATGCCAAGGACAGCAATTTTTAATATTATGCAATGTCCCATATCCACCATCAAAAATCTTCCACAGCAGGGTGTCGTGGTACACGCCTTTAATCCCAGCACTCAGGAGGTAGAGGCAGGAGGATCGCTGAGAGTTCAAAGCCACCCTGAGATACATAGTGAATTCCAGGTCAGCCTGAGCCAGAGACCCTACCTCAAAAAAACAAAAACAAAAAAAAAATCTTCCACAGAATCCTAGCTACAAATGTATAGATTTGTGGGTGAGCTGGAACCAAAAATTGGTAGCAGAGGCCAGTAAGCTAGAAAAAAGCTATAAGGGAGGGAGGAGAGGGAAAGGCTTAAGGGGATGGTATTGTATGTATGTAAGTAGAAGAACGGATTACAGGGAGGGGAAAGGCCTAAGCAAGGCTAGGGGAAGAGAATGTATAAAAGAAGGGCAGCAGGGAGGGTCAATCAAAATTCAAGATATTCTGAATAAGACTACTTTTCTGAATAATGGCACATCCAGAAGCCATAGTATTTGTTCCCCTTCATGTTATCCTAGCCGGGGATGGGATACCGTCCAGTGAGTTATTGGCCAGGGTGGTCCCTGTTGCCTCCAAAACATTACAGGCTATTGCCAAGGCCCTTAGTTACCCTGCAGAAACAGATGGTAAGACCCCATTGCTGAAGATTTTACTTGCTTAAGTGGCAAGGTCACTGAGAAATCAAGCTGATGCTGAGCAGAAAACCTTCTCCCTGTAGACCAGCCAAGGGAAAGCTGGGAAAAGCTGAGCTGCATGCAGCCCTATGGGAGACAGAGTCATCAGTAGTGAAAACAATTGACACTGGAAGCCTCAAGTTTGGCCAAACAGGCCCAATGACCAAACGGATGCAATAGGGGCATGTCTGCTCTGGGGAAAACCAACTGCTCTCTAATTGGACTGGAGGCCCGCTCTACAGGAGGGAATACATGCCTGGTACTGAAAAATCTAATCAAAAGTCTATGGCAGGGGAGGTCATGAGCCTTAGGGGTATAAAACCTGCTCTTGTCTAGCTAAATGTATATATTATTCCCACCAAACTGCTCTGAAAGCACTACACTTAATGTTCATATTCACATATTAATGCTACTCTCACTTCTGGTTAGAGAAGCTTCTCTTTTCAGATGGCAATGACCACTGGGATGACCCAAAAGGCAACATAGTGCTGAGAAGAAGGGACAGAGGAGTGTCCAGCACTGAAATATCTCTATCTCACCCTCCAGGGCTCAGGGTCCATTGTGGAAAAGATGACAGAAAGAATGTAAGAGCCAAAGGAAGAGTACCACTCCTTACAATGCAACTGTCCAGACAGAAATTGGCCTCGACATCACCATACCTGATCTAAAGCTATACTACAAAGCTATTGTAATACAAACAACATGGTGCTGGCATTAAAACAGGATTATAGACCAATGGAACATGATCGAGGACCCAGACTTTGGATCAAGAAACTACAGCTACTTGCTATTTGACAAAGGCCCAAATAATGTAAACTGGAACAAAGACAGCATCTTCAACAAATGGTGCTGGACAAACTGGAAAACCATATGCAAGAAAATGGAAACTTGATCTACACATCTCACCATGCACAAAAATTAAGTCCAAATGAATCAAAGACCTCAATATAAAACCAGAAATGCTGCTACTATGGAAGAAAAAAATAGGAGGAACTTTCCATGATATAGGAGTGGGAAAAGACTTCCTGAACAAAACCCCAGTAGCTCAGGAAATCAAACGATCACTCAACCATTGGGATCTCATGAAGCTGAAAAGCTTTTTCGCAGACAAATATACAATAAGCAGAGCCAATAGATTACCCACAGAATGGGAGAAAATTTTTGCTGGATACACATCAGACAGAGGCCTAATTTCTAGAATCTACAAAGAACTCAAAACCCTAAACAATAAAAACTCAAACAACCCACTCACAAAAATGGGGCAGAGAACTGCACAGGGAGTTCTCAGAGGAAGAAATACAATTGGCAAACACACACTTAAGAAAATATTCATCATCCCTAATCATCAGGGAAATGCAAATTAAAACAACTATGAGATTCCAACTTACCCCGGTAAGGATAGCAAACATTAAAAAATCAAATGACAACAAATGCTGGCGAGGGTGTGGAGAAATAGGAACCCTCATTCACTGTTGGTGGGGATGTAAGCTGGTACAACCACTACAGAATGCAATATGGAGACTCCTAAAAAGAATGACTATAGAGGTACCAACAGACCCAGTTATTCCATTACTGGGCATTTACCCTAAAAGCTCCAAGCCTCAGTTCAGAGATATTTGCTCAACCATGTTTATAGCTGCTCAGTTCATAATAGCTAAGAGCTGGAATCAACCCAGATGCCCATCATTAGATGAATGGATAACTAAGATGTGGTATATCTACACAATGGAATTCTACATAGCAGTAAGAAAAAAATGACACAATGCAGTTTGAAGAAAAATGGTCAAACTTGGAACAGATCATTCTCAGTGAGCTCACACCCAATCACAGAAAGATAAGTGTCGCATGGTCTCACTCATCTGTGACTCCTAACCTGAATTTGCCTAAGATGCTGACATACCTAAGAAACATTTCTAGGACTGGACAATAGGGATGGTGTGAAGGGAAGGGAGGGTAAGGGGGGGACAAAAAACTGGACCCAATTGGAAATGGTACCAAAAAATCCTATAACCTGAAAGACATACTAAAAGGCTGAACCTTCATCAGGTGTTTAGAGAGAACACCTGAATCACAGGGGCCTCGAGAGGGTAGGATGAAGACTAACCTCAACTTTCTCCTGTTTCTCTCTCTCACCTCCTCTTCTTACTCTTCTCTCTCTCTCTCTTTCTCTTTCATACTACCTATATTTTTCTTCCTTCTTTTCCCATGGCACTGACCTGTAACTCCCAGTACCAGCAGGTGGTCAACATCCACAATGAGCTGTTGACCAGTGAGACCTACAATGTTTCCCAAAAGAAGACAGATTTCTGTCAGAGTTGATGACCCACCAAAAGTTAATGATAAGACCCTATTGCCGAAGACACCATATGCTGTTGGGATGGAACATGGAGTGACCTGGCTGGAATCTGGAAGAGTCAGTCCCCAGACAGTTAGCTTGTCTAGTGCCAGAAGGTACTACATGAGCAACTGGGGAAAAATGACCAACATCTGTCTAAGCAACTCGTGGTGTTAACTACCCAGCAGCAATCAACCTGATGTGATGCTCACACAAGTGCAGTAGTGGCACACAGCCATGGTGGATTACCAACTGCTCTAGATTTGGCTAAAGGATCCGCTCAGTGGAACGGAACCCATACCTGGAACTGGAAAACAAGTCAGAACCATATCCAAAAACCATATCCAAAAATGAGTTCACCCTCCAATATCAAGCTCCCACCAATAGTGGGATACAAGATAGCCTACACCCATTAAATTCACTCTAAAACAATAATGGTTATCCATGTACCTTGCACTGACCTCACTCTCCATTGGAGAATTTGCTTCTCTTTTTCAGATGGACGCAGAACCTGAGGAGAGAATCAGCCCATCGCACCTCACCAGGGCACCCCTGAACCCATAGAATAATTGGGGAAATGATCAATAGTGCTGCTTTCTTAGCAAACCTGGTATTAGCACAGGGGTGAAGGAGATAGACACAGAGAACACTCAACTCCTATCAAATCAGAGATCCAGAGACACAGAGGCTCCCAAGACCTCACCACTGAAATAGACCTAAAATGATCCCAACATGGCTTAGGAAATCGTGAAAGAGGGGCAGAAAGATTGTTAAGAGCCATAAATTGGGTCATTATGCACAGAGACATTGCCTCACCCCCATAGCTGATGGCTATCCCCACAAAGTAAGACTCACAATCCCTGAAGGGGGAGGGCAGAGAGAAGGCTAATGATGGTACCATCATGATTCTATACATTATATAGAAAACTAATTTAAATTTTTTTTAAAAAAAGAAATTGGCCTCAATATCCATGACCTCGCAGTGCCTAGCAATGCCTTCACAAGACCCTCATAATAGGAGAAAAAGATGATGACATCAATTTAAAAGAGAGAATAATGGAGAGGGGAGGGGATATGATGGAGAGTGGAGTTGTGAAGGGGAAAGGAGAAAGGGGAGGGAAAGATCATGGTTTATTGTCTGTAAGTATATAAGCTGTCAATAAAAAATCAAATTTAAAAAAATCTTCCACAGAGGGCTGGAGGGATTGCTTAGTGGTTAAGGCATTTGACTGCAAAGCTGAAGGACCCAGGTTCAATTCCTCAGGACCCACGTTAGCCTGATGCACAATGTGGCACATGCATCTGGAGTTCGTTTGCAGTAGCTGGAGGCCCTGGCATGCCCATTCTCCTCTCCCACTTCTCTCTGTCAAAATAAATAAATAAATAAATAAATATGTTTTTTAATCTTCCACAGAGACTACACCAGTTAATCGATTGCCTTTGTGCAGTGATTCTAATATAACTCCATCTAATTATACTTGCCCCGGCTTACAGTGCTCTGTTCTATGCTGAGATTATTATGTTCCTGTCAGATGCCTTGTTAAACTCTAATTGGGTAATTGACAGCTGAGACCAGTAACTCTGTTGGAAAAAAAAAGCAATAAGATCAGATTTGTCTTATTCTGTAAACCCATACTAACTCTATTGATCACTTTCCTTTCTCTGTGGTCACAAGTAATTTCCTTAGCAATGTATTCTAGAATCTTGGCTAGCTTTAGTACCATCCTACAATTTGAGAATTATTGGGGAAAGGTCTATTTTTCAGGTCTGAGGATGTAGCTCAGTGGTAGAGTACTTGCCTAGAATGAGCAAAGTTTGATGCTAGCACTGCAACAAAAAAAAAATTATATATATATATATATATATATCTTTCCCTTCTTTATGAATCAAAACAGAGGCCTAGGAAGTGGGGAAAGTACTTGCCATGCAAAGCATGAGGTCCTGAGTTTGGGTCCCAGCGCCCATGTAAAATGCTGCGCATGGTGGTACGCGCCTGTAATCCCAGAGGACACCTGGGCTTTACTGACTAGCTTGCTGTGCCCCATTAGTGAGTTCTTGACTTAATGAGAGATTCTGTCTCAAAAAGTAAGGTCTAAGTCGGGTGTAGTGGCGCACGCCTTTAATCCCAGCTCTCGGGAGGCAGAGGTAGGAGGATCCCTGTTAGTTCGAGGCCACCCTGAGATTACAGAATGAATTCCAAGTCAGCCTGGACCAGAGTGAGACCCTACCTCGAAACAAAGAAAGAAAAAAAAAGTAAGGTGAAGAGGAATCAAATAGGACACTGTACATAGATCTCTGACCTCCGCATGAACATACATACATGCATACATGCACCTGCACAGACATGAACATGCATTCATACACACATGCACAACAAAAAAGAAATCAAAACATCTTTTTGTCGTTCTCCAGAGGCCCCCACCACCCTCATGCTGCACAGTTCCTCATATCTCTTCGCAGTGGCTGGATGGCCCCTCTTGAAGATCTCCTGGGAAGTATTTCCTTTGCACTTGACCCTTGAAACCATCTAGAGCTGCCCCCAGCCTCTCTGCTCCAATTCACTTCTCATCAGTCGGTATTCATCCTGCCACTCGTCTTGAGAACGCTCGCCTGCGAGAGCGAACCGAGGAAGGAGCCAGCCTGCTTTCTCCGTGCCAATCACGTTCATGCATTGCAGCTTCCCAACAGCCAGCTGCTCTCTTCGGGAAGAAATGGTAGTTCCTGATTCCCTGGGTCCTTCTGACTCCTGTCGCGCCCGGCTCACCTCCTTCTGGGCAGGAGACTTGCCAACTGCACACCTGTTACCTGCAAAGAGCGCTGCCGCCTCACACTGCCAGAGTGTGGCCCAGACTTTTACCCAGCCTGAGGTCAGCGGACAGTGAGGGCTTTGTCTGCTTTTCTCACAACTCCCAGGCCCTTACTACCCAGCAGCATGAGGGCAGAGCCCACAAAAGAAGAATGAACAAGAGAAATGCCGACAAGGGAGCAGTGACTGGTCCTCTGGCCTAAACCTCTTCCTCCTACAGCACCAGTTTATTCATGGGCAGAGATCGGCCTCGAGCGCCCCCTAGAGAGTCATATGCGAATAACCCTGCCCTTGCCCCCAAGCTGCCTCTATCATTCTTGCATTCAGCACTACAAAGCCCTCTTGCAAGTTCCAATCATGTTCAACCTTGGTCTTTCTGACGCTGGTTACTCAGTCGTGTGCCTTTCCTTTCCTCTTTTTTACTTGTTTTTTTTATTATTTTTTTGGTTTTCGAAGTAGTGTCTCACTGCATCTCAGGCTGACCTGGAATTCACTATGTAGTCTCAGGGTGGCCTCGAACTCACAACGATCCTCCTACCTCTGCCTCCGGAGTGCTCGGGTTAAAGGCCTGCGCCACCACGCCCAGCCCTCCTTTCCTCTTTTCTAAATGTATGTTCATCCAAGTGCTTTGCCAGAAAAGAATTTTTCTTTCTGGACCACTACATTCTTTCTGGACTTGGTCCACACACTAAATGGCACTGTTCCTGTTCCCTGGATACATTTTTTCTCTCCTGTCTAAGGAATTAAGTCTTTGCTTCTTCTAAAACGTGTGAGGCCTGGAGAGATGGGTTAGCCGTTAAGCGCTTGCCTGTGAAGCCTAAGGACCCCAGTTCAAGGCTCGGTTCCCCAGGATCCACATAAGCCAGATGCACAAGGTGGCACATGCATCTGGAGTTCGTTTGCAGTGGCTGGAGGCCCTGGCGCACCCATTCTCTATCTGCCTCTTTCTCTCTCTGTCTGTCCCTCTCAAAATAAAATAAAATAAAATAAAATAATAAAATAAAATAAAATAATAAAATAAAATAAGTGAAGTGAAGTGAAGTGAAGTGAAGTAAAATAAAATAAAATTAAAAAAGTGAAGTGAAGTGAAGTGAAGTAAAATAAAATAAAATAAAATAAAATAAAAAATAAAGTAAAGTAAAGTAAAATAAAAAATAAAATAAAGTGTGGCATGGCATCATCCTGGGCCTACAGAGCTCACCTCCTGCTGTGCCTTCCTCTGCTATCAGTAGGATGGACAGGGTGGACAAGCAGACAGTGCCAGTTACGGATGATTTTAAACTGCGCAAGAGCTGAGTCATCCCAGGAGTTACATGAAAAACAATGCAGTATTCCATCAAGATCAAAAGCCTGTGGAGTCACTGAAAAACATTTATGGGCGTCTGAAGAGAGAGCTCGGACTTTGGTTCAGTCCCCCGTACCCACATAAATACCAGGCATTGTGTAACTTGACCATAATCCCATGCCAGGGAAAAAGAGACAAGCTTGACCCTGGAGCTTGCTAACCAGACAGTCTAACCCTAATGGGCCAGCTCCAGGACAATGAGAGGGCTTGTCTTAAAAGAGTTCTGGCTGGGCGTGGTGGCGCACACCTTTAATCTCAGCACTCGGGAGGCAGAGGTAGGAGGATTACCATGAGTTCAAAGCCACCCTGAGACTACATAGTGAATTCCACGCTGGCCTGGGCTAGAGTAAGACCCTACCTTGAAAAAACAAAAGAGAGAGAGAGAGATCCATGCCATACCTAAGAATAACTTCTGAGGTTGTCCTCTGGCTTTCTCATGCATGCACACACGTGTACTCACACCCACAACATGTATATACATGCATGAATACTACACACATACACATGCAAAAAAAAGAAAGTACTATATGTTCTAACAGTGAATGGAATACAACATCCAACCCAGCCACCAACTGAGTGGCAGTGTAGAATTCAGAAGGAAGAGGAAGTGCATAGCTTGGGTCTGGGGACATGGCCGAAGCCTTCCTGGGCACATGTCTTTCAATCTCAGGACTAGTTAGAATTCAGGATGTAATTACTTAAGTTGGCTAGATTTAGACTAATGAAACACATAAACAGTACTTAAAAAGTTTAGGGGAATTTTTTTTTCTGTACTTAAAAACCACATCCAGGGCACCAAAGGACTCATATCTTTTCCCCAGGTTGTCACAACTGTCACTATAGTATTCGTGTCCCTTTGGAGGACATCCATGACCCCAACAGGTGAATAATCTGTTAGACAAGTGGCTGCCAGTTGACCCCTGGCAGGAAGTTGGGTGACTAAGCCTCCAGTCAAGCTATTGGGGAATTGGGGTAAATCTCTTCCCTCTGGTGGGGTAAACACCTTCTGAAAATAGCCAGATAGCTTACTCTTCTTGTCCCCACTTGCATGGTCCCAAATGGCTTTTCCCTCCAATCCTCATATTTATATTTAGTACTAGCCCCAGCTTCTTTTTGGAGGGGGAGGGGTTCAAGGTAGGGTCTCACTGTAGCCCAGGCTGACCTGGAATTCCCTATGTAGTTTCAGGGCAATCCTCCAACCTCTGCCTCCCACCAGCTTCATTTTTAAAGGGCTGCTTTCCTTCAAGTAAGAGCTAGTTTCGGGGGCTGGAGAGATGGCTTAATGGTTTAGGGGTTTGCCTGCAAAGCCAAAGGATCATGGTTCCATTCTCCAGGACCCACATAAGCCACATGCACAAGGGAGCGCATGTGTCTAGAGTTCGTTTGCAGTGACTGGATGCCCTGGTGCACCCATTCTCTCTCTCTCCCCCTCCCTGCCTCCTTCTCTCTCTCAAATAAATACATAAAAAATATATTTTAAAAAAGAGCTAGCTTCTCTTCTATAGCCATTAGTTCTGACATTGACCTTATAGAAGGTGAAAGTTGAGATAATTCAATGAAACAAGACTGCAGGGAAGGAAAAAATTACCTTCTGTGACTAGGACTGAAAATTAAGTTGAAGTAAAACAGTTATCAGAAAACAAAATCACACACATTTTACTTTACGTTTTTACATGTATATGGGAACCCTCACAAGAAAAATGAAGACCATCTCACCCTGGTCAGGATGGCTATCATTAGGAAATACCCACAGATAGTGACAAGGGTGTGGAGAAAGAGGAACCCTTACACAGGGTGGAATCAAGCAAAGGTTCGTTGCTGACGTGCGTAGAAGCCAGTGCAATGGCACTAGCTGTTTGATATGAGAATGCTGACCAAGGAAACAGGAGCCAGCTCCAATCTGCCTCTGATCAACAAGGAGTGAAGAGATTTAAGCAAAGAAATATGGGGTGGGCTGGCTATGACTCTGAGTGCTAGTGAGACAGTCTACCCTGGGGACAGTCCAGGTAATTGTGGATAGTTCTGACCCGTCCTGCAGCTGTAGACTGCACTGCCTTGTTTCTAACTCAGGTCCTTCAGGCCCTGTTCTTTCTCAAGGTCCACCTAGCTCTTGGGGGACGTTTTAGTCTAATGTGTGCTCAGGGTCCTCCTAGAACAGAACCAAGGGCTCAGCGCCTGTGTCCTGGCAAACAGCTGAAGCCATTTTAGGGACTGAAGCATTGCCATTTTATGGCCTAGTATGAGCAGGTGTGTTCATGTCCATTTTAATAACAACCCCCAGACTCAAGGACTAAAAGAATTCTCTTCCTGGTACAGAGTGATCTTTCTGGTAGGAAATTTCAGGAATTGCTTTTAGGTGCACAGGGGCATCTGAGAGCCCTCCCTGCTTCCATTATTTCTCACATGTCTTCAATCATATTAATCAGAATGCCAAAGTTGCTTATTTGATAGGGAATGATATGCTGAACCCTTCAATACATGTAAATAATCACACATGGTAGTGCATACCTGTAATCCCAGAACCCAGGAAGGAAAATTGCAAGTTCAATGTCAGCTTAGACCACATAGCAAGACCTTGTTTCAAAAAAAGAAAAAGAGGGGGCTGGAGAGATGGCTTAGCAGTTAAGGCATTTGCCTGCAAAGCCAAAGGATCCCGGTTCGACTCTCCAGGACCCACATAAGCCAGATGCACAAGGGGGTGCATGCATCTGGAGTTCATTTTCAGTGGCTGGAGGTCCTGGCACACCCATTCTCTCTCTCTCTCTCTCTCTTTCTCTCTCTCAAATAAATAAATCAAATATTTTTTTTAAAAGAAAGAAGGGTTGGAGAGATGGCTTAGTGGTTAAGATGCTTGTCTACAAAGCCTAAGGACCTAGGTTAGAATCCCAAAGCCACATAAACCAGATGCACATGGTGGCAAATGTTTGCAGTGGCTAGAGGCCCTGGCATGCTCATTCTCTCTCTTTCTTTCTCTCTCTCTCTCTCTCTCTCTCTCTCTCTCTCTCATAACAGCAGCTCATATCTGGAATCAGACTGTCTAGGCTTGAACTGACTCAGCTACTTCCCCACTCGGTAGCCCAGTCTGTGATATGTGTCCAATAAAATACCACTAACCACCTAGTAGAGAATTATTGTTTAGAAAGAATGATAGAAAAATATTGGACTGTGAGTCCCTTCCCTGTAGGAGTTTGTAACTTTGGAGGTAATTATTTCTGCCCTCTCTGAATGGGCCCTGCAGAGATCACACCAGAATTGTTCCTACAAGCCTGAATCACAATCGTTGCCAGAAAAATCTCATAAAGATTTTATTTTATTTCACATGAGCTCCAGGCTGACCCAATAATACAAAAGTCACTTTGCCGCAGAAAGGAGCACCTTCTATGAGCATGCCTTAGGGAAGAAAATCCAAGACCTTCACACCCGAGACCTGCAAATATCAGAAAGACTATGCGGCACCCCGTTCTGGCAGATAACAGGGACCACTAAATACTTTCACTGCCACAATAAAAATCTGATGTGTCAAAACCTCCAGGGTAGTATATGGCCCCTCCGGCCTCAGAGTGTGGTTTGACTTTCTGAGAGACGACAGCAGCAGCAAACAAAAAGAAGTCAGAGTCAGAAGCAAAATGACTTTTGGAGCAGAAAAAGAGGAGAGGGAATGTCAAGGTTCCCCAAAAGTTCAGAGGTGAACTATGAAGGCCACACCTGAAGGATGGGAGAGAAGATATCTGACAACTAATTCAGAGAGAAAGAGAACGAGAGAGAGAGAAAGACACTGTCTTCTAAGGCTGGCAGGACAGAAGGAAGGCCAGTGAAGTCTGCATCACCTTATCTGCCATAGAGTAAACGGATCCAACATTCCACGAAGTGCCGAGATCAGATTAGGAAGAGGCGTGTGCGGTTGCAGTCAAAACCAATCAAGTCTCAGAGTGAGACAAGCACCTCTCCCAGATGATGTGAAAATTTTGAGGGACACCTCTTGGCTCCACAGAGCCTTGCAATCTATTGGAAAAGTACTTGTAAGCCCATCAAAGAAGAAAACGGGACATCCACACAATAAGCAGGAACTTCTGGCCTTAAACCAACAAGGATTCAGATGGATAGCCTAGAACACACAAATGTGAGAGGCAGCGAGCAGGCATGTGAGTGTTCTCCCTGGGCAAAGAGCAACAGCAGGACCCACACATGGCGTCTCCTGGTCCTAGGGCTGATATACACCTGGGCAGCTTAATCTTCATTTCCACTTGACCCACGTTAGAGTCACCTAGGAGATTGGTGAGGCTTACACCTTTGTGTGCATCAGTGAGGGTACTTCCAGAGACTTAAAGGGAAAAGACCCCCCTGAACGTGAGCAGCACCATCCCATGGGGTGGAGGCCTGGATAGGAAAAGAAATGGAGAAAACAGAAAGCCAGCTGAGCACTGGCATCCCCTTCTGTCTGCTTCCTGCAGCCACTGTGAGAGCTATTCGGCTCTACCAACCCCTCTGTATTAGTCAGGGTTCTCTAGAGGAATTGTATTAAATGGGAATTTATTGGGTTAGCTTACGACAATAGCAGTTTGCAGGCCTGAGAGTCAAGGAACCTGGTAGCTGCTCAGTCCACAAGGCTGGGTGCCTCAGCAGTCCCAATCTGGCACGGAAGGCCTGGAGGTGTCCTGGAGAGCCGCTGGTTTCCAGCCCAAGCTGCTCTTCAGTCCACACTGGAAAGCAACAAGCAAGGAGCAGCAAGCAGCCAATTTCCTTCCCAAGCTTTCTTAGATAAAGCCCCAGCCCCCACCTCCAGAGGAGCCTCGCACTCTGAGGGAAGGGCTCACCCTGGGGGAAGGATTCTTCCTTTAGTCAATCTCCCTGGAAACAACCTCAGAGACCCACTTATGGGTAACGTCTGTGGATTCCTAAACAGATCAAGTTGACACAAAACTTAACCATCACACCCTCCTTGCCATGATGAACTGACACCTCTGAAACCATGAGCAAAATCAACTCTTCCTAGTCAGAGACACAAAAAGAAAAGAAAGGAACACACAGCCAGCTGGTGACAAAGGTTCTCAGGACTGCCAAGAGCCAACCCTCACCACTTCCTCCTGCCCTGTGGCCGGTAACCCATTACCATGATTTGGCTTCCCAGATAAGACAGAGACCACTAGTTAGCTTCCCACTGCTCCTTTTCCCCTTCTTTTCATCAGAGAAGAGAGACTTTTCCTCTTAGAATTTTTATCCAAGGCCTGAAAATTAAGCTAACCAAATCTGGATTTAAAAGGAGACAATGTAGCCAGGCGTGGTGGCACATGCCTTTAATCAGGAGGCAAAGGTAGGAGGATTGCCATGAGTTCAAGGCCACCCTGAGAATACAGAGTGAATTTCAGGTCAGCCTGCGCTAGAGTAGGACCCTACCTTGAAAAACCAAAAAAGAAAAAGGTACAACTCCTTACAACTGTCCAGACAGAAATTGGCCTTGATATCCATGACCTTGAAGTGCCTAGCAATACCTTTGCAAGACCCTCATAATAGAAGAAAAAGATGATGACATCAAATTAAAAGAGAGACTAATGGAGAGAGGGAAGGGGTATGATGGAGATTGGAGTTTTAAAGGGGAATGGGGGAAGGGGAGGGAAATATCATGCATTTTTTGTATGTAAGTATAGAAGTTGTCAAAAAAGTCATAATAGTTAAAAAAAAAAAAGGAGACAATGTGTACAATTATTATTGATATTTTCATGCTGGGAAATTCAAGAAAAGTGAAACTCAAAGAAACAGTGAGACTGGGGATGTAAGTAGTATTTGAACAAAGAAAAGAGAGTTGAGTTTAAAGAGGTGAACTAGGGCTGGAGAGATGGCTTAGTGGTTAAGGCACCTGCCTGCTAAGCCTAAGAACCCGGTTCCAATCTCCAGGTCCCACGTTTAGCCAGATGCAAAGTGACGCAAGGGCGCAATGCCACACTTGACCACAAGGGGGTGCATGCATCTGGATTTCATTCACAGCAGCTGAGAGACTGCTGGCGCACCCATTCTCTATCTGTCTCCCTCTCTCTCTCTTTCTGTCTGTCTCTGTCTATATCTCTCTCCAAAAATAAGAAAGAAAGAAAGAAAGAAAGAAAGAAAGAAAGAAAGAAAGAAAGAAAGAAAGAGGTAAACTATAGGGAAAGGACTAGGAAACGTGGAGAAATGAGGGAAGATAAGGAAGATATTTCTGCACATCAACTCTGTCTCCAGTGAAGAGCAGATCTTCACTTCCTGGGTCAGAGGGTACACCTTCTCCTCGAGAAAATCACGCCCTGCTCTTAGATAGACAAGGGGAACGCAGATCACTCCCCTGTATCTATTGATTCTCAGTTACCTCCACTCCCCAAAATGGTATCTTTTAGGGCAGCATGCTCTAATCCTCTCCATTTCTAAATGAAAAAACATGAGGTGGGACACATGCTCACCTGCTAGAAACATCACGTTATATAGTTTGGATCTGAAATGTCCCCTAAAGGCTCTCATTTTTAATGTTCAGTCCACAGTTCAGGAGGCTACTTTGAAGGTTGAGGAGCCTTTAAGAGGTAAGGCTTGGCTGGGGAAATGGCTTAGTGGTTAAGACATTTGCCTGCAAAGCGTAAGGACCCTAGTTCAATTTCCCAGGACCCACGGAAGCCAGATGCACAAGGGAACACATGCGTCTGGAGTTTGTTTGCAGTGGCTAGAGGCCCTGGTGTGCCCATTCTCTCTTTCTCTCTATCTGCCTCTTTCTCTCTGTCATAAATAAATAAATAAATAAATAAATAAATAAATAAATAAATAAATATTTTTTAAAAGAAGAGGTAAGGCCTGGCTGGCAGAAGCAGGCCACTAAAAGAAGCCTTTGGAGGTTAGAGACACTACTGCTTCTGGCCCAAGTTGTCTGTTCCTGGTTGGCCACAATGTGAACAGTCTCTGCCTTACACTCCTGCTACCAAATGATGGAGCCACCATATCATCCCCCTACCATAGACTGAACTCCTTCTGAAACTGTGAGCCAAAATACAATCTTCCTCCCTTAAGGTGCTCTTTCAAGGTTTTTTTGTTTTTGTTTTTGTTTTTGGTTTTGGTTTTGGTTTTTTTGGTTTTTTAAGATAGAGTCTCCCTCTAGCCCAGGCTGACCTGGAATTCACTATGTAGTCTCAGGATAGCCTCAAACTCACGGCGATCCTCCTACCTCTGCCTCCTGAGTGCTGGTATTAAAGGCGTGCGCCACCACGCCTGACTTTTAAATTTTTTTAATTTAATTTTTTTTTTTTTACTTATTTGAGAGAGACAGAGAGAGAGATAGAAAATTAGCATGCCAGGGCCTCTAGCCACTGCAAACAAACTCGAGACACATGCCCCACCATGTGTATCTAGCTTACGTGGGTACTGGGGAATCCAACCTGGGTCCTTAGGCTTCACAGGCAAGGGCCTTAACTGCTAAGCCATCTCTCCAGCCCTCTCAAGTATTTTTTAATCAAAACAACACAAAAGTAATCTATCATACTTCCCAAGTGTCTTTGTTGTCCGGCTCCCCTATGTGACTACGCTCTGGCCAACAGGCTATGAGACATGTGCTATGCAGCCTCTGGGCGGAAATGTGATGTGTCGCCTCTTAGAGGAAATGTATCTTTCCTTTGCTCCTTTCTCGCTGGCTGGAAAGCAACATGGTACGGGCCAGCCTCTGGCCTTACAGCCATGAAAAGCATTGTCCAGGCACAGAGAACAGAAATGTCACCACAGCAGCAGAACCAGGGGTTGCAACCAGGACTCCCTCAGGGTCTGAACAACCACAGCTGCTCGCCCATCGTGAAAAGCCCTGACAGGTACCGGCTCGCTCTATTTCCTTTTTTTCTTGCTATTTGCTAAATGGTAACTCAGTAACTTGGCCAGCATATTCACAGAAAATACATAGTTTTTCATTTAGACAAAAATCAGTTTAAAGCCGGGCATGGTGGCGCACGCCTTTAATCCCTGCACTCGGGAGGCAGAGGTAGGAGGATCACCGTGAGTTCAAGGCCACCCCAAGACTGCATATTGAATTCCAGGTCAGCCTGGACCAGAGTGAGACCCTACCTCAAAAAACCAAAAAAAAAAAAAAAAAAAAAAAAATCAGTTTAGCATTAAATTGAAGGACACATGAATGGGCAGTCCTCAAAGGCAGAAGAGTTTAGAGAGCTTTGCCTTACTATATGAACAACTTTCATAGGCTGAACTCAGAGGTTAAAAAACAAGAAACTTTCATGACTGGCCATAGGGAGGTGTGTGCCTTACTGGGTATGATCTGGTAGATAGTTCCTGGTAGAAAGCAGTGTGTCGTTCCTGATTAAACTTAAATTTCATTTCACCAGTTACTCCACTAAATTGGGTTAGGGTTTGCTTACGTAAGAGCCATGGGTAGAGAGATAACGTCTGCATAATAACTGCCTCCTCCTTATTTGCCTTCACAGCACGGTGCTGGACCCCTCTGGATGTTAACACTAAACATCTTGCATCTCGTAAATTCTTCAGCCTCAAGAACACAGGGATAGGTGGTCCTGCTGTGGGTTGCATTCCAGAGCAGTGGACTAAGGGCAGGATCCACACCTATTCTAGACTGTGTATTCATTCATTCATTTATCCATTTATTATTGTTTAAAATATATTTTATTTATTTATTTGAGAGAGAGAAAGAGGCAGAGAGAGATAGAGAGTGAATGGGTGCATCAGGGCCTCCAGCCACTGCAAACAAAATCCAGATGCATGCGCCCCCTTGTGCATCTGACTTACATGGGTCCTGGAGAGTTGAACCAGGATCCTCTGGCTTTGCAGGCAAATGCCTTAACCACTAAGCCATCTCTCCAGCCCTATTTATTGGTTTTTTTCAAGGCAAGGTCTCACTCTAGGGAACTCATTCTGCAGTCCCAGGCTGGCCTCAAACTCACAGCAATCCTCCTACCTCTGCCTCTCGACTGTTGGGATTAACGGTGTGTGACACTACGCCTGGCTTGATTTTTTTTCATTTGTGCCATCTTCGCATAGATTGTGGCCATACCTGTGAGCTTCTCCTCAGTACCTGTCACAGTTCCTGTCACCAACACAAGTAACTGAGGGCTTCTGGTAATGAATCATCTTCTTGTGGGCGTTTGTGTATTTTGCAGTCTCAAACTATTGAAAAGTCATTATCAGCAAAAGAGGGGGGAAGTGACATTACAGGAAAGGAGGAAAAGGATTGACGTGTTTAGCAAAACGTATTTGCAAGTTGTAAAAGAATGAGAAGCCGCTCTCAAAAGGAAGTGAAAAGTGGAGACAGTGGCATTCCAGCCTCCACTCTCAAGGCTTGAAGGGTTATTTTGATTCCTGACAGCTCTGGCTGCGAAGCTCTGGAGCAAAACCATAAGGCATGTTATCATTAGACATGCGTCTGAAGTCAAAGGCGCCAAAGCTGGGTGGAAGACAGACCACTTCTAATTAAGGATGGCTCTGGACCACCTTCCTACTACGTGAGGTGATGACCAAAACAATGAGAGAAATTGATCCCCGCCAATTCATGCTGACCAAGGTTGTTTAATCAAAATTCAGTGATGTTATCACCATGCATGCAAGCTGCGTCTCAGGAGTGACTGTTGCATGTGTCACGGTAACCCAGGCCTTTTCATCTCAGCACTGTTGACATTGGAGGTTTGTTGGGGATCTGACCTGTGCACATTAATATCAGTAACACCCCAAATCCTGCCTCTACAGATCTTTCCAATGCCCCCTGGGGGAGCAAAGTTTACCTAAGACATGAAGTTCTATCCATTTTGTGAAAAATGGCCAGTGAGTGCCACTTTTTTTAAGGATCTGACCACCAGCTTTATGACCCTTGCTTCTCTGCAAAGCCCAGCCTCAGCCTAGGGCGGAGGACAGGGATTGAGAGGGCTAAGCAAGACCATAGGCCAATCTGCTTACCCTTCACAATGATAGAACACAAGAGATTAAGGCTCATTAGCCCCTCACTCTCGATAAACACTTCATGCCTCTGAAGACTTAAAAAAAAAAAAAAAGGATCCACAACATTCAGTTTACAAAACACCCCTGCCAAACACCTACTTCTGGTTCCCTTCATCCTGAAAAGAAAATGTCATCTCCTTTCTGGAGGTGGCGGGGGACCAGAGCAAAAAGGATGACACTTCCTATGTGTATTTCTGGACTCTCCGTGAAGAGGATGTGAAGTACTGAGCTGCACATAGAATTGGCAAGAAGCTATTGAGATCAGGGGCAGTGGAGGATCATCTGTCCCCAATGGAATAGGAAGTAGAGAATACACTGAGGACAAGGTTATGTCACAACCCCTCACTAAGGGGACACTAAACTAAAGTGGGCACTCAAGACAGCATACAGACAACTTCCAGGTTTGGGATCTCCAGCCTGAGATTTGGTCCCCGAGGAGAAGAGAAGAGATTAAACTGTCAGTGGAAGCAGCCCAAAATCCTGGTTGGCTTCAGTTCCGCTCCATGAGATCAGGCAAAGCTCTTACCAAGGCCTCAGTGTCTTCATATGCGGCATGGAGCTAACCCTCCACCTGGTTTATGGCCCTTATTTGTGGCCTTTGTATTCATGACCTCACAGCAGCTGTTGTTCCATGTTATCAGCAGGTCCTCATGGATGATGGGGTAGGGCAAAAAACATGATATCAAAACAGGAATGGGACTAATTGGGATGAAGAAGAGGTTCAGTGGGACAAAAGTAAATAATGAGAGTAAATTATAACCAAAATACATTACGCACGTGTATGAAAATTGTCAAAAAAGTTTTACAGGGCTGGAGGGATGGCTTAGCGGTTAAGGCGTTTGCCTGCAAAGCCAAAGGACCCAGGTTCGATTCCCTAGTACCCACATTAGCCAGATGCACCAGCGGGCGCATGCATCTGGAGTTCATTTGCAATGGCTGGAGGCCCTGGCACACCCATTCTCTCTCTCTCTCTCTCTGTCAAATGAATCAATAAAAATAAAATATAAAAAAAAAGTTTTATTAAATACTTCACAGAGATTTCTAGACTCTGGCATTTGTATATATTTTAACTCTACTTCCAACATGTCCCCTTCAGACACAAAAAGGCAAACACTGCTGCTGTCAGAACGGGAACGTGTCAGTTACATTCTCATTGCTGTGAACAAACCCAACCAGAAGCAACTTAAGGGAAGAAAAGGGTTGTTTTTTGTTTGTTTGTTTTTATTTTTGGGTTTACAGTTTTGAAGAGAAGTTTCATAGTGGTGAGAGCATTATAGCAGAGTGAGAAGCTGGCTGATCACATTGGCAGGCAGAAAGCAGAGGATAAACAGGAAGTGGGGTGGGTTATAAAACTTTAACCCTCAATGACCCACTTCCTCCATCAAGACTCTACCACCTATAGGTTTGACAAACTTCCCAAACAGTGCCACCAGTTGGGGACCAAGGATTCAAACACATGAGCCTCTGGGGAATAATTTACATTGAGCAGAAGAGAAGAGAGTGTGGGGAAACCTTTAGGAGACAGAACGTAGCTGCCATTTCTGTCTTAAGGGACCCAGAGGCCTAATGTGGTCCTTGGCCATTCAAAAATTCTAAGTTTAGTAGCAGACAGCTTCAGGTTCACTGAGATGAACTTCCAGACCAGGCACAGATATGGAGGAAGAGATTTCATTGAAGCTTACAGAAGTTCCATAATGGCAGAAGAAACTAGCCTGCTTTTACAGGACCAAACACAGAGAGATAATGCCAAAAGCCACACAGCACAGCACCCCTCAGGAACTCCCACTAAGCACACTTTGCATATCTTTAGATTGGAATTTCAAACCCACCACCACACCTTAAGATCCGCCCAATGACACTGCCTGCAACCAGATGGCTGCAGGTGCAAACTACAAACTAATAAAACACGGAATATATTGGGGGCCATCTATTCAAACTCCCACACCTGGTGAGGGAAGCACACACTGTACCAGCCACCTTGTCCTCTTGACAGCCTTTTATCCAGGAATTCATGTAGAATTCAAGGTGTAAAAGCGAGAGTTTCTAACAGAAGTGGTCTCCCTGGGGGCTGGAGGGATGGTTTAGCGGTTAAGGTGTTTGCCTGCAAAGCTAAGGACCCAGGTTCAATTCCCCAGGACCCACGTTAGCCAGATGCACAAATGGATGCACACGTCTGGAGTTCATTAGCAGTGGCTGGAGGCCCTGGTGCACCCATTCTCTCCCTCTTTCTCTGCCAAATAAATAAAATATTTTTTTAAAAAAATAAGTGGTCTCCCTGAACCAGAAGAAGGCCTGGCTGGTTGTCCAGGGCCACTTCACTCTGGCAGAGGCTGGGAAAAAAGCCCATGCTCTTGAAGGAAAGGGTTTCTGTATCCGAATATCTTCAGAAGGACTGACTCTCCCCTTTAGTGGATGAGAAGCTGAGAACTTCATGATTTTGCCAGCTATAAGAAGATGGATAGTTACCCCGACTTCTGTTTCTACCTAAGGCCAGCCAGGTGCCAAACACTAACCTGAAGGCTTCCCCTAACTCCTCTCATTTAATTCTCCCTAAGCAAGCAAGAGGATAAAGTTCAAGAGCAAAAAGCCTTGCCCAGAGGAACCTCGTGTACACGTAGTAGAGGCAGGAAATCAATCAAACACAGGTCTGTCTGATCCCACGGCCTTAATCTTAACCACAACATGCAGTGCTTTCAGCAGCCAAGCAGTCTGTCCAACAATTCATTTAGACTTTAATCACGGTGATAAAGTCACAAATTCAGGGATGAGGAGATGGCTCAGTGGCTAAAGCACTTGCCCTACAAATATGAGTACCCAAGTTTGCAATCCCAGCACCTACATAAAATACTAGATGTCGCAGGCTGTAGAGATGGCTTAGAAGTTAAGCTTCTTGCCTGCGAAGCCTAAGAACCCAGGTTTGAATCCCCAATACCCACACAAGCCAGATGCACAAAGTGATGCATGCATCTAGAGTTCATTTGCAGTGGCTAGAGGCCCTGGCATGCCCATTCTCTCTCTCTCTCTCTCTTTCTCTCTCTCTCTCTCTCTCTATCTCTCTCACCCTCTATCTGTCTCTAATAAATAAAAAATAAAAATAAATCTTTAAAAGGATCATCTTGAAGGAAGGAAGGAAGGAAGGAAGGAAGGAAGGAAGGAAGGAAGGAAGGAAGGAAGGAGGGAGGGAGGGAGGGAGGGAGGGAGGGAGGAGGAAGGAGGAAGGAGGGAGGGAGGGAGGAAGGAAGGAAGGAAGGAAGGAAGGAAGGAAGAAAAGAAAGAAAGAAAGAAAGAAAAAGAAAAGAAAAGAAAAGAAAAGAAAAGAAAAGAAAAGAAAAGAAAAGAAAAGAAATCAAAGCCGAGATACCAAGAAAGGTAATGAATCATTTAATGAAATCCTTTCAGTTTGGTGAAACAAATGAACAATTAATTCAAAAGTTAAATTTCCTTTCCTATTTAAAATTAAAACATGTTATAAGAAAAACCAAAGGGAGGATATTTGAAGATACAAGCAGTGACTGTGGAGACACAAGTCACCAAAACAGGCTCCAGAAGAGGCAAAAAGCCTGAAGGATAACCACAGAATTACAGGGGGCAGGGGTGGAGAAACGCCCACCATCTGCCGCCTCCTGTGCAGTGGAAACCTGATCCCAACAGATTTGTGCCCATAAATTCTATCTGTCCTGCAATCTCAACTAATCTCTATGCTATTTTCGTGATGATAGAGCCCAAGAGAAG